>JAREYC010000007.1:40260000-41740000 GCA_030015325.1 Cryptoblepharus egeriae
AAATGAGCTGAAAAGGGATCTACAAGTGAATAAAGGTTGGGATCCTCTGTTAAAAACCATGAAGGTGCAAGGGCTAAGAATACTAGTGATTGGCCACACTACACAAAGCCTCATGTGTCATGCAAGAAAAATTGACATATTTATAACTGGAGCTGCAGAGTTAGTAGCAGCAAGGTTAATATAGATGGGAGTAACTTTGTTATCGTAAGCATTTTGCAAAGAAGTTATAGCAAGCTATTGAGGGTTCCTCTCCATCAGTTTGAGAACCAAGCCAGTCAGAAAAATTCCACTGAGAAGATACAATGGTGGCAGACTCTAATGATAGTAATTTGTACATTTCTTTCAAGGTACAAGGTAATCTGTACATTTCTTTCCCTGCATTCAAACAACTAAAGTCACTATGTAAAAAAAAAGATTCCATTTATTCACACTAACACCTTTTAAATTACAAAATGGGTTCTTATATAGTACTCAAGAAACATTCTGGCAAGACCAGTCACTACTCCAGGAACTTGTCATTGGTACTGGAAATGTACGGTATTTTGCAAATGTGAAGTACCCAAGATTTTTTGTTTATTTTATTTCTTTAATTAGAAAGGAATGCCATACTTCTAGGCTAATAGCCTCATTGGAGAACAGTTGGCAGACTGTTTTTACAAGTAGTTGGTGCTAAGTAATCTTCAAGTTAAACTTTAATGCCACATTTTGATTATTTTGCACATAGTCCGATCTACAATGTTTCAGAGGCATAACATCAAAGATGATATTAGCCTCCCTGATAAATCTAACCTTCTAGATCAGATCTGGGCCAACACCACACCACACTCCAGATCTATCTAGCACAAAGCCAAATCCTTTCTCCCATGATTTGTGTTTTTTGATCTGAAATGCCACATCTCTCTCTGACCCCAGATTGGGATGATATGACACCCTGGGCAGTTGTAACTATGGTGTATTGGTTCCTGATTTCTGCAAAGATGTGGCTGCTCAGAGCATCCCATCATCCCGATCTGGGGACAGAGATACACCGCCTTGGGGATCACATTTTTAGTGTGCACTTGTCAGGACTTTAAGCAACACACTTCTAGATTATCAATTTATTTTGAGGACCAAGGATTTGCAACCATTTCCTGGATTACAGGGATTGCATAGTTGTTGCCATGAGAGCTAGACTACTTCCAATGATATTATCTGGATCTTGTCCTCAGCCTTCCTGGGTCACAATCTGGATTCAGATATTACCAAGCTGGTAGAGGAAATGAATGTGAGGAAGTGGCTGCCACACCAGTCTAAAAACTGGCACTTTCAAGGCCAGTTTCACTTCTGGACAATCTCATTGCACCAGCCAGTTGGTACTTTTCCACTTAAAATCATGTGAAGACTTGCAATATTCCTTCCTCTACACAATAGATACAGTATGACTGGGATAGACAGATAGTAGACTGAGGATACAATTCTAAAGTCACTTTCCTGGGAGTAAGGCCCATTGAACACAATAGGGCCGACTTTTGAGTAGACATGGATAGGATTGTGCTCCGAGGCCGCAATCCTATGCACACTCTCCTGGGACTCACCCTATTGAACATAATGAGACTGACTTCCGAGTAGACACACATACCATTGGGCTCTAACTCATCCTCTTTTATACCTCCTCCTTCCTTTGCAGTCTGATATATTGTGACGTGCCTTCAAAATACATATCTTGTTATACATGAATTTTTTATAAACAGATTTGACTCAACACAAATGGCCACTGCAAATCACACTTTTAAAAACTGCTTTTCTACTGTTGTAGAGAGGCAGTCATGCAAGCTGTCATTCCATTCTTCACTCCCAGAATCAAACCTGCAGATACTGAGACACTACCTTATCCACTTAGGCACAATAGAGGAGCAAGAAACCTGAAAGTGGGTCTTTAAACCTATTTTTTCATTGTTTTCTTGAATTTTTTTAAATCCACTGAACTAGTGGATAACAAACCTGTATAGTAATTTTTTAAGATCGAAATCCACAACACTAATTGCTATGCTGCTGAACCACTGTTCTCAAAATCTGATTTCCTACATTCATGTAACATTTAAGTACCCGGGAAATACAGTTGGCCAGTGGATGGGTGTGGATATACAAGCACCACAAAAGTGAACCAAGTGTGGCAATACCTGAGTGAATATTGTATCTGGAAGACTGAAAAGTGTCTATTGACGGTGTTTCTCACCATTTGTTCCTGTATACCACTTTGCATTGTCCACCTTTTGGAAGTACCACTGGTTGTAACATGATGATGATGATGATGATGATGATGATTACTTCCAGATTGAGAAGCCATGTGCAATGCAACACACTGGAAAGAAAGGCAGAGCCGTCAGGAGGACATGTAAAACACACACTGGAGTTCTGTCAGCTGAATGTGCAAATGATTGTGTGAAATCATGCAATTTTCCAAGATGCCATACAATTTCAGAGGATTGTTAATGGCCACCTTGTCCTCCTCAGTGCTGGCAGTGCATGACCAGCGAAATCTGGAAATTGCTGGCCTGATTTGCCTGTAAATACACAACATGGTCTGATGAGGTGAATGGTTTATTTCTTAAATAGTGAGGCAGGTTATATGGTAGAGCAAGAAATATGGGGTGGGAGCTTTAGGATTTTGCCTTGGTCATGGAACATCTCCCTGCTACATACTATTTTAAACAGAAAAAAATCCCTTCATGTTTAAAATAGCACTGAATTGCATGATTGGGGAAGAAACCATGATGGGGTGAAGACTCCGCATCCCGCAACTTCCCTATGCTACATTTTCACTACGAAAGGACCTTCTGCAGCCTAGTCTTTCTGTGATATATTCCCAATGACATTAATGTGACATCTGGCAAACTGCCAGTGCTGGACAGGAAAAGTTGTGCTAGACGTTTGAGTCTTTTAAATCAAAACCAGTATGCGCATGAACAGGAAAGGGAACAAACATAGTAACTGAGAGTGCAGTTATATGCATATTTCTCAAGAGTAATTTGCACTGAAATTGCATTTATTTCTGAGTAAATATGCATAGGGCTGAAGATGTAAAGAATTGCATTACGGGAGCTTGGGGTTGGTGGGGTATTTCCTTATTTTTCTGCATTGCATAGTGACTGGTTTTCATGAGAGTGAAAAAGTATGAAAGGACAGACAACCAAAGTAAAAGAGATGCAATTCTGGATGGATAGCAAAATGGGGTGCTAGTGGGCACCAAGGAAACTGGCAGGAATGGCATCCCATCATCCTAGGTTTACCGGACAGGTACATTTGGTCTTCAAGTCCTGTGGGGCCCAGCAAATCTTAGCCACAGATGTTATAAGCTTAGGCTGGACACTCTGGCTGCAATCCTAAAGACACTTTCCTGGGAGTAAACCTATTGAACACAATGAGCTTACTTTTAAGTAGACACATGGTTAGGATTGTGCTTTCTGGCAAGTAGATCTGGGCTGCCAAGTCCAGGTGGGAGTCCAGATGTACCTGCCCAGCAATCTTCAGCCACTGAAGTTGTAAGATCAACCCAAGAGCCTAGGTCTACCTGTCTCATGGACAGTGTTTTGACGGTTGTGCTCATTCCCCACCCCCACCCACATGCAGGGTTACCATATGTCATAACCATATATATATATATATATGGTTTTCCTCTGCTCTCTGGCTTCCCCCCCTTCCTGTCTCTTACTGTGTTTATATATCCTACCAGATTCTGTCGATACCTATTTTATGATGACCAAGTTCCTATGTATGTATGCATATGTCATAACTACAAAAGAGGACAAGCCTCTGCAAAAAGTAAGACATCCAAGAGAAATGTAGGACATGACTGAAATAAAATCTAAAGCATTTCTATATATTGCTTTCATGCGGTTAATTTAAACACATTACTTATTAAATTTAAAACGATTACATATAATTTATGAATTTCAAGAAGGCTCAATGCTGCCTGCTCACAAGGAAAAGGTCAAGCCTAAAAATTGTTTTTCCAGGACACGAGGATAAAAAAAGAAGACATGTCCTGGCAAAAGAGGACACAAGGTCACTCTGATTACGTCTATGAATTCCAGTGCTGCTCACAAGGAAAAGGAGGGCAATTAAGATTTTTTTTTCTAGGCTACAAGGCTAAAAAAGAGGACATGTCCTGGCAAAAGAGAACAGAGGGTCACCCTGATTACATCTATGAATTTCAGTGCTGCTCACAAGGAAAAGGAGGGCAATCAAGATTTTTCTTTTTTCTAGGATACAAGGCAAAAAAGGGGACATGTCCTGGCAAAAAGAGGACAGATGGTCACCCTGATCACATCTAATTCCAAGAAGGCTCCATGCTACCTCCTCATAAGGTAGAGGACAATGAAGATTTTTTCCCCAGGACACTAGTATGAAAAAGAGGACATGTCCTGGAAAAAGAGGACAGAGGGTCACCCTTACATATATAAATTCCAATGCTGCTCACAAGGAAAAGGAGGGGAATCAAGATTTTTTTCCAGGACTCAAGTCTGAAAAGAGGACATGCCCTGGCAAAAGAGGACAGATGGGCATCCTACCCATACAGTCACTGGATCCGCCCCACAACAGACAGACCTCCTTGTGCCCAGCTCAGCACCTCCCACCGTGGCTTCTGAAGTGGGCAGCAGTTCCACTCCATAGACCCGGACAGCGGTGGCTCTGCCTCCCTCCATCCCTTGGCACAGCTGGACCAGTGGCGATGATGGGGATCCCCTTGAAAAGAGGCGGCTACGGTGGGTCCCCTTCCCTGCCTTGAAGGCAGTGGACCTTACTCTCGAGTAGACACGGAGAGGCTTGGACAGATCCAGCCTAGGCACGCCTACTCAGAAGTAAGTCCCATTGTATTCAGTGGGGCTTACTCCCAGGAAAGCGTGGAAGATTGGAGCTTGACTTTCTCTGGCTGGGGCAGAGCAATCCTGTGCATGTCCACTCAGAAGTAAGCCCCATGGTGTTCAATGAGGCTTACTTTCAAGAAAGTGGGTATATAGGATTGTAGCCAGAATTGCTTTTAGTTTTCCTGCCTACTTAGAAGTAAGTCCCACTGTCGTCAATAGGGCTTTCTTCCAGGAAACTGTGTATAGGATAGCAGCCAAAGGCTGCAATCCTAACCATATCTACTTAGAAGTAAACCCCATTGTGTTCAACGGGTCTTACTCCCAGGAAAGTGTGTTCAGGATTGCAACCTGAATTGCTTTCGGTTTTGCTGTGATAGAGCAATCCTATGCATGCCTACTCAAAAGGAAGGCTGCAATCCTAAAGACACTTTCCTGAGAATAAGATCCATTGAACACAATGGTGCTTACTTTTGAGTAGACATAGCTAGGATTGTGCTGTAAGTCCCATTGTGTTTAGTGGGTCTTCCTCCCTGGAAAGTGCATAGGATTGAAGCTTGAATTTCTTTTGATTTTGCCTTGCTTCCTGCTTGGGCACTTTTCACAGGCCTACAAACATCTGTCCCCTTTGCTATGCTTGTGTTGTGTGTACAAAAAGTACATCTGCTAACATGTGCATTAAATTTTTCAAAAATGAAAATAAAAATTGGGTCTTTCCTCAGTCGCTTTCCTTTTTAAGCACATTACTGGCAAATGTGTGGTCAGTGTTTCTTGTGAAATTGCTGATCGGAACTTGGGGCAAAATGCACCTTGCAGAAGGAAGAAGTTAAAATTAAAAGGCGGAAACTGTTTCTGGGAATTGTGCACCAGCCGTAGCACATCTGTCCATTCATAGAGTTTTCTCCCATTGTCTATATTCATGAGTGTTGCAGTGCTGAATTGTTGAATTCAATGAGTGTTGAATTGTTACAGCCGAAAACTTAGACATTTGTCCTGAATTCTCAACATGTTTGCCTGGAATCATTGCCTTGTAATACATGGGGGTTCCATTCCGGAACCCCAAACTGATTTTTAAAAATCAGTGGATACCAATCTGGCACTGGGCTTTCCTGAGAGTAACCCTACAATCCAGAGTAGGATTGAGACATTTACATCGACGTAGTTATGGCACCACCTAGTGAAAACCAATGGGAAATTCATATTGCAATCCAGAGTAAATTGTTCTTATGTTGGAGCAAGGACTCCCCACAGTTACTCTGGATTGCGCCCTAAGTCTCAACGAACACAAAGTAGCCATGGAAGAGCTCTGGCGTTACATGCCAGTCAGTTTGACATGGGGTCCCAGCCTAAAATGCCAAGAACCACTGGTACTGACAGGAGTCCAAAAGTTTTGGCAGGAGTGCCACATCATCTCAGTGACACTCTGTCAGGGGCTGGAAAAATGATTTAATTTCAAATTTGAATAAATTTACTAAATTAATGTATAAGAGTGTATTAGAGACAGAACTGGAGGATTACAAGGCTTGCCTGAAGGCCAGAAGGAAGAATTTTGCCATGGGCCACATTGAGGCTTGCCTTGGGCTGCGTATGGACCCCAGGCCAGGGTTTCGATACCCCTGCTTTTAGCAGAAGTGCTCCTTCCTTTCACCTCACCCTCATCATCCTCTCTCTCCCACCAAACCAATTCCCATTCTCTTTCGCTCATGAATTGTTATTCTCTCATAGTTTCTCATTTCCTGTATTCCCCTTATAGAATATTTTATATCTTATCTTATGTATATCTTATATCTTATCCTATATAGAAAACCATATATAGATGTCTTATTTTCCCCCTTTTAGGGGTGAAAGGAACCTAACCCTACAGAGATGTGCTTGTGTCTCTGTCCTCCAAGCAATGAGACATTCCAGGGGATGTAGCGCTGCCAGGATTTTGACTTCCTTTGGGGAAGAGAATACTGGAATCTTAAAATATTTTAGCAATTTTGCTTTTTTTCCAAACACACATATGGGGGTAGGTAGCAAACCAGCACAGGAAGCAACATCAGCCACTTATATTTCCAGGGGTTAGTACTCCCTCTTAGGTTCCACTTCTAGCCTCTATAAAACACATACTGCCTAACTGCCTCTGCTCTTCTCCTACTCTTAACACATAAGTAGAGTTGCCATATGCACCCCAAAACTGGGACAATCCCGATTTTGGGGGACTGTGTTCACATACTGGCAAATGGGACAGAGAATGCCCTGATTTTGTGGAAGGGAATTATGGCAAACCTACACATTAGTGAAGGAAGAGGGACTGGCATGTCTGATACCCTCAGCATCAGGCCCCCTTCTCCTGGGTGGAAGCTCCATAGAGCTTCTCAGTCTTCTTGGGATTTTTCCACTAACCCTCAATCCAGAGTAACTACGGGAGCCCATAAGAGACATTATGTGTACCCATAGATACTGCACCACCTAGTGAAAACCTATGGAAAATTCATATTGCAATCCAGAGCAAATTGTTCTTACACCAGAGCAAAGACTCCCTGTAGTTACTCTGGATTGCGCCCTAAGTAGCCTCCAGGAAAGTTCACACCAGGACAGCTGTGATTTCTTGAGCTACCAGTCAACTCTCTCCTTTGGAAAGCAGCTAATGAGGAAAGAGTATTCACAGTAGTAGCCTATAACTAATTTAATAACGCTATGGCTTGAATTTCCAGCCTTTAGCCAATCGTGGAAGTCAACCATCAGCTCTTGCATCGAATCTCCAGTCACAACTGAAAGATAAACACAATGTCCATGATGTCCACAATGTCCATGATGTCCACATTCCCCAACTTATTCAGCCCCAGTCTGAAATGAGGGTTTTTAATGGGTGCATTGGTATGGAATTGCTTAGAAATTGCCAAAGAATGCTTGTGTTGTCTCCCAAACACTGCTTGACAAGAGCCAACTTGAAAAGCCTGGTCTCAAGAAACAACTGCTGTCCAGTTGGTTGGAAAGTGAAAGTGCCTGGGACATTCCCAGCATAAGTGTCTGGAACAAATTCATGACTTGGCCTGTGTGATGCAGCAGCAAAAGTGGAAGCAACGGTAGAAAACAAAAGACTGGGACTTTCCCTTGTATTTTCCACAGTGTTCAGCCAAGCAAGAGATATTTGGGACAGCAGCCAAACAAATTGAAAAAGCAGAGTTAAAGTTTAGCTGGTTCTCAGATTGCTTCTCCTATGTTACTCCTAAGTTAGGTTTAGATATTAGATATTTAGATATTACTCCTATGTTAGGTTTGGGGCACAATGGTAGACCACCATTTTTGTGTGCAGAAGAACCTTAACATTCCAGATAGAGATAAAAGAGACTCCTTCTATCTCGGGGTATCTTGAAACCCTGGGGTTTTATTGCCATTCAGCATATATCAGGGTCCCCAACAATGTGGGGTACCACAGGGATTCTGAAAACAGATCATGGGAACCACTGCAAAATGGCTACTGAAAAGGGTTGGGCAAGGCACAATATGATATCTTGTGCATGCACAAACACACTAATCTTCCACCCATCCATCTATCCTTCCATCTATTCATCCACATGAACCATCCAAAGCTATCTATATACATTCATGCACCTTCCACCAGTCCCCTATGCACACACAGCCAGCCATCCATATGCACACAGACCTTCCTTCCATTCAGACATTCTGTATTCACTTGAATATAATGCGCCATCAATATAATGCACACTCTATACTTATAGTCAAAATACCGTATTTACTCAATTCTAATTAACATCAAATCTAATGTGCACCCTGATTTTGGAGACTGAATTCGGCTGAAAAAGGTGAGTGCAATATTTAAGTAAATACAGTATGTCTTCCTTCTTTCAAACCATCCTCTCCACCCCCTGTTGTTCCATCACCACCATTTCTTTTTAAAGTGTCGTAATAATTTTCTTTTAAATGATAAAAAATATTAAATCTAATATTCACGTGCATGTGTAGTACAACAGGTTTAGAATCATATACTAGCTTTCAGATCCTGAACATAACCATTTTGGATATACATGCACATCTGTGCTATACAGTTGAAAGTGGCAATACCCATGGAGGCAGCTTTTTCCAAAAATACAGTTGGTTCCCCCAAAGCAGCCTGTTAATATAAGTGTGCATGTTAGGGGTGAGTAGGCTAAAATCATGGAGAAAACCTCTAATAGCAGAACTACTTCTAAACTTTGTTTGAAATACGAATGAGATGATACATTGTTTAACTAGTAAAAGTAACTATTTTAAAAAAGAAATTTATATCTCAAGATAGCTTTGTTATGTTTCTATTTCTTTTGAACTTTGTTCTTCATTTTTTTAGGAATCATGATCATGCCAATGTGGAATTTTTGGTTTGTCTCTGCTGTTGCAGCTGTGGGTCTTTTTTCATCAAAGACAACTTCATTTCATGATTATTCTTCAACGGCTTTGCATACAATACCTTCTGGTCTATCAGATGATGTCACAGGATTGGACCTTTCCTCCAACAGGATTGAGCAAATCCAGGAAACGGATCTGAAGTATGCTATCAATCTGGTCACTCTTTTGCTCCAGTTAAATCAAATTCATACAATTCATGAGAATGCCTTTCGTTTCCTTGTCAAGTTGGAATGGCTGGATTTGTCCAAGAACAATCTGACTCACTTATCACCTTCTTGGTTCAGAAATCTTTCTTCTTTACAACAATTAAACATTAAAGATAACTACTATGCAGAACTTGGGGACACTCCCCTCTTCCTTGGTCTGCAAAAGTTAAGAGTTTTGCACTTAGGAAATGATTATTTCTCTGCCATACGGCAGCATGACTTGGAAGGAATTTCAGTCCTCGAAGAACTGGAGATTAAAGCACAAGATTTGAGACAATATGAAGACAGAAGTTTGCGTTCATTTCGGCATATAAACCATCTTATTTTTAATTTCCACTCTCCTACTAGTTTATCGCTGATGATAAATGATGTCTCAGATTCTGTGATGTGTTTGGAGTTACAGAACCTACAAGGCTCTAACATTCTGCCTGGCCGACTGGTGTCTGCACGGAAACTTATTCTTAGAAATATTGTACTTTCAGATGATGCTGCTGTTAACTTAGCAGCCATTGTAAGTATTATGAGCCACCTGGAGGAGTTGGAAGCAATTGATTGTGTGTTTAATGGTAAAGGGATTATGTATGGTATGCAGGACCAACCACTATCCCTAAAAGTATTAACAGTTAGAAATTTGACAAATTCTATGTTTTATACTTTTTCTGATCTTTATAATGTGATGCCACTTGTAACGAATATTGTCAGCCTTACTCTTGAAAACTCACAGGTTTTTCTGGTGCCCTGCCCACTTGCAAAACACTTTACGTCCTTGGTATATCTTGATCTCAGTGTGAATTTGTTGCAAGATTTCAGTTTGGACCATTCTTTGTGTGAGTCTTCCTGGCCTAAACTAGAAACGTTAAATGTTAGTCAAAATTCTTTGAGTCATGTTGAAAGCATCGCACAAAGCGTCTCCAGGATTGTAAATCTTGCTAACCTGGATATTAGCCTTAATAACTTTGGTCAAATGCCGAACTCATGTGTGTGGCCAGCAAATCTGAAATATTTAAATATATCTGGGTGTAAAATAAATGTGCTCACAGCCTGCATCCCTCCAAGCCTTGAAGTCCTGGATGTTAGCAACAATAACCTCAAAGAGTTTCATCTGAGTCTGCCACACCTCCAAGAGCTTTACATCACAAGCAACAGTTTAAAGATCCTTCCAGATGCTGCCTTCATCCCTTCCATTAGAGTCTTGAAAATGCAGGAAAACAAAGTCGTGGAGTTTTTGGAGTTGCAACTTGCACATTTTGCAAAACTGGAGACACTCGATGTACGTCACAACAGTTTCACCTGTTCATGTGAGTTTCTCTCATTCATTCAGTCTTATTCAGGAGTTTCTCATGTCCTGGTTGGCTGGCCTGAGAACCACATCTGTGACTCTCCATCTTCTGTACGAGGGGAGCAAATAAACGTTGCCCAATTAACAGTGACTGAGTGTCACAGGACTTTGGTTGTGTCGTTAACCTGTGTTCTAATTTTAGGCACCATCTTGGCAGGGGTGATTCTTTGCTACAAACTTCATGCCATCTGGTACATGCAAATGACCTGGGCCTGGCTTAGAGCAAAACGCAAGCCACAACGAGCCCATCAAAAAGAAATCTGCTATGATGCGTTTGTTTCGTATAGCGAGCATGACTCTGAATGGGTGGAAAACATAATGGTGCAGGAGTTGGAGCAATCAAACCCTCCTTTTAAACTCTGCCTGCATAAGCGGGATTTTTTGCCCGGCAAATGGATTGTAGACAACATCATCGACTCCATGGAAAAGAGTTATAAGACTTTGTTTGTGCTATCAGAACACTTTGTGCAGAGTGAGTGGTGCAAGTACGAATTGGATTTCTCTCACTTCCGGCTTTTTGATGAGAATAACGATTCTGCCATTTTAATCCTTCTGGAGCCCCTTCCGGAGAAAACCATTCCCAAAAGGTTTTGTAAACTCAGGAAATTAATGAATACAAAAACCTATCTTGAATGGCCAAGAGATGAAGACCAATTGCAAATATTTTGGTTTAATTTGAAGACAGCAATAAAATCCTAGAAAGCATGAAGATTATATAACAATAGACACTTTCTATTATGATGATAATACCGTATTTACTGGAATCTAGCACTCACCTATTTCAGTGGAATTTAGACTCCAAAATCAGGTTGCACATTAGATTCGATGGTTAATTAGATTCATGTAAAAGTGGTATTTTGATTATAAGTATAGGGTGCACTTTATATTCGATGGTGCATTGGATTTGAGAAAATATGGTACTTCCATCTGGCTTCTACTATGCATGATACAACCGTTGTGTTCAAACAGTCCCCTTCTTGGGCACTGTAGCAATTGAGCAAAGGACAATATAAAGTTGGAAATTAAGGCTTTTGCTCGTGTTGCTCTCCCGCAGATGATGAAGCTCTCGAGCAGGTGTTGAACGGTGGAGGAACCATCTGGTTTGGAATGGCTCCAAAGGGAAGAGGCTTCCTGCACACCATTGTGCAGTTCCCTCTGACTGCTCCACCTCCTCTAGCTATGCCACTTGTGTAAAGATTTTACACAAGCAGAAGGTGTCCCATTCTTTTCAGTGTTTCAGAATGTGCATATCCCATTAATCTCATTTCCTATGTACTGTATATATTGGAAAGAAAAAAATTATGGCAAAAATGAAGTTTTTTAAAAAAATCTGTGCATGCTGTTCACACATTGTCTAATGCAGTCTTGTTTCACAGTGTGAAGTACTGACAAAACTCTGCATTAAATTCTTTTAAAGTGTCACTTTTATTAAATGCATCAGATCTATATGTGCATGAGCAATTATTTTGATTTTAAATAGCAGAAGCTGATCTGATCCACTTCGCAGGCCTCCGTCAGTATCGTGCTTGGCGCTGCATACGCTGCATACGCTGCATGCAAAGCACGAAAGCCTGGGTTGGATTGTTATGGAGGATAGGCTGTTACCCAAGCAGCAAATCCCCCCTCTCCATGCCACTGAATTAGTCCAATGGAAAGGCAGAGCCAATACGATTGGATCCAGCTGGCGTCGCAGAGCTGGGCTAAGGACAGGAGCTCACCCTGTCTTGTGTGCCGACCCGGGAATCGAACCCTGCCCTGCTGGTTAACAGGCACAGCGTCTTTACCGCTTGCACCACCCACACCCACACCTACATCAACGTAAGCTGACCCATTTGACCCATCAGATCAGCCATTCTCAATCACTGCTGCAACACATTTGGTGCCATGAATGGTCTGCAGGTGTTTGGGGAGGCATTGGGGAATGTGACGGGGTGACCATGTATCCTCTTTCTCCAGGACATGTCCTTGTTTTTAGCCTTGTGTCCTGGAAAAAAACTTTATCGTCTTCCTTGTGAGCAGGCAACATGTAGCCTTCATGTAATTAATAAATTAATAAAGCTTCAGGCGGAGCCTTAAACCTTTTATTTTAAAAAAAGCTTTTTAAATGGGGCAGAGGTAGGGGGCAGTTTTATTGTTCTATTTTATATTATTGTTTTTAACAAATGTATTTTAGTCTGTTTTAACTGTTCTTAGTTTTTTAAATCTGATTGTATTTTAATTATGTTTTAATCTCTATTTATGATCATTTTAATGGTGTTTTATTATGATTGATGTTAGCCGCCTTGAGCTCCCTCTTGCAGGTGAGGAAAAGCGGGATATAAACTAAATAAATTAAATAAATAAATAAATTATATGCAATAATTTATATATAAAAACTTGGCATCCATCAGACTTGAAAGACTATGGTATCGTGGTCGACGCTGCATGAGAAGCACGATGACACTGTGCCTGTAAACCAGAAGGCCAGGGTTCAAGACCTAGGTCCCCACAAGACAGGGTGAGCTCCTGTCCTTAGTCAAGCTCTGCGACGCAATTTATATATAATAGTTTTAAATTTAATAGTAAGTAATGCAGAGTTTCACCACAAGCAATCAATATATATGAGGGTTTTTAAAAATTTTGTCATGTCCTACCATATTCTACTTCCTCTCTAAGGCCTGAAAGCCCAACACAATGCTTCTCAGGGAGGTGATGGACTCTCCCTCACTGGGGATCTTCAAGCAGATGCTCGACAAGCACCTGTTGGAGATACCCTAGGAGAATTTCCTGCTATAGGTAGGGAATTGGACTAGATAACCTACAGGGTCCCTTCCAACTCTATGATGCTTTGATTCTAAGTCCCAAAGATGTGTACAGATTGCCATCATGTTCATACCAACCTGCCTGAGAATAAATGCAAAGCCTACATTTTGTCCTTTACATCCATAATTGGTAATGCTTTCAGAAAGGAGTATTCATTCAAATGTGCCATTGCTCTTCAATATGTGCCTTAAATTTGGAAAATAAATGACTGCCGTTTCACTCTCACTTGCATTCTCCCTTATTACATGCTATTAAAATAAGGGCTATACTATGTCACTTTAATCACATTCCTTATACCATCCAATAAACCATTATGGGGACGGGCACATAATAAAGGTACAGCTCACATCTGTAGGAGAACCAACAGCTGTAGCAAAAATGTAGGGAGTTGTCTGAAACGATTGAGTTGCCTATTTTTCTTTTGGTGGTGCTAAGTCAATCCAAGATTGGCACTGCATTTACAATCATATGCAAAAAAACTACATTTTAAATGCATCATGGACCATTTACACAGCAGAGATCACAATACACCCCAGATTCCAGTTAATGCTTTAAAAGTTTCCCTGGGTAGCAAACCATAATAATGATGACAATTACGTAGAGGTTGACATCACTGTAAATCAGGAACAAAGAAGCAACAGTGGTGACAGGGGCAAACTACAAGTGAAATTGCATCCTTATATAAACCTCCTGGGGTCAAAATGTTTGCTGGCACAGCTCCACTCAAAACAATGAATCTGACTTTAAAGATTCCTATAAAATCAGCATCCCAACATTGAGACAAGTCCCCAATGAATCAGCCATAAAAACAGTGATATGAACTTCTAAAGATCTCATCTGAAAAAAGAAAAACCACAAAATCCTGTATTTTCAAGTTTTGTTTGTTGTTAGCAAAGTCAACCAATCTTAGAGTGGTTCAATTATTTTTTTAACTTTATGATACTTAAATATCTAATAGCAGAAGAACATACATTCCATAGCATCTCCTATATGTAGACTGTAAGATCAGATTCAGGAATATGCTTGTAATCATGATGCTGTGGATTAGATCATGTTAAGGGACCAGATGGTCCACAACATCTGGTTTCCTATTCCAACAGATGCTGCCATGCTCACAAACGGTATGAAGACAACAGTCTCCGCTTAAGAGTTTCCCACAATCAACTCATAGAGCATAATTCGAAACATGTCTACTCAAAAGTAAATCCCATTGTGTTCCATGGGTCTTACTCCCATGTCTTTAGGATGCAGCCCCATTCAGAGGAACCTCTAAATATGAAGGTTCTAATCAGCTAAGATGGCTGTTGACCAAGCTGTCTTCAATGAATTTAGGTAATCTTTTTAAATTATTTTTTATTTTTTAAAGACAGCTAAGCAGGTAGCTTTTACTACAACCATGTCTCTTTTTTCTTTTTAACTTCTGACAGAGGACATTTACTATGGGAGATGTAGGGCCCTTTCACAAAAGAAAAGGAACGTTTGGATCCACCCCATCTTCAAAGTGGGAATAACTGATATATATGGTAAGGCGTTGGGGATGCATTAAAAAGAGGTATTTTTAAGTATTACCATTTTAAGGCTTTGGGTATTACTTTGCTACGACTTCCTCTAATGAACCAAAATGGTAATTTGCTACAACAGTTTTGTTGATTTGTGAACTGATTTGTGAAACGAGGAACCGAGCACTTTGTATGAGGTGTATCCATAAAGTCTGGTTGATACCTGATGAAGTAATATGTTAATCAAAGACTCCTTGATAAAAAGGGATGTTAAAATATATTAGTATATAGTACAGTGGTACTACATGAGCATAATTCATTCCGGAAGCATGCTTGTCATCCAAAATGCTTGCATATCAAAGTGAATTTTCCCATAAGAAGTAATGGAAACTCGTATGATCTGTTCCACAACTCAAAAATATTCATATAAAAATGATTGCAATCTATATAACTGAAAAGTCACTGACTGACTCACTCACGGACTCACTCACTCATCAATGCCCAGCCAAAATCGCTGGGCCTAGAAGAGTGAAATTTGGAGAGGGTGTTCCTTCCATGATGGAGGCACCCACTAAGAACCGGTTTTCAGAAATTCCAACCGGAAGGGGGTGAAATGGGGCACAACGTGTTTTCTTCCCTATACTTTACATTGAAGAATTCCTGACTGAGGGATGCTCTGCCCCAACCCCCGGACCTAGAAGCATGAAATTTGAGGAGGGTGTTCCTTCTGTGATGTGAACACCAACCATGAACCTAATTCTAGAAATTTAACCCATAAGGGTCTGAAAAGGGGTGCAACACATTTTTGGCCTATACCTAACATTGGAGACTGACTGATCAACATCCAGCTGATACACTGGGAGGGAGGGTGTGCAGATGGTGCAAATGGAGGGTGAGCATGGGGGGTCTTGTGCATGGGGGGTTGGTGCACATGGGGGGTTGGTGCGCATGGGGGTTGGTGCACATTGGAGTGTATTGCGCATGGGGGGGTTGATGTGCATGAGGGGATGATTCACAGTGGGGGAGTGTTGATGCTCAAAGGGGTTGATACACATTGGGTGTTGATGCACATGAGGGGTTGATGTGCATGGGGTGTTGATGCACATGGTGTTGTTGCGCAGTGGGGGATGGCATATGTGGGATCTTTACTCCCACAACACGGATATGTTTTCACTAGTACTGTAATATAATACAAAATAATAAAGAAAATACAAAATATAAAGAAAAATGAAACAAATTGTCTCCTTTCCATTACATAGAACTGAGCCCCACTGACTGTAATAAGCTTACTTCAAAGTAGACATGCATATGCTGGTCTCTCAGGAGAGGCTAAGCAGGTGTATCCTGGCCAGGACTATTTTTTGCTTGTTTATCAAGACATCGCTTGTTTATCAAGTCAAATTTATTAGAAATGTTTGCTTGTCTTGCAAAACACTCTTAATCCAAGTTACTCTCAATGCAACTCTCAATGTAATTGATTTCTGCACTTTTCTGACAATTTTTGCTTCATTTAGAGTCAGTGGAAAAAAGCAACAGCCACCACACATCTGAAACTAGGCTATTCTGGGTGAAGCAGAGCATGAAAAGGATGTCTACAAATAGGTACAAGCAGAGCTCAGTTTGCATTTCTGCGCTTACTGAAGACAACTGTATGGCATTTAAATAAGCATTGCCGTAGGACTCAAACTGAGGATGCAATCCTAACTAATTTTCCTTTGAGGAGGCCCCCTAACAGCTATATCACCGCTAGGAAGTCAGTTAGGATTGTGCTCCTGAGTTGCCAGCTGTTTATGGGACCCAGGGCAAAATCCTATCTGTGTCTTCTCAGAAGTCCCAGGAAATGTGGATAGGATTCCAGCCTCATTGTAGCCCCCTGCTCCTTCCCCTTTAAAATCACTTTGATCTTCAGATATTTAACCAGTGATGGCACTCACACCCCTCTGGAAATATCCTAAGAAAATAATGCCTGCAATTCTAAAAACACTTTCCTGGGAGTAAGACCCATTGAACACAGGCTTACTTTAGACCTGGTTAGGATTGTGCTCTAAGATTCCTAAGGCTGCAATCCTAAAACTTGGGAGGAAGCCCATCAAATTCAATTGAACTTCTGAGTAGTCATGTTTAGGATTCTACTATAAATCCCATTGCAATTGATAGGACATAAATTAGCCATAATTACATTGATATTATTAATTACTGGTACTTTTAATTAATTACTGGTATTTTAAATTAATTTATTGATAATATTAATCATTAGTAATCAAATGACTTTTTTTGGATACAGTCCTTTTTTGCCAGAAATGTCCTGTCCCCACCTGCATTCTGCCATCTCCTGTACCTTCTCCACTTAGCACAGTTTCACTTTTGCTAGTAGCTACAGGTTGGCATACAGCATTGGTAGGATGGTACAGTTCTTGCTGTTGGTGCTGGTTATACACATTTTGCACCCCCCCCCCCCAAAAAAAAAAACATTTTACCGCACTTTTATGCAAGTGCAGCCAGAGACTTGCTAGCAAAGAGCAGGATTGCACTGTTAATTACTTGAGAGCCTCTGTCTTCAGTACTTCTGGAGATCAGATGAAGGTCTTCTGGAGATCAGATGAAGTGCTAAATGACTGGAGACTATCAATACTATCCCTATCTTTAAAAGAGGGAGGAAAAACAGGATGTGGTAAGCTTTATGTCAACACCTGAGAAGTTTCCAGAATAGATTATTTGTGAGCACTTAGTAAATAATGGGTGATTTCTAGGAGCCAGCATAAGTTGATCAGGAACACATTACCTAATCTCACTTCATTTTCCTTTTTGTATTAAGTGGCTCATCTATTAGAATTAGCTCATGGAAATGACACATACTATACCTAGATTTCTGATTTCCTATACGTACAACTGATTTCTACACTATACTGAACCTATACTATACCTAGATTTCAGCAGAACATTTGACAAGTATTCCATGATCTCCTTGAAAATTGTGGAACACAGACTTATTTGCTACTTCTGGAAGATGGTTAAACAGTTGTTCCCAATGACAGAAGCTACCTCTTGTACACTTTCCAAAGAGACCTAGAGCACAATCCTAACCATGTCAACTCAAAAGTTAGCCCCATGGTGTTCAGTGGGTCTTACTCAGTGGTGGGATTCAAATAAACTAACAACAGGTTCTAGATCCTAATAACCTAAATTAACAACAGGTTCTATGTCCCATTAGTAACCGGTTTTCAGAACTAGGTGAGCATTAGCAAAGGGTTCTATAGAAACTGTGAGAACCCCCTGAAACCCACCACTGGTCTTACTCCCAGGTAAGTGTTTTTAGGATTGCAGCCTTAATGAGGTTTTTCCTAATGCCTAGAAGATGTTGGCCAAAGTGGGAGGCAGGAGTAGGATGTAGAACTCGCTGTTGGAGGTTTGATGCCTCTTCCAACTTGTTGCTGAGAACAATCATTTCAATCAGCCTCCTAGATAGGTTGCCCCTGTTTATATTTGAAGACCCACATAGAAATGTAGTTGCCCGCTTAGCATAGGAGGTTAGCTAGATTCAGACAGTGTATTTGTGTACGTTATAATGAACTTTGCTATTACAAAGTAAACTTTGCACGACTATAGTTGTTATAGTTTGCTTTTGATATATAAAGAAAACAGCTTTTAGTACTATCGCTCATTGTTGTCATTACAGTACAGTATTTGATATTAGGACATAATTTCTCTTTTATGCTTTTTTAGATGAACATTTAGACATTTCATTTTTTTCACCAAAGTACAGTACAGTATAGGACTTTTGCTCTTGGAGCGCACCCTGCTGGATACTGCATAAAATATACTCTGGGAATACACTCCAAGCTCGGTTTGCTTAATTAAAGGCACAGCATGATGTTGTCCAGTGTTTGCTTTGAAATGGCATTCATATGAATACAATACACATATACTATCTATCTATCTATCTATCTATCTATCTATCTATCTATCTATCTATCTATCTGTCTGTCTGTCTGTCTGTCTACAGTATTTATATACCGCTTTTCAACTGAAAAGTTCACAAAGCGGTTTACAAGAAAATGAAAAAAATTAATAGCTAATTAATAGCTAATGGGTCCCTGTCCCAAAAGGGCTCACAATCTAAAGTGCAAAAAGAAAACCAGCAGAAGCCACTAGAACAGACATTGCTGGGGTGTGGAGGGCCCGTTAATCTCCCCCTGCTAAATAAAAGAGGAACACCCATTTGAAAGAGTGTCTCTTGCCCAGTAAGCAGGGGTAAGCCTCATTCTTACAGTATTTCTTAAGGGCTTTGGTTTACACACACATGCATATTATACACAGAATGAATCTATATCAGGGTCACTGGCTGACTGGCTGATGGATGGATAGACTCACTCACTCACTCACTCACTCTCTCACTCAAAGGGTGCAACATTTTTGTCCCTATACTTAAGATTGAAAATTAACTGATCAACACTAAGCCCCAACCTCTGGACCTAGAAGGATGAAGAAGAGTGTACTTCTTTTGTGACATAAGGAACCATTAAGAAGCAATTTAGTGCCCTGTGGTGCCTGGTGGTGCCTGGTGCCCAGTGGTGGTCAGTGCCTGGTACCCAGCAGAGATACCTGCTGCTGCTGGTGCCTGCTGCCCACTGGTGCCCAATGGTGCCTGCTGCCAGGTGGTGCCTGGTCCCCCACGCCTGGTAGGGATGCACAGTACCCAGTGGTGCCTGGCAGGGATACCCAGTTCCCGATGATGCGCAGTCCTGCTGGTGTCCCGTAGGGTGACCTGTGGTGGTGACTTGTGCCCACTATCAAGTAGTCCCTGGTGCTCAGTAGAGGTGCCCAGCAGTGCCCACTGCCTGCTGATGCCTGGTAGGGATCCCCAATGCCCTGTGGTGCCCAGTGGTGCCTGCTGCCCACAGCACAGTGGTGCGCAGTGGTACATGGTAAGGATGTCTGGTGCCTTCTGCCTACTGGTGTCTGGTGGTGCCCGCTGCCCACTGGTGTCCAGGATGGATGCCCAGTGCCTGCTAGTGCCCACTGGTGCTCACTACCCACTGTACAGTAGTGGTAAATTATTTTTACCCAGAGGGACCACAGGCAATTAGTCTGTTGAATTCCTTGCCACTGGATGGGTGTGCGCAACCTCCATACTTTCGATGTAGACTACCTCAGAATGTCAGATGCAGAGAAGGTGGTACCCTCTGCCCAATGGTGCAGGGATGCCCAATGCTCACTGATGCCCACTGCCTGGTGGTGCCCAGTAGGGGTGCCTGGTGCCAGCCACTGCCCTCTGGTACCCTCCAGTGCTCAGTGTCTGTCGGTGTCCTTGCGCTGCTCAGTGCAGACTGGTACCTGCCACCTGGTGCCAGTCGCAATGCCTGTCAGTTCCCTGCCAGGACTGGGGTCACAAATATTCTTGATATTTTATTCTTTCAATGATGGGCAAATTCCACTGGTCACTGAATAAACTGTAGTTTTCCTGTCTGTGCCAGATTAACCTAGTAGCACAAAGGCTTATGCTATTGTCTTCACATTTTTAAGTGCTCTGTGTTAAATGCTTGTGAGCTCTTGCTGTAGAATCACCATACACAATCTGGCAACCCTTTTTGTTTACAGGCTTGTGGGAGCTGTATTGATATATAGCTAGTGCAAATTTGCATTGATCCGTGTGGACAGAGCAGGGATCTGGTTTGGGAGGGGAAATTTGGATGCACTGATAGTGTCAATCTTCCACCATCGTGGGCCTGATCCAGTTTGTGATACATTTGTGATGGCACGTGCTGGTACAAAGTGTGTTCCACCAGCTCAGGTCCTTGTTAGTCCTTGAACTGTGGCACAAGTGTTGAACACTTGTGCCACAGTTCAGGTTGTATTTAAAAATATTCCTTGCCTGACTGGTTCCTATAGTTGTAACAGAAGGAAACTGGCCAGTAAATTTAACTGTGATAATAAAGATTTGGCAGGGAAAGGAGGAACATAGATGTCCACAGGGAGCTGGCAGAAGATCATCAAATTATATTTTACCTTTTCGTACGTGTGTCATTGTTATTTGTGTCACTTCAAAGAGCCAGCAGTTGATGACTTCTGGTCTTGTATGTTAGCAGTCCATCACTTTCCATCCTTCATTGTTTCCTTTCACAACCTAATAAGAAAAAAATAGTGGTGTAAATAGAAAAAAAGTTTTGACAATGATGTCTCTTGTTGTTGTAAGGCTTACATGAAAGGAGGCTGTCTGGGACATGAATGGCGCAGTCCCTGGCAGGCACTAGGAGGGAAATAAATGGACAGTTGCACTCAGCAGGGTGCACAGGCCTAGTATAGGGACAAATGATGGTTAATCTGGCCACTCGAAGATCTAATTGGGAAGACATTGTTTAACTCTTTACCCGTAACTAAACTGAAACTTGAAAAGAGTTCATGCACATCTGGCTGCTCTCTTCTTTAAAAGTGTAATAGCTAAAAGAGTGGATCGAAGGCTCAGACAGCAGGCTGCGATTTGACAAACTGCTGGTAAGCACAAGGCAATTCCTGTTATGCAGATTAACTGTGTGGCCGTTAGTATATATTGGAACTTGAGTGTAATGTTTGGATATTAGAGGTTTCAAAAGATCAGCCCCCAACTGGGTGGCCTAATGCAACATTCTTGCACCCAGCTTGATAGTTATATTTTGGAACAAACCCATAGTGAGCATCTTAATCCAGGTCTGCCCAAACTTTACAAAGGGGGGAATGCACTGATGGTATGTTATCTTTGCTGAGAACCCACTGAGGCTTCCCTCCCCAAGATGTGGAATCCCCTAATGATTCTTTCCTTGCAAGCTTTGTTATCTCCACACTCACTTCTGACAGATGAGTAAGTCACACTGAGTAAGTCACACTTCTTACCATTTTGTGGAATCTTCTTTAGGAGAGTTTTAGATAAAAGGATTGGATAGGTGTATGCCATGATGGATGTTTATGGGAAGGATATACCATCTTACATCAGGGGTCATGCCTCTAGACAACGCATTTGAGATTTTCTAATTCTTTGATGATTTCTTAAAAATTTGGGTGCATATATTTCACCATTAAAATATTGACAACAGGCAGCCAATCTCTATGGAATCAGATCAGTGGTCAACTTCAACGTGGTCCACTCACTGATGGTTGTCTAGACTTGCTTACTATCCAGCCCTATGTGGCGATGTGGAGGATTCATGCCTAGTATACAGAGCAGGAATTCTGCCCATCAGCTTCACCCCTTTAACATGTGAGGTGAATCAGTGATACCACATCAGTACCACATGCTAAACAGTAATTAATGTGCAATGATTAAAGTACTGGGTATGATATCAAGTGTGATTACATTGCTTAAATTGATTCAGATGATACTGTCATGGCATGGACATGTCCTTCCTTGGTTCCACCGGTTCCTTCAAGCACGTGATGTGTCGTGGGTTGGGTTTGTCTGAACTGTCCTACTAAGTATTCAGCCAAACTTATTCCAACTACTTGCTTCACCTGTCCCTCTGCTCAATCATTCTTACTATTTGAATCAGGACTGAAACAGAGGAGTGAAGGAGATAGATGGGCTGTTGAAGGCAAGCATTCTTCAACCTATTCACGATCTGCTCACGATCCACCTACCTATTTGTGATCCACCTTAGTTGACCTCGTGCAGTAGTGTAGCCAAGGATGTGTAGTGCTGGATAGAGGCCCAGGCCCGATGGGAAATGTAGGCCCCATTTGCAACTGTATTTTTTCAAGTACTGTTGTAATCACTACTATATATATATATATATATATATATATAGTTATCAGGAACATGCAGCAGGGTGGCAAAGAAACAGAATTTCCCCATCAAAGTCCTTGGAGAATCAGTGCAGCCACCTCATCTGCTTACACCTGAGAAAGTGGAGAGCTGCTTTCAATTAAAATAATTCTAAAAATTGAGAATCTTGAAGTACAAAAGGCAGCTATTAAAAAAAGAGACAGTATGTGACTCATCAGTGTTTCATGTGTGATACCTAAAGCAATAAGTCAGACATCTTCTCTGTTGGATGAGAATGTTGAACACGTGCATCACATCTCAGGAGTATTGTGTAAGTGGTTTCAGATGTTACACCAAAAGTGCAAAAAAGAATATGTATGCCAGGTCATCATTGTTTGTCAGTAATCCCTTATTCTCTATAAGTCTGTCCACATTTGAATGATGCTGGAGAATTAAAACAAGCACATAAATAAGATTAGGGTTGCATTTCCCAACCCAGTTTGTCATATAAATGTGGCTCGTCTGTGGATCTTATTGGCATAGAATGCCTGCCTGTGCCATCAATCCTCATGTGGAGCAGAAGTGTAGAAAACAGTGCTCTCTGGTGCTTTCCTTTGGAATCCAGAGGACAAGAGAGGTGTAGCAGGAGGCCAGGTAAGAGGGCCAACATGTGACATAGCAAGGTATGTGTGCGCATGTAGCATTTGGCATGTCACTTTAGGCAACAGAAACTTTAACGACAGTACCCAGGATGTCAGGAGCCACTGAGACATGCCAGGTCAACAGCTGGTTGCAATAACAGCCCACAAACATACAATAGCAATTCTCCTTTGGACAACACTGTGACACTTAACGGCAATGGAGAGTTATGGAGCATCCAAAGCTGTAGCCACAAATACAAACATTTAAATTATAAGCTGCTTTGACAGTGGCAAGGAAGATAAGCAGAGGGTCTGGACCAAAAAAGGCAAAATACAATGGAGACAAAAGCAGTTTCCAAAATTATTATTGCTTCCTGATAGTCACTGTTGAAGAACCCCCCCAAAAAAGACAAAAACGGAAACTATGATGTCAAGTTTATATACAAGAATATAAAGGTTTATCTGGAATATTTACAATGTTTGTTAAAGCAATATTTTACAACAGTTTCAGAATAACCACTAGTTATATTACAGTTAGGCTAAAGAAAGGTTTAATTTGTGATGGCAAAACTAAATCACACAAGATAAAGACCTCTCCTAAAACGTGCACTGAGCCAGTTTAAAAACTATCACTATTGGCAGATCTGTATAAAATACTGGTGTGCAAATGGTTAATATGCCTTTATTGATGCAGTTCCTGGAAAAGCAGCACATGCGATAGTGGCAATTTCTCTATAGAGTATAAAAATAGATGGCTTGGAACATGTTCATGTATCTATGTCCCATAGATGGCCCATGTTCAAGGCCCAAACCTAACAAAATAACCAAGATCCTTTAGAGCTGAAATCAGTTAAATCAACTGAAATCAGCTAAAGGCACAACCCCAAACTCGACCTAGTATTGGTGCTGATCTCCAGCACTTTGTAAACATGCCATAAAGCATGTTTATGGCACCAGTCAAATGGCACCAGTCACAGCACTGACCTGGCACCAGTCAATGCTCAAATCAGCACTGGCCTATGCCACCCAGAGCACATTTAAGTGCTTTAGGTAGGGGAGAGGGCATTGGAAAAAGGGGTGAAGGAAAGGAGCCATAGGGTGTGGACCAGCGGAGCCCTGCTCCACTAGTTCCTATGCTCTGTGTTGGAAACATGGGGCATCTGTAGTATGTGTCAGTAAAATACTGACGGAGGGAAAAGATCCATTGTAGTCCCTATGTCCTTACTTGGGGAAAGGTGGTGAAAGTACTAGTACTACTACTACTACTACTGGCAGTACTACTACTACTACTACTGACAGTACTACTGGATGCAACAAGAGCAATTTTGGTGCTGCTACACATGGGGAGTCGCTGTGGATAGGAACAGAACTGTCTCTGCACTGGGTTGTGGTCAAAAATTGAGAAAGGGTTCAGGTCATAATTTTTCTTCTTTTTCAGATTAAATTCAGATGTGGTAAAGCCCTCATCTGCCCCAAAGCAGGTCTTTCCTCTGAATACTTTCCTAGCTTCTGGGATTTAGTACATCCTGAAGAACTGTCCCAAAATTGCAAAACAATAGGGGAAACTGGGTGGCTTACAATTATGCTTTACAACTCGGACTGATGCTCATCGGCACACTCATGCGTAACCTATAGAAAAATGTATTGTAAGACAGAAATGAAGTATCCAGACCGAGAAACTCAGAAGTTTCCGCCCAAAGTCACATTTTGTACCGATGCAAAAAAAAAAAAAAAACTAGTTCTAACCAAAATAATGTAATGCTTCACAAAAATATTGATTCTTTTCCTTTCCATTATAGTTTGACTATATGTACAAAATGGGGGCTCCCTCGCCTTCTTTTGTTTATATCAACAAAGGGCTCTTCCCCTCGAATGCCTGCTGTGCATTGTGGCCGAGGAAGCTGTGGCGAGGGCTGGAAGGGCTCAGGACTGGTGCCCCAAAGCGACGGGAAGAGGCCGGTATGGTCGCGACTAGCATTGCAACTTGCGGATGCTGCGCGAGAACCTCTTGAACGCCCGCTGACCCTTTTGCCACCGCTTGACAGAGGTGATCACCAGCTCCCCGGCCAACCTCTGTCCCATGACTAAATAGGGTGCATTGATATCATTCATCTCATCACAGGTACACTGAAGGCCACCTTTGAGCCACAGCACCGTCTTCTTCAGATCCCTCTCGGTCACCCCGTTGAGCTTGTAGATGGTTTTGCTCTTTGTTTCTGGGGTGATCTTGGTGTCCCCATTGATGTAGGCGATCTCCTTCACTTTTATCTTCAGGGCTAATACGGATCATGGGAAGGGGGAAAAGGAGAGGGTGGAAAGAAAAAGAGAGAGGTTTTTCCCATTAGCGCACATAAAGAAGACCTGGGGAGAGAAGTCTTCTATTGCTAATTAAACTGTCAGGGGCTGACAGAATGGACAGCAGGTGGCTCCATTTCTAAAGCCACAAAGGGCATGCAAGGCATTCAGTTTGAATCAACCTTGGGGTGGATGTGTGTCTTTTAAAAACTCCTTTTTAAACGGACCTTTTTCTCCCACTTTTCTATCTTTTGCAAACTAAGAAGGAGGGGAAAGGAAAGCCCATTTTGCACATTCATTATGCATTAGGGCCGTAGCCAGCAAGTTGTCTTTTCCGTGAAGCGGCGGAGGTGAAGGGAAAGGGTCTGCGTTACAGGAGAAATTTGATCTCCACTCTTGCTGAAAACTTCAGACTTAAATTTATGAAGTTAGAAAGGTGCTCAATCGATATTGCCGTGGATTGCATTTGGAAAAAAAATGGGCCAAAGAAAGGGGGGATTGGTTTAACAGCTGTATTTAATTTGCGGGGGGGGGGGGACTGGAAGGAGAGAAAAACACACGACACTTTATGAAACTAGAACAACATATTTGGTCTTAGCAAAAACTTTATCTGAATACAGATGCAAAGGGAAGCTACTTCCAGAATGGAATAACTTTTTGACTTTGCAGTAAAAAAATAAGAATATTAGTCCCAGCAAATTCCACTGCAGACACTAGTACAGTTACCATCTGATAAGATTACAGTGTATGTTTATTATTATAAACTTTATTTCTATGCCAACTATTTTCTCACGTTTTGTCGGCCTTATTTCAATCTTCTTTCCAATCATCTGTAACCCAGAACTGTTTATGTTTTGCAATTATATTCCGGCCTTGTCACCTCTGTAATGCAATTTTCCATCTGCTAACTTTGAAGCCAGTCATGCAATGGTTACTGGAATGTCTGATTTTTCCAAAGAAAGTTAAAAAAACCCCATTTTTTCCCATTGGAATGTGAAGATTTAGCAACGATTAGCTGCTGAATATGGTGGATGATGTAGGGACTGAGAAGTGCTCTGAAAGTCAGGAGCAGTATGCTAACGAAACCACTGTGAAGCAAACAGGGAAAATATTTCACATCACCTTTCACATCTGCTCTGCTTCCAAACCACCATTAGAGAAGTTCCCATCGTACTTAGATCTCAATAATATGGAAGTTCAACTCTTTTGCCTTGTCCTACGACAAGATGGGAACTGTACAGGAAAAAAAAATCTATACTGTTGGGTCTACAGCCGGACAGGAAATCAGTCACCTCTATGCACAGTTACTCAAAAGTAATCCCAAGTGAGTTTAATAGGACTTACTCTCAAGTAAGTGTGAATAGGATTGCAGCCTCAATCATTATCTTCCCTCCCTCTGCAAAAGAATAGTAACAGGAGTAACAGAAGTTCTCCGCATAGCCTTAAACTTAGTTAGCTTTGATTTGTAGGCAGTTAACAATATTAAGGCTACAATCCAAAGTAACTACACTGACGTAGTAACGGTGCCACCTATGGGAAATGCAAAGGGCAATCCAGAGTAAGTGCTTTCCAGTAGTTACTCTGGATTGTAGGGTTTGGCTGCAATCCTATATGCACTTTCCTGGGAGTAAGCCTCACTGAATACAATGGGTATTACTTACTTCTAAGTATACATGAATAGGATTGCGCTTTGAGTGCTTGTTCTGGAGAATGCTACTAACACATCCAGTACATACACACACTAACACATGTAAATAAAAGAACGAGTAGTGTTCAGATGTACTCTTTGTGAAAATGCAGTTTGTAGATCATGGTAGCTATTTTCATTTTGTTATTACATTATTGCTCTCTCTAATCAGCCCGTTTCTAATTTCTTCCACATGCTAAAACTGACTGAGGAATGGGGCACCAGTGTGGACCAGATGCAGGTGAGAAATGGAAGGGTCTTTTGATATGGAACAAGATTCAGACTTTATTGGCATTTTGATAATGAATCATGGAAAATCGAGTAGCCCCACTGAATGTCCTTTACTCAGGAGAAGACAAAACTCCTCTTCTCCCAAGGAGGCAATTTTTTTTGCTCCCGTGCATCAGGCAGCTCAGGATTGGGCTGTGAGGCACCCTCTACTGATGGGGAGCATAGGCTGCTATCCTATGATTTCTTGGGAATAGGTCACGTTCACCTCCATAGAACTTCTGAGTAGAGATATATAGGATTGGGATGAAAGTGATGCAAATTTAAAGGCAGGAATGGAACAGGGGAAACCTGTTGTTTGCACCAGGGGTCATTTGAATCCTCAACTTTATAGATTAAACCCTCTTTCCTTTTTCCCCTCTAAATATGGGATGCTTGTCCCTCCAGTATGGAATGACATATTGCTAAGAACAGGACTGAACAAGGGGAAAAAATAAAACCCAACCAATGACAGGCACCTTGTGAGAAATGCTAACAGCGAGTCTTAGGGTGCAAACCTAACCTAAGCTGGCACAACTCATTTATCTTCCAGTTCCGGTGGTGAAGGGAGGCAAGCGCATGTCTGTGCACTGGCCTAACCCTCCCCCTGGAGTGGTGCAGAAGTGTCTTGCAGCACTTTTGTGACACCTCAGCCCAGCATGGGACTTGTGCTGGGGCTTAGGCCAGCCTAACTGAAAATTAGGATTGCAGTTTTATTCTTGGACCTCCTGCAACTACATGCTTTAATGATAGGTACTTCCTTATTAACAAATAGGAGAGGAGTTGATACGTTGGTGTGAAATAAAGCTGTAATCCTTGGTACATTTACCTGGGAGTAAGTCTCACTGTGGGACTTAGTGGGACTACTCTTACTCATTGAACTCAAGTGGGACTTGCTATAGAGATTCATAGGCTTGGGATAAAAGGGTTTTACACTGTTTCCAAGCTTATCATATTCGAAAGGAAAAATCACGGGATGCATCCAAGTGACTGGATGCACAAATCTGAATCCACTGCTTAAATCTCATTGATCTGAATCTTGGCCTTGCTTCTTTCTTGACCAAGCTATTGATGTATGATGACAAAACAAAAGCACAAAACCCACACGCTTGAACCACAGCGATGTTCTTACACTCACCAAAGTCGTTTTTGCACAGACTTTCAACAATTTCATTGTCATCCTCGTTCTTGCTTTTGCAGGCGTCGCAGACTCTTGGTGCTAGAAGAAAATGGATTTTTTTTCCAGAGAGAGAGAGAGAGAGAGAGAGAGAGAGAGAGAGAGAGAGAGAGAGAGAGAGAGACAACACCATCAGCAGGGATATGCCAAAGAGAACAGCAGGTGGCGTTCAGAAACAAAGCGCACTCCATCCATGCGCAGCTCCCGGCCATCAACTTCTCCCTTATCTACCCAGGCTGCTCCTTTTGATTTGATAGTGCAATTTTTTTGGAAAACCACCTCAGTCCATTTCATGCAACCCGTTCTGAAGAAAATGAGGTGAAGTGGTAGAAACAGAAAACAGTCACAGAAACGAACTGGAGACTTTTGGTGCTTGAGGTGGCCGGCGCATTGTGCTTGAGTGAATTACTCACTGAATGAAAAGCCACATGTTGCAGAGAGCATAAAAACTTCAGGGGAAATTCTCAGTGGGGTATTGAAAAGAAGCGTATGTGAAGTTCTCCCAAAGGGATTAAAGTCACCCCCTCCCCATATGTCTCTAGCCCCCTCCAGAGGGACCAAAATCTATGCCTTGATGGGGGAGGGAGCAGGATGGAAAGGAGACCAACAATACAATACTACACAAAGCAACGTTTCCCTGAAACGTTTTCTTTAGGAAGTTTCTCTTCTCGTTTCCTTTATTAAAAAAACCCCAAATCTCACCCCTTTCCTCCCTTTAAAGTTAATTAAAACCATCTTCCCAAGTAATGCACAGGTCCTCGCTCAAAGCTGTTTACTTTTAAAAGAGTTAAGCAAGGATTTGACAGTCCTTGGCAGTTCTTCACCAACAAACTCATTCAAGAAGTTCTTCCCTGTGCTTATCAATGGGAGGAAAAATAAGTCTTCCTTGCAGCCCTGACTTTTTTACAGCCCCTTCCCCAGGGCTGAAACTATGCTCACCCATTTCAATGGGGAACTAACTACTTTAAAGCACAGTATGGACTTGGGCTGCAATCCTAAAGACACTTTCCTGAGAGTAAGACCCATTGAAGACCATGAGACTTGGTTTGAGAAGACATGGTTAGGATTGTGCTGACAGCTACCAAAGTATGGACAATATGGACTTTGCTATCAAAGAAGCAATCGTAAGAGGAAGGACTAAAAAACGACCATATTTTATGGGTACAGGTAATTACAGAAGACAGAGCATCGTGGATTAGACCCATCGAGTTTTAAACTATACACTCAGAACACAAACCTAACCATGTCTACTCAAAAGTAAGCACCATTGTGTTACTCCCAGGAAAGTGTCTTTAGGATTGCAGCCTTAAACGCTTACATACTGCGCAATCCTACAGATACTTATTGAGGCTGCCATCCCATGCACACTTTCCTGGGAAAAAATTCCATTGGACACAATGGGACATACGCACAATCTTATGCATCACTACTGTGAAGTTCCATCCCTTGGGGATTACAACCCAGAGCACATCCTCAGTGTGTCTTCCCAGAGGTAAATCCCATTGTCATCTTTAGAGCGCACTCTCAGGACAGTAAGTATAGGGTTGTACCCTGTGAGCACAATCCTTTGCTCCTCTACTCAGAAGTAAGCCCCACTGTCTTAAATATAGTTCACTCTCAGGAAAGTGCACATAGGATTGCAGCCTGAGGACACAACCAGCTGCTTGCCTGCTCAGAAGTCCCACTGTCTACAATGGCGCCTACTTTCAAGAAAGTGCAGAAAGGATAGCAACCCAGGGCACGCTCCTTTGCAACTCTACCCAGAAGTAAGCCACATTGTCTTCAATGGGGCTCGCCCTCAAGACAGTGTGCATAGCATTGCAACCTGCTTACTTATTCAGAAGTTTGATTGTTTTGAATGGAGCTTACTCTCAGCATAGGATTGCAGACATAGGATCCCCTGCTTGTCTGCCCAGAAGTAAGCCCCATTGTCTTCAGTGGAGCTTAGGATGCAATCCTAAGCATATCTACTCAGAAATAAGTCCCATTGTGTACTATGGGACAAACTCTCAGGAAAGTGTGTTTAGGATTGCAGTCATACTCTCAGAAAAGCATGCATAGGATTTCAACCTGAGAACAAATCCTCTGCTTGCCTACTCAGAAGTAAGCCCATTGTCTTGAATGGAGCTCACCCTACAGACAGTGTGCAAAGGATCACAACATGTGAGCTCAATCCGCTGCTTGTCTACTCAGAAGGAAGTCCAATAATCCTGAATGGAGCTCAATGTAAGGAAAGGATGATAGGATGAAAGGATGATAGGGACAGGGTGACCATATGCCATCACCAAAAAAGAGGTGTTGAAAGAGTGGATCATCAGAAAATGAACGGACAGAAAGCAGGGGATACCTGTATTACATATAATTTATCACATCTAATTTATTAATTAGAAAAAGGCTACATGTTGCCTGCTCACAAAAAGGATATTTTTTGGGATAAGGACCTGTTAACCATAAGTTACAGGTCCAACCTTGTTATACATGGATTTGTTATACATGGATTTGACTCAAACATGAATGGGCACTGCAAATCACAGTTTAAAGAACTGCTTTTCTACTGTTGTAGAGAGAGTCATGCTAGCAATAACTGCATTTTTCAGTCCCAGAATCAAACCCCTGCAGATACTGAGGCAATAGAAGAGCAAGAAAGTGGGTCTTTACAATCTATTTTTCCATTGTTTTCTTTATACACTAATTTTTTAATCCACTGGAAGTCCTGGAATGGAATCCTAGTGGATAATAAAGGACTCCTGTATTTCTTTTCCTTTGTAAACTTTTTTGTGTTAAAAAGCGGAATATAAATAAATCAACTGATTGATTGATTTCCCCCCCACCCCAGGATACAAGGCTTTAAAAAAGGGACATATCCTGAATAAAGAGGACACATAGTCCCAATAGGATAGGATGGTGTGGGTATATAGGATGGCGCATGTGGTCATCCTGAAGAGGGAAGAGAGTATAGGATGGGGCTCACAGGAGGATCTGTCATCCTTCTCATCCTATGCCCTGTAGAGGGAAGAGCGCTTAGGATGGGGTGCACCTGCACATCCTTCTCTTCCTGGATCCTGGACCAGAATGAGAGTATAGGATGGCATGCTATAGATGTGGTCACTCTGGGGATGGAAGAGGATGGGATGGGGCTCAGAAGAGTACCTGTGCCGCCTTCTCACCCAGGGGAGGGAGGGGAGTATAGGATGGGGCTCAGAGGTGGAGGTGTGCATCCGCCCCCCAAGGATGGGAGACTGGGATGGCCCACAGGTGTGGTCGTTCTGGGGAGGGAAAGAGCCTTGGATGGGGCGCACAGGAGGACCTGCGTGTCCTTCTCCTGGGCAAGGGTGAGTATAGGCCGGCAGGCAGGTGTGGTCACTCTGGGGAGGGCAGGGAATAGGATGGTGCGCAGAGGGAGAGCTGCACCCCCGGGGGAAGGAGGGGTTGGACGGGCACAGCCGTGGTCGCTGGGGAGGGTGTGGGATGGGCGCGGGGTGGGGGCGCCGTGCCTACCTTCGCGGGGCGTGGGGGGGACGTGGTCGGGCGCGGGGGCTGCGGGGGGGATGCAGAGGTCGTTGTCGGGGGGGAAGCGGGCGCAGTCGAGCATGTCTGGCCAGGGGAATCCGAAGGCGGCCATGACGGGGGCGCAGGAGTCCCTGACGCGGGTGCAGAGGGAGCGGCAGGGCTGGATGGTCTCGTCGAGGTCGTCGATGCAGACGGGGGCGAAGAGGGAGCAGAGGAACTTGCGCGTGTCTGGGTGGCAGCGCTTCTGCAGCAGAGGGATCCAGGCGCCCGCCTGCTCCAGCACCTCCTGCAGCGTCTCGTGCCCCAGCAGGTTGGGCAGCCGCATGTTGGGGTACTCGATCCCCCGGCACAGCAGCAGCGACCCCGGGATCGCCTTGCAGTTCGACCGCTTCGACGGAGACGCCTCCGGGGGCCCCAGCAGGAACAGCCCCGCCGCCGCGCAGCCCCACCGCGGACCCCCCAGCCCCAGCACCAGCCCCAGCCACAGACACCCCCGCATCGCGCAAGCCCCGCAGCCCTCTCCGGCCACGGACCCCGCGCGCACCGCTACTTGAGCCCAGCGCTCCGCCGGCTGGGCGGACTCGCAGCCCCCGCAGACCCCCATTGGACGCCGCTGGGAAGGAAGGAGGGACCGAACGGGGACCCAGAAGACGAGCAGGAGGGCGAGGGACGCCCCCGAAACATGCAATGAAAATAAATAGAAAGAAAGAAAGAAAGAAAGAAAGAAAAGCTAAAAGTACATTTGCACCCTTCGCCAAGAAAGAAATAATTAGAACACAGTTGTAGACACACCACCAAAATAAAAATAAATAAAGCAAAACAGAAGCTGAAAGTACATTTGCAACTTTGGCCAAGAAAGAAATAATTAGGAGGCAATGGTACACAACCCACAAAACAAACAAACAGACAAACAAGCAGACAAATAAATAAAAGTAAAACAGAAGCTGAAAGTACAAGGATCTGCACCTTTTTGCCAAGGAAGAACTAAACCCCCTCCCAGTAGAAGCTTATTTTCTTCCCCCTTTTCCCACAAAAAACAACAACACAAAAGAACAACTAGAAATAAAGCAGAAGCTGAAAATACAAGGATCTGCACCTTTGGGCAAGAAAAAAAACTAAACACCCCTCTCAGAAGACAATTCTACACACACGCTACCTACCTACTTTCATACCTACTTACTTTCTTAACTACCTACCTTCCTACTTTCTTACCTACCTACCTACTTTCTAAACTACCTACTTTCTTACCTGCCTTCTTACCTACCTACCTTCTTACCTACTTACCTAGTTTCTTAACTACCTACCTACCTTCTACCTACCTACATTCTTACATACCTACCTACCTTCTTACCTATCTACTTTCTTACCTAGCTACTTTCTTACCTACCTACCTACTTACTTTCTTACCTACCTTCTTACCTACCTACCAACCAACCTAATAAATAAATAAATAAATAAATAAATAAAGTAAAACAGAAGCTGAAAGTACAACAATTTGCATCTTTGGCCAAGGAAGAACTGAACTCCCTCCCAGTAGAAGCTAATTTTCTTCCTCCCTTCCCACAAAGAAACAACAGAAAAGAAGAACTAGAAGTGAAGCAGAAGCTGAAAGTACAGGGATCTGAACCTTTGGCCAAGAAAGAACTGAATTCTCCCCCCACCCCCAAGAAGAAGCTAGTTTTTGAATCCCCATCACCAGTGATGGGCTTCAAAAAAATTAAGAACCGGTTCTCTGCCCATCCGGCAGCCACTTTTAAATGGCTATTTTTAAACTTTATATGTACTATCTCTTGTTAAGAACCGGTTCTATAGAGTAGGTGCGAACCTGCTGGTGCCCACCACTGCCCATCACCCAAAAATAGAAGCACAGAAGAAACCAAAAACAAAAGGCAAAGAAGATTTGCTTAGTAGAAATAAAGAACTCTGGGAAGTTCGTATTGCAGTCAGGATGACCATATGCCAACTTTTTCCAGGACATGTCCCCTTTTATAGCCTGGAAAAAAAATCTTCATTGTCCTCCTTTTCAGTGTAGTCTCCTTGTATATACAGTGGTGCCTTGTAAGATGAACAGAATTCATTCCGGAAGCATGCTTGTTTTACAAAATGTTCTTTATATAAAGTGGATCTTCCCATCGGAAATAATGGAAACTCAGACAATTGGTTATACAACGCAAAAATATACTTTACAGAGAAGGATCCGTGACTGATGGACACTTTGCCCCAACTCCTGATGCGTTGATGCACGTCAACATACATGTCCAAGCACTGTCATTGTATTATATACCATGGGAAAGGTAATCCTGGATGCAATGCGTCTTTGGACTATGATGGCTCTTTGGCTTAAAAACTGGGATGAGCACCGCACCCTACAATTGGTGACAACTAGGTTACAACAATAGGTTACAACAACCTGCAGGGGGGATGGGATGATGACATACAGGTCCACCATGCAGCCTTGTTATCCACAGTTTTTTTAATACACAGATTTGACTCAAAATGAATGGCCACTACAAATCACAGTTTTAAAAACAGCTTTTCTACTGTTGTAGAGAGGCAGTCATGCAAGCAATCATTCCATTCTTCAGCTGAGCCAGGCAAAGGCTAGGGGTCTTTAGCATTTCTAATTGCTAACTGCCTCTCTACAACAGTAGAAAAGCAGTTTTCAAACCATAGTAAAGGGGAATTTTTAGTAAAATAGTAAATAATTTTTTTTAATTTTTTAAACTGCTTTTATTAAACATGTTTTTTGGTATGCCCAGGGAGTCCCATAATCAAACCCCTGCAGATACTGAGACAGGAACTTACTCCATTAGGTGCAATGGAGGAGCAAGAAGCCTAAAAGTGGGTCTTTAAATCAATTGTCCATATTTTTTTTTAATTCACAGATTTTTTTTAAATCAATGGAAGTTTCCGGAATGGAAGCTTAGCAGATAACAAAGGGATACCTTTGACCTAAGGTTTTCATAATTTTGGCCACTAATGTCAAGCTCAGCTTATCCCCTAAAGCTTGTTGCCCAGTGCAATTGGTAGCTAAATGTGTACACATTTGGTCCCTGTTGTGTATATGTAATGTTGGGCCGAAATGACTTAATAAGAACTTAATCCCAGGTAAGTATGGGTGCTGCAGACCACAGTGGGCCCATGTTCAAAGTATGGCATCCTGAGGTAGTGATGATGATGTTGTGTATCATCATCCATTGCTTTCAGACTACAATGTTTTTCAGCCAAAGGGCAGGTATAAGCTGTACTGTACTTTGATAGTTGGCTTGAAATGAAGTATTCCCATGTAAAAAATTGGGCAGATCATATTAGGAGGACCTGAGGACAGCGAGACCAGCAAGGATAATTTCTACAGCAGAGAATCAAAGTTCTTTTCCAGTGAGAGCAACTGAAATTAGCCCTTTAAAACTGTACTATAAAAAACTGCACACTATAAATTGTACAGTTTTTCTATACAGTTTTTCTATAAATTGTACAGTTTTTATACAGTTCCCCCCCCTAAAACCTGTATAGTTTTTAAAATAGTTTCTCTACTATAAAAACTCTGGAGGTCAGTCAATGCTCCAATCCTACCAGGTCTTACAAACAGATATGATGGAATTTTATGCTGCAGTGTACTGTTATATTCATATTTCCATTCCTATTTTCTGTTTCCATAAAATAGATCTATGGATAGGTGTGCACGTGCATGCACACGTGATTACAAACACTCTGACATTACTTGTTTATTTATATACAGTGGTGCCTCACATAACAAGTTTAATTCATTCCGGAAGCATGCTTGTTATGGGAAACACTCTTTATGTAAAGCGGATTTTCCTATAGGAAATAATGAAACTCTGACTTTTTTGGTTCCAGGATCCAAAAAATATTCACATAAAAATATTAACTGGATGTAAAAATGATGACAAAAACACTGGAATTGAATTCAAAACATGCATTAAATGTGCATGATCCTGAAGTCATTTTAGGTTGCAAATCCTAAAGACACTTTCCTGGGAGAAAGCCCCATTTAACAGAATAGGGCTCACTTTGGGTAGACATGGTTAGGAGGTTGCAATCCAACACACTTTCAACACACTTTCTCCTTCTCTCCATCCTGAACCTCTCTCTCCCCTGCTCCATTCTGGCTAGCCCTGAACTGCTTCCCTCTTCTCCACTGCTCTTCTCTCCCTCTGCCCCAACTGCCAACAAGTGTGCTTGTTAAGTGAAGCAACACTTGTTATGTGAGGCAGAAGCCTAGAGAAATTTTTGCTTGTTATGTGGATCACTTGTTAGGTGAGGTACCATTGTACTGTATTTACTCGAATCTTATGCTCCCCTTTTCAGCTGAATTAAGTCTGCAAAATCTGGGTGCGCATTAGATTCAATGGTTAATTAGATTTTAGTGAATATGGTATTTTGATTATAAGTATAGGGTGCACATTAGATTTGATGGCGCTTTAGATTCGAGGAAGAAGAAAAGTAGATTCTATTCCAGAAGAAAAGTTTTACTGGTTTATGATAGCAGTAAGCAAAAGATGATGATGTCAAGATTGCAGGACACTGTATTTAATTGAGTGACCAATGGAAGTCAAATATCTGCTCACATTAACAGTAATTAAGGTATCAGACTGTATATTGATTAAAAGATAATTCTGTCAGCTTTATCTCCTGAAATGTGACACATTAGCGAAACTGGATAGTGATTTTTCTCACTTATTCTGTAATCAGATTTTGTTTTCACAGGGAACATGGGTTGAAGATGGTTATCACCTGGTTCTAAGGCTGCAAAGTTTGGATATGCAGTGGAGAGCTAACAGTATTTGTGTATCAGTCTCTTAATGCCATCATTCCTCAGTGTCCTCTGTACACCTAATTTTGAGTACGAACTATTTTCTAATACTTCCTTGAGATGCTGGGGAGCACTTGCAGGATTCCCCAAGGGCTTGCAGGGTTCCCAGGTTTCCAGAAAATTCAGCTTCTTGCTTTATTATAATTGTACATTCACTCATTTCAAGCCTTAGGGATCCCACAAGTGCTCCTCAGGGCTCCCCACACATAGCAGGACCTCAGGTTAGTGGCAAAATTGCCACCATTTCCCTGCAAGGGCTCAATCTTGGGGATCTCGTTGCTCCTTTCTCCTTACCCTGCCCCGTAAATGGACTGGGAGACTTTTAGGTTGCAATCCTAAATTTCCTGGGAGTAAGGCCCATTGAATGCAATGGGACTTACTTTTGAGTAGACATGGTTAGTGAAACAAATGGGGGGGGGGGCTTGCAACCCCCCGATTGAGTTGCACTGTTCCAGATAAGAAGATACTTTCTGGATTAAGTTTGAAGGATGAGCCAGTAACTGTAGCAATTTTGTAGTTGTGTAGAAGTTTTGTAGAAGTTTCCATGAGAAAGATTTTCAACTATGAAGGGAAATATTTTTTGTGAAATTATAATAAGATGCCATTTTTGTTGTGTAATTGACATGGAGTCGGGGACCGGAGGGCAATTTCACATTCAATTCTCCAAGTTTATGCAGATATCCAGTATCTTGACATCTAATTATGTTCTAAGTAGTAGTTGATATTTGGTAATTTTTTTCATAAGATTTAAAGTTGGAGAACTTGGAAAAGGTGCATATAGAACAGATGCTTGGTGTTTGCTTTTTTGTTTTTGCTTTTTTGGTGAAAACAGTGTGTAGTGATACATTAGCTTGAAGTTCATAAGGTTGGCCTGCTTCCCACAAAACAAAAATATTTGCTGGTGCCAGACAAGGAACCTTTTTATTTACTGTATATATTAATGGTTTGGGTGTGGTGTGGGTATGGGTGGCACAAGTGGTTAAGACACTGTGCCTGTTAGCCAGCAGGCCAGGGTTCGAGACCCGAGTCGGTCTCCACAAGACAGGGTGAGCTCCTGTCCTTAGCCTAGCTCTGCGACACAGCTGAAACCAGTCATATTGGCTCTGCCGTTCCACTGGACTATTTCCAGTGGCATGGAGAGGGGGGATTTGCTGCTTGGGTAACAGCCTATCCTCCATATTAACCTACCCAGGCCTTCATGCTTCACATAGAGTGTCGAGCACAATACCATAGGCTTTCGAGACTGATGGATGCCAACACATATTAATGATAAGATTAAAGATTTAGAGCCCAATCCTACAGTCTGCCAGCCATGGCACTGAACCCCAGCATTAGTCAGGGGTATTACAAATGTGCTATAATGTGACATTCCTGATGACAATGACCATGCCTTGAAGATTTCCATCTGGAAGAGAAGAGTTCCACGAGCTGCCCGTAGAACAATTGCCTACCTCACAGGTTTGTTGTGAGGACAAATGTATAAAAATTAATTAAACAAAGAGACAAACAAAGATGACAAACAAAGTCTCTGGAAATGATGGGCTATTGGTCCTGAGCCTCAGTGCCACCTGAAGTACTGGCCAGCATTCCTGTTATGGGAAATGTAAGAGGGGGGAGAGGTCACAGGTATGGGAGGAAGTGGCTTGGAGTCTTCTGTGTCGGATTGCAAAGCCTGACAAAGAGGATCTCAAGTCTGTACCAGCAACATACTCAGAGCAAAGAAACCCCATTGCAGGGCCTAGAGATTTCCCTGGGGAGGGAGGACAAAAGTAAGCTTCCAGGGCATCAAGACTGTATCTTGTAGTGTATCAAGACTTAACAGAGTGACAGCACAATCCTTCGTCTCCCGTCCCCCCACCCAAGGAAATCTTAGAAATCTCAGAACTGCTGCTGAATGCAGCAGTAGCCATTTAGGTGCTGTTTCATCTGGTGGAGCCACCAGGTATAGGAATGGGTTGCCCAATGGTTTGCAATTTCCTCCTGTTATTATCTCCAATCAGAAACAGTAACTATGTATACCACTGACCTTGTATTGGAAATACTGTAACCAAACCAGCATGAGTAGGTTTGAAATAACTCCTTGCAAAGTTTGGCTCATGATGTTAATGTTGGGTTTGGCCCTAAAAGTATGTTTGCTATTTTGATAGGCACATCACTGGTAAGAAACAATTGTTTTATTATTTGGACATGTTTATTCCAAGGCTCATGGCCCTATCCTGTTAATAGCTGTTAGTAAACACAGATAAATTTGTTAGTGTGTAACCTATTTTCCTTCTACTGTTAAGAAGATTAAGAGAAGATAGTGGCAGTAGCCGTCAACTTTGTAGGATATAAGCTATATACCGATAATTGGTTGTAGAATAAGTCTGTTTGCTCTGAGTCAGTTACCATTGTCTGAGACACTGACAAAATAATGACTAATGAACTGATGCTCCACCAATCATGGCCTTCTTGATTTAAGCTGCAATCCTAAAGACACTTTCCTGGGAGTAAGTCCCATTGGACACAATGGGGCTTATGTCTGAGTAGACATGGTTAGGATTGTGCTCTAAGTTGCAAACTTTATCTAGGTCTCTAAAACTGACGCAGTACTAGTGAATCGGAAAATATGTTTGGAGAAGGTGATCTCGGTTGGAGGTACCACTGAACAGTGAACACACATATTTGTAAGTTTAGAATATAATTTTCAGGGTGTCACAATGCTTTTCAAAATACAGCGATGACAGTTTTATTTAACAGAAATTCTGTCTTTTACAGAAAAACTCACTGGAGGCAAACTTAAGAGCACAGTCCTAACCAGGTTCACTCAAAAGTAAGCCCCACTGTGTTCAATGGGTCTTACAAGAAAGTGTCTTTAGGATTGCAGCCTTAAAGAATAACTACTTGTAGGCCTTAGTTCAAAAGATTGTTCATAAGGAAGAATATCAAATAGGGAATTACTTGGTTGCAGACTCAAGTTGCTTTTTGAGCGACAGTCAACATGGTTCACAGGTAGCTCTTCCTCTAATCTCAGATCTTCATAGACAAGGAATTTGCATTGTATGGTCTACATGTTTTGGGAACTGTGTCTGTATGTTGGGTAAATACTCAGGGGTGCCTGAAGAATAATAGTTCCAGAATGAAACAGAGGCTGTTGAATGTACTGTATCAAGACAATCCTAGAGTTAACAGAATGACAGCACAATCCTAACCTCTGGTTAGGCTGGCACAAGGCTGTGCAGTTCTAGGGTGTTGCAAAAGTGGGGTAAGGGGGGGTAAGCACCACTTAGGTGCTTACCTAAGGTGCTTAACTGACCACTGGGTGCGTTAGGCCAATGCATAGACATGCTTTGGTTCCCTACATCACCACAAGAATAGGGAGATGGGTGAGTTGTGTTGGCCTCAGTTGGTTAGGATTCTGACCTGGAAGCTTAAGAATGCCCTTCCAAGATGTTAATATCCATATACATACATTGCCACTGAGACCCTGCATGGAGGAAGCCCTTTGCATCCAGTTGTCACTTCTCCAAGGTAAGACTTTTCTTGCTTGGTATGGTTGCCACATGTCCCCCAAAACAGGGACATTCCCAATTTGGGGGGATTGTGTTAACATACTGGGAAATGGATCATGTCCTGATTTTTTGGAAGAGAATTATTGCAACCCTATTGCTTGGGGAAGGAGGATGGGAAGTGGTAGGGAAGGTAGAGAGTGAAGAGGTGTGATGTGAGAAAGGATCTGCTCAAAGTGAGGTCTGTGTGTGATGTAGGGGAAAAAAGTATATAAATTCGGTATGAATAGTTTCTATCTTAAAGATGGTCTTGTTGGTACTGCCATGCATGCAGTAAGGTTTACACCAGTGGTACTCAGACATTTCAACGCAAAACCCCTTTCAAACTTTAAAAACTGTCTGGGACACCCTGCCTAGTTGGAAATAAGTCCCATTGTGTTCAATAAGAACCAGGAAAGTCCACTGCCAGATTCCAAGATGGTGGATCCCACCCACTTGCAATCCCCCTGACCCAAGGTTGCGACCCCCACTTTGACTACCACTGGTTTACATTATCAACTTTCTCCTGGCTCTCCTTTCTCAAATATGCCAAAAATGGTAGATGTATGGATCCTAAAGTGGTGAAAGAAGATGTTGGATTGACATCAGGTCACCAGAAGCATAAGAAGGGCTGGGAGAGCAAGGTGGATGATGATCCCAGAGACAAAGTGGGGAAAGGGACTGTGAGCAGAAGGGAGGTCTTGGTGGAGCACTTCCTTCCCAAGGAATTCCTTCTTTCTTTTGGTGTCCTGACCTGAGCAGGACCACCAGACACCAGGCTCCTTCCGCAGCATGCTTTGCTCCAATAAACAACCACTATTTCATGCTTAATTGAGAATGATACATATGAGATATTTATGGCCCTTGGTAGCAGTTTCCCACATAACACTGGACTCTATTCCATCCTAAAGAGCCTGGCCTGGTCAAAGAGGCTTTGGGGGTGTAGTTAACCCTTTTGTGACAAGGCACGGAAGAAATTTTTCCTAACGTTTGTCTCCTACTGCCTTACAGAGGAATAAATGATGAAAGGGTTTCTGCAGCCTCTTTTCCTACAAGAAGCAATCCCTACATAATTCCCATAAAGCTGACTAGGATAACACATCCAACTACGAGCTTTATCTGAAATTGCGATCTAGCTCAGCCAAGCAGTCGTTTAAACCCCAGTTTGCATGGCATTTATTGGAGCAATATTGCTTGCAAAGTATATTCATGCACTCACATTAACACAACTTCATATAAAATAAATTTTCCCATAAAGATCACATAAAATAATATGTTAACGGACAGAATCCAACACTCAGTTAAGATTTGTTCCTATCTTCAATCTACTTCCCAAGGAGGTTGACTCTGCAGTCCTATGCATGTCTACTCAGAAGTACTGTCAGCATTCCTATGAGCTTGCTTATTTGTTTATTTGTTTATTTAAGGGATTAATACCCCACCTTTCCCATGCCAAAGCAAATGCCAAAGGCGGCTTATGAAGGTTTTTTTAAAAAAAATGTCTTTTAATGTCTTTTGTCTTTTAAATGTTTTTTGTCTTACTCCTAAGAAAGAGAGTACTGTGTACAATAGCAGCAGAGGTGGGCACTTACTGGTTCGGGCCTACTTGCCCAAACCGGATCTTCCTGTTTCTCTGCTGCTGGCAAACCGCCAGTGACAGGGAAACGCAAAAACATAGCGGACCGGTATGGTCCGCCATGTTTTTGTGCCCACCGCGCCTGCCTAGAAGTGGGCAGGTCCGCTTCTAGGCAGGCTCCATGCAAGCGCTGACATTGGCGCTTGCCCAGAGCCTGCTTAGAAGTGGGCCTGCCCACTTCTAGGCAGGCTCCACGCAAGCGTCGTTGTCGGCGCTTGCACAGAGCCTGCTTAGAAGCGGGCCTGCCTGCTTCTAGGAAGGCTCCACACAAGCGTCGAGGTCGGTGCTTGCGCAGAGCCTCCTTAGAAGCGGGCCTGCCCACTTCAGGGCAGGCACTGCGCAGCCGCCAACGTTGGCGCAAGCGCAGTGCCTCTTATTGAAGCTGGCCTGCCAGCTTTAGTACAGGCACTGCACAGGCGCCAACGTTGCCCCGCCCCTCGCCCCTCCCCGCCCCCTGATCCCGCCTGGCCCCTCCCACTTCCGGCGAACCGGATCTTGGGAGAGGCCGGGCCCACCCCTGAATAGCAGCCTGAGTTCAATTTAGACCAAAATAACTTTTGTAAAGGGGCCGTTTTCATGTGGATTCTGCTGGGGGAATTTAAGCATCTATTTAAGCATTCTGCTAGCCAGGATTTGGCGCGGACAAAATATACATTTTGTTCTGATTTGTAGAAGGTAACAGTAGTGTCCAAGGGGTAGAGGTAATAATGGGTAGTGTCCAAGTGGAAGTGATCAAGGGGTTCCAGGATCCACATCCCATTAAGAAACTGCCCCACATTTGGAGCTGGCATCTTGGTTAGTATAGGTGTGTTAATACAGGAGCGCCCATTCCCCTTTTGTCAGCATTAATGTGTCAGCATCAGTTAATGTGTATTGAGTGAATAATAGAGATAATACTGGAATGGGGCTAACTACCAATTTCATCTTTCAGAGGCTCATCTTGATTGGTTATGATTATTGTTGGAAAAAAAAAGATTGTAACTCAGAAACTAAGGCAATGGTCCTGGAACACATTTAGAAATGATGCTATGGCTGAAACCGAATAAATGCTGTATATATTTGAATCTAATGCTCACCTCTTCCAGCCAAATTTAGAGTGCAATCCTAACCATGTCTACTCAGAAATAAGCCCCACTGTCTCCCATGGGTCTTACTTTCAGGAAAGTGTCGTTAGGATTGCAGTCTGAGTCTCCAAAATCAGGGTGCACTTTAGATTTGATGGTTATTAGATTCAAGTAAATGTGGTATTCTAAGTATAGGGTGTGCATTAGATTCAATGGTGCATTAGATTTGAGTAAATACAGTACTTCCTTTCTGCAAGCACCATTAAACTCAGTGTGACTGGCCCTGGATCAGGTTGTAATCTTAGGTACACTGTTTTAGGCTTGAGGACTGTTAAATGGGTGGCATTAGCTTATGTATATACATGAAGGCTTTTTCGGTCTGGGATATGTCACTTGAAAGTGTCACATTAGAGAAAATAGAGTCCTTTAAAAATGTAATCAATGTATAATACTTTCTTGCCAATGTGGAATTGTCATTTGGTCACCCCTCCTTCAAAAAAGGATTTAAGCTCACTTGGGAAAACAGCCTGAGGGGTCATAGTTTAAATCAGTTAATGTGTATTAGATAGCCTGTGAATGCCCCTTAACCACTCTCTCACACTCACAGTCAGGGTCAATTTGACTTAACTTAATGATGTGTGATTATTTCCTCTTATAACACAATGTTAAGAAATGCTGAAGCAGGCAGGCTGACATGCCTGGTTGGAGGTTGGAGCTGCTGCCGGACTACCGCGGGGCAAGCAAAAACTTTTTCTCTTACCCCAGTTAATGCGGCCACAGCCCCAATAGGTCTACTGCGTTCTGTCATCTCCAGAGGCCATGAAAAGCTAAATAGATGTAAGTAGCCAGATGCTACTCTGTGCTATCTGTGCTACTCTGTGCTACCAGGTTGAAGAGGGTCTCGGACCCAACGTTTGCCCCCCAACAATGCACCCCAGGACCACCCCAAAAATCTCCTCTTTTCTTTTCCACATCCTTTCTGGCCCTTTAGACCTTCACGTCAGCCCATCTCAGCCTGTTCAGAGGTCCTTCTCTCTGCCACTTCAGAGGCTGGATGCACTTCCATGTGCCAGCATAGCTTATTTGTGCTTTATGGCACATTTATGACCTTTCTAGACTGGTGAAAGGGACATGCACCAGCCCATCCCAATTTCATAATTGTGTCCTCAGGATGCAGTCCTAACCCCCAATTAGACCAAAGTCTTGTGCTGCCCTGGCGGTGCCACAAAAGTGCTGTAACACACTTCTGTGCCACTCCTGGGGAGGTTAGGCCAGTGTAAAGACACGTGCTGGCCTTTCCACACCACCATAAGAATGAGGAGACAGGTGAGTTATGCTGGCCTAAATTAGTTAGGATTGTGTCTTGTAAGTTCATTCCTTTTCCACATTGATAATACAGGCACCCCCACTTATTGGACAGTTCGGGATCAGAGCACTGTCTAAAAGTGAAAACCATTGAAAAGTGGAACCCAATCTTTTTCAGTTTGCAAATGCCAAATGCAAAACCCTGAATAACACATATTTACCAACACATACCCAAAATGCACAACAAATTATAGCAAAATGAACATCTAGACAATGAATGAATGAACCTTCATTGGCATGAGAAGAAAAAACAATATACAATTAAAATCAAGAATAAGTTTTACAACAAATACATTACAATAAAATCAGTGTGGGCAATGAATATCTTATGCATTTGAATGATGGTTATTTACTGAAGAAAGTCACAAGGAAATACCAAAAACAGTTTTATTACCCTGTCAGATACAAATCAATATCAGGGAAGACAATTTTAGCCTTTAAACTAGCAGAGAGAGGTTGAAAGAGTGAAGCATGTGTTGAATGAATGCGTTTTGGGTATAATTGAAAGGAACCATCAGAAAACAAACCGTTAGAAAGTGGGCGAATGCCTAAAACTGAATTGGGTTGGATTGGAATAAGACATGCTCTGACTGGGTTGGATGGGAATAAGACATGTTCACTTCCTATGCCAGCATCGCTGGTGCTCCCTACCCATCCTATTGTGTTTTCACATTCCAGATGTTACCTGTGTGGTAGAGGCCTTGTAGTAGTAGTAGTAGTAGAGCCATATGAATAAGTTATGGTTAAAAAGAAGGGCAAGGAGTGTTGTTCCACTCTTCCAATTTACAGTTTGGATGAAGGGAGCGTTCTCAGGCATTTGCTAATCACCAAACACACATTGTTTTCTTCCTCTACAAAAGCATGTCCTTGGAGATGCTTTTATGTGAGTAAGGAAAAGTATAAACCAGGTCAAGGAAACAGCTGGCAGCAATTCCCACACCATCAGCGTAGCTGGAAAAGACACCACAGCGAGCACAGAATTGCAGTAGGAGGGGTCGGGGGTGTTGGTTTCACACATTACACTGTCTGTACAAACATGTTCTTCCGGGTTGTCGAGTCTGCTTACATGTCAAAGAAAAACTTTGGGTCTGAACCAGTTCTTTGTAAGAATGTGAACCTGTCCCTTCTACAGAGAGAACCAAGATGGTGAGCAGCTGTTCCAGATATATGGCTGTGGAGCACCAAGATGTAGTACTGTAGCAAGAAAGACTTGCACGTACTATTTTATTTTTGTCATTAGGTGAGGAGGATCTCTGCATTCTTGCATTGAAACACACATGGATGAAACTGTGGTTTATTGCTGTTGGATAGTAACAAGTCACAAGTCTTTTCCCAGTTGTCCTTTTTATTGGGGTAGCAGCAAATGGCAGTTCTTTCACAGCAAGGTGACCAGATGTCATAATTGCAAAAGAGAACAAGATATACACACATATTTACTTGAATCTAATGCACACCTTTTTCAGCCAAATAAAGTCTCCAAAATCAGGGTGTGCATTAAATTCAATGGCACATTAGATTTGAGTAAATATGGTGTTTGGATTATTAGTATAGGCAGTGCTTTTTCTGGGGAAAAAAGTTTCAGTACTCAGCACAGGTCACCCCATATGACTAATTATTAATTGGTTGCTGGAGAGTGGCAGGTGGAAAAAGGTGCTGGTACAAAGTACCAGTGAGTACCCCCAGAAAAAGCACTAAGTATAGGTCAGTATTTACTACTGTATATTGTAATAAAAAAGTTTGTATAAATTTTTGTTGTATAAAGTAGTTGTATACTATTGTTGTATACTATTATTGTATACTACTATTGTATACAACCCATTGTTGTGTAAAGTAGTGCAATTAGATAAAAATGATAACATAAATGAAACATAACATAAATATAAATCATAACATAAATGCAGTATTGTCTTGTAACTTGTATGCAGTAAAATTAAATTTTACACCTGCTTTGCAGCTGCACATTACAATTGTCAATAAACATTTTAATCTCAAGCTTTAAAAAATTGTCGTTTGCTTTAGATTCAATGGCACATTGGATTCAAGTAAATACATGCATATTTCTTTTTACTGAGTTAAAATATATTATTAAATTTAAAACTATTACTGTACATATAATTTATAAATTACAAGGTGGCTATATGCTGCATTCTCACATAGGAGAGGACAATGAAGATTTTTTCCAGGACACCAGGTTAAAAAAGAGGTCATATCCTGGAAAAAGAGGATATATGGTCATCCTGTTATACCGATCACTGCATAAATTTAAGCAAACTTATTTTGAGGCTTCTGGTAAAGCCATCACTGTCCAAAATGCCAATATTTGCAAAGCTGGCAAATTCTTTCCCCAGGAGTCAGATTCTTATATTCGGTTCAATTGCATTTACCCTTTCACCCTGCCCTCTCTCCTTCTCTTACCCCCTCCTGCACCTTCCATGTTCCCTCTGCCTGTGAAGAACCAGTAATTTATTGCTTCAGTGATGTGTTGTGACCCTGTGAGGTCCCTTTAAACACAGACTCTCTCTAATTGCACCCAGTCCAAAAAACGGGTGAATGAAAATGAGCACAAATGAGGCTTAGAAATTGCTGGAGTGTTTGCAAGGACCTCTCACCATTGTCTGGTGGGCTTGGGCAATAGGGGTCACCGGCTTAGTTGTCTTTCCACTCTAGTGGAAATTTATTGCCATCAGATAAGGGAGCAAAATCAATGCAACAAGACCAGTGGTGGCAAAGCCAGTCATGGGATTGGAGTATTTCAAAGGAAAATGCTGTAAGGAGCAAGTATGTCCAGGGCCAACAATTATATACAATTTCTGTTATATCTACTTGAATAGCATGCCTGTTCATGGGAATTTTTCTTCCTTCCCCTTCATTTCACATGCTATTTGTTAATTACAAATAAAGCTTCCTTGAATGTTTTTGGCACACAGTAGATTTTAACTTGAATATATAGCAGAAACGTCGGGATTTGCCGTTTGTTATATTGACCTGGTTTTGAATTTAGTTTACTAGGGCCGCAATCCTAAAGACACTTTCCTGGTAGTGAAACCCACTGAACACAGTGAGGCTAATGTTTTGAGTAGACGTAGTTAGGATTGTGCTTGAAGTGAATTTTAGAACAAGCAGAGAACAGAATAAATCTTTATAATAACTTTTAAACCAGGGGTCCTCAAACTATGGCCCGGGGGCCGGATATGGCCCGCCAGGGCCCTCAGTCCGGCCTGCCGAGGCTTGCTGGCCAACACTGGGAAAAGAGGCTTGGTGGCGGCTGCCATTTTAAATTTGGCACGCTGCTGTGTGCGCTGTGCTGTCCCGAGGGCACAGCTCCTCCCCCTCCCTGCCTCGCTGTTGCTGAGTGGCTGCCAGGCAAGAGCAGGCAGGGAGGGGGAGGAGACATCCCCTCATGGCAGTGCCGGGGTGGGTGCCCACCATGGCAAGGGGCTGCCTGTCTGTTCGGGGTGGGTGCCCACCATGGCAAGGGGCTGCCTGTCTGTTCGCTTGCCTGCCCACCTGCTCGCCCAGTGGAAGAACCTGACTTGGATGGGGGGCTGCGCAGCTGAAGCGCCCCATCCACAGCTTCCTTGCCCCGCCAGGGGGCTTTGATGGGGGACCGCGCGGCTGCAGTGCCTAATCCACAGCTACCCTGGCCAGCCAGGGGTCTTGGATGGTGGCCGCAGGGCTCCCCAGGTAAGTGCCTCCCTTTCTTCCCCCGATCCCCACCAGCCTTCCAGTAACCCCACCCCCCGAGAAACCCCCCATTAGCCCTGCCAGTAACCCCTACCCCCAGTACCCCCACCAGCCCTGCCAGTAACCCCCACCCCCCAGAAACCTCCCCACTAGCCCTGCCAGTACCCACCACCCCCAGAATCCCCACCAGCCATGCCAGTAACCCCACACCCTAGAACCCCCACCAGCCCTGCCAGTACCCACCCCCCCAGAAACCCCCACCAGCCCTGTCAATACCTACCACCCCCAGAACCCCCATCAGCCCTGCCAGCACCCACCACCCCCAAGAAACCCCCACCAGCCCTGCCAGTACCCACCACCCCCAGAACCCCCACCAGCCCTGCCAGCACCCACCACCCCCGAGAAACCCCCACCAGCCCTGACAGTACCCCTCCACCCCCCAGAAACCCCCCACCATCCCTGACAGGCCTTCACCCCCCCCAAAATCCCCCACTAACCCTGACTGTACCCACCACCCCCCAGAATCCCCCACTAGCCCAGCCAGTACCCCTCACCCCCCAAAAACCCCCCACCAGCCCTGCCAGTACCCACCCCCCCAGAAACCCCCACCAGCCCTGCCAGTACCCACCACCCCCAGAAACCCCCCCACTAGCCCTGCCAGTAACCCCCACCCCCCAGAAACTCCCCCTATTGGGTTTTGGATTTTGACTCCATTACCCCCCATTAGCCCTGCCAGTACCCACCACGCCCCAGAAACCCCCCCCTATTGTCCGGCCCCCGGCAGTATCTGAGAGACAGTGAACCGGCCCCCTGTTTAAAAAGTTTGAGGACCCCTGTTTTAAACAGTCTTAGGCTGCAATCCTAAAGACATTTTCCTGAAAGTAAGCCTGCATCCTAAAGACACTTTCCTGGGAGTAGGACCCATTGAACACAGTGGGGCTTAACTTTGAGTAGACATGGTTAGGATTGTGCTCTAAGACACTATGGGGCTTACTTTTGAGTAGACATGGTTAGGATTGTGCCCTTAGTAGTTTACAAGTGTCCATAATCTCTTAAGCTGCTGCTAATTCATAAAGGTGGCATACGTAGTTAAGCCACTTAAAACCCATAAAGAAACAAGCATTTATTCATGTTTCATGCCCTTAGGGCAGCATATTAAGATGCCTTCATCTTTAAGACAGTGTAATTTTTAAAATCTCCTTAATTTATCTTAGAAGTGGCGAGGTTAAGAAGAGAATATGAAGAACTGTTCTCATGCAGAAAGACATGGCGTACATTACAGAAGTGATGCAAGCTACGTATCTGAACCTTTCATCTCCTACTGTATGTGTAATATCTCTGATTCTCTTCTTAATCTGTATACAAGATGGATAATTACCATTAATATCTCCAAATGCATGGGTACTGCTGAAGATTATACAAAGGAAAGACCTTGTGTGTGGGAGCAGCTGTATTTAGGATCTTCTGTGTCTGAGTTGTCCACCACTCAGTTGTAGAATTCGTACAGCAGGTCCCAATTTTCATCTGTGACACTATCTGATACCATGAAGATCTATTGCTATTGTAGCGAGGCAGATCCAGTGTTTGTGTTGGAGATGGGCATGAGCACTACCTTAACTCCAGTGTCCAGGTAAGCCAGGTGGGTAGACTTGGGCTCCCAGTTGTATTTTGACTTTTGTGTCCAATGATTGCTGCCAGGTAGACCTCGCCTTCCACCTGGATTTTGACTCCAGTTCTACCTACCAGGGAAACCTGGGCTCCCATTCCAGCTCTGGAGCCACTTCTTCCAGGCAGGTAGACTTGCTTGGCTCTTTCTTGTTCACACTGCCTGGCTGCAGTGAGTACCACCAAGCACCACTTCACGTATCACTGGTGGTATCTGTACCACTGGTTGAGAATCACTGGCTTATAGCACACCCTAGGAAATAATAATAATAGACCAATATTTTAAATAAAAAATATAATCTTATGACAAAACAGTTCTGATGTGTACTTTCTGGCCCCTTAAAGACCTTTCTATTTGTAGAGTGTAGGAAATGTGAAACTCTTGACCAACTTGCACCACAGATACTACCTGTCATAAGCCCAGCTGAGTGCGCTCTCTGATGAACATGCTCCAGATGTACATTCCCTTGATCAACACTGAATTCCAGTTCTTAATTTGACCTCTCCTTGGTGTAAGCTCTGACTTTCCTTACCACAACTAGTTGTCATATAGCTTGAATTTGCTACAAATTAAAGTTTCATCAATCCTGAGCTCTGGATGCCAGCCTCTTGCCCAGAGGCGTAGGTAGGCAAAATTTTGCCCATGGCAAGGACTGAAATTTCACCATCAAAACAGTTAGAAAGGATCCCAGGAGACTATCTAGACCAACCCCCTGCTTGTAGTAGGAGAGATCTCTGCAAAGGACTAGGCTTTTGCACTAACACACACACACACAACACACACAACACACACACACACACATTTATATCATAAGGCCACCAGTGAGTTCGACACATGATTCTGACCCAGACATGTAATACTCCCTCAAAGCAACACAAGCCACATGCCAGTGGTAGAGGGACTAGGTGGGGATCTAGATGGGTGAGGGCATAGGTGGGAATCTGGGTAGAGGAGGGCATAGGTGGGGATCTGGGTAGAGGAGGGCATAGGTGGGGATCTGGGTGGGAAAGGTCATAGGAGGGGATTGGGGTAGGGGAGGGTATAGGTGGGGATCTGGGTGGGGGAGGTTGGAATGTAGGTAGATGGGTGGGGGATGGGTGGCTGGTCCCCAGGGCAGCAGGGGAGGCAGTTGCATTTGCCTGATTCTGCTGGGGGGCCACCGACCAAAAATGTGCCCTCAATGCAGAAGCAGCTGGCCACGTGGAGGCTCTGGAGGCTGCGGGAGTTCTATATAGTCAGTGGCCGGCTGCGCTGGGGCTCTGGAAGTGGTGGTCAGGCTGGTGCATGCTGGCTCAGTCTGCAGGGCCGGCTGGCTCAGTCTGCAGGGCTGGCTGGTGGGCAGGCTCTGGGGCAGGCTTCCTCCAGGCCCACGTCACTGTTACCAGCTTTGGGAACACCTACAGCTGCGCACAATTTAAAAATGGCTGCCCCGGAGTGCACCTGAGGAGGAGCGCAGGAGGAGGTGACTGGAGGGCCACCAGAGGAGTGTCTGTGGCACCCCTGGGCACCCCGGTGCCCTGTCGCCAGTGGAGATCACATCCCGCGTTACACCCTAGATATGCTTCTGCTCTTGCCAGGGCACACCATAACAAATGTGCTGTAAGCACCAAAGCTAGCCCAGCATGAGCACATGCTGGTCTAGGGCCAGTGGGAAGCCAATGTACAGCTGGAGCTGTCACTACCAGATCCTGAGTTCTATGTTGGGCCACGGAATCAAGTAAGCCCATTATAGGGCTACTTTCCTTACCTGGGGGAATGAGACTTTTTCTCCCAAGAAGGCAGTGTTGCAACATTTTCATGTATTCATCTTACGTTTCAATCTCATCATCGGCATTTCTGATAGCTCATTATGATAAATCATAACTTCATACTCTAAATCTGTCCATACTTACCTGGAGTAAATTGCCATTGACTATAATGGGACTTGCTTCTGTGTACACACTCATAGGATCGGGCTCCAAATCTCTGCTTCTTTCTTATTGTTTTTGTTCCCACCAATAGGTTCAGGCAAAGTAATTGGCCACTCTACATATGGAAAAACTAGCTCAAGTTATTTTATTACGTTAATCAAATTAAAGGTATTGCACATGAATAAAATGAAAGGCATTTCCTGAAAAGGTTTTACAGTTTCCTCAAACAAGCCACAAGCTGTAACTAGTGTAAATGCAGCAGAAATTCATTTGGCACTGAATGTACATACAGTATATGCCAATTACCACCCAAATAATAATGGTTTAGCTCTTCTTCTTCCCCTCATTTTAATCTATCACTTTTGTGACAGGGTTCTCAGTTTTGTTCCTAGAATAACATGAAAGTTTCAATGGATGAGGAAAGTAAAAAAGCACTTCATTTTTAAAGATCCGCACTAACTTTTAAGTCGAAGGCTTTGGACTGCAATCATTAAGATGAAAGAAACAATCTAATCTGTTTGTTTAAATTTTTCTGTGGGAACCAGAAAGTCGAAAAGGAGAATAGATTTCTGAGTATGAAGAAATATAAGCCTTCATTGTTTGAAACAGGAACAGTTGATTGCAGCCAATCACCCTTTCTCTGTGCAGCAGGCAAAGAAGTCATACATATGCAACATTCCCTTTAGTTAAACTTTGGATGCCTGAATTTTTGGAATGCATGCTTTATTGTCCTTATATATAAAATCTGTATACGAAAGCAATTAAAATAGTGTAGCCAGTATTTTAGAGCTATTAAAGCTATTGCTAACATTTTTTTCCACTCACAATCTATACATGAGTTGAAATTCCGACCATTTTGCTGTATATTTTTTTTGTATAGGGTTTCTCATGTGCATGACAAGTTAAGCACTTTTCTTCTTAACTGACAAGAGAGCACCCATTTCTGGGGAATAATGGTCCCTTTTCAACAAGAGTAAAATAATGTCGACAAAATTGCCATTCCGTTGCAAAGCTGCCATAATCCAGAAGTATGAGTCCTATTAAGTCATTGATTTAGGCAAACGACAAAGCTGAACTAACAAAGGAAAGCACCACTGATCTCATTTTGACATCCCTCTCACAAGGAAATGGCTTTGGGAAATGGAAATGGAAAAGGAAATGGCTTTGGAATAAAACAATGAAGGGGAAAATGGGAAAAAATATTTCTTAAAAACATTGGGGCAAGCCTCAGAAGGCTTTGAGTGCCACATGGGGCTCCACTTGCCTTTGAAATCACTTAGGCCCATACCTGAAAGTCAAATAAAGCCTGATGGAGCAGTTAAGGTGACTTTCCATAGAGGGTGGAAACTAGAGGGTGACGTAACTGCATGTACCCGTAACTGCTATGGATTTTGCCCTACTTAGTTGGGTGGGTGGGGCTGTGCAGCAAGCAGAGGTGAGCCATGGTAAGTGCACAGTGTGGTGCTCGGGGGTTTTGCCCCCCTTTTCCCTGCCCCAGGTCCACCAAGAGAATTTTATGTCTTCAGTGTGAAAACCTGGAATGTAGGCTATTTGCCTATAACTTATTTCTGTTTGTAAAAGTGATCTAGTGAGGTTCTTTTTCCAACTCTCAGCTCAAGAATAATGAATATATGTGATGTAGGGAAGGTGGCATCTCAGTTAGTACCCCAATGCCCTGGTAATCATGATCAACTCTAGGGAGTGGTGCTCATCTCCGAAGAAACCGCTCTATGAAGAGCCAGTGCTCTATGAAGACACCGCTGTGGTAGCGTGGTTGACACGATTAAACACCAAAGTGCATGTAATGCTGTTACCTTCCCATTGGAGTGGTGCCGATTTATCTATTTGCCTATCCATTTATCTATTTCCATGCTTTCAAACTGCTAGGTTGGCAGGAGCTGAGCTAAGGACAGGCGCTCACCCCATCTTGCAGTACTCGTATCTTGTTCTGGTGACCTGCCAACCTTCAGTTGACAACCACAGTGTCTTAATCACGGAGCCATTGCAGCCCACAACTCTTATCACTGAAGAAATTGGATTTAAAACTTAATTTGCGTGGATTATACCCATTGTACTTAATTTGGGTGGATTATACTGCAGCTTTTAGTATATTCACTTGTGCTTGCATCCTACTGAGTGATTTTGGATTTGACTTTCTCAAGATTGCACACTTTAGTTACAGAAATGGGTGACCATATGTCCTCTTTTTCCAGAATATGTTGTGGATTTTAGCCTTGTGTTCTGGCTAAAAACTTCAGTGTCCTCCTTTTTCTTGTAAGTGGACTGCATGTACACTTTTTGTAATTAATAAATTAGGTGTAACAAATAATATCTAATAGTTTTAAATGTAATAATAAGTAATATAGTATTTAAACTGAACACATGAAAGCAACATATATGAGTGTTTCTAGCTTTTATTTTGATGTCTTACATTTTTCTTTGGTGTCCTACATTTTGGGGGTCTTTGTCCTCTTTTTTTGGGTTATGACATAAGGTCACCCTGTTCTAGCACCTCTGTGCAAATGCACAACACGTTTAGCAAAGAAGAAGAAGAATTTGCAAAAAATTATGGTCATACTTTAGAACACTGCTGGCCTTCAACACTATCAAGAAATTGGTTACAAAATTTTGCTGTCTTTGTGCTATGGGTTAAAATTTTTTCTTTCTTTTTAAAGTACCGTCTTGATAATACTTTCGGGATTGCATAAAGTATTTTAAAAATGCAGACATGGAGATATATATAGGATATACACACAAATGCAAAAGCCTTGGAGAAATCAGTGGAAACCACAACCAAGGGCAAATGCTTGTCCTGTACTCATTCAAATAATCATATTATTCAGTGGATGAATTCCAGCATATTTCTTTCCTTTAGAGATCTTACTTGACATATTTCACAAAAGTGAGGCAATAAACAAAGCAGTTGAATTCTGTTTATTTGGTTCTTAATATTAATGTGCTAAACTATATCGTCAAATAAATTTAAAAAGTTGAAATGCAAACTAATTGTCCATTGGTCCTTAAGTCAGATGTTTTTAAGTCAGTTGTTCTCAACTGGGCTCCACAACAAAGAGACCCCCAGATAATCTAACCTTGTCAAATACAAAGACCAACACAGACACCTAATACTACATTGCATTACACTGAGTTTTACAGTGAATAGCAACAATTTTTTTCTTCTGAATTTTTTAAAAAGTCAGTAGCGTTTGTTTTTACATATTGAAATTTTTAAGTGCACATTTTGGTTGTTTTCTACTATAGAACTATAAAGTCTATAATTAATCCACAGGGCTTGGCTGTGAACCTATGACTTAGCAAAAGATGTTTCCAATTGGACCTACATCTCCTAAGGCAGATCCTGTGTCCATGTTTGTTTGCATATCTTTAAAAGAAAGATAAAACAAACTAATGTGCTTCTATTCTGAGAATCCTTCGTCATGGTGTATTTTATTATTGTCCCAGCAAAGGGATGAGAGAGGTCTGCTTCCAAGATGAAACAAAGTGCTTCTGAGCCCCAGAAAGGGAGGTTGATTGTTTGTCTACCTGCCGCATTACCATAGTAAGCAGGCTATTTTTTTTACCTAAAGGGGCATTTATCTTTTAATTTAATGAGCCAACCTCATTCATGATGAGATAAAACCAGGGTGAAAAATCCGCAGATGATTAGGTTGTATCTGTAGTGATTAGTAACTAATTAGTAACTCTAATGTGGAATTTGTTGAAATGTCACATTCAGATTTCACAACAGATTTTTGGGTCACTTCTAAAATCTGAAGCTGTCTTGCAGTTCAGTGTGTTGTACATATTTGAAGTGCCAAAGTTTTTTTTCCTACTGGAGCATATATATATACAATTAAGGGTGAGACTCCTTGGGGACTCTTAGACCCAAAGCTGGGTGCCCAGATGCCCAAACCTTAAAAGGAGGCCTTTCTGGCAGAAAATGGCACATTTGCCTACTCACAGGTAAGGCACCGTTATTGGGCACTTTCACTTTCCCATAGAACTCAATGCATATTTTTTATTTTTAGTTTTTTGACCATAACATTTGATACGAAGGAGATATTACAAAACCGATTTTTGCCTTGGATTCTGCTCTTCAATATGAATCCAATGACATGTGACATGATGGGGGTACAGCACACCATTGCAAAGTTCCAAAATGAAGCCAAAACAGAGGACAATGAAGCCTTTTGGAGGACAACCAGACAGGAGGCTAAAAAAAGAGGACAAACCTGGAAATTTCCGGTCATATGGTCATCCTGACCTTCAGCCACCCTCATGGTGCTACTTGGATCTGCACCAGCAAAACCACTGGTGCAAATACAAAAAGCCCTTCGAAGGCTGCACATGGGTCAGGTACAGGCATCCCCCACTTTCTGACAATTTGTTTTTTGACAGTTCCACTCTTTCAACACCTTTCACTTATACTCAGAACTCATTCATTTGACACATGCTTCACTCTTTCAACCCCTCTCTGCTAGTCTAAAGTCTAAAATTGTCTTCTCTGATGTTGATTTGCCTGTGACATGGTGATCAAACGGTTTTTAGTATTTCTTAATGATATTCCATCAGTAAATAACCATCATTCAAATATATAAGCTATTCATTGTCCACACATGCCTTTGTTCATTTTACAGTAATTTCTTAGGTGTTAATACATGTGTTATTTAGTGTATTGCAATATGTGTTTTTGAAAGTGATATTATGGCTGTAATTCTAACCATGTCTACTTAGAAGCAAGCCTCATTGTGCTCATTGGGTCTTACTCCCAGGAAACTGTGTTTAGGATTGCAGCCTATCTTTTTTGGTGGCAATTTTGCATTTGCAAATTGAAAAACATTGGGTTCCACTTTTCCATGGTTTTCACTTTTGGACTACCCTATCCAATAAGTGGGGGTGCTGGTATCATTCCTTCCCAATCCCAATCTGCCTCCCTGTCCACCCTCCCCCTGCCCCTTCTCTGCCTCTGCTCTACCTTCATGTTACCCTCTCCTATCCCACTCACAATAACCTCTATGGGCTGGGGTAAACCTATCTCCTTCATGGATGGAGCTGGCATCCAGTGTCTAACCATTTTCACCAGCTGATCTCTCCCTGTGGATTACGTTCTAAAGAAAATACAGTACGAGTACATTCTGGTTTGTCTGCTTGGGTTAGGCTTCTGGAAAATCTCACTGATACCAGATTAGCAGATTAGCATTGAGCCTATGAGAAGAAGTTAGGTATGGGATGGGCTTCAGGGCATTCTCATAGGTTCTTCAGGAAGTTAGGTATAGGTGGTGGGCTTCAGGGCGTTCTCATAGATTCTATAGAACCCTTTGCTAATGAGCGCCTGGTTCTGAGATGTTACTAATGGGACATAGAACCTGTTGTTAATTTAGGTTATTAGGACATAGAACCTGTTGTTAATTTATTTGAATCCCACCACTGTATAGGATCCTTGGTTTTCGGCGTCAGTTTGAAAATTGACCCTATCCAGGTGGTATCAGTGGATAATGAGAACAGAGTCACACAGATAATGATAGCCAGGGTAATATAGTGGTTAGAGAGTTGGAAGATCCAGGTTCAATCCTCCTTGGCCATGAATCTTCCTAGCCAGTTACTCACTTTTAGGTTTAGTGTGCAGATACCGGGAGGGGAGGAACTCAAGCTTTGCAAGCTACCTTTGGTATTTGTGTTGGCATGAGAAATAAGGGTATGTATAAATAAATAAATAAATAAATAAATAAATAAATAAATAAATAAATAAATAAATAGTGAGAGGTAGGTGGCAGTTTTGCCCTAAAGACAGACTGATTGTAGATGCTTTCAGCATGGTAATTACATGTACAAATATACCCAAATATTTCACACAATGCCTGGAACTAGTTCCCTGATTTGCTATTGATAATTGTGATTTTTAAATATATATTGATATCAATTGCTAATTGATATCCTAATATAATTTAATCCATCTCATTGTTCTTCAGGGATTAAAAAATGAAGGAATAACCTCTAGGTGGCGCTTGTGCACAGATATAATATCTGTGTTATTTGGTCAATTCATTTCACTAGGTCACATCTCTTAGAGCAGTGGTCCTCAACCTTTTCAGCCCCAGGGACCAGGGAAAATTTTTTTTAGGGACCAGCCCAGGGGTAGGGGGAGAGTTCTGCCTCTGGCAACCTGGAGGGAGGGCTTCCCCATCCAGAGCATAGCACAGCTGCCTCCAGTTGTAAATCCTATTACAATAAATAGAGCTATTGCTCAGTTACTGTGGATAGGATTGCAGGTAAGAACCCAATATCTCAATGCATGTCTACTCAGAATAGGGATTTTCAACCTTTTCCATTGCAGGATGCATTGAAAATGCACAAAGCCATCCTAGTCACTCTTATTGGTAAGTAAGCCTCATTGACTATAATGGGACTTATTTCTGAGTAAGGCATTGAATTGGACTCTGAGGCTGCAATCTTAACCGCACTTTCCTGGGAGTAAGCTCCACTGACTACAGTGGGACTTATTTCTGAGTAGACAGGCCTAGGATTGGGCTCTGAGGCTGCAATCCTCCAACAGAGCCCTCCTTGTGAGGAGAGGAAGAGGCACTTAGAGGAGTCCTCTCTTGGACCGGTCAGGCAGCTGCTAAGGACCTCTGGTGCTCCCCAGCGTGGGAGTTGAGAAAGCCTGTATTAGAGCACTTCGAGAATGGCTTTGAGGATTGTGTTTTTAGGATATCTTTACAAGCCCCAGAAGTGACATTTTGGGTAGGTAGATTCTTAAGGGAGTGCAATGTAAATGATCAGGTTGTTAAATAATTTAAGAATCTGCCATTAGGAAGGTGGAACAGAATGGCTTCCTGTCCTGTTCTCTTGGTAGCAAAAGGAATAAGGATAAAGACAGGTTCAACCTCTGCTGCTTGATCCAGACCCCTACACAAGTGGGCAGGAAAAAATATGCATTCAAGTTCATGGGTGGAGAACTTCTTTCTTAAACATGTGCTGAGTGGTGTGGGCTCCATGCATGTTTTGGAGCTCATATAACCCCCAAGATGTTGCTGGATCAGGACATCAAACCCAGTGGTGGGCTCCAGCAGGTTCGCACCTACTGTATAGAACTGGTTGTTAACAAGATAGGACATATAAAGTTTAAAAATAGCCATTTAAAAGTGGCTGCCAGATGGGCAGAGAACAGGTTGTTAATTTCTTTGAATCCCATCACTGATCAAACCCTTACAACTAGTTGGTAAAAAATACAAGCTATTCCTAGAAACCATTGAATCATATTACTATAAAACAGCATTTCTCACAGCTGCTCCCCAATGAAATGTTGGGAGGGTTACGACTGGGTATTTCTTTACCCAGTGTGTGGTTGATCTGTGGAACTCCTTGCCACAGGTTGTGGCAATGGAATCTAGCCTCAGTGCCTTTAAGAAGGGTTTGGACAAATTCCTAGAGGAAAGGACCACCACCAATTACAAGCCATGAGGGGTGTGCAGAGGTGGACAACCTCAAAATACCAGATGCAGGGGAGGGCGCCTGGATGCAAGTGTCATATGTACTCCCTGAAGCATCTGGTGGGCCTCTGTGTGATACAGGAAGCTGAACTAAATGGGCCTTTGGCCTGATCCAATGGAGGTTCTTCTTATGTACCACTTGCCATTGCACTGACTTGGTGATACCAAGGAAGTAAGTGGCAATGGCGTAATCACCAGCTACTTACTCACCAGTAAGAGGCTCAGGGTGAGCAATAAAGCTTTTCTTAAAAATCTAGATCTTCATACATCTTCATACTAGAGCTTCCTATCACCATTGGAAGCTCCCATAGAAATCTCAATGTTGGGCTGTGGGAGCGACATGTACCACCCAACACTATGCAGTGCACCACTGGTGGTACACATATGATCAGTGAGAACCACTGCTTTAAACTAATCAGAAATGGCCTGGGATGAAGGGTTGTAGGAACTTTTGAGTACGCCTCAGTATCTTGGTTCAGTGACTCCAGACCATTGCGTTCCTTAGGCTTCAGTGTATGTACGTTGCACAGAATCACCGTTGTTTCTAACTAATCACATCATCATGGCAAAATATATAATGTTTCTTCTTTTTTAAAAAACTATACTAAAAATATACAGGAACAGCCTGATTCCAGTGAATATTTGTCCAGAAATAGTATGCGTGTTTATTGAAAATCATTCATATTTAGTGTCGCATTTCATGTAATTCCATACTTCCTTCTTAATGACTACCACCAAAATGTGACATTCATTTTAAATTATTTAGAAGCAGGCTATAAACCATGATAGCTTAATGGAACTTCCATGTTAAGAAGCAATATCAGATTATGAATAGCAGATGATGGGGACAAACTGTAAGGGAAGGCTATTGCACTCATGTGCTGCATACTGGTACCTCCAGAAACATCTGGCAAACCATTATGGTAGACAAACAACTCAATCCTAATGAAATCTCCCCTGCTGATGTAGTTCTGCCATCACAGCACATGTTGCATCATGTTGCATCATGTTGGGGGAGGGGATCCCAGTCATTCGCCAGGTAAAGTGGCATTTGTGCCCTGGAGTCTTTATTGTCCCATAGGTCTACTCTTATCTGTCCCATGATTTGGAACAAGTTAAGAGTGAATCTGGGAAGGTGGATTGTAGCCAAGAAGGGGAATAGGATATAAGCAAGGCTCCCTTCACTCATAACACCGTTATGACACATCATCCCTGCTCCAGTCCTTGTTTGGTTCTTCCCCTTCTTTGTCATGTTCTGCAAACATGGCTCCATTCAATCGCTTTGAAGTACCCACTACATCTCTTTGCTCCACACACTGGGACCTAGCATCAAGGACATAAGGAATTTCAATTATAAGGAAACAAATAGAAATAAAATATTGATTGTGTAACACCCCACATGCTGATATTCACCCAACAGTGCAAAACATATAGGATATATGATACCTGTGTGAATTGTCCCATGGGGCAAATAGCAGCTTCAGAGCATTTTGTGCTTTGTCAATGGTAAAAACAATTGATGGTGTGCCTTGACCATTTCAGTGCCTTGTTAAGTGTGCCATGTGATGAAAAAGGTTGAAAACCACTGCTATATCTAGTGATGCAGTCAAGATTTCAGCTGGTGGCTTTTAAACTCTAGATTACTATATCACTTCTAATTTTGTTCTCAGTGTAAAGAACCAGTGCATTGCTAGTTATGTATATGGCTGGAATAAAGTATCCAGTAGTACATGTGGTCTGAGGCTTAAGGGTGGAGATGGTGTCATGCTCTAAAGCTTTGGAGATGCCATGCTAAATGGCACTCCTATTTTGGAGTACTTTGCATGAAGATGATAACTGATTCAATTATTAGCTATAATGTGAATGTAATCAGGGTTTAATGACCTGCATGGAAATTTCAGTAGTTCTATTCTGATGTTCTGGCAAACTCTGCTGCATTTTCCTATGATTACGGAAGACGTAAGAACACAACTAAACCAAATTGATAGGCACATCTGCTACAAATTATTGGACACTGAATATGTGTCACTGTGTGTGCAATCCTAACCAATTTAGGCCAGCAAAACTTAACCCACCTGGCTTAACCCACCTTTGCCTCCCTCCCAGAGTGGGACAGAAAGTGCTTTATGGCACTTTCATGACACCCCTAGACCAGCATGGGACTTGTGCCAGGACTTGTGCTGGCCAAACCAGGTGTTAGGATTGCACTGTCTGTGTAGGAGTGTGTGTGCATGCATGCACACAGATGTGTGTACATGGTTGCACATGTGTGGATTCAATAATGGGAAATATGTACTGGAGTGTTGGGAAGCATTTCTCTTCCCTGAAGCATTTGTTAGATCTATTATGTGAAAAATTACTTATACAATATAAATTCTGTCAGAGCGCAACGAATAACTCACAAGCAGACCTCCCTCTCGTAATGGGTGTCTGCCATATGACAGTGGGCCAGTTTTTCCTGTTCAAGGCATCACCAATATAGCTGTTTATTCTCTGAACTTGGATGAGATCCAGCAGGATTTGGTTTTATGGGGTTTAATGTAAAGGTGTTGTATTTCATGAGATGAAATCATAACACAGTGGGTTTGCAAAAATTCTGAAAGATTATTTTTTCAGAGGGCTGGCAAGCACTATTCTCTGGAGAATTACATGTCTAAAAGAGAAATATAGATCTTCTTTCATTGGATTGAAATGATAACTAATCCTTAATCCTTTCTAGATGTGGCATTCGAATGTATGCACCAGGTGATGTTTTAAATTCCATAATGTGGAACAATATTGCCCTATTCATTAATCAAGGTCTCAGTGTTATTTCTGTTACCACTGGGGCAACTTCAAGGGGTTTATGGCCTGGAACCCTTTTCTTAAGAAGGACTGCAAAACCAGACACATTCTGTTGATTTAGCAAAACTGGAAAATAAAACCAATTCTTTGTGATAGTGGTTTTATGAAACTGCTGGTTTGATAGATGGCATGGCTTTAAATAGTGTTGCTTTTTTTAATATTGCAATCTGCCTCACGTCTATGGAGAGACGAGGTAAACACTGACATAAACAGTTGTAATATACATGGGGTATGTTGTGCCAAATTCCATCCCCATGCCTGAATCCCTCTAGCATGGCGTCATAGTCCCACCAGCATGTCAGATGTCTTGGCACATTGGAGTAGGGCCTTCTGCGGCCCAAAGATACCACCAGACCATGCTAGGCCCAATTTTATGTGTCCAGTGATGGCACACCACACCCATGCCATACAGGAAGGCTGACAGCCCAAACCTATCAGGCCTGCCCACTGACATGACACACTTCCCATTGACCAAGGGTACTATCCTTACTAGGCCAACACAACTCATTGGTCTTCCTTTCCCATGGTGATGTTGGGAGGCAAGCACATGTCTCTGTACTGGCTTAATCCTCCCTCAGGAGTGGTGCAGAAGTGTCTCACAGCACTTTTGTGACACCCCCAGGTCAGCACAGGACTTATGCCAGGGCTTAGACTAGCCTAACTGGAGAGTAGGATTGCAAACCAAATTACATTCCACCAGAGTGATAAAAAGGCTGGCATCACTGTCCATGGACCGCCAGGGAGGTCCATGGGTAAGGTGGAGGCACTGAACTCAGTGAAGTTTTCATCTGAGTAGACATGTGTTGGATTGTGCTACAAATAAATTCATCTCAGGCCCAAATCACACAGGTAGAAATCCTACATGGCATTTTTCCATAGAATAAGCACATAGTAGTCATGTGGGTTTCCTTAACATGTAGGTTTCATGCCATGAAATATGCAAGTATTTCTTGTCACTCATCAATTTCCTAATTTATGTATTCAGATTGTTCCATATTTTTGTATTTTTCCATTGTGTATTCAGATTTTTACCATGTACTTGTCCAACTTATGCAGATCTAGGTATCTATGAGTTTGCTAGATGACCCTGGACCACCCTGGACACCATTCAGGAAAGGTCTTCTAAACACTGCTTCCCCTTTTGTTGGTCTTGCCTTTCAAAGGCAATGGTTTCCTCCCACTCCCTTGTGGCGAGTAGGACAGAAAATGCTAAACCGCTGTGAAGTTAGTCCGATAACCTTAAGATAGCAACTCCTGGACTGGAGTCAAGGAATATTTCTGTGGCTATTTAGGAGGTTATACAAAACCCCTCCCAATGTATGCTAATTGGTGTTACACTTGTTCATTGGTATAAATAGGTATTGTTGGTATAAACCGCATTAATTGTGCCTATGAATATTCTTTTTGAATTTTTTATTAGTGCTGATCAGAAAAGGATTGAAAATGAAGCCTGGTTTGCCCCCACCCAAATCTTTTGTATTTGTGCCCCAAAGTACTATGGCTCCTGACCACTAAAGTCGAGCTCATCCCTGATCTTTTTGGTGTCCTCCTCCTATGCCATTTCTCTTGATCATGGATGGGAGGTATCCTGTTCCCTGGATTAGAAAGGAAGAAAGGAACTGATGTAATCTTGATGGTGATGGCTAGAACGTAGTAATACTTCAAATGTCGTCTTTTGCTTTGTTCTTTCTATTTTTTAAATCCAAGGAGATGGAGCCACGTTGGGAGGCATTTGGTGGTCTTGGCCCAGTCCTGCTTCTGTGTATTCTCAGCAAAACCCATTTCTTCAATATGTTTGCTGAAAACCTGGTATATATTTTACATTAGATGTTGAAAATGCAGTACGCTCATCCATTCGAAAATGCATACAACACCACTGCCAACTGTTTTGTACAGAGACAGTATGCTAGCTTTATAGGCCTTAAAGGCCAATCCAAGATCTCTTCCAAAACTGAGTTTTTTACAAAGCCTTTACCAAAACACTTGACTTATATACCACAGCAAATGCCATCATAAACCGCATGTATGGTTTTTTATTTAAAAAATGTGTGAGGGCCTGTAAAGTATTATCTGAGCTTCGAAAATATTAGAACATGCATATTTCACTCAGAAAATATTTCAAAGCCAGTTTTCCTTGCAAACCACACTGCTGATTCAGACCAAAGAATGCTGTAAACTCTTTGTCTAGAATACTGTCCTGTAGGCTTCTGTTTTAATTATTGTTCTTGTGCGCAAGTTTTTTTTAACTAGTCACAGTGGTCTCTTATAAACCATGTGAACTAGTTGCCTTAAGTGCCGTTTACCAGCTCTGCACAATGAGTCAAGGCTTATCAAAACCTATTTTAGACATTTTTAACCACATTAAAATTATCCAAAGACAGCTGGTATATGTATTTTTTATCCCTCCACCACCAGCCACTTTACATTTTCTGACTATGAACAATGCAACTGGGTAAAGCTATTTATAAGTTTTCATTTGACTCAAAGGTCCCCTTTTTCACACACTTAATTTATAATAACATGAAAAGTGATAGATAATTCATTCATTTTCCCCACAGAAAATAAGAAGCTTTACAAATGAACAAAAAACTAACTGTTGAATTTGTAAAAACAAAAAACAAGCTGTTGTATTTGCATGCTGTTAATGTCAAAATTCTACACCCAGGCATAAATTTTGGCCTCTGGGTAAGTGGTATAGAGACATGAACTGTACCCAGAAAAAGTCAATACTACCTGATAAATTCTGCTCCACTGTTAATACTGATCAGTACTTTAAAATCAATGTGGAGCTGCACATAGTGCCATGCTCTTTTCCATGTTTCCAGTTTTGCCTCACCAAGCCTTGTGAAGCCAGGCACAGGCTTGCTCCATGTTTGACCCATGGGATGTTCTGGGAAAGGACAAAGGGGCTGGTCGGGACATGCTGACCCCAGCCAGCTCTGTTGTATTATGGACAGCAACCCCTGCCTGCCTGATTGTCTTGAGATCTTTTTTCCCTCAGGGTGCATAGGTAGGCATTAACCTATGGTGTGGGTGTTTAGGTAGGTAGGCATTAACATCTACGGTCAGAGGTAAGCAAGATCGGGACAAGCCAAGACTCTTCTGATAGTACTTGACTGGCTCAAAAAGGCTTTTGACTAGAGTGTGAAAACAAATGCAAGGCTTTGATGCCTCAATCCTTCAGGGTTGGCAAGGATGGTTTAACTCAGTCTATGACTGAGCATCACCTGGAGTCAGAGGGTACGAGCATGGCCATTTTGCATATGGAGAAGGTAGACGTTTAGGACCATTTCCCCCAGTTTAGCTCCCCTGAGTTTTGATTAGTGTCCTGCTGCAGTTTGATGTTAAATTTAATGAAGTGGCCCAAGTGGGTGCCTGGAGTAACAATTCTGCGGTGCATGGATAATGATGACTAATTTGTCATCAGTGGCATAGATAAAAGAGTGTAGGGGGTAGCAGCTGCATTGGGCATCAAGCTTTTTTTTGGGGGGGGGGCAATAAGCTGAGCTTGATACTAGTGGACAAAATTGTGATATTTTATCAAAAGATATGGCCAATTAACCAGAAAATAAAAAACACCAACTGCCTACGGAACAAAAAGTGGATTTCTTTAATTCCAAAGTATGATTGCTCTGAGAGCCAATGAATATAATACAGTTGCCCCTGCTAATTGTGTAAAGAGTCACTTTCAAGTGGTGCTCCTATTGCGCAGAGAGAAAGTTATCATCACTCTTTTCCCCAGCACAGTCTCTATCCTAAAAGGGGCATAATTTTTAATTCTATACTTAATTAAATTTGATTTTGTTTTAATTAAATTTGATTTTGTTTTGATTTTGTGGTAGAAAATGTTCTTTAACCCCAGATAGCAGATAGATGCCTTAGCTGGGTGAAGCAGCAGAGCATTTTGGTGGTGAGCTACTGGAGGGAAGGAGGCAGATTTTCCGCCAATTTTATTTTTTAAAGCTCAGGCATGATGTCATTTCTGGTTGTGAACTCACTTCAGGGAAAATATTGAGCTTTGCACTGGCCCAGCTAACAGAACCCCCCTTCCAAACCCAGATTAGCTGCCACAGATGCCTCCAATCATCAGTAGAGAGTGTGAGTAGAATAGATATTACTCATCACTCACTGGTAAATTTGGGAAAAGACCCAATGGAGATCTTTATTCTAGGTACTGCAGCATCTTGGTGCTGCTCTTGCATGGTTGTTTGGTTCTGACCAGTAGTAGTTGCCTAACAGCCCAATCCAGAGCAACTAATCTGTCCACATAAGAACCCTTAGGTTGCCCTATCTAACACTAGGTTGGAGCAACTGCAAGATGCTCCAGCCCAGTTACTCTGAAGGAGGCTTAGGGCAGAGCAAGGCAAGATAGGGTGCCCTAAGAGAGGTGGACCTGCTCTGCCCTAACTGGGGCAGCCTAAGCAGCTCAGGAGAGGCATGTTGAGGGCATGTTTAGCATTGCCTAGGGCAGAGCAGTTACTCTGAATCCAGAGCCTGTTTCCAAGGCAGAAATGCCCTCTTCCAGCCCTCAGAGTTATACCACCTCAGGAGCAGGTATAGTAATGAGTAGACCCATAGGGGACCATGATAAGGCCCGAGTAAGAATGGCAGTGCTGACCAAAAATCTGAGTTCTTGGCCAGCCTAGCTACAACCCCTTCCTCTCAACCTCAGGATATGGAACAAACTACGGCTGCCCACAAACCTCAGGATACAGCAGGCCACTCCAAGAAGCCCCTTGTATTCACTGTAGAATGTACTGGCATCTCATCAGGGACTCCTTATAAGGCAGGCACCCAGTGGCGTCACCAGACTGGTGCGGCTGGTGTGGGCTGCATTGGGGATGCGCTCCGTATGGGGTGATGCGCCGGAGGAGTTTGACTGTCCTTTGGCAGGCCCCGGGCATCAGCACACCCATTCAGGCCTGCTCCAAGGCGGAGAATCAGCCAGAAGCTGCCACTTGTCTGAGGAGCTGGCCTGAACGGCCATCTGAAGTGCACTGCGCAGAAACACACTGAGCATGCAGAACAGCTTCAGAGGAGACTTCCTTAGAGCAGAGAAAGTCCGTGCCTCTGCACAGCCATTTGGCCTCACTCAGGAGGCGGAGCGGCAGCCGAATGGCTTCAGAAAGAGTACTGCACAGGCACCAAATCTGACGCCTGTACAGTCTCCCCCGAAGCCAAAAGGCTTCAGAAAAGTACTGTGCAGGTGTCAGAGATGTACTCTTTCTGAAGCCAGTTGGCTTCAGAAACAACTGTGCAGGCGCCAACTTTGGTGACTGCACAGTCCAAGTAGGGGGGCGCGCGCATCCCAGGTATGACGCACAGACTTCCGCACCAAGTGATGTGCAGAGTCATGTCACGACTGTAGGCACCACAGCTGTTCCTTGTTCAGTGTGATCTGAGGGGTGTCTCCTCAGGAGCAAGTCTTCCCCTTGTGTCAATTACTTAGCATGCTCTGGAGCAGTTAGGGCAGCCCAGGCTTCCTGACTCTCTGGATTCAGCATAACTTTCTGCTCTGGATACAGAATAGTTAGCAGTTAGGTCAGAGCAGGCTGAATTTGCTCTGGATTGCAGCCTAACTGGGCCCAACACTTCTCAGAATATGCTGTCATATGCAAGATAACCCCTGCTATGATTCAGACACTAATTACCAAACACAGTAGATTTCACTCCTTTCTGTTCCTACCTGTTAAGTCAGGGTTCTGCTCCATGTAGTTGCCAAAGACAAATAAATGCAAAGTAATATTGCCAGTTCTCAAGAGACACGCTTTTCCCTATTCAGTTAACATTGAGCCTTTCCGCTTTAGTGCCTGGAAAATATTCTACAGATTGTACACAAATTGCTTTAGGGAGAAACATTATTTTGATTGCTTTCTCAGTGTCTGCATGGGAATATGGTTTAAATATTAATTTTATGGTGTATTTCCCAAGAAGCAAATATAGTATTCAATTATGCATTCCATCTGCAAAACTCTGGCTGTGGATCCTCGCATAAAATAAAAACACAATGTGTTTAATGGAAAAAATAGAAACTAAATACATAGGATTAAAAATCAAGGGAAAAAATGAAAAATATCCCCTAATAATCTGGAAGGGGAGGTTCTCTCTTTTAATTTTTCCAGCTATGGGAATTTTCACTATAGTTTTGTATTAATGTTGATTAGAATGGAAACTGTTATCAGAATCGGATTGTGAAACATTAGCTTGTGAAAGATGATCATGATCTTGAGAAGAAAGAGGAATAATCTCATTGGAATCAAATCATTGGCAGTGAGGGTTCTGGACAGTTGGGAAAAGACAGATTGTGGTGGATCTACTTCAAGTGAGATCTCACTTCACACCAATAGTCTTCATGACATTCTTTCCATTTGTCAGCAACAAGACCTGGATGTGTAGTTTTCATCAAGGTATAGTGTGGGTTCCTGGAATATATCCCTGTGGGGGGAAAAAAAACAATGGCAGACATACCCATAATAACAGAAATTGATCAGTTATTACAACATACCAGATGAAATGCAAAAAACAAGTTCAGTGTGAATTAAGAGGCTTTAGTGTACAAGCATTGTGCATTAAAATAGAAATAGTCAGGATATTAACCAGAAATCTGATCACCTGGAAAGAAATGGATTGGGCAGAGAACAGAAAAAAGAGAATAGATGCTGAAGTTGGCAACAACACAAAACCCAAGAAGTTATTTCTGTCTAACAAAAATATGATGAGCATTCATAGTGTATAGGCGAGAAGCCTGGAAGACGGAGAATGTTCCATCTCTGCTCACTGTCAATTCTTGATCCGCAGGGAGCAGATTGCAGGATTCATATAAGATATTTGGAAAAGACGGCATGGCCTGGTTTATTGATACGGCTGACAAAACAAACCACAGATAGTCTGCATAGGCTTTTTCTTTGGACTACATGACAAAATGAAAGAGGGTGTGATGTCTCTCTATATAAATACAGAAGGGGAAAACATCAATGGGGCTAAACATCAGAATTATTTAGAGATGAATTCTTTAGATATGCACGAATTCATTTTATATTAATAATATAATAAAGTTCTACCCTCCGACCTCAACATCAACCAAACTATGGGGAAAGTCAGTGCTCTCCTAGGCCATTTTTTGGTGATCTTTATGATTCTCCTAAGTCAGCACAGCTGACCCAGAGCAATCTCTGGATTGCACCCTCAGCAAGATATCTTGTGAGTGCTGCAGCTAGCTTATTATAATTTTTTTTAGTGAAGGAGACAGGACTCTCAACTAGTCACCTCAATACGTGCAGATCTATAAGGCTCTTCGCACATCTCTGATGTAAGTGCACAGGTCGTTTGTGGTTTCTACCTGGAAATTGTGGGATTGGGTGTGTAATTGTTTTTAGAATGGGTTATTTTATTAGCGTTTATTTGCTAATCCAATTAAATGGCTGTGGTTTGCATAGTCAAGCTAAACCTGATGCTGAAATTTGAGAAAACAACAACCAACCAATAGACTTCAGGTTGAGCATTATGATTTTGGCACTTTCCAATTCCACAAAAAATTTGGTATGATAATCTTTCATTATTCAATGAGACTTCCAATTTAATCTTGTGCATGTCGCCTCAGAAGTAAGCTCCACTGAATTTCACGGAACTTATTCCCAGGTAGCGTATTTCCAGGTTTGCAGTCTTCCAGTGCAATCCTAAGCATGTCTACTCAGAAGTTGGACCTATTGTATTCAATGGGGCCTACTCCCAGGAAAGTATGATTAGGATTGCAGCCTTCTTCACCTAAATGAAAACTACTGTATAAATGTAGGCTCCAATCCAGAGTAACTTTGGGACCTTTTACACCGATGTAGTCACGGTGCCACCTATGGGAATCCTATGAGAAATGCATAGAGCAATTCAGAGTAAGGGCACAATCCAGAATAACTGTGGGGAGCCCTTGCTCCAGTGTAAGAGCAATTTGCTCTGGATTGCAATATGAATTTCCCATAGGTTTTCACTGGATGGTGCAGTAACTACGGGTGCACATAATGTCTCTTACGTGCACCCATAGGTACTCTGGATTGTAGGGTGAGTGCCTCTTACATCTTCCTGTAGTTACTCTGGATTGTAGGCACACTGTATTAGTAATACTGTGATACCTGAATACATGACACTGCTATTAAGATTATGACAATTACTCAATCTAGTCCAGTATTTTCTACTGGAACTAGCAGTTGCCTTCACAGGCCTTTCCTCATCCTTTTTCTGTAGAGATAGTACAGATTTATCTCAGGAGTTTCTGCATGAAAAGTTATACCCTGAACACTGAACTGTGTTCCTTCCCTGCTGTTGCAATATTTTTTTGCACTGAACTATCTATACCAGCAGTACCTTGACCTTCATCCACTTGAGTTTCATTGCTTTGCATTTTCAGCCATTTTCAGATATAACCAAATTTCAAATTTTGTCCATGTGCTTTCTTTTTTGGTCCATTTTTGTCCAACCTTCTTCCACAACATTCATGATGTTTTTAAGTGTGTTTTTCTTTGATCTGTTTACTTAGGTTTGCCATTCATCTGTTTTTCACTTTCATCCACATTCTGATCCCTAATCCGAGAAAGTGCAAGGTATTGCTATATTTTTGTGGTCAATTCTTTAGCGAAGAATTTAAAAACCTATGATGCACTGCAACATCACACAGTATTCAGATCCATAATCTTAAACTCAATTGTACAATTAACCATGTTGAAGGGAAGGCAGTACAAATGGAACTGGCAGAACTCAAAAAGGCTGGCAAATTTTTCTTTCTACAGGAAAATACTGCCCGGGGCTGGGAAACTGGAAATACTGCCTGTGTTTTGCACAAGCTGAATTCTATCCTAGCTGTTCGTGCCAAAGCTAAATCAGCTGGATCCAGAATTTGCAGCTTCATCTTGAGTAATGATGAGACCTGTTTAAAGCCCTAGGTTGAGAGCCAAATCTATGGGGAGCTATTTAATGCAACAGAAACACAAATGAAATCCTAATATTTATAAGGAAATAATTATCTCTTCAGTTTCATAGATTGAAAAGAAACGACATTTACAACACAGCTGTCCCGAATGTTTCTGAAAACAGGTGGCCATGTGACTCATGGAGCCCAGCTTAATGATGGAAAACTAAGTGACGCTGTTTGGGATGTAGTGATGACAAGCTCAGTATAAGAGCAGACCTTCGTGGCTCTCCTGAGAGTTTTCTAGCACAGGTTTGCTAGAAGCAGAGTTTCAAGTAACACTCCGAAGCAGATCTGTTATTTCAATACCCAGAACATTCACTTTCTTTGGCCTCTTGTTAGCAGTCTTGGAAACATCATCATAAAGGAGATATTATGGTAAAAGTTATAGGAGCTAGAATTGGCCTGGACACTCTATCCATCTTTAGGATTGAATTTCTGAAGACTGATGGCAGAGTGATCTCAGTTAAAAAAAACCCCCCAAAAAACACTTTTTCCTGTCTGTCTTGAGCTGCGAATACACAAGCCAGGTGAGACCCATGGTTTGAGCCCATCTAGCCAGAGGCATACCCAGAAATTTTGTGCCAAGTGCAATGCCGTAAAATCATGACACCCTGCAATGTCATGATATCATTGGAAAGCAGATGGAGCACAACCACATGCTTGGCAGCCGGCCAGATTATTTTGCATGGCTGGTTGCTGAGAGGGGGTATGCGCTCCAATTGTTTCCTGAGTGGAAAGCAATTAGAATATATGCTTGGGTACCCCTCTTGTTGGCACCCAGCAGTGTGTAGCTAGGTCATTTGACATGCAGGGCCCATACATTTTTGACACCCACATGTTGATGCCCACCTAGCAGTTCAAAAGCATGGCAGTTCGAAAGCATGGCAATTCCTGCCAACCTAGCAGTTCAAAAGCATGTGAATGTAAGTAGATAAATAGGTACCACTTCAGTGGGAAGGTAACAGCATTCTGTTCTCATGTGGGCCACATGTCCGTGGAGGTGTCTTCGGACAACGCTGGCTTTATGGCTCTAGAAATAGAGCGCCCTACAGGTGGTCACAACTTGCAGGGCAACTGTGGGGGACACCTTTGCCTTTAATAATAATAATTTTAATAATAATTAGTAAATTGTAATTACTACAATATTTTATATTTGATAGAATTGAGATACTTCACCCCTTTTAAAAATTCCATTCCACAGTAAATGACTGTGTATATAGCATGATGGTATGATTCTTATCAACCATGATTTTTGTGGTTTTGGTAACTTGTGGTGTCACCCACTCCAAGGCTGGTACAGGGGGCATCCTTGCCTCCACACCCTGCTTGCTTGCTACTGGCACCCAAGGTACATGCCATGTTTTGCCCTGGGGCAGTATACCACAACAACTCTCTTCATTGAAGGATAAATGTCTATGCTTTGGTCTACATAGGTTATGAGCTAGATTTTTAAGGCGCTTTCTGGATACAGTATAAAGTCCAAATTTCCTGTTATTTGTATGTCCTGCATTTCAGTCAGGTGGCTTTTAATGAGATTAAAGAGACTGAAACAGTGTCTCAATATTGTACTAAGGCTAAGGGTGCAATCCAGAGTAACTACGGGGAGTCCTTGCTCTGACGTAAGAATAATTTACTCTGGATTGCAAAATGAATTTCCCATAGGTTTTCACTATGTGGTGCTGCAACTACGTTGATGTAAATGTCTCTTACATGCTCCCGTAGTTAGTCTGGATTATAGGGCTTATTAACTTTTAACTAGGTAATGTGACATTCGGTCCAATCCTGAGCTTTGAGTGTAGGCTTAGTACCAGGGCACACTGAGTCATAGCACGCACTAAATCACATACTATATGTGTGCAAAGTCTGTTGACTATTGAGCCTCAGTCAAATTCTCCATTACTGTGTTTCACTGCAACATCTTTTGTTTATTCATATGCTGCTCATAAAAATATTCCAGTTCAGTATTCAGTTCCAAAAATATTCAGCTATATGTCTTTTGCATCCAATAAAATACAACCTTTTATGAGAATATAGATCAAAAACTGTTAGCAAGCAAGAAGAAAATGAGATGAATTTAATATTTCTTTGAAATATTTCTTTGAAATATTAAATAGTTTGTTTTCCTACAAAGATGCTTAAAATGTCACTGAATGATGCTGGATATGGAGGCCTGTTTATATGGATTAATTCAAAGCCCATTATTATTATTTTTCAGTCAGATCCTTTGTTGGCATATATAAAATTACCATTTCAAATACAAATCATAATGATGACGGTTAACTAGCCCCGCTATACTCTATATGTGCCCCGCTATACTCTATCCTATGTGTATCTATTCATTTATCTAGGGGCACAACCCAGAGTAACTACGGGAAGTCCTTGCTCCTGTGTAAGAACAATTTACTCTGTATTGCAATATGAATTTCCCATAGGTTTTCATTATGTGGTGCAGTAACTATGGGTGCACATAATGGGCAAAATCCAGAGTAACTATGGGGAGTCCTTGCTCCGGTGTAAGAACAACTTACTCTGGATTCCAATATGAATTTCCCATAGGTTTTCACTAGGTGGTGCAGTAACTATGGGTGCACGTAAAGTCTCTTACGTGCTCCCGTAGTTACTCTGGATTGTGCCCAATGTCTCTTACGTGCTCCCGTAGTTACTCTGGATTGTAGGGATAGTCTGTCCATTCTAGGTGTGTCTCTAAAGTCCCATTATAGTCAGTAGGGCTTCCTGGCAAGAAAGTGTATATCCTTATGGTGCAATCCTAAACCTAGCACTAGCATAGCTGAGCCAGTGGTGCATGTGCTGCATCCTGCAGTTGTGGGGCAGTTGCACTTTTTGTGCCCTTACCTTGGAGTTGCACTGCCCTTACCACAGTGCTAAAAAATTTCCCAGTTTAAAATCCCCTATACAAAGCTGCTATTTGCCCTGCAAGAGAAAAAAGTACAAGTATTATATGGATATCCAAAAATTTTACCCCATTGGAGAAATAGCATTTTGCACGGGGAACAAAATATGTGCTCTGAAAATCCCTGAAAGTGTGTATGCATGTTGTGTGTGCATGCATGCGTGCGTGCGTGCGTTCGTGTGTGTGTGTGTGTGTGTGTGTGTGTGTGTGTGTGTGTGTGGCTAATTCCATTTAGTTATTGCTGTGTTGCTGACATGATTCATTCCCTCACAACTTCACTTTTAAAGAACAACAGGAGGGTCCTAATCAAACCCCCAGTTTTCTCCCTACGTACAAATGTGCCTTATTGTGCTCCATATAAGTGAAAATTTTTCTGAATATCTTGTAATCCTCATCTGCTTTTAATCCATGTGATTTCATTTTCATATTTTGTTTGATTTACTTGTATCATAAACAGTCTCATTTCGGCAGGGGGTATGCTTAATCCTTTGAGGTGGTACCTTGCTGTATACCAGTCTGTATTTCCAGTCTGCTCTTATTAATATACTAGCAAAAGGTGTACCCGCGTCGCGGGAGTAACATTTCCTCATTCAACATCCCCACACTGCACCTCAACAACCCATGAGCATCAACACCCCATGCGCAACATTCCCCCATGCGCAACATTCTCCCCATGCGTAACTTCCCCCATGTGCAACTTCCCTCCATGTGCAACTTCCCCCATGCGCAACTTCCCCCGTGCGCAACTTCCCCATGCACAACTTCCCCGTGCGCAACTTCCCCCATGCGCAATTTCCCCTCATGCGCATCTTCCCCCATGTGCAACTTCCTTCCATGCACAACTTCCCTCCATGCTCAACTTCCCTCCATGCACAATTTCTCCAGTGCGCAACTTCCCCCCTGTGCAACTTCCCCCATGCGCAACTTCCCTCCATACGCAACTTCCCCTATGTGCAACTTTCCCCCATGTGCAACTTCCCTTCATGCGCAACTTTCTGCCTGTGCACATCATCCCCCCCATGCGCAACTTCCCCCATGCACAGCATCCTTGCCAGTGGAACCTCTTCATCCGAACAACATTCCCCAGTGCACCAGGGACAGAGTTCCAAATTGGCTGGATGTTGGTCAGTCTTCTATGTTAAGTATAGGACAGAAACACGTTGACCCCTTTTCAGCCCCTGAAGGGTTAAATTTCTCCACATGGGTTCTTGGTGGGTGTTCAGGTGACAGAAGGATCCCTCCCAGAATTCCATGCTTCAGGCCCAGCAGTTGGGCGGAATGTTGATGAGTCATCAATTCTCCAATGCAAAGTCTAGGAAGGAAAACACGTTGCGCCCCTTTTCATTCCCTTCCGGTTGGAATTTCCGAAAACCGGTTCTTAGTGCACCCCTCTGTCATGAAAGGAACACCCACCCCAAATTTCACGCTTCTAGGCCCAGCAGTTTTGGCAGGGCAGTGATGAGTGAGTGAGTCAGTCAGTGAGTCAGTCAGTCAGTCAGTCAGTGACTTTTCTCTTTTATATATATATAGAAGCTATTCATTTTTGCCAAGTAGAAGAATATAAATGGAATGTAAGTGCTTGCTATTAAATATTTACATTGCCTTAGAAACCATTTTTGTCTTATTAATTTCTGCAGAATTTAGTGTAGTTAGGTTTGAGTAGAGAAATCAGTCTTCTATCTTGGCTGGAACTTTGACATCACTTAAGTAGACCCATTTACAATGAAAGAGTGGTTTCCAGATTGCTCTATTATTCAATGTAAACATTGCTAAAATAACATACAAAATGAATAAGAAAGCCCAGTATACATATAAGCTGCTTGAAACCATTATTGCAAAACGTACTGCATAAACAATGTGGCTTTGAAGGCAGCCAGGCCACTGAAAAAAATGTACATTTCACCATTCCAGTATTCTGTCGTGTGAAGTAAACCTGTAGATGATGATAATGTACCTATAGTAACTGTTGGTTTACATTCTCACACTGGAAACGTCCTTGGTGAACTAATGGAAGAATGTGAAGACAAGTGGAAGTATCAATTGTCCCTTTCAATTCTTCTAAACTGAACATTTAATAAAACAACTTGTTTCCGTTAGTTCTGTTTCAAAAGCATATATGCAGTGATGTCACTAGGGTTTGTGTCACCCAATAAAGGAGGTTAGCACACCACTCCAATTGTAGACTTCTGCCTATGTAGTGGACAGAGGAACAACTCAGTGGTGGGTGGGGAACAACACATATTTTTTGGGGGTGGGAGACATCTAGCTAAGCCTGTTTTATTCTTTTTTTTAATTAGGGGGGAGACTTGTACCCAGCCTAGGGCACCTTTGGGATTGAGTCCAAGGAACTGATCCAGATCAGGCCTGTGGTGGTGGCAGTGGTGGGCTTTAGGGGGTTCTCACAGGTTCTATAGAACTCCTTGCTAATGAGCGCCTGGTTCTGAGAACTGGTTACTAATGAGACATAGAACCTGTTAATTTATTTGAATCCCACCATTGGGTGGAGCTTCAATTATATTTACTTTTGCCATAGTCTCAATCTAGACTGCCCTTGACCCCTTATCACATTGTTGCTGATAACTTGAGGAGGAAACTTGGTTGATACCAATCTTGTCTGGAATTAACCATATTCAATTATCTTGTGATTACACTAAGGGCACAATCCAGAGTAACTATGGGGAGTCCTTGCTCCGGAGTAAGAACAATTTACTCTGGATTGCAATATGAATTTCCCATTGGTTTTCACTAGGTGGTGCAGTAACTACGGGTACACGTAATGTCTCTTACGTGCTCCCGTAGTTGCTCTGGATTGTAGCCTAAGTCAGTAATGTGGGAACCCAAAGATGAAGCTAAATACAGCAGACAAATACCAATAGTTTGCATACCAACTTTGATGAAAGTAATGCCTGATTTAGTGGCCATTTTTATACTGTGCATACAGGAATAGTGTCAAATGTTATCTAGGTCAAGCACTGATTGTTCATGCCGATCAGAGGGTCCTCATGGAGAGGTCACCCACCAAACCCATAGTATCACAGTTGTACCACAATGATAATTTAGCATCCAGCGTGCCAACAGAGGTTGGTGTGAGCACTGCTATGGTGACTATGTACAAAGATGTGCACCAGTACCTCCAGCAATCTGATACTGGCACCATGTACATGATTCACACTTAAAGATTAGTGTTGACAATTACAGCCAGTGAAATAAACTATAGTTTGGCTGCCATTTTCTAAACTGAGAAATAAGAAAGTGTGATGAATAGTATGCACAGACTGTACTTTGTAAAGTTATTTTTACAGTGTGCTCAAGAATTATGTAGTCTAAAAATGGCCTTGGCAGGTCTCTGGGTACCATTAAGAGTCATTTAACTTGTTTCTCCACATCCAGACTTGATTTAGGAACCTCATGTGATTTTTTAATTAGTATACTTACAGTATCAGATGTGAATGAAAATTAGGATAATGCTGCAAGTAGGATATAATGCAAAATGAGACAAGTTACCATGTGTACCTCTCTAGCTTTTATTACACTAATCAATTTCTTAATAATGCAGCATTTACCTGGGAAAGTATGTCTCAAACCAGTGGAATTAAGGCATTCACTGGAAAAAAACACTTAGAACAATAAAAAAGGCATAGTTTTATGACTATGTAGCAAATTGGCCACATCACCTGCTCATAAATTTGGCTAAAATAACCAAACTAATTAGATAATAAGACATAATTTATGAGAAGGAATTAAAAGGTCTCGGTCAGGTGAAGAAATGCTATATATTAAATCAAAAGTATATATAGTTCAAATAACAGTAAGACACTGACTCACTCTCATGAAAGAATGGAAACTTATAAGTAACTTTACACTTCCTTTTAATGCAGTGCTACAGTATGCCTTGGATATGAGAATGAAATGTGTGGGTGCAATCCAGAGAAAATTCAGTTTTTTAAGTCTTGCTGATTCCTATGAAAACTTTAATGTGTTCTTTATTCAATATTGTTAGGCCGGCATAAGCCGGTGTAAGTCATGTGTAAGTCATGTGCTGGCCTGGGAGTGTCACAAAAAGGCACATCTGTGCCATTCCAGGGGGAGAGTGAGGCCAGTGCACAGACATGTGCTTGCCTCCCTACATCACCACAGGAATGGGAAGACAGATGAGTTGTGCCAGCCTTAATTAGGATTGCACCCTGGCCCTACAATCCAGAGTAACTAAGGGAGTACGTAAGAGACATTATGTGTACCCGTAGTTACTGCACCACCTAGTGAAAACCTATGGGGAATTCATACTGCAATCCACAGCAAATTGTTCTTACACCAGAGCAAGGACTCCCCGTAGTTACTCTGGATTGTGCCCTAAGTCACTTAACCATTGCATAGCAGTGCCCTCAAGTTGGTGTAATTCCTGCAGGGAGTCAGAGTAATTTCTAAGGGGACATTCAATTACAATATGATGTAATGTTTGTAATTCAATTGCAATATGATGCAATCACAGTTAAGACTGCATTACCAATATTGGAAATATCCAATATCCACTTGCATTTCCAACATTGACATCTGCCATGGTTAGTGCAAAACTGATGGAGTGCTGTCCAATTCCTCCTGAGAAGATCAAATCCATAGGGAGACTTTATTGTAGCAGACACTCGATTAAACAAATATGGATTTGATGTTCCTGGCACTATGCTGTCTCAATATAAAAATCTTCTTGGACTAGTTGCAGCCCCAAATTCCAAGATGGAATCCAAGATTTGAGTCTAAATAATTGGTCATGGCAATCTTCATGTATAGGTAGCAGTTGGGGTGTAATGTAGACTAGCCTCCAGTTGGGGTGTAATGTAGACTAGCCTCCTCACGGTGTTACAACTTGGCTGCTGCACCTCATAAGGATCTCCCTGCAGGAAGCAGCAGCATGAACACTGGTCTGCCGTTGTGGGTAGGGATCAGTGATGGGCTTCAGGGGGTTCTCACAGGTTCTGTATGACCCTTTGCTAATGAGCGCCTGGTTCTGAGAACCGGTTACTAATGGGACATAGAATCTGTTGTTAATTAGGTTACTAGGATATAGTACCTATTGTCAATTTATTTGAATCCCACCACTGGTAGGGATGTATTGAAACCTCTATCCACTCTATTCTTTACTGCCTCTTCTACACTGAGATCCACCAAAGACATGTGGACCCCATCCTGAGAACAAGAAATGGATTTACCAATGCAGCAAAAATATGTTATCTTTTAAATGACTCTTCTGTTGAAATAATAACTGACATGGTGGCAACCTTTCTGTATCAGCTTACAGAACTATGAAAACAAAAAATTGATTTGTTTTCTGGCAGTACAATCATAACTGAAAGTTTCTATCCAATAAGGATCAAGTAACAGACAAGTCTATGAGCGTCTAAAACATTTTGTCTTGCTTTAGCCAGGACTAGTGTAGAAGTAGACACTTTCTTAAAAAAATTGGTTCTGACTTTCATTCTTATTGGCTAACGTTAAATAGCTAACATTTGAGTGACTAACAGCGCAAACCTATTTGTGTCTACTCAGAAGTAAGTTCCATTAAGTTTAGTGAGGCTTACTCCCAGAAAAAAAAGCTCTTATGTGCAATTCCAAGATAGGCCAGCCCAGTAACATCAGAAATGCTTGGGTCGGCGTAAGTCAACATACATACAATCCAGATTAACTATGGGAAGATGTAAGAGATACTCTGGATTTTTTAAAAACTTGGCATCCATCAGTCTTGAAAGACTATGGTATTGTGCTTGATGCCACATGTGAAGCACAAAGGCCTGGGTAGATTTGATATGGAGGATAGGCTGTTACCCATGCAGTAAATCCCCCCTCTCCACACCACTGAATTAGTCCAATGGAAAGGCAGAGCCAATATGATTGGTTCCAGCTGCGTCACAGAGCTGGGCTAAGGACAGGAGCTCACCTTGTCTTGTGGGGACCTGGGTCTCGAACCCTGGCCTGCTGGTTAACAGGCACAGTGTCTTAACCACTTGTGCCACCACAGCCCACAATCTGGATTGCTCTATGCATTTCCCATAAGTTTCCCATAGGTGGCACCATAACTACATTGGAGTAAAATGTTCCGTAGTTACTCTGGATTGTAGTCATAGGCTGGTCCAAGACACATGGACCTGGGCTGGCCAAGCTGTGTCAGCTTAAGCAGTTTATGAGAGGCATGTTGAGGGCATGTTAGGCTATATCCGGAGACTGTTTCCAGGGCAGACATGCCCCCTCACAGCTCCTCAAATTTAGGCCACCGCAGAAGCAGGAATAAATCTGAGTAGACCCATACGGTTCCATAATAAGCCAAAATAAAATTGGAAGTGACAACAAAAAATTCAGAGTCATAGGCCAACCATGCCTCTCAACCTCAGGATATAGAATAACTACAACAGCCCACCTCAGTATATGGTACAACTACACCAGCCCTGTGAGCATGCTGTCCTTGTGCTGCTGCCTTTTCAGGAGTAGTTGGGCCAGGCAGAGGCCTCCTAGCCCTGTGGATTTGGCCTGTTAGCTCAGGATATGGCCTACTTAGGCCAGCTTAACTGGGTCATTTTTCGGGCCTAAAGTCAGGATTGCATTGCCTATGGCTAATATTCCATCCTTAATGGCTAACATTTGAATGACTGTCACTTCTTGGTCCAGGAGTGTCAAATTGGATAGGATCCCAACTGTCGTTTTTCCATAACATTTTGTTAAGTACATATAGGCAGCAATGGATCAATCAAGTGTCCGAAGCATGCAATAGTTCCTGTATTGATTATCACTTTGTGAAAGTTAGATGCAGCTCTGAAAGTAACCCTTGGACTTTCAAGGCTCATCATCCATATAGAATATGGTTGCCATATGTCCCCCAAAACAGGGACAGTCCTGGTTTTGGGGGATTGTGTTCACATACTGGTAAGTATGACAGAGGGTCCTGTCCTGATTTTGTGGAAGAGAATTATGGCAACTCTAACACAGAATATCTTACTTGGGGTGGCAGACAAAACTGAGCCAGTATATGCCTCAAGTTTCCTATTGGAAAAAAAATCCTTAATATTTATATGTAATTTCAGGACCCTATGTTGAAGTTTATAAGGAAGTTCAAATTAGTACAGCTATTTTATTTGGAGGTTTTCCACTAGGGTCAAAAAACTTTGAATGTGGCAGACTAAAAATTTTGGCACTGCTGTTTCGATCATATCTCTGTTTAGAACTGTAAATCAATATCACCTTGGGACAAAGTAAGAATACGTTGCTGAGTTAACTATTTCTATGCTGTTGGTTAGGACCAAAGTGTATTTTATGTTAACCTTGCAGAGGTTGGTTATCCCAAACTGTTACTGGGTGAAGCTTAGAATTGCATATCTATCTTTCAGCACTCCGGCTGCAGTCCTAAAGACACTTTCCTGGGAGTAAGATCCTTTGAACACAACGGGGCTGACTTTTGTGTAGAAATGGTTGGGATTGTGATCTCCTCCTAGTAGCTCAATCTTTTCAAGTGAGTCTGCCCTATAAATGGGAACATGTGGCTTTGATGATCTAAATACACTTTGGAGATTGATTACAGCTCTGTCTTCTCCTTTCAGATGCGCTGATAGTATTAAATGATGGTATGTCAGTTGTCTAAGACAATCAGATATCCCCTACAATCCAGAGTAACTACGGGAGCACATAAGAGACATTACGTGTACCCGTAGTTACTGCACCATCAAATGAAAACCTATGGGGAATTCATACTGCAATCCACAGCAAATTGTTCTTACACCAGAGCAAGGACTCCCCATAGTTACTCTGGATTGTGCCCATCAGCTGTCAAAGAGTAAGTATTTGTTCCAACTCTTGGGAGTGAAAAAGGAATATTTGACAAATATTCAAATGTGTGGCAATATAAATTTACAGATCAGAACACTGGAGGTCCATGTTTCGGCTGTTGCTGCAACAGGACACAGGCTGGGCCACCAGCACAAATGGATGGCAGTCTTGGCATTTGTCATTACAGTTCATTAGGATAGGTTCGTTAGAAGCTACGTTATCTGATTTTTTAATTGTCTCAGGGCTTGAGGCACTGAGTTAGCTGATCTTTCCGTCACTCTATAGATGCAACCGGCTACAAAACAGCCTTGAATACCCAAATGCAAGAAGAAAGTTTCCTTCAGCTCTTCCTATGCAAAAGATATATCACCATCGAGACTGAGAATAAGGGATAGACAGACTGACCAGTGCTAAAATGTGTTCAGCAAATAAAGGGGGGACCTTTAAATATTAACAGAGACTTGATTATTGGCAGCAGAAGGATATTAGCCAAGTCATAATAGATTGTCCACGTAACCCCTTATTTTTATGACCGTCTAAGTTCTTTGTACTGAGTCAGCATTCAGCCATCTGGTATGGAAGGAAATTTTGTTTAAAAAATAATGTAAAGATCAGTTAAATTTATGGTTCTGTTATAAATGAAGAGGTGTTTGAAAGAAAAACATACTTCTTTTCCTAGGTTGTCAAATTGTACTTTATTAACCTAAAGAATTCTTCCACAATCCCCCTCAGTCTAGGATAGCTGTGGACTCCAATTTGCCTTCATCAATTGAGACTTACCCTACAATCCAGAGTAACTACGGGAGCACATAAGAGACTGTATGTGTAGCCATAGTTTCATGCTCTACCTATTGAAAACCTATGGGAAATTCATATTGCAATCCAGAGCAAATTGTTCTTACACCGGAGCAAGGACTCCACATAGTTACTCTGGATTGCGCCCTTACCCTACAATCCAGAGTAACTACAGGCACACGTAAGAGACATTACGTGCATCCGCAGTTATAGCACCACCTAGTGAAAACCTATGGGAAATTTATATTGCAATCCAGAGTAAATTGTTCTTACACTGGAGCAAGGACTCCCCATAGTTACTCTGGATTGCTCCCCTAGTTAAACACTGTAAGCAAAGGTATGTCATGAAGTCCTGATGCATGAAGTATTATGCTTTTTCATAATAAGTCCTCTTTCATTAAAGCCTTTTTATTAAAGCCTGTTATTATGAAAAGTCAGGGGCGTCACTAGGGTTTGCAGTGTCAGGTGCGGACTTGCTGTGCCTCCATTATTTTTATGGCCACCCATATATAGAATAAAGATATTTCAAAGTGGTTTGTTCCATTACATTCGGCTGGAAATTACAGATCTAACAGTATATAACATGATGGGATTATTCCTTAAAACCATGATTTTTAGCCATTTTGGTCACTAGTGGTGTCCCCCCCTCCAGAAGGCAGCCCACCCAACACTGAAAATAATAATTGGCTCAACAGGTAATGTTAATTTTTTTAAAATAATTATTAAAGCTGGGTGATAGTCCTAACTTTAGTTCCCTCTCTACACAAGCCTCATTTCCTGTCCTGTTAAGGCTGTTTTATTTTGTCATCATATCATTCATATGTCCTATTTTTCCAGGACTTGTCCTCATTTTTAGCCTTGTGTCCTGGAAAAAGCATTCCTTGTCCTCCATTTCCTGGTGAGCAGGCACCAGTGTGCTTGTAATTCATAAATTATATGTGCTAAATTATATTTAATATTTTTAAATTTCATAATGATCAATCTAGTGTTTAAATTAATAATCATTATAGTGTTTCACTTTCAATTGGGTCAATGTGAGGAGGAGGGAACTTCCTTCTGGGGCAGAGTGACCATATACCAGAACCATAAGAAGAGCACCTGTCGGAGATACTCTAGGAAGATTTCCTGCTACAGGCAGGGGTTGGACTAGACGACCTACTGGGACCTTTCCAACTCTAGGATTCTATGATTCTATGATTATAAGTTCCATCTTGAATATATTTATTTATATAAATTTATTTCAATTTGATATGTAAATCATTTCTTTTTTTCTTTCCAGGCTCCAACCCAGTGTCATGGAGATGATGCAGCTCTCTTTCCAAAACATTTGGATACCCATCTTAGAAGACAAAAGACTGACAAAGTTTGTACTGCACATTTAGTCACAGCCTTGGTGCTGCTGATTTCTGACATATCGTAAGTCACAGGGGAGGACTATCTACTCAGCACAGCCTTTGTCCTCAGTTGAAGATGGGAAAGCAAGGTGAAGATGGGAAAGCAAGGTGAGACAGAAAGTTCTCTGTCTCACCAATTCTGTGCTGTTTCCCAGAGAGGACACCAAAGTTCAGTTGATGGTCCACATCCACCAGGGGTACAATCAGCTGGAACAACCCCCTGAACCCTCCAGTTTTGGTCAACGTCTGCTTATTCCCTTCCATTTGCCAATGGAGAGGGAAGTGCTACTCTTGTTGATCCATGCATCCCCCACTTTCTGATGGTTCGTTTTCTGATGGTTCCGCTCTTTCAACATCTTTCAATTATATCCAGAACGCATTCATTCAACACATGCTTCTCTCTTCCAACCTCTCTCTGCTCATCTGATGATTAAAATTGTCTTCCCTGATGTTGATTTTCATTGGACATGGTGATCACACTGTTTTTGGCATTTCCTTATGACTTTCTTCAATAAATAACCATCATTCAAATACTTAAGACACTCATTGCCCACATGTGACTTTGTTCATTTTGCTGTAATTTGTTATTTATTTTGGCTACGTGTTAATAAATATGTGTTATTTACGCTTTTGCAAGTGATATTTATATCGTTTTTGGTGGACATTTTGCATTTGCTGTATGAAAAAGACTGGGTTCCACTTTACAATGGTTTTCACTTTTGGACAGTGCTCTGGTTCCTAACCCATTCAGTAAATGGGGATGCTTGTACTTAGGTGGTTTCTCCATGCAGGGCTTAGTCTTAACTTTGTGGAAGGACTGAATTTATTGTCTCTCTTGCAGAATTCAAGATCTGTGCAAGGAATTTGGGATTGACATCATTTTTGTTGATGTGGATATAAAAATGTTTCATCTAATGATGGTTGAGATAATGAAGCACTAATCTGCATTATGATATTAGGCTCAGGTTTTGTGTGTGTGTTTGTGCTCACACATTCCAATTATTTGAATATGTTGTAAAATAAAACTAAACTGAGCAATGTTAACGAACGGAGTCACAGGCACTTGTGAAATTGGATCCTTCCTGGTACTGTTCAGTACCTATGAGTCCATCGCACTGTGGTTTGGTTTCAGATTTTTCCTTTAGATATTGTTCTGAAAAAATGTGTGAGTCATGAGAAGGTTACAGAAGGAAGTGATTCCCTTGACATGCATATATTTCACAGATGGAATTTGCAAATCATTTCCATTTAGTGTGAACTTTTTTTCCTTTTTATTATCTGCCTGGAAAGGATATCAAAGCAAGCATTTCTTCTTTTTTCTCCTCCTTTTTGCCTTCTCGCACCTTTCCCTTTCACAAAAGATATGAGCTAAGTTAGAAAACGAAGCTTTTGGACATGTACAATCTCTGTGATCTTCATTACAGTTTACACTTGGCAACAACCCAGCACCTTTTTTGTCTCAGAATTGTGCCCAGTATATGTTTCTTGGAAACCTACATACAAATCAGCTGTCACCTGACAATCGAGATGTAAAAGTCAAACAGCATAATGTGCATACCTTTAAAAAAAGCAGGAAAACTTGGAACAGGGAACAGTGATTTAAGAAGCAGAAAATAAGTTGACCCTAGCATGATCTCTCCTTTTCTCAGGGTACCATTAACGTACTCCTGACTGTAGAGTCTTCATGAAAATGAAGTCTCTGCAAATGTAACTAGACAAAGCATTATGAAAAATACAGGCAAGTATAAATTTCACCGTTTCTGGCAACTTTTTTATTTTTTTAATTGGGGGGAGATTTGGATTTTGGAAGGACTTTGACCAAAATCCAACAGCTTGTTTGAGTATAATATTACTACAGAGGGTTCGGGAAATTGGCAGAGACTCTGCATTACCAGGGGTGGAATGATACTGTACGCCAACAGTATAAATTGTGATACAGAAAAGGTGCATAACCTAATTAAGAGCCCAATCCTATGCCTTTCTACTTAGAAGAAAGTCTCGTTATAGTCAGTGGGTCTTACTCCCAGGTTAAGTATGGATATGAATGTTTCCTGCTAATTCTTATGTTTCACTCCTTATTCTTGTTTATCCTTATTTTTATTCTTGCTTATCCTTATTGTGTTCCTTATTATTGCTCCTTATTATATTGAGCTTGAGATATTGGATATCAGTTCCTTATCTGGAGAAATCTTCTCTGGTTCAGGTCAAGATAGACACTTTATAAATACCAACTTAAGCAAGAGAATATTTTCTAAACAAGATTATCCCAAATCTCCTGCTTAAAATATTCCCAAACTTTTCCAGAATCATCTTTCAGGTTCCAGCATATCCTCACTTAAAAAGACGCCTTAAGACTAATGAACAGCACTTCTATGTATCTAGGATTTGATTAGCCAGCACTTCTTTGGATGGCTCCTGGCCACACTAAGAAAGGAGTTTTACCATACAATCCAGAATAACTACGGGAGCACATAAGAGACATTATGTGCACCCATAGTTACTGCACCACCTAGTGAAAACCAATGGGAAATTCATATTGCAATCCAGAGCAAATTGTTATTGCACCAGAGCAAGGACGCCCCATAGTTACTCTGGATTACACCCATTGTTAGTTACACAGATTTCCAAGTACACTGTTCTTCCGCTTTACTCATGAGTTAAATGTAATACATTCCAAAAATATAATAAGAGATCATGAAAGAAACAAGCATGGGACAATATAACCCAAAGATTCTTCTTTTTGATTCTAAAAACAGTGGGGATGATTTAAGGCCCAATTGTATCCAAACACTAGCACAATATCCATCATATCCTAAGACCAGTGAGTAGCCAGATTGATTAAGAGAAGGGGTGGAAGCAGTCATGGAGCAATAACAGCCTGCAACTCTGGGAAGGGATCCCAGCATGTCATTGCAGAAACCTGTTGGGCAGGAACCTTGGTCCTGTAATGGGGGAACTGGGTGGCTGGCTGGCCTGCTGTGGTGGGATGGGGACACCACACCGGCATGGAGTGGCATCTTCTATGCTTATAGATAGAAGATGAAAACTCAAAATGGCCTGATCTCATGCAGTGACTTTTATTAAGTAAGACAGCTCAAGATAACACATTTATACCATACTATAGCTCAGTGTGTAACTCAGTCACTTGCTTTGTCTGTTGTCTAAAGTCTCGGTTCAACCTTGACAACTGCAGGTAGCACTGATAAGCATACCTTGCCTAAAGCCATGAAGGCGGTCCAACGCCTTTCAGTGTCAACAGTACCTTGGCATCCATCAGTCCTGAAAGACTATGGTATCGTGCTCAACACTGCATGCAAAGCATGAAGGCCTGGGTATACTGATATGGAGAATAGGCTGTTACCCAAGCAGCAAATTCCCCCTCTCCATGCCACTGAAATAGTCCAATGGAATGGCAGAGCTGATACAATTGGTTCCAGCTGCGTTGCAGAGCTGGGCTAAGCACAAGAGCTCACCCTTTGTGGGGACCCGGGTCTCAAATCCTGGCCTGCTGGTCAACAGGCACAGTGTCTTAACCACTTCCGCCACCCACAGCCCAACAACAGTACCAAGCTATAGCAAATAATTTTAGGTGGTGGGGGTCAGAAATAAACCAGTTAATTCCTTCCAATCTGGTCACAATTTTCATTTATTATAATAAATAAAAATAAAAATGCAGAGAGTAACAGTGAAGTAACTTCCAGCAGTTTCACCCTTAATATTCAAATTATGCCCTTAATATTCAAATTAATATTCAAATTAATATTCAAACCCATCAGGCCCTTGTGAAAGGTCTGCTATTTGTGGAAGACTACTGGGGCTGCATGGTTTGACTACAACTGGGGGGAGTGAGGAAATGGTGCTTGACGGTTTCAGAAAATCCCCCACACATCTCCTCCAGAACATTTGGATCACACACACATTGATAAATCCACAGCACTCTTCTTTTTCTCTTTCCTCACTAGGAAGAGATCGGAGCAGATGGTGCTGATTTTCTTTATTTTGGAAGAGGTCATCCTTGCACCAGTTGGGTTCCCAATTTGCTCCTTTTTTGTTCTCTATGACCCGTACGCATCAAAACTTTAAAGAGAAGATGTTGTCCCACTGGACCAGTTTGTTAAACCAGATGTACATGTTTAAGCATTTCCCAAAACTACATTTTGAAGCATAATTTCAGTTTAAAGTAACCTCAGCCAGTTGCTTCTGGACAATAAAGTAGCATTGCTTCATTTTTCAAACAGCATTTTTCCTTTTATTCCTGTTTTACTTATTAAATTAAATACACATGTTCTCCATATCTAACAGATTGAAGTTAGGATAAATTTCTATAGACAGTTCTGGCAACATAGCTTTATATCTTGTCCTCTACAAGTACTCTGGATGAAACCTGGATAGTGTGAGTGATGGTTTCAAGCTGATGGGGTCTACCTGGCAGAGAGTTGTTATCCTATATTTGCTTTGCTGTTGCTTCCTCCATTTCCTCCTTGGCCATTTGTTTCTGAAAGAGAACAGAATGGGTGGTAGGAACTCATGATCTTCAACCAACTTCATCTTGAAAGGTATATCTTGAATTGACAAAGAGTATGGACAAAGTCGGGATAAAGGACAACAATGTGGTCCCAAACTTTAAATGGGAAAAAAGATCAGGAAATTACATTTACCTTTCACTCTAACTTCAATATGGGGAAGATATGAGAACAAATTCTGAAACACATAGGCTGCAATCCTAACCTCCACTTAGGCTGGCATAAGCTCTGGCATAAGTCCTGTAATGACCAGGGGGTGTCACAAAAGTGTTGTATGGCACTTCTGTCCCACTCCTGTGGGGGTGTTAGGTCAGTGCACAGGCATACACCAGCATACGCACAACATCACGGGAAGATATGCCACATGAGTAAGGATTGGTTAGGATTGCACCCTTAGTCTGCACACATCTAGACAACTTTTCAGTGACTGGCATGGATTTGTTAAAAATAAATCTTGCCAGATAAATTTCATTTCCTTTTTGATCAGGGAATGTTGTGAATGTAATATATCAAGATTTAAATAAAGCATTTGACAAGGTTCCACATGATATCCTAAACAGTGGCGCAAGTGGTTAAGACACTGTGCCTGTTATTAACCAACAGGCCAGGGTCCGAGACCCGGGTCCTCACAAGATGAGGATTTCCTGCTACAGGCAGGGGGTTGGACAAGATGATCCACTGGGTCCCTTCCAACTCTATAATTCTATGATTCTAACTTGGTAAAATATGGGCTTCATGATATAATCAAGATGGATTACAATTAGGTGGATTTTCAAATGTTTGGATGGCCATACACAAAGAGTGTTCATCAACCTGGAGGACCATTCTGACTCGCATTTTGCACTATTCCATAGGTTGTTGTACAAATGCATGTGAAAGCAATTGTGCGACAATGAGACATTGACAACCAGGCCTCCGTCAGTCTTGAAAGACTATGGCTGCAATCCAGAGCAAATTCAGCCTGCTCTGACCTAACTGCACTCTCCTAACTATTCTGTATCCAGAGCAGAAAGTTATGCTGAATCCAGAGAGTCAGGAAGCCTGGGCTGCCCTAACTGCTCCAGAGCATGCTAAGTAATTGACACAAGGGGAAGACTTGCTCCTGAGGAGACACCCCTCAGATCACACTGAACAAGGAACAGCTGTGGTGCCTACAGTGGTGACATGACTCTGCATATCACCTGGTGCGGAAGTCTGTGCGTCATCCCTGGGATGCGCGCCCCCCCCACCTGGACTGCACAGTCACCAAAGTTGGCGCCTGCGCAGTTGTTTCTGAAGCCAACTGGCTTCAGAGAGAGTACTGCGCAGGCACCATCTCTGACAGCTGCGCAGTACTTTTCTGAAGCCTTTTGGCTTCGGGGGAGACTGTGCAGGCGTCAGAGTTGGTGCCTGTGCAGTACTCTTTCTGAAGCCATTCGGCTGCCGCTCCGCCTCCTGAGTGAGGCTGAACGGCTGTGCAGAGGCGCGGACTTTCTCTGCTCTAAGGAAGTCTCCTCTGAAGCTGTTCGGCATGCTCAGTGTGTTTCTGCAGAGTGCACCTCAGATGGCCGTTCAGGCCAGCTCCTCAGACAAGTGGCAGCTTCTGGCTGATTCTCCGCCTTGGAGCAGGCCTGAATGGGTGTGCTGACGCCCGGGGCCTGCCAAAGGACAGTCAAACTCCTCTGGCACATCACCCCATATGGAGCGCATCCCCAATGCAGCCCACACCAGCCACACCAGTCTGGTGACGCCACTGGGTGCCTGCCTTATAAGGAGTCCCTGATGAGATGCCAGTACATTCTACAGTGAATACAAGGGGCTTCTTGGAGTGCCCTGCTGTATCCTGAGGTTTGTGGGCAGCCGTAGTTTGTTCCATATCCTGAGGTTGAGAGGAAGGGGTTGCAGCTAGGCTGGCCAAGAACTCAGATTTTTGGTCAGCACTGCCATTCTTACTCGGGCCTTAACATGGACCCCTATGGGTCTACTCATTACTATACCTGCTCCTGAGGTGGTATAACTCTGAGGGCTGGAAGAGGGCATTTCTGCCTTGGAAACAGGCTTTGGATACAGAGTAACTGCTCTGCCCTAAGCAATGCTAAACATGCCCTCAACTTGCCTCTCCTGAGCTGCTTAGGCTGCCCCAGTTAGGGCAGAGCAGGTCCACCTCTCTTAGGGCACCCTATCTTGCCTTGCTCTGCCCTAAGCCTCCTTCAGAGTAACTGGGCTGGAGCATCTTGCAGTTGCTCCAACCTAGTGTTAGATAGGGCAGCCTAAGAGCTCTTATGTGGACAGATTAGTTGCTCTGGATTGGGCTGTATGGCATCGTACTTGGCGCTGCATAAACTGCATGCGAAGCACGAAAGCCTGGGTTAGATTGTAATGGAGGATAGGCTGTTACTCAAGCAGCAAATCCCCCCTCTCCAAGCCACTGCATTAGTCCAATGAAAAGACAGAGCCGATACGATTGGATACAGCTGGCGTCGCAGAGCTAGGCTAAGGACAGGAGCTCACCCTGTCTTGTGGGGCCGACCCGGGTCTTGAACCCTGGCCTGCTGGTTAACAGGCACAGTGTCTTAGCCTCTTGTGCCACCCACAGCCCCATTGACAACCATATAGGCACCATATTGTGCAACTAGTTTCAACATTGTCCTCATCTGCCTCCCTAAGTAGCCTTCCCCATATCAGTAAGTTTTGTAATAAAAGCATGGTAATGGAAGGTAAAATGTTCAGAAAAAGCAATTTACTTAGTTCGGTTGTATCTGAATTATTGAATAAGATGATAAAAATAGAACCAATTGGAATTTTAAGAGTTCTGCTTATTGTCCTTACACACTCTAATGACTACTCAGAATGTGAAAAATAAAATGGTTGTGACTGCTCTGTGGATTGGGAGGGGAAAAGGTTGCTTTGGTCACAGTGTGGATAATTTTTTGTGGTTATGATTCTAGGGGAGCAGCCTGGAGAAATGCTATTCTGTCATCCCTTGAACTTCAGCACAGCCTGACAGAGGGGGAGGTGAGGACAAGGTAGAAGCCAATATCTACCTAGGATGGGTAAAGTTCATGTGCATTTCTACTGAGTCTAGGAACTGAATTCTTTTTCCATAAGTCAGAAGGAAATAAATTAGATTGGTTCATGACATATTACAGAGAGGAAGAAAATGCATCTGGTAAATCAAGGAAGGGCAGAAAAATGTGGATGTAAAGAACACAGCATGCTCTTCAACTGAAGTTAGGCTGCAATCCTAAAGACACTTTCCTGCGGGTAAGATCCATTGAACACAGTGGGGCTTATTTTTGAGTAGACGTGATTAGGATTGTGCTCTCGGAGCCACTTCATTAAATAAAACACAAATATACATGTACTGTATATTTGAATTCACTCCATAGACTATTTTGAGATCATGTTTTGCGTTGGTATGCTTCATCGTTGCTGATCAGCCTTGGACTTTCTGTGACTGATGATGGGGCAGCTCAACCTAAGCTTCACCAGAGCTACGTTGGCTCCCAAATGGCTAACACTGTATCTTATGGACAGGGAAATAGAATGACGCAGCCCCAATGGGACTCCACAGATCTGTTTCTGCTATTGAGCAGGTACAGAACCATGTTGGGTTTTCTGTCCCAAAAAGGGGCTCAAGATAAAGTAACAGAGCCTGCTGCAATCTCTACCCACTTTCCAGGCTCACTCCTCTCTTAAAATGGGGTAGGAGTGGTTTAAAATATTCTGAATTCAATAATATATTCAATTTCAAAAGTGACTGTTTCTGAAAGCTTGTGCTGAAATGGAGAACGAATAGTGTTTCAGCATTTTTCTTTTCCTTAAAGACCAATGCCAGGAAAACAAAATGATCTTGAGCCAACGTTTCCTGGATTGCTTTCAATCTTTTTTTGCATGGGATGACAGTGAAGAGAAGTAGATCTGAATGCACATTTTTTTGACATGATCCCATTTCAAATAGGATATAACATCAAAGATAGGCCATAAAATTTGATTCCCATAACCAGAGCTCACATCTGTAAATGGTGTGGCCTTTTCTCCCCCACAAAGTATGATTTTTGTGTGTCAGAAACTGCAGGAGCAAATAATCCTAAAATGAATGTTGTCTTTTGTCAGTGTGTGAAGGTGGTTTACATGTGATGTGCCTGTACACAGAGCAACATTTTTCCACCCGCTGGTCCATAAACTCACATTGAGTGCACAACCCAGAGCCCTGCTTGGGTCAGCACCTGAGCTGCTTGCAGCCTGAAACTTGCCCTAGCTATAGGGCAAGCCGACTGATTTCCTTCTTACAGCACAAGCTGGGAGTGCTCTATAAATGCCCTAAATCAGCATCCATGTATGGTGAGAATTTAAAAGTTTGAAAAAAATCTATAATTTAGCAGAAGTCGTTGAACATAGGCTACTTCCACAATAAATGAACAAGAGCATTGAAAAATTAGACCACTCTATGAAAGGAATATTTTATCAAGTAAAATGGAAGGAATGTTAAAGTTTCAATGCTACAGACTTGTCTATAAAAAGATTCCATTTTTTAGTTAGGATTTTGTTTTGGGGTTTTTTGTTGTTGTTTGCTCCACATGTATAGCCTATAAGTTTCTGAAAAAGCTTGTTTTCTCAAAATGACTTGGATCAACTCTGTTCTTTTTAAAATGAAAGATACAAAATACAACAGTCAATGAAAAAATGTATCTGTATCCATCAAGGTTATTAGTTAAAAATCATTATGAGAATGAAACTATTACTCCTTTCCTTCATAACCTTATGTTTGCAAGGTTGTGGTACACAAGGAATACAGTCCTTTGCAGTCTATGGGTACAATCCAGAGTAACTACGGGAGCACGTAAGAGACATTACATGCACCCTTAGTTACTGCACCACCTAATGAAAACCTATGGGAAATTCATATTGCAATCCAAAGTAACTTGTTCTTGCTATGGAGCAAGGACTCCCCATAGTTACTCTGGATTTCACCCTATGGGCGCAATCCAGAGCAAATTCAGTCTGCTCTGCCCTAACTGCTCTCTCCTAACTATTCTGTATCTAGAACATAAAGTTATGCTGCATCCAGAGAGTCAGGAAGCCTGGGCTGCCCTAACTGCTCCAGAGCATGCTAAGTAATTGACACATGGCGAGGATTTGCTCCTGAGGAGACACCCCTCAGATCACACTGAACAAGGAACAGCTGTGGTGTCTACCTTATAAGAAAGCCCAGAAGTTCCTGACAACCAGTTACAGCTGCAGTTCCTCTAGTGGAAGGTAGATGTTTGGAGTGGCCTGCTGTATCCCCAGGTTAGTGGGCTGCCGCAGTTGTTCCATATCCTGAGGTTGAGAGGCAGGGGTTGCACCTAGGATGGCCAAGAACTCAGTTTTTTGGGCAGCACTGCCATTCGTACTCAGGCCTTATCATGGACCCCTATGGGTCTACTCATTACTATACCTGCTCCTGAGGTGGTATAACTCTGAGGGCTGGAAGAGGGCATTTCTGCCTTGGAAACAGGCTCTGGATACAGAGTAACTGCTCTGCCCTAGGCAATGCTAAACATGCCCTCAGCTTGCCTCTCCTGAGCTGCTTAGGCTGCCCCAGTTAGGGCAGAGCAGGTCCACCTCTCTTAGGGCACCCTATCTTGCCTTGCTCTTTCCTAAGCCTCTTCCAGAGTAACTGGGATGGAGCATCGTGCAGTTGCTCCACCCTAGTGATAGATAGGGCACCCTAAGGCCTCTTATGTGCAAGGAATAGTTGCTCTAGATTGGGCTGTATGACTACTTCATTATGCACAAGAAATATGAAACATCTTTATTTAATTTAGTTTTATTCAGTTTATTTAAACATCTTTATTTAATTGTATTTAAACATCTTTATTCACCTTTATTAAGAGCACAATCCTAACCATGTCTACTCAAACTGTGTTCAATGGGTCTTACTCCAAGGAAAATGTCTTTAGCATTGCAGCCTCAGTTGTACATTCTCCAGATTTTGATTATGATTGGAGCATAATGATTTTATCACATGATTTTCCAGAACAGTTAAGATAGCTCCGCTACCTCTAGTGTTATTCTTAGTTTTGCATGTTACTTGTTAGAAGAATTACCATAGGCTCAGTCCATTCAGATGTTTGTGTAACCAAAATATTTGGAAGGCAATGTTCCCATTCTATAGCTTTCATGTTTTTCCTAATTAATTGGAATCATTTCCCACAGTAAACGTCAGCTTTTATTTTATTGGCATATTTGGTTCAGAGTAATCCAATACTGTGGGCATGCATCCAGTTTTCTATTCACTGTGGTCATGAGACCAAATTCTGCACTTGATTGCATTGCCATTATTATCATCAAGAAAAACCGTAATTATGAAAAAATGATAAAGCTCTGCAACGAACTTTTATGGTAGCTTAAGTATTTAGAAAATGGGCACAGTTACAGCAGTTCAAAAAAATGGTAATGGAAGCTTAGATTTTTTTTTCAGACTAAAGACTGGACACGAGGCCAATAAATTAAGAGTCTGTATTTTGCTCAGAACCGATATACATGCAACTGATGCCTGAGATTCTTGCTCCTGAATGTGATATGGACGGAGGGACATGTTTAATATGTAGACAGTTTCCCTTAGCTGGACTGAATTATGGATCTTCTGGACAAATGAGTATTCACATGTGTTGAAAAAGTTGATTTGTCTTCTTGGAAATAAATTTCGTAGCTTTGTAGATTATGAGTCACCCAATAAGCACAGAGATGTGAAATGGAGGTTGAGATTCAGATTCTCACTGCAAACAGAGAAAAAATGTTTGAAAATCTAATGTTAATAGCTTTAGCAAGTTCTTAGTATTTAAATTCTTTATGTTTTCTTAAACAAAGACCCCATTGTTCTGCTGAAGAAAAGACAGGCATCTGCAGATGGTATGAATTGGCCAAATATGGACATTTTTTTTATGTGTGCAAGGCAAACTGAGAATAAATTCTTGGATGCCTTGGACTTCTTGCTAGATCTTTGGCTCTTTCCCCAAAAAGTCTTACTTTAATTTAAAGTTATGCCAGGAAACAGAGAATGCTTTGATTCTTAATTCAAATGTTCTGTAATAGAAGAGACACGGTATCCTCAGCACGACCTTCTGCCATATTTGACATTACTTGGCGAGTTAATACTCTAAGGCCTTTGGAAGGAAGCACAAGCATTTCTGAAGGATTATTGTACTTTTTATTGTAATTCCACCATAAAGAGTACCTGGCCATAGAAGTAATGCTTTGCATGTAGAAAGTCCTGTGTTCAGTGGTGGGATTCAAAGAAATTAACAACCAGTTCTATGCCCATCTGGCAGCCATTTTTAAATGGCTATTTTTAAACTTTGTATGTCCTATTTCTCATTAACAACAGGTTCTATAGAGTAGGCATGAACCTGCTGGAGCTCACCACTGCCTATGTTCCATCTCTGGCATTTGCAGAGGGCTACGAAGGACTCCATCCTCAATCTTGATAGCTTCAGCCAAGCAGTGCAGAGAATGGTGAGTAGATAGGCCAATGGGTTGACATGATATAAGGCAGTGTCAATCGGCTGATGTCCAACAAGTGATAATTGATGTCATATTGTTGCATCTGTTATACATGTTTAAAACAGAAGGAACTGGAATCTTATGTTGGAGATGTAGCATAAACAAATAAAAAGTTGCCCTAAATCAGAGGTTTCCAAACTTCTCCAAAGGAGCAGGGAACCTATTAAATTATGGCAGGAGAGGTGGGAGCAAATGGAATGTTGATGATACTACAGTCATCATGGTGTTAAGTGATCCCACAATATTTTAAGGTACTAGGGATGTGCTGCTAAAGTATCCATGAGGTTCTTGGAGGTACGGCAACTCCTTCTTCAAACCTCTGTGCAAGTTCCACTCTGCAGGAAGTTTAATTCAAGGCTAAAAAAAAAATGGAGCTCAATTCGGGTTTATGAGAGGTGAACTCTGTTTGGCAGTCAGAGTTCATGGCAACTGTGAGGAGACTCTCCAGTTCAGTACTCCTAAAGTACCTTAAAATACTGCTGGGATCTCATAGCATCACAATTGCTGTGGCACTGCTGGGACATCCATTCCCAGGATGGGATTCTCTTTAAAAGGGAATGCCCCAGTTTATATTCCCAATAATGTGACCCATTAGACCCTAACTCTAAGAAATTAGAATAAAACAGTAGACCCTTACACATTAGAATACAAATTTGGCCGACATGTGCGGGCAGAGATTGGATATTTAAAAAACTTTTCACACAGGTAAGAAACAGAATTTGGAAGGATTTATAACACAGTCCTAACCATGTCTGCTCAAAAGTAAGCCCCATTGTGTCAAATGGGTCTTACTCCCAGGAAAGTGTGTTTAGGAAACACAGGAAAGTGGGTTTAGGATTGCAGCCTTAGAAAGTCTTACATGTAACATGGGAGCCTTCACAAATACTCCACTGTGGAACAGATGAGTAAGTTCTTGTAGATGTAGCCATGTAGAGAGATTGGCCCAGAAAGTGCTGGCAAAGTACAGTTATATAATTAATTAAGAAGGGAATCTACAATATCATGGTTTAAAATGCTGGAACTGAAGCAAGTCTTAATTTGGAGAAATTCCATTAGCGCCAAGAATTGCTGGAATATTAATAGATTGCCAAAGCCAGTAATAAAATGCACAGTGCATCAGTCCAAGAGGAAGCTAAACAGTTTACTGAAGCCAATGAAAGCCAAAGAACCAAAGAGCCAATAAATAGATTTATGAAGTTAAGAAAGGGAGATGAGAAGCAGATTGATTTGTGGTTTCCTGATGCTGTAATCACAGTGTCTTCTTAAGCTGTTGCTCTGGTAGTAAGCAGATGACATAAATTCACTTTGGCCTTGGACCAAGACAGATTTAGAGATTATTAAACCTTATTGAAATGAATGGGTTTTGAATATGATTTGACACTGTGCTCAGTGGTAGACTCCCCTCTAGTTTTATAGACCTCTTCCTCCGGAGAGCTCAGCATGGTGTCTGTGTTCCTCCCCTCACTTTGATCTCACAACAACCCTGCGAGGTAGGTAAAATTGAAAGAGCAACTCAAGTCACTCAAGAAACTAAAAGGTTGAATGGAAGTGAATCTAGATCTTCCAAATCTAACTCCCACATCGGAACAACTGATGGCCTTCTCTTTTAATTTCTGAGGGTGATTTAAAAGAATGTAATAGCTTACAATATAGAGGATTTAACTGCAATAAAACGAAATAAACAGTATGAAGGCACTCTTACAATACAAATCCATCTAAGTTATCTCTCCACCTCTACAAACCAGAGTAATTACAGGAAGACGAAAGAGGCATTTACTCTGGATTGCTCTATGTATTTCTCATAGGTTTCCCATAGGTGGCATCGTAACTACGTTGGTGTAAAAGGTCCCGTAGTTAGTTACTCTGGATTGTAGCCTACATCTACTTCACTCACACACACATCAAAAGCTGAACAAAACCTGAAGGTTTCAACTTTCCTGCAAAAGTAACAGGATGATGGCCAACTAAACCTTAGGAGGAAGGGCATTTCTACTGGGCCAGTTTCTCTACCAAAAACAAGATGGTTCTTAAAATATTCACAGCTCAATCCTAACTTGCATTGGAAGAGGGAGACCAGAGGACCTCACCACATCCAGCATAAGTTCAGGGCTGCTGCTGCTGCAATACTATGGAGCAAGGGGAAGGTTTTCCCCTGAACATGGGGAATACGGCAGCAAGCCTAGTAGGTCTACTCAGAGATGTGCCACGGATTTTGGTGGAACAACTCCAAGGAGAACTGAGCAGCCTACGGCTGTTCTACACTGCCCAGAAAGAGACTGTCAGGTCCAATAACAGCCAGATCCTATCCCCATCTCTTGCAACATGCCCACCTGTCCCCAACCCACTGGTTAGGTAGAAAGAACCTCTTGTAATGCATGGAAACACTTGTGTTAGCTGCTAGCAAGAGAGGTGAGAAGAATAAAGAACAGCAATGGGTCATGTTATCCCTTTGCTTCTTATTCATCTCTAGCCCCATTGATTCAGATGTCCATGAAAAGCAAACAGATGCTTGGCAGGAGCATGAAGGTATCCCCACATCTGAGCACCCTGCCCCAGAATTGACGTTCTGGCATATACTGGTACAGTACTGTACTATAATTCAGCTGCAAATCCAAGTTGACCAAGTCCTTAGGCACTCACTTGCCTTCAAGGGATTGGGAATCATGGACGCTCTACTTTAATTTTATGGGGCCCTGCGTTAAACAAACCACTCATAACCAATTAAAGGCCAGCACAGCTCATCGATATCCCCAGTACTGCAGGCCAACGCCTGTGTATGCACTAACCCACCAGGATGGCATAAAAGTGCATTTTTGCAACACCCAGGCCACCATACCGGGACTTGTGTCGGGACTTCTGACAGTCTGACTGGGGGTTAGAATTGCATTATGAGACTAGAGGAAGAGTAACTCAAGACAGAACTTGCTGTTACATATGTGCATGTACATGCACATGTGCATGTTCAGAAGCGTAGGATAGTAGATTTCCAATCTCACATTGTGCTGTAAGTGCATGCAGTCCTTGGCTGCTTTGTAGATTTCTGCCTATCTAATGGGTCACTTCTAGGCAATTGTAAGAGGACATGCTGCTACCAAAATAGCACCAGTTGCCATTGCCTCTTAGTAAGACAAATATAGGGTGGAAAGAAGGCAGTGACTGCTACGCCAAATGCTCTCACTCTTGATGGATGCTGTTGAAGCTAAATTAATCTCAGATGGTAGCATTGCAGCCACTGCTTCTGGGGCAGAACAAAATATTGTGAAATATACACATTGCTCCCACTGTTATGATAAGGGCACGGGGACAAATTGTGACATAAATGATCTGTCCATGAAAAGCAAACGGCTGAGTTTCCATACAACTGTTTTCCAGGCAGATCTGGTTATTGTAAGCTGTTTAGTGTGTTTGGCTGTAGGTCATAACTTTATGGTGCTCCTAATCTTGACAAAATAATAGGATAAGTGTCTTTGATTGGGGGGGAAGGCATGGAGCATTTCATACACGCAATGAAACTAATTCCTTGCAGGTTCCAATTACAGCTGCTTTGATTGCAATCAATGAGATTAGTTGCTATAGTTTCTACAGCTGGCAATATGGCCTTGTGAGGTCCAACTGTTGCTGGGACCAAAGAGTATCATGCAAAGGTACTCCCTGGCAGGGAAACTGAACCAGGTATTGACATTTTAAAGGAAAACTACTGTGATGGAATATACCTCTTTGTTCGCTCTAATTTTTGTTTTTGTTTCATTTTCATTTTTTTTCTTTTCACAGAATATATGTTATGTTTTGTTTACAAAGTAGAGATTTAGAAAGAGAAGAGATCCCAATGCATGTGGTTTTTTCCTATTTCTTTTGGGATAAAATCAGGGTTGCTTGGTTTCCATTTCCCCGGGTGGTTTTCTTGGTAACTGAATAAATGTGTGACTCCTGAATGCTGATCTCTGGGTGTCACTATTAGCTCTGCTCTGAGAGGCTCAGCGAAAACATTAACCACACAGACTTACTTTCCTACCCCTTTTAATGGGAATACAGGGCCAAACCTTACAGGGCTGTTGTCCGGATGACAGAAAAAAAGATGATGAGGCTGGAATGTGAAGAAAATACACTGGTACTCTTTTGCTTTGGACTTCCATCTAGCATCTCATGGTACCACCGACCTATAACATTTGGATTTATTTATTGTTGTAAAGCAGGGCTTTGTTTATTTATTGTACTGTTGTAAAGCAGGGCTTTTCAAACTCTTCCTTTCAAATGTACCATCTCCTGCATATACTACCACTATTTGAGCTTCATTCTGCACCGCCTTTTCCAAACTGTGACACTTGAAGATTCACGCAGCTGCTGAGACACAAAAAACATAGAATTAAAATTGATCTTGGAGGTCATCTAGTCCAACCTGTTCTCTGCAGGAGTGACAGAGAACAAGTTCCCCCTTCTTCAGTGTGATAGCCCTTTACACAGAAGCATATCTTGGGTGGCACAGGAGAAGCAAGTGCCCAAGTTGCCAGTTGAGAAGGGGTCTTGGGTGCGAGTGTTTACAGACAGAGCAGCAGCAGCTAAGACATCAAAGTACAAGCAAAAGTGAAGGAAGGACCCCATGTTTAGCTCTGAAACTGAGGCAAGGTGGATGCAGAGGCTGGGTGGTGATTCAGATGGTGTGGTGATGCAGGGACAATGTCAGCACATGAGGCACAATTAGGACATGGTATTGCTCTGCCTTCACAGACTTGAAGAGAGATCAGTATTTGCTATTTTAGTACAAAATTGAATGTCCAAGCCTAACCCCAATCATTGGCACTGATGCAGTTGTGCTGGCGGAGCACCTACTGCATCCAATGATCAGGAGGACTGCCAGAATTAAGTGAAAAATATACTACAGAAACTATAGAAATAATTGCAAACAACTTTGAGAACTTTTGTACTTAACAGAAGTACAGAAATATTTGAAAGGTAGTTGCAATTGCACCTAGCTGTATTAGCTTTTGCTAGAGATGCCTTTATCTATCTACAGTATTTATATACTGCTTTTCAACTAAAAGGTTCACAAAGCAGTTTACAAAGAAAATGAAAAAGTAATAGCTAATTAATAGCTAATTAATAGCTAATGGGTCCTTGTCCCTAAAGGGCTTATATTCTAAAATGCAAAAAAGCACCAGCAGAAGCCACTTGAACAGACATTGGTGGGATGTGTAGAGCATCAATGCTTTCTGTTATCATGATCTAAAATTCAAGCCATCCACTACTCCTAGCTAACCAAATCACAAATGTGTCTCTCATATGTCCTCAGGCAGTGTAATCTATGAGAAAATAAAACTCTCCATTCCTGATAAATGAAATGTTTTTGTTGTCCTCTAGACCACTTGGAAGGACTGCAATATTTGCTCCTGGGAAATAAAAACCAGGGGATGGTGATTTACCTCTACAATTCAGACTCTGCTGAGGCTTAAAGTGTTATATTGTGGAGATCAATCTGTCTTTGGTAATGAACCTCACTTCAAATAAAAGTACACATATTAGCTTACCCTGGAATTCTGTCTTGGAAGTAAAGGCACAGAATCTTTGTGAGAACATCATAGCATAGAAATGTGTTGGAGGAGGCATGATCTGCCAGGACGTTCTTCTGACAAAATCCCATTTAAATGATAGCCCAATCCTACCCAACTTTTAAGAGTGAATGCAGCCATGATATGGGGGTGCACTGTGCATTCTGGGGTGGAGAGCCAGCCACAGAGTATTTCTTAAGGTGACATTTGTTTCCTTATCTTGGGGCTGCATTGCAGCAGCATCGACACCGAAATGTTGGTTAAGATTGGGCTATCAGTGTGTAAGAACTACATGTCGGAAATTATGTCCCATGGATTATTCCCTATACTGCTTATGCTATCACTTTGCTTCAAAAGCTGAAACATCTCCCAAATTATTCTTCTGAGCACTACCCTCAGAGCAGTGGTTCCCAAACTTTGATATATGACTCCCATGTGGAGCCGCAGAAAGCAACGAGGAGAGCCATGGGATCCTTGTGAAAAACATGTCACTCTATAATTGAGGATTGTGGACCTACTGGTGAGTTGTGGTCAATGATCCAGTGGTTCAAAGAAGCTAGCAGTTCAAAAAGATTGGGAACAACTGCCTTAGGGTCTATAGTGTTTGCACACAAATTTTGATTCTGAATATCTCTTATGAACACTGAAACAAAGCTGGAAATCATTTATGAAGTAATGTTGAACAATCTCTGAAATACACATATTATCTGTCCAAGACAATGCAAAACTTCAGAAGTACCTTTGTAATGAAAGAGAAAATAAAGCTGTCTAGTGTTGCACCATCGCTTAGGAACATAATACAAACTTACAAACAGTAAGGGAGGGTAATAACAGAAGAATCTGAAAATGTAATGACCAAATAAGTAAAAACATCATGCAAGACAAGATGGGAATATAGGAAATAAAAAATCAATATAGGGAATAAAGATGAGACTATACAAATGATCATATTTTCTTTCCCCCTTCTCCAATCCTTGTAGGAGAAATTCTGTGCAACAGGATTATCTGATACTGACAGTCGTGTTTACTTCCTCCTGACAAAAAATATGGTCAGCTCCTAAATATTCAGCTCTGCACTCAGCAATTTTTTATTGAAAACAATTGGGAAGGTTAGGTCAGTGCATATACCTCACTTACTCAAATCTAAAGCACTATTGAATCAAATGGGCACCCTATGCTTATAATTAAAATACCACATTTACTCAATGCTAATTAACCATCGAATCTAATGCGCACCCTGATTTTGGATACTGAATTTGGCTAGAAAAGGTGAGCTTTAGATTCAAGTAAATACAGTATATGCATCCCCACGGGAACTGAGAGATGGGTGAGTTGTGCTGGCCCAAATTGATTAGGATTGCATCCTCGGTTGTTTTTTATATTTTTTAATTTTTTTGTTCGGGGAGAAGGGAGTAAATAGTATAGGATGAAACTATAGCAGAGGTTTAGGGGGTCTTTAGTACTTTGTCATGCTGTGGTTCTGATCTTGATCTTGGCCCATTCACATAAAAAATGTTTCTCTTAACTTCATAGTTTTGAAGTCTTCAGTTTTGGCTCTTCTTGTGCCCCATGCATGCTGTCTACTCTCACCTAATCCCCAGGATTACCCCAAACATTTCAGTTAGTTTGACCTTAAGGTAGGATTCGCTTCCCTGACACCTTCATTTTGGACATACATAGATGGTTATTGGTAGTATGCCATACATTAAATCAGGGGTATTCGGAAACTTTAGCTCAGGACCCCCTTTCAAACTTAAAAATCTGTTTGGGACTCTATATAAAACTCATCGGGTTGTGAATGTGATGTCATCAACCTGGCAATGATGTCATACGGAAGTGATATCACACCAGAAGTGACATCACTGTGATGCCAGAGCTTCTCCATGTCTACTGCAAAGTAAGTCCCTTTGTGTTCAGTGAGGCTTACTCCCAAGACAGTATGGACAGAATTGCTGCTTCAGACCCCTTTCTCTGGCTGGTAGGGAAGTGGGAGGCGCAGCCTTGAGGCTGCCATGGCTCCCCTCAGTATGCACACACTGATGACTTTTGGTGATCCATGGGGGGGCCACGGGGAGGGATGGCAAAGATGGCAACGCTTGCCTACTCATGACCCCCCCCCCCCCGCTGAAATGATGTTGCAACCTCCCAAGGGGGTCCCAACCTCCACTGTGAGTACCATTGCAGTAAATAAATAAATGTTGGTGGTTTTTAAATTGGAAGCTCAGCACTTTAGTTTGAGCTTGGACTCTAATGCAACTTCACTCTCCGTGAATGTTATAGAACTGCTTGAAGGCTACATATAAGGCAAATTTAGAATTTGTCAGTTTGAAAACTGCTACTAGTAAAGTTCAATCTTGATCCTAGTTGTTACCTGCCTCTTCCCTTTTTTTGGGGGGGGGGGCGTTGATCAGTAGCCAAAGACCCACTGAATTGACAAAAAAGAGGAGGAAATATTTAAATACTGTAAATAATAACTACTACTCTCATGCCCCCAAATCCAGAGTAACTACGGGAGCACGTAAGAGACTTTATGTGCACATGTAGTTACTGCACCACCGAGTGAAAACCTATGGGAAATTCATATTGGAATCCAGAGTAAGTTGTTCTTACACCTGAGCAAGGACTCCCCGTAGTTACTCTGGATTTTGCCCTTAGTTTGTGTTCTTAGTGAATTCATAGTTGTGTATAAGTTGGTTGGTGTTCTGGAACAGTTGCATTTGTGTATCATCTACAGGACCAGCCCTGTAGAGAGGTGACACTATGATTACTTCAGCCCTACCTGTACTTTATACTTAAACTCTCCCCCCCCCCCAACATGTGCTTAACTACACGAATCATTGAAAAGTGCTTGGATTCTTCTCATAAACACACTGTTATATTCTGCCTAATATATAAACACCAAGACCCATGTCTGAGAATGTTGGGAATTTTATTAGCCCCATAAACTTTTCGTTGAAGTCTAATGCCTTAGGTCCAAAATAAACAAACACAGAGAGACAAAGAAAAACAGTTAATGACCCCCTTTCTCTCTTCCCCCTGCTTTCCACACCCACCAATTCATTGAATCTGGAAATAAACTTGACCACTGTGGTTATTGAGGTCATACGTATTTGTTATCTGACTGTTCCATATGCAAGCAAGCAAGAAATTGAGCCTAATGAGAGAGCAATAAGAAGTTGAAAACCTTTTATCTGGTCCTAACATAACATAAATTGTAATTTAATTAATCTGCAAACTATTTAAATATTATAAATTTGCTCTCAGTTAAAAGGCAGATAAAATATTAATTCTGTTAACTGAATGACATCCATAGTTGGAAGAATTAATTCTTTTTATCCTTAATGTTCTTTGATATTTCTTGGAGGTCTAGTATGGCCTTTATTTACCACTGATGGCAAATGCCACATACAATATCTGTGACCACAATAGAGCTGTGTTTTTATGATTCACACATTACTCTCTTGCAGGTGTACAAAATGATCTCCGATTCTTCCTTCCACCAAACCCACAGAAATGTTGTATTTGAATCATTCTAGTTAAGGCTTGATTCCATGATACTTTCTTGCCTAGTAAAGTAAAATGGGTTTCATGGGAGGAATATGTTTTTAAGTATATTCATATGTAGTGAAAGTCAGCCAGTTCAGATTTGAAATAAAATTTTTGATTTAGCCTTCCTGGAAATTTCCATACACATGAGAAATGGTGTTTGCAGTGTCCCCTCATGTCCCAAATTCTTAATGTTTGTTACAGCCAAATCCAGAGTAACTACGTGAGCACGCAAGAGACATTATGTGCACCCATAGTTATTGTACCACCTAGTGAAAACCTATGGGAAATTCATATTGCAATCCAGAGTAATTTGTTCTTACACCGGAGCAAGGACTCCCCATAGTTACTCTGAATTTCGCCCTTAGACTCACATCTCAGGGAGATTGGGATGCATTAGTTTGCCATGTGTAGAAAGGTTGTCACTTCTTAGAATGAAAACTTCTACTTACATTAGGAACTAATGCTGTTAAATCATGGAGAGAATGTACAAAATCCACCCCAGACGTTTGCATCATCTTGTAGTATTTACAGCATCAGGAACAGGGACTTTCCTTTATCTCAAAATGCTTATCCTTTGTTGCTCAAGAACTGGGAAGATCAAGGTAGAGTATGAACCCCCACCATTCTTTTACATAACTTTTTCATGCTAACCTGTCAAAAATACTTTGTTGCCTCTAATCGTAAAACCATCCAGAATGGCTGTCAACTTGGAATGGAAATAATGGTTTAGCATAGTTGCAAAGAAAACTCTCTGAAGTATTATCAGCGCAATAATTGCAGCTCTGGAGCCAGGGGACGTTCAAATGAGTTTTCAGTTAAAAACAATAATTGAGGTTATTTTTTATAAAAAGAAAAATAGGCCAAGAGGAATTGGAATTTGTTTGTATAATGCAATCATCCCATTTCAACATTTTCAGAAATCATTTCTGGAATTTCCTAATTGGTGTGCTGCGTGTTACTGATCCCATTCCTGGTTTGTTACAAAGCTTCCAGATCATGGTGTGCAAATGAAACTGTACAACTTCCTCTTATCATGAAGGAGCTTCAACCTGGAGAAAATGATCTTTGAAGTATTTGGGAGACTGGGTTTAAGATGTATCTCAATCCCAGTGACTGCCTTGGGGGACTTCTTAAGTAACGCAAATGGGCAGTGATCTGGGAAGAATTAATGTGATCAGAACCTCCGCATTACTTGTTCTCATTGGCTTTAATAGCCATTTTTATTTTGTGTAGCTTAATATTGAAACTTTAAAGCCCTCCTTTTGCTTACTAAAATATAAATATGGCTTATTAGAAATGAAGTTCAGTCTAATTAGTTAAGGTAGACCCTACAATCCAGAGTAACTACGGGAGCACGTAAGAGACATTTATGTTGACGTAGTTAGGCACCACCTAGTGAAAACCTATAGGAAATTCATATTACAATTCAGAGTAAATTGTTCTTCCATCAGAGCAAAGACTCCCTGTAGTTACTCTGGATTGCACCCTAAGTTACTGTCAGATTTTATAGTAATGAGGAAGCATTAGAAATGCATTGGAGAAGATTAGGATTTGGTTGGTGTATTGTCCATCCTGCTGCCCAACTGGTAATAACTGCTCTCATGATTCAGGTTGGACATACTCTGGGCATGGATTTTAACAAAGGCAGATGTTCAGTGATCACTTAGTGGAGGGGATAATACATTGTCCTGGAGACAGAATTATTTACTAGAATTTAGAGTCAGCACATCTGCAGGATTTTAAATCTGTAGGATGAAAGGTTATCAGAAAGGTCTACCCTAATATGAATGAATTGGGATGGATGCCTGATGGCTGTGGAGCAGTTTTCCTGCAGATTTTACCGGTGATGGAGATCAGCCTCTGGAACAGAAAAATGAGCATGTCTATCAAAACAACTGCTCCCAAACTTTTTCTTCATGTGGGGACAAATCACCTCCATGGAGATGTTATTCAGGGATAAAAAGAAAGAAGGGCAGCCCAATCCTGAGCTGCTTGGAGCATGGGCCTGCTGAAGCACCAAAATGGTTATCATGTCAAGAAATGGCTGCTGTGGCATCATGAAGTGTCCACCAGGCAGCTGCCACTGTCTCCTTGGAAGGAGGGGACTTTCGTTCTGTTCTCCTAAAGACTTTTTTTTGCAACTCAGTCTCAAGTCACCTGATTCAAGTTTCTGTCCCTGCAAACAGGCCACCTGATTTTCATTACCTGAGGAAAGGGGCTATTTGGGAATACATTTGTGAAATAATGCCTTCTAAGGGAACTTCTGGGGAGAAAGCCTAATTTATCAGCTCCCTCTCCACCTGTATACAAAGGGATCACTAAAATTGGTGCCCAGTTTTCACCAGCTGAAAACTGAAATTTGAACATGAAAGAGAATTTCAGATCACACGAGGTCCATGTCTGCTATATAGACAGTACATACCTTACCATTATTATCAGGGAAAGGAAGACACTGCTGTACATTCTGGTTTTTCTTTGGGTGTACCAAGAATGGAGTTTTATGGCGCAATCCAGAGTAACTACGGGGAGTCCTTGCTCCGGTGTAAGAACAATTTACTCTGGATTGCAATATGAATTCCCCATAGGTTTTTACTAGTTAGTGCAGTAACTATGGGTGCATGTAATGTCTCTTATGTGCTCCCGTAGTTACTTTAGATTGTAGGGTTAGAGTCTGTAAAGACATCTGATGTTCAGCAGTTGAACTTAGCCAGAACACTTATGTTCTTCTTGACAAAATTCAGTAGACCTTTTATCTCGCCACAGAAATAATTCTTTTATAAATATTTCACAGAGATAGAAAACAATGATTTCATCAAAGACAACCCAAAGAAGTAAGGCAGCTACATTTCTAAATGTATCTTTATGTATATGAAATGCATTGTTATTGCATAATTTTTGAAGTGGCTCTGAGCTGAAAATTTCTATTTCTTGTACAGTACTCAAGACAGCCTGAACTCAAATGGGCTTTCACCGTAATTAATCAACAGCCTGATTCATATCCTCACTTAAAATAAAGTACTTAGATTTATATAATCCCATTAACTCCAGCTGAGTTTTGTATTTGTCTGTAAATTTGTACTGGATTTTACAGTTTATTAATTTAAACTCACTCCACTGACTGAAATACTCAACTTAGGAACACTATAATACAGAGCTTCAATACAGAGCTTCAGGCAGAGCCTGAAAACTTTTTATTTTAAAAAAGCTTTTTAAATGGGTCAGAGGTGGGGGGACAGTTGTTTTATTGTTTTACTGTTTTAAACAAATGTTTTTAGTTTGCATGTTTTTATTCAATTTAATTGTATTTTAATTATATTTTAATTGTGTTTTAATCTTTATTTATGATCTATTTTAATGATGTTTTATTCCTTGATGTTAGCCGCCTTGAGCTCCCTCTTGCAGGGGAGGAACGGCGGGATACAAATTAATTAAATAAATAAAATAAAATAAATATAATCCTCAGCCACTCAAAAAGAGACTTAAAGGAGACTTGTGCAATTTTAAAGATTGACATGAAGGTTCCTGGATTGGACACCACTACATAAAGTGCTACATGTCATTTAAATAAAAAGTGAAATTAACAACCCAATCGTAACGAGTCTCCCCTGCCTATGCAGCCATGCTGCTGAGTGTGTGCTGTATCCTGTGGCAGGGACAGTCAAGGAGGTCTCCACCACATAAGGAATAATTTGTTCACTTATCAGAGGGTACGTCTCTGCAGGCTGCAGCACACCAAGGGCTGTTAGACCAGTGCACAAACATGTGCCAATCTCCACACACCACCACAGAAATAGGGAGATGAGCGAGTCGTGCTGGCTTAAATTGGTTAGGATTGCACCCTGTGTAAGAAACGAAAACCGGAGTACACAAGTGACTCACACAAAACTAGCGCAGAAGGCTACAGAAAGACATAGGAGAAAGGTTATATTTATCCTATAAAATATAGATGAATATTCTCCTGGTACGCTCAGAAATGAGAGGCCGTTTGTTGATGAATGTAATCTAACTTGAAAGCTATACTTGGGGGATACTTCTTTTTATGGGCAGTCTAAAGCTGTGATAATTGCCAATGCAGCTGTCAACATTCTAGAAAGCTATAGGGAAACGTAACTATTAGTGATTATGACCTGATCTGGGGCTTGGGAGATCTGAGTTAAATTTTTGTGTCCTGTAGACATTTTTGCATCCCACAGAGTTTTTACATGACCTGGGGCAAATTGTTGACACTATTAGTCAGTTTCTACTGAAGCTGGTGGGAAGGAAATAATCAAAATCCCCTTGCTGTAGAATTCTTTACACATGAAGCCAGATAACTGGCTCTGGCCAACAAAAATCACAGAAGTCAACTGTCATAGATATCACACCAGTAACCTTGAAATCAGGGTGACCAGACGTCAGGGTGACCAGGCCAGAAATCAGGGTGACCAGACCAACCTAAAAAGGAGGACAAGGTCTTGGATTCCTTTCAGCCTGGCCTTTCTGGCAGACAATGGCACATTTGCCTACTCATGAGTAAAGCCGTGATAGTGGGCACTTTCACTTTCCCATAGAACTCAATGCATATTTTTTATTTTTAGTTTTTTGGCTATAACATGTGATAGGAAGGAGATATTTAAAAACTGATTTTTGCATTGGATTCTGCTCTTTAATACTATTCCAAACACATATGACATGATGGGGTACAGCACACCATTACGAAGTTCCAAAATGAAGCCAAAAAGGAAGACAATGAAGCCCTTTTGGAGGACACCTGGATAGAAGGCTAAAAAAGAAGACGAATCTGGAAAAATCTGGTCATGTGGTCACCCTGCTTGAAATGCCTTCCTAATGTAGCAAGTTGTTTCACTATCTAGATTATAAATTAATTCATACTGCTACACTAAAACAGACTCATACACTGGGAAAGAGCCATAGCTAAGTGGTACCTGCTATGATCAGAGAACCCGCTATTCCTGCAGGAGGTCCAGGATTCAATGCAGGTAGGGCAATGAAAGTTCCCTCTCTGGAAATCACTGAGGATTCTGTTGGGCAGAGTAGCCATTACTGAGCAAGGTTGGCCAACTGTGAATGAATAGAAGGCAACCTCCTATGTCAGGGTGACCATATAGAATGGAGGACGTAGGGCACAATCCAGAGTAATTATGGGGAGTCCTTGCTCCGTTGTAAGAAAAATTTACTCCAGATTGCAATATGAATTTCCCATAGGTTTCCACCAGGTGGTGCTGTAACCAGCACAATCCAGAGCAACTAATCTGTCCACATAAGAGCCCTTGGACTGCCCTATCTATCACTAGGGTGGAGCAACTGCAAGATGCTCCAACCCAGTTACTCTGGAAAAGGCTTAGGGCAGAGCAAGGCAACATAGGGTGCCCTAAGAGAGGTGGACCTGCTCTGCCCTAGGCAGTTCAGGGGAGGCATGTTGAGGGCATGTTTAGCATTGCCAAGAGCAGAGCAATGCTCTGTATCGAGCATTCTGTATCGAGAGCCTGTTTCCAAGGCAGAAATGCCCTCTTCCAGCTCCTCAGAGATATACCACCTCAGGAGCAGGTATAGTAATGAGTAGACCCATAGGGGCCCATGATAAGGCCCGAATAAGAATGGCAGTGTTGACCAAAAATCTGAGTTCTTGGCCATCCTGGCTGCAACCCCTTCCTCTCAACCTCAGGATATGGAACAAACTACGGCTGCCCACAAACCTCAGGATACAGCAGGCCACTCCAAGAAGCCCCTTGTATTCACTGTAGAATGTACTGGCATCTCATCAGGGACTCCTTATAAGGCAGGCACCCAGTGGCGTCACCAGACTGGTGCGGCTGGTGTGGGCTGCATTGGGGATGCGCTCCATATGGGGTGATGTGCCGGAGGAGTTTGACTGTCCTTTGGCAGGCCCCGGGCGTCAGCACACCCATTCAGGCCTGCTCCTAGGCGGAGAATCAGCCAGAAGCTGACACTTGTCTGAGGAGCTGGCCTCAACGGCCAGCTGAGGTGTACTGTGCAGAAACACACTGAACATGCCGAACAGCTTCAGAGGAGACTTCCTTACAGCGGAGGAAGTCCGCCTCTGCACAGCCATTCGGCCTTGCTCAGGAGGCAGAGCGGCAGCCAAATGGCTTCAGACGCATCAGACGCCTCAGACGCGGAATGGCTTCAGACCAACTCTGACGCCTGCAGTCTCCTCTGAAGCCGAAAGCCTTCAAAAAAGTACTGCGCAGGCGTCAGAGATGGTGCCTGCGCAGTACTCTTTCTGAAGCCAGGTAGGGAGGTGCGTGCATCCCAGGGGTGACACACAGACTTCTGCACCAGGTGATGCGCAGAGTTGTGTCACCACTGTAGGCACCACAGCTGTTCCTTGTTCAGTGTGATCTGAGGGGTGTCTCCTCAGGAGCAAGTCCTCCCCATTTGTCAATTACTTAGCATGCTATGGAGCAGTTAGGGCAGCCCAGGCTTCCTGACACTCTGGATGCAGCATAACTTTCTGCTCTGGATATAGAATAGTTAGGAGAGAGCAGTTAGGGCAGAGCAGGCTGAACTTGCTCTGGATTGTGCTCAACATCTCTTACGTGCCCCCGTACTTACTCTGGATTATAGGGCAAGTGCCTTTACCTTTAAGCATTGTAAAGAGGAGGGAATTTAGGCAGGTGCTGCTTTTTAAACCCTTCCATGTTGAGCTGAACCTGCCTAAATTCCCCGTTCTATGCAATGCTTAAAGGTAGATGCTCTCTGTCCTCCATTCTATATGGTCACTCTGTCTTATGATAATTGCTAATGTAGCAGGGTACATTGTCTGTGATCTGACAAGTGCCATGGCACTCTTACCTAAGAGATGGATCTTGATGTTTGCTTATCATTAGTGTGTTCCTAGATCTCCTTGCATTTACATGTATGGTCTTTTGGAGATGCAAGTAACACTTGCTCACTTTTAGAGTTACAGGATCTAGCCCTGTAGCTACTTCAGGTATCCAGAACCTCTCAAGTGGCTTGCCAATTCTCATTCTTTTTTTTTCTCCTTCCATAAAATATGTCCTTCCATTTCATTGTGGTTCACCTGATGGTCACAAAATCCTAGTCATTCCACCTTTTCCAATAATACGCTCTGCCTATGCAGCTGGGAAAATGTATTGCTCTGTGGTAGCATTTCTGAAGATGAGAAAAAGACCACCTGACAATTTAATTGGACAATTTTATAGATTGACATGTTGCAACACCAGAGATACTCAAGCCAGACAACGAACAGACTGCAGGTGCAAATCAAACAGCTCCAAATGCAATTACGCTCATGGATTCATATATCTCATTTTACGGTTCCTGGATCCATATCATATCATAAAACCAGGATGCTAGACACACATCTGAAACCAAATCTTGACACTTGGGAACTGGCAGCATAAGAATAACAATAGCCTGATCAAGTAATAGGAAAGAGCCTGAAGTTGATCTTTGTTGAATTTTAAAAACACAGGTCTGCAAAGCAGAATAATTTTCACTGGTTTCCAGGACCAGACTTGAATGTATATGGAGTTTTACTCTTATTGTCAATTGATTTATTCCAAGAAGAGAAAATGTGCAGTTAGCGAACTTTCTAATTGTGACTTGTGGACCGCTTTGATGGTGTGCTTGTTTGGAAGATTGAACATGTCGAAGAGATGGGCCTAAATTGGGGAGGTGATCATGCTGTAAAAGTCTGACGCTATGTATATATAACAGAACTAGTTGCTGGCAAAAGTATTACTGGCTTTATAAAAATAGCAGATGTGGAGGGAAAGGGTGCCAAGACGACGAATACAATCTCAGCGGGAAGCCGTTGGCATGTAAATGTTAATGACCCAACAAGGCACCATGAAGGAAGAAATCCAAAAATGTGGATGAGGGTTGCCGAGAGAAATGTTCCCAAGGGAAGGAGAGGAGGAGGAGAGTACCTAATAAATATGTGTAATGTGAGCGCTGCAGTGTTTAAGCCTTAAAATGTTTGCCTAAGGAAATTAGAATTTATAAGTCATTAAAGATAAATCTGGGAGTCAAAAAATTCTGCCAGTATTCAGAAGGAGGAAAGAAAAGGCAGGACTCTGTATTACAAGAACATACAACGGTTGCGTGTGGTGAATTCTGAGTATGTGTTTATTTATTTGGATGTATTTATTTTTTTTACCCTATCCTGAAGAAATAGGCTACGTTACAACGTTGAATTCGATATACATGATTAGGCTAGGTTGTAACCATAGGTGACATCATGTAGAAACACAATGTAGGCCACATTAACAAAGACCAAAGTTACAATTTCACTGGTTGTCTGCTGCCCCCCAGACCCAATTTAGAGCCCAATCCTATGCACATCTACTCAGATGCGAGTCTCATAGTCAATGGGCCTTACTCCCAGCCAAGTGTGGTTAGGATTGTAGCCTCAATGTGTTGATTTTGACTTTTCAATCCAAAAGTGCACTAGACATAGGATACCTGAAAAACTACCTCCAGTACTATCTCCATTTCAGATCCTTCTCAAAGGTTCATCATCTGAAGCATAGTGAACGGAGATGTAAGATTATTTCTCTACAATGGCACTGAAGTTATAGAAATCCTCCTGTAGGGAAAGCTACCAATACTTTGCTGGTTTCTGGTAGGAAACCTTCTTCTGGGGCTTCAAAGTTCTTTGAAAGGTTCCAATCATTAATGAAGTGGTAGATTTTGAAGTGCTGGAGCTCATCATAATAGTATCTGTGGCCATGATGCAATGAAAAATCAATTTTAAATTTTTTTTAGGGTTGCTTTTTCACCCTGCTGCTACTTGTTCCTATTTTGAAACATAGGCAACTTCATTTAAAGATCTATCTTGTTTCACTGCAAACTCTTGAAGTGAGTAAGGGCAAAATCCAGAGTAACTACGGGGAGTCCTTGCTCTGGTGTAACAACTTACTCTGGATTCCAATATGAATTTCCCATAGGTTTTCACTAGGTGGTGCAGTAACTACAGGTGCACGTAAAGTTTCTTATGTGCTCCCATAGTTACTGTGGATTTGGGGGGGGGGGTATGCCCCATTGTTAATATAGCTTACTACCAGGAATATTTATATAGGATTGCAGCTTTAACGTAACTCAAGCGGTATTCTGTCTGTTAGGCAGCACTTGGGAAAGATGACATAAATATTAGCATATGCTCCTAAGATAGATAACTCCTCAGTTTGCATTCTGGTGAGCCTGATGCTGTTTCTCCAGTTAATTGTTTTGAATAAAAAGTTTCAAAGGCAGCACATGAGCACTGGTACTGATGTACAAGCAGGCATGGGTCGGATTGCCCAAACTGGTTGTTCCCGACACCCCGCCACTACCGAACCGGTAGCAGTGGGTTGCCCAGAAAACCCAGCGTACCGATTCGGTACACCAGGAGGAGGAGACGCAATGCATGTGCACCGACCTCGGTGCACGCGCAGTGCATCTCCTTATGCTGGGGAAGATGCACAGCGCGCACACAGATGCACAGGAGGTTGGCTCATGCACAGTGTGTCTCCTCCAACTGGAGGAGATGCACTGCGCATGCGCTGGCGTTGGCGCATGCGCAGTGCGCCGGGGTTGGGGTCTGTCCCTAGCCCCACCCTGGCCCCGCCCCCTGACTCCGCCCTGGCCCCTGACCCCGGCCCTGCCCTCAACTTCTGGTGAACCGGTTTTTGGGTCAGGCGGGGCCCACCACTGTGAACAAGCACTTCTACATTGATCAGATGTATGAATACTAGTCACTAGAACACTTATGAATACTAGTCCTAGAATTGGGTAGGGTAGACTATGGGTGGAGACTATTGTCTTCATATCCTGACTGTGGACTTTTCAGAATCATATGACTGGCCATGGTTGGAAACAGGAAGCAGGACTACAGTAGATGGATCCTTGGTCTGATCCAGCCTCAGTGTCTTTATGTTCTTATAACATCCACCTTAGTTACTTATACACCTGATCAATGTTAGTTCAATCCAGTGTTTGGACTAAATTTATTTGTTTTCTAATCTAAATCTGGGCTAGGGTAACATTCATTCAAAGAGATCTCCCAAGATGTTTAGCTGTTTCTTGGCACTTCAGTTTCAAAAAATGTATTAAGTCTTGGCTTGGAGGATTTTATTGCTTAAAAAAATCTGATTAACCTTTTCTGTTTTCCTTCTACCTGGCACACATGTATACAATATTATTGTCTATAGTGGTTTATTTTTTCCTGAAGTTTTGTAATTGCATTGCAATTTCCGCGGGAAGATATGGGGAGTGGTAGTGGTGCCAAAAGGAAGTCTATAGATCCATTGACATCCAAAGACTATTTGGCCTTTTCATGGTGTAGATGAAATTGCCAACATCAATTTGCAGCATTGAAAAGGAAAAAAAATATAGTACTTGGACATTCATCTTGGAAAGAGTTCTGCATGCTTGGATATATATACATTTCTCCAAAATGACATCTGGCTCTTTGGTCAGCTACTCCTCTCTTCAGGAATTATGGAGAATAAAATTAACTTTCAATGGGAATTGAAACTCTTCCACCATCTAAATAAATATTTCTTCTTCAATTGTTTTAATTTATCTCCAGATATTTCTGAAAAGTGCTTCAACTGAATTATGGCTCTTACAATGAAACATATGATCACAAAGCTCACTTTTGGTTCAGGCTTCCAATGAAAATACATTTCTTTCCAGATATGACACAGTTCAAAAAACAGTAAATAATGATTTTTTTCCTTTTGGCTTGGTGAGTCTTAATTTGTCTCATGAAAAATCTAGGTGAGAGTTGTGCTTTAAGTATCGAGTTGAAAGAGCTAGATTTTTTATTTATGTTTCACTTGTTTAATACTGCCCTTCCTACAAGGAGCTCAGGGTGATGTACATTGTCTTTCTTATCTCCTCACAACAACCCTTTGAGGTTGGTTGTTGGTTCAGAACTGTAAATGGAAGAGAGAAATTTTCCATTCAAATCCACTTTCTAGTCACACAAGTTTTACATTCATGTAAAACTTTTTTCCATTTTAGATTGTGAGCCAGGGAACCATTAGCTATTAATTAGCTATTATTTTTTTCATTTTCTTTGTAAACCGCTTTGCAAACTTTTTAGCTGAAAAGCGGTATACAAATACTGTAGATAGGTAGATAATGTAGCTGAATCCACTCCCATCCTGGGTTTGATATGCTCTACTCTCCACCCCATTCTGCTCTAACCATTCCACCATTTCCCAACTTTGTTCAACCCCCTCCTCCTTTCCTCCAACCTCCTGACTTGCTCTGGTGGATCCATGGACCTGCTTGCGCACAAAAAAATCTGCTGTAGCCTCCTTGTAGCCACTTTACTCATCAGCTGATCTGTTTTATGATAGCTGTAAAGTGGCCTCCAACAGTACAATGCTTGTTACACCAGTGGGAGAGGAGATAGGATTGTGCCGCTAGTCACATAAATTAAAGAATTCATGCAATTTGTTTCTTGCCGCTGGATCAGCAATGTATTGCTGATTTGAAGTTAGCAGAGTTGTTTTTCTTACTCTACTCTCTGTTCTCTTTCCTTTTAATTTTCACTTCTGAATCTGCACATCCTCTAATAATGTTTTGCATTTACTGCTGCAACAAGGAACAAGGGCTTGTTAATCTGAAATATCCCTCCTGCTGGCGAGCTGCCTAAGCCAATACTTCCAACAGATGGTTCCATTTTAGAGATAGAAACCTTACAGGAGAAGCTCTTGCTTGCCTTGTCCAGAATAAAGGAAAGGCCAGTATTGGCGTCCAGTGATAGTCAACAGCACATAAGCAGTTTCTGCCAAAAATTTGACTTTCTTCCCACTACCACCAATAAACAGCAGGGTGAAATAACATGTGTATTTTAACAGGAGGTCATTCTGTTAGCAGTTGTCCAACATCGGCCGCAATCCTAACTACGTCTACTCAAAAGTAAGTTCAATTGTGTTCAATGGGTCTTACTCCCAGGAAAGTGTCTTTAGGATTGCAGCCATCACTTCTGAATCTGTTGCCCTGTGTTGGCAGCTGGATTTCTTTTCCTTTGCACTTGCTGGATTTCAGGAATGAAGGTTCAACTCTCACTCTAACCGTGTTGCAAGTTGGAAAGGAATATTGAGCCAAATGCTCTACTGAGGTTTGGCGCTAATGGCACTACTGGATCCAAGCACATTTCACTATATAATTGCATACATATATAAACCTATAGGTAAACAAGAAAATATGTGATAACATTTGAAAAGTAAATACAGTGGCGCCTTCATGTAACAAACACTTCACGTAAAGTATGTTCCACATAACAAACAAAAATTTCTCTAGGATTCTGTTTCACGTAACAAACTCTGCTTCACATAACAAATGTACTCGTTGGCAGTTGGGGCAGACGTGCTGGCCGGCAGCCCTTTTAAAAAGTGTCAGGGCTGCCTAGCGCACCTGCCCATAGCAAAAGCAACACTTCCGCGCTGTTCCTCCTGTGGCCAGACATCCTCTGGGCAGAGGGAGAGAAGAGCAGTGGAGAAGAGGGAAGCAGCTCAGGGCTAGCCAGAAGGGAGCAGGGCAGAGAGAGGCTCAGGATGGAGAGGAGAAAGTGGGGAGACACTTGGAAAGTGTCTTAGATTACAGAAGAAAGTGTCTTTGATTGCAGCCTCCTAACCATGTCTACCCAGAAGAAAGCCCCATTCTGTTAAATGGGGCTTTTTTATTTCATTTTTAATTTCATTTTTAAATTCAGTTAATATTTTTATATGAATATTTTTTGGGTTCTGGAACCAATTATCTGAGTTTCCATTATTTCCTATGGGAAAATCTGCTTCATGTAAAGAACATCTCACGTAACAAACATGCCTCTGGAACGAATTAAATTTGTTACGTGAGGCATCTCTGTAGTTACTAATCACTTGTTTTGAGTGATTGACCCTACAATCCAGAGTAACTACAGGAAGACATAAGAGGCCCTTACTCTGGATTGCTCTATGCATTTCTCATAGGTTTCCCATAGGTGGCACCGTAACTATGTCTGTATAAAAGGTCCCATAGTTACTCTGGATTGTAGTCTGAAAGGATTTAGTAAAAATATTAGTTTTGTTTTTGCTTAAAAATTTTTTAAATATTGTTAAAACTTAGGTTCTAGTGCTGAGTTTATTGTTAAAATATATATTACATGTTGTTTGTTTTTTACTTCATTTATCATTGTTTTACAATGTACTTGATTAAAAAAAGACATCGCAAGCTGCCTTGAGCATTTGCGTTAGCATAGGAAAGGCAAGGGATACATCCTTAAAATGCGGGTGTTTCAGCAGAGTATCTCATAGTCTATATTCTGTTTAAAAAGCTTTCATTGGCTTTCAGTTGGATCAGTGGCAATCCAGACAAACATACACCTTGAACGTAAAAAAGGTATCTACTTCATGAGGTTTTTTTACTGCCATTGTAGTGCTACTTTTCTACTAAGCAGTCTTTGGAGGAAAAAAGTGCATTTTTGGCCTGTATTTCTGGCTCAACCATTAACTGGGATAATTTCAAGTTCACGCTCAACTCCCAAAGGAAGTTGTGTTTTTTTGCTTTTTTTTTTAATGTTTAAAATTATTTATTTTGATTGGAAGTATTTGGAGACTTTCCTTTCCATTGGTTTTTAAAAGGTGTCTTTGTTTTATTGATGTTGAGAAGTTGATTAATAAAATTCCAAAAGCATTAGCAAAATTGAGTATACTCCAGCCTTTTTTAATGATTGTGTGTATGTGTGTGAGTGTGAATGCAATAAAAAAGATTCCAGCAGCTCTGTTAAATTGTATGCCTACCAGTCTCCTTCCTGATACTTCTACCAGATGTTTTATAATGTTAAGATACATACAAGACCATTCTCCATGCCTCCCCACTCCTACACACACAGTTTCTCAGCTTTGCTTCCAGAATGGGAACATGCAACCTTGGGTTCTGATCTGAGATCTTGCCCAGAGAGAGAGAGAGAGAGAGAGAGAGGGAGATCTTGGGGTGCTGGCAGACAGCTTAATAAAAAATGTCAATTCAATGTGCTGCGGCAGTGAAGGCCAATTCTCTACTAGAGATCATTAAGTTGAGTGTTAAAGTTGAGAATAAAACAGCTAGTATTATAATTGATGTAAAAATTGATATACAGTGGTGCCTCACATAAAGAGCTTAATTCATTCTGGAGGCATGCACTTTAAGTGAAACGCTCTTTAAGTGAAGCAGATTTTTCCATAGGAAATAATGGAAACTCAGACGATTGGTTCCACAACCCCCAAAATATTCATATAAAAATATTAACTGGATGTAAAAAAATGATGACAAAACACTGTAACTGAATTCAAAACATGCATTCAATGTGCATGATCCTATGAAGTCTACTTAGGCTGCAATCGTAAAAACACTTTCCTGGGAGTAAGCCCCATTTAACACAATGGGGCTTATTTCTGGGTAGACATGGTTAGGAGGCTGCAATCAGACACTTTCCTGGGAGGGTTACCGGGGCTGCTGCTGGAGATTCAAGGTGGTCGGTGGGGGCACTTGGGGGCACCTCCTGACAACTGCCCAAGTTGGGGGCAGTTAGAGGCAGCAGTGCTGGCTGGCAGGCCTTTTAAGGAGCCTCCGTGCGGAGCGTCAGGGCTGCATAGCATGCGTGCCCATACTGTGCTTGCTTGTTAAGTGAAGTGAAACTTGTTATGTGAAGCAAGATTTCTTGGAAATTTTTGCTTGTTACGTGAAACGCTCGTTAAGCGAGGTACCACTGTATAGTAATTTCTAAAGTACTGTGTTCAGTTCTGATCACCCTATTTGAAAAGGACTAGAAGAGTTGCAGAAGAAGCCAGGGCTGGATTTAAGGTTGATGAGGCCCTCAGCTGATGAAAGGAAATGGGGCTCTTTATAAGTCCAGCTGTCCTTTGTCAAAAACAAATTGTCACTGTTTTTTGTGTTGAATATATGCTATCTGGCAATTTATGGACCTAAAGCCATTTGCACATAACAAAATATGTATGGAGGTTTTATTTTATTTGTTTTTATCTTATATTTTGGAAATGTACATCCAGGTTTTTTTCTTTTACATTTTTTGGCGGTCCCCAAGAGAGTGGGACCCTAAGCTATATCTTGTTTAGTTTATATGTAAATCTGGCACTGGAAGAAGCACATTAATGGGCTATGCCACTTCCATTATGAAGAAACACTACAGCATTTGAGGATCTTCAGTTCTGGTGCCTGAATGAGGATATGATTGTGATATACAAAATTATACAGGGGATGGACAGAGTGGATAGAGGGATACCCATCTGGTCTATATGGGCTTTCACCTGATCCAGAACACCAGAACAAGGGGACATCCACTAAAATTGAGTGTTGGGCGAATTAGGATAGACAAAAGAAAACACTTTACTCAGCATGTAACTAGGCTGCAGAACACATTCACACATGATGTGTTGTTATCTGGCCTAGATGCCTTTAAATGGGGATTGGATAGATTTTTGGAGGAAAACTCCATAACAGGTTACAATGATGGGCATGTATAGTCTGAGATCAGCAGGACACACATTATGACAGCTGGCAGGAATATTTTCTGTCATTCAAACTGGCTGTGGACAGGTTTTTTTTTTTTTGTCTATCCCAGACTGATAAGGGAGGGGAGGTGTGCTCAGTAGGTTTCTGCATTAAAATTGGGTGCTTGGATTTAATAAAGTGACCCAAGTGAAATCCAAGTGCAGTCTGATGTCTTCACTGTGGAGTGCGAGTATAAAAAGAATATCATATGCAGGGAAGCATCAGCATGATGCAAAGATTGTGTGGTCTTTTTCACTCTCAGAGACATCTGGTGGGCTGCTTTGAGACAAAGAGCACAATCCTAACCATGTCTACTCAAAAGAAAGCCCCATTGTGTTCAATGGGTCTTACTCCCAGGAAAATGTCTTTAGGACAAAGGCTGCAATCCTAACTTCCACTTAGGCTAGCCTAAGCTCCAACATAAGTCCGGTGCTGATCTAGGGTGCTGATCACTTTTGCCCCACTCCTGGAAGGCTAGGCTAGGGTTGCCATAATTCTCTTTCACAAAACCAGGACAGGACCCCCTGCCAAACTTGCCAAAGACATCTTCACGGTCATGTGGCCTGCATGAAATAGAATGCATACTGACTTCACCAGTGCTGCCAAGTTTTGGAAGGGCAGGATACTATCAAGGGCAGGATATTATCAACTATGCTTATACAGTTCTGAAGACTGTAAATCATGGTCTGGGTGCATTTGTGGGCGCTGAATTCATTAAAAATTGGTGGGACTGGCGCTTGCTTCTGGAGTAAACTGGATTTTCCAAAGTGAGATAACTTGCAGGATATTCTTCGGCTCTTCTGAAAGCAGGCCAGACAGCATTGGAACATTCTTCAGACCAGACCCTGAACACACTCGGCAATCTGAATCCCCGATGACCTGCTTTCTGCATGGTACTTGAAGAACCAGGAAGGCCATGCTTAAAGGTTTAATAGGCTTAGAGCTAATTCTGGAGCCTACAGGCATCTGCTAGCATCACTTCTTTATGACTGCCTCTTTTCAGTTGGTTTAGCAAATTGCACTTCAGAGAATTCACTAGAGTTCTGGCAACCTGGTCATGCTTTTGCAAATGATCAGTGCTTTTGCCAACTCTATAGGTCACCACTCTCCTATTCCCCCCTACATAATCTGCCAGGGCACTTTGGGGAGATCTTGTCAAATACTTAATGTGGAGTTTTAAACTTTGGAACGCACTTTGATCGCACACCTTTTCTATGCCAAGGCATTTTACAGACTCCAGTCAGAATAACTTGCCATATGCTAACAGGCTTGCTTGTTAAATGACTTTTAAAAGTCAGGGCATGTTCCAAGTGGTACAGTGCAGGGTATGAATTATGAAATAAGCCTAAAACACCTTTAAGAAAACACCTCCACAGATACATTTGCCTTTCTGATGCAGTCACAAACATCTCCTCCCTTAAATATTCTTTTTGCTTTTCTCTCTGGCCTATGGGAAGCAACTGGACATCTGGATACTAATGCATCCAGGGGCCATGATTATTCAGATCCATCACATGGGGAGGGGGGCAAAATTCTTGCATTAAGGAAAGAGCCATGCATGGGAATCACCACCACCACCACCACCACCAGGAAGGATGGGGTTGCTAACTTTCCAGGATTAGTATTGCTAATTTAGATGACCACTGAAATCCTGGAAATTTTTACAGGACCTCTAGGAATTTCCAGCATTACATCACATTGGAAAAAAGGGTACCAGCATGGCTAAATGTCCCTAAATGGCAACATCTTCAGCGGTTGAAAAATATGAGATGGTGTCCACTTGTTGTGAATTGGAGTTTCCTCCAGTCCATGATGGACACAACATGGGGATACCTGGCCGACCTGTCGCAGGGGCCTGTTGCCAGGACTTTGCCTTTCCCACCGAAGTGGTCCCTATATATCTACTTGCCTTTGCATGCTTTTGAACTGCTAGGTTGGCAGGAGCTGGGCGAACGATAGGAGCTCACCCCGTCTGGCAGTACTCAGATCTTGAACTGCTGACCTGCTGAGAGGAATTCTAGTCAAGCAGTGGTCTAACTCCACAATTCTAACCACTGAGCCACTGCAGCCTTCAACTAAGTGTTCCTAAATGACAGGTGATAAATTTCATTGCCTCCTCCTTTTTCAGTTAATGATTCATTGGCTTTCAACTTTTTATTTTTCCACTGGTTGAGTTTATCACATTAAAATATCTTCCTGGAGAATGCCTTATTTTATGCCCGATCGTAGATTTCATGGATTCTGCTAAAAATACTGCTGTTGTGTTTGCTATGCAGCTCCATGAAATTTGTCTTTCCACCTGCATTTGCATTGACTGACTCTTTTCTAAGGAATTCTGTGCAAATTCCCAACTCTTTCTTAAATATTCTCAGATGTGGACAAGGGTGATGGAGTCTTCAATCCTGCCCAGCATTAAGGGCACGTTAATAATATATGTGGTTCTTTCTTTAATTCACTGCCAAATCTTGTCTCTTTTCTTTGTGTTAATGAGAGGCATGTGGAGGGCAACACCTGGTGCACGTCTGAAATTGCAGTAACTGAAGTGTTAAAAATCACATTGCATATTAATAACCAGATGTTGATTTTAATAATATTTTATTAAGAGGCTAAAACTACACCTAATCACACAGGAGGTAAAATATTCTTGGCTGTGATGGATTATAGTTTAGAAATTTGGCTAGGGAAATGCAGCCACTAGTCACACAGCTCTATCTTATGAGTTAATTCATTGGCAAAGGAAGATAGTTTGAGTCATGCACTTATGTCAGAGGTGCTGCATATTTTTTTTATGTATTGGACTCAACATGCACCAGAAGTAGTCCACAGATTCGTTTTTCAGTCATACATTGAGACTTAGGGCCCAATCCTAAGGGGTCACAGCGCTGGCGTTGAGCTCCAGTAAATAAATGTGATGTAGAGCACACTAATGGGACCCTTGGAAACACTGAGTTTACCTTGTATGCACCAGCAAAATAGATGGCACAGATGTGAGAAGCTTTCCTTGACGAAAGGGCTGAAAATGTCATTCCCCCAAGGCAGGGTGACCCATAACCATAAAAAAAGGACAAGCCCCACCAAATGTAGGACATCCAAGCAAAATGTAGAACATGACAATCTAAAAACACTCATATGCTGAAAACACCCAAATGCTGCCATGTGGAGTATTTGCTGAGTTCCAGCCGCACAGGATCAGGACCATTCTGTAAGCCTTAAACTCCCTGGAATGACCTTCCACACCAGCCAAAGCATGCTTGCTTACTCGAGAGTAAAAGTGGCTGTGCAGTCTCACTTTCAAAAGGGTTTAATGTAGCGGAGCTTGGAGGAGGGGCTTCCATGGGGGTGCCTGGTTGTCAAAATTAAAGTTGTCACATAAAATTAAAGAAATTGCTACATAAAATTAAACAGCAGCAGACAGCAAATCCAACAGGATAAATGGAATTAGGAGAGAAGTAGGTTACAATCCAGAGTAACTTTGGGACCCTTTACACTGAAGTAGTTACAGTGCCACCTATGGGAAATGCATAGAGCAATCCAGAGTAAGTGCCTCTTACATCTTCCTGTAGTTACTCTGGATTGTAGGGGTAGTCTCAGACACCATTTTGAAGTGCATTGAAGCCTTTTGAAGGTCTCTGCTGACCTCCTGAGGTCTGCAGAGACCACATGGATGCCAATGACACCCTATAAACGGCATGGTGTGTTAGTCCTGCTGCCCACAGATAAGCGAATTTGCAAATAACAAATCTGTGGATGGCAGGAACTGGCATATAAGAATACAAATAATGAAACTATTCCAATCCACTCCAATCTTTTGACTTTTACACAGACAAAAATCAACTCTGACTTGCCCTACACCTCGCTAAGTGCTAACATTTTCAAGCTCTTATCACATTGCATGCCATTGTAATATCGTAGGAATAACTTTTCTCTTGCTTCTTGTCTGCAGTGGCCACTGGCATGACAAGATATATTCTAAGTGAGATAATATTGTCATTATTGGCTGGTGGAGAGAATGAGGTGGAGGAAGAACCAGTTGCTTCCACTCCACCCACTTAACCACCATCACAGCTTAACATGCCGACACTTGGAAAACATCTTCCAGAAACCATCATTCTGGTCCATTTTCTCAACTCAGGAAGAACAGTTATGTAGAAAGCCAACTCCTGTTTCCAGATTGCAACACCCAGTCCTCACGGAGGAAAAGAACTCCCTAGGAACCCAGCAAGAAACCCTCTGTCCAGAAATATTGAATGAGATGTTCAAGGCCTCTAAGCCAATAAAAAAGACTAACTATAAAATGTTAGTCAACAACTGTGGCTTGATACATCCTGTCCCAGATTTGCTTTGATTTTCCCAAAAGCAGTTGGCAAAGACATCAGAACGACAAACAATGGAGCAATGTCAGGCACTCACGCCAAAACCTAAATGCAGAAGAAATACTCCCAAAAGCATGTATCAAATTATCTGCAAAGATACCCACAAGAACTTCATTATCAACTGTCTAAAACGTTGAATTATCTTAGATTTTAATGCAACACAGATCTACCTAGTTCAAGTAAAACAAATGCAAGCAGCTTTATTAACGGAGCTGATTCTGTTTAGAAGGAAACCAAACAAATCTTTGCTTTCTTTTGTAATGCATGTGGGAGTTGGATGCTGGTTGATCCATCAAGAGGCTCATAAACAAATGTTTTGTTTTTATTCTCCCATCTTCCATGCCTGGCCAACATCTGCTGTGGCACAAAGGGGGCGGGGGGGAAGCAAGTTTCATTTGGTGTAGAAAGTGCGCCAGATAATCATAATTGATAAACTGATGGCTAAAGATGCTAGCTATCTATTTCATCTTCTGATTGCACAGGGAAATAAAGTGGTAAAAGAGGGGGTTATGAAGCCACTTGGAAAAAGCAAGTGAGGTGGTAATGCCTTCCAGCAATCATAATGCTGCCCAGTTCAGCTTCTCTTGACTCTTTTCCTAGAGGCAACATCTAACATTTACATTTTGCTACACTACCATATTTCTGATTTCTTCCTTAAGAAAGGAAGCATTTCCATTGGGAACTCTCTATAGTGTCCAAATTTGTTATGTAAGGCTCCTGGACCTAAATTGTATAGAGGGAATTTCAGCGGGTTCAGCTTATCATCTTACAGATCTCCCTGAAATTGACAAGTTTGGACAACCCTGACCTAAGGAGATGTTAAGACACCATCTTTCCAGATGGCTGTTTGGAAGACAGTATGTAAGTAAGTGGCATAGCTAAGGGGGCTATAAGGGGTGCAGTTGCACCAGGCTACAAGCTTTAGGGGGCTACAAACTAACACTAGTACTTGACACTAGTGGCTAAAATTGTGAAAAACGGGTCTGTATGAAAGATAATAACATCATGTTATATATCGTTGGAAAGGTAATTTTATACAGAATGCAATGAAACAAACTGCTTTGGAATATCTATATTCTATCAAAGGTTATGGCCAATTAACCAGAAAATGTAAACAAAAAAGCCTAGGGAAAAAAGTGGATTTTCTTAACTCAAAACCTTCCCATATTACTGATGGTTCTGAGAGCCAATGAGATGTTACACTGATGCTGTATGGAACGAATAAGGTGTTGATATGAATGAGCTCTCGGTACATATATCATATACAGTACACACACCATAAAACAGATACCACATGCTAAATGGGTATACAGGCACTTCTAAGTGGTGCTCCTTTCCTATTTATCAGGGAAAGAATAACCATTCCTCTCTGCCCAGCACAGTTTTCTTAACCAATAAGGGACACTTTTTCATTTTTTTTTTTTACTTAATTAAATTTGATTTTGTTAACTGTAGGGATGGGGCACAAAATCTTCTTCAACTCCAAATCGGTGCTTTAGCTGTGCCACTAGCAGAGTAAATAGTGGAAAACTCCTGAGGAGGAGGCGGTGGCAGGTCTTTCTCCAGCTTTCTCTTTTAAAATACCCAAGATAATGTCACTTCTGGTTGTAACATCACTTCCAGGGCAACATTTTGAGCTTTGCACCAGGCTAAATGATAATTAGCTATGCCACTGACGTAAGTCATATTACCTTAAGGTCAAAACACTAAGTAAATTTTTTTTAAGTATACCCCACTGAACACAGAAGGTGGAAACTGTAACCTAGAATTCCCTTTAGTATTCCCAAGTGTTTAGTATTTAAGGGGGTGGCCAAATTTTCAACTTTATGGCTCTTTAGCAGGTGTAGCTTATGCCCTAAAGACAAAAACTTGGGCACACCTATAATAGAGGAATTTAAACTATTAGAGGACAGTATCATAGATTTTAACTGCTTCAACTTGTTTTCATTTTAATTACATTTTTTCTCTTTCTTGATAGTGATTAGTTGCTATTGCAGTAGATCAATGGTAAAAAAGGCAACTTCTTTTTTGTACATTGTGGAGACAGTTCTACTTGTGGCTTGAAGTGTCATCCAATCCACGATGGATGCAACATGGGGAAACCTGGTTGGCCTGTTGCAGGGGCTTGTCTCAATGACGTTGCCTTTCCCACCAAAGTGGTATTTATTTATCTACTTGCATTTGTATGCTTTCCAACGGCTAGGTTGGCAGGAGCTGAACTAAGAAAGGGAGTTCACCCCATCTTGCAGTACTTGGATCTTGAATTTCTGACCTGCTGAGTGGAACTCTGGTCAAGCAGTGTTCTAACCACTGAGCCACCTCAGCCCCCCTACAATCGGTTAAGGGTGTTCAAATTTTTTGGCAGAAGGTCACATCTTCTGACACTCACACTGTCAGGGGCCAGAAAAATGATTTACTTTTCAAATTTGAATATAAGCGTATATTAGATATATTATAAGGCTTTTCCATGGACCAGATGGGCAGATCTTGCCATGGGCCACATTGAGGCTTGCTGTGGGCCACAGCTGGACCTCGGATTGGTGTTTGGACACTCCTGTGATAGATAATAAAAAAATTTAATACATTACAGTCATGAAAAGACCACTCTTTTTCAAAGGAAATAAATGCATCCATTTCTAAATAATTCACTTACTAGGATTAAAAATATGCCCAATTCTACTCTATTTATTTATTTATTTTTATTTTAAAAAATTTTATCCCGCCTTTCTCGGGCAAATTAGCCCAACTCAAGGCGGCTGCCATAAAACATAATTAAAAACATAAATAGAACAGTCTGATAGAAACAATTAAAACATACAGCTAAAAAAACATAGATTAAAAACAATAAAACAAGAGCCCCCCAACCTCTGCCCCCTAAAAAGCTTTTTTAAAATAAAAGGTTTTAAGGCTCCGCCTGAAGCTCTGTGTTGAGGGAGCTTTCCTCAGTTCTAAGGGGAGGGAGTTCCAAAGCCAGGGTGCTACCACCGAGAAGGCCCTATCTCTGCCCGCCACACCTCTCACATCTTTTAGTGGCGGCACAGTCTATATCTTCAAATTGTTCAGTTTTTCTTTGATTTTCCATTCTGGATAACGATAGGGAAAAAAATCAGTGAGGTTACTTAAAAATCAGAATTTTTTGCACAAAATACTTGCACAATTTTAGTATTTATGGCAAGTATTAATATTTTAATTACAGCTGTTTTATGCAAGTGACACACACAACTACAGGCTTAGAACTGGTGGCAGCAGAGTGAATAATAGTGAGCCAGAGTGAATAATACCCATTGCCAAGACTAGCTTGCCAGGTGGGGAGTGGGCACATTTGCTTGCCCCTACAAATTTAGAACATTGTCTTCATTGGTGCCATCCCCATATATCCATACAGAGACAGAACTTGTGTATGTAGCCAACACATGCAAAATACTGCATGCAAAGTGTTACTATGTGCACAAGTCAAAACTGTGTGGTGGATTATAATGTTCAGGGAATCAACCACATGGTTTTGACCTATGTGCATCAAATTATACAGGATTAAACCTGTGTGTATGTTTCATCCTTTGGTGGTCACAGGGATGGTGGGGAAGGGGGCAGCACACCAGCAAGATTGGTGAACAAGATAAGTGTACTCTTGCTTCACTCCCTACAATGGGCTGCGTCAACAGAATAATCATCCCATTCAGTTGAGGACATTTACTCTTTCTATGGCCAAAAATATAGGACACGTTCACTGCAATGTATCAGCAAGGTTCCTGGATCATTCTTATATCTCTGGCTGGAAAAACGGGCCAATATTGCAACTGGCACAGAATGCAAAGTACGGTATAAAATTACAGATCTACAGTCCAAAAACTTCCATTTGAATAGCTCTCAGAGCAGACAGATTTGCTGGTTTTAATTAAACATACAATTTAAGACCAGATACCACTACTTTTTATTACCAAGGAAGATGGCCTCCAGCTAGGTACTCCAGTGTCTCCCTCGTGGTTTTCTTTTTTTTCCTTTCTGGCTGAGAAAATGACATTCGCATCCAGGAAAAATATGCATGAGAAAACATGTGCCTAGAAACTGTCATAATTACATCACTGTAAATTGCACTGATACTTATAAACATTGTGATGTGATTGTGTATGTTTTCTTTGGTATACACCGTACTGGATTTGAATGTGAACTCAAGATCTAATTCTTACCATTCTGTTGTTACCTCTTTGAGTGCAGGGTAGGGATGGAGAAGATAGATTCTGCCTTCTCTCAAAATGCTGGAACATCATTCAGAATTCTTCCCGCAGGCCTATTATGCTTCTGACAGCTGATGTTCCCAGCATGATTGGAAACTGTATGGCAGGAAGATCTTGGACAGACAAAAGGATTCACTTCCACAGCATGTTATGAGGTTGATGGAATTCACCGCAAGAAGGGATGAGAGCCACTCATTTTGATCCCTTCAGAATAAGGATTTCCATAAAATCCTTCAAAAAAGGATTCCATAAAACCATGAAGGACAACTCCATCATGGATTTCCATTGACAAGCCTGTAGGAAATATACCAGCTTTTGACCAGTCATAGAAAGATGATGAATGCATTCTTTGTTTAAATATAACACAAGCGGTTCACGGTTTGCATCATGCTTTGTATACAGAACCATCAAATGACAGCCCATGCCATGTTTACAGGAACACATGTTGAAGAACATGGTAGTACATAATGCCCGACTCAAATTCACACTGTTAGCTTGTAATGTGAAGCACTGATTGGAAACACAGGCAAAGCTTTTAGCCTGCAGATATTTTCCAAAAACAGACCCTGAAGACACCTATTAAAATAGCACATCTTCTGATCCACCCTAATGTGTACTGATTGAGATTTTCAAAACTTTGAGTTAACTATTATCAACCTCTTACTTCAACCTCCGAACCTCCACCAGTGTCTCGATCCATTTTAACGACCCATTTTTATTTCATCAAAATATTTGGTGAAGATGTGTCTTAATTCAATACTGGGACACCCAAGAAGCTGATGAGGGGGATAACTTCAGGCAAGAGATTAGCACAGGGGTGAACTTTGCTTGTGCTGCTCTTCTGCTTATTCCTTGAATTGGAAAAGGAGGAGTGGGATGGAATGGAAGGAAGTATACAGAAAAGGAGGAATGGGTGGAATAAGGGTTCTCTTTTACACACTTCTTTTCCCACTCCATCCTGCTTTTCCTTTTACATTTGGAGGAAGAATGGCTGACATCTCACCAGGTAAAGAGGAATCTGGTATCATCCTTTTTTGTTGCCAGTATGCAGTAGTGATATAGGATGCAATCCTAACTTGGTAGAATTCATTGGTCTTCATGTTCCCTTAGTGTTGTAGGGAGGCGAGTGGATGTCAGTGCACTGGCCTATCCCTCCCCCAGGAGTGGCGCAGAAAGGCCTTACAGCCCTTTTGTGACACTCCTAGGTCAGCACAGGACTTATGGTGGGGCATAGGATGGCTTAACTGGAGATTACGATTGCATCCTATGTATGTATTTATTTAAGGGATTTATACCCCAACTTTCCCAAGCCAACACAAATGCCCACAACAACCTACAAAGCTTTAGTTCCTTCCCTCCTGCTGTTCCCAAAACAAACCTGTGAGGTATGTAAGGCTGAAAATGAGTGAGGTATGTAAGGCTGAAAAGGTCATCACCCAGGAAGCTTCATTGCCAACATGGTAATTAGTAGAAATATCACTTCACAGTGGTGCAGCCATAAGGTGTCCCTGCAGGTGGCTCTGCTCGCAGTGACCAATTCTAGGGGTGGTACTCATCCTCATTACAAGGTCAAAGAGCCAACGTTATCTGAAGAAGAGTATAAGAGGAGCACCAGTAGAAAAAGTTCTTTTGCTGAGTCTGTGGGATGACCCTCCTCTTGCTTTTATTTTTTGTCTCCTGAGAGAAAGGAGAATCCAATCCTCTTAGGAGCTTTTAAAAACCACTTTCCCATACAGTATTAAAAAGGCATGACACACTGTCTTAGTCGCCCTATGTCAAATTGTGCACAGTAGCCTGAAACTAGTTAAAGGATTTTAACTTGCCATTACACTTGTTAAAAGATTTTAACTTGCCATTACAGTATTACATTTTCCTGACCTACACAGTGATGATCAGGACAGGATAGGTCAGGAGGATGCTTTAGAAACAGAAATAGGCTACAATCCAGAGTAACTACGGGACCTTTTACACCGACGTAGTTATGGTGTCACCTATGGGAAATGCATAGAGCAATCCAGAGTAAGTCTTCCCATAGTTACTCTGGATTGTAGGGATAGTGTGGCTGCCTGGACCACAAGTTATGCATAGCTACCTTATGTACACACATCAATGCACACACAAACATGATTCCTAGTGTCAGACAAGAAAACAGTGGATCATAAATCCTCTGTCCTTAACTGCTGTTCTCTTCAGATGGTTTTGATTAGAATGCTACAAAAGCATGAAAATAAGCTGCAGCTTGTGAGCGCAGTGAGAAAGGTTTGTGTGGGGGATGGACCCCAAGGGAGATGGCTCATTTCAACATTTACTTATGTGGTCTGGTGGCATGGTTAATGCCATTCGTCATAATAATTGAAGTCTCAGATCCTTCTTGAAAATTATTCTGAAATAAAATGCAGGTTGCATGTGGTCACTAGAGAGGGGATTGCTTATGAGACCATTTTTTCCATGTTTGTTTAGCTTAATATGCAATTCCTTGTTTTTATTCCATGACATCTCTCGGGCTGTAGAAAAAACAGATTAGCAGCCCAATCTTAACTAAATTCCCACACAGCAATGCTGTAATGCATATCCTGTAGGAATATTTGGCTGCTGGGGAACCCTTGGGATGTGGTAAGTTACAGTAGGCATAACAGATCAACTTGGACCTGTGCCAGATCTATAGCTGCCACAAGTCCACACTGATCCATGTTGGGAGATCAGGTCCACATTAATTCATGCTGGGGGAATCACACTCTTGGGGATAGTATACAGCATGCACCAACGCACCTGACCCTACCCCACCCCTGTTACTGCTCTACCCCACTCTACCCACCCAAGGACCCTACCCAGTCCTTGCCACCTCCTGCCCCAGATTTATCTCATCTGATGAGTGTCCATGAGCCAAGTGGAACCAGTGGGAAGGCTCTATCTTTCCTTCCAGCACACATTGTCACAACTACAGAGCCCAAGTCAACAAGAACAGTAGATCTGGGCTGTGGCTTAGACTTGGACCCCAGCTACCTACCAGGTAGACCTGACTTGGGCTCCAGATGCTAGGGAAGTGTATCACTGATTACTATGTGCACAGGAGCGTTAGCAGGGGAGTGTACTGACTTTCACCCATTGTTAGTGATGAAATATACACTGCATTTACTGTATTTACACGAATCTAATGTGCCATCAAATCTAATGCGCTCGCTATACTCATAATCAAAATACCACGTCTATTTGTATCTAATCAACTATCAAATCTAACGTGCACTCTGATTTTGGAGACTAAATTCGGCCAAAAAGGGTGAGTGTTAGATTCAAATAAATACAGTATTTACTGTCCATTATTATTATTACAAGCATCCCCCGCTTATTGGACAGGTTAGGGACTGGTGGACTAACCAAAAGTGAAATCTGATGAAAAGTGAAACTCAGTCTTTTTCTGCTTGCAAATGCAAAATGGCCACCAAAAAGTCATAAATACCTAAATAAAAAAGCCTAAATAACGTATATTTATTAATGTATATTTATATTTAAATATTTATATATTTAAATAACGTATATTTATTGTAAAAGCCTAAATAACGTATATTTATTAACACATAGCCAAAATACTTACCAAATTATACTAAAACAAAATCATACGTGAGCACTGAATATCTGCTCTATTTGAATGATGATTATTTACTGAAGAAAGTCATAAGGAAATAATTGAATCAATAAATACATGTTATGTAGGCTTTTTCAAGTGATATTTATGTGTTTTTTTGTGACCATTTTGCATTTGCAAGCTGAAAAAGACTGGGTTCCACTTTTCAACAGTTTTCAGTTTTGGACAGTGTTCCGATCCTTAGCCCATCCGTGGGGGATGCCTGTGATGGACCCAGTCCCCCTTAGCTTGTCCTGAACCCCTTTCAGTGACAAAGCTCCTACCAGGGGAGGTGATCTGGGTCACTTCTTCATCTTCAACATCAGACATCTTTGTAGCTCAAGGAGGAGACACACACAGATAAGTAACAAACAAGGGATTGCTTTACTTCAGGATGAGGTTCACATGCATAACGGTTTCTCAGAGGTCATCTTCTTTGTTACAGGTTCAACTCAGTGCAACTGAGCTCACAGGCTCCTTAACATGTAAGGTATACAACAGGATAAAAGTCCTTCAAACTATTCAGGTAAGTGTCCATGAGTCTCTAACACCTTGTCTTTCCTCTTTCAGGTTCCTCTAGGATCAGCACCAGGCTCAGCATCCTCTCTGCTTCCAGCCTCCAGCTCTGGCTCTCTTCTCGTCCACCGCAACTCCTCCAACTAACTTTCCCGCGCCTCTTTGTCACTTAAATTTCCCACCTCGTCCACCCTCCCAAAATAACCTTGCGCACTGTGCGGGAGGACTGTCACACCTTCTCTCGCGTACCATTGGGGAGACGGACCCACTGAAATCCCCCTCCTGCATCCAAAGTTCCCCCGTCCACGATTGTGCAGTTCCACAATGTCTTTCACAGACCACACTTCCACTGAGTCTGGAAAAATGTCCATGTTGGGGGGGGGGGTAATCTGGGATGACGGCTCATGTAAAGAATCTCCCCCATATAGATCCCCATAGGCTCCATATAATAACGTTCGTAGTCCTCCCAGGCGATCTCACCACAATGCCCTACTGAGTTGACAGGCATAAGTTTGGGCTTTGAGGCTGCAATTCTCCAACAGCCCTCTTGCTTTGAGGAAGGGAAGAGGCACTTAGGAGTCCTCTCGCAGACTGGTCAGGCAGCTGCCAAGGACCTCCAGTGGTCCCCAGCCCAAGGGTTGAGAAACCCTGCTCTAGAGTTGAAAAGCGGTATATAAATACTGTAGATAGAGAGAAACTTGGTGGTTAGAGTGCTACTTGGTGGTTAGTCACACAAATTACATCTTTTAAAAAAAACAGAGTTCAGATGGAAAAACGTCTGGGTATACAGTAGTTTGAGAGTGATGAAAGAGCAAAACAACAGAAAACAGGGTGGCAGAAAGTGGGGGAAACCTGTATTTATTTCATCACTCAGCCTCACTTTCCTCATAGGACAAAAGAAGGGGAGGAACATGCACATCACCACAGATGCATGATATATTAATAGGGCAGAGGCAATTCCATGCCAAATTCATCAAAATTCACAACCCATTAAAAAATCTTAGGAAAGACACTCAGAAACTTCTTTTAAAACATAGTGCTACAAATATGTACCAGTTTAGCAAGGATGCTGATAAAATGATGTAGCTGCTAGCTATTGTTACCATTGCCTCCTATGATCCCATGCTCTAATGTGGATATATACCTGGGATATGATTAGACTGCTGGAATTCCTTAAAAAAATTAAAAAGCATTCTTCTTTCAGATGTTTTCAGCCTCAATGTTATTATTATCTAGGAAAATCTACTTCATTGATGTCTCAACTGATATTACGTTAGAGGTCCATTTACACATGTGCGTAATTGCCTCTTTCACCCAATCAGGCTTAGGTTTAATTAATGTTAAATTAATTGTTTAATTAGTGTTTTAACTTGATAATAATAGCAGATGTAAATGCAAATCAAAGCAAAATTACAGTTGGGGGGGGGGGGGGGAGAGCTGACAAATGGATTCTCATTAATTTTTCAGGAATGGGATTAGACCAGGAACTACAACATGGAGGAGGGCAATTTTGGCCGTTAGAACAGCAGACGGAGCTTGAAAGAGTGGAACATGCATTGAATGAATGAGTTCTGGGTATGATTGAAAGGTATTGAAAGAGTGGATTTTCAGAAAACTGTCTGAAAGTGGGGGATACCTGTAAATAAGAACAATGTCTTTACTTTCATTACATGGTATAGAAAACATGTTCAACTTTGAAATGATCATGCCTCTCAAATTCCTGCTAAAAAAAGAGAATGCCAGTGCAATCCTAAGCATGTCTACTCAGAAATAAGTCCCATTGTGTTCAAAAGTACTTACTCCCAGGAAAGTGTGGTTAGGATTTCAGCCTGCATCTTTTGTCATGGCAAGAAACCTTCTCATCTCTACAAACCAACAAACTGGATGGTTTGGAACCAGTTTCAAGAGCCTCCTTCTCTCTGGATGCAAATGGTCAGTCATTCAGCATTTGGCTTGGAAGGTTGTTGTCCAGAGTCATCTGAAGGGGAGCAAACAGCATTTTCAGTTATCTGCAGCTTGTTAAAATTCAAAATGACACACAACCTCCAGTAAAACTTTGTCAGTTCCTTGTTCCCCTTTATTTCAGGAATTCTACACATCTGTTTCCGATGACCACGAGAGAAGCTGTCAAGAGTTTCAGTTACTGAAAAAGGCCTATAAAAACTGTGCAGTAGTTTTTACTTTAAGTAAATATTTCTCTATTTTAAAAAAAATAAAAATGGGTCCTTAGTTTTAATCACACCAGTCTATCTTTTTAACATTGAAGCTCAGAATGTTGGGTGGAACAACATTAGCCTCAAGCATCTTGGCACCCCTATGAAATATCTCTTGGTTCTTCAGTTTCACCCACAACAACATAATACATGTTGCATTTTTAAGAATCCTTAAACTCTGTCAAGCCTGCAAAATTGTCAACCACCAAATGAAATGAAGCCCACCTCCTCCTCCTCCTCCTCCTCCATTTGTTCTGTATGGTGGTGGGGTCCACTATTTTGGATCAGTTACCATTTATCTTGGTCACGGGCTTGGTCTGGGTGTAGACAGGTGGTTTTCATGTCACCATGCAGCGTATCAAGCCGGCACTGTTTTGCTCTACTAAATGAAGACCACCAATTAAATTAATTAGTGGCTGATTATGATTATTGCTTTGAGTTCAAACTAGACAAAACATGCAAGTTCTAAATAGCATAGTCCATGTGTTTTTTCTTTGAGTCTCTGTATGTTCTTTTGTGTGTGTAATTCATACTGAGATCATAACTGCTGGGAGGAGGTTAATCTGTTCTCCTATGCAATTTTCCCTATGGAAAAGTCGCATTCTGAAGCTGCCACCTGCCTCAACTGGGCAATGCGTACACAGACCCATATTGTATCGATACATTTTTGATTCATGGGACAAATAATGCAACTTTGGAGCAGAATTATCTCAATCACAAAAATATTACCAGATGAAAGAGTCAAAGAGGATATCCACACAACACAAATTTGATTGCCTATGTTGCTGTAAATTCTGACTTTTAATAAATTCTGACTATGCTATAAATTCGAACTAAGGTTGCTATAAATTCTGACTATTATAAGGACTGTTCTAGTTGATCCATGACAATTTTTTGCTGTCCACTGACTGACCTTGGTTGAAAGTTTTATTTTTTTGTCAACCCCAGATTAGTATGTGGCTGGTTTATTAACTGGCAGTAAGTGTAGGCAGATGCTAGCAGGGCAGACAGGTGTATGTTTCCAAATCTCAATCCAAGCCCCTAACCACTATCTGATTTACAGATTTAAAGGTCCAATACTTGTAGAAACTTTATATTGTACACTTACTGCTACACAAATCTACTTAAAGTCTTTAAAAATTCTTTTTTCTCCCCATAAAAGAGGGAGTTTTAAATAAGGAGGATGTAAACCATTCAAGGAATTGTTCCCTGTTAGATCAAAACTTACATACAATTCTACAACCCAATTATGTTGGGGTACTGTGGCTTAAGTCAAATTTGTCCCCCTATTCTATGCTTTGGAGATGAAGAAGGTGAAGGTGATGGAGATGAAGAAGGTGAAGTCAGTCAACATCTCAACTAACAAACTGAAGGAGCAATCTTAACTAATTTAGGCCAGCATAACTCACCTGGCATATTTTCCCATGATGGTGTGGGGATGTCAGCGTTTGTGCACTGGCCTAATCCTCCTAGAAGTGGGGCAGAAGTGCTTTATGACACATTTGTGACACCCCCAGGTCAGCATAGGACTTATGCCACGGTTTATGTTGGCCTAACTGGAGATTAGGATGGCATCCTGAATGTAATTGGGGCCTGATCACAAGAATTAAGCTGATTGAATAAAAAAAGGCAGAGAAGCTTTTGTTTTCCAGAAGAAAATAATGAAGAGTCAACATTACATATAAATAGTCAGTCCAGGAGGTATGTTGTAAATGGTATTTTTGGAAGAAATGAATGTGATTCATTTCTGATTCTGATGTTGTCTGCTTTATTTTGTGTCTTATTTATGACACCAAATATGTTCTTTCTCTCAAAAAAAATCCCTTTCCAGTAAGGAAAACCAGACATGATAGATGAATAGTAACAGAAGATGGTCATATGTTCCTATTATACCACATAAAAACTAAAAAAAAGTATTTTAGGAATGATGGCTTTAACTAAAAATGCAACCTGGGAGGTTTTCAAGGAAGGTCTTTAAAATAGAAAATTAAGGCTCATGTATCTTTCAAAGAAGGATATAACACTCACATGGAAAAGGTCCATTTTGAAGTAAGAAGATATATCTTCAATCCTAGGGAGTCTCTACAGATTGGCTTTGCACTATAGGCTTGCCAAGACTCAGGCTTGCCAAGAGTCATGGAACCACCCAGCGGTGCCCATCCAGTTGCAATGCTTGATTGAGGATAGCTAACCCTAACCCACAGCTGCTCTGAATCAGTGAATGATGGGCAGTTTGAATAGGCCCTTGGATGTGATGCAAGGAACTGTCACAGGTTCCTGCTCCACCCCTACAGAACCAGGAGGATCATCATCTGGGTGAGCAATCTGCCCTAAGGAGGAAGTTGTCAGGGCATCTGGGGTTCTAACCTCTGTATAGAAGTGGAACATTTTCTGCAAAATGAGTAATTAAATTTTGATAAGATTTAATGAATATTAGTGTTCAGATTTTCTTTATACCCTTTTGCACTTGCTATAGGCTGCTGTACTTCTGTTTTGAGGGGCTCGATTATAAGCAGGATAAACACTCCCTTAATAAAGACACCGCAGGCATACACACAATGCATGCATGCACACAAGCAAGATTCACATTGCTTTCAAATTATATTAAAGTTTTTCTTTTTGCTTGTGCACTCAGCAGTAAATAGTGATCAACCTCAAATTTGCAGAAGCTGTTAATCAAGATTAGATTAATTTCTTTTACAATTAGGAGCACAATCCTAACCATGTTTACCCAAAAGTAAGCTCCATTGTGTTCAGTGGGACTTATTCCCGGGAAAGTGTCTTTAGGATTGCAGCCTAAAACTCATTATCATAGTAACTCTTTCATCAGTCTCAATATCACTTATACAGTATGTTCTTTTTATCTAAAGTTTTTATGCACACACATAAGAGAAAACACCAGAGAAACTATTATTGGGCAGATTACAAAGCCAAATGACCGCTCAGGTTAAAATGATGATGTTATGGAGGTTTGAAGTGAAATATTGGCATACCATCTGCATTCTGCAAGGCAGGGTCAGGAAGGTTAACAGAGAAAATAACTTTTCCTGGAAGCCATTAACCCAAATGCTGATTAAGCAATTTCATAAAAAAGCCTTTTTGGCAACCTATGGATTGATGAAATGGCTCCGCATGCTCTGGTTCTCCTTTTGCCATAATGACAATAGCAACATACAAGGTATTGTTTTAGTTGCAGTAGAATAAAGGAGATATCGGAACAAAATTTTGTATGTCATTGAAATGTTCTCTTTTTTTGTTTCAGGCTAAAATACAGTATATTAAATGAACCACATATATGATAAATGGCTATAAAACTATATGATTTTTGACCAGGCAGGTGTCATTGGCACAGTTGATGTGCCTTGTTTGAAGCAGTTTATTGCTTGCCTTTCATTTTTTTTTCCTCTTTTAAATGAAGTTAAATTCTGAGAATTCAAAAGACAAAAGTCTTGTTTGCCACTTTATTTTAAAGTGCCTCACTGAATATTGAACTGTTTTTCCAGATGTTGCCCTTGTCACAATGATTCATGCTTTCATGATCCGGGCTTGATTGTCAAGTGAAGGAAGCAGCCTTAAAGTCTACCCTTTAAAAGCACTTGTACAGTGATATTCATATTTCTTTTAAGGGAAACTTCTCACTTAAATACCGTAAGTTTTTGATGAAAAGGTTCTACTTTGCTGTACTAAGGCACAGTTTTGTCATGCCCTGTAATAGAATCACTGATTCAGTCAATGGCTTCTATTAAATATTGATTGACCATAGACCATGATGTTATTCCTAAGTGATGGTGTTTACTCTCATTCAATATTATGGAATAAGATTTGAAAAGCTTGTATTAGACTATCAATATTTGATTTAAGTAAGGGGTGTCCAAACTTATTGGCACGAGGGCCACATCAACTCTCTGACACTGTGTTGGGGGCCAGAAAAATGATTTACATTTCAAATTTGAATAAATGTACATAAATTTAACTATTAAAGTGTATTAGATACATTACAAGGCTTGTCCATGGGCCAGATGGAGGGATCTTGCTATGGGCTGTGCTTAGGCTTGCTGCAGACTGCATCTAGCCCCTGGGCTGGGGTTTGGACACCCCTTGATTTAAGTCACCAGGTGTTACAATGACTTTTCTCATGGCAGTCGTATTATGAAAGTCATTCCTTTTCACAAGATAACCTTGAGAGATGAAGGGCACAATCCAGAGTAACTACGTGCACACGTAAGAGACTTTACGTGCACCCATAGTTACTGTACCACCTAGTGAAAACCTATGGGAAATTCATATTGCAATCCAGAGTAACTTGTTCTTACTCCGGAGCAAGGACTCCCCATAGTTACTCTGGATTTCACCCGAAGTCAGTTAGCTCTGTACTGATGTTCTTTCCCCTCAAGATCTGCTTCTGTGCTTTGCCGGTTATGAGATTATGGGCACGAAATTATGATTCCCACATTCAACTATCCAACTTTGAACTTGATCCTTTGTGGGCTCCCAGACAAGTTTTGGAAAAGGTGAAAAAGCAAATACAGTGGTACCTTGCTTAACAAGTGCCTCGCTTAACAAGCGTTTCATGTAACAAGCAAAAATTTCCAAGAAATCTTGCTTCACATAACAAGTTCCACTTCACTTAACAAGCAAGCACACTATGGGCATGTGTGCTATGCAGCCCTGACACTCCGCATGGAGGCTCTTTAAAAGGCCTGCCGGCCAGTGCTGCTACCTCTTACTGCCCCCAACTTAGGCGCAGTTGCCTGGGGGTGCCAGAGGCAGCAGCTCCTAACCCCCAAGTACCCCCACTGACCATCTTGAACCTCCAGCAGCAGCCCACATAAGCCTCCCAGGAAAGTGTCTTTGATTGCAGCCTCCTAACCATGTCTATGCAGAGGTAAGCCCCATTGTGTTAAACGGGGCTTACTCCCAGGAAAGTGTCTTTAGGATTGCAGCCTAAGTAGACTTCATAGGATCATGCACATTGAATGCATGTTTTGAATTCATTTACAGTGTTTTGTCATCATTTTTACTGCCTGGGGATGCCAGAGGGGCAAATGAGGGTTCAGTATTTGCCCCCAAGTTATTTGCCCCCAGGGCTACATAAGTTATTTGTTATTTGCCCCCAGGGCTGCACAGGAAACGTTGCTTCTGAATGGGCAGGTGCACTATGCAGCCCTGATTCTGCACATGGAGCCTATGTAAAAGGGCTGTCAGCCAGCACACCTGCCCCTAACTGCCCCCAAGTGCCCGCACAGGCCTCCAGTCTCCAGCAGCAGTCCACATGTCTTTAGGATTGCAGCCTCTTAACCATGTCTACTCAGAAGTAAGTCCCATTGTGTTAAAGTAAGCATTGTGTTAAGTCCCATTTTGAATTCAATTTCAGTGTTTTGTTATCATTTTTACATACAGTTAATATTTTAATATGAATATTTTTGGGGTTGTGGAACCAATCGTCTGAGTTTCCATTATTTCCTATGGGAAAATCCACTTAACATAAAGAATGCTTCATATAACAAACATGCTTCCGGAATGAATTAAGTTTTTTATATGAGGCACCACTGAATTTGCAAATAGCTCTTTAAATGTCATATAGTCCATCCCCTCCCTATGCTATCCCCTCCCCTCCACAATGCCTTCAAGGGGGACCTGTCCCCAGGGTGAGGAAGAGGAGACTCCTAGCATTACACATGTACATAGTAAATAAGAGTGGAAAGATGGATCACTTGTATAGGATAAGGAAGCTGTTCTCATCCATTAGAAACACAGATTGAGTTGAAGCTGTTCTGCCTTGAATGTTAATAGCCAAATGAACCCCGGCTGCTGAATGCGCTGTATACATTTTATGTTCACAGAGCTTATTTTTCTAATTAACTACAATATGAAGCAGAGTCTTGATTGCTGCAGGCATTACCTGCTGGGCACTGCATATCCCAAGAGCCCAATGCATAGGCCAAAGTTAGTTTTTGAAACTTTTAGGACTCTTTTATGACTTGGGTCCCATTTCCACTTATAATTACCACATTTAAGAGAAATATTTTAATCTGTAAGTCAAGTTCAATGATGCCCCCCAGTTTATATATCATCAACCGCAACTATATTTATAGAGGTTACTTTTTTAAAAAAATGAAAGCGATAAACATCTGAGGTTCTGCAATACCAGGAATAAGACAGGGTTCCACTTGACTGTATGAGCGCATTGCTTAAAAAGGTTCTCATAATGCATTTTCAATAAAAGATTTATAAACGGAAACATCTGACTTCTATTTTTCAGGCTAACAACTACCCAAAACAAATCCTGGAGTTTAGGAGTAAAAGGTTCCATTAAACCACTCTGGCCGGGTCTCATTTCACAAAGTCTCTCAGGACCTATGCATTAATGCTAAGGGATGGGGGGTGTCCCTTTTAAAGACCACTGGAGAATAAAATGGTGCATATGACATAAGACAAAGCAAATGTAAAAGGATTAATTTTGCCCACACTGTACTAGGATAGGAACAAAATAGAGCAGACAACTGCCACTTAGAAAAATGTGAAAAATCAGCTGTAAACTTCAACCAAAACCCAGATCTTCTCCACACTAGAACCTCTAGGGACGCCATCAAAATTCAAAAGCATAAAAATAATATGAACACAAGAGTATTAGCAATGCCTTGCTTCCAGTTCAAAAACATGCCTGAATAAGAAACCTGGATTAATAGCAAAAGTGTGGGTCTTCCTGTAAGAAAATTCATGCTTCAAAATTCAAACTGGAAAATGTTACAAAATGGGCTTTCTTTTGAGTAAACATGGTTAGGATTGCGTTTGAAGCCAATTAAACCTACTTGGGTTTCAAGCCTAAGCATGTCTACTCAAAAGTCAGTCGCATTGTATTCTATGGGACTTACTCTCAGGAAAGTGTATTCTATGGGACTTACTCTCAGGAAATTGCAGCATTCGGCTATTAAAAGAGGCTTTTAATTAAACAGAGCAAAATTATTAAACAGAGCAAAAGATACAAGATTCCCTGTAATCCCTAAGGATGCTTTCCAAAGCTGAAACAAACATGTTGGGACCACATCCTATTTGTTCTACATGGTGTGAAGACTTGAGCAACATTTTAAATTAGATTTAGATTCATCTGACCACAAAAAGCCACAGGCTGCAATACATGTCTACTCAAAAGTAAGCCCCAAATGTTCAGCTGGTCTTATTCCCAGAAAAGTGTCTTTAGGATTGCAGCATTGGGCTACAATCCAGAGTAACTACAGGACCTTTTACACCGACGTAGTTACAGTGGCACCTATAGGAAATATATGGGAAATGCATAGAGCAAGGCAGAGCAAGTGCCTCTTACGTCTTCTCGTAATAACTCTAGATTGTAGGGTTAGTGTGCTTATAAAGTTAAAAAAATAACCTACTGCTTTTAGGTTCATGTACATAGGGCCTTATACTGAAATGAATGGTCCAGGTAGCAATGGCATCTTTAGAGTTTGAATCATCCAGTGTCAGAGTCCAGCATGTCACCCTCATGATAAACCTCTTTCTATGCAGTGGACAGGGAGTGGGGTGGTTGGGCTGGGGTAGAAAGGCAAGGAATGGGAGTTACTCTGGATCCTACTCAGTCTTAGGCCACCTCTGGAAGTGGCCAGAAGTTGAGGCTACTGCAGCCCTACCAGGGGGGAAGGGGATGAGCCTCCCCATCCTTGCGATAGCACAGCAGCAGTCCTAATACTTGCACTGGATACAGAGCAAGATAGGATTGCGCTGCTTGTGCCAATTGCACATCAAAACTGAAGAGGTCAATCTGAAGCTCACTTATTGATCTGAAATAACCAACACAATAATTCAGGAAAAGTTGTACAGGGGGGCAGGAGAGAAATTAGTGTAGACCAACAATATCAGCCATGTACATTCCATTTGAATCACATAACAAGCACTGTTAGTACTTCATTTGGTTAGTAATTTTAGGAAAGCATTTTCAGTTCATTTTTCAACTTTCAATGGTTTGGTGAATGACTCCTTTCAGGTATGATTAAAACTGGATTGCTGCATTTTTTATTTAACAAATCCTTATTGGTGCATATAATAATGAGGTAAAGAAATATGTCACTTAAAAAAAGAGAATCTAGTTTTACTAGGTAGTATAAAACAGCATGACATTTATCAAGAAGTGCAATGAATCATGGTTGAAGAACCTGATATTTTGGGACTTTCAGAATCTTTACTCTTCATTTTATCTGACAACGACACAAGAAAAGAAAATATTAAAAAATACCCTTATGGCAAGGCCTGTTCTTTGAAATATTCTCTCAAGAGAAGAAGTAGAGGGAAGTTTAATCATTTAATCCATTTAAAGTTATTCTGTACTGGGCAACAGGACTGGAAAATCTCTTGAATGATGGACTATCTTCCACTGGCAAAGGTACACTCAGAATTATATAATATGCTGTTTTTATTCTAACATATATGATTGCCTGGAAAGGCACCAAAGACGCCGTTTTGAAAGTAAGAGATTATTAGATGGCTCTAACATTCCATTCTAGAAACTTCCAAAAGGAGCTATTTAGGTACATAGAGCCTGTTTCAATATGACTTTTAGGCACAGGTCAGTGTGACCATATAGAATGGAGAACAGAGTACCTGTACCTTTAACCATTGCATAGAAGAGGGAATATGAGCTAGGTTTAGCTCAAAATAGAAGGGTTTAAAAAGCAGCACCTGCTTTGTTTAGAAATTGGTAGAAATCGATATTATGATAGTTTTTTCGGGTAAAAGTTGTGTTTTTGCCAAACCATCGCAGTCTAGGGCTGAACTAGTGATCGACACTATGACTCTAGAAAGAGCAATATATCTGTTTTCCTTCAATCCACGTCCTCAGACACCTTGTCTGAATATACCTTAATCATACTACCAATTAAGGGGAGAAGGGTCATTATTTATATCAAACTGTATACATATTACTATAACAGAGCCATAGGAGTACATAGAAGTGTGCTATTCCTTTGTGTTCATTTACCTTCCAAACAAGTTTTATTTTCACCTGTTTCCACCTGGATTGTCAGTCAAGGTGTCCCAAGTGGTAGCCTGAAAATTTGAACATTTTCCATGAAAAATAGCATGTTGAAAATTAGGAAAAACTCTTTCCCTTCTTCATTTTCTCCCTATTTTTGACTTCCTCCAGGTTTATTGAGCCCAAGAGAACAAAGGAACCACCTGGTAAGCTGGAAGAGGGTCTTTCAGTCCTAAAAATATGTCTGAAAAATTCTTGGTTTGGCTGTAAAAAGAGAAAAATGCTGGATTTTGGCACCAGTTTTTTAAGGTGATTTGGACCTTGGTGATATCTGTGGTAAGCCAAATTTGAACATGCTGTCCCATGGATACTGCAGTATGTTATGCTTCTATGGGCAAGATCCAGAGTAACTATGGGGAGTCCTTGCTCTGGTGTAAGAACAACTTACTCTGGATTACAATATGAATTTCCCATAGGTTTTCACTAGGTGATGCAGTAACTACGGGTGCGTGTAAAATCTCTTGCATGCACCCATAGTTACTCTGGATTTGAGGGTATGTTTGTGTCATAAAATACCATTGTTTTACAATAGATATACAGTGATGCCTCACATAACAAATTTAGTTTGTTCTGGAGGCATGTTTGTTATGGGAAATGTTCTTTACGTGAAGCAGATTTTCCCATAGGAAATAATGGAAACTCAGACGATTGGTTCCACAACATCAAAAATATCCATATAAAAATATTAACTGGATGTAAAAATGATGACAGAACACTGGGATTGAATTCAAAACATGCATTCAATGTGCATGTTCCTATGAAGTCTACTTAGGCTGCAGTCCTAAAGACACTTTCCTGGGAGTAAGACCCATTTAACACAATGGGGCTTACTTCTGGGTAGACATGGTTAGGAGGCTGAAATCCAAGACACCTTCAAAGTGTCTCCCCACTTTCTCCTTCTCTCCATCCTGAGCCTCTCTCTCCCCTGCTCCCTTCTGGCTGGCCCTGAGCTGCTTCCCTCTTCTCCACTGCTCTTCTCTCCCTCTGCTTAGTGGACATCCGGCCACAGGAGGAACAGCATGGAAGTGTTGCTATCACTATGGGCAGGTGCACCAAGCAGCCCTGACGCTTTTTAAACAGGCTGCCGGCCAGCACATCTGCACCAACTGCCAACAAATGTGTTCTTTACGTGAAGCAGTTTGTTACGTGAGGCGTTCTTTTTGTGAGGCGCCACTGTAGTTCAACATATACTGATCACCTGAGGGGACTAGCTAGCTAGTAATAACCACAAAAGAAGGCAAGGAAGAGCACACCATACACAACAGCCATTGCATTTTTAAAAATTCATCTGGTTTCTCTTATACACTGGCTTAACCTGTGTATCAAGAGAGGGAACTTTCATCCATCATCTACTAAGCATGTGTTGAGATTGCCAAGAAAAGTCAGTATGAACTTTGAATCTCCTTTTCAATATTCCATTGGGTGGTTAAATGCATAGTTCAATCATACAGTACAATGAGTCTCTTTTTAAACCTTTCTAGTTTGTATGTCACAAACTAGTTTATAGATTCCTTATGGAGAAAAAGGTAGGATGTCAATCAATCAATCACACCTTTCTTTCTTTCTTTCTTTCTTTCTTTCTTTCTTTCTTTCTTTCTTTCTTTCTTTCTTTCTTTCTTTCTTTCCCTACACCAAATTTCTAAACTCTTGTCCTAGCAAAATAGTCAGTTGAGAAGCCCCATTGCAGGCTTTCATGTCTTTCCACAGTGGAAGAGGATGAAGGGGGCAAGGGTGGCTGTCACTCTGCCATAGGACACAGCAATAGCTGTTTTACCACTGCTTTTAGGATTGGGCTGCCCATCATCTGCTTGATGTGCTATATGAGCATCTGGGAATAACATTGGCCTCAAAGTCTTTGTACAGTCACCCTGGGATCTATTTTGGCCAGAGAAAGTGGTTTTGTAATGTGTTTGGTTCCAAAGTGGACCAGCGTGTTTTAAACTGCTATGCACAAGCAATCTTTGGTTTATTTCAAGTTGCTTCATTTTGGCAACATTTTTTGACCTACAACTGTCACCCTGCAAAGCAGAAATGTTCAGCCAGCTAAGAATACTTTGGGGGGTTGATTGGCAAAAATGAAGGAAGTGTACAAAATATTTTGTCAGGCCTGGAATGAGTTCTGTATTGGAAAGCTGTAAGGAAAGTGCCACCCCCCCCCCCCCCCCGAGACCCTCTAGAATTTTATTGGGATAGAAAAGCTTTGCCTCCTGTTTTATGAACATTCTCATGTTTATAGGGCATATTAAAGGGAAACATATTTTCATTAAAGAAATTGACATGGTTGTTTTGATGAGAATGAAAGAAAGCCATTTTTCACAGCATCTCAGGACAGGGGCATTGCTAGGAGGGAGTGGGAAGTGTGGTCCACACGAGGTGACATGCCCAGGGAGTGTGACAAGCATTGGGGGCTGTGGCATCCCAGAAAAAGCAGCTTTGGTGCACACTACATGTCATATCATGTGTCATTGGATTTGTATTAATGAGCAGAGTGCAATATAGCAATCTGTTTTGAAATAGCCTCTTCCTATCAAACATTATTTCCAAAAAAACTAAAAAAGAATGCCTTATCGAAGTATGGTAAGATTAGGACTTTGTTACAGAATTCTATTTTCCATTCTATAGAACAGTGATTTTCAACCAGTATGCTGTGTCACACTGGTGTGCTGCGGATAATCCACAGGTGTGCTGTGGGAATTTGGGGAAGATCATCAATTAATAGGAATATTGGGTGATTTAAAGAGCCTGGTGTGCCTTGTCAATGGAAAACTGACAATTTCAGTGCCTTGTTAGTGTGCTGTGGGATGAAAAAAGTTGAAAACCACTGTGATAGAAAATGGAAGGTAGATGACATAATCTGATGCTACCACAGAGAAAACTTGAACTATTATATGTGAAGTTATGTATAGTTTTGTCATGTCCAGATGGGAGATTTCTCTGATTAAGTTTTTTTGTCCCAGGTTGTATATGCACATATGACTTGTTCTTGGCAGACTGCAATGTTTAATTCTTCCTTCTTTCAGAAAAAGTAATTTAAAATGATCATCATCAACAAGTCACATATTCAGGCAATATGATTCAGCCCGCACTACGAATTTGGCAAAAATCTTATATGTGGAAAAGGGCATGGCATAGCAGTTACGCTCAGAATCAAATCCAACTCTAACCTTGGTTTTCACTTTCCACCTTATCATGTAAACTTTGTAGGAAATCTTGTCTTTGGAAGATTAAGCAAGGAGAACGAAGAAACCATCAAGCAAAGGGTCAAGGAATTAAATGTTTTCTCCTATTTATATTTCTGTAGGTTTTATATACAGTACTTAAATTCTGGAAGGTGGAAGTCAAAACCTTGGATATATAAAGACTGTCATTGTCCCTCAGTGCTATTAAAGCACAACCCTAACCATGTATACGCAAAAGTAAGCCCCACTGTGCTCAATGAGTCTTACTCCCAGGAGAGTGTCTTTAGGATTGCAGCCTTATTCCATAGTGTAACTCACAACATACAGTGTAACCATACAGTGAGCAGGAGGTGCTTGGTTTTAGATTCTGTTTCAACAAATCTCTAATTTTTGCATAAATCTTGTCTCTATAGTTTTGGATGCAATGTCCACCGATTCCACAAGAAAAAACCCACTTGATCCAGCAAAATATTTCTTTAGTGCAGCTTCCTTATCCCACAATGGCCCACCATATGCTACAGTGAGCATATAAAACAACAAGATACTTTCTTCCTTTGCACTTGACATTCTGTGCTACTCATCATAGCACATGACCGATAATAGACTTAACCTCTAGAAATTTGTCCTATCTCCTTTTAAAGGCCTGATGCCATTGTTTCCATCTTCCATGCTCCATATTACTTTTTTATATTTCGTGTAACAAAATGGCATGGAACTGATTTATGAACCAAGAACTCCACAGTCAAAAACATGCTTCTGAAAAACTATTTCAATTCAATTGCTAACTAGTTGGTTGCCATTTCCCTAGTCTATGTACAGTATTTAAAAATCAAAGAGTCACTGGCAGGCTGCCTGGCTGCTGTTTCACTCGCTCGCTCGCTCGCTCACTCACTCACCAACACCCAGCCAAAACAGCCAGACCAAGAAGTGTGAAATTTAGGGAGGGTATTCTTCCATGATGTATTTACCCATTAAGAACTGATTTTTAGAAATTCAAACAATAAGGGTGGGAAAAGGGGTGCAACATGTTTTTGCCCCTATACTTAACATTGAAGAATGGCTGACGGCTCAATGCCACGCTGAAACCCCTGGACCTAGAAGCATGAAATTTCAGGAGCATATTCCTTCTGTGATGTCCCACTAAGAACTAATTTGGTGCCCAGAGTCCGGTGGTGCACACAAGCCCCCCTCCCTCCAACACTGATAATGATAAAAACCAGCTCAGCAGATAATGTTAATTTTTTTTAAAAAAAAATTGTAAAGCCAGGTGATGGTCCAAACTTCTCTTTCCCCTCTACTCATGGCTTGTTTTCTGGGCACCTGGGGGGACTGGGTGGTGGACAGCAGCCACCACTGGGCAACACTGGACACCGGGCAGCACCAGACACTGGGCAGGTGCATGAGTACTACTGTTTTTGGAGGGATTTGGATCAGAATCATGTTTGTATTAAGTCACTAGCATGTGTTTGGGTGCTGGGAAGTGCTTTGGGTTGTTGAAATCAAGTACAGGAAGGCAATATGAGTTTTAGCTTTATTTTAACATGTCCTACATTTGTCCTACATTTTTCGGACCCTTCAATATGTAGTGGTGCCCGGTGCCTGCTGCCTGTTGGTGTTCGCCAGTACCTGGTGCCCACCAGAGCCCGCCAAAATTCTTTAAATTTTACTTCTGCAGTGATGGGTAAATTCAGCTGTTGCTATATATTTTACCTGATTCCCACTTCTAATGGCCTAATCCTAATATCCTAATGGCATAATGGGATCAGATGGTAGTGGAATGTATTTTCTGCTGACACTAACTGCTGTAAAAGGAGCTGACATACAAAATGCTCTGGCACCATGTGAACTCATGTGTTGCTGGAGCTCCTGTGGGAAGGCCAGAGCTTTCTAGCACACTCCAGAGCAGCTGAGAAGCCTCTGATTAGAGAGAGGTGGCAGGGGAGGCAAGATTGGGTGGGGGGTGGGCAAAGGGAGGCTAGGAGGGAGCAGTATGGGACTATGATGGGTGGGCAAGCAGACTAGGTCTTGGTAGGGGCAGGTTCAGTGTCAGCAGTGGCTGATGAATCCTAACCTCCTTCCTGGAACTGATCCCACAGTGTGGGTCCACATGGACTTGCATCAACAATTTCATTAGTGCAGATTAGAGTAGACCCCCCGTGTAAACAGATGCTTACCCCCAAGTAAGGGAATGATTGTTAAATTACTCAGAGGAGACCTCTGCAACTGTTTCCTGTGCAAGTTGCAAACAAATATTTCAACATGGCTGCATTTGAAGTTGGGATAGTAATTTACTGAATCCAAACAAACCTGTAGCTTGCAGAATATAAATGGAGAATGCTGCTAATGAGGGCAAAATCCTACATAAGCAATGTAAATAAGATTTCATTTGGAATATTTGGGTGTCACTGTATCTCTGTGTTTTAAAAGCTGGATAAGCTAGAGAAGCAACCTGGCATTACTCAGTACTTAACAGTATTATTTAACCAGAACAGCCTCCGACCTGGCAAGAGGTTGTTTCCGAAAAAGAAACATTTTTCCATTGTTTAAAATAGATGGTGGTATGGATAAGAAGCTGACACATCTGTTTTATGCGAATAATCAAAATACATGATTTATGTAATGGATTTGGTTGGAATTTATCTGCACAAGGACAATGAAGATTTTTTTAAAAAACAATTGCACAGCTGGTTTTACTTCTTGTTATCACTTGATACTTAAAAAAGAAATTTTCCCAAATTCCTTCAGTACAATAGATTACCTACAGCAGTGTTACTTGGTGAGATTTACTTCTCACTCATCCATTTTGGCATCTCTGAGCTCATTCCGCGACACAACATATGCCAACATTGCAAAAGGTTCACATTTTCAACGTGTCTAACCCATGGGAAACAGGAGACATAAAGGCTCCAATCTTGTATGTGCAAAACAGTCCATAGATCTCAATTGTGCAAAGACACGCTGCTGGGAAAGAGGAGAGAAAAAAAGGTGAGGCTGAGAAGATTGGCTTCAATGACTAAGAAGGAGACTGGCTACTTGACCGGACCACCCGAGCGCAAGTCAAGAAACCAATGGATGAAATTTAAAGAGGATCAAATTTTAGTCTCTGTAATGCAAGACGCCAACCAAGAGTACAAATGGTTGGGTGACTGTCAAATACCAAAAGGGTAGTAGTGGTATTAAACTTTTGTAACAAAAGTGTCCTGTGGAAACTTAAAAAGGAGAAAAATTGGGACATGGAGATTCCTGGCATTGCAGTTTTGATCTCTCAGTTTAGTTTCTGACTTGGGCTGCAATGCTAAGAGTACTTTCCTGGGAGTAAGCCCCTTTGAACTCTATGGAACTTACTTCTGAGTAGACACTAATAGGATTGCACTTCAGTCATGAAAGTGGATGCAGTGTCAATCACCAATTGCTCACTTTTTCCACTTTACAAGGAAACAGTAATGCAGTATCACACTTATGAAGATGAAAAAGTAATTATTTTGTAGTGCTCAGCACAATAGCAACATAGTCGAGAGGTGGCAAGTATTTCCTGTGCTTCAGTAAATATATGGTACAGGTACCCCCCACTTACTGGATACGTTAAGGACTGGAGCACTGTCCAAAAGTGAAAACAGTTGAAAAGTGGAACCCAGTCTTTTTCAGCTTGCAACTGCAAAATTGCCACCAAAAAAAGACATAAATATCACTTGCAAATGGATAAATAACACATATTTACAGTATTAACTTGTAGCTAAAACACATAACAAATTACAGTAAAAGAACAAAGGCATATGTGGGCAATGACTATGCATTCCTGTCCATGACTATGCATGTTAGTCCCCTTGCGTAAATAATTCCCTGAAGTCCCATTGTGTTAGTCCCAATATGTCCCAGGAAAGTGTGTATACGATTGCAGCCTGAATATCTTACTGTATGTATTTGAAAAATGGCAAACAATGTAAAGGCTACAGTGGCATAGTGGTTAAAGGTGCTGTGCCCGTCAATCTGAGGATTCGGCAGGTCAATGATTCTAGACCCGAGTACTGAAAGATTGAGTGAGCTCCTGTCCTTAGTCCAGTTCCTGCCAACCTAAAAGTTTGAAAGCATGCAAATGCAAGTCGTATATTAATAGGTACCACCTTGGTGGCAAGGTAATAGTGTTCCATTCACATGCAGCCCACATGTCCACAAACGCATAGGGTGCAATCCAGAGTAACTACGGACAGTCTTTGCTCCGGTGTAAGAACAATTTACTCTGGACTGCAATATGAATTTCCCATAGGTTTTCAGTTAGGTGCTGCTGTAACTACTTCGACGTAAATGTTTCTTATGTGCTTCTGTAGTTACTCTGGATTGTAGGGTATGTCAGACAACGCTGGATCTATAGCTCTAGAACTGGGGATGAGCACCGCCCCTAGAGTTGGTCAAGATTAGCAGGGCAACATGCAGGGGACACCTTTACCTTTAAACACTGTAAGATCTAGGATGACTAGTGACACCTTCACTAATGGCTTTGAGAAAAGGCTATAAATTGGGAGGAGAGCACATGCTTTCCACATCAGAGTTCGAGGTTCAAGCCCTGGCATTAGCATGGGGTAAAAAATTCCATCTGGAGCTTTGGAACCACTGCCTATTGGCATAGACAACACTGAGCTTAATGAACCAGTGGTATGACTCAGTATAAGGCATCCTATGTTCAAATCCTGCAGCTGTGGACTGTGACAAGCTTGAGATCAGATGACCTTTGAGTATCTTTCCATCTGGATGATTCAGCACAAAAAAGGCCCAGCATTTCTGTTTGCGGTGTTACTTTCCTTTTGGTCCATATTTTTATGCATACCAATTGCTTATCTAGACGTCTAGCTATGTGGTGTGCATCCAACAATCTAATTTTTTTGCAAATGAAAATAGACATAAAGTTCCACATTTTTCACCCTTCCAATAAGTACTTGGAAATACAAAAAAGCATGAACTCTGGGCAGCCACTACCTTTTTCATGCTAATTAGTGCAAAGCTTTGCAAAAGGAATGGTTGATTATTGGCAGACTGGTCCCCAGCCTTCCATCCAATTTCTAAATGTGATTGATGGTGAAAAGTTGGAAGTGCATATTGAAAATTTCCCTACTGAAAAACTACTGCATCTGCACTACAAGAGTCTAGTTTTCTTAGTTTCTGCCATTTGCTTTATACAGTTTTTCAAAACCTAAGTAACAGACTCTGTGCAAGTACAACAAAAGAAATAAGAATACTTTGCTTGCAATGATAAGGTAAGGTAAAGGTCCCTAGCAGGTTGCTAATCCAAAATGCTTGCATATCAAAGCAGGTTTTCCCATAATAAAAAATGGAAGCTCAGATGATTCGTTCCACAACCCTTCAGCGCTGCACTGAAGGGTTGCGGAGTGAATCATCTAAGGTAACCCAGCATTCCAGGACTGTTAGTCCAGGGATGCTAGTAGCATAGCAGTCCTGGACTGGCTGTCTGGATGAGCACCTGGGCTGGCACTGATGCAGACCTGCAACCCCAACCCAGGACATACTGGGCAATCAACTGGGGGACTGTAGTCATAAAAAAGCTAAAAACCCTTATATATGATTCATTGATGTTACATGATCCACCACCACTAGCTAACAGCAGCAATGTATTGCAGAAGGAAAGCACATGGCTCCTATCTAGGTCATCACAGAGGTGAACTCAGTGAAGCAAATGAAAAACACAAATGAAGCAAAAAATCAAAGACAGCTGTAAATGCACAACATGTATATAACCTGGACAGAAGCAAGGACTAGAGTTCTGAATAAGTTTTGACACTTTGTTTAATCAAGAGAAAAATTATAAAAATAATAAGACTATAAAAAGATATAATAATAGAATGAACAATCAAATGTAAAACAATTTATAAAAAAGCAGAATTTACCTGTCATTGAGAGAGTAAAATCTAAATAATATTTGTGGGAACTGAGCACTGCTGGGCACCAGCAGGCACCAGTGGGCATCTGACACTGTTGGATACTGGGTGGCAGGCAACAGTGGGCACTGGGTACTGGCAGCAGGCTCTAATGGTCAGTGGGCACCAGGAGCAGTAGGTACCACCAGGCAGTGGGCATAACTGCTGAAAACCAGGCACAGGGCACCAGGAACTGTTGACATCAGGCAGCAGACATCAGTGGACACTGGGCACCAATAGACACCAGGGGGCAGCAGAGGGCAGCAGACACCAGTGGGCAGTGGGCACCAGTGGGCACCAGTGAGCAGGAATATAATTTTATATTTATACAATTGCATAAATGCATCCTCGTTCCTACATTGAACTTTGGGTAGCTGCAAGAGATGAAATCATACTCTGCTGGAGTGAATATTCCATCCCAGCAATGAATGTCCAGAAACACACTATTTCTGATAATCCCATATAGCCATCACAGCAAAATGCTATTGATGAATTTATCCTCTATTAATTTGTTTAATCCCCTTTTAAAGCCATCTGTTTATGATGGCAGCTTGGAACCACCATCATAAATAAGTCTGAAACTAAATACCATCTGTTACACTGGAAAACATATACTAATGAAAAGAGGACTAGCAGCACAATCCTAACCATGTCTACGCAAAAGTAAGTCCCATTGTGTTCAGTGGATCTTACTCCCAGGAAAGTGTCTTTAGGATTGCGGCCTAGGTCCATCATATAAACAATAGCATTAATATGAAAATATAAAAATACACAGCAAATCACCTACAGTACTTAATTCCTTTGTAAGATAAATATGGTTTGTAATGAATTGTGCAGATTCTGCTCTAATTTTTCTTTTTCCAAAGACGTTTTTCTTTCTAAAGAAGAAACAGGTTCTGTTACTTACATGAAGAAACTGAAGCACAGAAAAGAATATCCAGTGCCAGAGGATATTAAGGATACAGTCAATTCAGGTCACAAAAGATATGCCAATTGTGAGTTCTTTTTTAAAAAAAATCTGTCACTGGTTTGCTCAAGAACATCTAATTAACAGAACTGGGTTTCATGGTTTCAAACATGTGATATTATTTCTTACTTTTAAACAATTTAAGATGTTTTTAAATGTTGAATGTTGAAAAAACAAGGAACAACTCTGGAATGTGTTTACACTTTGCAATGCTCAACCTTTCTGAAGTTACATATACCCTTCGTATTGCTGGACAAGCACATCCTTCAGCACAACTTCATTAAGGTCTTCTCATTTATTCGTTGATATTATGAGAGGCCAGTTCCTGATAACTGATCGAAGGGCAGTGGATTATGGAAGTATAAGGTAGAGCAGACCTTGGAAGCAGCAGAATGAAGAGTTTAAAACTCGGTATGAAGGAGGCTTTGGTTCAACAGTCTGCACTACCTGCCTTGGGAGAATTATTAAGGTATTTGGAGAGAAATCTAATAGACTTACTTTCTCCCAAACTAAATTTAACCACTGGGAAGTCATGGAATCAAATCACATTTGAAAAATAAGAATGTCAGGGCAAGCTTGGAAGCAAATGCACCACCAGTCATACTCTGGTCTCTACCAATGACTGGTCTTTGTTGTTTACTCATTAAGTCACATCTGATTCTTCATGACCCCATGGACTGCAGTACACAAGGCCACCCTACAGTATTTATCTACAGTATTTAATATCTACAATATATATATTGCTTTTCAAATAAAAAGTTCACAAGGCGGTTTACAAAGAAAATGGAAAAATAATAATAGCTAATTAAAAGCTAATGGATCTCTGTCCCAAAAGGGCTCACAATCTAAAATGCAAAAAAGAACACCAGCAGAAGCCACTAGAACAGACATTGCTGGGGTGTGTAGGGCCAGTTACTCTCCCCCTACTAAATAAAAGAGTACCCACTTGAAAGAGTGCCTCTTGCTCAGTTAGCAGGGGTATTCCCCCCTAACTTCCAAAGTTTGTCTAAGGCTGCAATCCTAATTGCATTTTCCTGGGAGTAAGTACTACTGAATGCAATGGGACTTACTTCTGAGTAGACATGCTTAGGATTGTACCCTACATTAAGCTAGCAAGTGACCTAATTCCAGGGAAATCGAAGCATTATAGGTGTATCTAGGGAGCCCCATCAGCTTCATATATAAACCAGGTTGTAGTGACTCAAATGTGTAGTCAACTGATTCCATCCCAACCATGGAACCACAGTTACAGAGTCATCTTTGCTTTACAAATCTTTAATTTTTAGCAGTGTTTTAAGCTGCTTTTTATTTTAAATTTAGGGTGGTGGGTTGTTTTAAATGTTTTTAAATGTGTTAAATGTATATATACACACACACACATACGCACAAACACACAGTGGTGCCTCACTTAAAGAGATTAATTCGTTCTGGAGGAATGCTGGTTAAGTGAAACGCTCTTTAAGTGAAGTGGATTTTCCCATAGAAAACAATGGAAACTCGGGTGACTGGTTCCACAACCCCCAAAATATTTATATAAAAATATTAACTGTAAAAATGTAAAAAAGCATGTAAAAATGATGACAAAACACTGGAATTGAATTCAAAACACTATAATATAACACAGACTACAATTATTGTAATAAAACACTGTAATATTCCGTACAGTAAAAAAGAAAAGAAAAACCTTTATGGGCAAGGATGACTGATTTTCACTAAGAGTCACTGGTGTCTTTCTGAGCAACTTTCGCAAGGAACCTCTGTGTGTGTGAGATCTAGATAGGCAGCCTGCAACAGCAGAGGGGAAAGATCCTATGCTGTCTACTCAGAATCAAGCCCCATTAAATCCACGGGCTTACTCACAGGAAAGGAAAAGTGCAGGCAGGGAAGGTAGTGGGGGCAGAGGGGTGGTTGTAATGGGGTCCAGGCAGGGGGGCTTCCTTGGGGGCAAGAGGTCTGTTTGAGGGGGCTGCAGAGGGGGTGCAGGAGAGTATTCCCTCCTACCTTATGGAGGCTGCATAGGCTGGGCTGACCAAGTTCTCTGGCTGCAGGAGAAGAGGCTTTTCGGCTCTTCTGCTCTCCCTGCTGCTGGTCTCTTCTATGTACTGCAGGGGGGAGAAAGTCCTGCTTCACTCCCTCAACCCAGCCAATGCTGGCGAGAGACAGGGAGAAGGGCAGGGAACCCAGCCAATGGGCACTCTTTATGCGAAAAATGCTCTTTAAGCAAAGTGAAACTATACAGAAATTTTTGCTCTTTAAGTGGAACGCTCTTTATGCAAGACACTTGTTAAGCAATATTTATTTATTTATTTATTTATTTATTTATTTATTTGTGTTAACTGCCTTGCCAACTCGTGAATGAATGAATGAATGAATGAATAAATAATGCAGTTGGGATAAAGCTGTAACCTTGCTTGAAAGGTAAGTGAAGTATAAGTAGTAGTAGAAGTGGTAGACTGAGTATTTCTTTGATTTGCTAGAAGTGGTAGATTGAGTATGGGAAGCCCACAGGAGTTAATAGTGAAGGTTGAACCCAAGATACATAAGGACCTATTCTATACAGTCTCCTTTGCCCTTCAATCTCTTGGCTCTAAATCTTACAAAAGACTATAATCTTGGATTTGGAAAATTCAAAGTCAGATTGTTCACAGCCAAGTAATCTAGGCTTCTATTTAAAAGTCAGCTCAGGTGTACCATGTAAAGCAAAAGACAAATACAGTGGTGCCTCACGTAACAAATTTAATTCGTTCCAGAGGCATATTTGTTACGTGAAACATTCTTTACGTGAAGCGGATTTTCCCATAGGAAAAAATGGAAACTCAGACGATTGGTTCCGCAACCTAAAAAATATTCATATAAAAATATTAACTGTATGTAAAAATGATGACAAAACACTGGAATTGAATTCCTAACATGCATTCAATGTGCATGATCCTATGAAATCTACTTAGGCTGCAATCCTAAAGACACTTTCCTGGGAGTAGGACCCATTTAACACAATGGGACTTACTTCTGGGTGGATGTGGTTAGGAGGCTGCAATCCAAGACACTTCTCCCCACTTTCTCCTTCTCTTCATCCTGAGCCTCTCTCTGCCCTGCTCCCTTCTGGCTAGCCCTGAGCTGCTTCCCTCTTCTCCACTGCTGTTCTCTCCCACTGCCCAGCAGGTGCCCGGCCACAGGAGGAACAGCATGGAAGTGTTGCTTTAGCTATGGGCAAGTGCGCTAGGCAGCCGTTACACTTTTTAAAAGAGCTGCCGGCCAGCACTTCTGCCCCAACTGCCAATGAGTTTGTTTGTTACATGAAGCACAGTTTGTTATGTGAAGCAGCATACTAGAGAAATTTTTTTTTGTTACGTGAAACATGCTTTAGATGAGGCGTTTGTTACGTGAGGTGCCACTGTATGTCTAGAGCTCAGGAAAATAGGGCAGGAGCCAAAAGGCAACACCGTTTTGCCCATTTTTCCACAGGTATCAGTCAGTTTACCAGGGAAATTTTACAACCTGTGGATATAGATTCTGTGGATAAACAGGCTCTACCTATTCAGTTCATTCATTGCAATTACCTAAGAACACTTCAGGATTAGCTTGTGCTGTTAGATCAAGGAAAATTTAGGTATCCAGCTACCTCTTCAAATACAGTATTTTTTTAAATGGCAAAAATAAACATTTGCTATTAAAATTGTGAAATACATTTTGAAGTGTTAGAGCACAATCCTAACTATGTCTACTCAAAAGTAACCCCCTTTGTGTTCAATGGGTCTTACTCCCAGGAAAGTGTCTTTAGGATTGCAGCAACTAAGAAATGAGATATACAGATTCTCGTCTCTGTGTGTGTTTTAGTATGTCGCCACACGATTGTGCACTTAACAATTGGTATTGTTCTTCATTCTCTTTTAAAAATCATACATATTATATTTTTGTTTCTGTGGACTTTATGTTTTCTCTTTTTGTGGTTCCTTTGGGGCCTTCTGCACTTTGGTTTTTGTACAACTCTGTTAAAGGCCAAATACTCATAATGATTCCAGATGCTGCACCAACTCTAGATACATGTGGGCAAGGGTTTATTTGAAAGAGTAAAAACCCTCTGCAAAAACCCTCCTCCTTCACCATGTACCATCATAGACCAAGCCATCTCACTGATGTGGTAAATTGTTGACATTCAATTTTGTTCTTATGTGGAGACCGTATCCCCTCAAATTCATGCAGAGAAACATTGGTTAGAAAAACTCTCTGCTTGTATTAATATTTTAGGTCTTAGCCACATAGCATATTATAATGGTCCGTAAGTGAGAATAGTACCACATCTTTTACCATGTGCAATAGTACCACGTGAAGATGAATGATGCATGAATTGAGGTAGTAGGGTGGCCTATACAACTTCAGGCTATCGGTGTGCATGCTACTTATAATTCTCCTACAAGCCAAAACAAAGATAACCTGCAAAACAGAAAAACTACTGTAGAAAGGAGAAAAGTCTGTTATTACTTTTGATTCTTTCTCCTTTGCTGTCTGCAAAAGGTTTTTGATGTAAGAGACCATTAAAAATATGATCACCCATCTGTAGTTTGAAATGGTTCAATCTATTCTTCCAACCCCATTCTGTGAAGTGAGGGGCCAAATGAAGCTACAGGAGCTATCTAAAGCTACAGTCCTAGCTAAAGATTTAGTCCTATCTATGTCCTACCTAATCCTTACCTTGAAGTAAGTCCTATTGACTACAATGTGATTTACATACAAAGGACTGGGCTCTTAGTATTTTATTCACATCTAGCTTGTATCACTTCCTTGAAGTTTCATTGAAACCTTTGGGACGTCCTTCCAAAAACTTCCAGAAACCTTGCACTTTTGACTGGATAGAGAGCAGGGATGAAAGTAAAAAACTGTCATAGGGTGACCATATGTCCTCTTTTTCCAGGACATGTCCTCTTTTTTAGCTTTGTGACCTGGGAGAAAATTTTCGTTGTATTCCTTTTCCTTGAGAGCAGGCAACATGTAGCCCTCTTGCAATTTATACATTTACCAGTATATGTAATAAATTATATATGTAATAGTTTTAAATTTAATACTTAACATAGTTCTTTCATTAAATAAATGAAAGTAATATATGAAAGTATTAAGCTTTTATTTTGTCATGCCGTGTCCTCTTTTGCAGCTATGACATATGGTCACCCTGAAAATAGAGGAAGGTCAAGCATAGGATTATTTAGCTTGCAAAAAAATATAAATAACTATATAACATGTGTGACTGTACATGAAACCTAAAAAACAGAAATTTTAACAAGCTAAACAAGAACGTTAATGAATGTCACAGCAGGTTGGATGAAATTCAACAACAGCACATGGACGAAATATGAAACGTGATTATAATTTAAAATGGCTGAAAGTGCAAAGTGAGGAAAGTCAACCAGATAAAAATCAAGGTAATAGTAATTACCTTGTAATTGTAATAGTAATTGCTGTAATAGAAATAATGAGTTGGTTTATTTCATCCATTTGGATGCCAACATGATGGTTCAGTTTGGAACACTTGCTAAATCCCATATAAATCAACATTTTATGTATCTACTGTTACTCTTCCAGTAAAGGTGGATTTGATCCCAAGATGAAACTGATAGGATCATGGGGAGCGACCCTTCCTGACTTCCTTTCAATCTCTAGAGGTTACATTCTGTTCAATTTCAATTCTGGGCGAGACATTTACATGGTGTTAGATTCTTATCTGCACTTGCCTGTTCTTCCCCAGTGTGGATCATATGGACAGAGAACATGATCTCTTATGGCCATTATGCAGAAACCTCCAACATAAAAAGCAGAATTCACATCTAATTTCATTGTAAATTTTTATGTGAAACTGAATCAGGCAAAAGATATTAGAACTGATGGAATAATGTTAACCCTGTCTAGACACAATAAAAGATACACTATATAACATATGTCATTTGATGACAGAGAGAAACAATAGATGTAAAGATTATCTGGCCAATGTCTCCAATGCATCAGAAACAGGCCTTTGTGGGCTACCCTGATTTACAGCTCTATGGTATGACAATGAAGATCTTCCTTCAGGTTTCACTACCATAATTCAAAATAAGAACAAGATTACCTCTTTATCCTGCCTGATCTCCTTTTCAGCTACAAGTGGGGTCAAGCATGTAATTTCCTGGTTTAAGCAACCTCACATTTGAATTCTTTGACCTTATTCAATCACTTGGGGAAGGGGAAAGACAGAAGAGGAAAGGAGGGACTGCAATACAGATGGATCTGGCTAAGGAAAAAAACACAAACAAGCCTGGACTTTGTTAAAAGAAGAACTTAAAATTATTTGGACACAAGACAATGGAATAAATATGATTGGGCTAGTTGTAAAGTATGATTTGTACTACTTATTAGGGTCATTACAACTGATTAAATTGGTTCATATGAAACAAAAATTAAGTTAGTATCTAAAAAGAAAAAGGAAAAAAACCAGAAGCCACCTTGTTCTGACATGAAAGCCCTGCTTCTAATTCCTGTTGTATTACTACTGATGTGTATAAAATACCACTTGCAAAGTGTCTTGAGTCTTTCATGTGGGATGTGAGTTGGATCCTGGCACTAAAAAAAGTTTCTAAGACTGAGATCTGGCTCACATTAAATCCTAATTTAGCTATGGCATTAGTAGCATTTTCCAGATTCTAGCCCACTATGCAGGATAGAACTACATTATGACTTGTGAGTCTAATTTTTTTATTTTGCCTCTGATAAGCCATAATAAAGGTAATGGGCAAAACCAGTGGATCCCAAACTTCTTCAACTGGCGTTTTCCTTCACCTACTGGGCCATTGGCTCATTATGACTACAGCTCTGTAAACTGTATAGGGGTGGTGGGTTTTTCATGAGGATTTCATGGCTCCATTGGATAGTTTCCACAGCTCCCTGGGGAGCCATGGTTCACAGTTTGGGAACCATAGATCTAGGCTCATATGGAAACTAGGCACATAAAGGCTGAACACATATGAAAGTTTCCATACTGGGGCCATTAGCAGCTTCAGGGAGTGATTTTCCCCAGGTTTGAAGCATTACAAGTATTTAAGGGGAGGATAAGTACTCTTTCCCCATGCTCAGTGGTCCCAATCCTGGCTGAAGTCCATGAAAATGCTACTGCTTGTTCTTAAAAAACAAGAAACCCTAATTGATCTTCACATGTAGTTTGATTCTTAAAATTTTAAGTGATGCTAATTGACAGTACATGCCATATGAAGATATGAAAGTGCATTGCACTGAGTTTTTCTATCTAGCTCAGTATTTGGACTTAAGAACCTGACTGGGGTTGGGACCTCCTTGGGGGTCGCAACTTCATTTCAAGGGGGTAACGAAAAGTTGGATGCAGCCATTTTGGAATTTGGCACTGGGCACCTTTCATGACACTTCCAACCTTCACATCACATCCAGGGGGTCCCCGACAGATTCTCATTCTCAAAAAGGGATCATGGACTGAAATGCTCAAATACCACTGTTCTACACAGTGTGGAAGTAGCCCACCAAAATTTTAGTTACAACATCTTCCCCAGTATTACTTAGGTAAACGGAAGACTGAAGCTGGGATACTGGCCCCAGGAGCACAGATCTACAGCTATCCAGTGCTGTCTAATATGGATAGTGCAATCCTGTGCAAGGTTTCACAAAAGTAAGTCCTGTGGTATTCAATGGGATTTATTGTGCTGTCCAAATGTCTTTCAGTGTCAGAGCTCAAATTCAGTCTAACAGCAAATATTGAAATCCAACGTAATCAGATCTCAAGTGTACATCTCAAATATTCCCTGAACACTGAGTAAATATTTGAATACTTGGATAATGTTTGCTGACTATTAAGTATCAGAATTCACTGAGAAGTATTTGATGAGCAGTTTTTTAGAAGTAAATTTGTTCCAAACTAACTTAAAAATATGGTTTCATTTGTAATTTAAGTATGGTAATAGTGAAGCGGGAGGCTGCAGTGGTTCAGTGGTTAGAACGCTGGAGTTAGAATACTGCTTGACCGGAATTCCACCCAGCAGGCCAGCAGTTCAAGACCTGAGTACTGCCAGATGGGGTGAGCTCCTGTCCTTAGTCCAGATCCTACCAACCTAGAAGTTCGAAAGCATGCCAGTGCAAGTAAATAAGAGGTACTGCCTCGGTGGGAAGGTAACAGCGTTCCATGCGCCTTGGTTTAAAGTCATGCCGGCCCCATGATCACGGATGTGTCTTTGGACAACGCTGGCTCTAAAGGTTTGGAAATGGGGATGAGCACTGCACCCTAGAGTTGGACACAACTGGCAGTTAACCTGTGGAGGACCTTTACCTTTTTAATAGTGAAGCACTGTCAGAAGTCAGTCCAAGGTTTATGAACTCTCTGGAGCCAACAAATAAAGCAAGGCCAACCCAAGTCCTCCCGACCCCTGTGGTGGCAGCCCACTTTCTAGATCATGTGTCTTCTCCTCCCACTTTCTTATAGCACAACATAGCAGGTGCCCTGCAAGATCTTTCAGCAGGGGGACAGCACACATGCACTCAGATGTGCCCAATGGGATTAATTAAGCCTTTAGCTTAAATAACAATCTACACTTTAGATTGTCTTTTAGGAGACTGGCATCAATATCCTCTGATTAACTCACACACTTGCTATTTTTTGAAACAGACGCATTGAGAACATTCCAAATCAGTTTCTGTCTGCTTGAAAAGCCCCCATAAGTCTTCTGGATAGTAGTAGTGGTGCCGCAGTTAAAGTGGGGGCTCGAAATGGTGGCGAAGGGCCAGTGAGCCTTTCAAGGCAAAATAATGAAAAACAGATTGGGAGGCCAAGGAAAACCTACATTTCTGGCAGTCACAAAACTCGACACTTAACGTTATGAGTTCCCTGATTTTCTGCCTTGAAAGCTTTTTCAGCAACATGGTGTTCGCAAAAGGGATGAAGAGAGACAACTGTTTATCAAGTGCTAATAATACCAGCAGGAACAAATGCAACACTTTTCATTTTCTATTTTTTTTTGCTGCTTTTGCTATATAATTCAATGCTAATTCAAGGCTTCCCTTGAAGCCTTGGTACAAAAGAGCACCATAACTGTTTGCAGGGTAGGGGCTGTGTGGCAGCAATGCAATCCCCAGGATTGTGCTGCTGCTGAAGAGCAGGGTTTTTTTTACCTGAGGGAGTACAGTTCTCCAGGGTGCAGTTTGCTCTGCAAAAACCACTTCCTGATTTTACTATTCTATGCAAGTTTTCAAGTTTTTACATATCCGCAGTGATGCTCAGGATAGGAATCTTGAAATCTCATTTTGTAATGTTGCAGAGCCACCAGTTGCAGAGGACAAAATCCAGAGTAACTACGGAGAGTCCTTGCTCCGGTGTAAGAACAACTTACCCTGGATTCAAATATGAATTTCCCATTGGTTTTCACTAGGTGGTGCAATAAATACGGGTGCACATAAAGAGCGCAATCCAGAGTAATTACAGAGAGTCCTTGCTCTGGTGTAAGAAAAATTTGCTCTGGATTGCAATATGAATTTTCCATAGGTTTTCACTAGGTGGTGCAGTAACTACGGGTACACATACCGGTAATGTCTCTTACATGCTCCCGTAGTTACTCTGGATTGTAGGGATAGTCTCTTATGTGCTCCCGTAGTTTCTGTGGATTTGGAGGGATAGGAACTTTTCCGCTTGTGCAAGATGGAGTTTGAATATTTGAATATTTGAACTGAATATTTTGCAGGATTTGATTTTGAATTGAATATTGTGCAGGATTGTCCACTAATAGAAGAACAACTCTGGAAGAGTTAATTCTCTCTGTTTAACAATCTTGTGCAATACGTTTCTACTGGTGCAAGAGCCTTTTCACAAGCAGAAGCAAGAGGAGGAGGAACTACCAGTGGTGTAGCTATGGGGAACACCAAGATATGTAGTGCAGGTGTTGCAATGCACCATGTAAGCGGCCCTTCCGGTTTGCTTTTGGAACCATTCTGGGCAATGGTAGCAATATGCAAGTGCACATTTGCATTGCTGTCACTACTGGGAACAGCTCCAATGATGAGTAGAAATCACCATTTACACATCTTCATTATCACATCTCTCTGTAGCCAACTGACCTAGGACTGCTCAGACTAAATAGCAGCAAGTCCTTACTCAGATCCTGTAGGATTTGTGGCCTTTTGCCGTCAGTCCAGTTCTAACATACAGTACTTATCAGCTTTATGTAAGAAGCTGGTAACTGCCTGACTGCCTAGCTGAGGTGAAATGGAGGGAGACAGTCTGACTGGCATCTCTCATTCCTGAGGTGAATTTTACCTCAGAAGCTGTTACACCTCCGTGCGAGTTGAAATCACCTCAGGGAAGGGTGATGCATTTAGAGTAGTGATTTTTGATTTGCCGCGCATAGTTCTCAGGTGTGCTGTGGAAGTTTGGAAAAAGTCATGTATTAACAGGAAAACTAGGGGTTTGAACAGGCTGGTATGCCTTGTCAATGGTAAAAACAACTAATGGTGTGCTATGACGATTGCAATGCCTTGGTAGTGTGCCATGAGATGGAAAAAGATTGAAAATCACTGGTTTAGAGTCTCCTCAGGAAAGGAGTTGAGACCTCGCCAGAGCTCTACATTATTATTACATGCTCTGAGTAGTGATTTGTGTGGATCTGGCAAACGGACTGGATATACGACTACGATAATGTGACTTCTGATTTTGTACTGGCTGCTGTAGTATTTGTAAATAGTTATTCTTCCTGAAAGAATCTATTGAGTGCTGCCTCATTTTTCTCCCACACACATACTGCCACAGCCATCATTAGAGGACGCTCTGACAGGGACTTCTTCTACATAGTTCTGCTGCAGTGTTGGTGTAGCTGCTGCGGATCTATTATACTATATACGTAAACCCTGACCGTACTGATTTAGGTTGTGCTCAACTGGCAGACTCCAAGCACCACATATACATGTGTGTAAGCATGTCACAGATCTTACATCAAAAGGATGTAATTAAAAAGGTTGATAGACAACAGGTTGCCATGTTGTGTAAAGTTTGTTGTGTCATATAAAGCCAAAGCTTTAGATATGCTATAAATATCAGTAGTAATGTCATAAGTCATGAAAAAGACATTGTGTGAGGGTGGAATGAATGCATTGTGAATTATAATCATCCTTCCTGCAAGAGCCTGAATCTATGGTGTTATATTGAATGTGAATGTGCCCAATTATACTTACATTTTGAGTTAATGGGCACTAGGTGCTAACTAAAATAACTCAATAAAAAACAGATTGCCCAGCTAAATAGTCACATGAACTTTCACTGGAATGCCTATTTTACTACATGTATTAAAATGCACAATTAAGGTATAAGGAATGACAGCCACTGCATTATGTGTAGCCTTAACCAGGAAAACCCATCCCCCATACACTCAAATCTCTAGTCCATCTTTGGTATGGAACAATTGATTTATGAACCAAAGAGTTGACTTTTCAATGATATTTATTCAGGCGTGTTACTGTCCCCTTGTAAAAGATGTCCCTGTAGCTTGCCATGCTAGTCATGACCAACTCTAAGGATGGTGCTCATCCTTTACAAGGCCAAAGAGCCTGTGTTGTTCAAAGATGCCTCCATGGTCATGTAGGCAGCATTGTTAAATGCCAAAGGTGTATGTCACCTTCTAACTGAAGTGGTGCTTATTTATCTGTGTTTTCAAACTGTTAGGGGGTTGGACTAGATGATCTATTAGAACCCTTCCATCTCTATGATTCTATGAGATGCTTACATGGTTTCCTCATTGAGAGTCGGTGCTGTTTCCAATGCAGTCACTTGAACATGAGTTGAAAGAGATGCCTACAACTAGAAGCACATTCCCTCTTCATCACATATGCATGAAGCTGTCCATACACTCTGAAAATTCTTAGCATCTTTGGATCAATTCCCAGGATTCTGTAGTGAATCAGTTTAAATATGTTTTATGAGTGTCATATTGAGTCTACATTGCTTATGGCCCAATCCTACGGGCATGTAACATCTCTGGAACAAATGTTAAACACTTTCTAACTGTCACAAAAGGTGGCAAGCTGAGTGTAGAGCATGCCCTGGCTGTTGCCACAGCAAGAGGCATGTGGTCAACCTGCCATCAGATTAGGGTTGCCATAATTCTCTTCCACAAAATCAGGACAGGACCGTCTGTCCCATTTGCAATTATGTGAACACAATCCCCCAAAATCAGGATTGTTCCTGTTTGGCACTACATCAGATGCCTACCAGCTCTGGTCAATTCATATAGAGTGTGGGAGGAAAGGGGGAGGAATGAGGCAGCAAAAGGGGCTTAGAGAAGGGAGGACTGAGACCATGTTTTGTGGCAACTGCATTTGCTGAAACCAATCCCATGTCTCAGCCTCAATCTGTCTTTATATGTCTATGCAAATTTGCATCAGATATAGAGCTGCAGAAGGATTGAGTAAACCTGGTGGAGATGCATGGCCTTACTCTCCAGCAAAGAAACAAATGTTCCCTTACCCTGAAGAGGCCTCTGGAGAAAGAAAATTCTCCAGAGTAGTAGTGTGGTGTGATGTGTTCCCCAGCACTATTTTTCACTTATATGTATACATGCGAAAAATTAAAGGGATGGGCAACTGCACTCTCCATAAATTCTATGTGACATTTCTCTTAAATTGAGAACTTATCACAAAATTTCCCAAGTTCAATTTTGACATTATATCTTCAGTGAGTATTGCATCAAAATAATTTGGATGTCCAAATGAATTTGAATCAGAAAATCAATAATTGGACTATAAAAATCTTAACTACTCGTTAGAAGGTCTATATAGCTAAGATGAAACCAACCTCCTCCTTTAGCTTCATCGGCATTAACAGGGTGATCAACTTTGCTCCCTTTGAAACTGGTTTCAAATTACTTGCAGATGGCTGGAGGTAGATGAAAGACTCTATAAAGGTGTTCCTGATTCTGTTCTTTGGTCCCCAGACTATTGGGCTATGTGCTGACACATGCATGCTTGTTTTACAATATCGTTTGACATGTGGGATTTATGTGTCAAAATTTCTCTGAAAGCCAAGAAAACATCAACCAGTGAGCACAGTGAAACAGCAAAAGGACTGGTTGTGTGTTTGGGATTTTTTTTAAAGACAGAAGTCAAAATGTTGGCAAGTGTCAAGTCTAAAATCAAGTGCCAAATGCACACACATTTGAGTTCTGCCAACAGACTGAAATTCCCTTGCTGTGCTTTGTGAGAGTCTATGTCTGCCCCTAAAATACTGTTATAAAAATGGTACCTTTTTCTCTAAATCCATTAATAAGATAAACTTGTTGGTCAAACTCCAAAACCACTGGAGCCATATTTAATTTGCTGCTTTTTTATGGATTTCAGATTTTGTATGCTGAGATGTTCAGAAATATAATGGGACATTTTCGTAGAATGATTGATGAGAAGGCTTTGGAATCTCATGTTCTGCAGATACCATCTTTTGCATATATTCACAATTAAATACCACACTGTTATCATTAGTGGTGCACCATCCTCAGAATGAAATAAAAACAGAGATGGTTTATAATTCAGCTTCTTGTTGGGTAGCAAACCTGTTCTGTTGCTTAAAAGTCAGGGTCCTCTTGTGGGGCAGAGATTGCTCTCCTTTTTCCACCTAAGTGGGAGAAAATGAAATTGAAGGATGGTGCATCACTAATGGTAACAGTGTAGTATTTAATATCTATCTATCTAAAATTGAAGAGTCACTGACTGATTCACTGACTCACTGACTCATCAATGCCCAGCCAAAACCACCAGACCTAGAAGCATGAAATTAGGGGAGAGTCTTCCTTCCATGTTGTAGCTACCCAATAAGAACTAGAAATTCAAACCAGAAGGGTGTGAAAGGGGGTGCAACGTGTTTTTGTCCCTATACTTAATAATGAAGAATCACTGACTTATCAACACCCAGCTCAAAGTACTGGACCTAGAAGTATGAAATTCAGGAAGGGTATTGCTTCTGTGACACAAGGACCCACCAAAAACCAATTTTTAGACATTTAACTCCTGAGGGGGTGAAAGGGGTGTAATGTGATTTTGTCCCTATTTAAACACTGAATCATAGAATCATAGAGTTGGAAGGGACTTAGTAGATCATCTAGTCCAATCCCCTGACTGTAGCAGGAAATCCTCCAGAAATCTCTGACCAGTGCTTGTTGAGCCTTTGCAGTGAAGGAGAATCTACCACCTCCCTTGGCAGTCAATTCCACTGCCGCACTCCTGTCACTGTCAGGAATTTTTCCAAATATCCAGTGGGAATATTTTTTTCTTGGAGTCTATATCTGTTGGTTCTAGTTCATATAAATCATAGAATCCTAGAGTTGGAAGGGACCAAGTAGGTCATCTGGTCCAACCCCCTGCCTATAGCAGAAAATTCTCCTGGAGCATCTCTGACAGATGCTCGTCAAGCCTCTGCTTGAAGATCCCCAGTGAGGGAGAGTCCACCACCTCCCTTGGCAATCTGTTCCACTGCCGAACCGCCCTCACCATCAGGAATTTTTTCTGGATATCCAACTGGAATCTCCTTTCTTGCAGTTTGTACCCATTGGTTCTAGTTCTGCTTTCAGAGGCAGATAAAAACAAATGAGCCCCTTCCTCCCAATGACAGCACTTCAGGTATTTGAAGAGGGTGATCATGTTTCCTCTCAGCCTTCTCTTCTCCAGGCTGAACATCCCAAGTTCCCCCAACCTATTCTTGTAGGGCTTCCCTTCCATCCCATTGATCATTCTTGTCACTCTCCTCTGAACTTGCTCCAGTTTGGCTACATCTTTCTTAAAGTGAGGTGCCCAGAACTGAACACAGTACTCAAGGTGAGGTCTAACCAATGCAGAATAAAGAGGAACTATAGCTTCTCACGACTTGGAAGTTACAGTCCTCTTAATGCAGTCTAAAATGGCATTTGCCTTCTTTGCAGACACATCACACTGCTGACTCATGTTCAGCTTGTGATCCACGGCGACTCCAAGATCCCACTCACCTTTTGTGCTGCCAAGCCAAATATCCCCCATTTTATAGTTCTACTTTCAGAGGTAGCTAAGAAGAAATGTGTCCCTTCTTCCATATGTAGACCCTTCAGGTATTTGAACAGTGTGATCATATACCCTCTCAGCCTTCTCTTTTCCAGGCTGAACAGACCAGGTTCCTTCAACCTTTCTTTGCAGGGCTTGTCTTCCAGTCCACTGATCATGAAGACTGACTCAAGCCTCAACCCCTGGATCTGGAAGCATGAAATTTGGGGAGCATATTACTTCTGTGATGTAAGGACCCACTAAGAACCCATTTGGCATTCAGACTGAGCTATGGTGGATTGTCTTTGCTGACATGGTCCCAGTCCTGATCTCCCACAGATCAATTGTGGTTCATTTCATCCTGGGATCCCCTTCTGAGAATGACAATCTGCCCAGGTCCCCCAACTAGTGATGTCATAGCTGGAAATGAGATCAAACAGGAAGTGACATCACTGTAGTGCCAGAGCTCCTTCATGTCTACTTGGAAGTAAGTCCCATTGTGCAATGTGACTTACCCCTGGGAAAGTATGGATTGCAGCCTGAGTGCCCTATCCCAAGATGGTGGCACCCTCCTTCTTGTGACCACCCTGAAATGTAATCCCGACCCCCACTTTGGCAATCACTGTTCTAAGGAAATTACTGCTGATCAGTTCTAAAGAAACAAATATACAGAGCCAAATAATATGATTTGGGGTTTGGCCCTTTTTAGATCCAACCTTTTTTAGATTTTAGATCCAACCTTTAGATCCAACCTTTGTTTTGTTATCAAGCACTATTTCTCATCCAAATTCCTCACTATCCATTTTGCCAAACTGTACAGTGGAAATAAGATAATACCTAGTTTGTATGTTTCGTTCTTACTGATATGTTCTCATTTCTCAAACTAGCCTTCCAAGCCATTGACACTAATCCAAAACTTCTCTTCGTGTATTCCAGGTTGGAACCATTTTTTGCAATAGGCCACCCAGATGCACAAATCCCTCCACCTGTTCCAAATTTCTTCCCACTGACTGTAAGTTCCATCTTCCACCCTTTTCTAACTTTGAACCATTTAATTTGAAGGAAGTCTTCCTCCACTGGTAATCTCCTTGATTGTGATCTTCTTTATCCTTGGTGACCAGGCACATACCATCTGCGGAGCAGAGATTGTTAACCAATTTAAATCAAAATCTTGTTTCCCTTTCTTCTTCAGGGCCAGAATCACGGCAGCTACCATAATCAAATTAAATAGAAACAGAGGCAGAGTGCAGTTCTTGCCGTCTTCCAACCTTGATCTTAAGCAATTTTGTCTGTACATAATATGTCCTTACTGCAATCTCATAAATGCTTCCAAACCCTGTTCTTGGAACACAGTACAGTGTCTTTGTCTTCCATAAGCCCTTTTCTCAAACACTATCAAAGGCCTGTCTTGAAGGAATTTAATTTCAGGTTACAGCTTCAATTGCTCTCTTTACGTTTCTTTTTATCTTGCGCTTCTCTGTAAACTGCTGCTCTGTTAATCTGGCTTCCTAGCCTCACTGCCACCTCCTGCAATCTCCAGATCTCCACATATTTGCAAAATCTTCTTTTAAATGACCTTCATTCCAGAGGTCAGGACCAGGCTGGAGACATGGCAGTTCCACCCAATGCAGAATCCAGTCCTGATGATGCACACTGACTTTCTGAGGTCATCAGCCTATACTAGAGAAGCTGGAACCTGAGAGCAGAATAAAGAATGCAAGGACTCAGGCAAAGACAAACAGATGGACTATGTGTTTGTGTCCATGCCTGGCCAATCCAGAATCCCATAGTTCAAAGAAAACCACTAGAAGGTGTAGTGATATGGTACAAGGATGGAAATCTAAAGGTGGCCAGGCTCAGCTGAAAACTTCTATCCAAATCTTGGACCTCTTGGTAACAGACACAAATTTTTCTCATGTGACTTTGCAGTTATCCTCATCTCTCTTTGATACAATCAAATGATGATGGTTCAATCAGATCAAGCACGCAGTTCTCCTGAATAGTCATAGCAAATAATTCTACTGCTAAAATATATGTGGTGCAGTTGGAACAAGAAATGTTACATGCTAGGATTCATTCAGCATAATTTTTCCCCTTCCCAGTTCACATGCTGGGGCATGGACAAACACGTTCACGTTCTTTGAAAGAGAAAGTCTCAGTAAGTGATGTTGCCTCCCACAATATTGTCTCGCACATAAATGTATAGGAGACAATCGCCTTAAAGTTTTGGGACCTAGATATCTTCAGACCGTCTTCTCCATATTTGCCATGTATGGTTTGTCCCTCCCCAAAGTGCTTCTTTAGTTAATCTGTCAAAATTGAATGTTTTCATTCAGTTTTTGGAAGGCACTGGTGGCTACACTGGTGGTAGGGATGTGTAATCTGGTTCTTTCCATTGTGGATCTTGGCTTGGTCAATGTAGCTGTTAATTTTACTGTTTTTGCTTTATTTTGATAGCCTATTTTGTTTTATGGTTTATTTTATTGTGAACTGCCTCGGGCTGCCTAAGGGCAGGAAGCAGGGAGCAGAAATTTGGTTGTTTTTTTTTTAACAAAACACATATTAAAGAAAATGCAGAACCAGACTGAGCAAGTGGACTGGAAAGAGGAAAATGTCAAGGGGAGCGAGGCAAAAGTAGTGGAGAAGCTTCTAATGTTCCCTGATCACCTACGGTCCTATTTACAAGACTATAACACAATAATACAGTACTTATACATTCAATAATATTTCTTAAGTATCCAAAAAGTACCTGTGGATCAAGACTGCGTAAAGTATTAAACATGTCATTAACAATGAAAAATAAAATTCTTCCTGTTGTATTAAATGAGAACTTTTATCACACACTCACACTCCCTTGCCTGGAACTCTGTCTTTTCCCCTACAGCGTTGTGCCTGAGACATGTATCAAGAAGACTTGGATCAAATGACTATCTATGTATCTCTCTCTCTCTCTCTCTCTCTCTCTCTCTCTCTCTCTCTCTCTCTCTCTCTCTCTATCTTATACTTATAAATTATAATATAAGGAGTTACTTTTCAATCACCCTGTATAGTGCTTTTCAACTGAAAACTTCACAAAGTGGGTTTACAAGAAAATGAAAAAATTAATAGCTAATTAATGGATCCGTGTCCCAAGACAGCTTACAACCTAAAATGCAAAAAGAATGCCAACTACAAGTTAAAACTCCCCATTTTCGACATTTGGTTCTAAGAACCTCTATGAATATCTATTATCTCGTTATACAAAGGCATTTGTAAAATGTTAGTAGGAACTATCTCTGTACAAGCAGCAACACAATCACATCAAAAATTTTGCAGCTTGTGGCTATTTGGATTCCTAAATCAGATCTTCCATTTGCCCTTTGTGTTAGTAGTGAAATTTATATAAAACACTTGGTGATCGGCTATTCTGATTTGCATGATAAATCCACGTGTTTTATAATACTTTCCTTTGGAAGTAATGGAACTGTTCCAGAATAAGCAATATCATGTAGCCCATCAATCACATTTTACAAGTGGGGGTTCAAAGATATAAAGTTGCAAGCAGGGGGAAGTCATCCCATCTCTCTTTTTGTGTTTTGGGGATTGGGCCATAATTCAGAGGAACATATGCTTTTCATATAGTAGGCCCCAGGTTCAACTTCCCAGAACTCCCATTTTGGGCTAGGAAAGGCCATGTCTGAAACCCTGGAAAGCAATGGCCAGACTCTCTAAACCAGGGCCTCCACAGGGGTGTCGCGAAGGCTGAGAGACCACCATTTTGGTCTCCACTCTCTTGTGACCCCAAAAAATCAACTTCATGATGGTGTGTTGTACCCCATCATGTCATATGTCATTAGATTTGTCTTGAAGAGCTGAATCTGATGCAAAACTCCATTTTGAAATATCTTCTTCCTATCAAAAATTCTGGCCAAAACACTAAAAAGAAAAATATGCATTGAAAATGCATGGGAAAATGTAAGTAATTTATTTCATGACTTCACTCACAAGTAGGCAAATGTGCCATGGTCCAGTGGAATGGGCAGACTGAGAGCATTCCAAGGACACTAGTAGAGTCCTGTTCCAATGAATGCAACCCCCACTCCAGAAGGACATTCCCTCCCTCCCCTTTGCACTGAGTTCCACTGAAAGTATGGAAGGTCAGTCCAGGGGTGCACGGCTTCCAGCATGGCCCTGATCCCAGGCATTTACAAAGTTCCAGAAGGCAGACCCCCCCCAACACTGAAAATGATAAAACTGGCTCTGCAGGTAGTGTGAAACTTTTCCCCCAAAATTTATTTGTAAAAATAGTCCAAACTCCTCTTCCCCACTCCCCAAGCTTAATGTCCTGTCTTTAACCCTCTGGGACGTTAATGCTTTTGGGGGGATGGTTGAGGATGTTTTTATTTTATTTTTATTAATTTTATTTTTTCTTATGTCCTCTTTCTCCAGGACATGTCCTCTTTTTAATCCTTGTATCCTGGGGAAAAAAATCTTCATTGTCCTCCTTTTCCTTGTGATCAGGCAGACTGTTTGGAATAAATTATCGCTGCAAGCCTACATATGCTTTCCTGGGAATATGCCCCATTGAAGAGAGTCTGGGAGCTTGGGGGGAATTTGGTGTAAGATAGGACCTGTGGGGTTGGGGACATGGATGAGAGAGAGCATGGGGATTTGGGGGGGCTGAGTGAGCATATGTCCTTTTTTTCCTGGACAGGTCCTCTTTTTTAAAACCTTGTGTCCTGGGGTAGCAAGATTTACAAGGGGGTCCTGGATGGATTCCAAAGATTGAAATTGCCAAAGACCACTGAAATGGCCAAAGACCACTGCTCTAAACCACAGTCTAAAACTGCATATAAAGCTCTACTGTTTGTATTTTTATAGGTCTTAATGTCTTTTTCAACATTTTCATGTTTGTTTCTCATACGAAGAACTCATAGAACTCATAGTTTATCTGTACTGGCAATTTCATTTCTATTGTTAGAGCTATTTTCTTCACCTACGGGAAATAAGGGAATCTTTGGGGCAAGTCAATTGACTGACACACAGCCCCTGCTGGCTGCAACATTAGAGATGTAAGTAGCCTTGCTTAAAATTTCCTTTCTATTTTCTTGTGCGGTATATCCAAATACTCACTTATGAACAATGTTGGGATAAGGCCACATTTTCAACGGTTCATGTCTGCTCCAGTTGATGCACTCATTCTTCATTTCAAATAAGCAATTCCATTATGGAATAAATCAGTTTGTTTTATAACCCTTGAAGCCAGATTGTGCAATGTTTTCCAGCCCCTTTGATATACAATTTTAATATGACTCTGAATTTTTTCCACATACTAAAATATTTTGCACATCATTTGCCCAGCACCCACTGGTAAATTTTACTATTGTCAGCACCCAGCTCCAATTTTACTATTGTCAGTACTGAAGGCAAAAGTAATCGCTTCAAGGTTGTGGTTATGATATCTGCGACCTCAATAGTTATTAGACAAATTATTAATTTTATGTTCAATTAAGTCATAATAGAATATCAATGCATTGTGATGTTAATGAAGATTCTTGTAGCAGAAAATAATTTGCTAGCTTGTCTGTACCACAAATTAAGTAAGCCTATATAATCATATATAAAAGAGAAAAGTCACTGACTCACTGACTGACTGACTCACTCACTCATCACTGCCCTGCCAAAACCGCTGGGCCTAGAAGCGTGAAATTTGGGGAGGGTGTCCCTTCCGTGACTAAGTGGTACACTAAGAACCAGTTTTCGGAAATTCCAACCGGAAGGGAGTGAAAAGGGGCATAATGCGTTTTCCTCCATATACTTTGCATTGGAGAATTGATGACTCATCAACATTCCGCCCCAACTGCTGGGCCTAGAAGCATGGAATTCTGGGAGGGATCCTTCTGTCACCTGAACACCCACCAAGAACCCATGTGGAGAAATTTAACCCTTCAGAGGCTGAAAAGGGGGCAACATGTTTTTGTCCTATATTTAACATGGGAGACTGACCAACATCCAGCCAATTTGGTGCTCAGACCCTGGTGCACTGGGGAATGTTGTTCGGAGGAAGAGGTTGCACTGGCGAGGATGCTGCGCATGGGGAGAAGTTGCGCAGGGGGGAAGTTGCGCAGGGGGGAAGTTGAGCATGGGGGGAAGTTGTGCATGGGGGGAAGTTGCGCATGGAGGGAAGTTGCATATGGAGGGAAGTTGCACATGGAGGGAAGTTGCACATGGGGAATTTGCACATGGGGTGTTGATGCGCATGGGGGGAAGTTGCGCATGGGGGAAAGTTGATGCATATGGGGGGATGGCAGACGGGGGAATTTTACTCCCGCAACGTGGGTACGCCTTTTGCTAGTCATAGTTATAAAAGCCTTCCACAATGCATTTATATTCATAGCATTCTGTACATAGTATGTTTCAATAGATACGAGGGCTATGATTGGAATTTTATCAGAGAGTAAAAAGTTTATTTTGAGCTCTTAATTCAGGTTGATGACAGTGTCTGGATCAGGACTGTAGAAAAGGCAATGAAATGCATATAGAGGTATAACATAATTATTGTAATTTATTTATTTGCAATTTTGTGTCAAAGCTATTGAGGTTGGATCTTTAAATTAAAATATAAACATCCCTTAAGGCGCAGTTAATGACAATGTGGTCACAGAGGTCAATTTGTTCTGAAACTTAGCCCTTTTAAGTCACTTGAAAGGGAACTTGATTCATTGCTTGCCTTGTTACCACAGTAAGTAATTGCCTTTGAATAACATGAAAATACAGTGGCGCCTCACATAAAAAACACCCCACATAAACTATGTTCCACGTAACAAACAAAAATTTCTCTAAGATTCTGCTTCACATAACAAAACTATGCTTCACGTAACAAACACACTTGTTGGCAATTGGGGCAGATGTGCTGGCCGGCTTCTCTTTTAAAAAGCATCAGGGCTGCCTAGCACGCCTGCCCATAGCAAAAGCAACACTTCCATGCTGTTCCTCCTGTGGCCGGGTGTCCGCTGGGCAGAGGGAGAGAACAGCAGTGGAGAAGAGGGAAGCAGCTCAGGGCCAGCCAGAAGGGAGCAGGGCAGAGAGTGGCTCAGGATGGAGAGAAGGAGAAAGTGGGGAGACATTTTGAAAGTGTCTTGGATTGCAGCCTCCTAACTATGTCTACCCAGAAGTAAGCCCCATTGCGTTAAATGGGGCTTACTCCCAGGAAAGTGTCTTTAGGACTGCAGTCTAAGTAGACTTCATAGGATCATGCACATTCAATGCATGTTAAGAATTCAGTTCCAGTATTATATCATCATTTTTACATCCAGTTAATATTTTTATATGAATATTTTTTTGGGTTGTGGAACAAATCGTCTGAATTTCCATTATTTCCTATGGGTAAATCCACTTCACATAAAGAACATTTCATGTAACAAACATACCTCTGGAACAAATTAAATTTGTTACGTGAGGTGCCACTGTAGTTAATCTCAGGAGCTTCCTGGAACCAAATGTCATGAATGGGGGTGTTCAACCTGTAGTCTTTCTTATGGGCACTCAAAGTCTAACCTGTGCTGGAATAGTCAGGCCAACTGTTCTGCACCATATCCAGCAAAAAGTAGGATGTGGCTATACTACAACTCTGAGTAAGGGGATATTTATTCCCTTACCTTGTGTTGTGTACCAGGCACCCCATGTGGCCACTTAGATCTGCACCAGTGAAAACTCTGACATGAATCCAAGGAGCCTAATAAAAAGCCAGACTGACTGGGAAGGATGTCGGGATCCAGCCTAAGTTACCAAAGCTGGTCTCTCACCTCCAGACTCACTCTTTCTAACCCCATATCACCCCATTCTGCGCTCCTACCACACTCTCTAATCTCCCAAGGTAGCTACCCTTGCCTGGCTCCTGGTCTTATGTAAAATTAGCTTCCTGTGGTGTAGCTGCAAACATGTTTGAAGATGTGTTTGTGACACTCCTGGACCACTGCAAGAGACTTGCTCCAGCCAGTTGCATCTTCTGAATTGTACTCTTAATGTTACCAAAGTATGGAATTGATTTATTCAAAATGAGCAAGAAGGAAGTGTTCAAAATGATCAAAATGTTTTAAACAATACATTTTTAGGTCAAACACTGTTTTTAAGAAAGGCTTCAAGGCAACATTGATGCAACAAGAAAATTACATGGTGTCTTTTAAAAAGCTTCAGGGCTGCCTAGCCCGCCTGCTCATAGCAAATGTTTGCTGCAAACAAGAAGCTTTTGCCAGAAACAAATTCTTCTTTATATGTTTCTTTACCAGGAGTAAAAAAAGCACCTGCTAAATGTGGAGTCAAGCAAAAGTGAGCAAATAATATGCTATTGATGCCGACTGCTTTCTAAAGGGGTCACTGAGTATGAAAATCAAGATAATAAAACACCTGAGTTTCACAGACACCATAGATTAAAAACAAAACTGACATGGTGTTTTTAAATTGGTGGATAAAATGTTTTGCTGGCTTCAAAGCAAACTCCACTTATTTTATTTTTTTGCTCCTCTTCTGAAACACCTTCTTGTGATTAAAGATGTTTCTGATCAGCAGAGAAGCAATTTTCTTAAATATTAGTACAAGATGGTATGCAAAGGCATTTCTGTCCAGAGATCAAATTCATATTTTCATATTAATTGCCTGCCTTTAACAATGTAGTCATGGGAAGCCACTGATGAAAGAAAAAGTAGACGATGGGCACAATCCAGAGTAACTACGGGAGCACGCAGGAGACATTATGTGCACTCATTGTTACTGTACCACGTAGTGAAAACCTATGGGAAATTCATATTGCAATCCAGAGTAACTTGCTTTTACTCCGGAGCAAGGACTTCCCATAGTTACTCTGGATTTCACCCTATATCATCATTTTTAACCATGGACCCCTTGTGGCTCTGTGTATAAAGGTGCTGTGCATGTTGATTTGAAGATCGGCAGGTCAGCGGTTCAAGACCCTGGTGCTACATGAAGCAAAATCCTGGGAACAGGCCCCTGGAAAAGGCTGGCCAGATTTCCCCATGTCACATCAATCATCTAAAGTGGATCCTGCGAGGGGAGGGAATAATGCTAAGAAAGTGTTTAACCATCCTTTGCTTCCAAGTTCTGTTAGTCAATAGTGCCAACATTTCATTATCAAACATAGCTTGGATAAGAAGCTGTCTCTGCAGAAACTCTGCCTTCAGTCCAAAGGCACCAAGATTTAGATATCCCTACTAAAATTGAGTCCTGACATCAATCAAGTAGCCACAGACTCTTGGCAACTTGTTTCCTTTGAAATATTGTAAGCAGTTCGTACAAGCAAACAAAAAAATCCCTGACTTTAAAAGGTCAGAAAATTGAGGGAAGCACGAACATTTGAAATGTGGTGCAGTACTCAGAATGACATGAGTCCTTAAGAGAGGAAGAAGAGCCACTGAAGGATCCATTCCCATCCACATATGTGGCTTTCTACGTGCCCTAATACATTTTCTTATAGCCAACAAAGTTTTGTAATGTACCTAGATACATCCTGGCAAGGGCTGTCCAATGCATTCCTGCTACAGGAGATCTATGCACACGATGGCTGCAATCCTAAAGACACTTTCCTGAAAGTCAGATCCATTGAACACAGTGAGGCTTACTTTTGAGTAGACATGGTTAGGATTGTGCTTGATGTAGTATTATTATTATTATAAATATAAATTTTTATCATTAAACAAATGTTTTTAATTATTTTAATATTTTAAACAGATTCAGCAACACATGCAATATATATTTCTTTTGAAAGTTTTGTAATATGTCTTTCAAAGTTTTGGAATTCTTTGGAATATGTGTTTGGAAAGGCAAAGCAAAACTTGAGCTGGTTGCTCTCTCTCTCTCTCTCTTTCTCTCTCTCTCTGTATGTATGTATAAATTGCTCATATATGTGCTCACGCTTAAGTAATCAGTTGTCTCAAAGCCAAGATGATGCTGAAAACTGGCATTTGGGGAAGAAATACTGTACCTCTCTGATTTGGGTTTGACAAGCTTTTCAGAAAAGGAAAGCAATCACAATTCTGCTTTGAGTGCATGGGACTCATTTTAAGGACCATAATAAAAAGCAAATTACCTCTGTGGCATCAGCTAAAAAAAGACAGCTGAATGATAGATTAGAAGAGACAGAAAAGGAAATGAAGGAGTTGGAAGCAAAATAAGCAAGGTCTGATCACCAAAAAAAGACAGAGGATCAAGTTACTGGAATTAAGAATGCAGTTTTTTCAATTATGTATGAAGACTTTTCTGTGTAGTCATATGGGAGGACAAATCTAATATCACAAAAGAAATCCAAATTTGAAGTTGACTTAGAATGAAGTGGTCTCTACAGCAGATACACTGGTACCTTGTAAGACAAATAACTTGTAAGACAAATGCTTTGTAAGACATACTAAAATTTCTAAGGAATTCTGCCTTGTAAAAATGCATTGAACTCTATGGAAAGTGAAACTAAGCTACATGGTTGCGTTTACTCACAAGTAAGCAAACACACCTTGATTTGTGAAGGGGAAAGAAAGGCCATCAAAATGGCCCTGATCTGATGAACATGGAACTCAACAAATGTTCTGGAAGAGTGTTCCCCAGCAAAGAAGAAACAAAGGCTTGAGGAAGCAAGTTGATTCCCCCTCCTCTTTTAGACTTGTAAAGCTAGGTTAGTCCTAATAGCAACATGGGTTTAAATATTAGAAATTACACTGGGTATGGCTGAAAAATCTTACTGATTTTTTTTAGAGTGTGCGTGTGAAGCTTATGGCAGGCAGAGAGAATCCTACAGTTTCAATACTCATTGCAATTCTACAGAGAAAATTCACTTGGTGGAACAGTGTTGGTTTCATCATCTCATCTCCTCTTAGCTTTTTTTGTTGATTTAATTTGCTTGATGATGTTACTTCCAGCCATAGATAACTTTCGGTGGGTCCTGGACTGACTATCCTAAAAAGTGGGTCCTGGTGCTAAAAGGTTCAAGAACAACTGGTGTAGATCATACCTTACCTATTCAGAAGCCTGACACCTTCTAAATCTGCACATGTACTGAGGAGATGAAGGTGATGACAAAGGATAATAAAAGTATATATTCATTAAATACTAAGAAAGTGATGCATTTAAAAATTAAACCGAAACTGAAGCTCCTCTTCCCAAAACTGATCCGGAAAGCCAGAGATTTTCTCGAATGGTAAGAAAACCTAATGGCCTCTTGGGTCTTGTAATGTATATAAAGCACCCTGTTTCTGGCACACACACTTTTTCTCTGCTAGACTCTTGATGGCTCTTCTTCTCCAACACACTCCCTGCTGTTTTATATCCACCACATTGCAGGGAATCAATTCACTGTTGCCAATTACATCACTGGTACTCCATTTCTTCCAGGTGCAGAGTATGGGTCGAGTCCAACTCCTGCTGCAATCTCTGTTTGTCCTGGCAGTGCTGGTTCAAGCCACAGGAGTTTTCAAGTCTTCTAATTTAAATCAATTCTCAGGTTTCTTTGGGAAACTATTCTGGAGAAATATGGCCATTTAGTAATTATGTTGAATTTAAAAAAATTCTCATAAGAACATGTAAACTTATATCAAAGCATGTGGTTATGTAAAAACCTTGGAAATGCCATTCATCAAACTACAGGATAGATTCTGTACTCTTAACAGACAGAATTCCAAAACCAGAGTGAGAGAGCCCAGAAGTAGTGCATTCTGACAAGGTATCAGGGTCAAGGTGACCATATGTCCTCTTTTTCCAGGACATGTCTTGGATTTCAGCCTTGTGTTCTGGAAAAAAATCTCCCTTGTCCTCCATTTCCTTGTGAGCAGGTAGCATGTAGCCTTCTTGGAATTAATAAATTTTACAAAATACCATAAAATATATGTAAATGCCTTAAAGTTAAATAAAAAGTCATCATTGGCATCCTTCAGTCTCAAAATACTATGGTATTTATAAGAAGTAATATAGTGTTTAAATTAACTACATCAAAACTATATATATATATATATATACCCTAGGCCCATATATATCTTTATGGGTATCCTACATTTTGGATACATCTTGGAGGTATCCTACATCTTTGTATGGAGGTATCCATACATTTTGGAGGTATCCTACATCTTTTTTGGTCATGGCTGAATAGGTCACCCTGAATAGGGTAGACTGCCATAAGAGAGAGACTTTCTCTCTCTCTCTGCCATAAGAGACTGCTCAAGAAAGAGAGAACAGGAAAACAAGTTGGGTTTAGTGCACATCACCATATTTTTTTTGCACCAGTTTAACTTGATAAGCACAGTTTCAGTAAATAAAATTTCAGTGTGTAAGTCAGTGGATGAGAGAGTTTTCCAGCACTGTAAAACTCTCGACTGATGCTTCTTGTCCAAAATCAAGGCATATAGGAAACAGGCTGCAATCCCAAGAGCATTTTCCTGGGAGTAAGTACCATTGAACTCAGTGGAATGCTTCTGAGTTCTTATAAGAACTTAAGAAGAATCTCCACATGATCAGGCCAAAGATCCATCTAGTCCAGCTTCCTGTATCTCACAGTGCCAGATCCCACCAGATGCTTCAGGGAGCACATTTGACACCTGCATCTAGGTGCCCCCATGCATCTGGTATTTTGAGGTTGTCCACCTCTACGCACACCCCTTATGGCTTGTAATCTGTGATGGTCCTTTCTTCTAGGAGTTTGTCCAATCCCTTCTTAAAGGCAGTGAGGCCAGATACCATCACCATATCCTGTGGCAGGGAGTGCCATAGACCAACTACATGCTGATTAAAGAAATATTTTCTCTTCTCCATCCTAACTCTCCCAACTTTCAATTTTAGTGGGTATCCTAGTGGTGGGTTTCAGGGGCTTCTCACAGGTTCTATAGAACCCTTTGCTAATGAGCACCTCATTCTGAGAACCTGTTACTAATGGGACATAGAACCTGTTAATTTATTTGAATCCCACCACTGGGGTGTCCCCTACTTCTGATGTTATGTGAAAGGGAAAAGAGCATCTCGCAGCTTAGGGGTTTTCCTGGATTCGTGGCTGCTCCTGGAGTCCCAGGTGGCGGCTGTGGCCAGGGGATCCTTTGCTCAGCTTTGGCTGATCTGCCAGCTGCAACCATACCTGAGTCGCTCGGATCTGGCCACGGTGACCCGTGCCCTAGTGACGAGACTAGATTATTGTAACGCGCTCTACGTGGGGCTGCCTCTGAAGACGGTCCAGAAGCTGGAACTAGTCCAGAATGCAGCGGCCCGTGTGGTTGCTTGGGTTCGTCGGTTCGACTCTGTCGGGCCACTGATTCAGCAACTACACTGGCTGCCCATTCGTTTCCAGGCTGAATTCAAAGTGCTGGTCCTGACCTTTAAAGCCCTAAATGGCTCGGGTCCAGGGTATCTGAGGGACCGCCTTCTTCCGTACAATCCGACCCGTCACCTAAGGTCATCTGAAAGGGCCCTACTGACTGTGCTGCCACTAAGAGATGTGAGAGATGTGGTGGCCAGAGATAGGGCCTTCTTGGTGGTGGCACCCCGGCTGTGGAACTCCCTCCCCTTAGAACTGAGGAAAGCTCCCTCAATACAGAGCTTCAGGCGGAGCCTAAAAACCTTTTATTTTAAAAAAGCGTTTTAAATGGGACAGAGATTGGGGGGCAGTTTTATTGCTTTTTACTGTTTTTAATAAATGTTTTTAGCCTGTTTTAAATGTTCTCAGTTTTAATCGAATTGTATTTTAATTGAATTTTAATTATGTTTTAATCTATATTTATAATTCTATTTTAATGGTGTTTTATTTTCTATGTGATGTTAGCCGCCTTGAGCTCCCTCTTGCAGGTGAGGAAAGGCGGGGTATAAATTAATAAAATAAATAAATAAAATCTCTCTATCCTCTCTAACCATCCCTTGCATAATTTTGTATGTTTCTATTATGTCCCCCGCTCGAGCGCCTCTTTTCTAGAGTAAAGAGCCCCAAACGCTGTAGCCTTTCCTCTTCCAGAAGGTGTCCCAGACCATCAGTCATTTTAGTCACTCTCCTCTGAACCTTCTCCATTTCCATTATATCCTTTTTGAGATGTGGCGACCCAAACATGAACAGGATTGTACTGATATGACAGTAGCACTAATGCGTATTTGCTTTTACACACACAAACAGAGACAGGGTGCATTCCTAACCAATTTTCCAGCTCTGGAGTAAGGGTAATGCAACTTGGAGGATAGGGAATAAACATTGCCTAACCCTGAGGAGACCTCCATGATTTCCCCACCCCCCCCCCCCCTTTGCAGAATGCAGCACATCCCCCCCTGGCACAGCTATGCCTGTGCTGGAACGTTGTTCAGGATTGTGCCCTCAACTGACTGTTCTGATGAACAGAATAAAAGCCATTAACTTTCCACTGACACATTCATTTCTTGAATGACATTCCACACTGAGGAGATCCAGGTCACGGTGATCTGCCTGACTAGTGTGAAGCTGGAATACATAGAAAAGAAAGAGCTTTCCCAAATCTGTTCACCACCAGTACCATCTGGTATCTCTTCACTTCTGTCAATATTAGTTTTTTACTGACTGTCAAAAGAACAAGCAATGAAGGAGGCAGCTGAATGCATTTCAAAGTGGTCAGTGAATTATTGCATTTGACAAAGTGCCTTTTGGCCCATGGTGTATGCAACCATAGCTTTGGTTTTCTGTAAGGTGCCATATAAATACGGTATTCTCTTCCTTCAGTCAACTAGTCTCTTTATTCAGAAGAAAAAGAATCTTTGGATCAAGTCATGCGATTCTGTTGAAGGCAGTACAATAAAGCTCAGGATCACGTTGGTGAGGACTTTGAACCTTCCTGGCTCACAGAAATCCTAATTGCTTTATGTTAAAAAAAATCAGGCAAGCAGTTTTAAATCGTGGACATGCTTTATTGCTCGGCCATTAGACACAACCAAATTTCTGTGGATTGGGGTATACGAAAAAACTGCTAGAGTACTAATTTAAAGGTACTGGCAGTAATGGGGCTGTGGGTGGCGCAAGTGGTTAAGACGCTGTGTCTGTTAACCAGCAGGTTCGAGACCCATGTTGGCCCCACAGGACAGGGTGAGCTCCTGTCCTTAGCCCAGCTCTGTGATGCCAGCTGGATCCAATCATATTGGCTCTGCCTTTCCATTGGACTAATTCAGTGGTGTGGAGAGGGGGGATTTGCTGCTTGGGTAACAGCCTATCCTCCATAACAATCCAACCCAGGCTTTCGTGCTTCGCATGCAGTGTATGCAGCGCCGAGCACGATACCATAGTCTTTCAAGACTGATGGAGGCCTGCTGCAGTAATACGTTTTGTTAATTTGGTCTTGAATTGCACAACTGAATGTGTTTGGTATAAGCAAGTGAACCCTGCAAGGCACACAGCCAACATTCCAGAAGAGAAAAACTGTCTGATTTTACAGCTTTTGCACTTTGGGCTTCAAATATTTTTCCACTAACAAGTTCTGTTCCTCCGTTACTTGGATATACTGATTTTTCCCCCCTGACTGATCAGACAATAGACTTTTTCAGGCAAGTGCAAACTAAACTCACAATAATTTAAACAAGTTATATTGTTTACATAAAAAATTTAAAAAGAGAGGTGAAAAGAGCTGACATATGATTTACTGCAGGCTCTTTCCTTGTATATTCACATTTTTCAGTTTAGCCACACGTGAGACAGAAACACATCTGCTTAATGTAGTTCACAGTTTTGAACACAGTATTAGTAAATATATATATTAAAAAGAAAAATGTAGTAAAAAAAACTTTAAAATGCAACAATGTGTTTTAAGCCTGATTATCTCATATAGAGCGTGGCGCATATTTGGCAAAAAAGAGGGAATCAACTTACAGCTTGTGTTTGATACAATTCTTCTTCATCTTTGCATTATTTCTGCCTAGGCGGGATCCGCTTGTTTGGCTACACATAGCCATTGACATGACTGAGATGAACTGATATGTCGCTTCATCTGTCAAAGGTATTTTATACCTACTCCCAGGTATCTATTTATCTACTCACATTTACATGCTTTCAAACTGCTAGGTTGGCAGTTACTATACAGGGTAATTGTTAAAAGCATATAAGCATGTTAAAAGTACTGATCTGAAACATTTTCCTAAATGCAGTCATATATCATGGTAGCATCAAGTCCAAAACAGTAAATACTTGGATTGAGAGTAACTTGGATTGAGAGTGTTTTCCAAGACAAGGAAACATTTCTAATAAATATCTAACTTTATATACAAGTGATGTCTTGATAAACAAGTCCTGACCGGGATATAGCCAGTTCCAGCTCTCTGCCAAGCAACTGCTCAGCTTCTCCTGAGAGACCAGCCTATGCATGTTTACTCAAAAGTAAACCCTATTATAACAGTGGGGCTCACTCCTGTGTAAGGGAGGCAATGGAAATGAGCCTGTGAGACCTAGGCTGCAATCCTAAAGATACTTTCCTAGGAGTAAAACCCACTGAACACTCAATTATTTTTGACTAGACATGGTTAGGATTATGCCCTTAGCCTTGCATGTCTACTCTGAAGAAAGTCCTATTATAATCAGTGGGGATCACTCCTGTGTAAGGGAGCAGATTGTGGCTTGAGAGATCTGAGAGACAATGTGCAGATTAATTTGTTTTATTTTTCTTTATATTTTGTATTTTCTTTACTATTTTGTATTATATTACAGTAGCGTAATAATTTTTATACGAACATTTCTGAGTTGTGCAGTGAATAATCTGAGTTTCCATTATTTTGTATGGAAAAATTTGCTTTGATATACAAGCAGTTTGGATTACAAGCATGCTCGGTAACCAATGTTCCACTGTATACAATATATATATATATATATATATATATATATATATATATATATATATATATATATATATATATATATAAATCAATGATTTGCAACCAGTGTGCCGTGGAAGCTACAGATAGTCCTCAGGTGTGTTGTGGGAATTTGGGGATTGAGGTTAATTAATAGGAAAATAGGGGGATTTAACAGTCTGGTGTGCCTTGTCAATGGTAAAAACAATTGGTGGTGTGCCTTGACAATTTCAGTGCCTTGTTAAGAGTGCCGCGAGATGAAAAAGATTGAAAATCGCTTATATAAATGAATGGGAATAATTAAATGTAAAGTCACAATGCCCCCTAAGACCTCTAGGGGCAGCAAAGGACTTGCTTGATGCTGGAGAAAAGGATAATTTTGTTTCATGATGAAAATGGCTAGATAAGAGCTTTTTTGTAGGATAACCTTCCAACATCACATCTGAAGGTCCTTAAGGGGCATAGTGTTTGCCTAAAAGGGACTAGTTTTCATCAGATTGTTTCAGCTTTGCACCGTATTCTGTAGCTTTGGGGAAACACAAGCACCAAAACCCCAACTCCCTAATCTTGGTAGTTTTTGTGAGATGGGCTGCCTTTAATTAATACCAGTGCTGCAATAATAGTATACAGTAGTACATTTTGCTGATAATACAGTAATCTGGGGGGAAATGAAGAGAAAATGGGATGAATTGCTTGCTAACTCATAGCTAATGTGTATTGGTGGTGTATATTAGTGACATAGGGTGCAATCCTGAACCTAGGCTGGCCCAATTCATTGGTCTTCTCAACAGTGTAGTGACCTCTTGCATAATTATTAGCAGCATCTTCCTTGCCAGAAATCAGTGTTCAGAATGAAAGAGTTGTCTTTATGTCCCATTTTGCACTTAATCTATCACTGCTGGTTCCAGATCTACAAACACAGCACGAGGGATGTGCTTTCCTGCACCCATCTCACTGAAAAAGGTGTTGAATGAGTCATCACTGCTTGTTTTGTCACTTGGCATTGTGCCTTTGGGCTGAATGCCATGCTCTAAGCAGCAGAGATACCAACAGGCATTGCCAATTTGCACACCAGCTTGGCCAACATGTATTGAGATGCAGTCACGCATGAGTCTGGCAGTTTTTTGGGGGTGGAGGGTCAGTGAAGTTGGGGAGGTCTGGTGATAGCAAACATGCAACGGGTCTGACCACCACCGCAAAAACAGCTCATTCTCATTCCTATAGTGATGTAGGGAGGCAAGTGCATGGCCTAACCCCTTCCCTGGGAGTGTCACAGAAGTTTCTTACAGCACTTTTGCAACACTCCAAGGCCAGAACGTGACTTTTGCTGGGGCTTAGGCAGGTCTAACTGGGGGGAGGGGTTAGGATTGCATCCATAGGACATTATGGTGATAGCTTCTGTTCAATGACATCATCTAAACTGGAGCTAAAATACTAAAAATATTCTAATGCTAAAAACCTAAAAATTAAAATTATTGACATCTTTTGAAGTCATAGCAGCACCTAATAAGACTGGAGATTATGATAATTTCAACAGACTGCCACAGGTGGTATTGGGATGTGCTAGGGAGTCTGTAATTGCAAAAAATGTTAAGAACCCCTGCTCAAAATGCTCATTTCAAACCAGCAACTATCCATACAAGGAAAAACAAAACCACCCATGTTTTCCTATATTGAAAAAGTAGTAGTAAACATGATGATGAAGATACAGAAATGAGCAGTCAAGTATACTGGGGGTAAGTGATGGCTGGGATGATGTCCTGTCACATCAGCTAGTCCTCCAAAACCCAGATATCTGATACTCAGTTCAACAAGGTAAGATATTGTGTTATGTTCTTCCTTGCTTACTTGGATATGTGATTTGACAAAGATTCAGACCACCGAAGCCCTGGGTTTGTAATTTCTCTTGAAATTTACTATATTTATCTTGCTTAACTATATTTTTAAAATAAAAAATAAAGTTTCACAGTGGAAAAATATAAAAATTATGTTTAAAATATGTTGTTTAGTTATGCCATAATACAGGTTATTGTCATAACTGTACATTTTTGATTACACTTTGTTATATATACATACAGTACATATTTTGATAATACACCATTCATAAATTATTGCTGCCCATTTAATTTGATTGGTATAGTATTTTTTCATATTAAGAGCAAAAACAATTGCTATATAAGCAAACACGCATAACAGATCTTTTAGCTATGATATGATAATCCTCATGCTTCCCATTAACAAGCCAGTAGTAGAGCAAAATATTCTGGCTGTAATCCAAAAAGTCAGACATGGAGCCGATCCCACAGTGGCAAAGGTTAGCAAAGAATCATGAGCAACAGCCATTCTGCAACCAACAGTAGGAAAATCCTAGCTGCATTCATACTCATCAAATAACTGACACTGTGTCTCTACAAAGAGGTCCAAGGAAATCTGCACTTGCATCTGGAAACTAAACACCTCAGTGACCTCAAATAAATCGGAGTCATTCCCAGCATATTACATACAGGAAAGTCACTAAAATCAAAGGCATGAGTCAACACATGCTGTAATCCTAGCTTTCACTCCTGCGTTGTACATTAACTTGAGTAAATGCATTTTGCTTTGACTTTCTGAATCTATTTGGGATTCCATTGTAAATTTACATTTTCTGGAAACACGTTTATTTTTATTCATCATGCAGTGGGCCCTCCTTCCCCTTGCGTTCAGCATGCACAGATCTGAGTATCTTCAGGTGTTGAAACCTGTGGCTAACAGGTCTCAGGGGGCCTCTCACCCAAGACTGGAGGGCCTGGAAGGCACTTCTCATTCTCTGTGTAAAATGGAAGTGCCTCATGCCTGGAGATTCACAAGTAACCTCTGGAAGAAGTAAGTATTTGCAGTGCCTTGTGGGCCATCCCCATGCATTTTATTATCTGTGGAATTTGGTATTCATTGCAGGGGGTGTCCAGGAATAGAATCCCCAGAGACACTAAAGGCCCAAAGTATTTTTAAAAGTGTCATTTCTGTTGCACAGTAAAGATGATTAAGGCAATTTGACTTTCAAGCAAAACCTGGAACCTAAATATGAACCTGGAAAGCCACCTTGACAGCACCCTGCTCAATTTTTGTACTTAAAAGATGCTCAGAGTAATCAAATATTTGCAAAGATGCAAAGCTATTGATCTAGATGTTGAAACTCCCCCAAATGAGACATCTTGCTGCTATATCGTCAGCAAATAACATGCAAAAAAAGTATGCCTATATATGCATTGAATATTATGAAGTACTGCCTTTTGTCTATCCTCCCAACAGCTGATGTGTGCTTGATTTAGGAATCTAAACAGTCTGAGGGAAAGGATATTCTACTTGACATTAAGGGCACAATCCAGAAGTGCATTAAGGGCACAATCCAGAAGTACCTTATCTCAAACTGGGCTGACCCAACTGCATGATGCTCCACCCTAGTTACTCTGGATAAGGCTTGGGGCAGCATAAGGCAACTTGGGACAGGTGGACCTGGGCTGCCCTAGGCAGCTCAGGAGAGGCATGTTGAGGGCATGTTTAGCATTGCCTAGGGAAGAGCAGTTACTCTGTATCCAGAGCCTGTTTCCAGGGCAGATATGCCATCTTCCAGCTCCTCAGGAGCAGGTATAGTAATGAGTAGATCCATAGAGGTCCATGATAACCCAAAGTAAGAATCACAGTGTTGACAAAAAAAAAAATCTGAGTTCTTGGCCGGCCTAGCTGCAACCCCTGCTTCTCAATCTCAACACTGCACAATTATGGCAGCCCACTAACCTGGCCACAGCAGGCCACTCCAAGCATCCAGCCTCCACGAGAGGTACTGCGGAGTCTTATGCTGCAGCTGTAACTGATTGTCAGGAACTTCTGGGCTTCCTTATAAGGCAGGCAACACAGCTGTTCCTTGTTCAGTGTGAACTGAGGGGGGTCTCCTCAGGAGCAAGCCCTCGCCAGGTGTCACTTACTTGACGTCTACTTAGCATGCTCTGGAGCAGCTAGGGAAGCCCAGGTTTCCTGATTCTCTGGATGCAGCATACCTTTCTGCTCTGGATTCAGAATAGTTGGGGCAGCCCATATAGGGCACTCCTCACTGCTCTTACTCTGGATTGTGCCTTTAGTAGCACAAAGTGTACTAAAAACAAGCTAAAAACAATGACACCATGTGCATCATGGAATTCTAATAAATTCCACACATATCACCTGAGTTTAATATAGATGTGCTGTTATATCTAGAATACCAAAAAAATGACTGAAATGTGCAGAATTCATACTACTAACTCTTTGCTTCAGAAATCTGAGTTAAGAGCATTTAATCAAGAAAGGTCAAGGAGGTAACCTGACTACATCCAGAGTAATTTTTGCAGTGAAACAGCTAGGCAGATAAAATAAATGTTAGGCTAAACCAAGATTCCCCATAGGCCATATCCAGCTCACCAACACAATTGGACCAGCCTGCTGAGCTCAATGGCATTACAGTATTGTGTTTGTGTCAGGCTGTCATTACTCTCTCTCCAAGAGCCCCGCTGGAGGAAAGAGACTGCAAGCAGCCCTGGAGCTGCAAATATTTGTTCCTCTTTTGAAAATTCTTAAGAGCTATGTACAAAATTTATATATTATTTTCTACAATGGACTCACTCTTAGTGTCAGAGTAAAAATGAGTGAGGCGACGCTGGCAGCAGAGAAATTTGGACCCCTGGACTAAATAGGCAAATCTTCACTTAAAAATAAAATATTTACAGTTATAGACAGAACATGCTATGCTCATATGAGAATACAGCAAATACTTTTAGCTGAAAGTTTGTATAGACATTTTGAGTCAATGATAAATAAGCTATACATGAACTTCCTCCTCTGTGGAAAGTTCACATATTGGACCACCTGGGCACATCCCTTTCCAACTAAGTTGTGAGGCTACAGGTGATGCTGTGGGCGTTTGCATTGTGAGCAGAGACAGAGATGGAGAAAAACTGGGAGTCATAGCTGATGGTGGATATCTCTGGTGATGGGGGAGAGGAGAGCGGGGATATTTTTTCACTGCCTGAGCTGGTAGTACACTTGGCATTCGTGGAGGGACTGTCTTTAAACCAGGTTGAGCTATGGAAGTAATCAAGGGAGGGGGAAAAATGAAATATTTCTTCTCCTTAGGAAAGCTGTATGTTTTTAGGTTTTCATCCTTCAATTCAGCAATTTCACTGAACACAGAAGCCAGAGGCTTAAACCTGGGTTCCCAGTTTAGCAAGTAATCCCAGTTATAGCTGTCCCTGAGATCCTCATCAGAGACGACTAGTGTAGCAAGTGATCCATAATGGGAGTTCTGGCCATCAGGTATGAAGATATGTTCTCTAGTGATCTCAGCCGTGATGTCCTTTTCTTTTACTCTCATATCTTGAAGTGTTTGTGACAGCATTTTATTGCAAGCACATGCTGCATCACAGTTTCTTCTGCCTCCATCTTTAAAGCAATGGGCAGGACCAATGCTTTGAGAAATTACCATTGTATCTGTCTCTCCAGACTGACATGAAAGTTGGTCAGACTCTCTGGGAATTCCTGAATCTGGAACACGAGAGCCTCGGTCACTTAGGGCTGATCCAGAACCCTTCCGGCAAGGATGCTCATTGATCCTCTGTATTTCCTCATCTTCCGCTGTTTCTCCTTCTGCAGACCCATGGCCACTAGAGTTTGAATGCCTGCAGCAACTACCCATGTCCTTCTTTTCTCTGATGCCTACTAAACTCAGCCACTCAGCTATGGCACTGATGGGAAGGGACCCAGTTGCAGGGATCGGAGTTTTGTGGGTGGCCTCTGGGATATTTTGTATATCATTCAAATCAGTAGCTGAGGCACATGACATTTCTTTCTTTATCCTAGAGTTTGCTGCATCTTTTTGTCTGTATCTCACAATAAGCACAGCAAGAGTGATTGCAATTAACAGGAACATCACAGTGGAAGCAGCAATGCTGACAGAAACAGTGTGTACTGGCAGCATGGAATAGGCCTCAGGGGTATTAGAGATGTTTACCCAAACTGTGCATGTGCTGAACTTAGAGTCCAGCTTTGGGCTGTGAGCTTTTACAACTATTTCAAAAACACCATCTTTCCTCTTCATACTGTTCCTTTTCCTGTGGAAAGATCTAGTCAAGTAGATAGCTCCGCTGCTATGGTTGACAAAAAAGAATGGAGACTGTTTTAACAAAGTGTAGTGAACAATGCCATCGAGTCCTCCATCATCATCTGATGCCATCACCTTGCCAACTAATTGCCCTGCTTCATTCTTTTCTGGAAAATCAAAAAAATACTGGTCCTGGTTAAAAACAGGATCAAATTCATCCACTCCTTCAACCGTCACTTGAATGGTAACAGTGGCTGTTGAATCACTTTTGTCTTTCACCTGAGCTACAAAGCAGAACTTCATCTGGTGCTCTAAGTCAAGCATGTGTTTGGTGCGGATATCTCCGGTCAGAGGATCTATGAGAAACATGTCATGATCTGTGGGAGTCCCATGACTGGGCAAACATGATGACCTGATGGAGTACGAAAGATGTCCGAAGGGGCCAGTATCAAAATCTAGTGCAGCAATTGTGCATACTGAAGAAAGTGGAGGAAGGTTTTCACCTACTTCACAATCCAGGCTGGGAAATACAAATATTGGGGCATAATCATTAGCATCAAGGATGTTAACAAACACCACTGCAAAAGCCACATTTTTAACGCCAACTCCTCCATCAGAGGCTTGAACAGTTAGACTGTATTTCATGGTTTCCTCATAATCCAGAGCTCTGACTAGATTGATGAAGCCAGTTTTTGCATCTAACCGAAAATGTCCCTTGTCATTTCCAGAGGTGATACTATAAGTTACCTCTGCATTAGATCCAGAATCACAATCAGTAGCTGAAACAGCAGTAATATGGCTGCCAACTGAAATATTTTCTCTGATGTGAACATGATATTCCAAACTGGTAAATATAGGTGGATTGTCATTAACATCCAAAACAACAATTGACACGGTGGCCGTAGAGTTCAAAGAAGGAGTTCCATAATCAGATGCTAGAATTATCAACTGGTAAGCTGAACTCTTCTCTCGGTCCAGAACACTTCTCAACACAAGATTTCCAACCAGCTTATTCACAGATTCTGGCCCAATGACACATATTTCCAGGTGGAATTTGTTACTATCATTGCCACCGATAATGGAGTACTCAACATTGGCGTCTTTGGATGTTCTGTCACGGTCAATAGCTGAAAATGTGAGCAGCGTCTCCCCAATGGAGGCATTTTCACTTACACTGATCTTATATGATGGCATTGTAAACTGAGGGGTATCCTTATTCACTTCTTGTATCTGTACAATAACTGAAGTGAGAGCACTCAGCGGAGGACTTCCATTGTCACAGGCTTCAATGAGGAGCTGTACCACTGTATTAATGTCTTCATAGGTCACTTCCTTAGCAAGAAACACTGAGCCTAAAATAAAATAAAAGCAAACTTTTAGTAACAGAAATATAATTAAATATAATGGAAATATAATAAATATAATATTTTTATAAAGCTTTTTATTGAGGCAGAGGTCAGGGTTATTGTTATTGTTTTTATTGTTTTAAACTAATGTGTGTTTTAATGCTTTTAATTGTTTTATTGAATGTTTTAAATTTGTTTTATTGTTAGTCACCCTGAGTTGGCTATGGCCCGAGAAAGGCGGGTTATAAATTTACTAAATAAACTAAATAAATAATAATGGCAGTGTTTTGTTCTGTCTTGCCTGAAAAGGAAGAACCAATTATGAATAGAGATTTTTGGTTGATATATGACATCATGATTTCAAGGAAAGCGCAAAAATTTGGCCTGCTAGATACTGTGGTCATTATAGGAAGCTTGGTTGTGTGAAGACAGGCCTCCGTCAGTCTTGAAAGACTATAGTATCGTGCTTGGCGCTGCATATGCAGCACGGAAGCCTGGGTGAGATTGTTATGGAGGATAGGCTGTTACCCAAGCAGCAAATCCCCCCTCTCCATGCCACTGAATTAGTCCAATGGAAAAGCAGAGCCAATACAACTGGATCCAGCTGGTGTCGCAGAGCTGGGCTAAGGACAGGAGCTCACCCTGTCTTGTGCGGCCGACCTGGGTCTCGAACCCTGGCCTGCTGGTTAACAAGCACAGCATCTTAACCACTTGTGCCACCCACAGCCCTTGTGTGTGAAGACAACTAGTGTCTAATACACAGAATAAGCTGAGTATTATGTACTGATGAAATGCACCCAAGTCAGCCTGCTGGCATCTCCCTTCGAAGTTCTATTACAAATTAATGACAACTTTAATTGTACTTGATGTGTAGATAGGAAAACAATATCAATACATTTTAATGTATGGAACATTTTCAATTGTCAAATTTCAATTTTCATTCAATTTCAAAATTTCACATTTCATTCCTTTTCAAACATTTCATATTGTATCAGACTCACCATTTTGTGGATCAACAGAAAACATATCAGAGGGGGAAATAATTCTGTAGTATATCTTTCCATTATACTGTGAATCTCTGTCTGTAGCATGGACAGTCAAGACTGATACATCAATAGGCATAAGCTCTGGTAAAATCACCTGAAGAGAAAACAGATCCCAGAGCTTCAAGGAAAAAACCCAGACATTTTCAAAAGGGTTTCCAATTATATACTATAATATTTCTTATCTTACCTGATATGCATCCTGAGTAAATACTGGTGGATTATCATTTACATCAAGTATAAGGATGAGAAGCTCTTCTGTGGTTTTGTGGACAGAATCCGAAACACTGATTAACAGTTCAAACTGTACAATTTCTTCAAAGTCTAATGCTTGCACCAGCGTGATTATTCCTGTGTATTTGTCAATTGCAAATTTCATTCTTGAGTTGCCATCTTCTGCAAAACTGTAGTGAAGAGGTGGGCCTAGGTCCATGTCATCTGCCAATACTTGCATTACCAGGAAACCAGGTGGAGCATCTACAATATTTATGCTCAGAAGTTAGACTGTCATCATGGCTGTTCTTGCATGTGTTGAAGAAAATAGGTCCTCCCTACATGCTGTACATTACTTAGGCTACAATCCTAATCCCCAGTTAGGCCGCATAAGTCCCAGCAAGTCTCGTGCTGGCCTGGAGTATCACAAATGTGCTGCAAAAGCACTTCTGTACCACTCCTGTACCACAGACATTCACTGTCTAAAATTCCAACTCAAAAATTTTGAGGATTTCAGTAGATTAATTAAGAAACTATTTTATTTTCATAACTTTGGTGTTACTTTTCTGAACAAAAATATTTTTACACTGTTTCATCTAACTGTGAAAGCTTAAGAATAATATTTCTATGTTCAAAATGGAAAAGGAAACTAGATCTCAACAATTTGCATCTGAGCCTTGGCTCAGTATATGACTAAACATGCAGCTCTGAAGAAGTAGACATGAACCAGTCTACTTGCTTTAAGTTACCACATGTAGAAGCTTTGCAACTAGCAGGAATATGCCACAGAATTATGGCTCAAATTTTTGATTGAAAATGACTGAAAAATCAAAAACTACTCCATTTCTCCTTTTCTACGCAGAAAACCATGCAAAAGACTACTGCTGAGTCCAACAGTTACCATACTTACTTTCTGGGAGCTTCACAATGCCCAGTGGTTGCAGTGTTGGAGCATTGTCATTGATGTCCACAACTTGTATTTCTACTGTGGTTGTAGCAGATAGTCTGGGTGTTCCTTTATCAACAACTTGCACAACCAATCTGTTAAAAATTAGCCACTCATTGTTCAATCCAGATACATCCATAGCAAAAGGGTATGATAATAATTGGCAGTGAATATGTAATCTGATGTGGATGTGCATCTAGCATACAGCAAGTCTGCTGAGAATCAGCAGACTGAGCTAGTTATTACTATACAGAACAAATGCCTGTCTGTGACCTACTTTAAAGGCAGATGCTCTGGATTTGCAGACTTTTACATCCACTGTAAAATTAACCAAGCAAATATTACAAAAGTTGTTCTCAATTTTTCAAAATGAAAAATAAACATAGCTCTATCATTTGCACTGGAAAGAGTGCTTGGGAGGAGTTCAATTCAAGAACCGTAATGGTAAAAATAAAAATATGCAGGACATAGAAATAGGAGTTGAGAATAAGGTTTCATGGATGTTGTGTTTTAAATATATATATAACCTATATTTAAACCATCAGTGGATTTTTCATCTGCTGTGCAAAACAACTTGACCCATTAAATTAATAGATAGATAGTCCTTTAGGTTTTAAAATAGCCAGCTTACCATGGTAATGTGGCAGTTAGGCAGTCAATCTTCCCGACTTAGAACTGTGAATTTTAGCTTAGAGGCAGACCCCTCCCTTCCCCCCCTTGAGCAGCAAAATAATGCAAAGCAATTTGGATGTGATTATCACTTGTATTCATTTGCTACTCCAGGCAGAGGAAGGGAGGGCTCTGCCTTGCATCTGAAACTGAAGCTGTTTAAGTCCTGGAGAGGGAGACTGACTGCCTTCCTGCTGTGTTACGATGTTAAGCAAGCTTTTTAAAAAACTGCTGCCTAAAGGGATACTTATCTTTTAATTGATTTTGTTTAACATGAAAAATCACATCCACAGGGGTTTCTGGAACAGAACCACCACAGATGCTGAGACTCAATGTGCATTGTACAATTGGTTTAAACTGGAAAGCAGTATTTTCTCTTCTTTCCTTCAAAGGCGTATGTTTTATTGGGAATGTCATTATAATCCACTTCAAAGCTCAGGACCCAGGATGGCAGTGGTTTGGGACATAGACTTCAAGTCCTAGAAGCTTCAAATCCCTTCCCAGCCATGAAATCTTCAGAATCACCTTGGGCTAGTCACTATTACTCCGTCTAACCTACCCTTTGAGATCTGCTGGAAGGATACTATAAACATCTAATAGACATACAGATAGATGTGCATAATTCATCTTCTCATTCATCTCTAATAATAACTTCCTTGCAAAACTGACATAAGGCTTTGTTTCCCATTCTTCATATGACAGTTTAAAAACACAAAATGCAGGAAGACTCTATGGAGTTAGGGTTGCCATAATTATCTTCCACAAAATTAGGGCAGGACCCTCTGTCCCATTTGCCAGTATGTGAACACAATCCCCCAAAATCAGGTTTGTCCCTGGTTTTGAGATATATTGCAACCCTATATGCAGTGAGATGCCATTCATCTGTCACACTATTCTGCTTTGTGAGTTTTGTGGCTTGAGAATTGTCAGAATACATTACTTGGATTTCAGACTTGCATTCAAAGTTTGTAAACAAGTATAATTTCATATTTTATATAGAATGTATATCAGTAAGATACATAGGAAAAAAATTTACTAAAATAACCAGTTTAAGTTTCAGTGGGAAAAACCTCATAAAAAGACATCTTAACCAAGATACTGAAATGAAACTTCTGTCAGCACTTCACTCTGAAGCCTCTGTTTTAAGGGCCTTAAAACTTATTGTTGGAGAAATTGGAGACTGAGTTTTGAGAAAGTGGAGTCCACACTTTCCTTTTTGGAAAAAGAAACATTTTAATATCAGAAACATGTTGCTCTTGGGTTTATCTTACAAAGTCTACTGATTAGGGAAGAACAGTTTAAAAGTTACTGATTATTTAAAAATACATGTTTAAGTTTCCAACTCTGCATTCAAGAACAGTTATTTAATGTACAGAAAAATGGTTCTGAAATTCCTGTCACTTTTTTAACGTCCAGGATCTTGTGTGATTACACTGGAATGAAAACAAAACTTCAGGTACAAGTTGAAGATTAGTTATGATTAACTGCCCAATCCAACTGAAGAATGGACTGTCAAGCAGAGAATACTATGACGGTAGAAATGGCTTCCACGGTTGTGCTGCTACAAGAAGGTGAAGCAGTGCTGCAACTCCATTGTTGGACTCTGTCATGCTTGCTAGACCAGGTAAAGCAATGGTGAGGACAAGGAGAGTGTGAGGAAGGAATGGACAGAGGGTGAAAAAGGACATGCAGTGGGGCACACCAGATCCTACCTTCTCTTGTCCTACCATCCTTGTCCTGTTTTCTCCTTGAACTTGTGCCAGCACAAGTCCAAGAAAACCTATGGACAAGTAGACTTACAGAGGGATAAGGGAAAATAATTCCTTGCTGGTGCAAGCATGTACCTTTTCTGACATGGGGAGAGAGAATATGATTGGGCTGTTAGTTTTACTGAGATTATGGAGTGAAGTTAGTCAATCACAGTGCTTAGATAAGATTCTTTTTTCTTTGGACACAATTTATTAAGCTGCATACACTGAAGGGCATTCTAAGGGGTTCTTGCCAATCAAATACTGACTGGGCCAAAAGGGAGAGGTGATAGCGGGATAGGTAAGGAAAAATTGATGCTCAAGAATATTCATGGAAAGCTCTTGAACAGCCGTCAGCTGTATTAACTCAACGTTTAAAATCATGACACCTATAAAGTGAACTAGAGCACTGAGGTAAGTTTTTTTATATCACATTTGGACAACCTGTATCAGAATATTTTTGTAATATGCTTCTCATCACTTTCCATGATGGCAGCATGGCATCTTATCCCAGGAATATGGCAGTTGAAGCTAAGGCTACCATTCCAGTAAAATGCCTAAAAGACAAATTCACTTGAGGCTGGTGGACTACAATTTACTACATATTGTTACAAACCTATATGATGAAATGTCTTCACGATCCAAAACTCCATTGGTTGATATAATTCCTTGTGTTGAATCAATGAGAAATTTGTTACTGATGTTGCCAGATAAAATTAAATATTCAATTTCTCCATTCAATCCACTGTCAAGATCTGTTGCATAGATCTGTATGGGAACAAAACCCATGCTTATTCCCATGTAGTAAACCATATGATTTTCAACTGAACTGAGTCATGGTCAAATGACAACCTATATGTAATCTGTGATGTGGAGGTTCCTTTTTGGGTTCCCCCCTAAAAATTCAGGGGGATATTTCAAAAACCTGATCAGTGTTTGAACACTAACAAACTAATGAATCAACTAAGAGATCAAGCTACAGCATAAGTGAATACCATATGCAGTATAAGTATGAATTCTGGCATGATAAATTTGGCCTGATGCCTGGGAGATTTATTGTTCTTGCCCCCCACCCCACCCAGGAACACCACTATCATGTATACAGCTTTTAAAATGCACATCTATAACTATTTATTTTATATCCTGCCTTTTTTTCCTTAAAAAAAGAAATCCAAGGTGGCTAAAAATATTTAAAACAACAATAAAATACAATTAAAACTAGACTGAAACAATAAATAAAATTGAAATAAAATTAAACTATATAAAAACACTTAAAAACCCAGGTTAAAAACAGGCAGACAGCAATAAAATAACTTTAAGAAGAGCTAACATAAGCGGGATCGAAATAAAATATTTTTATGCCTTGCCAAAAGGACAGAAATGAGGAAGCTTTCCTTAACTCAGTGGGAGGAAGTTCCAAAAGGTGGGTGTCACAACTGAGAAGGCCCTGTTTCTGGCTGTCATCCTTCTTTCAGTGGCAGCACATCCAACAGGAGCCCCTCTGATGACCTCTGAGAGCGAACTGGAATGTATGGCAGATGGTGCTCTCTCAAATACGCTGCAAAAATTAACTTAAGAAACATATTTAAAGCAAGACTGAGGTTACCTGCATGACATATGTGTTGCTGACTTGTCCTTCCCACACCAATGTTTTGTAATAGCTTTGTTCAAACTGTGGTGCATTGTCATTCTTATCTTGTATTAGCACAGTCATCCCACACACTGCTGAATTCAAGCCATTTTCAGCTCTGATTGCAAAATGCACCTCTTTCCTGACTTCATAGTCAAGAAATCGAGATTGTTTTACTGTGATTTCACCTGTTGTGTTTGGGAAAACAAGGACAGTTAAAGTCTTTGAACATATATATATGTATTTGGTTAAAGCAGTGGCATATTTTATTATTCATAGAAACTGAATAGGGTGAAAATCAGTAAATGAACAAGCATAAAACACAAATGTTGGCTGATATTCTCTCTTTTAACCACTTGACAATGTTCATCCAGAGTTCATTTGCTCACACCAGCCACTCTCTAAATCAATGAGCAGAAATGAAAACCATAATGGCAATCTGGCAACAAACAACCTACATGCATTGGAGTGGGATAACATCTGCTCCATATTAGGCCAATTAAAGAGGAACAGCCAAAGATGTGCTGATGAAAGCAGTCCAGAAGAGTGCTAATGGAACAGTCTTATCTTGGTGAATCATTACTACTCCAGTAGCCAAAACATAGAAGGTAGGAGAATTCTACAGTTTTCACCACAACTATTTCTCTCCACCACTATTAATGCAATGGGTTGACTTTAGACCATTGGGTGATAAACCAATGGTTTATTATCTATGACCAGCTTTTCTCTAGTACATTAATTGCACGTATATTGTATGATCCACATTTAAAGAGTCTTTATTATAAATGCAGCTGCTCTACATAGAATTTCTAGATGGGATTTCTGAATCAATGCACTGAACAGATCCACAACAGCTTCAGAAAGGCTTCATTGTGTATTTTACCGTGGGAATAGTGACTGATCTACAGATATTGGACATCAGTGAGAAAACGTGTACCTTGATATGTACATTCATAACATTATTTTATCCTCTCTGAAAACCAGTCAAAACAATGCCCTCTTGGATGTGGTAGAACTTGGCACTACATTTGCTTCATAACTGTCAACTAATTTCATATGCTACATATAGAAGACATGTTTTACTAACGTAACAGTCCCAGGGCAAGGCATTATTTTACAAATTCACACTCAGTGGTGTAGAGTATGCAAGTACCTGACACCATCCCGTATGCAGATTCTTCCAAAAGGAGCGTCCTTAATAAAGCAAAGAAGGAATACTGTTCTATATTAAAGAGTGCCAACATTTTTCTGTCTATTGCAAATCTACACGGGGGCACAGGGCTGCAATGCTTAGAAGTTCCTAAAGATTTCTGCAGCCTTGTTCTTACGCTCCCACCTGCTCTCAACACCCCACTTTCCTTGATGCATGAGTGCAACTCCAGCAGCAACAAAGATTGCCACTTCTGAGTCAGTGGGCAGCTCAGTTACCACCTTCACTACACTGTCACACTGTGCACATGTCAGTATGTTGGCGCCACATCCCATGCCATGCTTTACTGTAAAGCAGCACCTAGTGCTGAACTGTATGCATGAAAGAAGGGACACTTTTCAACCAGAAGCTTCCATCTCTCCAATCACTTCTCAAGATAATTTAAGTGAATCATCCAAGTGGAAAACTGATGGCCTGGAATATGTCCCAATTTAGGCCTTTTGCTGCTGGCACAAAGAAATAAATAAAATTTTACATATATTATTTGACTGTTGTATTAGCAAAACAGGCAATAAAAACATCTATGTAAACATTCCCAAATGTGTCTTTGATTTAGAGTAAGCAAGACAGTGATGTTAATAAAATAATTATTAAAAACATACTCAAGATTAAGGAATAGATCTCTCCACAGCTAGAAGGAAGTTATTTTTTCAGCTATCAGCTGGTATTCATTTAAGCATATAGCAATTTTACTCATAAAAACTAGCCTGTGAATTATTTATGTGAGAACTTTTTAAAGACATATTTTTTGTTTCAGTTGATTTTCCACCAATACATATGTTTATAATCTTTTCACATCAATATTTGTAACACTGTTGATGTTTAAATACTCAATATAAGAAATACTATTTTGATCTCTCCATGGAGTTTGAAAATTAAAAATTAACATGAAATTTACTATCAGTTTGCCTGATGAACTAAAATTGCCCACTCGCCCTCTGCTCTGTTTATGAGAGTCCCTATTGATCTCACAAAAATCACCATCCCTTTTTAAATTTTTGCCCTCTATGGATACCTTTTAACAGGTTTTCTCAAACTATGGATGAGTCACACACATCCCGATTGTTAGTGAGTCCTGAAACAAACTCACAAGATGATAGCCAAGAAGAAAAGCGCACAGAGACTTATGGAATGTGAAACTGAGCCATATCATGCATTTATTGATGTGTATGCAAATTTGTGTTGGTCCATTGCAAAGGGCAAGTTGAGAAGAATCCAATTCTACCAGAATGATCCTGATTGGAGGAATGAAACCCCCCCACAACACACAACTCCCCCCCAAACACTCCAAGCTGATCACTATATTGAGCGCTATTGAAAGGGAAACTAACCCTACAATCCAGAGTAACTACGGGAGCATGTAAGAGACATTACGTGTACCCATAGTTACTGCACCACCTAGTGAAAACCTATGGGAAATTCATATTGCAATCCAGAACTAATTGTTCTTACACTGGAGCAAGGACTTCCTGTAGTTACTTTGGATTGCGCCCTAAGCTCCATTATCATGCTTACTTACAAGTAGGAAACAGTGCCATGGCTTGTGTTGAAGGTCAGGAAAGGGGGAATGCAAGGGACCTAGAATGATCTCAATCTAATGAAAGTGACCTGTACATATGCTCAAGAAGGAAACCCCCCACTACTATCATCACATGCACACTAAAAAGAATAGAAAAAGAGACTTGAGCTAATAAATTGACTTTGAAAAAACTTGCAGAGTAAGGTGGTTCCTGGCAGTTTTTCATTTTAAACAGTAAGTTCTGGTGAAAATAGATTTGAAAACTGTTACTTTCAGTGCAATACTGAGCATGTCTATTCAGAAGTAAGTTCTACTAAGTTCAATAGTACTTACTTCCAGGAACATGTGTTTAGGATAGCAGCCTTAATCGGAAAGGCCTTTTTCCAGTTTTCCTCTCCTCATTACCCTAGAGTTTTAATTCTGTTTAGAGGAAAGCTTTGAATCAGGTCCCACCCACACCAAAAATAAAAAATGTTGGGTTTTAAACTGATTTCATCTCAAATAACACTGAGGCTGCAATCCTAAAGACACTTTCCTGGGAGCAAGACTCATTGAATACAATGGGGTTTACTTTTGTATAGACACTGTTAGGATTGTGCTCTGAACTAGTTTAAATATAAGAAAAATTGAACTGGGAACTGGGTTGGGTTTGGGCTGGAAATTATTGATTTTGGGCAGAGGAGAGGTCAAGGCTATTATAGACAGGCTAGAGAGAGAATTCACTTGTGGAAATGGGGTTGGCTCCCCCATTTCATATGTACTTGTTATTTTATTTTAGTTTACTAGATGATGTCACTTCCTCCTATAACATTACTTTCTGGTGGTTCCCAGACAGGTTATCACTCTAAAAAGTGGGCCCTGGTGCTGAAATGTTTGAGAACCACTTTCTTACAATGTGACTTTCTAGAGCAGGGATCTCCAAACTTTTTGGCAGGAGGGCCACATTATCTCTCTGACACTGTGTTGGGGCCAAAAAAACTAATTTATTTTTCAAATTTGAATAAATTTACAAAAGTTTACATATAAGAATGTATTGGAGTGGATTACAGGGCTTGCCCAGAAGCTGTATAGAGGTATCTCGAGGCTTGTTGAATGCTGCATCTGGCCCCAGGGCCAGGGTTTGGAGACCCCTGTTCTAGAGTATTATTAACATCATTGAGCTTCATGCAAAGGCCCAGGTCATAAGGGAAAAAGGAAGGCAAGAGAAGGGTGATATGTAATCACAATTAGCGTCGCAAACATAACTGTTGCCTGACATGTGACCTCTAAATGAAGAAGTTCTGCCTATGCTAGAAACAGAGATGAAATACATGATTTGGCTAGGAAAGAGATTGCTGCTCCCAGCTTCGCTACTGGAATGCAAAAACAGAGACAGGAGTGGAGGTAGAATAACAAAGTTGGAGCCAATATACAGTGAAACAACAGGAAAGAAGCTATGAGGAAGAATGATAGTATTCCCATGATCTTGTATTATTATTCTCTCACTTTTTTTATTCGCAAACTAATCATCTTACTCCATTTTCAGCATATTTCTTGCCAATCCACAGTTCTTTTCTGCTACACTCACTCTGTGTCAGCTGCCTATCATTCTGTCCATTCTACTCGCTCTCCCTGATGCCAGCTGTTATCTTACACTCTCTTCCCTCTACTCCCCCAATGTTTCAATTCACTTATATTTCACAGAAATATAAAATGGATCAATTGCTTCCAAAGGGAACTGCATATATTTCAGTGTATTCCTTTGCTGCTTGAACGATTTCCAAGAAGATTACAAATTCCATGCTCCTTGAAGCATCACTAAATTTGAAAAATCCGTGACTCTGCTTATATTGACTTTTTAAATCACATCCACCCACACACTCACACTTAGAAACAAGACAACCAGGTTTGTAGTACACATATTGGCCCTCCTCACCCCAGCAATATCTGTTATAGTGGCTTCTGTTGATGTTCTTTTGCATCTTTTTCAGGTTGTGAGCCCTTTTCAGACAGGGACCTAACAGCCATTAATTTTTTTCATTTCGTTTGTAAACTGCTTGTGAACTTTTTAGTTGAAAAGTGATATATAAATACTGTAGGGTAGGTAGATAGGAAGGAAGATAGTATTTATTGAGTCAAACCTTCAGTCCACTAAACTTAGTATTGTCTTAAGAGACTGGAAGCAGCTCCCTGTGGGTTCACAGTCAGAGATAATTCTTTATTGGCCCAGTCCCTCTGCCAGTAGACACTGCTGAAACAAGTATTTTGGTGTACGACACTTTTGAGCTGTCAATAATAAGCAACATGCTGGAGTGAGTAGGCTGCCTGCTGCAACCATCAAGATGACTCCAGATGGTCACTAGACCAGTTAAGTCAATGTAGGCGATGCTTCATAGAAGCTTCGTAAATCAGTTTAGGTGGTGCAGGGAGCAAAAACTAGAGGAGGGAAAATAGGGAAAGAGAAAGGGCAGGTGTGGCAGTAGTGATGTGTACCAAATTTAATTGCTCAATTTAATGAGCTTGATTGGTCTTCATTGGTCCATGCAGTCTTGCACCTGACAACAAGGGGGATGACATAGGTGTAAGTAGACCCAGCAGCCACAATTATTCCATTATTCCAAGGATGCCTCTGCAGATCAAACATCCCCTACAGGATACAGTGGGTGCCATGTTGGTACTAATGTACTTTGTGCACTTATGATGTCAGGGATTGAGGCCTTCTGGTTGTAAAGCAGGAACTCTACTGATCAGCCACAGCTGTTCTCTAAGTGTTTGCAACTCTTGGGTTTTCTGAGCAAATAATTAGAAGTTTCTCAGATGGGCTTTCTGGATATAGCATAACACATATAGCATGTTTCACAAACACTATTGAGAGAATTTAATGGTGTTTTTGACATAGACATGATGACACTTGAAGTGATGACACCTGACTAGTAAAACAAAACCTTATCTTGTTTTAAAGAGGGATGAATCAGTCAGCCTCTACATCTTCAGGTGGTGTGAGATGAAAAATCAATCCTGAGAAAGTTTGATTTGTAGCAACCAAGTCTGAAGGCCAAAAGCCAGTTTCTACTGGTACTTAGATAAACTAACAATAACCACTGAGATGTTTGTACAAAAGTAACCATAAATCAAATGTGGAAAACATTCTGCTAAAACCTCAAATGATTTTAGAATAGATGCACATACTGTATATAGATTGATTTACCCTTGATGGGATGGATGGAGAAAATATCCTCATGTTCGCTGATGACTGTGTATTTTAAAAATGTTCCCACCAAACTATGATCATAAGCAGCTACAGTGAAAACTGAGGTGTCTACAAAAAGAAAAATATTTTGCATTAGCTAAAACTTGGAAACATAGTTTCTTATTTTGATATACATGGACTACATACAACATTGAACGATGAAAGTCTTAAGCATCCACTCATTTCCTACATGGAGAATCTTTTCCAGTATTTAAAGAACACACAATTTGGCATCCTTATGCTTATTATGCCAAACACACATTTATAAGATTATTTCTTGAATAATTCATATTTGGGCCATATAAGAAAACAGTATAAATGCTGCAGAACACAAAGGAGAGAAACACAGTTTACAAAAGGTATAAAACATATTGGGTTGTATTCTAAATTTAGCTAGTTCCAGGGGTGGTGTGGGGAGGGCAACACATGCCTGTGCACTGGCCAAACATCCCCAGGATTAGGGCTGAAGTGTTTTACTGCACTTTTGTGACACCCCTCCCCCAGGCCAGCACATGACTTATGCCAGGTTTAGGGGTTAGGATTGCAACCTTAGTATATAAACCATTCAATTCAACAAATATAAGAAATGTCTAGGACACAATCCTAACCTATTTATATTGGCACAACTCACCTGCTCCCACAGTGGTGTGGGGAAGTCGCCACATGTCTTTGCACTGAACAAACTCCCCCACGAGTGGAACAAAAATGGCTTACAGCTCATTTGTGTCACCTCCACTGATACACAGGACTTGTGCCAGGACTTTTGCCATCCTAGGATTAGGATGTTAGGAGGTTAGGATTGCAGCCCTAGATACACTAATATGTTGACAAGAACATTCGAGTAGAAATTTTCAAGTTAATATTAAGGAATGAATTGATTTATTCCTTTCTATGATATTCACATCAGGACTCTATTCAGCCTTCCTTTTTGATTCAATATGCATTACACAGATTATAGTCATAGATTATAGTTGATGTCATATCAGGCTGATATTGAGTCTAAGGCTGCAATCTTAAAGACACTTTCCTGGGAATAAGACCCAATGAACACAATGGGGCTTATTTTTGAGTTGACCTGGTTAGGATTGTGCTCCAAGTCTGCTGTAAAGACTTGCTTTTGTCAACAAAATATCTCTGTCCCACACTCATGTGCCTCATGGCAAACTGCTTTAAACAATGAGGTATTTCAAAAAATCAGTTCTATGGCATTGAAGGGGTAACAAAAAGGGTCAAAAATACCACTGGATTACAATTTTTCAGTGTGGTGAGAATTAGCCCCAAGATGTTTCACACAGATATGTCCAGCTTTTCTTTTCCTCCGATCAAAGAAAGTATATCATTTGTTCATTGGGATCCCTAAATCTATACAAAATCTATGATCTATCATAGAAAAGGCATGAAATAAACAAACATTCTGGTTGCAGTTTAAAAAGGGGGAATAAACAAATGCCGAGACATTATCCTAACCAAACACTTCACATTTAACTGTGACTAAGTTTAAAAAACATTTAGAAAGATAGGTTTTTGTTAAGATTGCTTCAAGATTTATCAAGATTAAAGTTCTGAGAATTTGATTCAGTTGTGAAACCAATTTTGTTAACCTAACAATTGATTTTAATCAGTACTGATGGATTCAGATTACTGTACATTGACCTTTTCCAAATGAGATTTTATTGTATCTCAGGAAATGTTTTGTAAATACAAACAGACTTAACATTAGGGGGGCAGGAATGACTGCCTTTGTAGTCTGATTTAGTGCAAAAAAAATAAAATAAATAAATCTCATGTTTAGTACTTTCTGCAATAATTTTTTAAAAAGCACATAGGCATGCACACATACAAAGGAAATGTTAACTGCCTTTCTATTTGCTAACCACAAAAACAGCAACAAAGTAAAAACAGCAATGATGCTATCACAAAGACTCACATGTTAAGTTGAACTCACACTTAGAATAAAGGATTATTTTGAATTTTTGCAGTAATGGTAGAACTGACAGGTGTACAAAGTCTATATCATAGAAATTAAACATGGGTTGCCACATTTCTGGCCACTGGCTAGACTCACTGTAAATGACACTGGCCTAGAAGACTTCACACAGATCTTTTTGTTTTCAATATGACTATTTGTTCAGACAAAAAGTCCTATTTTGATACACAGCACACTCTGTAAATGTTGCATACTTCACACTGCACAATAACAAAATGCATGGTGTGTAACCTCTAGGTTCAATGAAATTAGGACTGCACAAAAAGTAACTGATGCATTTAGGTGGTTACATGCTAAATGGTTATTATGAAACATGTATGAAGTGAGCACAGTATAAGCTCCAACCTGACATTTGTCATGCTCAGGAAGGTACCCAAGGAAGGGTTGTGCTGAATTGTTACCCCTTTTTCTCACTTGGATATCCTTATTTCTAGAGACACCAGAAATAAGGAAATAGAAGGAAAGACTAGTACAGAAATCACAAAATGCTATTAAGAAGAACCTTTTGACCCAGTCTGAAAATAGGTATAAAGACAAGGAGCCTTTTAGTTATTTTATTATGTCTGTAAACTGTAAACGAAAACCATTCCAACTAATTCATATTTGCTTCCACAGAAACATTTTCTATCAAAAAATCCAGGGCAACACTGGCACAAAATAAACTTACTTTATAATAAAGTAAACAAGACTACAATTTCTAATTGGACAGCTGAACACTATAAACGAAACATCCCAAAAATGCAGAAACAGGTAAGCTATCAGATAATGGCCTTTTTCAATGCATAATAGACGTATCAGATAAAACAGCTGTTACCAAAAGACACATTAAGCTTCAAGTCCTAACTACAATTTACTGCTGCATTTTTGGCAGGAACACTCTCTATGTAGTCTCAAGCCAAGATGCCACATTTTTAAACACATATTACAAAAGGGTACTCACCAACTGCACTGTTTTCAGGCAAAGTTGCTTCATATTGCTTATGGCTGAATGAAAGCATCTCTAGTTGTGCTTCTGAATAGACAGCAAACAGAGCAGTAGCTGTCCTAGCTGGGATCCCTTGATCTGAAGCGATGATCAAAAAGTGGGTACTAAAACCTTGGTGAGGTATTTGTTCTTGGAGAAAGATTTCTCCTGTGCTTGAGTCCATCTGAAACATGGCTTCTGGTGTTCTCAGGCTAAAACTAACTGCTCCATTTAGTCCTAGGTCTAGGTCACTGGCTCTCACGGTAGCTATAGCCTGATTTACAACTGTTTGGGGGGATACATATGCTATGATAGGATTCTGTAGGAAAAAAGGACTGTTGTCATTCACATCCTCAATGTGTATGATTACAGTAACAATACTGCTTCTTGGCCCAAGAATGCCAGAGTCTGTTGCCATAACCCGAAACACATACTGAGATTTTCTTTCCCGATCCAGTGATTTGGTAGTACTGACAGCACCAGTAACACTGTTAATAGTAAATGCTCCCCAAGTGTTGTCAATCAGCGAATAGGTGACCTCCCCATTTGGACCCTCATCTGCATCCACAGCAAACAGTTCAAGAACTTCTGACCCTTCTTGAAGATCTTCTCTTACAGATTTTTCATAATGGCTTCTTGCAAACAAAGGGCTGTTATCATTTTCATCAAGGACTGTGATCTGCAGTCGAGACACAGAGCTTCTTGTCAGATTGCCCATGTCCGAGCTCTCAATAAGCAGGGTAAAGTTACTGGCGATTTCTCTATCCAAGGCACAGGTGGTGAAGAGGTCTCCTGAGGTTCTGTGCAGTGCAAAGTATCCTCTATCATCTCCACCTTTAAAATGAAGCAAACCCATCTGTTTTTTTAAATGTCATGTACATATTAAGAGTATTCAATAATAATTTTGTCCATGTTAGATATCTACTCAAAAAGTGGCTAACACAAACTTTTTAAATAAAGGAATCCAAGATTCCTATTTGTTAATCTCAACTATGACTCCAATCCTAAACACTCTTTCCAGGGAGCAAGACCCATTGAACACAATGAGACTTACTTCTGAGCAGTCATGGTTAGGACTGTGCTCTAAGTTAACTTCTCGGGACAAAAATAAGGAATTACAGACATCCACGGTTGAAGTGCTTAAAAGAGGCCGAGGAAATAAATATTAACTAAAATGGAAAATGTATAAGAACTACCAGTCTGCACAAGATCTCCTTGGACTGAAATAAAGGCCAAAGTCTAAAAAATTAATCAAATGCAAACTATCCCCAAGTGTGACGCACAACAATCCCAGGGAATACAAATTAATTATCAAATATTCACAGTTTGACTGGATAATGAAAAGGGATAATTTAATAATTTAATACCAGTTAGTAGAAAGGGGGAAATATAGTTTCATTGTACTTAGCCAACATAACTCCCACAAAGGTAACACTGATTCTGACCTCATAAGAAGCAGTGAGATTATCATACTATAAGATTAATTTCATGGTGCAAGATAACCAGCAATAAAATTGTAAATGCAATGGGATTTCACTTTACCAATTATTTGATACTGCACGATTCCATTACTGGCAGCATCTTGGTCCACAGCCTGGAAAGTGTATATTGTGGAAGGTTCTTGGTTCTCCAGAATCTGGATCTCAGAAACAGGAAGGATAAACTTGGGCGCATGATCATTTTCATCCAGTACTCGGAAGACAACTGATGTCATGCTGGATAACATGGGGCTTCCACTGTCTCGAGCAAGCACTGAACAGAGAGGCATATCTAAGAGCAAGTTCACTATGGCAGTCTAGCAGCAGTAACAAAATAGCAGACTTCACATGATTTTACCTCCTCATGTACAATGTTACTTTATGTTTTTGAACACATTATTGTTACTTTATGTTTTTGAACACATTACTACTGTATGTGCTCTCATTTCCTTAAATTTGAAATGACAAGTATTCATTCATTTAAACAATTTGTGCAACTTCCTTAAAATTGATGCACGGAAAGCAGGATCACATACACTGTGGTTAGATATCTCTGCAACACCAATTTTGTCAAACCACAATATGTCCCATCACATGTCATCTGTTTTTACCTTTAATAGTGAAGATATCTTGGGTCTCCCTGTCAAGTGAGAATACTGTTGTAATTTCTCCAGTAACTGAATTTATTCGGAACATCTCATAATCAGGTCCGGGTAACATTTCATATTGAAGCAAAGAATTGGTTCCTTAACACATAAAGAGAAACATTCTAAGTGGCCAGGTGGAATATTAACAGTCTTGATTTAATCGGTTTACTAGTTCTGCCTTGGGGATATTTCTGGTACAAAGATGGCTAACACCAAATTCATGGTCCAATCCTATTCAACTTCCTAGTGCCAGAGCAGCCATGCTAGCAAGACTGCATCCATATAGGCCTTCTCAAGGTAACAGAATGTTTGTTCCCTTACCTAGTGGCTGCATTGTGCCTGCAGGGCTGTTCTTATTGAAGACACTTACTTCTATTTTCAAAATATTTATTTAATTAATGATTTGCCCTATTGTATAAGCTTCAGAGCAACAGAGGTCTGAGTTGAACCTGAATATCAACATGAACTCAAAAACAATAATCCAGAAATCATCTTGCCAAGAGTCTTAATGCATCTCAAAGAATTTTTGATTTTTTTTTCTTAGAGGGTTGCTGCAACGAAAAGTCATCTTGAAATCCAAATTTTAAAGGACAGACGTTCAGGAATGGGAATAGGATCAAAACTATAGTTGGTGTCTCTGTGTGTGTTTGTGTGTGTTTATGGTGGAGAGGAAAATGATCTGGGTACCAACAATCTAAGGGTCAAAGTAGCTATGACCTGGAATGCAGGTGTGTGTCCCCCCAACCCGTTAAACAGCCAGGAGACTGAAATGCAGGAACACTACAGTCAGGGAAGGCAGGGGACTTTGGTCTGACTGTTCCCCTCAAATGGGTGGACTTTGTATTCAATAAAAGGGTGTTTCCCCAATTCAAATAGCACAGATGCACACAATTGGGATAGGAACCATGGTGGGGGAACAGTTGTAAAACCTCCCTACCTTCATCATACTTTTTCTTACACAAACACACACTCGAGCAACCCTGTACACATTTTTCTGGGATTAAGGCCTATAGAACACAGATGAACTTGTTTTTGAATAAACATGCTTAGGATTGTGCCGTTATTGTGCTAATTGACAACAAAAAGACAAAAGGGTACTTGTGAATTCTGGGCTATGTCTAGTTTGATTCTCAGGTAGGATCTACCTTAATTAAATACTCTACCCAGAGAACATTTGCACAGAAACCTCTTGTCTAAGAAACCTCTTGAATCTAACAAATTCAAGGGAATAAGAGAAAATTCACAACAGGACCTGGGTTTGTCAAATACTGCCCTAATGCTGTCTTGGATCTACTGACTCTGCACTACTTATTCATTTATACGGCAATTTCAATTGCTGAGAGATCCTTCTGAGGTCCAGCAGCCAACATGTGTAGACTATTTATGACTGAGGTGTACCACAAGAAGTCTACTCAACACTGTTCTACAGGTAGATCATAGAACTCTTCTAGATAGAATCCTTTTCATCATGTGGTCATCACACATATGACATCAGGGAATGCCTTCCAAACTTCCAGCAAGAGCAGTTTTCAGGTAGGCCAAGATGTATACAGCAACACCTCTGGGACTGATGTCTCATATTTCAGCTTTCAATCTCATGGGAGAGTGAATACCCCAAAGCACTGTACTCATTCGGATGCTGTCATGAAGACATGCATCCAAAGACATGTGGGAGTTCTGGTTTTATTTACAGGAACAGCATGAACTCTCTCTGTCCCCAAAAATGAAACTGGAAGCCCTGCACTTCTGAGCTTCATAGCAGCACACAAGTAACTTGGTAAGAAGAAGAATGATCTGCTTCTTGAACTACTTTTGTAGATCAGCTTCCAATCACTTTCCCCGCAACAACAAAAATGATAAAGCTTAAATCCTACTAAAATCAATGGGACATGAGCACACGCACAAAATAAGCTACTTTTTCTAAACAAACAGAAAAGTTTGTTTGTAAAAGAAACAACACTCTTAACCTTTTCTTTTTAATTTCAGCATTTGGGAGAAATAAATGTACCAAGGAACCCTCTGATCTGTTACTTTTGGGGACTAAGCAGGCATCCATGAGTCTTGAGAGACTATGGTATTGCGCTTGGCACTGCATACGCTGTATGTGAAGCACGAAGGCAAAACATTTTCATATTGCCTATAGGTTAATTCTCCTCCTTTTGCTGCTTCAATGAAAAAACACTGGGATTACAGTGCCCCATTCTGGCCAGATGAGATTAATGCACCTTTATTATCCACCATTACAATTCTATTTTCTGGTTTATCAAATTGCTTTACAATAGTAAAAATAAATGGCTTAATGCAGCATTTCTCAGACTTTCTGAACTTGAACCATCTTGCAAATTTACACATTAATATTTGTTCCATGAAGTGAAGGGGTGAAGAAGCAGAAATCCTTGCACACAGTAATGGCCATACACAGTGGTGGGCACTTACCGGCACGGGCCTACACGCCCGTACTGGATCTTCCCGTTTCCCGGCCGCTAGCAAACCGCCAGCGACAGGGAAATGCAAAACATAGTGGACCGGTACGGTCCGCCATGTTTTGCGCCCACTGCGCCTGCCTAGAAGGGGGCAGGCCGCTTCTAGGCAGGCTCTGCACAAGCGCCGACATCGGCGCCTGCGCAGAGCCTGCCTAGAGGCGGCCTGCCCGCTTCTAGGCAGGCTCTGCGTGAGCGCTGGTGTCGGCGCTTGCGCAGAGCCTGCCTAGAAGCAGCCTGCCAGCTTCTAGGCAGGCTCTCCGCAAGCGTCGTTGCTGGCGCTTGTGCAGAGCCTGCTTAGAAGCCAGCCTGCCAGCTTCTAGGCAGGTTACGTGCAAGCGCCAACAGTGACGCTTGCGGAGAGCCTGCCTAGAAGCTGGCAGGTCGGCTTCTAAGCAGGCACCGCGCAGGCGCCAACGTCGCCCTGCCCCTCGCCCCTCCCCAGTCCCACCCCTCAACCCGCCCACACCCCCTGACCCCGGCTGGCCCCTCCCACTTCCGGCGTACCGGATCTTGGGATGGGGCCAGCCCATCTCTGGCCATACAGCCTGCTGCTGTGTGTAAGGGTTCAGTGACTGCAGTAGCATTAAAAGATAAATTGTATATAATACCCCTGGCACCATGCTAAGCTACATGCAACAACACAAAGAAACAAAGCAACAACTCTGTGTGAACTCCCTCCCTCCCAGAAAAACCAACCTGATGATGGAACAGTAGATGGATTTCCTTAGAAATCCAATATAAATTAGTGGGATTTGCAGCCAGCAGGCTTGGGAGGAATTAAATTGAACCATGTATGACCAATGGCTACTAGTCATGATGGCTACCTGATGCCTCTATCAGGCAATATGTGTACGAATATTTATGACTCATGGAAAGCAAAAGTTGGAGAGCGATGCTAGCTTCATCTCCTGCTTGATAGATTAATAAAGGCATCTGGTGTTCACAGAAAACAAACAGGAAGCTGGATTAGAAAGGTCTTTGGTCTGCTCCAACAAGGCTCTTCTCACGGTCTTATGGGAAAGAACTAAACATTTCTATTTGTTGACAACTACAGGATGCCAGCACCTCATTTAAGTTAATAAAAAAAATATATATTTACAGGTATATTTATATTAGCCAGAGCACAATTATCTGAAAGCAGACAATCTGAATGCAAAACTGCTCTATTTTGACTTCACTGTTTTTCATTCAAAATGATCACTTTAAATAAATTTTAGCACAGAGTTTGTGTTTAAAACAAAGCCTCTCAGATATTAAGTTGCCAAGTTGCCAAGGGAGGTGGTGGACTCTCCCTCACTGGGGATCTTCAAGCAGAGGCTCGGTGAGCACCTGTTGGGGATGCTGTAGGGGGAATTCCTGCTGCAGGCAGGGGGTTGGACTAGATGACCTACTAGGTCCCTTCCAACTCTATGATTCTATGACTCTATGATTCTATGATTCTAAGTCACAGTACTTGAATGAAGAAGGAATGGTTATGAACCCCTATGAAAATCACTATCAGACACTGCAGGATATTTCCTATGAAAACCTTGATTCAATAATGGAGATTAAAATTTGATTTTCATGTGCATGGAAATCAATGGAGACAAGGATGAGGATACTTTTTCTTTCTGAAGGAAACATCTATTTTTCAGAAAACAAATTACCTGAATCTTTATCCATGGCTTCTATTTTAATGACCATCTCCCCTGGATCATTGTTTTCATAGATGGAAGCCTCATACAGATCTTTAGCAAATATTGGCTTTTCATCATTGACATCAAGGACAACTACTGTCAGAATCTGTGTTGCAGACAGAGCTGGAACGCCATCATCAACAGCCACAACTGTCAAATTGTAGTATTCTTGGCATTCACGGTCTAAAGCATGAGTTGTTTTAAGTAGCCCTATTGTAAGGAGAAAAATGGTAAAGTTGAGCAGACATTAATTCTTCAGAAGCAGTTGCTGTTTTAATGATCTAAAAATCAAACCACAGCTTCATGTTTCCAAACATTAAACAGGCAGCATACTATACAGTGATGCCTCACGTAAAGAATGCCTCACATAAAGTATGTTTCATGTAACAAATAAAACTTTCTCTAGAATTCTGCTTCACGTAAAGAACATGCTTCATGTAAAGAAAACATTCATTGGCAGCTGGGGCAGATGCGCTGGCTGGCAGCCTGTTTAAAAAGTGTCAGGGCTGCCTAGCGCACCTGCCCATAGTGAAAGCAACACTTCCATGCTGTTCCTCCTGTGGCTGGGTGTCCACTGGGCAGAGGGAGAGAAGAGCAGTGGAGAAGAGGGAAGCAGCTCAGGGCCAGCCAGAAGGGAGCAGGGGAGAGAGAGGCTCAGGATGGAGAGAAGGAGAAAGTGGAGAGACATTTTGAAGGTGTCTTGGATTGCAGCCTCCTAACCATGTCTACCCAGAAATAAGCCCCATTGTATTAAATGGGGCTTACTCCCAGGAAAGTGTCTTTAGGACTGCAGTCTAAGTAGACTTCATAAGATCATGCACATTGAATGCATGTTTTGAATTCAATCCCAGTGTTCTGTCATCATTTTTACATCCAGTTAATATTTTTATATGAATATTTTTGGGATTGTGGAACCAATCGTCTTGAGTTTCCATTATTTCCTATGGGAAAATCTGCTTCACGTAAAGAATGTTTCACGTAAAGAACATGCCTCCGGAACGAATTAAATTTGTTACGTAAGGCACCACTGTATATCTATGTAAAACCCCTTATAAAGGCATGTACAGGTTGCCTTATAATGAGTGGTACCTTTGGTCCATCAAGATCAATATCACCTACACTGAATAGGTTTTAGAAAGGGGCTTATCCCTGTCCTAGCCAACCATACCTGGGAATGCCAAGGCCTGAAGTGGGAACCTCCTGCATACAAAAATAAGTTTCCTTTGTACACAATAGGGCTGAATAGGGTTTTCAAGAATGTCAGCTAGTGGGATATATAGATGCTAAGTTGGCAAACAGAGGATGTGAATTTTGTGTGCTTCACTCCTGAATACGGAGGAGGGGTGGGAAAAGCAATGCTGTATATAGATTATAATTAAAGGTTATATTAAACACACTCTTCAAATTCTTGCTACTTGTATTTATTTTGCTTACAAACAATATGGGTTTTTGCTTGTCTTGTTTATCTTTTATACTGGGAACCTCTCTGAGAATTCTGCTTGGAAGGAAATCTCAAGAACTCTGGAGTGGGGAGAGTGTAGGTAGATTAGAGCATTTAGGAAGATGGACTTTATCACCATAAAAGGCTACTTGAATGCTTTTGCTTCTAACCACTTAAGCACTAAGTGCTTAAGATATTGTGGTATCTGAAAGTGAAGCAGTTGGCCACAAACAGTGATTTGTAACAATATGGATTTCTCCAAATCACAGTTTTAAGATTTAAAAGATTTGCAACATTGGTCGCAAGGTGATTATACGCCCTCCTTTTTTCCCCAGGACACGTCTGAATTTTAGCCTTCTGTCTTGGAAAAAAGTATCCTCCTTTTCCATGTAAGCAGGCAACATGGAGCCTTCTTGTAATTAATAAATTGCATGTAATAAATTAAATGTAAAAGTTTTAAATGTAATAATACGAATATGGCATTTAAATTAAGCACATGAAAGCAATATATATGAGTGTTTTTAGCTTTTATTTTATGTCCTACATTTTGAGAAGGCCTTGTCCTCTTTTTTGATTATGGCATATGGTAACCTTAGTTGGCTAGTAACAAACTATGTTCCATTAGAGTGTAGGCATAATTCCAAATCATGCTCAGTCTCTCTTAACCATGATTTGACATGGTATCTGTATTGTTTTTATTTATTGATTTATCTCTACTGATAAATGTTGATTTATTGAGATATTATCTCTACTGATCATCAAGTTCAACTCTGATCTTACCAGTAGTTTTGTCTAGAATAAATGCACAGTCTTCACTGTCAGAGAGAAGATGATACGTAATTTGTCCATTCCTTCCTTGGTCTGGATCCTTTGCAACAATACGATGCACAAGAGAACCTATTTCTGCATCCTCTCTGATGTAGGAAAGAGAAGATGAAACAAAGCTAGGATGGTTGTCATTGACATCCAAAATGACAATTTTTGCTGTCAGTGAGCTCTGCCTACGATCAGTTACGTTTACAGCCTGATCAGACACCAAAACCTTGAGGACAACAGACTGAGCCATCTCTCGGTCAAGAGGTAGCGCTGTGATTAAGTTACCATATGAAGAGTGGATGAGAAATGGATTTTCAGCCAAGTCAGTCATCTGTATGGAATACTCCAGATTGCTGTTCAGATAACTGCCATCTTCATCTCTTGCATCAAATGTATACACTGAAGTGCCAATGGGGACATTCTCCTCAATTCCAATTATGACAAAGTCATTCTGGAAATAAGGCGAATTGTCATTCTGATCTTTCACATCAACAGTGACAAAAACAGTATTATTCTGTGAAGGACTATTCAGAACAACTTTAAAGAAATAGTGGGATGCTGTTTCATAATCAAGTTCTTTGGTGAGAAAGAGATCCCCAGTGGAGCCATTAACTGCAAACGGAACATCAGAGTCTTCTTCAGAGATGCTAAAGTGAAGCTTCCTGTTATATGACTGCTGATTCGGCAATCGTAGAGAGCCTATTATTTGAGCAGGCCTAAAATTTTCTGGTATTCCAAAATGTCTGATGTTTTGGGAAGAAAGAGATCTCCTTTTTGGAAGTGAAACTACCTAAAACAAAAACAACAATGTATTTTAAAATTCCACAAGTATTCATACTTAATTTTTGCATTTTTTGGATGAGGACAGTAATATTTGTTCACAGTGTTAGCACATATACTTCGATACTATAAGCAAAATACCTCAATACTGATGCAATAAATTGTTAATATGACTCATGGACTGAGTTTCTGTTTACACACACGCCAAAAGGGTCTTAGGCTAGACTCCTCACATTAGTCTAGGTCTAGGCTCCTCAGGGTCAAACTACATGTTATGATTAATGTGGTTTTTTTCTTAACAAATAGGTGCATGTATGTGTGAAATGGACCCAACAGCATCAGAGAGTTAGCAAGAAATTCACCATACAGTCCTCCCAATGTTTCCTATCTTAATTATTCCTATCCTTGTGAAGAATAAAACAATCTGGCTCAGGTCTGATTCCCCCTTAGATTTGTTGGTTCTGCTGTTGCTTTCATTTAGGTGTTGGGTTTGTTTGGGATAGTCTTTCATTAAAGCAGATGTGAGTAATGAAGGTCAGTGAGGAGAAAGGTTTGAAAGTATAGGAGAAGGAATTTAAGGGTTGTGGAAGTGTCCTTCCTTCAACTGAGTATTTGCCTCAGCAAATGTTAGGGGAAGCTGAGGAGATTGCCTTTTAGGCTTGAAGCTGAGAAGAGAGAGAAGGAGAGAGAAATATTGTTGTTGTTTGTTGTTACTTGGTTCTGGATAAGTTTATTATTGTACTTCAAATATGGTATCTTGTAATTCTCTCTGTGGGGTTATGATTTCCCCTTCTGTTGAATGTAACTATATTTGTTATATTAAATCAAGTTGGACTATATTGTGCTTGGTTTAATGTGATGCATTTCACATGTTAACATTGTGACACTATTCCCCAAATCCAGAGTAACTATGGGAGCATGTAAGAGACTTTACATGCACCTGTAGTTACTGCGCCACCTAGTGAAAACCTATGGGAAATTCATATTGGAATCCAGAGTAAGTTGTTCTTACACTGGAGCAAAAATTCCCTGTAGTTATTCTGGATTTTTCCCTAAGAGTTTTTTTTTAAAGGCAGAAAGAGGAAACTTCCCAAAAGAAATTTTCCAGAAACAATAAACAGTGCACTGAAAGGTAAATTATCAAATAGGAACCATAACAGAGTCTAAGTTGCCTCAAAATTGTTTCAAGCCATTTTATATGCTTTTCTATTAGTCTTCCTTGTGCTATTTATTATGGGTAAAGGACCTACACACATTAATCATAAGCTACAGTCTAGCCCCTACACCTAGACATGCAGCTTCTTGGTAGCCTTAAGAGCTCTTGTGCATGTAAAGCACAGAGAACACAATACATGATGAATGGTTTAATCTGTCAATTGATTTTTTTGGAAAGGTTATTAAATCACAGCAGGAATTGATTTTGCACAGATCCTTCTAATGGTCTCAAGTGCTCTCAGATATCATGATCCATCAGCTGCTTAGACAGGGATTATACCAGATTCTTTAAACAAACTAAAATAGCGTTCTTACTGGTAACGCATGTGTAATGAACTTTCTCAGCAATATTCAGCCTTTAATGTAGGTGCATGAAAAAGGCCCCACAACTGAAAATGTGAGGATCTAGAGACACTTCAAACAAAAGAAAACGGGTAACCATAAAAGGTGCAAAACTTCTTGTGGCATGCAATGTCATGCACATTTTATCTGGGTGCACATCAAACCACAACAGTTACTTCATTAAGGAATCTAATTTATAGCTTTCTGTCAGTAAGCAGCATATAAGGGTGGTAGTGGCTCAGCTGTTGAGAATTTTAGTAAGCACCAGTTAAAGAGATTTTTGAAGTTCTCAATAGTCATGTGTAGAGAAAGCATACTTTTGAAGTGTGCTGTTAGCATCTTTAAAACTGCAGATTTAACACAGAAGCACACTAAACTGTGGCTCAGCTGGTTAAGACACCATGACTGTCATCCAGCATGACAAGGTTCAAGACCCAGTTGCTGCAAGAGAGATTGAGCTCTAGTCCTTAGCCCAGCTCCTGCCAACCTAGCAGTTCAAAGGCATGTAAATGCAAATAGATAAATAGGTACCACCTTGATGGGAAGGTAAACAGAGTTCCGTGCAGTCACACTGGCCACGTGACCACAGAGGCGTCTTTGGACAGCTCTGGCTCACAGCTTGAATTTGGGATAAGTGCTGCACCCAACAGCTATGACTGGTGCCTGTATAGGCAGTCTTGGCTGGCAGGGCAATCTTACCTTCACGTTATCCTGATGAATTAGTAGTTGTGGTTTGAAATGCTATAGGATAGCCTATAAAATGCTGTAAGCACTTTACAACTCTGTTTTCTTTGTTCACGACCAGCGAAAAGTGTACCCGCGTTGCGGGAGTAAAATTCCCGCATATGCCATCCCCTCACAGTGCATCAATCCCCCCATGCACATCAGACCCCCTATGCGCAACTTCCCCCATGTGCATCAGTCCCCCACATGCATCAGTCCCCCATGCGCAACTTCCCCCCTTGTGCATCAACCCCCCATGCGCAACTTCCCCCCTTGTGCATCAGTCCCCCATGCGCATCAAACCCCCATGTGCAACATCCCCCCATGTGCATCAGTCCCCCAAGCGCATCAGTCCCCTCACGTGCAACAGTCCCCCCACGCGCATCTTCCCATGCGCAACCCCCTTGCACAGCATCCTCCCCAGCACAACCTCTTCCTCCGAACAACATCCCCCCCACTGCACCAGGCACCAAGCACCAAATTGGCTGGATATTATTCAGTCTGCCATGTTAAGTATAGGACAAAAACACCCTGCACCCCTTTTCAGCCCCTTAAGGGTTAAATTTCTCCACATTGGTTCTTGGAGGGTGTTCATGTGACAGAAGGAAAAGGCTCCCTGAATTTCATGCTTCTAGGTCCAGGGGTTGGGGCGGAATGTTGATAAATCATCAATTCTCCAATGCAAAGTATAGGGAGGAAAATGCGTTGGGTCCCTTTTCACCCCCTTCCGGTTGGAATTTCCAAAAACTGGTTCTTAGTGCATCCCTCGGTCATGGAAGGAACACCCACCCCAAATTTCATGCTTCTAGGCCCAGCGGTTTTGGCAGGGTGTTGATGAGTGAGTGAGTGAGTCAGTCAGTCAGTCAGTCAGCGACTTTTCTCTTTTACATATATAGAAGAAGAAGATGAAGCAAACCAAGTCTTATGATATAATAGTAGGAACATTGGAGAAATTATCTCAATGGATCCCAAACTTCCTCAAGAGCGGAACTGCTCAGTAGTACAGTACATGGGCCATATGCACAAGGTCGAAAGTTCAATGCCAGGCAACTAGTGCTAGGAAAGATCAGCTTCCAAAACTCTTGAAAGCCACTGCCAGATTAGGAAAATGCTAGTTGGACCAATGTTCTACACAAGTTCACTTAAAAGATCTCTAATGAGGTCTGCAGGAACAGATAAACAATCTGATATGTAACTTTACAGTCATCTGATGCTTCAGTTCTATTTTCAAACTGAGTTATTATCTCTATTAAGACAAGTGCCTTGCTTTTCCACCTCTTTTTGAATTGCTTCCTCTTAACAAAGTGTCAGTGCAATCCTAACCCCTGGTTAAGCTGGTTCAAGAAAAAAAGTCCTGTACTGGCTTGGGGGTATTTCAGAAGTGATGTTTTTCTTTGCCACTCCTGGAGATGGGGGCTAGGCCACTGCACAGACATGCCACCATGGGAATGGTGCCATGCCACCCATGCCACTGTGGCAATGGTGAGATGGGTGAATTGTACTGACAAAAACTGGTCAAGATTGCACTCTGTGAGTGACTAATATTCAGGCCAAACACTGAAGCTTGTGCATTTAAAATCAAACAAAGCCTTTTCCAATTTTCCCAATCTACTGGCTTGCTTAGCAGAAAAATATTTAAAGGATTAAGGATACGTCAGACATGCTTCTTGCTAAAGGTACTTACTATATCAAGAAAACAAAGTTTAAACTTGTACCTCAACATTGATGACTGCTTGCCCTTGAAGTGAAGGTATTCCCTGATCAGCTGCAGTGACTACCAATCTGAAATGGGATTGCCAATTGTATAAAAGAGTTTCAGTGGTTCTTAACTCACCACTGGTGCTGTCAATATGAAAGCGATCCAAACTTTCCCCTAGAAAAGATATATTACCAAGAATATACCTGCAGGTTAGTAAAGACATCATACATAAACATTACTTTGCAGAATGAAACTCAGGCCTATGCCATGTTCCAGCTGCTAACCTACGCTTGCTAGGTTCAGGGGTTCTCTCAGCACCCATAATAGCCAGAACATGCTGCATTTGTCATTGTGCTATAGATCATCATACTCATCTTCTTAAATTGTGTTCATCTTATGCAGTGACTATCTTCCGATTTCCAATAACTCCACTAACTACAATAGTAATCATTTAACCAGAATGCCTTTCTTAGGTCACAATCTATTTCACGTTTCACTTGATTTTTGGATTTAACCATTTGACCTGGATTCACATGCCCACACAAGAGAACAATAAATTTTACTTGGGCACTGCATTGTAGCTCAAAATGGGGAATTGTCCAGTGAGAGCACAGTAACAGCTGACCCATTCTATCATATGCTCTATTGTTCTGGTTTACAGTCTCTCAAAAACTTTGCATGCTCTACTACACTTCCCAGAAACTGGTCTTCGATGCATTTCATTCAGAGTTTCCTCAGTTCCTAATATTGTATTCATTTCCCCTTTAAGTATATAATATTAGGCATCATGTGCTTCCAAAAAATAATGATTACATCTTAGAAATAGGATGTAATAGTTATGTTAAGAGTTACCATACAGGACACAGGAGAAGCATTTAATTAAGGATTACAAATTTCATCCCAAAATCCCATGTTATTTATATAAATAACACCATAGTATTTTGACAGTAAACTGCAGTGATTTTTAACCTTTCTTATCCCACAGCACAGTGACAAGGTACTAAAATTGTCAAGGCACACCAGTTTTTAATTTTTTTTTACAATTGTCAAAACACACCATGTTGCTGGTAAGGGGGCTCAAATCCCCCAATTGGCCTAAATGAATTACCCTCCCCAAAGGCACAGACCAGCAGCATACCAGTAAGCCTCAGCACAGTGGTTGAAATTCACTAGTAAACCCTATAACTATTTGAAAAAAGAATCCTGAAAAAATAGCATGGTGTGTATGCACTTGATGACACAGGAGAAGAAAGATTCTACCTTCTGAGGGCAAACAAACATGACATAAATTTTCCTAGGTTAAAGCCTAACTACAATACTATAAATATGTCAAGGTCCACTCACACATGAGTTTCAACAAAGGAAGTTTTTTCACATTTTTACAAACAGCACTGTGTGAGAGATGTCACAACCCAAAGCACACAGGGGGAAAGCTTAAAATCCTCCCAAACCCCACCCATTATTTCCTGCAACAGACCCATGTTATGCATTTAATGGTATGGGTTTACTGGCTCTGTTATCAAACACGTTTTGAATTTGAAACACAGTTTTATTTGCTCTTGACAAATGAGAAATTCTTACCTGATGACAAGGAATATAAAATAACCCCACTGTTTCCAGAATCAAGGTCCTTGGCAAATACCGTGGCAATAAGTGTTCCTGCAGGTTGCCCTTCCAAAATCTAATAGAAAGCAGTTAGTTAACCAAATCTTCAAAGCTGCAAAGAATTCAGCATTAAATTGAATGTTTTCATACATGCATATACAAGGTGAACCAAAAGTCGGTGGACGGTAGGTAGAATAGGGTTTGCGTTAGGATTATATCATTTACTATCCACCTACTTTTGGTTTACCATGTGTAATGGAGCAGTAAAAGAACTATTAATGGCTACTGGAGTGTTAAGATACTCCCAATCAAAGATATATAAATGGCCAAGACCAGCCAGGACCTAAAAGGATGCTAAATATTGCCTACTCCTTATCTGGTGATGTTCCAGCCTCTGCTCTTCACTCCCTCCACCAGAAAAGGAAGAAGGAGGCCAAATGAAAGAGGATGGGTAGAGGTGAGGAACACGATCAGCTTAAGCATCAAAACATTTCCTCATCCATTTGCCACCTTTATTTCCATCCCAGGAGGTGTAGCAGACACAGTGGATAAGAGTAGTAATTTTCCTAATTGCATGTATGCTATATATGCTCTCCAAGCAGTATTTCATTTTCAGTTCAACAATTTAACCACAAGATGGTGCTCAAAACAAATTAAAAATAATTCTCATCTGTAGCAGAAGGTTATGTCTAAAATTTTCAGATTAGGTTTAACAAAGTTACTTAGATTTATATGTAATGTGATGTACATTTAAATTAAAAATGATCAACATTTTTTCTCACAATTCTACAATTCATACCTGAATCTATTCATGACAGTGGTGGCTCTCTTACACATAGCAGAACAACATTCTTTATTCAACCCACAGAGTGCCAAGTTGAAATTTTGGACCAAAATCTGATTTATCATCATTTTTCTGTTTGGACACACAAAAGTTACCAAATCTTACCCATTTTTCCTGCCTGTAAAAATGGGAGGGGCACTTCAGATTAGCACTAAATTCCTCCCAAAGTGGAAGAACTTCCTCCAAAACCCAGGGATCTTTTTCAGGGAATTAGCACCCATACAGAGTACCAGCACCTCTGTGTGAGTACCGACACCTCTGTGGGTGACTACCAGCACACACACACATAGACACAAACACACACACAGGTGAGTATCTGTGTGTACTGACATGTCAATATTAGCACCTATTTTCCAAAAAAATAGTACTGCCCAAACCTAACCTTTTTAGATCAAGTGCCTAGGAAAGGACAAGGAATGGTCCTCCTTTAGTTTGCAAACTGCTTTGTGTTTATGTTAAAAAGTGGCATATAAACATTCTGAATAATTATATGTGGCACAAGGTCAGTGGTGGGCTCCAGCAGGTTTGCACCTACTCTGTAGAACTGGTTAATGAGAGATAGGACATACAAAGTTTAAAAATAGCCATTTAAAAGTGGCTGCCAGATGGGCATAGAAGCGGTTGTTAATTTCTTTGAATCCCATCACTGACAAAGATGCTTTTAATGTGACATACAAAAATAGTGTAAATGAGTTAACTACAAACCTTAATGTGCAGCTCTGCTCCAGGAGAAAGCTGGGGAAAGGATGGGTGATTATCATTGATGTCAGTAACTGAGATATAGGCGGTTACTGTGGCATTATGTTGAGGGACTCCGTGGTCATTCACTAACACAATGAGCTGATGGTGAGCCTGCTGCTCGTGGTCTAATGCAACCCAATTTATAATTTCACCTGGAGAACAAGGATGATGAGAAGAAAGTGCTATAGGCAGAACTCAACACACATTCATACAATACAGATGATTTATAATGCTTCCATTAGCTGCTTCTGTCACCTGACACATGGATTACATGCAGTACACACCTGAGGAACAGTCTGTCACTCAGCATTTATTTGTGTGTACCCTGGGATTATTGTAACACCAGTTCACTCTAACTATACTTTAAACACATAAAAAACTAACTTGAAAGCCATATGGCTGCTGTAAAGAAGACAAAATGTTTTCTCTTTCTTGCCAGCAGAATAATAGAGGGAAATTATTTTAGTTGTTGGCCAGCTGGCTGAGCCATCACGTACTGGGGACCTCTCAGTTCAGACCCACTTGAAGATTATTTTTCACTGTTTTATAGCCACTTTCTATGAGCATCTGGCCTTCTTCATCCCAAAATTTTGGGTGCTTCTTACACAAATCATTTCAGATAATTGTGGTAATATCTTTGATCTCCACAATATCTCTCTGGACCAGCAGTTCTTGATTAACTCAAACTTTGGGAATAAAAACAAGATTTGAGCAAATTATGCAAAGAAGAACTCCTATAAAGAGAGAAAATTAATTCAACAACAGTATTAATTAAAAAGTACTACTACTATTTAGAACAAGCCCGTTCATCCCACAAAGAATATGCTAAAGAGTAAAATACATTACCTGTATTGGAATTGATTTTGAAATATTTTCCTTCAGATAAGAGAAAATAGGAGAGCTGCCCATTTCTCCCGGAGTCCATGTCAACAGCTGCAATTGTCCCAACCACACCTTGAGGTAATGAACTCTCTTTAATTTCAAAAAAATAAAAATCATGTACAAACACTGGAGAATTATCATTTTCATCAATGACATTAACTATTACCAAGGTACTTGTGTTTCGTCTTGACTTATCCATCAAGCTAAAAACAAAGGCTCTAAAACTATATGTTTGCTTATATTCATAGTCTAAAGGATTTTGCAAGTAAATCACACCTGTTTCTGGATAAATTTTAAACGATGCAGAATCTGCATTATGTTCCAAGGAGTATACAACCTCTCCAGGAGTATGTTGTGGATCTAATGTCCGGGTTTGTATTTGCAGAATACTGGTACCTATGGAAGATCCTTCACTGACCTCCACCTGATACACCAAATTTTCAAAAGTCAAAGGAGGGACTCCCTTTTGATCTTCAACAGTCACTGTAAGGATTAACTCAGAACATAGAGGAGGACTTCCAAGATCTTTTGCTATGATGTGCACCATGTATTTATTCTGCTTATCAGCAGCTAGAGACTTGGCAAGATAAAGCACTCCAAGAGCTGGCTCAATGCTAAAATCACTTGATTCGTTGCTGAAAATGGTGTATTGGATTGCCCCATTTAGCCCGCTGTCTTTGTCTTCTGCACGTGCAATGTAAATAGCTGTGCCAGGTACTGTGCTTCGTGATATATTTATCTGATCAGATTCCACTGCAAAGGCTGGAGGGTTGTCATTGACATCAATTATTGCTATGTTGACTTGAGCACTGCTGTGAACAGGGGAGTTTCCCAACTGAGACTGCACAGTAAGAACTATATGGTCATAACTTTCATGGTCAAGCTCTTTTTGAGTGCGGATGACGCCATACTGAGGGTCAACAGAAAATCTTCCATAGGGATCACCAGAAGAAATTCTGTACGAAACTGTTTTCAAAAAATCTGAAAAAGACCAAACACAACCAGTGTCAGAGAACCGGGATTCAACTGTTTAAAGCTTCCCTTAATAAAAGATACCATAGAATATATACACCACTAGAGTGATATATGTGAATCAAAAGTCTTCAATCTCACATCAGTTGCTTGTTTATTAAACTCATCTTTTCCTCAACCTTGACTTCAAAACATTGATTGATATAATAGTTGCAAATTGATACAATAGTTGCAAATGTGTGCAGTTAGTCCATTTATGAGAGCTATTCTTTTACCAAACAGGTGTGATTAAACTTTATGAAGAAATCAATATAATTTCTCCCATGTAAAATATACTGGAACTCTTTGCCAGCTGGGTCACAGTGAACAGATGAACTCCATGCTGAGCAGACACAAAAAATCTCATTGCAGTCTAATGTTAAGACTTCAATATAACTGTTGCATAACTAAGAATCAAAACCTGACCCCTTGTGCAAACTAGGAAATTACAGCATATTATAGCCACCATCCATTTCTAAGGGCAGTTACCGGGCAAGATGCCTGGCTGATCAGTAAAAACTCAGTGGAAATCTTTAGAAAGAGATAACTACAGAATGTGGAAAGTACCAGTACCACTTTTTCCAGTATTTGGAGGAAGTGGCTTAGAACCCAGTCTTAATGTTCTTCCATCTCACTGATGCAGCAGTGCCAAAACAGCGACCACTGCACCCTGCAGGGAGGGGCAATAACTGTTCCATTACCAAAGGCTAAGCTTCCACAGAACGGGGGGGGGGGGTCTATTTGGACCTATGCTAATTTAATAACTGGTGCAGGTCTGTATGGACCCACACCTTGAGATCAGGTTTGGAATGGGGTTAGGATTTGGTTGACACAAACCTGCAAATCAAACCCACCCCCTTCCCAAACTCAGTCCACCCACCTGCTGCATCCCCCTCTGCCTTACCTAGAATAGAAGGGAGCTCATGATCCGATGACACCAGCAGGAGGGCTCTGGCCTTCACACCAGTGTTATCACAGTACACTGAGAAGCATATTGTCACAGTGCCTTTTACAAGTACCTTTGACTGTCGTTGCACTCAGAGCCTGCAAACACTGTGACAACAACTGGGGGAGATGGGACTGGGCTGTAAGTAGTGATTTGGAAAAGATGACTCAAACTAATGGCTGGTGTGAGGTGAGAGTAAGGGCACAATCCAGAGCAAGTTCAGCCTGCTCTGCCCTAACAGCTCTTTCCTAACTATTCTGTATCCAGAGCAGAAAGTTATGCTGCATCCAGAGAGTCAGGAAGCCTGGGCTGCCCTAACTGCTCCAGAGCATGCTAAGTCAGTGACAGCTGGGGAGGGCTTGCTCCTGAGTAGACCCCCCTCAGATCACACTGAAGAAGGAACAGCTGTGGTGCCTACATTATAAGGAAGCCCAGCAGTTCCTGACAACCAGTTATAGCTGCAGTTCTTCTAGTGCAAGATGGATGCTTGGAGTGGCCTGCTGTATCCTGAGGTTAGTGGGCTGCCATAGTTGTGCCATATCCTGAGGTTGAGAGGCAGGGATTGCAGCTAGGCTGGCCAAGAACTCAGATTTTTGGTCAACACTACCATTCTTAGGCCTTATCATGGACCCCTATGGGTCTACTCATTATTATACCTGCTCCTGAGGTGGTATATCTCTGAGGAACTGGAAGAGGGCATTTCTGCCTTGAAACAGGCTTTGGATACAGAGTAACTGCTCTGCCCTAGGCAATGCTAAACTTGCCCTCAACTTGCCTCTCCTGAGCTGCTTAGGCTGCCCCAGTTAGGGCAGAGCAGGTCCACCTCTCTTAGAGCACCCTATGTGGCCTTGCTTTGCCCTAAGCCTCTTCCAGAGTAACTGGGCTGGGAGCATCTTGCAGTTGCTCCACCCTAGTGATAGATAGGGCACCCTAAGGCCTCTTATGTGCAAGGAATAGTTGCTCTGGATTGGGCTGTTAATGTAGATAAAGAACTTGGTAGTGTCAGGGGGAGGCAAAGAGAGATGTTGGGAGGAAAAGGCAACTTAGAATTGCATCGCAGGGTTCAGCCTTCTATCTGCCAAATCAATGTACTGTAAGATGCAGGTCTGCTGCCATGTAGGAGTGCATTAACTATTTGCCTTTATTGTTACTCTATCTGTATCTTTGTAAATAACCTGAAATATTATGAACACATTATAAGAATTCAGCATTCTATCTTCTACAGTAAAGACTCTGAAACTTCAATGCTGGGTAATCCATCATGGGCCAAGGAAAGACTTTTAAAGTCTAAGGAAATGAAAGCTTTGTTTGCAAATCATGGAACCTTGATACTATATTACTGCCAAGCTACATTCTGCAACAATTATTTTCTGAAATTAATACACTTTCCACGGGAGAAAGTGAGGAGAAGGTGGGGAATGTGAATATTCACAAGATACATCCTCACTGTCTCATTGTGAGACAGTGTCTCATTGTGTCTCATACATATACACTGTCTCATTGTGTCTCATACATATACACTGTCTCATTGTGTCTCATACATATACAAAGCCCTAGTTGGCCACAAATCCAAAGCAAAAATCCCACGGCACCCTCACTGTAGCATGAACTACTTATCCAGCCTGGCTATTCCTGCTTATTTTAGTTTCAATGTTTAATTCATATTAAAGAACAAAAAGAATCTCAAGCAATACTGGTTGCATATTTTAGAACAGTGGTCTTCAAACTGGGGTCGCGAAGGCATTCCAGGGGATATTGGAAGACTGGATGCCCCCTAGTCTCCAACATGCTGGCGTGATATATTTATCTGATCAGCGGCAGCTGCAGGCCAAGCTGGGAGGCAGCAAGAAAAACACAAAGATGCTGCTGAAGGGAGAGCCAGTTGGCTTGCTGCTACCTGGCTGGTTGCACAGGGGAAAGGATCCTAAACTGCCTTCCATTCCTGAAACCACACAGGGATTGGGGGAGTTCAGGACACATGCCAAGTCACCTCCCCCCATGCATGGATTGCCAACCAGCATGAGCAAGGGGCAATGGTGACAATTGGAGTGGGAGAGGGTCTGGGCTTGGGGCAGTAGGGGGTGGGAGGTCTGGTGGCTGGGGGACAGTAGGGGGTAAGAGAGGGCCTGGGGACTTTGAGAGGCAGGGTGACCATATGTCTTGTTTTTCTAAGACACGTCCCCTAGCATTATGTCCTCCTTTTTCTTGTGTATCAAACATACGAAAATAAACCGTGAAAGCACAATAATAGAATTAATTACAATTTAAAATATATGAATACAAAATCATCATTTATTACAAAAGTTCTAAGTTTCATAAATCATATAACTGCTATCATATATGCCAATAAAGATGCAATGGAGACATTATATTGCAAATTGCATATATACCAATATATACCAATATATACCTTTGATACCAATAGAGGCTGGAGATAGATTCCAATAGAAGGATGGTTTGCCTTGGATTTTAGATGAAAACAGGTGTTTTCACCTGGTTGAATCTCCTTTTTCTTGTGAGCAAACAGCATGTAGCTTTCTTTTAATTAATAAATATATGATAAATTATAGGTTATACTATAGATAGTTTTAAATTTAATAATGAGCAACATAATCTTTAAATTAACCACTTGAAAGCTCTCTTTTTATTTTATTATGTCTGACATTTTTCTTAGCTTTGTACTCTTTTTTGGTAATGACACATGGTCACCTTGGGTTGGGGGTAGCAGAAAGTTTTTGGGGGGTGTTGGTTTCTGGACAGATTCCAATGTTGGAAAGAGGGTCTTGGGCTGAAACAGCCGAATACTGAACTGTTATAGAAGCAACTGGTACAATTTGTCTGCATGTATTTCAAGAGCACTTACTCAAAGGTTCTCTCGCTTTCACTGTTCCAACAGCACTGCCTTCAGAGATGTCTTCAGGGATGGAAAAGGTATAACGTGACCTCTCAAATATGGCAGGAGCCACAGCAGTTTCAACAATCCTTACTGTCACAACTGCATTTATGACAGAATAAAGACCGCCTCCATCCCGTGCAGAAACTGTCAACACCACATTGTGATGTTCTACTTTACTGAGAGTGGATATCAAATACACAATTCCTGCAAAAATAAATAAATAAAGCAGTGAGTAGAAGGAACACCAACTCTCCTGTACCTACAAGAAAACGCTACACAAATGCTCAGAGTACCATGATATTAACCTCAGGCAGGGGGTAGTTTATTTGTATGTGCTGTGCACTGCTGTTGGAAACCTTCCAAATAAACAAGAAAAACATTTTGGAGAGAAATAAGTAAGGTGAAATGTTGCAGAATGTATCTGTTGGCCAATGTATTCTGTTGTTCAGGGTTACATTGCACTTTCAGGCATAAATAAAGCTGAAAAATTTTGGCAGAGTCCATACCAGCTGTTGTCCTTAGGGTCATACTGACTGTAACCTACATGAACTCTGGCAGATTTGGGGGAGGTGATAGAGAACTAAAACAAGAATCTCAGTAGCTGTTAAGACAGCTGGATGCTCTGCAGGGAAGCATTTAAAAAAAATTCTAGAGAGTGGGTTTGTGAAAAATAAAATCATTAAAATTTTATTGCTTTATCACAACTTTTCCAATTATGCATACTCCCTGTCTGGATACAAACACAACCTGCCATAAATTTTTGGTACAGTAAAGCACCTCTACACAAAGCAGAATAAGTTCAACAGCAAAATACAGTATGATCTTCACTGCCCGGGAGTAAAACCCATTGAAAATAATGGGGCTTACTATGGAGTAGACATGGTTAGGATTGTGCTTACTCTCAGGAAAGTATTATTAGCCTTACTTCAGAGTAGACATGCATAGGCTGGTCTCTTAGGAGAGGCTGAGCAGGTGTGGGTACAGCACTAAAACCTGCTGAATCCTAGCCAGGACTACTTTTTGCTTGTTTATCAAGACATCAATTCTATATCAAGTTAAAATTTATTAGAAATGTTACCCTGTCTTGCAAAACACTATCAATCAAGTCCTCTCAGTCCAAGGTTTTACTGTTTCTTCAAAAATGAAAATTATCTTTGTTTATGCAACATTTAAAAAAGTTCAGTAAAGGTAGATTAAATATGTATTATGGTCACCAAATGTATCTCTAGCAAAGAGCTTTATTGTGCCATTTCCCAACTTTTCTGAATGTGATTACATATTTTTATTAGATAATTGAGTAGAAACTCATTTCAAAGATAAACATTTGGTTTTCCTTGAAGCAATATGCTCAATATCATCTTGGGGACACAGTTATCTTTTATTCCCTTAGAGGTTAAACAAAAGGCAACAGACTGCAAAGGTTTCTGCTGCATTAGTCACAGTAAGGCCCCAACGAAATCTACCAGCTATTTAAAGCTCTTCCAGTCTCATTCCCCCTCCTGCCCTGCTCACCACCCCATCTTCTCCCTGTTCGCTTATTTGCTGTCTAGAGCAAAGAACAATCTCCAGGTGGTGTGTGACAGGCCTCTGTCCAGTGTTGGCTCTGTGTGAGCTTAGGACCTGTGCTGACCCAACACTAAACATCACTGACTTGATTTACAGCACATTTATAATATCACTGGTGCCAAACCTGGTCAGGATTGGGCCCTCAAACTTTCTATACCCAACAAATACTGATGGTCCAAAATGGTAGTTGATTTGGTCTTGTAACAGTCATGAAGTCACTCCCAATGTTTCAAATTAAACTATTATACTTGCTTTACTAACTAAACATGCCAAGTACCTAATTTGTTTATTTTTAATAAATACCTCAAAGCACAGTCTGAAATATATGCCAGGGGGAAAAATACATACTGAATATACAGTGATTTTGTTAGTTTAAAGTCTTCTTAAGGATTAAATTTAGATGGGAGACACAAGATTTTACCATGAGAATGGGATTTCACCATGAGACTGAAGGATCCAATACTGCTTATATTCAATTCCAGCTTTTAATAATGTGCCTGAAATCTTCCAAATAGGTGATGGTGGCATATTCCAAACCAAGGCCAAATTATAAAAATTCAAGCAGGCACTAAAATACATTTTCAGCCTCAGCATCTTTGTGCAGTTCTATGCCTAGTCTACTGAGACATGGAACATGAATACATAGACTGAAAAAAGGAAGAAGAGGGCCAAACAGAAATGGTAGTATGGAAGAATGGATAATGATGGGCTAGACTAGAGCACCCATTGCTCCATCCCTCTCTTCCTTTTCTAATTCATGGAAGAAGCAGAAGAGAAGAAGCTGATGATAGCCCATCATCAGATAAGGCAGTGATTTTTAACCTTTTTCATCTCATGGCACACTTAAGAAGGCACTGAAATTGTCAAGGCACACCACACATTGTCTTTACCATTGACAAAGCACACCAGACTGTTCAAATCCTCAATTTTCCTATTAATGAATGTCAGTCCCCAAATTTCCATGGCACACCTGAGGATGATCTGTGGCGCACCAGTGTGCCATGGCACACTGGTTGAAAATCACTGAGATAAGGGATGGTAAAATTTAACACTCCATCTGAGATTCCAGGAAGTCTTGGATCTGGTGTCATAGCTAAAGATCATGGATGTAGTCCTCACCCTGTTAAATATAAGAGGAGCACCACTTTACCCAATTAGCATAGGTAACTGTATTGAGATATATGGAAATAGGAGCTGACGTATATTATTTCCATTCTGTATCATAATTATATCTCATTGGCATTTAGAGTAATCAGTCTCATAGGTCAGTTTTGAATTAAGGAAATCCACTTTTTGTTCCACAGGCAGTTGGTGTTTTCATTTTCTAGTTACTTGGACATAGCTTTTGATAGAATACAGATATTTCAATGCAGTTTGTTTCATTGCATTCTTCAATAAATCACCTTTCCATGGATATATAACATGATGGTATTATTTTTCATGCCTACCGTGTTTTTCATAATTTTTGCCTTTAGTGTCAGGGTCAACTTGTTGCCCCATTTCCCCAGTGCAACTGATATCCCCTACACCCCTAGCTACGCCACTGCTTGGGCCAGTCCTAAATGAATTGTGTAAAGTCTTTGTCAGACCAGGAGGCAAATCAGCTTAACCTCTAAACGGACAACATAATGACCGCTATAACAACAACTGGTAACTTGACCTTTAAACCCAGAAATCATAGCCCACACCTTCCAGCAGGAGATAAGCTGCAGGAACTCGATAACAATTGGCATTATGGGAATCTAGGGTCACTGTGAGTGTTATTTCTAAATAAGCAGCTCACCCACAGGGATAGAAATCCAAAATATTTGCCCAAATCAAAACTGCTTAGAATTTCCATAGTCTCTACTCTACTCTTTGCTGCAGAAGGAACCAGTCTATTCATTGTCCAGGCAATAGTGATTACTCTACAGCTGACCTTCTGCTAACTTCCAAATTCAACTGTGTCTGCTGTCTTTCACACCCTGCACTATCTAGCACCATATTTTGGCCATTGGGCTTTACTTCATTTTTCCAAAGATCTGTACAAACCAAAATATTAGGCTATTAGTTGTTCTAATCAAATCTTAATATTTCTGATATTCTTCATAAGCTTTTAACTTTTGGAGCCAGCAACACAGAGAAATAGGGACAACATACTGTTATGTTAAATAAAAGGCATTTTTTCTCCAGATTTCAGGGCTCTAACATTTATGACAACCATTTATTGTTCTACCAACAATAGAATAAAATTACTGTTAGTGGGGGGAGAAAAGATCTGCAGTCATTAAGGGGATTACACATCTATGTGCAATGACTATATTCAGATGGCTCCCAACAAACATATTGAATGGTCATCTCAGACAGCAGCCAGATGGTTATAAAGGTAAGCACAGTTCCTCACCCCAACTCACCTTCAGATCTGGCAGCTGAACTGTCTTAATACTATGGGGTCGATTAATTCTGATTTTCAGTGACCTCTTCAGAATGCATTTTTTCCCAACTGACCTCTTGGCACAGAATTAAGTACTTACACGTATTACAACCTGTTCAGAAAAGTGAGTAGGCAGTGCACAAAACCTGTGGCCTTTGTATGAGAGGCAGCACCTGATGTCCACAGAGATCAGCTTATGTCAGTGTATCTGTCTGTTACTTTCCCACTAGACTTTATGCTGTCAGTTTTTATCAGTCTGTTCCAAATGTACCTGCCTGATTGCTGCATATTTTTCCGCCAGCTATAACCATGGCAACAAAGAGCAAAACACAGAATAAAGAACAGCTTATTAACATCTCATCAGGGACTAAAACACTTAACATTCTTTAAAATTACTATAGTTCTACTTTACTTTGGTCTACTATTATCACACTCAGCACAACAAGAGAGCAGCTCAATTCAGACAACATAACCCAAGGTGGAATGGAGCCAGTGTGTGTGTCTGGAAGGGGCATGAGCACTAACGTAAATCCAGAGCCCAACCAGGCTGGAATATCTCACTCTCAACTGAACTTTGGTCTCCATGGCCAAGGTTAGGTGGTCAGGTTGACCTGGGCTCCCATGCAGACTTGGTGAGAACCATTCCAACTGCCCTCTGGAGCTGTCTCTTCCAGGTGGGTAGACCTGGACTCCTGGCTGAATTGGCCTCAATTTCCAAGGTTTGCTGGGTGTAGACCTGGGCACTCACCTGATCTCATACACCAGATCTACTGTCCATTATGACTCTTCCTGGCATGTAGACCTGAGTTTCTGACAATGCTTGGGCTTCTTCCCCTTCTGGTTAGTGTCCTTCCCCACTGGCAACAGTTCAGAGGGGCTTACAGCAGTGACGGGATTCAAAGAAATTAACAACCGGTTCTATGCCCATCTGGCAGCCACTTTTAAATGGCTATTTTTAAACTTTATATGTCCTGTCTCTCGTTAACAACCGGTTCTATAGAGTAGGTGCGAACCTGCTGGAGCCCACCACTGGCTTACAGCCCCCCAGGATTCACCTCTGGCCCAAATAGTTAAACTGTTGCCATTACCACCCCAATTTCACCTCAGCCCATCCACCTGTCCAGAATACCATTCTAACCTTTAATTATTCCATTCCTCCCACTGCCAGCTCCTCCCACGGGGCTCCCCAGTGATCCTGCACATAGCCAGTTGCAGCAACTGGTCTCCAACCCTGCTATCATTTTGGACTGTTTCTTATGACAGCAGAACTACTGTCCACATAGGACTAGGCTGCAATTCCTTTTTTATGCAGAGATCTGCTTTTCCAAGTCAGTATATGCTGCAGGTTGATTATCCCTTATCCAGTGATGGGATTCAAAGAAATTAACAACTGGTTCTATGCCCATCTGGCAGCCACTTTTAAATGGCTATTTTTAAACTTTATATGTCCTATCTCTTGTTAACAATCAGTTCTATAGAGTAGATGTGAACCTGCTGGAGCCCACCACTGCCCTTATCCAGATTGCTAGGGATAGAAAGATGTCTGGATTTTGAAATACAGTAATTGTATACATAAACAAGCATCCCCCACAATTGGTCAGGTTAGAGACTGGAGCACCGACCAAAAAGTGGAAACCGATGAAATATGGAACAGATGAAAACAAGCTTCTGGTTATATTTTAAGAGTGATGAAAGAGTGCAACAACTGAAACTGAAGTGGCATAAAGTGGGGGACACCTGTAATATGAAATAATTGTTCTTGCTCTTTTCACTGTTTCCCAGAAGGCTGTGTGCTGGTTCTGAGATTTTTCAACAATGTCTGTCCATACACAACACACTGTGCAACAATCAGAACCTTCATAGTTTGTGGGAATGAGCACAAGACTTTCTCACATGACAGAAAACAAGTCCTGGATAAACTGTCTGGATTTTGGTACAGTTCAGATTCTGGATTCTGGATAAGGAATAACCTTCTTTTTCAGGACAGTCAGCATGACCCTCAGGGTTTCTACTACTAGATCATATTCTGGCAAGACCTTAGAAGTCAATGAATAATTTTCAGACAGATCACTTTGGCTGCGGTCCAAAGATTCCCTTTTGAGGAGGTTAGACCCTAATTGGTCCCAGCCTTCTCCATATCTGAAAATTCTCCTTAATCTTAAGTTAAATTCTGTGTTGCTTATCAAAAGAAGCATCCATCCATTAGTGTCTAGGCCCTGACCACCAATAGGATTCCCATTGCTAAATGTATAACTAGGTCTCAAAAGGTCAATGCTAAATGCATTAACTTAGTTCCATTTACTTTCAATGGCCTCAATGTGCTATCAATTACTTATGCAGATTGGATAAAATAGTAACGAATGGGTTTTCTTCAAAAGGATGTGGTTTTTAAATGTTCCAAAATAAATGATTCCAATCTTACAGTCTGTCTTTACTCATATGGATTCTTTCATGTGTACATTGATTTTGCTTTATTACATTCCATATAAAAATACCACATGCAGTTTAAAAATTAAAAGGATTAATTCTTCCTGTAATAAAGTACAAGGAAAAAAAAAGCATTAGCAATCTAACTTTCCCTTGTTTTATCTTTTTTCCTAAAAATATAAATTTATTATTTCCATCATTAGTCAAACACGTGTCATAATAGGTCTGCTGCATTTAATAGAGTCAATGATACATGCGAGCATGATTAAAACCTTGAGGTAAACCATAATAACCTCTAATAATCACCTCATGTCCCAGAGTGCTTTCCACCACAAACCACCAAGCCCTATTTCTCAAACAGAATCTTAAGAGAGCCTGAAGAAGACCAAGATTAGTTGTGTTATTATATGACAAGAGACAAATTATCAGTAACATAACTGTGGTCACAACCCATACTGAGCATTGCCAAGTGATGGAGAAGTTTTACTGGAGAAGTTTAGCTTCAAAGATAAATACAGCAATCATTTGAAGTATCTTTGCCAGATTGCCACATTAATAGCTCTGCATACTTTGTGCACATTTTCACAGGATCATGTTTAAAATAAATTACAAATTTTGGCAGACTAGCAATCTCATCACAAAACCCATTTATATATTGTGCATGTTTCTATAGCAATGGTTCTTAACCTGGGTCTTGTGGGTGGCTCAAGGGATTAAGACACTGTGCCTGTTAACCAGCAGGCCAGGGTTCGAGACCCGGGTCGGCCCCACAGGACAGAGTGAGCGCCTGTCCTTAGCCCAGCTCTGCGACACCAGCTGGATCCAATCATATTGGCTCTGCCTTTCCACTGGACTAATTCAGTGGCGTGAAGAAGGGGGGGATTTGCTGCTTGGGTAACAGCCTATCCTCTATAACAATCTAACCCAGGCTTTCATGCTTCGCATGCAGCGCCGAGCACGAAACCATAGTCTTTCAAGACTGATGGAGGCCTGCTGGTTCTTAACCTGGGTCCGATCAAATCCCAGGGGTTCAGTGAGTCAGTCTCAGGGGTTCAGCGGAGGTATGTGTCCATTCCGTTCACCAGGGTTGCCAGGTGCATTAATATACTTTTGTTACAATGGACAAAACATTTTATTTTTCCAACTAAGAAAGGTTCAGTGAATGCATGTATGAAACTTGCGGGGTTCAGTACCTCCAACAAGGTTAAGAACCACTGCTCTATAGCAAAGTGGAGGGTTAACTTAAGAAGAACTTGTTTTCTTCACTTAGTGCAGAAATCTGCTCAGCAGGAAACTAGCATAAAATTCATCAAAATCAGGGCCAGCCCAATACCTCCCACTGCCTCAACCAGTACAGTGAAACACCCCTTACCCAGTCTTTACTGCTCCTCCCAACACCAGGATTCAAAAAAGAAGACAGAATGCAATGGAAAAGAAAATGTGTTGAAGAGTTGTGAGCCTCATTCAATATTATGTCATTAACATGCAATTGCAGTGAACTTTTGTATCCTGCTGATGACCTTGGTAGAACCTGGTATTGTGGCTTGTGGCAAATAGATGCACAGCAGGGTGACCCTAGTGATGTACTGCAGAATGGAAGATTTTGATGATGAGGTTCTATTCATAGACAACCACTATCTTCCACCTTCTTCAGATATTCATGGCAAGAGTGGGTGATGGCAATAAATAATGTCTCTGCCTCATCAAAAAGGAATGAAACAAGCCTTGATGCCAATAAGAGAAGAGATAGAATATAGCTATGAATGACTCATGAGAGCTGTGGACCCACTTATGATTTTAGGTAGATAGTCTTCAAAAGTATTTTCAACCTTTTTTCACACTAACAAGGTACTAAAATTATAAGACATGCCATCAGTTTTTGACAATTGACAAGGGACAACATGGTGTCGGTAGGGGTCTTACATCCTCTGATAGTCCTACTAATAAATGTCATTCCCCAAACTCTCAAGGCACACATGCAAACCATTTAAGGCACATCTGTGTGCCACAGCGCAGTGGTTGAAAATGGCTGCTTTACAAGATCACTGTCAGGATCAACCTGTAAGACTGGAATGGTATATAAAAACTGTTGTTGTTAAAGCCTTTGTCAGTGTCAACACATAAACCTTCAAATTGGAGAACACCAATGTCTGAACTGTAGAAGACTTTTCTACAGATTTGACCTCTGACTGAAATCTCACATTCCTTTTAAAAGGATATCTGGTAATGGCTGATCACCCAACGTGAGATACTATGTTTGCCATGTTTCTGCAGATGTTGTCTCAGTCTTGATGACTCTATAAAGATAAAGGGTCCCTGGCAGGTTGCCTTGCCAGCTGTGACTGGATGCAGGTTGCCCTCCTCCCACCACAGCAATAGGGTGCAGTACTCATCTCTGTTTTTATGGCTGAAGAGCCAGCACTGTCCAAAGATGCCTCTGTGGTTATGTGGCCAGCATGGCTTATAATCTGTGATGGATTCTACCTCAGTAAATCTGTTCAATCCACTTTTAAAAGGAATCTAGGTCAGGTGCCATCCAGTTGAAGTTTCCACATTATGACTCTCATTATGACACATTATGACTCTCACATTATGACACATTATGACATAGGAGACAAGTGTTACCCGCCCAAAAGTTTTGCTGCACGCACTCTCCAGGAGGCCACATAGCCACAATTAGGCCCTCGCACTGGCCCAATCACTCCTGTGCTCTCCTGGTGCAATTGGGTGTTCACTCTGGTCCTGGATTGAGCCCCAACCATGCACATTCTGCTGGCGCCCACGCGGCCCACTCCAAAGCCCCTCCAGGCTACTGCACCCCCTGTGGGTTAGCAACCACTCATGCAGTCAGTAGCCTTCCTCCTCCAGCCCTTATGCCCACTGGAGAGGTCCTGGCTACAACCTTGGTTGAGGCTTGTCCCACCTTGGCCTGTGAAATGGATGCCGATGCGTCCACATGATCTCCTGCCCTTCCAACTGCCTAGACTTGTATCCCCTGTGGGGAACAGTCTCTGCCCTTCAACCCTCAGAACTAGAAGGCACTGGTCCAGCCCCAGAAAACAGAGGTAGAAGGAGAGAGGGCAAAAGATCAGAAAGAGAGAGAGAGAGAGAAGAAAAGAAAAAAAAGATTTTTTTTAAAGAGAAAAGGAAAAAGTGGAACAGATAGCTCCAAGACATGACCTGCTTCCAGAAAGGCAGGACCAGACTGGGACTAGGGAGCGCCCTCCCCAAGAGAAGTAAAGTCTAGCCTGCCTCCTGGACGGGGAGGGGAGGGGAGGGGGAGGGGCAACGAGTGCCATCCTTCCCTCCAAGGGGAGAAAAGAAAAAATTGTGCCCTTTATTGGTTAGTGAAACTGTATTGGGGCAAAGAGGAATGGTTATTCTTTCCCTGCTAAATATAAGAGGAGCACCACTCAGAAGAGCCTGTACACCCAGTTAACATGGGTTAACTGTATTATATATGTATATGGAAATGAGAGCGGATTCATATTAACACCTTATTTGTTCCATACAGTATCAGAATTGCATCTCATTGGCTCTCAGAACAATCAGTATCATGGGCACATTTGAGTTTAAAAAAATCTACCTTTTGTAGATTTTGCTTTCATGTTCTGGTTAATTGACCATAACCACCTTTGATAGAATACAGATATTCCAATGAAGTTTGTTTCATTGCATTCTGCATTAAATTATGTTTCCAGCAATATATAAGGTGATGACATTCTCATTCGTCCATTTGTCACAATTTTAGTCACTAGTAACCAGCTCAGCTTGTAGCCCCTTTAAAGGTTTTAGCCCGGTGCAACTGCACCCCCTTGGCTATGGCACTGATTTATCTACTTGCATTTACATGCTTTTGAACTGCTGGTTGGCAGGAGCTGGGCAAGTGACAAGTTTAGTCCATCTTGCAGTACTTGCAGGTCTCAAACTGTCAACCTGCTGACCTTCAGGTTGACTAGCTCAGTGTCTTTAACCACTAAGCCACTGCAGCCCTACTGCGGTGTAACTAACCAACTTGCTTTTTAAAGATGTTAATTTTTAACTACAAAAAGGTAATGTATAGAGATGAAAATGGAAGTAACAATGTTTTAAAATATTTTTGAGGGACAAAATACAAAAGGAAGAGTTTCTCACCTTGCTGTTTCAGCAGCGGTTGAAAAGAGCCTAGGGAAATATATGTGTGTGTTTGCCCTTGACACACATAGCATGCATGGGGTTTCTCACACTTAACAGCAGCGGCAGAATGTTCAGTACATCTCTGGATGTTTCCGAGTCTTGTTTTGCATGCATACAGAACTCTACTATGTGTATTGGAACTTTTCAACAATTCTAGAAAGTGGTTGATTTCATATAGAGCAAGTAGGTGAAATAACTCCTAACTGTAAAGTCTGACCTTTGCAAGCTACATTTTCTATAGGAGCGGCTGAAAAGGAAGAACCAGAAGCAATGAGATGAACCAGAATTGTTTTATCACAAAAGGAAACTACATTCATCTGCTGAATAAGACACATAGCTACATGAGGAAACTTCCCAGGCTGCTACAAAAGTTAATGAGCTTCCTAAAGCACTGAGGGTGCAATCCTAACCAATTTAGGTCAGTGTAAATGGTGGTGTGGGAAGGTCGGCACATTTCTGTGTTCTGTTCTAACCTCCCCCGCACCATCCAAGAGTCGGGCAGAAATGCCCTATGGCAATTTTGTCAGCACAGGACTGGCCTAACTGAAGGTTAAGTTGCAGCATCAGATATTTGAAATACCACCGACATAAATTCATTTGCTTAAACTCACCATGTCAGGTGGAAAGAAGGGCTGGAACATTTCTCCCCATGTGCATGTTTTGTAGAGACAAAGTGAAAAGCTTTGGTATGCTAGATACAACATAGTGACCTGCAGTACATTACCTGTTTGCTCTGTGTTTGGAAAGCAGACAGACAGAAGGGTCATATATTGTTAATTGTTCACAATCTATATGCCAACTTTATTTTATGTGAAAACTCAAAACAGGCAAATGGTTCAAAGAAAACCCCAATTAAGATGCAGTACAGCAAAAGTACAGCTTAAGTACAGCAAAAACACTGCAGACCATGTCTTGGAATTTTGCGAATGGTACTTATAAATAGAGAAACTTGCACTAAAACATGATAGTCTTAGTGTTAATGAATAAAAGATGGAAAAACAATTGATTAATTTCTGCACTTCAAGATCCCTTAACTAAAGTGTGTACTAAACATTCTGTAATGTATAAATACCTGTGGATGTATCCACTGTGAACAGGAATGAAAAGTCCCCTGGTAGCAATTCGTATGTCACAACTCCAAATATTCCAGAATCTTTGTCTGTAGCAATGAGACTGATGATCTCTGTGCCTGGTTGCGTATGACTGCTGATGCTTGTCATGTAAGTCACAGGGTTGAAGACAGGGTGATTGTCATTAATATCTTCTATTTCAATGCGAACAAATGCTTGAGCACTTAGCCCACCCTGTTGAATAAACCAAATCAAATGTTAAGTAAAATGTCAATCAAATGAAGCAGCACAAAAATGAATGAAATTATGCATGTGTCACTCTGATACTCAAGCTAATTTAAGTTGACCAAAGAAAAACTTAAATGACTTCAAGAGTCTTTGAGTAGCAATGAATCTAGCAAAATGTGCCTGCATTACAGGAGTAAAATACCCCCTCTATGCCATCCCCCCATTGCATACAACCCCATGCACATCATGCCCATGCGCAATAACCCCATGTGATTCAACCCCAATGCGCATCATCTGCCAATATCTGCATGTGACATTGGTATATACAGTAGTTTTGAGAGATGGTATTCTCTATGAGCCACCAGAGTGAATAATCTGCAGGATTTAGTTATCTATGGTTCTCAAAGTACTAGTGCTTTATGTCTGCTGAGCAGAATGTCCAATTATCATCAGGTATACAGTTTTTCTAGAATCTGGTATCAATGGTCAGATATAGCTGCAGAAAATAGTTTTTTCTGCTGCTGTCAAGCAGCTTCACATAGCTAACAATGGAGCATGAAAACTCTGGCCTGTTATTCAAGCAGAGGACATCATTTGAAATGTCCTTTATAGAGTAATACCAGCTAAGAAATTACACTAAATCTTTTGTTTATTGTTTCCACATCCGAGCATGGGTCATTGTGGTGCTGAAGCATCATGAACATTAGCTCTCAATGAGCCTTTCTTTATTCCCACATTTATTCATATAGCTTCAGTTGTTTAGTTTGGCTGGCACCGAGACTGACATGAGGTAGGCAGTGAGAAAGTATCATTAAATGCCAAGAGAAAATAAAGGGAATTGCTAGGTTGATGACAATGTGATTCTGTGCACACTGAATAAATTCAGTGCTGGGCATTGCAGATGAATATGAAGAGGTCTTAGGAAAAAAAATAGAATTTTATTTTCTTTCAAGATAATGCTAATCCTACAAAGAGGACTGATGCTAGAGATCATAAAGTCAAAGTTTTAGATTACTTAGCTTGTTCAAATTATTTTCTGTGCCTAGTTATAAATCTCCACCGATGCAATAACTTTTCCACTGACATTAACCAGAACAAAAGAACTTTATTAAGTTTGATTGAATCATACTGAGAATCTAAATACAGGCAGCCATTAACTATTTGATTTCTCTCTATACTCCACTTTATGAACTTATTGTTGAAAAGCGGTATATAAATACTGTTAGTTATAATAATAGTATGACTTTCACATGGAAAGTAATTCTTTATTTCTTATTATTCCATTGGAATAATAATAATTCCTTAATAATCTTTGTAAATTAAATAGCCAAATCCTATTGGGGGGGAGGACAGAACAGAAGAAGATGGGGTAGAGCGGGCAACTTAGGTATGAGGGAGGATGAGATTGGCTGGGCCAGCATGTTCTGTTTGCAAACCCCCTCCCTGGGCATAAACCGGCTAAATGGATCAGCATGGGCTACTGGGACTTTCTCTGGAGCAAGGAAACAAATGTCCCATTACCCTAAGTCAGGCCTCCTCACAGAATCACAGAAAAAGGTTTCCTGGTTGCCACTGCAACCATAGTAACTTTCACTATTTGGAAACTTTCACTCAACGGGGCTCCCTGTTCCCTCAAGACCCTGGCATGAAGGAGCCCCCCCCCCCTTACCCACAACAGCATAAACCAGGAGACTGTTGCTGCCTTCCCCTTGCCTCTTAAGGGGACAGAGACCAGAGCTCTCAGACCCCAGGCACTGCAATACCAGTTTGAGAAAGTTTTTGGTCTTTAAGTTAGATGTGTCAAAACATGTCAAATATAAGGGGCTGCAGGCCAAATGAAGCCCCCAGTAGAAATTTATCGAGGCCCCATTGTAACTGTATTCTCCCAGCATGAAAACTGGGCTCACTCATATCCTGAAGATATGAACAAGATTTGTACTCTTCTGCTATTTACAGCTAATGAGCTTCTATGTGAGAACAAGGGGCTTATTTTTGGACATCATCTGCCCAAGATGTCACTTCCGGTCTCCAGCAGGCACCATGAATGGAATCTTCAGCCCTCTGTATGGCTTAAGTTTGAAGTGTGACACCCTTGCTTTAAGGTGTCACAAGCTGTTTTATCGCTTTTGCCACGATATTTCCAACACGCCAAACCCTCTGGAAATGCAAAGGGTTTCTAATTTTTTATACAGCAGTTCATGCAGAAAAATTAACAAAGCTAAGCTAACTTGTAAAATTCCTGCTTACAAGAATTCAGCTGCTGCTACTTCTAAACTCATGTGATCCATGCACACTGAAATCTGAGAGAAGTATTTTCCAGAATATTGAGATTGACATGGATATGCTTTAAGAGAAAACTTGTCATAAAACATTCTAAGCGGAAATTGCACATTTTGTCTTGCTCCTCAGGGAATGTTAGTAGTTCTATAATTCTGTGTCTAAAGCTCAAGAAAATTTTACTAGAACGTTTTGCTGATTGATAGAGCTATAAAAAACAGAACAAAATGCAAGTAACTTACAAATCCTTTTTGTTTGAATTTCAGTGGAAAAATCTTGTAACATTATGAAACTGTAACTATGATAAATAGCTATTAATCTTACAGTACCTAGTTCTGTTTCCCCCTCTCTGCTAGCACCCAATTTGTATAACAAATGGGAAGTCAAAATACTGTATATACTAGAGTATAAGCCAAGTTTTTTGAGTCCAAAAAATGGGCCCAAAAAGTCCCCTCAGCTTACACTCGGGTGAACTGAAAAGTGGCAGGATCAAACCCCAACGCTGGATTCGTATTGAAGAGCAGAATCCAATGCAAAAAATCAGTTTTGAGATATCTCCTTTCTATCCAAAGTTATGGCCAAAAAACAAAAACTATAAAAATAAAAAATACATTTTTGGCATTTTTTTAAGCAGATAGGATTTTTGACCTGGGGATAGAAATTTTGGCCTTGGGGTTCAGGAATTTTGGGTTTGGCATCTGGTCACCCTGTCCTATGCATGTCTACTCTGAAGTAAGCCCCACTTAGTTTAATGAGGCTTACTCCCAGGAAAGTGTGCTTAGTATTGCAGCCTATGAGGTCCAAGAAAGCTACAAGGAAAAGGACCAGTACCAGTACCTGCTGCATTTCCCACCCTAGGCCTATATTCGAGTCAGTAAGTTTTCCCAGTTTTTCGTGGTAAAATTAGGTGCCTCGGCTTATACTCGTGTTGGCTTATACTCGAGTATATATGGTATATCCTCTTACGGCTATGGAAAAAAACTAAAGCTATTCTCCTGTGAAAGACTAGCTTGACAAATACCTGTGCTGTTTTTCAGAATGGGATATATCCCTCTGTAAAGATAGTTTTGAATATTTCAAACTTCTATAACCACTGCCATCGTTAAAATGCTGAATTAATGAGAACTGACAAGTGGTACCTTATTAAAGATTTGTGCATCTGAAAAACCTTCTTAGTACCTGTAAATTCAAAGCAGTGAGGAAATGGTTTCAGTACAATATAACAATATACCTTGAGTTACTCTACAAGCCAGAGTAACTACAGGAGCACATTAGAGACATTACGTGTACCTGTAGTTACTGCACCACCTCGTGAAAACCTATGGGAAATTCACATTGCAATCCAGAGCAAATTGTTCCTACACCGGAGCAAGGACTCCCCGTAGTTACTCTGGATTGTGCCCTAAGGAACACTAAAGCAAAGTCGTGACTTTCAGTTATCACAATTATCATTCAGACTCATAGTTTTCATTTAAAGACAACAGAGATTCTCTGACAGTGAAATCCTAACCCTGGTTAGACTAGCACAAGTTCCGTGCTGGTCAAGGGGGGTTACAAAAGTGTCAAAATGCACTTCTGAGCCACTCCTGGAGGGGGTTAGGCCAGGGTGACCAGATGCCTGAACCTCAAAAGGAGGACAAGGTATTAGATTCCTTTCAGCCTGGCCTTTCCAGCAGACAGTGGCATGTTTGCCTACTCACGAGTAAAGCCGTGATATTGGACACTTTCACTTTTCCATAGAGCTCAATGCATATTTTTTATTTTTGGTATTTTGGCCATAAATTTTGATAGGAAGTAGATATTACAAAATGGATTTTTGCATTGAATTCTGCTCTTCGATACAAATCCAGCAACAAGACACTGCACACCATTGCAAAGTTCCAAAATGAAGCCAAAATGGAGGACAATGAAGCCCTTTTTGAGGAAATACAGAAAAAGAGGACAAATTCAAAAAAATCTGGTCATATGGTCACCCTGGGTTAGGCCAGTGCACAGACATGCACTGGCCTCCCCACACCACCGTGGGAATGCTGAGATAGGCAAGTTTTTCTGGCCTAAATTGGTTAGGATTGCACCTAAAATGTGCTCCCTAAGAGCTACAGAACTTTCAGTTCAGGGTCCCATGGGTGGGAGCAGATGAAGGCAAGAGAAAAACCTTACAAGGGGACAGATGTATTAGGAAAGATGGAGTACCAGATTGCAAGAGATGGGCGAGAGACAGTTGAGAATGGAAATGCAGGGGAATAGAAGGGACAGATGAATGGTGTTCTGCCAGTGCTGCCATTTTATAACAGACAATAATGGCACTCCAGTAATGTGTGTAGTCATTACTAGAACACCTGCAGGAAGGCTAGTGCCTTCCCACGTACACTGGAGGATAGAGAAAGACCAACCAATGCAAGAAAAGCAATTGGGGGAGATAACAATGGGGGAGAGCAAAACAAGGTGGCAATATGGGTGAGGAAGAGTAGACCTGGGAAAGAGTGGGAAGGAGGCGGATTTGGCAGCTTCTTAGTAAATCTTCATCACTATATTTCGTCCTGGTAAGTTGCACCTTCATGTTACTGCCAAACAACAACAAAAGAAGAATGGCATGATCCAAGAACAAAACTTACCCCATCTGTAGCTTTCACTAGGAGATCATATACAGAGGGGTCTTTTTCATTGTCAATATCCTGAGACACACATATGTGGCCAGTGCTTGGGTTTATCTGGAATGCTTTTGATTTTTCATAGTTGTGAAATGCATCATAAAGAAAATACTCAATATGACCAAAATGGCCTGAATCTCTATCTGTTGCCTTGACCTGCAAGGAAGAAGAGAAGGAAGAAAAAATTATTTTTTAACATTTATGATAACATTTTGTTCTTTTTTAACATTTATGATTGATGCATCCCCAAATCAAATCAAATTTATCATAACTCCAAAATTATCATGACTCTCCCAATGGAGACAGATGTATGAGGAAATTAGGTCTTTTCAAATTTAGGCCACTTCCAGAGACTGTTCCCAGCTGCCTTTTTATGGAAACTTGTATTCAGCATAACCACCAGTCCAAGCCCTACCCTCCCCTGACTCAGAACATGCCCTCCCGCCTCCTTGCCGCCCTTCCTCAGCCTTCCTTAAACCCCGCATTCTGCCCAAGCTCAGCCAGTGCATTTCATTCTCTGCATCAGTTCCATATAGTCACAGGGCTGTGACGGGAAGCCGACACATCTCCATGCGCCAGCCTAAATTTCCTGGTGGTGGCGTATAGGAGGGAACCTCAACCATGGGCTATGAACTGGAACAATTCCATGGACTATTAGGAAGTGGGCTGCTGGGATGCAGCAGCAGCTGCTGGAGCCAGGCAGCCTCCTTGAAATGCATGCTCCAGTCTGCCTCGGTCCTCCTGTGCATCCACTCACATCTCATCTCTCTTAAGGCTCAAACAAAGCCACCATAGACTAATAGGACTTCACAGTTGTAGGCACATAACCAAAAGGGGAGTTTTGATTTTCAAAATATTATAAAAGAGGTCTAATGCTCAGTTATGGAACTCGAGCAGATGTGATTCTCCTCCACTACTTATCTCTCCATTATTATGTGCTATAATCTTTATCTTTTAAAATTTATGTTGTTTATTTAAGAAATTTATATCCCACCTTTCCCTTTTCAAAGCAAAAGCCCAAGATGGGTAATAAAGCTTTATAATATAGACCAAAGTCTCACAACAAGTAAAAATAACAAAAAAAGGAATTGAAACTTTCAATTTAACGTTACATACAAGTGGAACATAAACGAAAACAGTAAAAACTAATAATTATCACTGGATCAATGGAGAGAAGTAAGTTCAGGGAGGCAGTAAAGTCACAGCAGTATTTCACAAGCACAGAAGACAATTATCCACTTATTAGCCAAATACTGGACAAAAGCCTTGCTGAAAAAAGATGAGAAAAAAACTATAGTTCTCAGTTTTCTTGGAAGGGAATTCCATAATGTAGAGCCACTATGGAGAAGTCTTTCCCCAAAGCTGCCTCCCGTTTCACTTTGGTCAAAGGCAGCACTTGTAGAAGAGCTCCCCAAATGACCTAAAGAGGACAGGCTTTCTAAATACCAAAAGAAGCTTAAGTGTGGCAAAGCACTGGCCACACTGAAGGCAAATCATTTAATAACTAGATTATTACCTGACATTTCATTAGCACTTTCCCATCATAACAAGTGTTTTATGAGTCTTATCTTGGATGTTATTCAAAATCCAATTCTGAAAAATTGATGTGTGTGTGACTGCAAATTATTTCTTTTTCTTGATGTGGTCTTTGAAATGTAATTAACAATTCCTCTACTAGATTTCTTGCTATCAGATCAGTGAAGAGATGATTTCTGGAAATGCATGTTGTACAGTCTCCTTGGCATTCTACTCCTTCAGAATGCATGTTTTATAATACGGCTGTTGACAATACACAGGGAGACAGAGAGAATGCATGTGATGTTTGCTTAGGGTGTTGAACACATTTCATACAGAGGGTCGAAGTTAGCATTAATGGTGTTTCCTGAGGGCCGGAGTCCAATCTTATGCATGTCTACTTGGAAGTAAGTCCCACTGTAGTCAATGGGGCTTATTCCCAGGAAAGTGTCAAGATGTTCTCAGGGACCACTGGAATGGAGAAGCGGGCCACGTTCAGCCTGGGAGTCTTGTGTTTGACACCTGTGAAGGACTTGCATAGGCCTTTCTATAAAGCAACCTGAAATGTTCACATGGAATAGCACCATTGGAGGTGCAGTGAATGGGTAAGACCCAGCCCATCTACCCACTCCCTCTCCAAAGTCCTGCAACACTGAGTGCTGTGATTTTATTCCACCTTGCTGGGAGCAAGTCAGTACTGTAGCAGTTCTGATCACCTTCCGGCACTTCACTTCTGCTAGAATGGGGGAGAGGCAGCAGCTCCAGATCACCTCTCCAATCTATTTTGTGCTCATGTAGTAACAGGGGCAGGCAACCTGGAGTCGATCTCCTTCCTTCCCCTCTCCCCTTTTCTTTCTGACTTGCAATGAGCAGGAGATATGCCACTTCTGTAAGAAGGATCACACATTGGAATTACCCTTATTTAATTACACGCAAACAAATACAAACACACAATAAACTGACTAATCAATCAATCCCTGATACCTCCAAGTAGGTCTCAAAAAGACCCCATGACTTTGAAAAGTCCCTGGCCAGCTGCTGCCATCAGTGTAGCAGTATTGAACTGGATGAACCAATGGTCCAACTTAGTATATGGCAACTTCCGGCATCATTTGCATGGGTGTCATGTGCCCTCTTTCTGCCTGAATTTTTCCAAATGCCACTTCAGCATTTGGGGAGAGGGGTGAAAGGCAGGCAAAAGAATATATGTGCCCATTTCCTCTGACTTTATGTATGAAGAGTACTGTACAACGTATAGTTTACTTGCTCGGTGCTATTCCTCTTGGAAAAGAATGGGAGCAGGAGACCTAACTTTTCTCAATGAAATACACTAGTATGTGCCACTCTCAAAATCAAGACAGTGCCATTTTGACATACCCCAACAGCAGCAACTGCATGCACACTTCAGATTCACACCAAATGCCCAACATGTGCAGAACCTTAAACCAAATGAGGTTCTAGCCAACACCATAATGTGCCCCAAAGTGATGCCAAGATCTGGTATTAAAATTACAAATGCCTACTAAAAACAGTTTGTAAAATACTCCCACAGAAACATTTGCAGCTGCACATAAAAATGGAGTCCTCAAATTACTTCTTCTGGCTTTTAAAATAACATATTTTTAATCATACAGAGATAAACTTTTAATTGTTCTAATATTCCTAAGGAACCGTTGAGGAAATTTTTGAATGGAAAGCCTAATTCAGTGGCTCCCTCCAGATGGCTGTTAAGAGGCAACTATCTCTACAATCTGGAATATCCATCTCCTGAAAGGTATTTTTGCCTCATAGAATTGTTGTGGGGATAAATTAAAAAAGATATACCAATTCTTGCATGTAACAATATTGTATTAATTGCTGAGATACCTTCTGTCTGATGTAGTGTAATAGGTGGTCATCCACTGGATGGCTACTTTACTGGTCAAGAGACACTCTTTCAAGTGGGTGTTCTTCTTTTATTTAGCAGGGGCAGAGTAACTGGCCCTTCACACCCCAGCAATGTCTGTTCTAGTGGCTTCTGCTGGTGTTCTTTTTGCACTTTAGATTGTGAGCCCTTTTGGGACAGGGACTCATTAGCTATTAATTAGCTATTAATTTTTTTCATTTTCTTGTAAACCGCTTTGTGAACTTTTCAGTTGAAAAGCGGTATATAAATACTGTAGATGTAGATGTAGATATATGCCTTCCTATATTTCTATGCCTATACTATATGCCTATACTATATTTTCTACAGGAAATGGAAAAGGTCCAGAAAGCTACCAAAATGATTGTGGGTCACCTCCCATATGGGGAAAGACTACAGGATTTCGGGGTCTTCAATCTAGAAAAGAGACATCTGACAGGGAACATGATTAAGACATACAAAATTATGCAAGGGATGGTTAGAGTGAATAGAGATGCTCTTTTCCCTTTTATATAATACCAAAGCTAGGGGACATCCACTAAAATTGAATGTTGGGAAAGTTAAGACAGACAAAAGAAAATATTTTTTTACCCAGAATGCAATTAGTCTGTGTAACTCCTTGCCACAGGATGTGGTGATGGCATTTAGCTGCAATGCCTTTAAGAAGGGATTGGACAAATTCCCAGGGGAAAAGATAATCACAGGTGTGATGATCCTCCAGTGGTCTCTGCCATGATGTGTGTGTGTGTGTGTGTGTGTGTGTGTGTGTGTGTGCGCGCACACACGCGCGGGCACGCATGCTGTACATGCGTACATAGATAGATGTAGACAACTGCAAAAAGCCAGATGCAGGGGAGGGGACCTGGATGCAGGTTTCTTGTGTGCTCCCTGAGACAGCTGGTGGCTGCTGTGTGATATAGGAAGCTGGACTAAATGGGTCTTTGACCTGATCCTGTGGAGGCCCTTCTTATGTTCTTAGGCCTACTCATTTACTTTCCTATTATCTTATCAGGGCTCCACAGATATATCCTGGCACAAGCAACTTACACTATTCCCTCTCAACATGCCCTTCAGTCTCCTCAGACTTGAACCATCTAAAGAGCTGGTACAAGACCTAGGAAACCCACTCATGTCTGAGGGGCTTATGGAGGACTATGGGAAGATATTTCCCTCACCTCTTGCAAGCTCTTGATAAAAACTGTTTTATTCACAAAATGCAGAAAGAGTGTCCTACAGGATTGCTAGTTCACACTCAACTGGTAAGCTTTCAAAAATGGAATTGGCAAAAGATACAAACAACACAATCTTACTTATGTTTATTCAGAACTGAGTCTCACTTGTTCCAAGGGGCTTACTTTTAGCTAAGTGTATACAGCATTGTAACTTTAAAATAGTACTTTAAAGGTGCTTAGAATGTGTTAAGTAAATCAAGGAAGCTAAAGGGTGTTAACAGATGAATAGCTCATGTTAAATGATCTTAAGTACATGTCCCATCAGTGAATTATTATGACCAGAAGGAGAGGAAATGAAATTGTCAGAAGACACATAAGGGCAGGGTCAAAGGTGTTGAGTGCATGACAGAGGAGAAAAGTTTATAGTCCTTTGAGAAGTGGGAGGTAGAAGATCTTTTGAGGATGGAAGCACTGAACTGCACAAAAATTGTGTGGTTCAGTTTCCTTTAAACTGGATACGTTAGCGAGTAAGATGAGGAAGAAAAAGAACAAGACTAAAATAAATACAGGTTACAAGGCTGAGCTTTCCAAGTTAAACTTGCCATAATAACACTTCAACAGCCACCATCATAGTCAAAGTTTCTGCAATAACAGATGTTGCTTGATGGTGTGTCTATGGTGCACAGTCCAATTAAACATTGCCAACTAGGATTGGTACACATATAATGTTATTTAACAGCGGCTAAGATTGGAAGCAGGCCAAATGTAGAATGCTGTCTTTTGTTATCAACAAAATACATGCACACATTTAATTTTAATATCCCAGTGAAGGAATAAAATTCTCTTTAATATGAGCATAGAATTGTGCTTTTCCATAAGTACCTATAGGTGGTCCTTTACAGGATGGTACATAGCTTTCTAGATTATTTGGTATGTGAATAAAGTGCTAGCCCAGGACCATGCTGCTCTGGTCTGCCTGATCCCACCAGAAAGAAAGCTTTCTTTCTTTAAGAAGAAAACTGTGGTGGTATTAAAACACAGCTGTCCAGCAATCCTGAGCTTACCTTGCAGAAAAGGGGCAAGACCAAAAAGATTTGAGTACAGGCCATAAGGTAATAGTAATAGAATTCTGACATATAGATCCTTAGAGGCACTAGAATTTATGGAAAAATGATATTGTGGGCTTTTTGGGATTTGTGGGAGTTCTGCAAATACATGCTGGATTAAAAAATGCACAGGTGGTCAAATCCATATATTGTTTTAAAAACATGCTAGCTGCAGGACAGTCACTGGCATATGGCACATTCTGAGGAGACTTCTGGGTTGCATGAAGGACTGCAACCCCAACCCTTGGCCTAAGCATGACCCAGATTGTGTCAAGGAAGCATTTCCAAATGCTTCCACTGGGAGCACCAGTGCCAAGGGTCACAGACCTTAGCCCAGCCCAGAAGTGACTTCTCAGAGCACAAGGGACTGCCCTGTGGTCTGTGATCTCATGATGCACAGACAGTCCATGGATAAAGAAACTGAAGATAATGAGGGAGCATTGCACTTGCAAAAGAAGCCTATAAATAAGAAGTCAATATGGCAAATACTTATTATGATTTTGACTGCTATTCATTATATATTAAACTTTTGAACAATACAATATTTAATAGCAATGGCTCAAAGTCATTGCAAAGTCACAACTTTACTGTCTGCCTGCATAATGTATTTAAACTTTGTCAACTAGGACTGATGGACACATAATGGTCACGATTGAACGCAGGCCAAAGAAACACATTTTTAGACAGGATGTAGGTTGGTTGCATGCCAGCTGTCTGACTATATTGAGAGAGACACCACCTCTCTCTGATAGAAATTAAAGAACTAAGGATATAAAACCTGTGATGAGAAAATACAAAATTCTTGTATCTAATGCTATGAATGTGGGAAAATATATTGCACAAGAATCAATCATCATATTTTAGATGAACAAGTTAAATGGTGGTATAATATAAGGATGCTTTATATTAAAGGTTGACAATATCTAGATTTCTTCAGAATGCATGCAAGTATCAGAAAATACAAGTACAGTGGCGCCTTCATGTAACAAACGCTTCAGGTAAAGTATGTTCCACATAACAAACAAAAATTTCTCTAGGATTCTGCTTCACATAACAAACTCATTGGCAGTTGGGGCAGACGCACTGACCAGCAGCCCTTTTAAAAAGTGTCAGGGCTGCCTAGTGCACCTGTCCATAGCAAAAGCAACACTTCTGCACTGTTCCTCCTGTGGCTGGGCGTCCGCTGGGCAGAGGGAGAGAACAGCAGTGGAGAAGAGGGAAGCAGCTGAGGGCTAGCCAGAAGGGAACAGGGGAGAGAGAGGCTCAGGATGAAGAGAAGGAGAAAGTGGGGACACTTTGGAAGTGTCTTGGATTACAGAAGAAGTGTCTTTGATTGCAACCTCCTAAACATGTCGACCCAGAAGTAAGCCCCATTGTGTTAAATGGGGCTTACTCCCAGGAAAGTGTCTTTAGGACTACAGCCTAAGTAGACTTCAAAGGATCATGAACATTGAATGCATGTTTTGAATTCAATTTCAGTGTTTGTCATCATTTTTATATCCAGGTAATATTATTATATGAATATTTTTGGGGTTGCAAACCAATTGTCTGAGTTTCCATTATTTCCTATGGGAAAATCTGCTTCGCGTAAAGAACGTTTTGCGTAACAAACATGACTCCAGAACAAATTAAATTTGTTATGTGAGGCGCCACTGTACCTGGAATTTGCCTACTGTGAAGAGCACTTACTTGAGTTCAGAAATGTTTCAAATATACAAAGCATCGCCATTTAAAATGTTATGAATATTTATATGCCATTTTAAAAAATCATAAAAATCCTGAATTCCAACACAAAGTGTAAATAGGATTTATACCTTTTATGAGGTTACAGACATACAGTGCTATTCAACACTAGCTTAAAAGCCGCACTCTGCAGCTCTTTTAAGCCAGCTCCTGCAGAGGGCATTTTGGGCCCAAAACTAAAGGTACCGCTCATTTAGCTTAGAAAACAACAATTTTGAAGAAATAACTTTGAATTTCTCACTTAAATCCATAGAACTTGAAAACCTCACTGAAGGTTATGTCAGTTATTTTCAAATTTGAATTTTTTTACTTAAAGATGTCTACACATCCAACTGGTTTAAACTAGTTGACGCCAAGCTCTCAGCCCTTGGTCTCTCCCCTGAAATCTTGGCTGACATGGACCTCCCAAAAGCCTACCATATTATTAAGTCCAAACTATGGGAGCAAGAAACTGGAACTCTTTTAGCCAATCTCAACCCAACTTGCTCGCCCTCCTTTTTTGGGTTGTCTCCCTCACTGGGTCGTCCAGCAAACTACTTTCTCCATTTGACTGATCCCAGAAAAAGGAGGGCCTTCCTGCTTGCACGTTTAAACATCTTCCCATCAGCTTACCACCTTGGAAGATATGGCCCAACAGAACAGATTATGTTTATTTTGCTCTGGCGAACCAGACACCATCGCCCATATTTTACTTCGATGCCCTGCCCACCGCGTTCTTAGATCTTCCCTTCCTGACCCTTTCTTCTAACTCTTCCTTCTTCTCTTATTGACCCCGTCCCAGTCCTCCTTAGTGATTTCTCCCCTTCTATCACATATCTTGTGGCAGAATTTCTGTTAGCAGTCTCCACAAGCAATCATAACTCTCATCCCTTTTCTACCCAGTTTTAGATTTTGTTATCCCTGTCTATTGTATTGTTTACTACCAGTCACCTTGTATTTTAAAATGCCAATAAAGCAGTGGTGGGCCCAGCATGGCCCAAGAACCGGTTCCCCGGAAGTGGGCGTGGCCAGGCAGGGTCAGGGGCGTGGTCAGTGTTGGGGCGGGGCCGGGGCCAGGGGCGGGGCCAGGGAGAATTTAAAGGGGGAATTTAAAAAAAAAATTAAAAATTTAATTTTTAAACAAAAATCTAAGTTTTTGTTAGTGGGAATTACTGTCATGGGACTTACTTCAGAGTAGGCATGCATAGGATAGGGTTCTCAGGCTGCAGTTCTAACCATACTTGCCTGGGAGTAAGCCCCATTGACTGTCATGGGACTTACATCAGAGTAGGCATGCTTAGGATAGGGTCTCAGGCTGCAGTTCTAGCCACATTTGCCTGGGAGTAAGCCCCATTGACTGTCATGGGACTTACCTCTGAGTAGTCATGCATAGGATTGGGCTCTCAGGCTGCACCCTGTCCACACATTCCTGGGAGTAAGACCCACTGATTGTAATGGGATCTACTTCTGAGTGGACCTGCCTAGCCTTGCACCCTGTCCACACTTTCCTGGGAGCACGACCCATTGAGCACAATAGGGCTTAATTTGAGGAGACATGGTTAGGATTGTAGTCACCAGAAATAGGATCTATCCTGGAAAGGAGGAGGGAATCCTAATGACAGTTTCCTGGGTGTAAGACCCATTGAGCACAATAAGGCTTACTTTTGAGGAGACATGGTTAGGATTGTAGTCACCAGGCTAAGGATAGAGGATCTATCTGGAAAGCAAGCAGGAATCTTAAAAACACTTTCCTGGGAGTAAGTCCCATTGACTGCCATGGGACTTACTTCTGAGGAGACCTCCAGGGCATGTGTGTGTGCTTTACAGATATAGTACTTTTGAATGGTTCATGTAATATATTGCTTATTATTACATTTAATCTATCACGTATGATTTATTGCATATAATTAATTACAAGAAGGCAACATGCCTGCTCACAAGGAAAAGGAGGACAAACATAAGGTTAAAAAAGGACGTGTCCTGGAAAAAGAGGACATATGGTCACCCTAGAAAAGGAGGACAGTGAAGATTATTTTTCCAGGACACAAGTCTAAAATAAGAGGATGTGCCCTGGAAAAAGAGGACATCTGTTCAGCGTGCCAGTGGATGTGCTCCCTGGGCAAACCTCTAAAGAAGCAGCAGTGAGACAGACTCTGCATAACAAGCAGAGATCTGCAAGGGTAGGCAATGCCAACTGGGAGACACCCTTCATGGAATGGGGGGCGGCTGGGAGAGATGTGGGGAGAAGTTGGGCAGCTCTTCCAGCCTGCTAGGTTGTCAGATCCAGTCTCCTTGGGAGCTCATGCAAACTCTGGAGAAATAATAAACTCTTATTTCTTTAATGAACTTTTGTTAAAAAGCGGTATATAAATACAGTTGGTTGGTTGATTGGGCACTTGCCAGTGGCATAGCCAGAGTGAGTAAAGCACCAAGCTTTATAGGTAGCTTCAAGGGGTCCCTTCTCTTTGGAGACAGGCACATGCCTTCCTTCCCCCAAACCTGGTATGGCTCCAAAGGGATGGGAGAGGGACTGCATGCAGGCTGCAGTGAGGCTCCATGCAACAGTTAATGCTCTGTCCCCCTCTAGCTATGCCACTAGCTCTCTCCATCTCTATGGAGCACTTCTATGCTCTCTCATTCACACGCACACACTCTCCTTGCCTCCCATCCAGTTTCAGAACCCAAGCTTCTAAGTACCTACTCAGAAATAGATCCCATTAGAGTCAATAGGGGTTACTCCCAGGTAAATATAGACAGGATTGCAGCCTGGATCCACTGGGAAGGGAAGAGGTGATGGGGGGTGGAATCCTCAGAGGACTTTAAGTGTAGCTTTCTAAAATTAGACAGTCTTTAGGATTTCAATCTTACCATGGGTGGCAGGGAGTGCTTTGCATGGTTGCACCCCCTCTAGATATGCCATTGCCCCATTTAATCTATAAAAGATATGGGGCTAAGGCTAATGAAAAAAAGATTCCCCCCCCCCCCCCAAAAAAAAAAAGGGGAAAAAAGGACTGGATGCGACCCACTTGATCTGTGAAGTTCGACTAAGGCTGCAATCCTAAAGACACTTTCCTGGGAGTAAAACCTATTGAACACAATGGGGCTTACTTTTGAGTAGACATGGTTAGGATTGTGCTCTAAGGCTGCGATCCTAACCATGTCTACTCAAAAGTAAGTCCCATTATGTTCAATGTGGCTTACTCCCAGGAAAGTTTAGGGTTGCAGCCTAAGGCTACAATCCTAAGCACACTTTCCTTGCAGTAAGACCCATTGAAAACTGAGTAGACATAATTAGGATTGCTCTAAGTGTCTGGAACAGGGTGATAATCAAATGACATAATCGCAAATAGAGGACAAAATGTAGGACACCCAAGAAAAATGTAGGACATGACCATATAACAGCTAAAAACACTCATATAAGGTATCTTGCTTTCTTGTCCTTAATCACTATATTACTTATTAATTAAAATTACTAATTTAAAAACCCTCAGTCAGGATGGGTCTCTGAGGCTGCAGTCCTCACCACACCTGGCTGGGAGTAAGTCCCATTGACTATACTGGGACTTACTTCTGAGTACACCTGCACAGGATGGGGCTCTGAGGCTGCAGTCCTGTTCACATTTTCCTGGGAGTAAGTCCCATTGACTATACTGGGACTTACTTCTGAGTAGACCTGCACAGGATGCGGCTCTCAGCCTCCCCAGCCAGCCAGCAGAGGCAGGGAGAGCGTGGTGTGGCTGCGCTCTTCCCTCCTTCGCCTCCCTGCCGGCCAGGAGGCTTAGTGCGCGTGCGTCCTCCTGGACGCATGCGTACTCAGTCTGCTGGAGCTCGGCCTCAGGAGATGCAGTAGCCCACTGTCTCTCCTGAAGCCGAGCTTCAGGAGATGTGGCGGCCACCAGCGTACCAGTCCCCGCGGCTCTTGCAGCCGCGGGTCTGGCCGGCTCGCTGTCGTCCGCCCTGGTGGAAGACCCGGTACGGGCGCGTAGGCCCCTACCGGTATCTGCCCACCTCTGCAATAAAGGTTATGTAAAGTAATGTAATTTGAATTTTTAACTGTTCCCTCCTCATCTGGACACAAATCACACTGCTGGATGTTATAATGTCTATGCAGAGCAAGTGTGGGTGATGCTAGACGACATGTGTGTGGTGGGGGGGTTGGTTTGTGTGTGGGGGTCAGGGCATAAGGATGTATGTGAAACTGTGTTGTGTGTGGATGTGAGTGTGGCGTTCAGTTGTGTGTGGGGGCTAATCCCGGGATCATCCTGATTCCAAAAAGATATAATATGTCTATGTAGAGCATCCGTGGGTGGAGCTAGAGGGAGACCTGACAGAATTAGCCTTTTATTAGTATAGAAGTTCTTAAATGGGTTAATTAGCAAAAGAGATCTAATTAAGCTTTTCAAAGCTTAATGTCTCAAAGGGACTCACAGTTAAAAGAAAAAAAGACACACAGAGGTATCAGCAAACATCCACTGACAGAAAATGCTACGCTGCAATGAGCAAGGATAATTGCTTCAGCTTGCTAAATATAAGAACACCACAACTTTAAAAGGTGCTTTTTTCCAATATACAGGTATACATTCAGCAACACACAGTTCCCATTATTCCTGTTTACTCCTTGACTTTTCCATTTTTAACATTTATTTCAGATATTACACAGTTCAAATTGTAGGGTGGCTGCTGAAGTTCATTATGACAATTAGAATATTTTGCTTAAAGGAACTGAGGCAATTTTTACATTTAAAGAGTGATACATAATATACTGTAGCCAATCATGTGTAAATTCAGGGTCTTTAAAGGGGGTGGAAAGGTAGTTTATAAATTTCTTAAATAAATAAAATATAATATAAACAGCACATTCTGAAATGTGTCTACTTTGAACTGAATAAAGTGGATGTGATTCCTGCTACACTGACAGAATCTATTAGAGCCCATTATCCATGCATTTATTCTTTGTAAATCCTAAAGGAATACAACCCCTGTACATTAAAATACCGTGAAGATCAATACTTTGCAGACCCTGGGAATCTGGCTTAATCCTCAATCTGTTACCATCTCAAATCACCACTAGGAAATCCAGACAAACCATATGTTCACTCACAAACAATGACATGCTTCCCACTTATTTATCACCCAACATTCAAGAGAGTGTCATTCAATTATTGGAAACATGTTCTGGACAGACAAAAGGAAATATCACTTCCTTTCTGTGCATATTTTTGAGGAATTTGTTGCCACCAAATTCAGCAATAGTCATTAACTTAAATGGCTTTGATTTCATGGAAGATGTTGATCTGTGGCTGCAATCCTAAAGACACTTTCCTGGGAGTAAGACCCATTGAACACAGTGGGACTTGCTTTTGAGTAGACCTGGTTAGGATTGTGCTCAATGGCTATTCATTTGTCACAGCTATATATGACAGAATATGCCTCTGAATATCAAGTGCAAGAGAGCAAGGGCTGGAGAAGTCTGTTGCATTTAGGGCATGTCATTGTGGGCATGTCAGGGAAATCTGGATGGCTTCTATAGAAACCACACGGGAGTAAAAGGACCTTTGATCTGATCCTAAAAGGTCCTTCTTATATTCTTATCTGTTCTAACAATATGCTTGGAGTTTTCAATTGATAGATTGACTGAATTCAATTTATTATCCAGAAGCAGTGTTTTAAAATATTTTTCTGATCACAAAAATGGCTTGTGCACTCATGAGTAGGGGAGAAAACATGAGTAGGGGAGAAAACAATGGCATGAAGTAAAAAAGGAAAAAGAGCAAATGCAAAATTAAAAAATAGACATTAAAATTAAAAACAACTAGAATAAGTCACTACTTTTAAGGCAAAAAGTATGAAATTTATCTGGACTAGAATATTACAAAAGTGAGGTAGTGATCAACTATTTCAATTTGCAGAGGGACATAAACTGAATATGAATAATATCATAAATATGAAATGCCACCACAATCTAACAAGTGTTATTGCACTGTTGTTGCCAGTGATGGGCTTCAAAGAAATTAAGAACCGGTTCTCTGCCCATCTGGCAGCCACTTTTAAATGGCTATTTTTAAACTTTATATGTCCTATCTCTTGTTAACAACCGGTTCTATAGAGTAGGTGCGAACCTGATGGAGCCCACCACTGGTTGTTGCTAAATCTAACAGTGCAACCCGATGAATGCCTCTATTGAATTCAAAGCTTACTCCCAGGTACGTGTGACTCGACTGCAGCTTAGATTCGCTTTTTTCAGAAGTGGAATAAAGAAGAGAGAATTTAAATGTATTTCATGCAGGCAAAATTGATTCAAAGTTGTCTACAAATCATTTTCTTTTGCACACTAGTAATTCCATTAACATATCAAGCCTAACTTGAACTGTATAAACTCCATCAAGCTTATCTGAATGACACAGACAATGGCTTTTCTACTGCTACTCTACTGACAACTCTTCTTAAATATCCACACTGCTAACATGCAGTTAACATACAGTTTCAAACATGTAAATATTTAAAACATGATCAAATTTAAACAAAGGATGACTATTCTGAAGAACCTTGAGAGATGTTTAGAATTCTGCATGCATGATGCACTGTCAGATTTTTTATCACCACCCATGCTCATATACACAGACTTAGCAATAACTCCTATAAATTGCAAGTAATGGTTTAATTCAGTTTTATAAATCTGATCCATCCAGTACAATCACTCTTTGTAATAAGATTAATATTTGAAAAGGGGAAAGTTTGTAACTCAAAATAAAAAGCAGGAGAGTTGTGAAAACAAAAGGTCTGTAAATCATGATCATAATTACAATAAGCAGTCAAGAGTGTTATAAAGCACAGACTGTTTTGGTTAATCTTTGTGGCAGGATGTATGGAAAATTTAAAACATGGCCAACCTTACAGCTTGTCTCATTTATGCAAACTGCTTTTTAAAAACTCTTCCATTTTCTCAACATAAATAACCCAGTTGGCAAAAGATTACAGTTCTTCCAGGACATCTTGAAATCATATAGATTCATATTCCTTCCACCACAGTAACCCCATACCTGCATTTGCCCTGCCCAAGCATAGTGCACTTTCAGTCAAAGAACACGGGAGGTGTCAACCTCATCTAACCCCTGCTAACTGGGCAAGAGACACTCTTTCAAGTGGGTGTTTCTCTTTTATTTAGCAGGGGAAGAGTAACTGGCCCTTTATACCCCAGCAATGTCTGCTCTAGTGGCTTCTGCTGGTGTTCTTGTTGCATTTTAGATTGTGAGCCCTTTTGGGACAGGCACCCATTAGCTATTAATTAGCTATTAATTTTTTTCATTTTCTTGTAAACCGCTTTGTGAACTTTTCAGTTGAAAAGCGGTTTATAAATACTGTAGATAGATAGATCTTCTGATTAATAGTTCTTTGTAATCAAGCAAGGAAGGAAGAGAGCACTGAATGTGTCAGAAGGCCATCTTGCCTTATGTTTCTAAACCAAGTTCATATCTGTGAAGCTTCCTATGACACAAGGAACAGATCACAGATTTCCATGCTTTCCCTGAGAGCAAGTCTTTGGTGAAGTATGCTTTTAATAAGACTAACAAGTGTGGCATTTCTTTCACATAAATGAAAAACTGTTTATCCAAGACAACTCACATTAACTGAGGTTAAATGTGACTTACAGGGCTGAGTTGTCAGAACACACAGAATGCAAAACATGATAGGACACTGGTGTAGCAGGTTTCCATTATATACCTCTTTGGATGTACCGCCTTTATTCACAAACTTCAAATGAAAAAATATTTATTGTATCTCGTGGCTATGAAATAGTGATGGCCAACTACAACTTTTGTTGGAAAAAAATCCTTATTAATGCTTGTTTTTCTATCAAGCTATAATAAAAACTGCCAAGCACAAATGCTCCAGTACAACTGTAGAATAGCAGACAGGCATTTCACTGACCAAATGTACTATTGGAAGGAACTTAGGGCGCAATCCAGAGCAAGTTCAGCCTGCTCTGCCCTAACTGCTCTCTCCTAACTATTCTGTATCCAGAACATAAAGTTATGCTGCATCCAGAGAGTCAGGAAGCCTGGGCTGCCCTAACTGCTCCAGAGCATGCTAAGTAATTGACACATGGGGAGGACTTGCTCCTGAGTAGACCCCCCTCAGAAGAAGAAGGAACAGCTGTGGTGTCTGCCTTATAAGAAAGCCCAGAAGTTCCTGACAACCAGTTACAGCTGCAGTTCCTCTAGTGGATGGTGGATGTTTGGAGTGGCCTGCTGTATCCCCAGGTTAGTGGGCTGCCGTAGTTGTTCCATATCCTGAGGTTGAGAGGCAGGGGTTGCAGCTAGGTTGGTCAAGAACTCAGATTTTTGGTCAGCACTGACATTCTTACTCGGGCCTTATCATGGACCCCTATGGGTCTACTCATTTCTATACCTGCTCCTGAGGTGGTATAACTCTGAGGGCTGGAAGACGGCATTTCTGCCTTGGAAACAGGCTCTGGATACAGAGTAACTGCTCTGCCCTAGGCAATGCTAAACATGCCCTCAACATGCCTCTCCTGAACTGCTTAGGGCAGAGCAGTTAGGGCAGAGCAGGTCCACCTCTCTTAGGGCACCCTATGTTGCCTTGCTCTGCCCTAAGCCTCTTCCAGAGTAACTGGAGTGGAGCATCTTGCAATTGCTCCACCTAGTGATATACAGGGCATCCCAAGGGCACTTATGTGGACAGATTAGTTGCTCTGGATTGTGCAGTAAATCAGATTCATACTCTCGCTCTTCCTGTATCACCTCTTGAACATCTGACACCTGCAATGGCTGCTTTAAAAAAAGTCTCCATTTATAAACCCACCAACCAGATTGAGAGAAGAGTGAATCACCCAAAAAATTTGAATCACCATGTCATATGCAAATCAACAGGGGGAGCAATTTTATTTTTTAGACCAGCAGAGAGGTTGAAAGATAAGAGCATATGATGAATGAATGAATTTTGGATACAATTGAACTTTGATAAAAGAGCAGAACCATCAAGAAACGAAACATCAGAAAGTGGGGCTACCTGTATATTTAATTAGAGTAAACTTTTATAATACAGGAGGCGCTGATCCTGTATCTGCAGATTCACTTATCTGTGGATCAGGTTCAGGGTCAGCATGCCCTCCCTACACAGCCTCTCCAGATCTACACTCTAACCTCTGGAGGATCTTCTGATCCATCAGATGTTGCATCCACCCATGGCCTCTGCCTGGCTTAAAAAACTTCCATTTTTTAAAAAAGGAGTAGTACTGGTATCTTCATTTTATAAAATAAGATCGGTAAGGTAATTATGGAACATGGAGATGAACAATTTGCCAATTTGAACAATGGACATTCCATCTTCATCATATAGGCACATGTTCTAGCTCTATATGATTCAAAGAACTCTTTCAACAATACACCAGATACCACTTTTTCAATACACCAGATACCACATAGCTGGTATGTAGGCACAAAGCAGGCAAACTTTGAGCATTTAACCATTTTTCTTTCCTATAAAGGAGAAGGGTGTGCACAAATGTAACACCTCTTAAATTCACATGTTTTTGTCATGTGCAGGGAGAGGAAAGGAATTGGACTTTGGCTTCAGAGGCAAAATTATGTAAGTCATTTGCACTTGGTTGTTATCTGCCAACACAAGATTTCAAAAAAGTCTGTCTTTAAATCTTGTGGAAGAAAATCAACAGGCAAAATCAACAGCATACAGGCAGTATATTAACAGAATTCAATGCTTCGTTAAGAAAAGAACAACCACCACACACTGGCTCAAGTGGAGGCATATGCTAAAAGAAAGCAGCTTACTGACATGATCACTGCACTTTGGCAGCTACTCAGATAAACAGCACTGCCAAGTATTAAAGGACTACTGCCAACAGTAGATTACTGTAATTGTGCAACTGCCCAAGCAACAAGACTCAAAAAGCTTTATCAGAAAGTAAGGGTGAGCTCCCAATAAGTAGCTGTTGTATCAAGAAGGGGGAAGAATACTTTCTCCATTGCTGTGAATGATATTTACCCAAACATTATTGAAAATGATTTGAAACATTAAGATTTTAGGTTTGTGCAACTTCAAAAGGGTATTTTGGAACACTGACTTTAGGATTAAAAACAACTGTGAGGATCTGCAGTAATTACTCCTGACTTTGACAACACAACAAGAACTCAATCTACTGATCGATCATCTGAGGCTGCAATCCTAAACCCCAATTAAGCCCCAGCACAGGTCCCCTGCTGGCCTGGAAGTGTCACAAAAGTGCTGTAAGACATTTCTATGCCACTCCAGCAGAAGGGTTAGGCCAGTGCACAGACATGTGCTTGCCTCCCTACATCACCATGGGAATGGGAAGACCCCTGCCTAGGTTAGGACTGCACTCTACGACACATACATTATTCTCCTGAGTGTTTCAAATGCACTACTTTAATAATATCACTGTAATAAAAAAATGTGTAGTGACAAAAATGAGTAATAAAAACACAAAACCTAGTCATCAGTCTAGGCTATTAAATGTTAAGAGTTTTCATTCATTTTCCAAAATGCTTTCAGAAATTGTTTTATGCAGTTCCACCCAGTTCTATAAACTGGGTTCATAAATAGGAAGTATTTTTACAGCTCATTCTCTGCAGATGCTGACAGGGACCAAAGGTCCAAGAAGTATTCCCTTCTTCTGCACACATATCAACCCAGGCTCCTTCTCTCCCTGCCCAGAGATTCAGTTCTTTCATTCAGTTCATTCCTTCTGGCTCAGGTAAAGGACTGAAGTGGCTCAGTGGTTCGACAGCTGGGGTTAGAACATTGCTTGACCAGTACTCCTCTCAGCAAGTCAGCAGTTCAAGACCCAAGTTCAAAACCCAAGTACTGCCAGATGGGGTGAACTCCCATCCTTAGCCCAGCTCCTGCCTACCTAGCAGTGCGAAGCATGGAAATGCAAGTTGATAAAGAGGTACCACCTTGGTGGGAAGTTCCATGCAGTCATGCTGGCCACATGACCATGGAAGCATCTTTGGACAATGCTGGCTCTTCAGCTTTGAATTGGGGATGAGCACTTCACCCATAGCTGGGTCCTGCAGGCTGAAGACACCCTGGGAGAGTTCCACCTGTTCTGCATTTCCTGACCGGCCCCACCTTTTCTCTCCAGGTATTTAGGCCCCTGGGCTTTTGAGGGGAGAGGAGCTGGGTCCTGCAGGCTGAAGACACCCCTGGAAGAAAAAACAGTTGTTCCTTATTTCCTGTTTGGCGTAGTGGACCAGGTTGAGGACTTCAGCCACTCCATTGAACTGTGTGCCTCCCTACTGAGGAAATTTTAGCAGAACCTGCCCCTAGCTGCTTGGCTCCGCCTGTTGCTCTGTCATAATGTGTTTACCATCTGGAGGGAGCTCAGGGGAGGGAAAGTCGGCTGGGAGTGCTGCCACTATTAGTAGAGTGACGGGTCATAGACAGACTGTCCCTCTTTCTGGCCCTCCCCTCAACCCTCTGACCTTAGGCAGCCTGAGCAGCAGCCCCCTGAGTCTGAACCTGCTGCTCCTCAATGCCAGGTCAGTAAATAATAAGACCTGCTTGGTCCAGGACCTGATCCTGGGCCAGGGCTCACTGGTGTGCCTACTCTGCGGCAGTGGTGGCAGCTAAAAAGGTATACTTCGTTACCACCATCGCATCCGCAGAGAAACGCCCAGCTCTTAGCACACAGAGGCTCGCTGTGGCAAGTTCGCCCAACACTTTGCGGAAAAGGTCGATCAGATCCGGCATGACTTGGACGCCACTTTAACAACATTCAACGATGTCCCTGGGGCACCTGTCTTGTTCATCTTTTGGGATTCTTTTCAGCTTGTAGAACCTGAGGATGTGGACAGGATTCTCTGTAGTGTGAGACCATCTGCATGCCCGCTAGTCCCTTGCCTAGCCTGGCTAATCAGACTGGCCCGGGATGGACTGGCCGAATGGACAGGGAGGGTGATGAACTCCTCTCTGAGGGAGGGGGTGTTGCCTTCTGCATTAAAGCAGGCGGTGGTTCGCCCCCTCCTGAAGAAACCCTCCCTGAACCTTAAAAACCTAAACAACTATCGGCCAGTCTCAAACATCCCATTTCTGGGCAAAGTGGTTGAGCAGGTGGTGGCATCCCAGCTTCAGAGGGTCCTGGATGAAGCTGATTATCTGGATCACTTCCAATCTGGTTTTCAGGCTGGGATTTGGGACAGAGACTGCCTTGGTCGCCTTGGTGGATGACCTACGCCGGGGAATGGACAGGGGGAATGCGTCCCTGTTGGTCCTGCTAGACCTCTCAGCGGCCTTCGACACCATCGACCATGGTGTCCTTCTGGGTCGGTTGGCTGGGTTGAGGATTGGAGGCACTGTTTTGCAGTGGTTCCACTCCTTCCTGGCTGACAGGTCCCAGAAGGTGGTGCTGGGGGATACTTGTTCGGCACCCTGGCCTCTTCGGTGCGGGGTGCCACAAGGTTCCATTCTATCCCCCATGCTATTTAACATCTACATGAAGCTGCTGGGAGAGGTCATCCAGAGGTTTGGAATGAGGTGTCATCAGTACGCTGATGACACCCAGCTCTAACTCTCCTTTCCTCCTGACTCCAAGGAGGTGGTTGAAGTCCTAAACCGTTGTCTGGAGGGAGTGGGGGACTGGATGAGGGTGAACAAGCTGAAATTGAATCCTGATAAGACAGAGGTTCTCCTGGTCTGGAAGTCCTTGACTCGGGTATTGGAATATCATCCTGTGATATTAGCACCCTCTGAAGGAGCAGGTCCGCAGCTTGGGGGTTCTCCTGGATTTGCAGCTGCTCCTGGAATCCCAGGTGGCGGCTGTGGCCAGGGGAGCCTTTGCTCAGCTTCGGCTGATCTGCCAGCTGCAACCATTCCTGAGTCGCTCAGATCTTGCCACGGTGACCCATACCCTAGTGACATCGAGACTAGATTATTGTAACGCACTCTACGTGGGGCTGCCTCTGAAGACGGTCCAGAAGCTGCAACTAGTCCAGAATGTGGCGGCCCGTGTGGTTGCTAGGGCTCGTCGGTTCAACTCTGTCGGGCCACTGCTTCAGCGACTACACTGGCTGCCCATTCGTTTCCAGGCTGAATTCAAAGTGCTGGTCTTGACCTTTAAAGCCCTGAACGGCTCGGGTCCAGGGTATCTGAGGGATCGCATTCTTCTGTACAATCCGACCCGTCACCTAAGGTCATCTGAGGGGGCCCTACTGACTGTGCCGCCACTAAGAGACGTGAGAGGTGTGGCAGCCAGAGATAGGGCCTTCTCGGTGGTGGCACCCCGGCTGTGGAAATCCCTCCCCGTAGAACTGAGGAAAGCTCCCTCAATACAGAGCTTCAGGCAGAGCCTAAAAACCTTTTATTTAAAAAAAAAGCTTTTTAATGGGGCAGGGGTTGGGGGGCAGTTTTATTGTGTTTTTATATATTATTGTTTTAACAAAGTTTTTAGTCTGTTTTAATCGTTTCAATTTTAAATCTAATTGTATTTTAAGTGTTATTTTAATTATGTTTTAACTTCTATTTATTATTATTTTAATGGTGTTTTCTTCTTCTCTTATGTTAGCCACCTTGGGCTCCCTCTTGTAGGGGAGGAAAGGCGGGGTATAAATTAGGAAAATAAATAAATAAATAAAATAGCTGTGGAGACAGCAGAGCAATCTGCAGCCAGTCACAGCTGGAAGGGCAACCTGTCAGGGACATTTACCTTTACCTTCTGGCTCACCAGGTTTGAGCCTCAATCTTATCCCCACCCACCAGTGCTGAACACACTGCATCCTATGGCGGGATGGGGCAACAGGAGTGCCTGTAGGAAGTACCGTAAGTAAAAACATTTTATACTGATTGCTAATGGGTCTCTGAATGACTGCCAATGGTGTCACCAGATACCCTTTATTTCCTCTTCCCTGTTCTGCTTAGAAATATCCCATTCCTCCTACTCCATCCCACCACCAACTGCACTGGTGATCTCACTGTGTTCACCAATTGTATCAGCAAGTGCTTGGATTAGCCGATTCCCACAGTTGTACAGAGCAACAATGTATGTATGTGTTATTGTCAAATTACAACCCCAGGATAACGCTCAGTGTTGCCAAATTTCTTACAGCTGCTATGGGCATTAGGAAAAGAATCTTAAAAGCGGTTGAACCAAGTAGTTAGAGCATAATCCACTAGACATTTTGGCAGTGATCAAGGGGAGATGCTTTGATGATGTTGATTGTTATTCTAGAGCTGTCTATTACGTTTGATCTTAATTTTGTTGTATACTCCATATATTTATGTTTTTATACATTTTGATTGTTATTTGTGGCTGGTCTTATGACAGTAATAAAGTTTTTTTTATTATTTTTATTATCATCATCATCATCATCATCATCATCATCAGTGAGTGCAACAACATTTGATGTATACCAGGAGACAGGCACCTCTGTCTAGATATTGATGTTTCTTGCAGATAGGATTTGGCAGTTACAAATAAGCATCAAGTTTATCTCAGAAGGTAAACTTCTGGGCTGTGGGTGGCGCAAGTGGCTAAGACACTGTTAACCAGCAGGCCAGGGTTCGAGGCTCGGGTCGGCCCCACAAGACAGGGTGAGCTCCTGTCCTTAGCCCAGCTCTGCGACATCAGCTGGATCCAATCGTATTGGCTCTGCCTTTCCATTGGACTAATTCAGTGGCGTGGAGAGGGGGGAATTTGTTGCTTGGGGAACAGCCTATCCTCCATAACAATCTAACCCAGGCTTTCATGCTTCACATGCAGCGTATGCAGCGCTGAGCATGATACCATAGTCTTTCAAGACTGACGGAGGCCTGCTTTTACCTCAGAAGACACCATAATCACTCCATTCAGGGGCTGCAAACATGACTGCCATGATCTGTGGAATTACAATGGTCCATTCTCAAGCCTCAGTGAATTTGCAAACCGCAATAGAACAGAATAGATTTTGTAACTTGGCAAGCCACAATATAGTGATGCAGTTTTATACTAGCAACTTATCTGTGTGAATGCCTCTTGACCACAAGATCAGCTGGTTTCAGCACTCCAAAAACATCTCATGGTATGTTGCTGGCTCCTATGACTGGCAGTGAGAAAAAGCTTGCCTCAGACAGTATCTATATATATAAAAGAGAAAAGTCACTGACTCACTGACTGACTCATCACTGCCCTGCCAAAACTGCCTGCCCTAGAAGCGTGAAATTTGGGGTGGGTGTTCCTTCCGTGACTGAGGGGTGCACTAAGAAACGGTTTTCCGAAATTCCAACCAGAAGGGGGTGAAAAGGGGCGCGACGCGTTTTCCTCCCCATACTTTGCATTGAAAATTGCTGACTCAGCAACATTCCTCCCCAACTGCTGGGCCTGAAGCATGGAATTCTGGGAGTTCCTTCTGTCACCTGAACTCCCACCAAGAACCATCTGGAGAAATTAACCCTTCAGGGGCTGAAAAGGGGGCAACGTGTTTCTCTCCTATACTTAACATGGGAGACTGAACAACATCCAGCCAATTGGGTGCTCAGTGCCTGGTGAACTGGGGGATGTTTTCCGGAGGAAGAGGTTGCACTGGCGAGGATGCTGCGCATGGGGGGAAGTTGCGCATGGGAGAAAGTTGCACATGGGGAAGTTGCGCATGGGGGAAGTTGCGCATCGGCAGATGATGCGCATGGGGAAAGTTGTGCTTGAGGGGATGATGCACATGGGGAAGTTGCACATGGGTGGAAGTTGCACACAGGGGGATGATGCGCGTGGGGGAAAGTTGCGCATGGGGGAAAGATGTGCATGGGGGAAAGTTGCGCATGGGGAAGTTGCGCATGGGGAAGTTGTGCATCGGCGGATGATGCGCATGGTGAAAGTTGCCTATGGGGGAAAGTTGTGCATGGGGAAAAGTTGTGAATGGGGAAAAGTTGCGCATCAGCAGATGATGAGCATGGGGGAAGTTGCGCATGGGGGGATGATGCGCATGGGGGGATGATGCGCATGGGGGAAGTTGCGCATGGGGGGATGATGCGCATGGGGGAAGTTGCGCACGGGGGGAAGTTGCACACGGGGGGAAGTTGCACACGGGAGGAAGTTGCGCATGGGGAAAGTTGCGCATGGGGAAAGTTGTGCATGGGGTTTGATGCATATGGGGGAAGTTGCGCATGGGGGGTTGATGCGCATGGGGGAAGTTGTGCATGGGGGTTGATGTGCATGGGGGGTTGATGTGCATGGGGGAAGTTGCGCATGTGGTAACTTGTGCATGCTGGGTTGATGCGCATGGGTGAAGTTGCGCTTGGGGGGGTTGATGTGTATGGGGAAGTTGTGCATGGGGGGTTGTTACACCTGGGGAAAAGTTATCCATGGGGGGTTGATGATTATGGGGGAATGGCATACGGGGGAATTTTACTCCCGCAACGCGTGTACGCCTTTCGCTAGTAAATAAATAAAACCCTATTAAAGCAGTGATTTTTCAAGAACTGTGCCACAGCACGCTGTGTGCTACGGATAGTCCTCAGGTGTGCAGCATGGTGTGCCTTGTCAATGGTCAAAAACTGACAGTGTGCCTTGTCAGTATGCCATGAGACAAAAAAGATTGAAAATCATTGTATTAAAGTATATATGACAAATAAGAAAGAATGTATCCCGAAGAGGACTTTACTTAATTGGTATGAATTTTCCCATCCTGCAGTGGTGCAATTTTAGCCCTTTAACTATTTAATCATTACCTTAAGAACACATTTTTAAAATCTATATTGCAATCCATTTTCCAACGTACATCCTGTTAACAAATTTCAACTGCAAGTTTCAATACATGATTTCATCTCAGCCAGACCTCAAAACTCAATTTAAATCTAACCCCACAGTCACCGGCTCCAAGCCCAGAAGGATTCCAAATAAAAAAAAGGAAGTCATTTATCAGAGCCAGCATGAAAAGAAGCTCCATTGCACTATATTCTTTTCCTAGGCTTCTCTCTATAATTCTAACCGAAGTGTTAGCATTATATGTGAAGGACTAAGGCATAAATCTCATCAACAGAAACTGAAGGCACAATCCTAACCAACTTTCTAGCACTATGACAAGGCAGTACAACTCATTAAGTAAGGGAGCAAAAACTGCCTTAACTTGAGGAGTCCTCTGCGTCCATCCTCCAACTGTAGGATGCAACACATATCCCAACATGTATGCCAGTGTTGGAAAGGTGGTGGTTAGATTGAAAATCTTTTTTTAGAAAAACAATATTTCCCAGAATTTTTTTTTGGGGGGGGGGGGGTTGGGATTGGGGTTTGTTTTTGAGCTGGGGGTGGGAAGTGGATACACTGAACCCTATACTGAGTCTGAACTGGAGCAGTATGCAGTTCTCATTTAGTATTTGTAAAGAAAGACTAAGGGTGCAACCCTCATAAATTTAGGCTGGCCTAAATATCTAAACACCTAACTTTAGGGTGGCCTAAATATCTTTCCATGGTGGTGGGGGGAGGTGGTGGTGGTGCAAGGTTGGTGTATGCCTATGCAGTGGCCTAGCCCCCTCCAGGAGTGGGGCAGAAGGTCAGCACAGGACTTATGCCAGCCTAAGTGGAGGTTAGGATTGCAGCCTAAACCCCAGACACACCAATTAGTTTATTGAGCAAAAGTGTTTAATAATTATTTTATTAATGCAGGTTTCTATACCTCCCATTTCCATGTCTTGGGGTGTTCTAGGAATGAAATTTATTCATTTATATAGCACCATTGTGTGCAATACAGTAGAAAATGGGTAGCTGTCCTGAGGAGCTCCCAATGGAGCCAATTGGCACAAAGGAGAAATAATTCAAGGAAAAGATGGAGTTCAAAAAGGATTGAAGGAAGAGGCTCTCTCCAGATGGAGAGTTACAGAGTAAGGTAAACTGCACCATTTTCAAACACCTCTATTCATGAGTCGTGGCTAAGTTCCATTGATTTCAATTGCATTTAGTCACACTTAGAGCACAATCCTAATCATGTCTACTCAAAAGTGAACCCTATTGTGTTCAATGGGTCTTATTCCCAAGAGAATGTCTTTAGGATTGCTTTAGGATTGCCTTACAGAACAATCCAGAGCAACTAATCTGTCCACATAAGAGCCCTTGGGTTGCCGTATCTATCACTAGGGTGGAGCAACTGCAAGATGCTCCACCCCAGTTACTCTGGAAGAGGCTTAGGGCAGAGCAAGGCAACATAGGGTGCCCTAAGAGAGGTGGACCTGCTCTGCCCTAGCTGCTCTGCCCTAGGCAGTTCAGGAGAGGCATGTTGAGGGTATGTTTAGCATTGCCTAGGGCAGAGCAGTTGTCCAGAGCCTGTTTCCAAGGCAGAAGTGCCCTCTTCCAGCTCTTTAGAGATATACCACCTCAGGAGCAGGTATAGTAATGAGTAGACCCATAGGGGTCCATGATAAGGCCTGAGTAAGAACGGCAGTGTTGACCAAAAATCTGAGTTCTTGGCCAGCCTAGCTGCAACCTCTGCATCTCAACATCAGGATATGAAACAACTATGGCTGCCCACAAACCTCAGGATACAGCAGGCCATTCGAAGTAGCCCCTTGTGTTCACTGTAGAATGTACTGGCATCTCATCAGGGACTCCTTATAAGGCAGGCACCCAGTGGTGTCACCAGACTGGTGTGGCTGGTGTGGGCTGCATTGGGTGATGCGCTCCGTATGGGGTGATGCACCGGAGGAGTTTGACTGTCCTTTGGCAGGCCCTGGGCGTCAGCATGCCCATTCAGGCCTGCTTCAAGGCGGAGTAGCAGCAAGAAACTGCCGCTCATCCTCGAAGCCAGCCTGAACAGCCAGCTGAGGTGCACTGCGCAGAAACACACTGAGCATGCCGAACAGCTTCAGAGGAGACATCCGTAGAGTGGAGGAAGTCCGCACCTCTGCACGGCCATTCGGCCTCACTCAGGAGGCAGAGCGGCAGCCGAATGGCTTCAGAAAGAGTACTGCACAGGCACCAACTCTGACGCCTGCACAGTCTCCTCTGAAGCCGAAAGTCTTCAGAAAAGTACTGCGGAGGTGTCAGAGATGGTGCCTGTGCAGTACTCTTTCTGAAGTCAGTTGGCTTCTGAAACAACTGCACAGGCGCCAACTTTGGTGACTGCGCAGTCCAGGTAGGGGGGTGAGCGCATTCCAGGGGTGACGCACAGACTTTTGCACTGGTTGATGCACAGAGTCGTGTCACCACTGTAGGCACAACATCTGTTCCTTGTTCAGTGTGATCTGAGGGGTGTCTCCTCAGGAGCAAGTCCTCCCCATGTGTCAATTACTTAACATGCTATGGAGCAGTTAGGGCAGCCCAGGCTTTCTGACTCTCTGGATGCAGCATAACTTTCTGCTCTGGATACAGAATAGTTAGGAGAGAGCAGTTAGGGCAGAGCAGGCTGAACTTGATCTGGATTGTGCCCTTAGTCATCGTTAGTTTCTTTAGCCATAATTAGATAAGCTTAAAATATGACCCATTAAAAGAACTGGACTTCATGCCTTAAGCTGAGACATACTCCCTAATCTTTCAGAGCCTCTCGTTTGTTAGAAACTTGTAATGAAGATATGCATACTTTAATAAATGTGGTGTTTAGGTACGTAAACTTTCAAATGTCAAGGTTTTAAATTATAGGTCCCAGGTCTTTGACCATGTAAAAGATCAAAGCCTAGCCTATGCATCATGCCTCCTCAGAAGTAAGCCCCACTAAAGTCAATGAGGCTTACTCCCAAGTTGCAGTCTGAGAGCCCAATCCTATGCATGGCTACTCAGCAGAAAACCCCATGATAATTACTCCAAGGTTTAGCTTGGAGAGGATCGCTGCCCATCCTGTGCATCATGCCTACTCAGAATTAAGCCCCATTAAAATCAATGAGACTTACTTGAAGGTTTAAAAAATGTAGCACAGGACATCCTACATTTTAAAAAATTGTTAGTGGTTATGTGCGGCCCAAACCAACTCTTCTTCTGCCAATGTGGCCCAGGGAAGCTAAAAGGTTGGACACCTCTGGTTTAAATTATATTGTCAGAGTTCCTGCTACTTACATATGGTAAGTGCACCAACAGCAGATGTCATGAAAACATCTGCCCATTTGGACCACAATCCTGAGAAACACATAGCTTAAATCCATACATGTTGCAGTTCTTAGCTTGACTTCAGAAGTAACTTTGTATGTATTATATGGATGCAATTCTTGCTATCAACAGGTAACTGATATTCCCATATTGGAACTGGGGAATTGAGGCTGCAGTGAAGCTGCTTGTCCATGGCCACTTTGCAGTGGCATCACTAGGGTTTGCAACACCCAAAGCAAGAGTCTAGTGTGTCAACTTCAAAATGGAGCTCCTTCCATGCAATGGTCAAGGCAATGCCCTTGCCAGTGGGCATGGTAACATCACATCCTCCTACACTCACTAGTTTTGATTTACTATCACTTTTGATAAAATACATATATTTCAATGTGATTTGATTCAATGCATTCTGCATAAAATTATGCATTGAATGATAAATGATAAATTCCTCGATGGAAGGGAAGCCCTACGAGGAAAGGTTGGGGGAACTTGGGATGTTCAGCCTGGAGAAGAGGAGGCTGAGGGGAGACATGATTGCCCTCTTCAGTTACCTGAAGGGCTGTCATAGGGAGGAAGGGGCCAATTTGTTCGTAGCTGCTTCTGAAAGCAGAACTAGAACCAATGGGTACAAACTGCAAGAAAGGAGATTCCGGCTGGAAATCCGGAAAAAATTCCTGACGGTGAGGGCAGTTCGGCAGTGGAACAGATTGCCAAGGGAGATGGTGGACTCTCCCTCACTGGGGATCTTCAAGCAGAGGCTCGATGAGCACCTGTTGGAGATGCTCTAGGGGGAATTCCTGCTGCAGGCAGGGGTTGGACTAGATGACCTACTAGGTCCCTTCCAACTCTATGATTCTATGATTCTGTGAAATAATACAATTATATTATTCATGAGTCTTCTCTGCTGACTCACACACACTACTGCTGTCACCAGTACTTGAAGGGTATAAGAGCTGGTCTGGTGCATGGGCTATCTGATGGGTATGGCTCCTCAGCCAATAGCTGACCTGGTCTAACCTTGACATTCCATATATATATGGAATTTTTATCTGCTATTTTATTTTAAATGCATGAATTATTTGGGGCAACGGAAGCTACCTTAGCAAAAACAGCAAACCCCTGGCTATTCAGAGCATCTCTCCAGCAAATACAGTATGTCTAACTTCTTTTAACTGTGGCAATGCTTTTTTAAAAATTACAGATTTTTACAAAGTACATTTGTAAACCAAACTTCATTCTCCCTTCTCTGATATCTGCTACAGTATTGTCTCCTTATGGATCATATGATAACTCCAGGTATTCAACATAATGGTCAGGAATGGGCACCACTGCCATGTCTGTAACAATTGCTACACCACAAAAGACACTGTTCTGAAGCACACAGTCCCAACAACTTGCCAACACTGATGGCTTCTGTCCAAAAAATAAAAACTAGCTATAAGAATTCCATCATTATTGTAACTGTGTCTGCCATGCTCCTAACAGAAACAATGAACAAAAATCCACTTTTTTAAAAGCAATTCAAACATTAAGAAAAGGTTTACTTGTATTGTGCAGGCACAAAGAAAGAACAGCTTATGAAAACAATACTTCTTATTCTAAATCCTGTACAAGATGGTGTAACTGGTTGTCATGCGAATGAGATGGTTGAAACAAAAGGGAATCCCATGTTTTTTTGGATTTTAAACCAAGGCATTCAGCACCCAAATCCAATAAACGTTAAGCACTGCATCGGCATTGGAAATTCTTTTGGCTGGAAAAAGCAGCTGTTACATTTCTCAGGCTCTCCCAAGTCATAATTTCACAGTAAGGTATCCTGTTTTACAATGAAAAGCGGGTATGGGGTTTCCTCTTTCACTGCAGAACCTGCACTATTTGTTTTGGAGAGTCCCAGATGAAAGCAGTTGGACACGCTCCTGCTGCAGATCTCCAAAAGATTCTGAGCAGAATTCCGTTTTTTTAAAAAAAGGCTCCCTTGGTTGTTTCAAAAGCATCAAGTGTCTGAACTGGGACTTTATAGTTTGGGAGACTGAACAGCAATTAGTTCATGTGTTAGGTCCTGGGCCTGCACTGTTGGCTTCTGGCAGCTTCCTGAAAAGGGAGGAGAACAGCTTCTATGAGCCAAAAATAAATCTTTGCTGTGCTTCAAGATTTTTAAAAGCACACAACTTAGTTCCCAGATTTCACCAAAGGATCTGTCGCCGTTGCAGTACCAAGCCCGATTCTATTGTCCACATTCTTTGTTCCTGCCCTGCACGCAGCAAGAGCTGTTGTCATCTTTTAGGACCTATCCTTTCTAGCTATTGTGGTCCCCCCCATCTCTTAGTAGGATTCCTTTTAAACGATTTTGCACATGAAACGACAGCCCTCTTTGCTGAATTTTTAGTAGGGGTTCTTACCTCCTCTAATTTGTAATAGCTTGTTTAATATATATGTTGTTCCTAAGTATTTGTCTTTTTTTCTCTCTCTCTTGTTGTATCTGTAATATTCCGGTTTGTTCTTTTTAAAAAACTTATTATATGCCAATAAAGGTTCTTGAAATTGAATAGTTCCCAGATTCCCAAATTTTGCCTTTGTGCAAAAGATGCAGGATAAGAAAGCAGGCCTCCGTCAGTCTTGAAAGACTATGGTATTGTGCTCGGCACTGCATACGCTACATGCGAAGCATGAAAGCCTGGGTTGGATTGTTATGAAGGAAAGGCTGTTACCCAAGCAGCAAATCCCCCCTCTCCATGCCGCTGAATTAGTCCAATGGAAAGGCAGAGCCAATACGATTGAATCCAGCTGGCGTCGCAGAGCTGGGCAAAGGACAGGAGCTCACCCTGTCTTGTGGGGACGACCCGGGTCTCGACCCGGTGTCTTAGCCACTTGCGCCACAGGATAAGAAACCTATTCATTTATAACATATGGCACTGCTTTAAAACATGAACCAAAATGGGGAACTTCCCTGCAGAACACTATGGCTGTAACTATTAAAAAATACAAACTCCTGTGTTTGAGATGAAGATGTATTTAAAATGAAGGCTATTCATCTTAAACTATACAGTAATAAACATTTTTTAATTAACAAGAGATACAAAGCTCAAAGCCTTCTATCAGAAAACACAGGATAAGCTCATTCAATCTGGATAGGGTTTTGCTGTTTTATCCCATTACATTTAATCCTACCGTTTCTACAAGCTCAAAATGATGTATATGGCTCGTCCTTCCCCTATCCCATTTTAATCCTCATAACAATCCATTGAGGTAGGTTAGAGAAAGAAGCACTTTGGATTCTGGACACTCTAATCCTAGTCTGACACTCTATTCCAGTGCGCCATGCCCACATTAACGTGCCTTGGAAAGTCCACAGTAGTTTGAGCAGTGTTATTTATCAGAAGGGGAATTGGGAATTGGGAGATTAGAATCTCTTACCACCAGCACTGTACATCTTGTTGAAGTTAAAAAAAAACTGATGGTGTGCCTTGACAATTTCAGTTCACTCTCATCATGAAAAAGTTTGAAAGTTACCACAATGCTATTCAAGCATTTCAGCCCAGGACCCCCTTCTGAGAATGACAATCAGTTTGGGACACCCCACAAGTGACATCATGGCCGGAAGTGTCATTAAAGGTGCCCAGTGCCAGATTCCAAGATGATTCCAGCTATTTGCAACCATAAGGTGCTTTAGGACCCTGATGCTAGAAGCTGGCACAGAGAAGCTAGATTGAATCAGGCTGTTGGCCATGTATACTTTTTGCTGACACCTGAAATATAAGGACATTTCAAAATTGTGGTGCCACAGAGACAATTAGGAAGGCTAAAGAGTTAATGTTGTGGATCCTCTTCAGCTGCTACATTTACAAAAGTTGAGGTGGTGTTGGATACAGTTGGAGGGTGGCATCTGATTAGGACTGTTATGTCAATAAAAGATCACATCTCTTCATGATGAGGACATGATCTGCATTCAATATTTATGAATCAATGGTTCATTCTTCAGCCCCTCCTTGGGAAGTGACCTCAACTTACATTTCTCTTTAACAGTGGTTCTTAAACCTTTTAAGGCCTAAAGGCTGCTACCTGATTTATAAATGCCAAGGGATATGGCTTTAATGGTGATGGAGAAGTGTTTTCTTTCCCAAAGTAACAGTTTGTTTAAACCTTGATGTAAATAGCCTAACTGAGTGCTTCTCGAGCATTTCAGCATTTCAGACCCTTTTCTGAGAACGACAATCTGCCTGGGACCCCAAGAAGTTATGTCATTAACCTGGAAGTGACATCAAACAGTGACATCACTGTGATCTCATAGCTCCATGTCTACTCAGAAGTAAATCCCATTGTATTAATAAGGCTTACTCCCAGGAAAGTATGGCTTGCAGGCTATGTGCCCCATTCCAAGATAATGCTGAGTGCCAGATTCCAAGATGAATGCACCCAGCAATATCCCCTAAAATGAAGTTGTGACTCCCTCCATGGTGTCCTAACCCTGACTTTGAAAACCACTGGCCTAACTGTCCTGTGACAAACTACAATCTGTTGCAGACCCAACACTGCAGCGAACTGCCATCTTATACAACTGGGGAATATTTATGTAATCAAAATGACCTTTATCAAGCTTTCAGCAACATACATAGGTTCCAGAGGAAAAATTTTCTAGATAAATCAAAAGACTTAAGAAAAATAAAATATTTTCTTATATCATAAAATCTTTTTGTACCTTCTTTTTTGTATTCCTTGTTTTGCAACATTTTTGACATTTAAACCTCAAGTGTATCCTCTATTTTTCATTTATATTCAGTTCAGGGGCACACTGAAGCTACTTGCATTATTAAAAGCACATTCCTCAAAAATAAACACATAGTTCACTAACCCAGTTTTACTCAAACTGGAGGTCTTGCCCCTCCAGTTCACGCAAAGCTTCCCTGCTCCCTTTAAGGGGTGGGGGAAGCGGGAAAGCAACAGCATGATCCCCAGGATTGTGCCCTGGAAGAGAAAGGGTGACTATATCCAAACCTGAGAGGGGCGCTGCCAGGATCTGGAGGATAAAGGGAGCCTTAGAGAGCGCTTGCACAGAATCCAGGGGTTTGAAACTAACAAAAGTGTGATTGCGACAAAACCAGAAGACATATCTTGGGGATCATGTCACTGCCCTAGTCCCTCACCCACAACTTACAGTACTTAGGAAGTAAAGCTCCCTTAAAGTATGAGAACCACTGTACTAACCTGTTTTTCAGCTTATTCAGTTAAAAAAAATCTCATTATGACAGTTGCCCATTCCTCTCCACATCATAAATTTTCCCACCAGCAGTTCCTGAGATGGTGAACTATTTGCTCTAAAGTATATAACAACTAAACATGCATTTGAGAGATTAAAGGCACAATCTGAACCAATTTAGGCTGGCATATCTCACCTGCCTTCCCATTCCCTTAATGGTATGGAGAGGCTGGTGCACGTCTGTGTCCTGGCCTGCCTAACCTACCCAGGAGTGACACAGAAGTAACTTACAGCAGTTTGTGACCCCCCCCCCCCCCAGGCCAGCACAGGACTTGTGCTGGGACTTATGTTTGCTTAATCGGCTTGCAGCCTTAGAAATACAAAACAAATTACTTCCAATGGAGGTATGCGGTTTAAGGCACTTGGAATACATACTGAGATTATAGTCACAAATGATTGGAAGTCGCCAACTTATAAACAAGTTTCATTCCAGTAGTTTGTCAGTAAGTCCACACAAAGTCCACAAAGGTATGCTGGACTTAATGAACAAAACGGTGCAGCTTCAGGCACTGAGTGTTGCATGCAAGTAGAATGAGGGAGCATCTCCCCAAACCTAGGCACTCCCAAGTTAAGTAGGCCTGCAGTATGTATGTATGTATGTATGTATGTATGCATCTATCTATCTATCTTTCTATCTTTCTATCTATCTATCTAATCGTATTTATATACCACTTTTCAACTTAAAAGTTCACAAAGCAGTTTACAAGAAAATGAAAAAATTAATAGCTAATTAATAGCTACTGGGTTCCTGTTCCAAAAGGGTTCACAATCTAAAATGCAAAAGAACACCAGCAGAAGCCACTTGAACAGACATTGCTGGGGTATGTGGGACCAGTTACTCTCCCCCTGCTAAATAAAGGAGGAACACTCACTTGAAAGAGTGCCTTTTGCCCATTTAGCTTCCACTGACCTCCACTGGCCTCGTAGAGATTGCCAGAAGCAACATCTGAGTTTTGAACACAAACTGGAAGTTGTGTCTGAAAACTGTAATAACTCACTTCCTGACACCTCCATGAGGCATTCTAAGGCTCACAGAGCCAATGGAGTAAATTGCAGGCCCAGCACAATCTAGGAATAGCCTCTGGAGGCTCCAAGTAAGTCACTGCAGGCAACTGGGGTGCTGGACTCCAGAATGTACATAAATTATTAACTACAGGGATTTCATGATCTAAACTCTGAGGTCAGGGAAGGCCCACCGTGTAACACAACAGGAACCTTTTGAAGAAATTCACCTATTTAATCTATTTCACTGCAGCTTCTTGCACATTTTCTCCTCCTAATAGTTGGTTATAGCTCTAACTGAATGAAGAACGAATCACAAGCCCATCACTCAATAAAGTTATGGGGAAGAAGACCCAAAATGAAAGATCAACAGTTGTTTACACCTGTAACAGGAAGGTCAACACAGGATCACTTACAGATAGCAAATATAAGTTTTCCCCCTGACTCAAGGGCAAGTTTCCCCTGACTCAAGCACTCCATATTAAAAATAGACCAGCTTCTGCTTTATTCATGGGCAGGAATATATTTTTAAAAAAGCACATGCCAGTTCCATCATATCTTGTTTAATACCGAGACACGCCTTTTCTAAGTGTGAAATTGGTGGAGATGACCTGCAAGTATAAAAGTCTGCCTAATCCACCAATGCACAATAGGCCAAAAGAAGATGTTATCTATCACCGTCTCTCCTTGAATTTCTCATATACGTTTTGGGACTATCAACAACACTGAATGTGACATGATTTGTCACATTTTACAAAATCAAGATTTAAAATCAACACACATTGGCTGAGTTGTTCTTTCAACAAATTATTGTTTTTAATTACGATATGCTCTTTGAAATCTGTAATTTTGTTATGATCTATTGTTTAAACAAAATATAGCTTTACATTGTACCATATGCTTCCCAGATAATTTGTTCCTTCTCTGTTATTTATGCTAAATTATTTGCATAAGGAAAGAAAATGAGGCTCTTCTTGTTCTACAAAATTGCCACACTTTCTTGGCAGCTATGAAAATTCCATTTTAATCCTGCTAGTCTCCAATGTTTATAGCCATGAATGTTAAATACTAAGTATGTCTTTAATTGTATACCAACTGAAGAAAAGGATCAGCTAGTTGGACTATTGTTCATTCATAATTTAGATCTTTCCCCAAAGTACTCTTATTATTTACTACATTAACAATATAAAGCTCGTTTAAAACTATTAGCAAATTGTTGCATTTTTTCAGGTTCCATAAGCCTATCTACAATACACTTTTGCTACTTGGGTATATACTGTCCCTCCACAGGCCATGGGAGCTCATACTATCATGTCCTCTTTAAACCAGCACCAATCTGACAGAACTGCTGGGGAACAACCCCTATCTTATTTTTCCACAGTTTCTCATATGTCTTGAGAGAAATGCAGAACATGACAAACCAGATCAGGTGGGCCTCTCTCCTCAGTTCCTTGATGCAAATAACCTAAAACATCTGTTTTATCTCATGTAATTTTTGTTGTTGATCTAATAAAGTGCCTCTAAAGTTGGTAGTTGTGGTAGTTGTAGAGCACCTTGAATGTCAGATCAGTACACAAATGTAGTAAGCATGAAAGTAAGAAGCTTGCAAAACATGCAGGCACTGATCTAACCACAAACATGTCTGTTGTGCCCTTTAATGTATTTGTTGGTAAGACATGCAACTTAACCTCTAGTACAAATGGGGAAAAAATTCAAAGGAGCCAAAAGAAGTACACTGAGAAGCAATCCTAACCAATTTAGGCCAGCATAACTCTTTCAGCATAACTTTCCATGGTGTACGGAGGTTGATACATGCCTGTGAACTACCCTAACACACACACGCATGCACACATACAACACCCCAATAAAGAGGCAGAAGTGTCTTATGGCACTTTTGTGATACCCCCAGGTCAGCACAGGACATATGCTATGGTTTATGCGGGCCTAATTTGAGATTAAGATTGGAGGCTGTGTGCATTATCCACCACTGCTAAACTTGTTTCTCTTTTCTGATATCATTTTCTTTAATTCCATTTCATCTTCCAGCAGATGAACAAGGATGTTTTGAAGATTGGTCCCAAACCTTCAATTTATAAATATTTCCTTCTCTTCAGAATTGCAACAAACACTCTCTAATCTTCTCTAGCAGTGGTCTTGCTAGATTTTGCACAATCCAAGTTGCCAGTACAGAGAATAGCCAGGAAGCTAGGGTGGTGTAGTGGTTAGGAAGTTACACTGAAATCTGGAAGATCCAGATTCAAATCCCCCTTAGTCACTCACTCTCAGCCTCACCTACCCCAAAACATTGTTGTGGGGACAAAAGGGAACAAAAACAACCCTCACAGAGTTGCTGTGGGGGGAAAAGGGGACAAAAACAACATGTAAGCCACACTGGACATCTGCTTTGGCAAGGGGAAACGATGGGTCTGAATCCTTTAAAGAAATATTGAATAAAATACAATAAGGCCTCAGGGGCTGCTGTGCCCTTATCAGTTTGATATGGTGTCCTAAGGCCCCATTTGAGGTGCACTGGTTGAGAACCACAGCTCTTACTGGGTAAACTAGTGTTACCATATCAGACCTATGTTAATTGGAGCCTGTTTGTTTGGATATCGTCTCTGAAAAGGATCTACACAATAAATTTTTACTGAAAACAGTGTTAAAAAAATACAACCTGGTGTATCAGATTAGCACATGTCTTGATTAATCACATCTTGCATTTTAGTGTGAAAACACCCCTAAACTTTTTAATGAAATGAAGATTTTAAACAACACCTAATTAATAACATATAGATTCCAACTATAGCTTCAATTTAGAAAATCCATAGTGCTCTCGTTCTTGACTTCTATTTAATGAAAACAAAATGCTCTAATAGTCTAGTAGCAGCATAAACCCATTATGAAGACATCATGACGCAAAAACTATTCTGAAAACTGGGACTTCAAAGGCATCTTTAAAAAGAAAATGAATAAACAAAAATGTTATCCCCAAAAATGGAGCCTTGCCGCAAGACTCATCAAAGAGAACAAACAAAAAAACTGACCAAATATATTTTGTTTTGCATAAATGTTTTGGTTTTGAGCCATTTTTTTTAAAGGATCAAGCCGAGGAAATTATCTGTGTAAAAATCAAACCAAAGGACCAAAGTGGTTACCGCAGTATGAACTAGTTTTTGGAAATATAATTTCCACTCTCATGCCCATTTTCCATATGTGCATCATGTTTCTGGACTTTGAAAAACCAAAGCAGATTTAGTTTTGTTTACTTTCCATACCATTACAAATAAAGTGCACATCACCTAGACTTCCAAGTAGATTGTCTTACTTTTCCTCTTAGGGCAAAGTGACAAATCCTTTCCCAAGATAGCGGTAATTCAAAATACTGCTTAGGCTATCCAAAGCTAGCCCTCACCATCATAATTGATACACCAAAGTATTTTTACTGGACATACCCACTCTCTCACAACTTGGAGACAAACACTATCCAGACTCAGAAAGAACTTTATGTTCATAATGTGTAGAGCACATGCATGTGTAGAGCAATATAAAATTTCTGCACTATTACATGTATGTTGGGGGTAACTGTAGTCCAAAGAGTTCAGTATAAAGAGGTGAGGCTTGTAGAACACCAACGATCCTTGAGACAGGGAGGAAGTGGGTTACAGGCTGCATTAGCAAGGCTAACCTCTAAAGATTAGATGCTTTTGAATTATGGTGCTGGAGAAGACTCTTGACAGTCCCTTGGACTACAAGGAGATCAAATCAATCCATCCTCCAGGAAATTAACGTTGACTGTTCACTTGAATCTGAAGCTCAAATATTTTTAGTCACATCATGAGAAGGGAGAACTCTTTTGAAAAGTCCCTGATGCTGGGAAAAACTGAAGGCAAAAGGAGGAGACAGCAGAGAACTGGGTGGTTAGATAGTGTCACTGAGGCAATGAACATGAATTTGGACACACTTTGAAAGCCGGTGGAGGATGGGGGGCCTGCAAATAGGGCTGCAGTCGATGGGGTCACGTAGGGTCAGACAGGACTGAACAACTAAACAACTTCAGCAAGGGAAGCAGAGCAGCTTCCACATCAGGACCTAGGACAGCACCCTGTGAGAGCTGGAGGCCAGACCCAAAGGGCATATACAAGACCTCAGGTAACAAGAGAAGTTGCTTCACCTTCAATCTAAAGCCCACTGAGAGGTAACATACTGCTGTACCAGGCACATGTGCAAAGCCCTGCCATGCTTCTCACTACACTGCTGCAGCTGGCCCAAAATATCAGCTATTAGTTAAAGGGGACAAAATCTGTTTCAGAAGGATGTGTTCTTGCAATGCTACATTAGATGCAGCCTCTCAGATGGAGAAAAGAAGGCAGGATTGTGAGTCCAGAGAAAATTTCTGGGGAAAAAGTACTGGTAATTCAAATTTATATGCAAGGAAACATCCTCCAGGACAGAGAAGCAGTCCTATGGGACCCCTAGGATAGCCATGGAAATCTCTGCTTTCAAAGATGTTCCTGGGAGAAGGTCTCCCATGTCCTCAGAGGTCTTGTGATCCCAAGGTTCCATATATGACACAGAAGAGTCCAAGTCTGGAGGCCATGGCAACAAACACAACCACAAAACTATAAAATGTCACTGGACAGCACGTCTACTATATACAAGGATGTTCAAATCACTATACAAGTGATACGTATTCCTTGCTTTGTGCCAGGTACAAACAAAACATCCAGCACAGTTGAGTTTGTTTGGCTCAGCTTAGGGTGTCCGACAAAAAATCATCCAAAATGTATTACAGCCAATGAAGAACTATTAACAATTATATCCAAAGTGAATTATGAACAATGAACATTATTATATTCAGTCACTGCCACATGATTTGGCAAAGAGTTGACCAATGGCTATTTTCAGGTTTGCCGGCGCCTTCAAAGCAATGGACCCATGGAATGCAAAGTTAAAACAACTCAATGTATAACAGCTTTAAATAGTTTCTGAGAGTGGAAATGTACATCCAGTACTTTGGAAATTACATTGAACCATATGCATTTGTTTTTATTGGTAAGAACAATAAAGCATATGCAGGCTGTTTGTCTCAAACATGTCTAGAAGGTTTAAATAACTGCCCTTCTCATCACCCTTTTCCAAGTACCAGATGTAAGAATTGTCAGTGGAAGTGGAGCAGACACAAGCATGACAATCCAATTCCCTGCATAAAAGGGAAGGAAAACACAATCTACAAGACCTTCAAGGTCAGGGCAAGTGACTTAGTCATCTGTCAAGGCTGGAAATTCATACACTTGGGTGTTCCATGTGTAAAAAAGTAGCGACAATACTATTAACAGCTTCATGCTTAGAATAATCCTAACTTCAAAGTGAGGACAATGATTCTAAGTACACAGGTCTAAAAATACTCTGACCTTTATAAATAAAAAAGTCTGGATTGCAGGCAAAAGAAATCTTTTTAAAAGTCTGTTTTAAATTTTTTAATGTTTTGTCTGGCCCCAAAAGAGGAAAGAGAACAGCAAGTGAACCCAGATCTGAACAGCCACATCCATTTTAAAAAACAAGAAACGTTGATATGAATAAATTTTTCAAAGCTTAAAAGGAAGTGACTTTCAAAACTCATGGTCTTAATGTACTTCTGAGCTGTTCCAATATCTGTCATAATTATGAAGGAAAACAAAGGGCTTTGTGTTTCTCCCATTCAATGCCTTTCACCCATTCAATGCCGTTTATAAAAGACATAGTGAAGAAAAACCATTGTAAGAATTTGACCAGTTTGAGTACCAATTTATTTGAGATTATTTTGGTCAAGTCAAAAGGTGACTCCCAGAAAAAAAAGAAAATGGTAAATGTTTGTGCATGTTCCATATATCAACAATACATTGATACATTTACATGACTTCTAATCATTTCAACACATCTCACAGCACCAGTGTATTCCATCACTATTCAGCCAAATAATGTTAGTGCTATAATAAGCACAAGAGTTGCACAAGAGTTATCTGATGAAAGAAAATGAATCTAACCCCCAGATCCAGAGTTACTACAGGAGCACATAAGAGACTTATGTGCACCCATAGTTACTGCACCACCTCGTGAAAACCTATGGGAAATTCATATTGGAATCCAAAGTAAGTTGTTCTTACACCAGAGCAAGGACTCCCCATAGTTACTCTGGATTTTGCCCTTAATTCCTAATCCCAATAATGATGATGATTATGAAGAATATTTATATAATGATGTCAAGAAAATGTAGTTTATACATAACTCAAAAAAACTAAATGGTTCCCTGTTCTCAAAGGACTAAAATCTAAAAAAAACTACATAAGAGACCAGCAACAGCCACTGAAAAAGACATCATGCTGGAATAGAGGACAATTGCTTTTGACCTGCAGAATATAAGATGACAGTTTACCTGTTTGCCCAGGTAATAGAGAAAGACAAGATCACATTGACTATTAACTGAGAAGGTATGTGGAGGTGCAGCTGTATCATTCCTGCATACTGCAGCTTGTAAACACATCACTGTAGAAAAACAGACACATGCTATTTTCATACATGATCAGTCTACTCAAAACATTTCTATTCTATTTTCCACTATTAGCAGCTCACAAGAATATAAACCACCATATAAAACAAAGTCACACAATGATTAGTTAAAAATAAAATGAACATCTAAAACTAGTACAATCTGCTTCCAAGAAGCATGGCCAAAATTCAATTCTCTCACAGGGTCTGATGAAACAAGATTTTCTTCCCTTAGTGCCTAAATGATAGGTGCATTTGGTTCCTGACAAACATGATAAGGTGCTTCAAAGGCATGAAGGTGCTTCAAAGGCAAGTAATATATAAATAATCTTGTAATATGTGGTGAGGACAACTTTTTACGAGATGCAACTGCCAAACCAACAAAAGCTGGAGAAAATTATTTTGCAGCACAAAATTATTTTTCATCTCCATTTTAGCTTCCTTGACAAGAGCAGGGTTCAAAAGAATTCTCAAGCTGCAGAGGGGTATCAAAGGGGCATATAAACCATTCTCCTGGTCTACCAACATATGCAAAATCTCCAGGTTGTCTGAAATGTGCTTTGATTTATTTCAGTTTATTTTCATTTATGCTGTTCATTGTTGTCTATAAACAATTTCAGGGAATCCACTGTCACCTCAAGAAAGAAAAAAATAGGGCTGTGTGTCCAGCAAAGCGAAGGCACTTCTCCTTAAATCCTCAGACAACCTCTCACACAGGGCAATGCATACAGTGACAGGTGCTTTCTTTTTCTTACATCATAAAACTAGCATGTGTTAAAACTGAAGGAAAAGCCCTGCTGGATGAGGCCAAGGGGCCATCTAGTTCACCTTCCTGTATTTCAGAGCCTCAGGGAGCACACAAGACCATAAGATATTTGCATCTTGCTACCACACCCCTGAGGCCACCATCATCCTTTACCACATCACACGCATTGCCCAATCCTACGGTTTAAGAATCAATGAAGACAAGATCAAAATTATCACCACAGACAGACCACACGCTATTGGTCACCTAGGTGGAGTCCAAATTGAGCAGTTCCAAGAATTCAAATAGCTGGGTTCACTGGTGCAGGAGAAGAAAGTGGCATCTACCACTGAAGTCAACAGCAGATTGGTCAGGGAACAGCAGCATTCACCTCTCTCAAATGGTACTTTTGGAAGAAGGCAAATATCTCCACCAACACCAAAATTTGCCTCTTCTGAACACTAATCCTGCCAATTCTCCTGTATGGGTCAGAAACATGAACTCTGCTCAAATCAGATATGAACAAGTTTGAGGCCCTCAAAGCGATGCCTGAGATAGATCCAGAGTGTTTCCCTTTGCGATCGCCACCATAATGAGACAATACAGGAAACAACCATCAATCCTCAGTCAAAGAACTAACCCCAAAACACAGTCTGAGATGGTTTGGCCACATCTGCAGATTGAACACCAATCGGATGCCACATAAGCTCCTCTAACAATAGCGACCTGCACACTCATTGTCCTTTTTAAGATGCAGTGATCAGAATTGAACACAATACTCCAGATGTGTCCATACCATCCATTTGAACAATGGCATTATAATATGAACTGAATAAATATGTACATACTGTATGAAGAGGGTCTTCCAAAGCTAAGCTATATTATATCTTGGCAAACTTAGAGCACAATCCTAACCATGTCTACTCAAAAGTAAGCCCTGTTGTGTTCAGTGGATCTTCTTACTCCCAGGAAAGTGTCTTTAGGATTGCAGCCTTATTATTCTAATCCTACTTTGGCTGAAATAATCAGAAATGTGCAATAGGAAAAGAGAGATGTAATTAAGCTCTCCAGTTTCTTGGTACAAAATATCTCTACATATGTTGGTCTTGCTCAGGTAGGCATACTTCTGGCACAGATTCTAAAAAAGCTCAAAAACTGTCAGGCCTGAAGGCATTTCTGGTGACAACAGGTGAAAGAGATTACATAGGGCGCAATCAATCCTACCCATTTCTTTCTTTCTATCTACAGTATTTACATACTGCTTTTCAACTAAAAAGTTCACAAAGCAGTTTACAAAGAAAATGAAAAAAATTAATGTCCCTGTCCCAAAAGGGTTCTCCTGAAGATGCCCTCCAGAATCTGTATTAGCATGGGGACCTCATGTTTTCCTTATAAAGTTCACTGTCACTTCCAGACAAGCAAGAATCTTACAATTTTCCTCTCAAAATTTAGCATTTGCTATGATTTCTGACCTCTTCCATCTTACCAAAGGTAAGCTGTGGTAAACTCAAATTACACTAGCAGGAAAAACCAACCATTTATGCCCTTTGATCAGGGCGTCCAGACGCCCGGAAACCCCTGGACAGATCCGGAATTGGACTTCCTGTCCGGCCTGTCCGGGCATGCAAGGAGCTTATCCGGGCTTCCGGTGGGGGTTGTGTAGTTCTTTAGGGCACTGTAAATGGTGCTCAGAGCGGCTCACAACCAGCGCGGCCGTCCGAGCAGCCATCGTGTAATTTAGAGGCTGTGCGCATACGCACAGCCTCCAGCCCTGTTAGGTTTTTTTTTTTTAAAACAAGAGGCTGTGCACATGCGCACAGCCTCTGTATTGCTTAGTATCAGACCTGCTGGTCTGATTGAACAGAGCGCTCTGCGAGGTCCTGGCAGAGCGCTTGTCTTCCAGCTGCCTCCGCGGCTGCCTCCGCTGTTGCCGGACACCACGAGGGACCAGCGGAGATCAGGTCAGGTCGCCGCTCCAAGGGAGAAGGTCCGGAAGCCCGGACAAGCCCCAAAGGTAAGTTGCCCCAGGAAGTGGTTTGGCAAAATGTAGGATGTCCTACATTTTGTCCTACATTTAAAAATGTAAAAAAATTTTTAAAATGTAGGACAAGGTCCTCCAAAAGTCCAGATTTTCAACTGAAAATCCGGACTTTTTGGGACCCTTGTCCTACATTTTGAGGTTGACCATATGGTCACCCTGCCTTTGATTGGCTGTTATTTCTCATGAGAAAAATATAGGAAAACAAGTCTTTAAATACAATCAATGTTACTTACTGAAATAATTTAATTGCCTCCCAAGGAAAAACTAGAAGCACTACATACTAACCATTTCCTGTGACCAGCCCTTCTACTGACACACTGTGTTAAAGATGTTGGAGTTTTCAGATTTCATTCTTTTCAACTAAAAAGCAGGCCTCCATCAGTCTTAAAAGACTACGGTATCATGCTCAGCACTGCATACGCTGCATGCGAAGCATGAAAGCCTGGGTTAGATTGTTATGGAGGATAGGCTGTTACCCAAGCAGCAAATCCCCCCCTCTCCACACCACTGAATTAGTCCAGTGGAAAGGCAGAGCCGATACGATTGGATCCAGCTGGCATCGCAGGGCTGGGCTAAGGATAGGAGCTCACCCTGTCTTGTGGGGCCGACCCAGGTCTCGAACCCTGGCCTGCTGGTTTAACAGGCGCAGTGTCTTAACCACTTGCGCCACCCACAGCCCTACTAACTATGGAAGACTCATCACCTCTCCATTTCCCTTCTTTATCTAATCAGTTTTTTGTTCCTGCTTCTATCAAATACTATTTCAAGCCATAAATCCAGATTCTCAAAATCTGCAAAATGTGTGATATCGAAAAATGGATCTTTGCCTACAATCCTATGCACATTTTCAGGCAAGCCCCACTGAACACAAAGGGATGTAATTCCAAGTAGGATTCTGAGTATTTCATAGGATTGGGCTGTTAGGAACATAGACATATGTGCTTTGTAATATAGATTTTAACAGCTTCTTGTTCCATGTCGAAAAATATAATGAGCCTACAAATTTCTTTATAGTACATATTCAAAAGGCGCTAAGAATTCATGTTAAACTGTAAAGCACTACGTACTCTGCAGAGCATCCAAATCTATTAAAGACCACCAAATCTGAAGTGAAGCTCTTAGGATCATTATTTCTTCCAAATCCACTCTAGTATGATGAAAAAATAATATTTTTCCAAATCTATTCTGTTAGTGCACACATTTACTTCTGAAATCCATTTATGAATACAATGGTTCCTTGTAAGACAAATAACTTGTAAGAAGAATGCTTTGTAAGACAAACCAAAATTTCTAAAGAATTCTGCCTTGTAAGACAAACTGTCCAGTATATTACAGTGTTTTTTATTACTATTACAGTAATTGTGTTCTGTATTATATTACAGTGTTTTGAATTCGATTACAGTGTTTTCTCATTGTTTTTATATAGAGTTAATATTTTTATATGAATATTTTTAGGTTGTGGAACCAATTGTCTGAGTTTCCATTGTTTCCTTTGTGAAAATCCACTTTGTAAGACAAACATGCTTCAGGAACAAATTATGTTCGTCTTACAAGGCACAACTGTATATAAGGAATGTTATGATAAAAAGAAGCAAGAGTGAAAATGGTACTCCAGATCCTGCAGACAAATACATATCAAACACAGTATTGCTCTAGTTTCACAGTGACTTTGTTATTATGTTTTGAGTGCACATGTGGAATGTGGCAAGTCACAGAACATGAAATGTATGATATGATAAAACTGACCTTATGAACTAGATGATAAAACTTGGGCAGCCCAAACCTGTATAAGCACAACCATACCACATGGCTTGCACTGTATCCAGGTTAGGAGGCTGTTGAAGATTTTTTTCAGGTAAGGAAAAAAATTTTTCCTTACCCTCTGCTGAGCTCAAGCCAGCACTGGGCTCCTTGGATCCTGGAAGCCTCATGTATAGTTGGGATGGTAGGGTAAGTAGTTAGGGTATGGTGGAGGAGACCTCTGACAATGCCTGATCCAACTCACCCCATTCCACAGTCACCCACCCTGTCACTTTCCTATGCCCTTGCACCACTTAGCACCTTACCTACTTATGCTAGCAGACCTGGGGTCAGATTGCAACGTTGTTGCCCAGCACAGAAACCACTGAATCAGCCAAAGAGGATAGCAGGACTGTGTTGTAAGAGAAGCACATTTTTGTGCCCCAGTTATTTTGGGCTTTTCCAACTTTTCTACCATCAACAGTAGCTACAAATATTAATGCCTCCACTGTGATATTTTTAGTTTTTTTAAATCTGTATACACAAAACAGTAACAGTACTGGACATTTATAGAGCTTTTTCCAAATGTTCAAAGTGCATGCATACAACATGATCACAGTAATTTTTATAACTCTGTAAACTAGGTCGGTATTGCTTACCCCGTTGCAGATGGGGTGTTGATGATGCTGAGCCTGAAATAATAAGAACAGTTTGCTTAAAGATACTGAGTGAATTAATATCTTAGATGAGAGGCTTCCTTGTTGACACTCAGACATACTGTATTTACTCAAATCTAACACTCACCTTTTCTAGCCAAATTCAATCTCCAAAATCAGGGTACACATTTGACAGGCTTTCAAGGTTGCAGCCTGGGTTATTTAATTTAGGAGATGCAAGGCATAAGATATCCGGGATAAGAGAAAGGCAACATACCTGTGTATAATGTATTTTTTCTGCCCTGAGTGGAATCACCTTTGTGTGACTGTCTGTGATTGCAGGGTAGTAAGGATAGCTGGGGATTCTGCTGGGGATATTAGCCAGCAGAATGTAAAACTCACTGCTGGGGTAGAAAGGAGAAAAATAGCTGGAAGTTCTGTTGGTTTGTAAGGTGATTTGCTGCATTGAACTGGACTGCTGTATATGTGTTTTTGACCCTGGACTGGTCTGTCAACTTGATTCTGCCTGTTCTCTGTATCTGTGGAATACAAATACTCTGCTGTGAACTTTTGTGCTCCTGTGTTGTTTGAGGGCTGCAACGAGGGAAGCACTTGGCCAGTTGCCACAAATTTCTTATCAGCATTAGATTTGATGGTTAATTAGATGTCAGTAAATACAGTATTTTGATTATAAGTATGGGCTGTGCATTAGATTAGATGGTGTGTTAGACTCAAGTAAATTTAGTACTTTGGAAAACACACTACATTAGCATTCTGGTATAAGTATACAATTGTTTTTTCAAATTTAATTACAAGCATATTTGTTAAGTAACTTGCAAAACAGCTGTAACCTATTTATATGTGAATTATTTATATGCTATTTTGTATCAAAGCGAATGAGGATGACTCTTTATGTCCCTTTAGCAGTCAAAGACTTAGAAATAGCTTGTTTGCTATGATAATGTCGCAAACAATAAATTTTCCTCTCTGTGGCTGCAGTAAGGATCTCAGCTTACGTCCTAGAAGGCAGACACCTTCCCTTTCATTTCCATGCGAATGCAGAAAAGAATAGCCTGAAACAGAGTTGTTTTAAACCAGGGAAAAGGAAACGGATTCATTGCCTCCCTGACTAATGAATCACAACTTACTGATTCATTAGTTACTATGGTAAATAATGTAACTGCTTTTGTATAATGCAAAAATAACTATTCATGGGGATTCTCAGAACCAAATGTTGCAATTGGGGAGTTTCATCCTGTATAATCTATACATTACTCAGAAATAGGCTCCATTAGTTGAACAGGGCTTACTTTCCCTTTGGGTGCACTGTCTGAATGTCAAGGGAGGGAGCAAGCAGAAGCATTTATTGTCTGTAATTAGCTGAACTACCTCCAGTTTAAGGATCTATGGCTGACATGGGTTGTCATAGAAACTCATGAGCTAACCAGATCCTTCAGAAAGGCAGCACACTTAAGAGGGATTAGAAAAGGAGAGAAAAAACATGTGTCTAGGAAAACAGGAGGTTGGGGGTGAGAAGACAGTAGATAAAGAAAGGGAAGAGGTGTCGAAAATGTAAGGATCTGGGAGTGAGAGGTGTCGTAATGTAAAGATTTAGGAGTGAGAGGAAGGCGAACAGGCCACAAGGAAAGACATGCTAAGGCAGAGGGAAGTTGCATGTGGGATGCAAAAGAATGGCAACCAAATTTTAACCACTGACATTCAGGATACAACATTAATTTCCAAAATAAATCATGCTCTATAGCTGTGAGTGTGTATACATGGCACATCTAAGTTGTGTGTCTCAGTGAGAGAACAACCATCCCCCTTTGCCCCAGCACAGTGTTTCTAAGTGGCACAGTGGTACTTGATATAAGAGCAACTTATTAAGAGCAAAATTTACTCAGAAATTTTGACTTGATTTAAGAGCACTGTCTTGGAAAAAGAACACTTCTGAGAAAGTTCAAAACAGGCTTCCATGGCCAGGGAACTCACAAGGGGGAAATGGGGGGATAGCCTGAGCTGGGGTGGGGCCCTGGGAAAAGTTTGGAACAGACTTCCATGCCAGGGAACTCATGGGGGGGAGCGACCTGAGCCAGGTGTGTATGTGGAATCTGTGTGTGGCAGTGTGGAAGGTGTGTCTTGTTAATGTTCCAATGCTGCTCCCCCAAAAGCTCCCAATGTTCCAAAACTGCACTATAAGATAAAGATTCCATTGCGCCAATGAATAGCAGTGACTCTGATAGTAATAGTGAAAGTCATCCTCCTCTCTCTTGTGTCCCTCACACCAGCCATGAAGGTTTTCAAAGGTACAGGACAGTTCAGTATTTCCTTTATTACAGTGTTTTGTATTAGATTACAATGTTCTGTATTATAGTACAGTGTGTTGGAATAATTTTTAAATACAGTTAATATTTTCATATAAATATTTTTTGTTGTGGAACCAATAGTCTGAGTTTTCATTATTTCCAATGGGGAAAATCTGCTTTGGATTACAAGTGTTTTGAATTGCTTCTGGAACGAATTGTGCTCGTAAATCAAAGTACCACTGTGTTAAGCCCAAGCAAAGTCTCACCTGAACAGAAAGTTACTATAACTCTTCCAATTGAAATAAGCCAGTAGACTGTCAGGAAGACTGAAGTCACTCCACTGTTTAGAAAAAAATGTGCTCTCTAATCTGACTCTGTGGTGGTTCACTGCTCTACATGGGCAGATGTGCAGAGGCAGGGATTAATGGCTCTGTTTTATTTTAAAATTACATTTATCTCACATTGTTCCATCTTGGAACTTAATGTACATGGATTCCCGAGGAGGGGGCTTCCATTCAAGCTCTTTAACCACCTCAACCTCTACCAGGTTTTACAAAACCACAACCCAGTCCTAAGGTGCCTGCAGCGCCAAGACTATTATGGTGCCGAAATGACTGCTGCAGTATTTGGAGCTGCTACAAAAAACATGGGCACAATCATGGGCGCAGATCCGAATAGACCAATTGGGTTACCTGAGGCATTGTTTGAGTAAGAGGACTAAAATCCCCTTTCTCTGAGTTGCACCCCAGGCCACACCAAATTTGCATTCGATATAGCGCAGGGAAGTTGGCTTTGCAGTGTAGGTTAGATTTGTGCCCTCATTATCTTAGTAAATAGCCTATAAATTCTGCACACACAAATGCTGTTCTTTTGTCTAACGCATGCCAAAATAAAATTATCAGACTGGATTAAAGAGCACTGGACCTTCTCCATGAGATGCAAGGATTTCAGCCCAATATCTATAGTATTTATCTAGAGTATAAATACTGTACAATATAACAAACTGTACAACAAATAATATAGCTTGTTGCTTTCCTGATCTTTATAATGAACACATCCAGATACTACAAAATGACATTGTCATAAGATACAAGAAAGAGCTGCTGTCCTGAACGCAATGAGATTGTTGAAATCTATCACAATTACAGCCATAGACTGCTCAAGCCACTTAGGCTGCAATCCTAAAGACACTTTCCTGGAAGTAAAACCCATTGAACACAATAGGGCTTACTTTTGAGTAGACATGGTTAGGATTGTGCTCTCAGGCTGCAATCCTAATCTCCAGTTAGGGTAGCCTATGTCCTGGCACAAGTCCCATGCTGGCCTAGGGGTGTCAGAAAAATGCTATAAGTTGCTGTTCCTGCAGGGCTAGGCCAGTGTAGAGACACGTCTGGGCCTTCTCACACCGCTATGGAAACAGGGAGCAGGTGAGTTATTCTGGCCTAAACTGGTTAAGATTCTAGAAAAAACCCTGGTAGATATTTTTCTGTAAAAGAATGCAGTTGATCCTGGTGCCTGCAAATGGTTTAAAAATTGATACTGAGACAGAGTTCCTGTTCCTAAAACTTTGATACCAGCCCCTAGGCATTTGAAATATTTTTCCAGCCTCTACATGAAAGTGTGGTAGTTCAACTTCAGTCACTTTCAGAATGAAGCCTTTATAACTCCATGATATTCTATCACGGAGTTTATGATTCTTAAAATGAGCTAAACTAATATTAAAATCCATAGAACCATGAAACATGTTTTATAGGAGCCTTCATCCAAAGTCATATGACAACATGCTTCATCAGAATGAAGAAAAAGCACACTATTTTTCAGTGTCTCACAAAATTTCCAAAACTATTCAGAAGAGAAAACACAACACATTCCATATACAAGTACTTTGAAATTTAGTGTGCATTTGTAAAGTCTAACATCAAACCATGTTAAGCAGGGTGAATGGGGGAAGAGACAATACAGAAATTCCTAAATCTTGGCTTGAAAAAGTAACAAGATGAGCATGTTTTATGGAGCTTTATATAGAAAGTGTTGATTTCTGGCTGCAATCTTATGAACACTTTCTTGGGGGTATGCTCCAGTGGATATAGCTTCTGAATCATACTCCGAACTGCACGATTTTGAAATCACACACCAACTCTGCAAGAGACCTAGTCTTGAGGCTACTTAAACCTTAAAAAGTGTTCATGTAAAATAATATACACAACCTTAAAACAACACAGATTAAATCAGAAGTAGTTATATGTATTATTGGGGAGGATTGTACACATGAATTCTGGTTGATCCCATCAGTTTCAAAATATTTTTTAAGTGACTAAACGGAAAGGTCCTTACTCTGTCTCCATAAACTAGGAGGTGAATGAGCCTATCTCCTTAAGTAACTTGTTCCACAGAAAAGGCATCACCATCATGAAAATCTTCTTCCAATTAAGCAGCCTCAAGAGCACCAGAAAAAAGAGCCTTCCCTAATTATCTCAGAGCCAATAAGATAACACATGGGAGCTATAATTTCTCCAACCATACTATATATTTCAACATCTTGTTTTGCCCCATTTTCCCCACACTGGATGTAATTAAGGACTAGAAGAAAAGTTGAAAAACACACATGGAAATTGGAATTTCCCACAGATGTTTGGTTGCAAAACCCTTGTGAGATATCTTATCTGTAAGGCTTTTTTCTAGGAAATAAGCCAATGGAATCAGTCAATGAAATATTTCCATGGAATAAACTAATACAGGAGCCATGCCCCATCTATGGCTCTGGTATCTGCTTATCCGCCAATGCTAGCAGAATCTGAGCAGGCAAATAGCGTGCAGCCTAGAAGGGAAACTAAAAGCGAACAGGAAGCAGGAAGTGAACATTAACTTTTAGTCCCCCTTCTAGGCTGCAAGCTACTTGCCTGATCATGCTACAAGTTCCCCCATAGCACTTATTCACACAAGATAGCTTATCAATTCAGAGGAAAATAATCAACATAAACTAATGGATATGGGGGACTATGGTTCCCCCTTATCTGAGGCCAGTATCTTCAAGAGAACCAGGAACATAAGTCCCACATATACTGGATGCCTGAACTTCCCATTACCTGCTATACTTTCCTGAGAAGTTACTTTTTCATATTTCTAAACAATTCAATTTTTTCAGCGGCCAGTATGACCAGAAAGAATATTTTTCTTCTTAATTTTATAATCAAGAAGTTCTTAACTATTTACTATTCATAACTAAGCACAATCCTAAACATGTCTAGCCAAAAGAAAACAACTAATAAGCCTTCTTATGCCAGTAGCAGTCACCAGTTCTGTAAGCTACTACAGGTATCTGTGGCTAAAGTGCTTCCTTCTAGTCTTCAGCCTGCCCCACACTCGCAGTGAAGTGCATGGCGTCACCACATTTTATATATTGATTTTACTTATCAAAGAAAGTTCTGTACTGTCTGTTAATCTTTGTCTTCTTTTCGCACCAGCTGCCCTTGCCTATAGTTGAGAGGCAGAAGATTGATAGTACAAATGCACAGCGAGATTTCTCCAAGAAATCTCCACAATATAAAATTAGATCCACAATATAAAATTATACTGCAACACTAAAGCACATTTACCAGGGAATAAGACTGATTGAGTTCATTGGGATTTACTTTCAAGTCCACTTGTTTAGGATTTATTTATGATCTGCACCCAAATTTTAGTGCAACAGGGACAAAGATATGCAGAACCATAAGCACCACAGGGGACAGAAGGGCTTTTGTGTGTGCAGCATTTCCATGGTTTGGATACTGGTAGTTCACAGGCTGCATAATACATTTTTTGCAATAAATTCTCACTTTTCCTGTAAGAAAAACATACAGGACAAGTACAAGGAGGCACGCATTCTTAAGGAACTAGTCAATTATGTTTCATTTCTCAAAAACAGAAAAGATCACAGGCCAAGATCAAACAAGCTACCAACAGAGCATTGTTTTTCAATGACCATTCTCTCTCCACCAGCACGTCACAACCCCATAGCTGCAGCAAGGATTCAGTGAGAACAGAACTGACAATACAATTTTATGCATAGTTCCCTGGGAATATTGATAACTCAGTGGGACTTATTTTTGAACAAACCCACAAAACAAATCCAGAAAGAACAAATCTACATAGGAAGCACAGCTAGACTCTGTGTACATCTGAATAATTGGCTTTCCATTCAAACTACAATGACTTTCCAAGATGAAAGGCAACTTATTAACCCTGTTGACCTGGCTGACTCCAACATTATGAAGCTTAGCTGCTTTTATTAGAAATGTTAATAAAGATGTATGTGTTATTTCTAGCCATACTTCTGAAACCTCAAGGGGCCAATCATTTCTGTTTATTATTTGGCGCCATTTCTGTTTTATAACGGCAAAGTTGAATTCATACTGTTGAACTCTGTGTGTGTGTGTATTTACCTTCTAAAGTGCTGGGCTTAATTTGTTTAGTTGTTTTCCTCTGCAATTCAGTCACCGTGCTGTCGGATTCTGCCTAAATTACTGGAATTTACTTTGGCGCACAGAAAAGAAAAATGAAAAGCTTCTCTCTCCCACATCAGCACACTTACTATGGTTGTCAGGCCATAGTGTTCAAACTGCATATCTAACTCAGGCTGCGATCTCTTTACCTCGGAAAAGGGTTCAGGAGTCTGAACAGTGCATAAAGTCTAAGGGCAAAACACAGTTAAATGATGTAGACCAGTATAGACCTCAGATCTGGAGCCAGAATATGAGCGCTATATGCATATATAAATCCCTTTCCCTCACACTGGGGGTTAGAAAGGCAGATACAAAACAGCAGTGTTGCCAGGGCAGGGATGACAGCACCTCCATTAAATAACCTGCACCCTTAGTAGTGGACCATTGTGGTAAATTGAAAGGAATGCAGTTTTCACATATTTTAGGCATTTTCTTCCTCATAAAATATCAGTTTGTATTAAAAACATATTCAATATGTATGTGAATATGTATGTTGGTTAGTGTGAGATAATTACTGTGAAATACTTCATTATTTTTTCCATTCTGAAATCCAACTTAAGGGGAAAGTATGTTTCCCATCCCCATGAACTAAACTGAATCCAATGCTCCCCTTACCCAAATTTTTGGGATTTTTTTTCTGGTGCTATCACCAATATAGATACTGACAACAGACTAGGAGAAAGAAACGGGGTCAGTGGCAGACCTGGGAATAGGGGGCAAAAGTTCCCTATTCCTATTTACTATTTGCTTCATTGGAGTGACACTGTCTCCATGCCACCACTGCCACACCTGTCTGCCCTTAGGAGTCATTCCAAGGCAGCAAAGCCATGCATTGCTTGAAAAGTCTTCTGAGGTCCCCAGAGTGCCTTTAACATTACTTCCATTTTCCATCAGGAAACCAGGAAGAGGATACTATTAAAGGCATCTCATAGTTATAAGCAGGCATCCCGTAGGTATCAGTAACTGAACACCAGTTGTAAGAAGCTCCACATATAAAGTAAATGTCTCCCAAAGGGAAGCATATTGTGGGAGGGCAGCATTGTGGACTGTGCCCTGAAGCACCACAGGGATCAGTTCCTGAGTTGAGTAGAGATGCTGGTTAGTAGGTGTCTGTGGAATTTCCAACCCAGAGAAGAGATGTAAAAGAGACTTCACATGTTTGGAGGTCAACAAAAATCTGGTTCATAAGAGCTGATGGAAGCTGTCTCAGTACTAGTAGACCAAGTTAATGCCTTTGAGCCACACTGTCACATCAGACCTCCAGCACTGAGAATCTTGGATCATTCTGACAAAGACCATCTTACTAAGAATTCTTCAAGAGCTTATAAACAGAAGTGTATCAATATATCAAGCAAACTGCAGAACACAGCACTCTGACAATTCAATATAATATCACTGCCCATTAAAAACACACACACACACACACACACACACAGCCCTCAGCCAGGCAGTAGATCAATCTAGAATCAAAGTACATTCTGGTGTGTGGCCAGTTCAGCTTCCCAATCAACCCAGGCTTAAAATCTTGGCACATTATTCTGACGAATAGGGACACTGTACCTAAACACGTGATTCCATCAGTTATAAAGTCAAAACTTACCCACTGTTAAATGAATGTTTCTGGAAATAAGAAAATTCAGAAAAATTTGAACATCTTATCTATGCAGCCAGGTTCACAGCCCTAACAACAACTCATGAAAGTCCCATAAAACAGTTTGCAGCAGCCTTAAACGGGCAGGTTCTGGGCAGAGACTAGCACAGGCAGGTGCTATGGCCTCTGCACCAGTAGAAGAGACCCAACACCAGGAGCAAATGGCAATTAAGTTTACCGCTGAATAGCACAGAGCCATTCTGGGGAAAGGGGAGGCAGGAGGTGGACGGACCAAGTTCAGGAGGTGGTGAAGGAAGCAGAAGAGGTTGCTGATGGATCATATCTGCCTTCTCTCTATCCTGAGCCTCTCTCTCCCCTGCTTCCTATAGACAGCAGAAAACTATGTAAAATTTAGAAAAACTTATGAAAATCTGAAAGGCACTTTAATCTCAGAAGAGAATAATGAGACATATTTGGCTCTCTTTTCATCTCACTCCAAACAGCTTGTTTATCAGTCTATAGTGACAGGAAAAGACTGGCTTGTAAGCAGAAAACAGAATGACTTTGTGGAGGTCATACTGCTGCAGCCAATTGATTGAACCTTAATTCAAGCCAGGGATCAGGGAATTCAAGAAAATGCAAATTGGGCACCAAGTGACATACCATGAAATGAGTAATCAGCAGACCATGTCCCCGCCTCCCTCCACTAAAATCAACTGTTTCTTCTGAGAGGCACATTTGGTTCATTTTCTTACAAAAAAAAATTGGCTTTTCATGATTCATCAGAATATTAACCTAGAATAATTACTAATTCATGAAAATTTTCATATTACAATTAAACATTAATAAATAAAAATTAAAATACAGTGGTGCCTCACATAAAGAATGCCTCACGTAAAGTATGTTTCATATAACAAACAAAAGTTTCTCTAGGATTCTGCTTCACATAACAAACTGTGTTTCATGTAAAGAACAAATTCGTTGGCAGTTGGTGCAGACGCGCTGGCCGGCAGCCTGTTAAAAAAGCATCAGGGCTGCCTAGTGCACCTGCCCATAGCAAAAGCAACACTTCCATGCTGTTCCTCCCGTGGCCGGGTGTCCGCTGGGCAGAGGGAGAGAAGAGCATTGGAGAAGAGGAAGCAGCTCAGGGCTAGCCAGAAGAAAGCAGGGGAGAGAGAGGCTCAGGATAGAGAGAAGGAGAAAGTGGGGAGACACTTTGAAGGTGTCTTGGATTGCAGCCTCCTAACCATGCCTACCCAGAAGTGTTAAATGGGTCTTACTCCCAGGAAAGTGTCTTTAGGACTGCAGCCTAAGTAGACTTCATAAGATCATGGACATTGAATGCATGTTTTGAATTCAATTCCAGTGTTTTGTCATCATTTTTACATCCAGTTAATATTTTTATATGTATATTTTTGGGGTTGTGGAACCAATCGTCTAAGTTCCTATTATTTCCTATGGGAAAATCTGCTTCACATAAAGAACATTTCCCGTAACAAACGTGCCTCCAGAACTAATTAAATTAGTTACGTGAGGCATCACTGTATACGTAAATTAAAAACAAAGAAGAAAATTACCAAAACAGCCCCTAACATGCTATTATTTTTGCTGACAGTTTGTTAATATGTTGATGAGGGATGAATTCAATGTTCAACAATCACAATAAAAATATTATTGCACTTGGCAATTGACGTCATGGCCAAAGTGGCTACAAAACTTTAACCAAGTGCTTTCAGTGTATTTGACATCCCACCAAGAACAAGATGGCCAGATGTCATCACTGCAAAAAGGACAAGGCACCCCAAAATATAGGACATCCAAAAAATGTTGGATATGACAAAATATGTTGTCCACTATAGTTTTATTCTGGAATCCTATGGATTTAAAAAAAAATCCACAGATAAAATACAGTAGAAAAATAGATTTAAAGGTTTATATAAACCTCACTTCCAGGTTTATTACTCCTCTATTGCTCCTAACCCCTGCTAACCAAGCAAGAGGCACTCTTTCAAGTGGATGTTCCTCTTTTATTTAGCGGGGAAGAGTAACTGGCCCTGCACACCCCAGCAGTGTCTGTTCAAGTGGTTTCTGCTGGTGTTCTTTTTTGCATTTTAGATTGTGAGCCCTTTTGGGACAGGGACCCATTAGCTTTTAATTAGCTATTATTTTTCCATTTTCTTTGTAAACCGCATTGTGAACTTGTTAGTTGAAAAGCGGTATATAAATACTGTAGATAATGGAATAAGGTCCTGTCTTAATATCCACAGGGGTTTGATTCTGAGATTATCTGCTGATACCAAAGAAATGTGTTAAATAAAAGTACGGTAGTTTAAAAAAAATTAAAAGTGTGTCTCTTTACAATTGTTTAAAAAACATTTCTTGCTGTTATAAAGAGGCAATCAGTAATTAGAAAAGCAAATGACTCCCTGCCTTTGCCTGGCTCAGCTGAAGAATGAAATGATTGCTTGCATGACTGCCTCTACAACAGTAGAAAAGCTGTTTATTTACACTTTTGGAACTGTTCATGAGGGCTTTCGGGGCACTCTTCAAAAAGGCAGTGAAGACACTTATTTCATCAGACTTTAATGTATTGTTTATAACTGTTGATTTTATTTTATCTGGTGCCACAGCTACAATTTGTGTGTGGCACTGATCTCCGTTTCAGGGCTGAAGAGCCAGTGTTGTCTGAAGATGCCGCCATGGTCATGTGGCCAGCATGGCTCATGGAATACAGTTTACCTTCCCACCAGAGTGGTACCTATTTATCTACTTGCATTTCCCTGTTTTTGAACTGCTAGGTGAGCAGGAGGAAAATGTTTTAAGTGAATAAAATGCATTGGTGATTGCACCTACACTTGTCAGATTCACCAGATGAAAATGCAAGTCAGCTAGTTGCCATCTTCTTTCTGTCTTGAGAAAAATTTGAAGCCTGAAAAGTTGCTACTCTTCTACAGCTTGCTCAAGAGTCAAGAAGAGGTGCCATCTTTGACACTAAGAATCTCTCATCTTCTCTAGAACCAAAATTATCCAAACTCACATGAGACAGAATCATTTCTGCTCAGAGCAAACACCATGTAAAACACAAATTGCTGCTTTATTTCTGCAGAAACTAGTACTGACAGCTTTCAGTTGCCTATTGGTAAAATCCATGCTATCCTGCTGTTAATAATAAGAACCTTTTCTCAGAAGACTGCAAATGCTGCCTTAAAAGGAGAAAGGGTTGGAAGTGATTGATGTGGAACTTACTCTCTTTTCTGAGATCTATAGTGCTGAACATAGATTCTGGGATTTGCTTTTGAGAAGGGCTGAGTGGCTTCAGATGTTTTAAACAAATCATTTGGAATAGGAGCCAAATGGTCCCCTGAAGTTACCTGGCATCTTTGAAGGGGGCCACATACTGAAGATTGTGAGGAAAACCCTGTGTTAAAGCATGTACAACTTCTTTATGATGACTGTGGGCAGGGGGGAAAGGGGATGAAACCCTACTGCTCCTAAGTGGCCGTAGCCAAAAAATGAGAATGGATGCTCCTAACATGCAAATAAGAGAAAGTACAACTGAGTTGTTTCTACCCTTCCTGTTCAAGCTAAGAACAATCCATGGAGGAGCACCACCCCCACACGTGCAATGTCTCCACATCTGTAGAACATACATCTCCCCAGGGAGAAGAAACAAAAAGCTTCAGACAATCGAAACAAGTGTGGGCAGACAGACCTCAGAAGTCATAGAAACACCAGCTTGTATCACCAGTTAGCAGGTGCTTAAAATGCTTCTCAGGTTCGCAGCATGCTTCGTGTCACCAAATGATATTGACATCTGGAATCCACATCAATCCCGTTATTTCCACAAATAGAACCAAATCTGGTTTTTTAAAATGTGGCTTCATCGAGGTCTGGGAAGGGAGGAAACATAATTCCATACTCCTAACATCTTCTTCATAGACAAACGCACCTGGCAAGATAAGCCTTAAGGATGAGTCATAGATCATTCATGCCAATTATGTTCCTGCTTTCTGAGTACCACAGACTGATTGCTATTGCCTTATTGTTCATATCATCACACAAGATGAAGAGTCCAATCTTGTCTGGGGCTTGTTGTGCCAGAACTAGAGGTCTGGAATTGCAAGGCCTTTTACAGCTGCACAAAGGCCAAGGGGGTATTGTGTGCTTTCAGGCTGCTTCCTAAATGGACAGCAGTAGCGTCACCAGGGTAGTGCAGCTGGTGCGGGTCACACCGGGTGACAGGCCACTGCAGGGTGACACACTCCCCCCCCCCCCCGCACCAGGGTGACGCAGATTGTCGTGTCACCCCGATGGGCAGTATTTCCCAAACGCTCTGCTAGAATATTTGTAATAATAATTCTTTGCATAATGTAGCATATTGCTTAAAAGTTCAGAATAGTTTTGGCATTTACTTTTCCATGCATCATTATTATGATACCTGAAAGTGATTATAAATTATGAATGAAGTTCTTGTGGCTGCAGTGGCTGTATGAAGGCAGACTAGACTACTATGCAACAGTGGTTCTCAGATCTTTTAATGCAGGGTCCACTTTTTGGAATGGCAATCTGTCAGGACCAATATCATTAAGGATCATGTAAAGTAGGGAAGGATAAAGTAGTTGTTAAGGAGATGGACTACCCTGAAGATCCAGATTGAAATATCCTCAGCCATGAAGCTTCCTAGGTGATCTTGGCTCAGTTACTCACACTCAGCTTCACCAACCTCACAAGGTTGTTGTAAGGACAAAAGGATAACAGCCTTGTAAGCCACCTTAAGCATTTTCTTTGCCTTTGAAAGGGCAAGGAATAAATCCCTTATATAAATTAAGTGATGTCATTAACCTGGAAGAGACATCATAGCCAGAAGTAATATAATCTATTTGATCACCAAATGTAAGCTATAATCAGCCACTTATATAGCTCGCTCATGCTGTTATTTTGCATATTTTGGAATTTGAACATTCAGGTTTGGAAATCAAAGCAGAATGGAGACCTCACAGCCCTCACAACCACACAGCCCGCCCATTTCCAGCATCCCTTATCTCTCTTCCTCTCTTCCAGCATCCAGCACTGTCTTTCACCTGCAGCCTGTCCTGCCCAGCAGCTCTATATATTTGTTTTCAGCTCAGTATTTTCAATGGTGGCTAAGTGAGGTGCTATGTTACCTACCTGAAATTAACTTGCAACCTACAAAATGGGTCCCAACCCACAGTTTGAGAAACACCATAATACAGTTTGAAAAAATGTTTCACTATCAACAGTGTATCAGAGCACTAGCACCAAGTACAAACTCTAGAAAGTGGTGTGGTGTTTTATGCATTACCCCAAGTAAACACCTGAACTTTCAGAATGCTTAAGAATAGCCAGCATGTTATTAGACATGACAAATTACTCATGCCTTCCCTTATACAATTGTTTTCTTCTACAGATGAAATATTTCTTTTAAATTACATTCCTGGCTAGACTTTCTGCTATGGTAATAACTCTACTCAGATTGGAGCCTATCCAGCAACATACAGAATACAGTATCTGCCCCAATCATACTGTTATTTTGTAGTTTCCACTCCATGAATTGATCAGATGCCCTGTGTGCTATCTTGCCATCCACAACTCTGAGGACACTTCTGAAAGGAATCTGACCGCCAGAAATTAAAAATGATGAGAGAGTGCATGGGAGAGCAACCAAGAGCAGGAATTCCTGTTTAAAACAAACACAACCTAATTTGATACAAATTTACAGCAAACCCACATTAATAACAAAAAAAGAATTCACAAACTCCACCTGTACACTGGCCTCTGAAAGGGATGCCAGGTGCCTGCTGCCCACTGGTGGTGCCCATTAGGGATGTTCGATGCCCACTGATGCCCACTGTTCACTGTGGGCATCAGTGGTGCCCAGTAAGCATGGCTGGTGCTCAGTAGGAATGTCTGGTACCCACTGCCCACTGGTACCTGGTTGTTCCTATTGCCCACTGGTGTCCAGTGGTACCTGCTGTTGAATAGTGCCCATCAGGGATGCCTGGTGCCCAGTGGTACTTGCTGCTGCCTGCTGCCTGTTGGTGCCCACTGTTCACTACGCAGTGGTGCCTGCTGCCCAATCATGCCCAATGCCTGCTAGAGATCCCTGATGCACTGGTGCTGGCTGCCGCCCCCAGTCTGCTACCCTCTGGTGCCCACTGCCGGATGATGCCTGGTGGTGCCTGTTAGGGATGTTTGGTGCCTGCTGGAGCCTGTTAGTGATGCTCAGTTCCCGCTGGTGCCCACTGACCACTGTGCGTTATGCCAGGTGCTGCCCATTGCACCCTTATGGGGCTGAAAAGGGGTGCAACACATTTTCAGCCTATACTTAACATTGAAGACTGATCAACGCCCAACCCTAAATCCTGCACCTACCCAGTACAGGTGTCCATGGTTATCGAGGGATGGTGCACAGGATGGGAGTATGTTGCGCATGGGGGGATATTGTCCAGGGGTGATGTGCATGAAGGGGTGTTGCGCATGGCAGTGATGTGCATGGAGGGTTGATGCACATGGGGTGATGTGCATGGAGGTGATGCACATGGGAGGCTGATGCACATGGGGGACTGATACTCATGGGGGGTAGATGTGCATGGGGAGTTGTTGCATACAGGGGGTTGTTGCACATGGGAGGTTGATCCGGATGGGAGGGTGTTGCACAATGATGTGCATTGAGTGGATGGCGTATGGGGGTATTTTACCCCTGCAACGCTGGTATATTTCGCTAGTACAAGTATAAAAACTACATTATCAGCCTACAAACTCACTTCTAGTCAAGGTCCAGAAACTTTTTTTCCACTTGATAACAGTGTAGTAGGAAGGCAATAAGAGGGAAAGTTCTGAGGCAGCATTTCTCATGATGTGTGATTGCAAGATTTCATGGCCAGCAATGAGGGAAGTCCAATAATTTACTGAAATATATCTGGATGAAATGAACATGTTGATTTACAACCCATGTTATTAAAAGGTTTAAAAGGTCCGGAACAAGGTCCCTGTTGTTAAAATTACAGAACATTTTGTATTTCCTATAATTTTCAGAACTTCATCAGGCAAAACATGCTGCTAGAAAAAACTAGAAAGCCAGTGTTTCTCAGTGTTTGTTCTCCACCTTACCACTTTATAAAGTCCATGTATTTGAAGTACCACCAGAATTATCTGGCAGTGACATCATCACCACTTACTTCAGGGTTGGGAGTTCACATGTGACAAGACATGACATTTTGATGCCCCAAAATCAGCCTAACCTGGCTATCACCTCTCCTAAAATGCTACTCATAAACATAAGACAGGATGACCATATAGAATGGAGAACAGAATGCCTCCATCTTTAAGTATTGCATAGAAGAGGGAATATAGGCAGGTGCTACTTTTTAAACCCTGCGATGATGAGCTAAACCTGCCTACATTTCCTCCTCTTTGCAATGTTTAAAGGCAGAGGCACTCTGTCCTCCCTTCTATATGGCCACCCTGACATAGGACCCCTGCTGAATCAGGCGAAAGGCCCATCTTGTCCAGCTTCTGACTGGGGCCCACCAAATGTTTCAGGGAGTACACAAGAAAATAAGACACTAGTGTTATAAGACTTTCCTGGGAGTGTTTCCTCAGTGTTTCCACTTTCCTCAGTAGCCATTAGTTATTTCATTCTTTCTATAAAACGCTTTATGAACTTTTCATTGAAAAGCAGTATATACGGTAAATACTGTTGTTTGTTTGTTTGCTTGCTTGTCCTGGTGCCTTCCCCTGCATCTGGCATTCTGATGTAGCCTACATGTAAAATAAGGTTGTTGCACATACTTACCATGGCTTGTAATCTCAAGTGGAGATTACATGATGCCTCTTAAAGGCATTTAGGTTAGACGAGGGATGACCATATGCTTTGTTTTTCCAAGATACATCCTTTTTTTTAGCCTTGTGTCATGGAAAAACAATCCTTTTCCTTCTGAGCAAGTCGTATGAAGCTTTTTTGTAACTAATAAATTTTATGTAACAAATTATATGTAATGGCTTTAAGTTTAATAGTAACATATAAGAAATAAGTAATTATAAGTTATAAGTATAACTATAAGTATAAAGTACAATGTAAGTAATAAGTAACTGTGTGCTGGGGTCACAAAGAGTCAGATACGACTGAATGGCTAAACAACAATAAGTAGTTATGGTTGCAATCTTACAGACACTTTCCTGGGAGTAAAGATCCACTGAACACAATGGAGCTTACTTTTGAGTAGACATGATTAGGATTATGCTGTAATAATAAGTAATGTAGGGTGCAGTCCTAACTTCCAGTTTCAGGGTAAGGAAAATGCAACTCCAAGGTAAGGCAAGAAATATTGCCTTCCCTTGAGGAGGTCTCCATGATTGTCCCCCAACTGCAGGATGCAGCACATGTCCCACTAAGGGTACAATCCTAACCATGTCTACTCAAAAGTAAACCCCATTATGTTCAATGGGTCTTACTCCCAGAAAGTGTCTTTAGGATTGCAGCTTAACACAGCTATGCCAGTGCTCGAAAGTTGGTTAGGATTGCACCTGTAGTGTTTAAATTAACCACATGAAAGCAATATATGAGTGTTTTTAGCTTTTACTTTGTATCCTACATTTTTCTTGGTTGTCCTACGCTGGGGGAGGGTTTTGTTCTCTTTTTCAGTTATGACAGATGGTTTGCAATCCTAACCATGTCTACACAGAAGTAAGCCCCATTGTGCTCAATGGGTCTTACTCCCAGGAAAGTGTTTTTAGGATTGCAGCCATGGTCACCCTTACCACCTGCAGCAAGGAGACTATGGCTACAATCCAGAGTAACTACAGGACCTTTTACACCAACGTAGTTATGGTGCAACCTATGGGAAGCACATCAAGCAATCCAGAGTAAGTCTTCCCATAGTTACTCTGGATTGTAGGGTATGGCTGCAATCCTAAACACACTTTCCTGGGAATAAGATCCATTGAAAACAATGGGGCTTACTTTTGAGTAGACATGGTTAGGAGTGTTCTCTATGACATATACAGAGCAATCCTAAGCATGTCTACTCAAGTGCGTCCCATTGAGTTCGTCGAAGAAAGAAGTGCGTCCCATTGAGTTCAATAGTATTTACTCCCAGGAAAGTGTGGTTAGGATTGGAGCCTCTTTATGAATTCAAAGAAAGCCATGCTCTCTGTTCACAAAGAGAAAGAGGCCAGTGGCTGCAATCCTAAACATACTTTCCTGGGAGTAAGAACCATTGAACACAATGGAGCTTACTTCTGAGTAGACGTGGTTAAGATTGTGCTTAATGAAGACTTTTTCCCCAGGACTGGAGGCTAAAAGGGAGGACGTGTCCTGGAAAGGAGGACAGACGGTGCTTCACCGTCGAGGGAACTGTGGAAGAAGGAGGGCCCGGGAGGCTCCTACCTGGAGGGGACAGAGCCCTGCCCGGGAGTGTTCGGGGAGGCTGGCGTTGTAGACCCGGTGCTGGAAGAGGGGCTCGTTGTCGTTGGCGTCCTCGACGGTGACGGTGACCTGACAGGAGGAGGCCAGGGAGGGCAGGCCCAGGTCTCGGGCCTCCACCAGGAGCTCCAGGCGGGCTTGGCTCTCTCTGTCCAGGAGGGCGCTGGTGCTGAGGACTCCGCTGAGGGGGTCGAGGTGGAAGAGGGAGGCGTCGCGGTCGAGGGGCCGTCGAGGGGCCAAGGAGTAGCGCACCTGGGCGTTGGGGGAGCCAGGCTCGTCGGCGTCTGAGGCGCTGAGGCGGAGCACGACGGTCCCCGGAGGGGAGGCCTCGGAGACTGAGGCGGCGTAGCGGCCCTGAGGGAAGGCCGGGGCCTGGTCGTTGAGGTCGGCCACGCTGAGGAGAAGCGCCCGCTGTGAGGAGAGCGCGGGGGCTCCGTCGTCGACGGCCAGCAAGAGGAGCTCGTAGGCGGCGCGGCCCTCTCGGTCCAAGGGCCCCTCGACGCACAGGAACGAGACTCCCCCGTCGCCGCCGGAGGGCCTGAGCGCGAAGGCCCCCTCGCCGCCCCTCAGGCTCAGGGACACCCCGTCGCCGTCGGGGTCCGACACCGACACCCGAGCCACGTAGTCCCCGGGACGGGCCCCTTCGGAGACGCTGGCCCCGGCCTCGCCTAGGAAGAGCAGCCGCACTTCGGGGGGGTTGTCGTTCACGTCGAGCACCTCCACCGCCACCAGCGCCGCCGCCGCCTCCGGCTGGGCCCCTCCGTCGAAGGCCTCCACGGTGAGCCGGTGCAGCGCTTGGGCCTCGCGGTCCAGCGGGCGGAGGAGGCGGACGGACCCCGTCGAAGGGTCCACGTCGAAGAAAGAACCCGCCGTCGGGTCTCCCTGGCGGCGGCCCAGGCGGTAGCGCACCTCCCCGTTGGCTCCCAGGTCCGGGTCGGTGGCGCTCACCCGGCAGACGGCGCTGCCCACGGGGGCGTCCTCGGGGACCCGGGCCCGGTACTCGCTCTCCCCGAAGGAGGGGGCGTTGTCGTTCTCGTCTAGCACCCGCACCTCCACCCTCAGCCGCCCGCTCCGCCTCGGGGTGCCTCCGTCCCAGGCCTCCACCAGCAGCCGGTGGGCGTCCGCCCGCTCTCGGTCCAGCCTCCGCAGCAGCACCAGGTCCAGGCCGTCGGGGGGACTCCCGTAGCGGAGGCTGAACAGCGGCTCCTCGTCCCCCTCCGCCCCGTCCTGCTGCAGCAGAGAGTAGCCCTGAGTCCCCAAGGCGCCCCCGTCGGGGTCCCGGGCGGAGGGGAGGCGGAAGGCGCTCCCCGGAGGGCTGAGCTCGGAGACGTCGAGGCGGACCCGGTCGCGGGGGAAGCGGGGCTGGTGGTCGTTCACGTCGGAGACTGCGATCTCCACCTGCACCATCTCCCCCCTCAGCGTGGCCGCCACGAAGCTGTACCGCTCGCGGGTCTCTCTGTCCAGCGGGCGGGCGGTGCGGATGATCCCCGTGGTGGTGTCCACGTGGAAGTCCGACAGCACCGCCGACTCCCCTCCGGCTTCCGACAAGAAGAAGCCCCCCGGGTGAGCCTCCCCCGGAGGGAGCCCCGCGCTTATGTCCCCCACCAGGGTCTCCGACGGCAGCCCCTCGTCCACGGACAGGCTCAGGTTGTACACCTGGCCCCCGCAGCCTCCCCCCGACGACCACAGGAACAGCAGCACCGCCACCCACGTCCCCTGGGGTGCCATCCTCTTCAGAACACAAACACACGCATCTCTACTCGGAAGTAAGTCCCATCACTATCAGTAAGTCTACTCTCAGGAAAGCGAGGATGGGATGGCAGCGTCTGTCCAAGCCTACTCAGAAGTAAGTCCCATCACTGTCAATAAGTCTACTCTCAGGAAAGTCTGGATAGGATTAAAATTTCTGAGTTCAATCCTAGACGTGCCTACTCAGAAGTAAGTCCCATAATTGCCAATAAGTCTACTTTCAGGAAAGCGTGGATAGATCCGCAGCCTCTGCATCCAATCCTAAACGTGACTATTCAGAAAAAAAGTCCCATCATTGTCAAGAACCTACTCTCAGGAAAGTATTGCTAGGATGGCAGCCTCCGAGCCCAATCCTAAGCGAGTTTACTCAGAAGTAAGTCCCTTTACTGCCAATAAACCTGCTCCCAGGTAAGTAGATTGTAGCATAAGCCCAATCATAGGCATGTCTGTTAAGAAGTCAGTACCATCATCGTCAATAAATCTACTCCCAGGAAAGCATGTATAGGAAAACAAGTTAAGCCCGCTCCTAGAGATGTCTACTCAGGAAGTAAGTCCCATCAGTGTCAATAAGTCTGCTCCCAGGAAAAGCCTGCTCCCAGGCTGTCGATTGCAGCCTAAGCAGAGTCCTAGACGTGTATATTCAGAAGTAAATCCCATCACTGTCAGTAAGCCTCCTCCAAGGTAAGTGTGGATAGGATTGCAAGCCAATTCTATGCATATCTGCTCAGAAGTAAGTCCCATCAGTGTCCAGAAGCTTCCTCCCAGGTAAGTGCGGACAGGTTGCAGCCTCAGTCCAATCACAGCGTGTCTACTCAGAAGTAAGTCCCATCAATGTCAATAAGCCTCTTCCCAGGTAAGTGCGGACAGGTTGTAGCCTCAGAGCCCAATCCCAGCATGTCTACTCAGAAGTAAGTCCCATCAGTGTCAGTAAGCCTCCTCCCAGGTAAGTACGGACAGGTTGCAGCCTCAGAGTCCAAACCCAGCGTGTCTACTCAGAAGTAAGTCCCATCAGTGTCAGGAAGCCTCCTCGCAGGTAAGTGGGAACAGGTTGCAGCCTCCTGATCTGCAAGCCCAGCCTACCTCCGGCTAAGCCCAGCCACCCTGACCGACTGAAGCGTCTCCTCCTGGGTGTGCTGCTGGGGCTCCTTTGCCTTCCTCTCTGCAGGGCATCCGGATCATCCTGGGCTGTAGATCTCCGCTAAAGTTGGGGCTGCAGAGCAGCAGAGGGAGCCAGGAGAGGACAGCTCCCTGCTTGCCTCCCTGGCTAAGGGCTGCAGCCTCTGCTGCTACTGCTGCAGCCCTGCTCTCCTGCACGGTTGGGAGCTGTTCACACTCCCCCTTCCCCTCCCCATGTGACAGCAGCAGCAGACTGACTGCCTTCCTGGGAGAGCCTGCAGCTGCAGCTGGGGGCTGTCTCTCCAGCCCCCCCCCCCCCATAAACCCAGTGGGAAGCAGTTAGCATGCAGACTGAGGTTAAGAGGAAGGAGCCAGCCAGCCAGCCAGTCCTTGCAAAACTGGTTCTGAATAGGAACAAAGCAACCATGGGTCTGGAGGGTGGCTCCTGAGCCTATTAGGATCTTATGGATTTAATAGGGTCTTTAAAGAATTGGGGCATGGGAACGTAGGCAAATGTGGATGTGCAAACTGCAGAAACGTGCAGAAACATAACTTGGGTTGCAGTGCTGGGCACACTTATTGGAGGGGAAGGACCCAATCTTATCCAACTTTGTAGTACTAGTGCAGCCACAATGCAGCTCCATGATAAAGGAACAACTATTCCCATACTTTGAAGCATCTGTGGCTGCGTCCTCATCATAGAATGCAGTGCACACCCCATTGGCACAGCCACATCAGCAGAGGAGAATTAGATAGGATTCAGCCCTAAGTCTTATTGAAAGCAGTGAGTCTTGTTTCTCAGTCCCTAAGAGAAACCTGTTTTATTATATTTTTCTTAGAAGTGAGACCATTGCATTCAGTAAAACTTGCAGCCCAATCCTATATGTCTACTCAGAAGTAAGTGCCATTATGGGGCATATTTGCAGGAAAGTGTATATAGGATTATAGCCTAGGCTATATAGTCTGCTAGGGCATATCCTATCTTACCAGAAACAAATACAGTGACGTCTATACATAACAAATGCCTCATGTAATGTATGTTCCACGTAACAAACAAAATTTTCTCTAGGATTCTGCTTCACATTGTTATGGAAATTGGAATAATTTGTTATGGAAATTGGAATGGATATATCAGGAAGAACTCAGAAGATGCTCATGCAAGCAAAAGATTTCTTTATTGGAGCTCCAGACTTCAGTCGGACAGAGTTTCGTCCCTCAAAAGACTGAGTGCCTTTGCACACTTTGCACATACTTTTTATATCCTTACAGTCACGTAGGCAAACTTCACATAAATAGATTATTTCTTGGTAACAAAAGAAATTCATACAGGTTAAAAAATTTTATCTCTAGAGCTTCCTGGCTTGAAGAGGAACAGAATGTGGAAGGATACATGGTTATACAATTCACAATGGAAAACATTCACTGTTATCTAGCACGTATAGGTTTTACATTTGTTGATCCATCCGGGCTTCCATTCACACAAGGAGAAAGAATTAAAATATTATTTAAATTTATAATCTTTGGGCTTCAAATAAGTCCTTCCGTTTTGCCTGACAATTAATATTTCCATTACATTGCCCTTCTTCCTTTCGCAAGCTGTCTTCATTTTCTTTTACAATAGCGCTCTTTGCCCAGCGCTGCAGGGCCAAGTGAGGAAAAGGAAAGGGAAATTCCCTTTTTGATAAGCATAGTTTACAAGTTTCAAGTGAGCTAATTTCTGCTAACCACAACAATGTTTGACTGACAGCACTCAATGAAGGTAGTGTATTATGACGTCATAATCTCTTCTCCTGGGAGCTTGTGAAAGTTGATTGAAGGCTTGCCTGGGGCAATGTGTGTTCTAGCTTTCATTGTGATGTCTGTGAACTGCCTGGCTCTGTGCTTTATTACAGGCAATTTTACAAAATGGTTCCAAGAATAATTCTAATAAATTCTGATAAAAATCCAATATCTGGTTTCTTCCATTATAACATAACAAACTGCTTCATGTAACAAACACACTCATTGGCAGTTGGGGCAGACGCACTGGCCAGCAGCCTTTTAAAAAAGTGTCAGGGCTGCCTAGTGCACCTGTCCATAGCGAAAGCAACACTTCTGCGCTGTTCCTCCTGTGGCCGGGTGTCCACTGTGCAGAGGGAGAGAACAGCAATGGAGAAGAGGGAAGCAACTCAGGGCCAGCCAAAAGGGAGCAGGGGGGAGAGAGGCTCAGGATGGAGAGAAGGAGAAAGTGGGGAGACACTTTGAAAGTGTCTTGGATTGCAGCCTCCTAACCATGTCTACTCAGAAGTAACTCCCATTGGGTTAAATGGGGCTTACTCCCAGGAAAGTGTCTTTAGGATTGCAGCCTAAGTAGACTTCATAGGAGCATGCACACTGAATGCATGTTTTGAATTTGATTACAATGTTTTGTCATCATTTTTACATCCAGTTAATATTTTTATATGAATATTTTTTGGATTCTGGAACCAATCGTCTGTGTTTCCATTATTTTCTATGGGAAAATCCGCTTCCTGTAAAGAATGTTTCACGTAACAAACATGCCTCCGGAACAAATTAAATGTGTTAAGTGAGGTGCCACTGTACTGCTATCTGTGCTTTTCTAAGGTTCCAATCCTCACCACACTGACCTGAAAGTAAGACCCATTTACCATAATGAGACTTACTTCTGTGTAGACATGCTTAGGATTGCACTGTATGGCCCATAAAACTTTTAAGTGCAGCTTAAAAGAAGTTTCTGAAAAAAGATTTACTCCTTTAAAATGTATTTATCCCAACCTTTCTTCTCCAGTCAGTAGATGTCTAAGGAAACACAGACAATTTAAGTAAATAATACTTTAAGTAAATAGAAATAAATATTTAAATAAATAGAATAAATGAAAAAATATCCAGACAAAAATACAAAAGCATCTCCCAGTTTTACAACAATGCAGTAGCAGGCCTCCATCAGTCTTGAGAGACTATGGTATCGTGCTTGGCGCTGCATACGCTGCATGCGAAGCACGAAAGCCTGGGTTGGATTGTAATGGAGGATAGGCTGTTACCCAAGCAGCAAATCCCCCTTCTCCATGCCACTGAATTAGTCCAATGGAAAGGCAGAGCCAATACGATTGGATCCAGCTGCGTCGCAGAGCTGGGCTAAGGACAGGAGCTCACCCTGTCTTGTGGGGCCGATCCGGGTCTTGAACCCTGGCCTGCTGGTTAACAGGCACAGCGTCTTACCCCTTGCGCCACCCACAGCCCATATATTACAATAATTCCAAAAAATTGAGATACACCTTTTCCAAAAGTCTAGTGCTGCTCAAAACAGCACTATAGGATACACATTAATTTTATATGCAGGAATCTTATTGACCCTGAATGCACTGTTCCCATTGGGTAGAATGACTGCCAATCATGCCAGGACAAAAACTACCATAACAAATCAGTGTGAGTGGAATTTGCATTATCCAAGTTATCCCTGTATATAATAGTGTGTTCAAAATAAAAATATCGTTAAAAGAATTAAGCAAACAAGAAAATGCAATCATCATCTATGCAATCCTCATCTGTAACTTTTCCTCATCTATGACTTTTCAAAATGCAATCCTCATCTATGACTTTTCAATCAGCATGAGATGAAGGGAGGTATCCTGAATTCCACAAGTAGGGAGCATCTCATATTATTTTTTCAGAGGCAGCCTTCTCACATCACCAAAAGCCCAGCTTCCTCTTGCATTGGAATGCAATGGGAGAACACAGCCCTGCAAGTACCCTGGTCCTTAACTCTCTCAGGGTGCAATCCAGAGTAACTACGGGGAGTCCTTGCTCCGGAGTAAGAACAAGTTACTCTGGATTGCAGTATGAATTTCCCATAGGTTTTCACTAGGTGGTGCAGTAACTACGGGTGCACATAATGTCTCTTACGTGCTCCCGTAGTTACTCTGGATTGTGCCCTATGTCATTGATATTCCTACCATCAGTGCTACAAGGTGATGTCCAGTTAGGGTTGCCATATGTCCTAGAAAACCGGGACTGTCCTGGTTTTGGAGAGATTGTATTCACATACTGGCAAGTTTGACAGGGGAGCCAGACTCAGTTTTGTGGAAGAGCATTATGTCAACTCTGGTTGATGCTATGCAAGAGCCCCTCTCCCTGGCAGTGAAATTAGCAAAACAATCTGACAAGCATTGGAAACTTGGCTAACTGAATGGAGCTGCAGCATGTGCTTTTTACATGCTCAGAAAAGTCTTCCTATTTGCCCTGTGCCTGAGTGTTCGTTGCGTCACATCTGATTCTGGTCTCCCAATCCAGAAGTAAATGGCTATGATAACATCAGTTACTTCCAGTGGTAATTCTGATAGGTGGACATAACAAAGTGATATGTTTAAAAAAATGTTTAAAAAACTGATTTAGAACATTAAATGTAACTACTTATGTATTGAATGCAGAAACTGACCAATAGCCAATAGCCATGTAATTGTTATAATGTGACATGATCATAGCACCTGGTGCCAGTCAAAAATAGTGTGATAGCACAAGGGCACTGCTAGGGGGTGTGCTGTGTGGTCCGCATCAGGTGACATTCCAGATGGACTGGAGGGGTTTGACAATCCTTCTGGCTCATCACCATCTTCCAGTCCATCACCCTTGGACTTCCCCAGCCTAGCACAGAGCAGGATTGCTAGTTGCTAGGCTGGGGAAGCCTAATGCACACACATGATGGTCACAAGATGGGGTGTCACACTGGCCTCCACACCAAGTGACGTGCACCATTGTGGCACCCTTGTGATAACTTTCTATACCAATTATAGTTTTGGAATGGTTTTCAAGGGCGTCCCCATGCAGATCATATTACAGTCAATTGTTGATGTAACCTATGCACAGTACCTATAATTTGATTTGAGTTCGTATACCAGATTAAGGCTGCAATCATAAGAGTACTTTCCTGGGAGTAAGCCTCATTGAACTTAATGGAACTTACTTCTGAGTAAACACAAATAGGATTGCAATCTAAGCCAATCAAAGGTGCCCTGAGCTGTATCTACCAGCTGGTTATCCCACCACCAAGTTACAAAAGATGCATTTGGGGTCCTTGAAGTGGAAAACTCTTAACCACCTATGAGGTTTTATCTTGTAGCTCAAATTCAGTGCAGTGTAGTTGATCTGTAATTTCTAATCCTCCAGACTTTGCATGCATAATGATAAGAATCTTGCATTTTTAATAGAGCCTCTTAGCCTCATGGAAGCCAAAGCACTTTACAAATTTTATTAAATCATTGTACAAAGCCATTAATGGACTAAAATTGCAGCGCACTCCCATAGTTAAGATCGTTTCCTTCCTTTTAAGTGATTAATGTGGCCCATATTGCCATGGTTTATTTATGAAAATCCTAGAAAGAGAAATCCATGCGAAGCAATGGAGACGGCATGCTGAGGTAAGTGTGATGTAACAGTATAGTTAACTGAAGACTAGGCCAAGCCACATAAAGAGAATATATGTTCCCCAGATGGGAAATTACAATACTCTTAAAAGGAGACAAGGTCTTTAGAGGAGGGATTTGCTTGGCTTTCCTTATATACAAATAGACCACTGCAAAAGTTACAAGCTCTGTGATCCTGTGTTATTCCTTTCTTGTTATGACCCCTGTGGTGTCTCAGTGTGTGCAGAATGCTTTGGCAAATTCATCACCAATTTTGTAAACAGAAGTTATTGTCCCATTTTAGAGAATGGGAACTGTCTAAACTGACGACATCCTGTTCACATTCACTTGAAAGTAGGTTTAATTCAACTTGGGGACTTGCTTTTGAGAGAACATGGTTCGGATTGGATGTCAAGGGATGCAACTTGCTCTATAGACTATATTAGAAAAGTTCATGCAAGACTGTGCCATCAAAATCTAGTACTGTTGGCACTTCATTATATTTGTTGTATTATAAATTTGGTTGCATTGCAATTCTGTGCATATCTATTAAATGAAAGTAAGCTTCATTGTGTTACTCTTAGAAAAGTGCATATGGGATTGCAGCCTTAGGCGACCTTGAATCAAGATACAATTGAACAGAATGGAACACTTCAGAGGGGGCACACATATGCTTGAGCTGAGAAGGCCCAATCCTATCCATCTTTCCAGAGCAGATGCAGTCATACCAGCAGGGTATGTGTTGCATCCTGTGGGGCAGAGGACAGTCATGGAAGTCTTTGCAAGGTAAGGGAATGCCTCCTCTGCCTCCTCCTATGCTCCCACCTACCTCTCAACCACCTGACAGTACTGGTGGGCCCAGTGCTGAAGTGCACAGGCTCAATGCAGGCTTGCTCAGGCTAGTTCTGACATTTGTCCCATGATAAAGCTTCACAACCATGCCTTATGACATGTTTGCAGTAAGCTGGTGCACAAGGCTCAGGATGGACCCTAAGGCTAAAATCCTATCCATACTTTCCTGGAAGTAAGCTCCATGGACTATAATAGGACATATTGTACTTCTGAATAGACAGGGTACTAACTTCCACTGTTCTGCTTGAGAATTGGGGCCCATCTTATGCAACTTTTCAGCACCAATTCAACTTCAATGAAGCTCCAGGGAAAGGAAAGGGAATAAACATTCTGGGGTAGGGGAAGGTGGGAAAAGGGTGGGCAGTGGGGGAAATGGAATAGGAATGGTTGGGGCAAGTAGAGCTCAGGTCCACCAGATTCTGAGCCCTGAGTCTGGTCTTTTGGCTCAGCAAGGGACTGTCCAATTCTGCACCAGCTCAAGAGCCAGCTCAGAATTGAGTAGTCCTGTTGTGGGGGTCACTTATTGTGGGGAAGGGGACAAAAGTCCTATTCTCCTCAGGAGGCATTGGTAACTGCACAAGGAATGCTGGTTGCCACAGCATCCATTTTTGATAATTGTGGTAGTCCCATGATCCAGGCAGCTCAGGATTGGGCTGCCAGACTTGTCTAAATAATGGCTATGTTACTACTATCTATCTACAATCTACAGTATTTATATACCGTTTTTCAACTAACAAGTTCACAAAGTGGTTTACAAAGAAAATGGAAAAATAATAATAGCTAATTAATAGCTAATGGGTCCCTGTCCCAAAAGGGCTCACAATCTAAAATGCAAAAAAAAAAAAAAAAAATCCTTTGTGGCTCAGAGTGCGTTATATAATTGGGCCATATGCTAATGACTGAAAACAAATGTGATCTATACATTCCTTTGATGAGAACTGTCTTTTTGGAAGCGCCAGAGAAAGTGCTGACAAATAAATAACCAACAAAAAGGCTATTTCTAAGTGCAAAAGCATGTTTCGGCAACGAGAGGAATTCAAATAATATAGAATCCATCTGGAAAAATAAATGAGATTGAGAACACAATCCTGATCATTCATTTGGCCGACACAAGTCTCTTATTTCAGCCCAGGGATGCAAAAAGCCTGGTGAAGGGCACTTCTGCAATGCTCAGGGAAGGGCTAGAGTGGCGCACCAAGGTGCGCCAACCTAACTCTGCCAGACTGCAGTAGAAGAATGAACTTGCACTAACCTCTCTAAGCCATGAAGAGAGCATGAAATAGTATCAGCAAGGTATAAAAGTGGGAAACTGGGTCCAGCTGAAGCTAGGGGGGTATGAAAGCCAAATCTTTTGTGTCCCAGTGAACAAAGAGGCAGCAGGGGAGCAGAGAGCTCCATGTTGGGCTCTGCTTAGTGAATCTGCTCCTAAGAGACTATCGGGAGTGGTGCCTAAACTTTCCTGGGTTGTGATGCCCCCATAACTACTTCTTCCTGGCTCAGCCAGTTGCCACCACCTTGGATCTTATGAAATCTTGCAAAATCCAAGATGGTGGTGTCCAAATCTTGCAAGATTCAAGATGGTGGCACCCAAGAGAATGAGAAAGATAGGAAGAGCACCAGTGACATTCCATTATGGCACTCATGTGAGCACACTGTAATACTGTAAAGCAAACTGCAATTCTGTGCATTTCAATACAATGAAAGTAAGTTGTAAGGCATAATTTATTGTAAGGTAAGTTGTCAGGCATAATAAAGCACACTTTAAGAACACTTGGGCTAGGGTAATGCAGGCTGCTATCCCCTCAAGGAGTCTTCGGCAGTACTGGGAGAGGGAGCACTTCAGGGTTGTGACCACCTGAGCATGAACACTCAGATATATTTTGTCCTACCTTCCCAGGTAGGAGGGAATATGTGTCCCTCTCTGCCTCCCCCCCCCCACCTGATGGAGACCAGCTGAGGGATCAGGAGTATGTAAGACAAAAAGAAAAATGTGGTTGTTCTTGTTAGCAAAGCTGGAGATTAACGTGAGAGAGTACCCTACAAATAGCGGCCAATTAAAAAGTGAAAGTGGGTAGCATTAGCTAGTGGTTGGAGGACATGTGTGTCTAATTGGGAGAAGTGCCTCCATTAAGCAGTGGAAAGTCATCCTCCCCAGTTCTAGGATTTCCCTCCTGAGTGGCTAAATTCTGTATTTGCCAATTTCCTTGGTAGATGTTGTAAAACACCACAGGAAAGCATTTACTAGTAATAATAACCACATTAAGTGAAATTCAATCACTTGCATGTTCCTTTGTTCTTGCCACACAGCCTTCTGGTCCAATTTTTAAATCCCAGATAGGATGCAGTAAAACCTTTTGCGTTCTATCATCCATTGTTTATATCACAACATAATTTCTAGAAATAGCATTCTTCGGATTATTTTCTATTTATGTGCAACATGCTGTACACAGTGCACATTTAGAAAGGCAACATTAGCCCCCAGCCTCCATGATTTTGGCATTCTCTCCAGCAAGGTTGGACCAATGCATTGGAAGCTGTATTCCTTTTTTCTCTAATTTGTGCCTGTTGTTTTGGAGTGGAGATTCACTTGGTAATAACAGGATCTGAGATCATGCAGCTTGTAACCATAACTTGATTTTACGAAAGGAAATAGCCAACACAGAAAAGATGGCAGCCCAGGTCCAAATAGCTGATTTAATGTCAAAATCTGTTCAATTTTCCAGTGTTGGTGTGGGTATAGGCTCAAAGTAAGTGAACAAGCATTAGATTGAGGAGGCCTCCATGACTACTAACCCACCACCACCACCACCAGATGTGACACATGTCAAATAACATAGCTGCATCAGTCCTGGAAAGTAGGTTAGGATTGGGCCCCTAGAGGCCAATCCTATGCTTTATTCAGATGCAAGTCACATTAGAGCCAGTGGAGCTAACTTCCAAGCAATTATGGACAGAACTGTAGCCTTAGGCTGCAAGCCTAACAACACTTCCCCGGGAGTAAGACCATTGAACACAACAGGGCTTACTTTTGAGTAGACATGATTAGGATTGCACTCTACGTCTGGAGAAAAACTTGTAATATTCCAGTGGAATTTCACGATCCCTTTTTTTTGAAAAGCAGGCTACAAGCAACCGCCCTGATCCCCACTACCACCACCACCATCTAAGTCCCTTCTCCCAGCCTTTTTGAAACTTTTCCGAGATTCAGGTTGTTTGCTATGTGCCAGAAATGTGCTATTGGAAAGAAAAAACTATTTAAATAACTTTGATTTAATGGAACTTTTTAAATGCTGGAACTTTTTGAACTTTTTTGTGGCTTGTGGTATCTTAGCGCTTAAGTTGCTGGGGTTGTCGACCAGAAAAGTTTGGCATTTTAAGACCTGAGTAACACATGATGGAATGAACTCCCTTTACGTGTCCTATCTCCTGACAACCTATCAATTTGAAAGCATGCATAGTAAATGCAAGTAGATAAATACATATCACTTTAGTGGGAAGGTAACAATTTTTCACACACCTTTGGCATTTAGTCAGTGGCATCATTAGGTCATTTGGCACCTAGAGTCCCTAAATTTTTGGCACCCCCCATATGATGGGGGTATTTCCTCCTTCCCTACTTCCTTCCCACTCCATCCCAGAGACTAGCCTGCCCCTTCCTGTTTTACCTATTTCCTCCCTTGGATTGGTTTGCCTGTTCCCTCTCTCCCATAGTCCCAGAAGCAGCTATTCTCTCCATTTCTCACCTGCTTGCCCTCCTTCCCATCCGTTCATTCCCCCCATCCCAGATGCTGCTTCCATGCCATCTCCCCCTTGTTCTCTCCAAGACCCTGCAAGCCCTGGAGAGTCCATCCAGATCCAGGGGGCAAAGTCAGCTGCAAACAACCTGTGCAATGCTACTGCATTTAGTCATGCTGGTGACATGACCAAGCAGACATTTTTGGACAACACTGGCTTTACATCCTTGTAACAGGAATGAAAACCGCTCTTAGAGTAGGTCACAACTAGTAGGGCAATGTGCAAGGGACACCTTTGCTTTGAATGGTGTTTTTAGACTCCAAAACCCTCAATAGTTCCTAGATGCAAGAAAATTTATGGAAGAAATTTCAATTTTGCACAAACACAGCTACAATTCATAATTATGTTCATTGACAGTTTTTGTTTACTACTTAAAGCACAATTCTAACCATGTCAACTTAAAAGTAAGCTCCATTGTGTTACTCCCAGAAAAATGTCTTTAGGATTGCAGCCTTAGTGGGCACTTCAGCAAATTTTATCTATCTCTTAGGTTGCAGTCCTAAACATACTTTCCTGGGAATAAGCCCATTAAATATAATGGGACTTCTGAGTAAACACACATAGGCTTGCACCCTTTGTCTTTGAATACTAAAAGAGGGAATTATTGCTCCATCACACAAACCCATATATCAGCCTTCATTGTTTCTACAATCATGTGAAATGTATCTATTATGCCATTTTAAAAGACTGGCAACTTTTGCAGTGCAAAGCAGGAGGAAGGGAGAAAATTGTGAGTGGACGGGCACAGTGAAGACTATGAGAAACAAACAGTACAATCCTAAGCATGTCTATTCAGAAGTTCCATTGTGTTCAATAGTATTTACTCCCAGGAAAATATGGTTAGGATTGCAACCTAAGACCCCTGATGTGACTCTGATCTCTAGGTCATGATGGCATTTTTCACATTACCATATGGAGTAGGGTGTATGATATTCTCACATTTATCTGATACAAGAAAATCCTTTCTTTCTGGTCTTATTAGTTGGATGCAAAGAGAAAACATAGTCTGATAATTCTAAACAGGAAACATTCTCGCCAGTTTTACTAATATAGATAGGGCTTCTCTCTCGGGCACAGATGTTTGACAGGAAAGTGCCTGGATCATATTTCGTCACAACATCTAAGGAAAAGTGCCACATCCTGCGTATTCTATAATCACTAAGAAAGCAAATGAAATGTGTTTTTATCAAGACACTATTGCAACGGAACTAAATGAAACCGGCTGGAAGCAAGTGCAGAGAGTCTCTCAATAGTAATGGCCCGGATTTTGATTTAATCAGTGCAAATGCAGAGGTCAGTGCTGGGGAAATATACAAAATGGCTGGGTTACATGGATAATAGCTGGATCCATTAAGATTTATCTTGGTTTTACTCACACTTCCATGTATCTGGAAGCATTTATGTGCTGAGAATTCCTTGAGGAGCTGGATGTTTTCTCAGAGCTGTTTTTGCATTGAACAAGGTCAGGTGTGTAAGAAAAGCTGGATCTGCCAAAGGAATATATCCTAAGCGCCATAGAATTTATCTCTGCAGATGTGTTATTTTGACTTCATTTTTTCTCCCATATTTCTCTTCCCTGTCTCTTAATAATTTCCCTTTCCCCCTCTCTTCTCAGTTTGTAATAACATATGTCCCTGTCCTTTAACTCCCATTCTTCTGACACATATTCTCTCTGCTCCTTAGTTAGTTCTTACCAACTGGTTTTTATTTAGTTAATAGTCTTGATTTTTAGGTTTGGGATTTTTTGTGTATATCATTTTTATTATTGTATTATCTTATAAATCCAAATTAATCTGTATCAGTATACTATTAATATACATTACAATATAGTTAAATGAATATATATTTACATAAGAGATTTACAAGTAGAAATTGAAAGGCTAAAGCAGAAGACCAAAGTGATCCTAGTGGGGATTAGTGCTGTCACTCCAAAACACCTCAAATAGTATCTGAACAACATCAGGCTATAGAAATTACTATCCACCAACTACATCAAGCAACTTTACTGAGAACAGCTTACATCTTGTGATGATATTTACAACAGCTATGTAGCTAAATTTATAACAGCTAAGATCCAGTCATCCCAGATCCTTGGAAAGGACTCAATGTCTGGATAAAACAAACCAGTCAATAACATCTATTTGACTGTGGAAATCTTGTCATCATCATCATCATCATCATCATAATAGTAGTTTTCCATAGTGTTCAATACACTTCGCAGACATTGTCTCATAGTCTGTTACCCCTGCAGGAAGTAGCTTATGTTTGGTTGGTGTAGTTGCATTGGTGCATAGTTCATTTAGGCTAGAGCTGTTAGTCACCTGAACAGAGGAGCTCCTTGGAATTCAGAAGGTCAGAGTATACATTCCATATAAATAATTCTGAATACTGAATTTAAAGAAAGTTTGCATTTTGCAGGAAACGTAGCTAGAGCACAAGTTGTGCATTCAACATGGTAGGCATCTCAGTCCCTGGGCATCTCCAGAGAGGTCTAGGAAAAGTCCCTCTTGAGATATTCTACAGATTGTGTAGGCAATGCTGAGTTAAATGGAGCAATTGCATGACTGAAAAATGCAGCTTCTTAAGTTCATGCATCATGGCCTTTCCTGATGTGCTTCTTCGGAGTCCTGATAACTGCAGTCTTCTTTTAGAAGGCTTATCAGAAGTGAAGCTACCCATGTGTTACTAATCACATTCACAGTCAGTACAGGTACCCAGGTACCAACCTTGGTTTACAAACATAATCCATTCTAGATGTATGTTCGTAAACCAAAATGCTTGCATACCAAAGTGAGCTTTCCCATTGAAAATAATGGGAACTCAGACAATTCATTCCGCCTGAGCCCCCTTGCCGTCAATAAAAGCAGTGGCACTTGTGTTGGGGGCGAGAAGGATATCTCCCTCCCCCTCCATGCCCTCCAGCTGCCTGCAGCTGAAAGAGGTGGCAGGGAAGGTTCTGGGAAATCTTTGCCCATCTTGTGAAATACAATACTTGCAATCTGGGTCACTCGTAAACCAAGGTACCGTTGTATAGTCAAGATGATGTATGTGGATAGAGGTTACCCCTTGCAACAATTCTGTAAGGTAAGTTCAGCTTGAAATTGTGGGTAACTCAACATCTCCAGATGAGTTTCATGGCAAAGTGAGTATTTGAACCGTGATTTCTCTGGCTGACTTGCAAGACTAACCACAATTCTGGCTCTCAGTATGTTGAATCACTGGAAGGAAATATCCTGTGCATCAAAACATTGAGTAGAATTTACTCACCATCTGTAAAGTTACTAGGAAAAAGGTAACTCTTTTTGTTATTGTAGTTGCAGCTTTAATAAAATTGAAATTTTATTCAAATTTTATTCAATTTTATTCAATTGAAATTTTATTCAATGTATCCCTGCTTACTGGTCAAGAGACACTCTTTCAAGTGGGTGTTCCTCGTTTCTTTAGCAGGGGCAGAGTAACTGGCCCTCCACACCCCAGCAATGTCTGTTCTAGTGGCTTCTGCTGGTGTTCTTTTTGCGCTTTAGATTGTGAGCCCTTTTGGGACAGGGACCCATTAGCTATTAATTAGCTATTAATTTTTTTCATTTTCTTGTAAACCGCTTTGTGAACTTTTCAGTTGAAAAGCGGTATATAAATACTGTAGATATAGATATAATAAAATTGGATTATGAAAGTCTTTTAAACTTGGCCAAACTATTCTTGTTTATGCAGCTCCTGTGAAGAAAGAATAGTGGCTAGCACTCTCATCTCATGACCTGATGGTAGGGTGTTTGTGCATTGTATTCTCTTACAGGAAGAGTATTTTTCCTCTTCAGAAACATTTTTTCAATGCAACATTTGCTAATGACTTTTTGAAAGTGATACCATAAGCCCCTATATGTGGAGAAATTCAACAGATTGGGTTATTCACATAACTTTTTCCATTAAAGTAAGCTCCTGGGGTCTTGCAGAGAAAAGTGAAATGGATAAATTATATCTGCATAATATGTTCATGTCTTTGCCCTAATGCATCTGTTCAAAGAGACAACATATCAACACAAATCTTGTATCAGTCAGCTCAGTCAGGATGGAATCAAGCTAAAACTTTTCTACCAGTTAAGAATTCCTTTTCTTGATTACTCTAAGTTTTAGCAAATAGTGTGCAAGGAGCTTTAGAGGAGTTATTAGCAAGTCAGAGCAGTGGTTCATCCATCCCAGTAATGTATCTAAAATCCTATTACCAACAAGAAATGCCATTGCATGTCAGCTGACAAATACTGTTGCAAGTTAACTACCAATTTTTTTTTCTGTACAGTGTTGCTGACAACTACTTTATTTAGATGCATGGTAGATGACATATTTGTGCTGGGTGTGTGTTAGGAGTGCATGATCCAAGCAAAAACCTTGACACCTGGCTTAGGCTGCTCTCCCCAGATCGCCCCCATGAGTTCCCTGGCCATGGAACCAAACTTTGCTCAGGGCCTCACTTCTGCTCAAGCTACTGCCCACAATCTTCTCTGTGAGTTCCCTGGCCATGGAGCTTCCTCAGAAGTGCTCTTCTTCCAAGATAGTGCTCTTAAACCAAGTCAAAAATTCTGAGGAAAATTTTGCTCTTAATCCAAGTCACTCATAAACCAAGGTTCCACTGTATCACCTTTGAATCTTGATGGCTTATCTCTTTCTTTGATCAACTCTGGCTGCAATTCTATAGACACTGTCCTGGGAGTAAGACCCATTGAACATAATGCAGCTTACTTTGAGTAGACATGGTTAGGATTGTACCCTCTGTCTCTTGAATTATAGAACCCTGTGGACCTACCACCAATGTATTTATTGAATTTTAGCTTCTGTGTGGATTGTTCACACTACCTTTTTCTTAACCATCAAAACTGAGATAAGATTGATTCGGGAAATCACATGGTTTGTGAAGTCATCATCCTTCTAAGTGTGGGATGCCTTTACAGATATCTGAAGTTAATAAGCAGAAAGAAGTAAATTTGCTTTTGGAACTGGCCCTTTGGGCTTGTTCTGCAGAGGAAAAGATATTTTCTCTGGACTTCTAGATATAACACTTAGATAATTGAATCTTGAGCTTCTGCTTTATGACCTGCTATCTGGAATTCTGAACATACAACTTCTGGTAACTGAATAAGCTGACTGCCTTTGGCAAAAGTCAAAGAAACATTGACATAATGGGCATATGCTTTCTTTTTAGCTGTTTAAATTTATATAATTAAGTGTCTGTACATCTGAACTTTGTTCTGTATTAAAAATATAAAAAACTCTTTCTTGTTTTTGAGAAATCTGCTCACACTCATATGCTTCATTGCGACTTTGAATACTTAATAACCATAGCAGTGGTCAGATGTATTATCACAAATGTATTCTATTTAAAGTTGGTTTAAATATGAGACCGAGGGTAGTGTCATGGTTAGGGAGCTGGACTGAGAACTAGAAGATCCAGATTCAAATCCCTTGTCATTTACGAAGCATCCTTAGTGACGTTGGGCCAAAGTGCTGGAGTGTAATATAGACTAGCCTCCTTGTTTTGCCTCCTCGTGGTAGACTCTAGGCAACATGATTTGTTATAAGCCAAATAGTTTACACATCTTGGCTGATCAGTCTCACAAGGATCTCCCAGCAATAAGAAGCAGCATGAACACTGGAAATTTTTGTAAAAATGCTCTTTTCAGATCCAACTAACAAAGGACAAAGGAGATGTCCTGATAATTGTACAACTAGTAACTGTTCATATGCTTTATATGCTTGAATTTTATGTGATGTGGCTGCATTTTGCCACACAAATAATAATAATGCAGATAATATCTGCAAGAGTACAAATACGAGCTTCATGACACAATATAAGAGTCTGGCACAATATAAGGAATCTTCACATGAAATGTTATTTGTGACCCAACCAGAAGTCAAGCCTAAAATCTCATGGAGAAAAAACGATGCCAGGTTTATGCTGACTTGTAATACTTGGTCCATATTTCAGAGAATCCGTACCAAGTCCATATTTCACCATCACAATGTGCAATGAAGATTCTGGCTATCCGAGCTTTTCCAGGTCTGATGAAACCTGCAGATTGCTTTGAAGTTTTGATGAGAGCCATTCCTTTTTCATTGCTAATGTGTTCTTCAAGGCAGAGTCTTATTAGACGTCTTCATATCTGAAGCCAGCAGTAATTTGTTCAGTGTGGGCTGCTGTCCAAACTGTACTTACTGACTTGGAAGTGCTAGTGAAATTAATGGGATTTTTGTCCAAGTAAATGTGTTTAGGATCAGGGTGCTTATTTCTCAATGCTTCAAAGGAATTTCATATAAATTCAAGAACCCTGTGAGGGGACCAGAATACTTTTTAAAAAATAAACTCTAATGATATGCAAATCCATGTGCATGTTATGATTAATTCAATTGTTTTTGGAAACACAAAACTTAGAGAGAGAGTTAAAGAAATGAGATTGTACTGTAGTTCAGAAGTGACAGAGTACTTGCTTTGCAGCCAGAAATCCCAGTTTCAGTCTGTAGCACCCGTAGTTAAGGAATCTCAGGTAATCAGTGGTAGAAATCTCAAGTAGTCAGCATGAGACATTGGTTAGCCTGCTATTAGAATAGGTCACAGTGACTTAATGGTTGAAGGGACCAGGTTTAATCCAAGCATCACCAGGAAGGGATGGAGAAAACAGACCTCTGAAATCCTGGAGAATTGCTGGTCAGTGTAAACAATACTGAACTAGGCAGACCAATGATCTCCTTTCATACAAAGTCTAACTGATGCTCATGAACCTTGCCCAAATGGAAGTTGAAGCTGTAATGAGTCTTATGTGACTTCTGAGTTCATCTTTTTTACTTTTTCCTAATCTTTGTAGCATATAACACCGTTCTGTTTTGCTAGAACCCATTCTTTAAATATCAGACTAGGCATAATGAAAAGTCAAAGATATGGGCTGATGTCCTTGCTTTTTTTGAAACATGAATGATATGGAACAGATTAAAGGAGGATAAACAGAAACCCTACTATGTTATTTTATCTCCTTGCAAAGAGATCATTCCAGTTTTCTCCGTTTTCCTTTACGGTTATCACAACCAGCCAGGTTCAAACCCTTGTATAAAGTTATTTCCTTTTCTTTCAAGCACTATAGATCATTTACTACTCCCACTATCACTCCTTCAGTTGTGTTCCTCCTGGCTGCTTTTGTTTTTATTAAGAATCTACGGTGTTTTAAGATGCCTTAGGGATTGCCTTGTGGTTGGAGTATTGATTTTGTATTATCTAGTAGTCTGACATAAATAAAAGCAAATGTTGAGTTGCTACTTTTGGAAATTGTGAATTTATCTTTGAAAAGAGATCAAAAGTTAGTGGCATTCTGTTGCTGCTAACATTTCTGTCACATGCATAAATTAATTTCACCATTTAATGCAGAGGTGCAAATATAAGGCCTGCAGGCCAGATGTGGCCCCGGTAACAATTTATCCACCCCCTGTATTAATTGGGGTCTTCCAGCATGATAATACACCTGCTAACTGGGCAAGAGACACTCTTTCAAGTGGGTGTTCCTCTTTTATTTAGGAGGGGGAGAGTAACCTGCCCTACACATCCAAGCAATGTCTATTCAAGTGGCTTCTGCTGGTGTTCCTTTTGTATTTTAGACTGTGAGCCTTTTTGAGACAGGGACCCATTAGCTATTAATTAGCTATTAATTTTTAATAGCTGTGAACTTTTCAGTGGAAAAGCGGTATATAAATACTGTAAATAGATAAATGGCTCTCTTAGGGCACATTCCAAGTAACTACGGGGAGTCCTTGCTCCAACGTAAGATCAATTTACTCAGGATTGCAATATGAATTTCCCATAGGTTTTCACTAGGTGGTACAGTAATTACGTCAACGTAAATGTCTCTTACGTGCTCCCATAGTTACTCTGGATTGTAAGGTTATATCTTGAATTTATGGCCAAGATTTGTGCATTTTCTCTGTTATTTGCAACTAATGAGTGTTTGTGTGAGAATAGAGGGCTTATTTCTGGTCTTCATCTACTTACTGACATCTTTTCAGGCTCTCAGAAATCATCACGAGTGCTATCCAGTCACTACATGAAATGCGTTTGACACCCCTGTTTTAAGGCATCTGACAAAAGTAGTTTGCTTAGATTGTATCCTGTTAGTCAGAGTTAAGGAAGTTAGTTGCAACTAAAAAAACTTCAGATACAACCAGTTGTATTCTTGTGTATTTGTTACACAATGGGTGATATGTTTTGAAGTTATGATTTTCATATTAGACCAGTTCCTCTTACATTACAGAACACTAGCTGACCAATTCTTTGTGTTAAGTCTGGAATTAATTGGCATTCAGTCCAGAATAATAATCAGGTCCAATCAAATCCTAATAATTTTCTGTACACTCACGCCTGAGACAGTAGTCCATATTCACCTGATAGTATGAAGGGCTATAGAGGAGTGAGCAAATTGGGCTGTGCAGTGGTATCTGTGGGGCACAGATGAAGACTAGTAGCGTTCAGTCTGCACAAACAAGGTCATACCATGCACCACTGAAGAGAGTAGTATAACTCTGACATATTAGTGCATGGAACTAAATACTAAGTACTAAATAGCTGGAGAAGAAGCAAACATTGGAATAAGGAGGGCTTGCTTAAAAAAATTCTAGCATTTCTTAAATATGTTGCTAGACATGTTTGTTTCTCCAAATGGGTCCTGCAATCCAGCAGCTATCCTTTTGCTATTGAGGACACTTCATTGGTATGTTTATACATTAAATGATCTTTGTCATACTGGAACTGCTATTTTATTTAATTCCCTGCATGGTTTGTGTTAAGAAGCCAATATATGAGGCTTTATTTTTATTTGTCTCTCTGGGTTTCTTTTTCCATCCACCAAGTTAAAAAGATTTGACATTTTAATGAGGTAAATTAGCCACTTTTATGCTGTTAATTGTGCCATCAGAGAACATCCTCCCACAGAGTATATTCCTGATAAAATTAACAAGTTCCTGTATTCACTCATCTCTAACTATCCTCACTCACTGAAATCAGAGACCTCGGAAAAACAAAATTTTTGACCACAGTGATGGTTTTAATAATCATGGATATATATTTTTTAAATCACTTATACCCCACTCTTCAACTGATGACACTGTGCCTGTTAACCAGCAGGCTAGGGTTCGAGACCTGGGTCGGCCCCACAAGACAGGGTGAGCTCCTGTCCTTAGCCCAGCTCTGCGACGCCAGCTGGATCCAATCGTATTGGCTCTGCCTTTCCATTGGACTAACTCAGTGGTGTGGAGAGGGGGGATTTGCTGCTTGGGTAACAGCCTATCCTCCATAACAACCTAACCTAGGCTTTCGTGCTTTGCATGCAGCGTATGCAGCGCCGAGCACGATACCATAGTCTCTCAAGACTGACGGAGGCCTGCAGCTGATAATACCTGCAGAAGGGCTTGTGAACTATGCAAAAGAAAGGAGAAAAAAGAATCTCCCTTGCTTGCTTCTTTTCTCCTCTTCCAGCATAATCTGAAGTGGGTGGGGAACCGTCCAAGCTTAAAGACACATGAAGAGCTGGTGGTATTTGTCAGCTCCAGTGTTTTAGACATGCAAATATTCTTGTTTCTTGTTCCAAAGGGGGAACGTTAATGCTCAATTAAGAATATGCCAACTCCAAAACATCAGACTTGAAGCATGGAGAAGCAGTGATAAAGTACTGTTTACAACTATTTTTTATTACAAAGAAAATATTTTCATGATTTTTGTAAGAAAGAAAGGAATAAGCAAGGTAATGACAGCAAGGAAAGGAAGGTAATGACAATAAAATGAGAAGAAAAAAAGTTGATTTAAAACTCATCCATAAGACTAATAAATAAAAGGTGCAATGTTGGCATGAAATCTGACTCAAATGACACACACACACACACACATAATTGAATAGTGACTGACTGATTCACTGACTGATTCATCAACCCCCAGCAAAAACCCCAGACCTAGAAGCATGAAATTTGGGGAGGGCCTCCTGTAATGGAGGCACCCACCAAGAACCAATTTTTACAAATTCAAGCAAGAAGGGGATGAAAAGGGGTGAAACATGCTTTTGTCCCTATACATTGAAGAATCCCTGACTCATCAACACCAAGTCCAAAGCATGAAATTTGGGGAGCATATTCCGGGATGTGAGAACCATTAAGTAAGGGAGTGAAAAGTGGTGCTGCGTACTTTTGTTCCTATACTCAACATTGAAGACTGATCAACAATCAGCCCCAATCCCTTGATTTAGAACCATGAAATTTGGGGAGCATATTCCTTCTGTAATGTAAAAACCCACTAAGACCTGATCTGGTGTGAGATGGTGCCCAATGGTGCCTGCTGCCTGGTGTCGCCCACTGGTGCCCAGCAAGGATGCCCAGTGCTGACTGCTGCCCGGTGCATACTACCTTCTGATGCCCTGCTGTCTAGTAGTGCCCGGTAGTGCCCGGTAGTGCCCCACTTCCCAGTGGTGCCTGGAGCCTGGTAGGAGTGCCCAGTGGTACCCACTTCCTACTGGGGCCCACTGCTGTCCACCACTCCCTATTGGTGCACAACAGTGCCCCCTGATGCCCACTGCCTGGTGCTCAGCGGTGTCCACCAGGGCCCAACAATGCCTGGGGCATACAAATTGTCTTGAAATTGTACTTCTGCAATGAGGGGTAAATTCTGCTAGTATTTAATTAATAATTTCTTATTTAGAAAGGAGATAAAAAGGACTCCAAGTATCATGAGAAAGACAGAAAACAGGCAATCTTGCTTTGTACAACCATGTGTTCATTTTGATAATTTTTCCATGAATACCAATGACACTTCTGTTGTTATTATTGCTGTAATAGGGAAGAATCCGTATTTAAAATTAAGAACCTGAAACAATACTTTAAAAAATGAGCCAAAGATAAACAGTATGAAATAGGATCAATGTAATGGATAAGTGTCCAAGTTGCAAGACTGGTAAATGAGAACCAACTACAAGACTGCACAACTTCCAGTACTGTGACAAACATCAGTCGGAATGACACCAGTCTGGGACTGGCTATTTTTGCAACAGCTGCTTATACTTAATGTCAGATAAATGATGGATTACAGATTTTGGAAGATCTCGTACTGTACCCATTTGTTTTTGAAATCAGTCCTATATCAGCAGCACCTTTCTGCTGTTTTAACAATCCACTTCCCTATATCACAACAGAATGAGTATCATCCATCAAATTTAAGTGGCAAGACCCAGTGATTTCAACAGAACTGTAAAACGTTTAAATTTGGCTAGATCAAACTGTCAGTACCAGGACCCACTTTTTTGAAGGAGAATCAGTTGGGACACACTAAAAGTGATGTCATGACCAAAATGACATCATTAAGCAAAAAAAATTAGCGATCCTATGCTGCAACTCTACCCAGACCCAGGAGTAATCCCATTTACTATCATTCTAAAAAGCATATACTGTAAAAAGTGCAGTTCAGTAACATTTCCTCATATGCAGTCACAGCCTATGGTAGCACCAAGTCTAATATGTTAAAAATGAGATATTGAAATGAATGGGGACCAAAGTGAAATTGACTTGCAAACCACCTAGTGGGTCCAAACCCACAGTTTGAGAAATACTGGACTAAATCTAGTTTGAATGCTAGACTATTGTAGCTACTGATAAACAACTACTGAAAGACTGCCACCTAGTGATGACAAGGAAGTAAATACTGTAGGGAAAAAACCTCATAATTCTTGCTCTCTGGGATACAATAACATGTGAATATATGTACATCCTTTTTAGTTATTTCTGTATACCACTTTAGCATATGACTTCTCCCAAATTTAATATCCATCAGTCAGGCACCGATGCATGGTCTGCCTTGCATGGAGGTCAAATTCGTCTTCACGTAAAACATTATTTTGTCTGCTTCAGCCATTGGACTCTGGAACAGCTTCCCACAGAAAATTCATATTATTTTTCCTACTCTGTCATCTTCTGAGATAGAATTTAAGATATATCCTTATCATTGTATAGGCCCTTCCTCAGAATTAAGAAGACAGGCTTAAATTATTAGGCTGCAAAACATTATTGCGAACCTTCAGCGATTTTCAGTTTCTAATCTCAGTCCCCAAAGGGGACTCCTCAGTGGCTTAGTGATTAAAGGCGCTGTGCCTGTTGACTTGAAGATCAAGTGGCAGGTCAGTGGTTCGAGACTCGGGTGGTATGATGAAGTGAACTCCCATCACTTGCCCCAGCTCCTGCCAATCTAAGCAGTTCGAAAGCATGCAAATGCAAGTAGTTAAATAGGTACCACTTCAGTGGGAAAAACAACATCTTGGTGACAGGCTGGCCAGATCTACCGATGTCGCATCAAAGTAGATCTCACTATGGGTGGGAATAATGCTAAGGAGATGATGACGATGATGAATCTCAACTCCCAGCGATATAACCCCCATATATACCCTCCCTCTCATTCCCCCTTTATGCTTCTCAAATTCAGCCTTATACTGCATCTACAAATAATTTACTCTAGCTTTAGGTCTTCCACCCTTCTGGAAGCAACACACTGGGAAGGTTTTGGCCCCTTTGTTTTTGGCTTTCAACAACAAGCACACAGAAATCTCCATCTCATTTTCAAAGAGGTCTTGTTTACTTATAATCCTATCCCTGTGGCACGGGATATCTGGAATAAAGGACATGATGTAACATAAGCCCACCTTCACATGAAAAGGGACAGAAGAAAAAGGATAGGTAGTAAGGATGAGTGGTTAGGAAGGGTAGTAAGTACCGGTATGTGTTGTCTGCAGTCAGTATGTATTGGAGACCTGTGCTGTAGTATGCAGCTACTGATGAATGAATGAAGAAAAGCCAAATAGAATGATTAATACTGTATAAATAAATTGCTGAATGGAAAGTACAACTTTCAAACAAAATGCTAATGCAGTGGGCAAAAATTAAGGACTTCAAATGTCAGTGCCTCTTAAAATAAACCAAGCATTGTGGGTTGTCCCCGGTCCATTAAAACAGTCATATGGCAAATTCAACATTTGATTCTCCAACATGCCCTCACTCACTACAAACCCCATATGTAGGAGACCAGCCAGCTTTACTTCTGATAGAACATTCAGGCAATGTTAGGCTTTACAGTACAGCTCAAGCCCCTTCTGTATCCATCCTTTGATCAACAGTCACAGCATAATGCTCAAAGAATGTATACTTGGAGGATGAAGTTGCTTCTCCGCCAACTTCTGCAACAGGAACACCTCCCATCTTCAATTCTGCATGTGCTGTTCTCCGCCATTATGAAGTGGACAGTGCCTGAATCATCAAACTGCTAAACCAGAACAATGAAAACTGTTAATGACCTCATTTCTTTGCAAATGATTTCCTAATTTTCAACCCCTTAAATCTTTAATTTAAAAATCTTTAATAAAAACAAGCATTGGAGGCAATAAGCAGTCGCACAGAGAAAAGGTCCTTCCCTTTGTCCCTACCAACCTCATCTCAACCACTGATGAAATACACAAAAAAGCCTCTTGAGATGCCCACAGCAAATGGGCAGTAGTTCCATACAGCAGAAGACAGTCCCTGAACCTTTCTGCTCCTTTAATAACAGTTTCCTGGGAATGCCTAAGAAGCAATTGTAAATAGTGGGAATGGAGTGTGGTGGTGACCCAGCAGAGACTATGACGACAAGCATCTTTACAAGTAGTTTAGACCTGTGTTTCCCAAACTGGTGGGTTGCAACACATGAACCAGGGAAGCACCACATCCATTTAAGGGTAGGAGTAAAACAACATGATGAACCCCAGGATCTTGCTTCTGCAGGAAACAGGGGTTTTCATTTACATTACAGTGGTATCTTGCTTAATGAGTGCCCTGCATAACGAGTGCTCCACTTAGCGAGCACTCTGTTATGCAGGGCACTTGCCTCGCTTAGCAGTGATTGCCAGCTGCCCATTGAACTTTAAAAGGCAGCCGGCAAGCACTGGTTAGCTCCGCCTCCCTGATTCCCTGGGTCTGGGGGGTGTCGGAGAAGCCAAGAAGGGGACGCAGGGGACTCCGCTCCATCCCTTCCCTGCAGCCTCCCAGAGTATGGGGGCAACAGGAAGCCAAGGAAGGGACACAGGGAGCTCCCCTCCATCCATTCCCTGCTTCCCTGCAGCCTCCCAGGGTCTGGGGGGCGTCGGGGAAGCCAAGGAGGGGATGCAGGGGGCTCCCCTCCGTCCCTTCCCCGCTTCCCTGCTGCCTCATGGAGTCTGGGGGGCGTCAGGGAAGCCAAGGAGGGGGTGGAGAGGGATCCCCTATGTCCCTTCCATGTTTCTGACCAGCCTCTATATATCTGTTTCTTTATATATCATGTTTCTGTCCAGCCTGACTATATCTACTGAGAAGTAAGCCCCATTGTGTTCAGTGGGGCTTACTCCCAGGAAAGTGTCTTGGATTGCAACCTCTTGACTATGTCTACTCAGAAGTAAGCCCCATTGTGTTCAGTGGGCTTACTCCCAAGAAAGTGTCTTGGATTGCAAACTCCTGACTATGTCTACTCAGAAGTAAGCCCCATTGTGTTCAGTGGGGCTTACTCCCAGGAAACTGTCTTTCAGTGCAGCCTCAAAAGTAGGCAAAAGCAAGTGTCATTAGACAGGTTCCTTGTTCCAGCTGCTAAAAAAAGGACAATGACTCTTTAGTTGAAATTTAGTTATCCTTTTATTTTCTGTTTTGTTGTACATAGAGTTAATAACAGTGTTTTATTACAGTGAATTGTGTTATATGACAGTGTTTTGAATTCAGTTTCAGTGTTTTGAATTCAGTGTTTTTTCATCATTTTTATATAGTTAATATTTTTATATGAATATTTTTTGAGTTGTGGAACCAATCGTTTGAGTTTCCATTGTTCCCTATGGGAAAATCTGCTTGGCTTAAAGAGCGTTTCACTTAAAGAGCATGCGTCTGGAACGAATTAAGCTTCAATCATCTCCAACCATCACTGGAATATTGGGAGGTCCCCCCAAGCTTGCCCAAGCCTCTGTGAAAAATGGGGAAGAATGCTTGTTTTCCGTGACAAAATGGAAGTGCCCATTTTCCCCGGTTTTTCAGACTTAAAAAAGATTTAGGGAGCCCTCCAGAAGGCTTTCCAGACCCCCATATTCCAGCTTTAGGTAACTGAAAACCCCCTCCCTTCACAATATTGGATATCATGTAGCTGCAAGCCCCAGCAAATACTTACATGGTTCCCTCTTCCTAAGGAGGTCTTTGGAAACCACAGGTTTAGATCAGCTGCAGCCAGCTATGAGCACCACCGTAGATGCGTAACAACCACTTCTGATGCACTGGCCAATTCACTTCTCTCCTGCTCCATCCAGAATGAGCTCTTTGCTTCTGATCGCTTTGAGGAAGAGCCATCAGAACATTCCTGGGCAGCTGCTGTTGGTGCGAGGCCAGTTGACAATTTACATTGGGGCCGCCGTAATGGAACATACACTGAACTCACAGAAACGTGCGCATAAACATGTATTTATATCTATGCACATCTGTGTGTGTAATGGTAAGGATTTTGCAATTGCTTTTTTTCTTCTCTCCTCACATACAGAGCAGTTGCTCACTTCTTTACACGATCATATACTGAACCCAAATGCTTTTGGTTAGAAATAGCAGAGGTATACCAACATAGGAGGAAATTACCAAATTACTTGAATCTAACGCGCGTCTTTTCCAGCCAAATTTAGTCTCAAAAAATGGGGGCATGTTAGATATAATGGCGTAGTAGATTCAAGTAGATCCAGTATAGGTCAATATTTAGTTTAACAGTTTACTATCTATATAAATAAACTGCAAATTCTGTCCGTCCATCTGTGTGTCTGAAACCCCTCTAACTTGGACCACAGACATAATTACCATAGACATTGGGCGCAATCCAGAATAACTAAAGGGAGTTCTTGCTCCGGTGTAAGAACAATTTACTCTGGATTGCAATATGAATTTCCCATAGGTAGTGCCATAACTACAGGTGCACACAAGGTGTCTTAATGCTCCCGTAGTTACTCTGGATTGTAGAGATAATTACCTTTCTCCAGAGACATAGGCTGCAATCCTAAAGACACTTTCCTGGGAGTAAGACCCATTGGAAACAATGGGGCTTACATCTGAGTAGACATGGTTAGGATTGTGCTCATAATTACCTTTCTAGAATCTGGATGATTTTAGGATTGATAATCTGCCCTTCATCTGCTGCTTGAACATCCAGCACCCAAATCTGACCCAAATCAGCATTTGGATTCCATATTTGTCTCTTTAATTTCCATATTTGTCTCTTTAATTTTGGGCCAGAGACCCAAAACGCCCTCCGCAGGAGATGGCTTAAAATTCCACACTAAGTGCGGCTTTTAGGCTAGTATTGTAATAAAAATGTAACATAACCCAATTATTGCAAAACGTAGTGCAATCAGGTAAACATCATAACATAAACCCGGTATCATTATTGTCATATAACTCGTTGTTTGTAGTATAATTAAATTTTACACTTGATCCGTTTATTACAATAACCAGAAAACGTTTTTTAAAAATCTCAGGCCTTTTAAAATCAGAGTGTGCATTAGCTATTAATTAGTTATTATTTTTCCATTTTCTTGTAAACTGCTTGGTGAATACTGTATATAAATACAGTAGATAAATAGATTTGATGATGCATTAGATTCAAGTAAATTGGGGTATTTACATGAGACAATCACCAGCAGTTCCTGCAGCAGTTATTTATTGCTCATAGGTCAGATTAACAGAAAGACCACATGACGCAACAGCACAGACCATAACATGCTCATAAATGTGCCTCAGCTATGAATTAGCTTGATTTGGATTAGATTAACAGGCCTTTAATAGGAGGAAATAATGTTTCCCAACATCTCTGCAATGAAAATTTAAAGAGGCTCCGTTTCTTAAAAAGCATATGAAAACTGAACCGTAGCTCCCCATTAAAAGTTATTGTGGAAAATGTCTGGAGCATCTTATTAGTTACATTTAATGCTGTGTTTATGAGAGTATTGGTGACTGTCAGAAGAGGAACAGGGACCAGTTGCCTCTAGAAACTGTGGAATGTGGCTGGGATCCGAGAGAACTGGGTTGTTCCTTGACATCTGGAACCAGAGCTGTTCCTGCTGCCTGTAAGTCAAGGGCAATTGGTGGCTTCAGTAGTAGATTCTGTTGCAACAGCAACAACAAACTCATCTGTCTTTGTGAAGACAATCCAGAGTAACTATGGGAGCACATAAGAGACATTTACGTCAATGTAGTTACGGCACCATCTAGTGAAAACCTATAAGAAATTCATATTGGAATCCATAGTAAATTGTTCTTACGTCAGAGCAAGGACTCCCCATAGTTACTCTGGATTGTGCCATATGTGTGATTCCCTTTCCTACAAGATATGCCCTACAATCCAGAGTAACTACGAGAGCACGTCAGATACATTTACGTCGACACAGTTACGGCACCACCTAGATAAAACGTATGGGAAATTCATATTGCAAACCAGAGTAAATTGTTCTGACACCGGAGCAAGGACTCCCCGTAGTTACTCTGGATTGCGCCCATGTTCGGCAACATTTGTATGAACTCAGCAGACCCACAGGAATTTTCCCTTTGCATAATGGGAAGGGAATACAAAATGGGAATGAACCATCTCTCCAAAAACACATGTACATGTAGTTTGCGCAATTAGTATTTAAGTGGATGGTATTTAAGTTTGCACTATTAGTATTAGGGGTGAGTAGGATGGAGGCACACATAGTTAATTCCAGGCAAAAAAAAAAATAGGAGCAAGAGACTCCAGAATATATAGCATGCAGACCATTAGTGCCAATGGAAATATATTGTTTTGTGGCCTGGAAAACCTTTTTCTCCTGAAAAAGGTTTTCCAGGCTGCCCCAAGAAATGCAGTGCCTGTATGCAAGCAGAAAGAAGGTAAAAGGAAGCAAGTTATCTTAACATTTCATGTCTATTACTGTAGTTGGTTGGGAAGGGAGCTTATTTGACTATAATTGAAATAACAAAATAATTGGGGAAAAATACATTTCTTTTGGGAAAAGAGTTGCTTTGCAAATGTTACTTCACTATGGGTGCAATCCAGAGTAACTACAGAGAGTCCTTGCTCCGACTTAAGAAAAATTTACTCTGGCTTGCAATATGAATTTCCCATAGGTTTTCACTTGGTGGTGCCGTAACTACGTTGACGTAAATGTCTCTTACGTGCTCCTGTAACTACTCTAGATTGTAAGGTTAAAGTTTAAAGTCTCACTTTTATACCACAGCTCCTGGTAATGTACCGGTATGTAGAAACATGCACACACTGTAGCAAGATATCCACAATCTATAGTTGCAGAATTCAAATTCTCACACACAGTGCTAATCTCACTGCAGCATCAGCCCTCAAAAGACTACAACAGCAAGCGTGGAATCCGAAACGTCAACTCTTTCTAGCTAATATCAAACTGCTGAAACAAAAGGAAAGAAGGAATCAGAAAATATGTATTTTGAGGTTTGATGAAGGTTATTTTGGGGTTTGAAAGCGTTCTGCTCTCATTGAGGCAACTGTGGTCTGAAATATCCAAAACACAAACTGAACAACAAATTATCTGCTCCACACTTTGAGAAGTTTTCCCCTTCAGTTCCTGCATTTGGTGTCTTCTCTTCCCAAATTCAAATTATAAAATCTTTCATCTCTCAGGAAGTAATTGTGGCCTCAGGGATTTTCCACAGTAGGTTTTTATCAGAATCAACACAACTTTGTTCCAAGTGGCACTCTTCAGATCATGGTGCTGGCAGACAGCTTTTTTCCTTCATTCAGTACTTCAAGAGCTCTGTCATAAGAAGTTATTTATCTTCATGGTGACAAATTCCGGTAACCACATACGTCTGTTGCAATAAACTCCAAAGAGAACGCCTTGGGGCATCTTAAATACTAACAGATTTACTGTGTCATAAGCCCATGAAATTGGAAGCCACAATAAGGTGCCACTGAACCGTTTTGTATTCTCCGTTAGTAAATCAAATGCAGGGCAAGCCAATGATTGCCACAAAGGAAAGTAGAGGCTGTTTAAGAACTTCAAGAAATCTAAGGCAAAAAAGGCTTTGGCATTACAAAAATCAAAAGTAACCACAGTCGTGGCAGTTCATCCCCATCACAATCATTCTGTAGTCACAATCACAACCATCACAATCATCACTACCATTTTCAACCAGTAATATGGCATGCAGACCATTAGTATGCCACAGTGGTATGGCATGTCAGTCTCAATGTGCCACAGGAGTTTGTGCCATGGTTGTGCCATGGGATCATTTGTTATTGTTAGTACCAAATAACTAGTTACTGATAGAGCAGTGGTCTTCGGCCATTTCAGCCCAGGATCCCCTTCCGATCTTTGGAATCTGTCCAAGACCCCCTTATCAAACTTGCTACCCTCCAATCCAGGACACAAGGCTAAAAAAGAGTACCTGTCCTGGAAAAAGAGGACATATGGTCACTCTGCACCCCCCCCCAAGTCTCCATGCTCTCTCCCTCCCCACTGTCCCCAACCCCACAGGTCCTCTCTTACCCCCAACTGCCCCCAAGCCCCCAGACTCTCTCCCACCCCACTGCCCCAACCTCCGCATGCGCTCTCAAATACACACACACCTTTCATCCCATGCACTCATTCACACATCCACAACACACATACCCACCCCATGCACTCACACACATGTGAACACACACACAGCCCATGCACTAACACACACAAACACATACACACACAACCCATGTACTCACACTCACATACACCCCATGCTACTGGGAGAAGGTGGTCTTAGAAGGCACTCAGGTGGTGCCTGCAGCGAGAGGCCCTTGTGGAGCAATGGAGAGGTTGGCTGCTCTACCTCCCCTCCCCAAGCCTGGCTGCCCCCTTCTTTCTGAGAGTCACCCTCAAAATGTAGATCACCCAAGAAAAGTGTAGAACATAAAATAAAAGCTCAAAACCCTTGTGTATATTGCTTTCAGGTGCTTAATTTAAACACTATATTACTGACTCTTACATTTAAAAATTATTACATATACATTTCATCACATATAATTTATTAATTCCAAGCAGGCTATAGGCTGCCTGCTCACAAGGAAAAGGGGGACGATGAAGATTTTTTTCCAGGATACGTGGATAAAAAGAGGATCCCGGAGAAAGAGGGCATCTGATTTTTTAAAAAACAGCCTTAAACACCCCGCTACCCCCAAAAAACCATTAAAACCCCAGAGGGATAAGGACAGGAAATTAGGCTTGGGGAGAGGGGGAAGGAGTATGAACTATTTTTACAAATAAGTTTAAAAAAATTCACCCTACCCGTAGAGCCAGTTTCTATCATTTTCAGTGTTGGGGGTGCCTGGGATCAGCTGGAAGCCTTGCAGCTCCTGGACTGACCTGCCAGTCCAGCCAGTGTTTGTTTACTCACGAGTAAACACAGCTGTGCAGTGAGGAGTGACTTCCTTCTGGGGTGATTTTGGGGGCTGTGCTCATTGGATCAGGACCCTTCTGGTGTCCTTGGATTGCTCTCAGCCTGAGCTTTCTATTGGACTACGGTGTGTTTCCTTACTCTTGAGTCATTTTCCCATGCATTTTCTATGCATATTTTTGCTTTTCGGGTTTTTGGCCCATAACGTTTAATAGGAAGGAGCTACTCTTTAAAAACGGATTCTTGTGTTGGATTCAGCACTTCAAGACGAACCCAACAACATATGATGTGATGGGGTAGGGTGCACCATTGCAAAGTTGATTTTTGGGGTCTCCAGGACAAGATGGTGGTCCCTCAGCCTTTGCAACCCACACTTTGAAGTCCACTATACTAGAGGATGTAAGTCCACACTGCAGTGCCTTGTCAATTATAAAAAAAAATTAATAGTGTGCCTTGACTATTTTAATGCTTTGTCAGTGTGCCATGAATAGAAAAAGATTGAAAATTGCTGTGTTAATATAAAAAAGATTCAGAATAGGTGGCTAGGGGAAAAAACACAGATGCAACATAATCAAAGCTTACCCTACAATCCAGAGTAACTACGCGAGCACGTAAGAGACATTACGTGTACCCGTAGTTATTGCACCAGCTAGTGAAAACCTATGGGAAATTCATATTGCAATCCAGAGCAAATTGTTCTTACACTGCAGCAAGAACTCCCTGTAGTTACTCTGGATTGTGCCCTTAATCTTGGTAAGTCTTCTAAAAGTTACTCAGTGAAGTCATCGATGACCATTTCCTGCAAAACCTTTGCTGAATCTGGTTTTCTCTAGACACCAGAAGGCTGCAAGATTTCCTAAAGCTGAAGTCTAGTCACTATTTCATACTCTTATTAGAAAAAGCCCCTTGGAGAGTTGAGTCTATTTCACCGTGCTGTGCCTGAATGAACATTGGAAAGTGCTTTCCAAAGACCAATCCTCTTTATTACAGTAATAACTGTATTTTAAGGGGAAGGGCGCAATCCAGAGTAACTATGGGGAGTCCTTGCTCTGATGTAAGAACAATTTACTCTGGATTACAATATGAATTTCCCATAGGTTTTCACTAGGTGGTGCAGTAACTACGGGTGCACGTAATGTCTCTTACGTGCTACGGTAGTTACTCCGGATTGTAGGGCATGTCTCCTCTACTATTAGATTATTTATATGTAGTGAAAACGTGCTTCAACTATTCTACATCTTCAAAAGCCTGAAACGTATTAAACAGAACAAATTACAGTGCTGTCAGCAAACCACTGCAACTGTCCTTTCTCTGCTATAAGAACATTAGAAAAACATGCTGTTCCCTAGCCCTGGACCACATTAAAGCAGATGGAATTAAGAACCCATGAAAGAAATCACAGAAAGGGCCTGGTAGCCTGACATATTATTAAGACCAATGAAAATATATTTTTACAGCCCAGGAAATGGCAAAGAAATTATTCAGTCACTTCTTGAGACAAATAGTTTTCCAATCTTACCTTTGACCAAAAATCAGGTTGCGACCCACCATGGGTCCTGATCCAGTTTGCATAAGGTTGGATCAGGTTACGACCCACCATGGGTCCTGATCCACTGCTCTAATAGCTTCCCAGGGCATGTGTATTCAGCAAGTTATTTTTGATGTAGGATTGACCCACATTTTAATTGACAGGCAGGTAGTACAGTGGTGCCTCACTTAAAGAGCTTAATTCGTTCCGGAGGCATGCTCTTTAAGTGAAATGCTCTTCAAGTGAAGCAGATTTTCCCATAGGAAATAATGGAAACTCAGACGATTGATTCCACAACCCAAAAAATATTCATATAAAAATATTAACTGTTTATAAAAATGATTACAAAACACTGCAATATAACACTGTACAAAGCACTGCAATATACAGTAACACACAACACTGCAATAAAGAAAATACTGTACAGTACTGAACTGTACTGTACCTTTGAAAACCTTCATGGCTGGTGTGAGGGTTACAGAGAGGGGATGACTTTGACTGCAATCCTAAAAACACTTTCCTGGGAGTAAGACCCATTGGACACAATGGGGCTTACATCCGAATAGACATGATTGGGATTGTGCTCTTTCACAATCACTAATGGAGTCACTGCTATACATTGGCTCAATGGAATCTACTGTCTTTTTGTGCAACTTTAACATTCCCAAGCTGCTGACGGGGAGCAGCACTAGAACATTGATAAGGCACACCTTCCACGCTGCCACACACAGATCCCACATACAGACCTGACTCAGGCTGCTCCCCCCGGATGTCCCATGAGTTCCCTGGCCATGGAAGCCTATTCCAAACTTTGCCCAGGGCCCCACTGTAGCTCAGGCAAGTCTCCTCGTCCCACCTGAGAGTTCTCTTGCCATGGAAGCCTGTTCCAAACTTCCTCAGAAGAACAGAAGAGCTCTTTATTCAAGAAAGTGCTCTTTAAGCAAGTCAAAATTTCTGAGAAAATTTTGCTCTTTATACAAAACGCTCTTTATTCAAGGTACCACTGTATTGTATTTATATGCAGAAATGTTTAACTGCATGGAGTTTATAACTTATCCATAACAAGCAGAAAAGCAGCAGAAAGACAAACTCAGTAAAAACCAGCAGGTAAGCCAATTAAAAGAAAAACAACTAAGCAGCAAAGTACATTTTGAAAGGATTCAACCAAAGGTAAAGGATGCCAGCCTAGAACATAAAAGACTGCAAAAAGAGGAGCATGGGACACATGCTTGAGCTAGGGAAGGAGTTCCACCGTATGGGTATTGCCTCTGAAAGTGGTTGGACCTGTCTTCTATTAACAAATAGAATAGAATAATTGTTCACAATTACATTGCATGCTTTAATGTACAGCAAAGCAAAGTTAAAGCTATCATCCACACAAAGTACATCAACTTGCAGTTACTGTTCTTCTTATAGCTATGTCAAAATATTTAAAAACTTGTGTCATAGGTTACAATCCTAAAGACAGTTTCCTGGGAGTAAGAGCCATTAAAGATAATGGCTTACATTTGAGTAGACATGGTGAGTGAGGATTGTGCTCTTAGTGATAAAAAATTTGACCATACGATGCTTTCAACTAGAAATTAAGGTCCCACTCCTATCCACCTTTCCAGTGCTGACGCAGCCATAATGCAGCCCTGATACAAGATAACAAATGCTCTATTACTTAGAGGAGGCTTCCATGATTGTCTCTCGACCATAGGATCCAGCAGGCACCCCAGTGGCATAGCTGTATCAACATGGTAAAGTTGGATAGGATAGGGCCCTTTAATTCCAGTTTGAAAGACTGTAACCAGAATAATATCTAAAGTTTAACAAACTCTCTAGCAATGTGATTCAGTAGTTTGAAATGTCAAAGCAAGGCTCCTAGATTTATACAAATCTGCAGTTTAAAAAAAAATAGGTAAAAACATAAAGGATGCTTGGGGAAAAAAATTATAAGCACAAGAGTTATTCCAGATTCCTAACATTTCGCTTGGAAGAGCTACCTTTTCCCCCTGGAAGATCCATTGATTAGAGCCTGATTAAAAATGGCCCTGGGGGAACAGTCGGATGCAAAATGACAGCTCCAGGAATGACGCAAGTTACCAACAGTGTGCCATATAATCTAGATATAAACATGAAAATTCTACACCGCGTTACTAAAGATCAAGCATGAGTCACATTTCGGTTGGAGTCTTATGAAGCCAAGTTCACCAAACCATTGGTCCACCCAGGTCATTAACCCAGGTTAATACAGATCAGTGGTGGCTCTGTGTGTCTCTTTCAGATGGGGAGTTCTCTGCAGTGGTGGGATTCAAATAAATTAACAACAGGTTCTATGTCCTAATAACCTAAATTAACAACAGGTTCTATGTCCCATTAATAACCAGATCTCAGAACCAGGCGCTCATTAGCAAAGGGTTCTAAAGAACCTGTGAGAACCCCCTGAAGCCCACCACTGGTTCTCTGTGTACTCTACGGAGATGTCATAAATTAAATCTCAGACCTTCCACAAGCAAAGCAGAACTGTTGCCACTGAGCTATCATCTTTTGCCGTTTGAAATTCAAACAGGTGACATTCCAATTCACAGTTCAGCCTTTTAGCAACTCCACTGGACTCCTTCATGCGAAAGGTTTTGAAGACATAGGGGCATATTTTGCTGACATCAGCAGAAACTATTTCACTGTTATCAGGATCATGTTCACGGTTCATGAATTTTTCTGGCTTGCTGTTTTAATGTTTCAATCCCACCTGTTGCTTGTTGGCCTAAATGACTGCTGAAACTATTAACCAAGTCTCCTGAGAAATCCAAGCAGCTTTGCATTAGAAATCCAACGCTGTCAGGTGTTGCGAGTCAGGTTTCTAGGCCAGTTTGTCTGGCTTGTCTCCATCCACTCAAGCCTATCTGCCTGACCCATTTCCCTGACCTAAAGGCGATCTATATTCAACAGAAATTTGGGGAGAGTGTTCCTTCCACGATGGAGGCACCAAGAACCAGTTTTTGGTAATTCCAACCCGAAGGGGACAAAAAGGCACAGAATGTGTTTTCCTCACTATACTTTACATTGAAAAATCCTTGACTGAGGGACACACTGCCCCAAACCCTGGATCTAGAAGCATGAAATTTGGGGAGCATGTCATGTGGGCATCCACCAAAAACTGATGTTGAGAAATTTAACTCTCAAGGGGGTGAAAAGAGGTGCAATGTTTAACATTGAAGACTTTCTGATCAACACCCAGCCAATTTGGTGCCTAATGCACTGGGAGGGAGGGTGCACTGTTGTGTGGGGGAAGGTGATAACCATGGGGGATGATATGCATGGAGGTGTTGCACTGGGGAGCTGCTGCTGCGCAATGGGGAGATGGTGCTGCACAATAAGGGTTGTTGTTTGGGTTTTTTTTTAACTTCTGTAACACGGGTACATTTTGCTAGTTAAAACATAGCTTCAAGTAAAAATACTAAAGAACTAGGAACGAAGGGATGATAGCCACTAGGACTGTTTCACTAATATTTGTGAAATGCTTTGGACAAAGCAACATGTTTTTATTTAGTTTTGCTCTTCTAGTGCAGTATTGTAGTACAAGGTGTAAAGTAACTCTTCCACAAGGGACAAAAATCATTTGTAGTTCTTGGAGTATTGTGTTAGTGTTATTATGGCCTCTGGCCAATCTTAATATGCAGATTTCAGCAGACTATGGTGTTTTGTTTCATTTTGCTTCAGTGTCAATTATAACTCAAATCCTAAACCTTTCCTAGTCAAGATTCTCACTGACCTCAGCTCAATGAAATGATCTCTCAGTATACATGCTTTGGAGTCAACATATTAAGTAGAAGCAGTATTTTAAGAGATTAAACTTTAAAAACCACAGCAACTAACATAAGAACAACTCATATACATTAATGACAATGCACTCATTACTAGTTTCAAAGATTTTATGTAACTGGGCTGACAATAGGTGATGTGACAAAGCAAATATTTCACTGCTAATATCTACACAGACAGGCATTTCTAATAAATCCTTATTAACACTATTACAACAGAGTTAAGATAATATGCCTCCTGCATATTTTCTGCCACTAGTACAACAGATCAACAAGATGGCAACATATGAAAGAAGATTCCGCAGATGGACTAACCGGAAATGAGATCCAAACAGCCACAAACACAATGAAAATATTTCAGTCCTTTATTTCCAATGCAGCCTCACACACATCCCATATTGTTGTTCTTGAAGGTCATAGGACCAAGCAGAGCAAAATTCAGTGCAGTACGAAGGACACCAGTTAGAAAGCTAGAACCATTATTCCTTCCCACCATGAGTGGGAGAGTTTTCCACTGGGCTGTTTGGATCTTAGCCAAAACCTGTGTGCTGTTCCAAAATTTTTATTCTATTTCCTCTGAGGACCATTAGTCACATAGTTTGAAAAAATTTGCAGTGATCATGAGAAGCCAGAAAAAAAGAAAAGTCAGAAAAATACTTTAAGATGTTATTTCATCATTATTCTTTAAAGAGGATCTGATACAGAAAGGGAAAATAAAACCTTAACTTTTGAAATAGAAGATGTTCATATGAGAAGCACAAAAGTTCAGTTCCACAGATAAGTTGTTAAGGCCCAGGAACTTAGCAGAAATAATATTTTACTGCACTGCACTTTCAAAAAGCAGCTCGCTGTAGTAAGGAAATAAATCATTAATACAGTGGCTCTTTCTTCCTCAATAGTTTTAGTAAATTTGTGGGGGGATCCTTTACAAAATTCCACTGATAAACTTCTCCGTCAAGGGGGAGAGAAGAGAATCACATCATCTTCTACCCACACAGAGTGACATGCGCACATTTGGCGACTATAATAATCACCACCACATTTCCATTTTAATAAACTCTGACTTCTTCAGTCATGTGTAACAGCTGCAGCTGATTTCCTGGGATGAGGGAAAGGATAAAATCGTAGAGGAAAATCAAATCATAAAAACTGTAAACTGAATAAAGCAATGACTTTAGCAGAGTTCAGGCTTTGTAGTCCTAGTCAGAGTCCGGATTATGGCACAGCTATGCAGGTAGATTCTCATTAAAAACGCTTTCTCTTGATGATTTCTGGTTTCCAACTCACAGGATGAGTTTCTTCAGTCTGAAAGTTTTGTTTTTTTTAAAAAAAAAAAAGATTAGAATTTTATTCTAGTTGGAACTTTATACAAGCTTTAATCTTATATTTAATCTTATATTTAATAAATCAGTTCCTATGAATTAACACATTAGCTCACAGTTTCTTGCTTTGCTTCATATAATTATATGCAGTGGTGCCTTGGTTTACGAGCATAATTTGTTCCAGAAGCAAGCTTGTAATCCAAATGCTTGTAATCCAAATAAGATCCTCCCATAGGAAATAATGGAAACTCAGATTATTGGTTCCACAACCCAAAAATAGTTATATAAAAATATTTACTGTATGTAAAAATTTAAAAAACACTGTAATAAATAAAATACCGTACAGTACTAAACTGTACTGTACCTTTGAAAACCTCCATAGCTAGTGTTAAGGGAAACTAGAGAGAGAAGGGATTTTGTAGGATGACCTTCACTATCACTAATGGAGTCACTGCTCTCCATTGGCTCAATGGAATCTTTTTCTTTTTGTGCAGCTTTACTATTTCTATGAGGCTGTTGGGGAGCAGGACTGTAACACTGATAAGGCACACCTTCCACGCTGCCATACACAGATCCCACACATACCTGGCTCAGGCTATTCTCCCCTGACCCACACTCGTGTGTTCACTGGCCATGGAAGCCTGTTCCAAACTTTGCCCAGGGCCCCACCCCAGCTCAAGCCACCCCCAACTCCAGTCTCATCTGTGAGTTCCCTGGCCATGGAAGCTTTTTCCAAACTTCCTCAGCAGTGCTCATCTTCCAAGACAGTGCTCCTAAACCAAGACAAAATTTCTGAGAAAATTTTGCTCTTAGTCGTAAACACTCTTAATTCAAGTCACTCTTAAACCAAGGCACCACTGGACGTAAATACGACATATACAGTTTTTTTAAAACTGCAGTTACACTGCCAATAAAAATTATTCCGAGAAATAGGTATTGCACTGTTTTTATTTTACACACAAAGAAACCACAGATATTTCTATTTACTGGTAACCACAAGGATTTTTGGAAGAAAAAATTCTGTATCCCAGAAATTTTAGGTCCTACTAAAGTAGTTTTGCACTGCAATCCTAATCTTCAGTTACTCCTAGTACAATTCCTATGCTGGCCTGGGTGTGTCACAAAAATACTATAAGGCATTTCCAACAAACAAAACAAAACCAAAAAAACTTCCAAACTACTCCTGGGGGGATTAGACCAGCATGCAGTCATGTGCTGACTTTCCCACACCACCATAGGAACAAGCAGCAGATGAGTTGTGCCAGCCTAAATTGGTTACGATTGCACCCTCACTGACATACCTCTGGCCAAGACATGTAAGAACCAAAGTTTTTATTTCAATACTGAAATGAAATTGATTAGTTAAAAACCTGGGATCTACCGGTATTTCTTTCCTAAAAACTACTAGAATTTGTCCAGTAAAGGACAAATTTTTATTAAAGGACAAAGTCTTATTAATTTCTCATTATAGGGACTACAGATGACACCAGCACTCAATTCTATTTGCTGCATCATGTAACCAACACAGCAATGAAAGCCTATCTGCTTTTAAAATGTAGCAGTAGTCTCCATCTCTATAATGAATGGGATCTATATTCCTTACTCTGGTGCAAGATTCTTCCATCAGAGCAAGAAGTCCTTGCTCCAAAGGAAAAACATCTGTGGATGCTGCCCTCTGTCTAACAGCCTGTAACAAATGAAGAATTTTCTACACAGTGCAGCAGCTTGTGGAGAACGGCAAACACACTCAGGATGCTTTTAATGCTGAGCCTGCTGTCGATTTCTTCAGACTGCTTGGCAATGCAGTCTTTGGTGCTGTAGTGCTGTATCACCTTACTTCTCCTCCTTCATAACACCCACTTTAAATAAAACAGAAGTGTGGAACATGCTGAGTGTGATCTCGAGTTCCACACTACCTGTTATTTACAAGGGACCACACAAAGGACAAAACGTGCACCTCTCCTACCCACACACAGACAGTGATTTACATCCCTTGGTCTTTCCTCATACAATTCCTTGCATACTCCCTACATGCCCCACATTTCCTGTTTTATTTAAAGGAAAATAAAAGCAAATTGCCACAATTTGTGTGGTTTGTCTACTACAACAGATGCTACACTACTAGAGTAGAATCACTACTCTAATTAAGAGATAAGGCAATGAATTTTCTAATGTGTGAAGGATGATCTATCCTTGGGCTGATCCTTTCTGTACTACACAAATACATACTGTACACCATTTTATAAGCACCCCAAATCCAGCTCCTGAACACCTGAAAAAATGCTACATTTTTCATTAATCTGTTACAAAGTTTAAACCAGGCATCCCAAATGACCTCAATCTAAAAATACTGCTTTGAACCTTGCAATCCTAACCACACTTTCCTGGGAGTAAGAAGTATTGAACACAATGGAACTTACTTCTAAGAAGACATGCTTAGGATTGCACTATAAATGAGATAACCCTATTCCATGAGACATGGTTGCTTGGTCTTTGCTTAGTTGCTAAGTAATCAGTAGCCATTCTCTTCTGGGAATAAATGCTTCCAGAATCTGTCCTAAGAGCATCTTAAATAGTTTTTTACATAAATCTGTCAATAAGGTTGTAATATTTTTCCATACCGCAGAATCATCTTCTTTGTAGACTTTTATAGTTTTATCTGCTTCAGCAGTAAGAAGCCTGCTTTCAGACTGATCAAATGCACAAGCAAATATGCCAGATTCACTGTCCAATGATCCAGGCTGTACAGCTGCATGTACTCTCTGGAAGTTGTACCCAGTTCTCCAGTCCCAAAGATGCATAGTACCATTGTCAGCTAAGAAAGTAAATACAGCATTATTTATCCGCTTAAAGATTCAGAAGTACAAAAGGTAGTACGCCAAGACAGTTGATATGAGAAAGACATTAAATTCCACATCAGTTTTTTTAACACTTGCTGCATGGACCACAAAAGGTATCCAAACCTTACTACTACCTGCTTTATCTGGCTAAACCTCTTGAATTTTATCCCAGATCTAGAAGTCTAAGATAGCAGAAATATATTTCCCCCTGTGTAGATGTCTCCATCAAAGCGGTCAATAGGAAGAAGTGATGGTCATGGTTAAGCCCAGAAGATCTGAGGCACCTTAAAAAAATCAACTCAGCAGGATACAATCCACTTCACTTTTTGCCAACTACAGTTCCACTCAAACACTGAGTAAACATGGTAAACTAGCAAAAACATGGGAAGTTATATTAAATGTTATGTAACGAAGGCTACAATCCAGAGTAACTACAGGATCTTTTACACCAACGTAGTTACAGTGCCACCTATGGGAAATGCATAGAGCAATCCAGAGTAAGTTCCTCTTACGTCTTCCTGTAGTTACTCTGGACTGTAGGGTCAAGCACATTTAGTGCCACTATTTATTGTCAGTGTAGTGTATATACCCATCAGTGTCAATGTAGTGTATATACCTATAAATTCCTGCTGGGCAGGTATCAATATAAATCATCAACACCTACAAATAAAAAATCCAAAAGCTAAAGCAAAATAAAAAATCCAAAAGCTAAAGCAAAATCAGCATGTGCAGCATGTGATCAGCCAGTGAATGAAGATCCAGTATCGCTTTTCAAATGCTTGCTGGAATTATGCTGTAAAAATGTTTTACACTTGTTTGCAAATTACCATATTGTTAAACTGATGAGTTTCTCTTGGGAGATAATATAATAGCACCCGTATTATGAAATCACCAAAAAGGCCCTAATCCTTGTCCCCAAAAATCTGACTACAAATAGGATTTGTAACAAGGTTGTTCTAATAAGCCTTGAGCACTGATTGAATGTTTTGTCTCCAGTGTCCTAACAGTGAATTCAGAGCCACTCTCTGGCTCACGCACTGAGAAAAGCTCTTATGCACATTATTTGTAAATTCTCACTGTACCTCCAGAAACCAGAACTCCATCTGAATTCACAGCCAGAGTATTGATGATAGCACTATGACCAGACAGATTCTGGATGAAGTTGCCATCAGGGAATTTCCATTGCTTAATATTATCCGGAGAACCAGATGCAAATGTATACCTGTAACAAAATGTAGAAATCAGTAAGAATTCAGTATCCAGTTAATAAAATTTGCGTTTGATTATTGTTTATAAACAAGTTTTATAAACCAGTTTTGAACAAGAAAGTTCAACAAGTACTTTACATAGCTAATTAAATGGTTCCTTATCCTCAGAAGGGTGTAGGAGACCATCAAACAGTCAACCAGAAAATACTTTATGCTGGAGTAAAGGAATGTTCTCTTCCTACAACATGCAAAAGGAGCACCTTTTAACAGTACAATTAAAACGAGTACTTGACGAGCACCTGTTGGGGATGATCTAGGATTTCCTGCTGCAGACAGGGGGTTGGACTAGATGACCAACTAGGTCCCTTTCAACTCTATGATTCTATGAATTGCAGCTATAGTTAAGTCTAACAGCATTTTCTTCAAATAAGAATGGCACTGCTTATTGGAAATAATCTATGGTTTGGAGTTAATATTTTATCTAAATTTTAAACTTGAGAAAACCTCAAGAGGACTGTTCAACGAGGACATGAAATTCCCATTTGAATCAATATGGCAATGTTCAAGTCTGTGGCAAACATTCATTTTCAGATTAAGCATCATGGATTTCCAAAATACTGTATGCATGCCCTTTAGTTACAAAAAAACAAAGGTGATAAACCTTTGCACAGTGCAAAAGAAAACCTTTTCTGCACAGTGCAACACATACAAACCAACAGAAATAATAAAAATCAGCAAATTAAAACCTGCTTAGATGATATGCTGAAAATGGCAAAACACACACAGGTTCAATGATTAATTTAAATTAGACCTGCAGTTGCCAAATTTACAACCACAGTAAACCAAAAATGTGGTCCCTGATCTGGGAAATTCTGGTCATTTGGACCTATTGCTTGGCAGCCCAGAAGGCTGGGCAATAGGACATCTAAGCAGAAGTGACTGCCCAGAACATCTTAGCACCTAGATGTTCTCATTGAAGAGCCATGTGGGGCTGGAACAGTAAGCTCTGCTCACAGAGAAGGTATTTCCCCAAATGTCGGTTTTGGCTCCAGGACTGGGGTTTGGAGGAGCCTGACAATGCTATGTGCCAATGAAAAAAAGCTATTTTCTAAACAAAGAAAACACAATGTAGAGCACACTGCAAAGCAGTCATCTAGCATATCTGCACTAAGAACTGGGTTGTAGCTACCCAATAATTGTGTACAAAAAAAGAATTGAAAAATCTTACTGTCTTGGGTGCAGTACAACAGCTCGTACTGATTTCTTGTGATTTGTTAAAGTGACACGAGTTTTTCCTGCCACCATGTCCCAAAGCCGGATAGTGGTATCATGACTTCCTGTGAATTAAAAACATTTTTAAGAAACATACAATGTAGCATTAATATTCTAAACTGTAGCTTAGCTTCTAAATTGATCTTTTGCAAAAGGAATGTACTTCCACGCACAGGGAAGTGGCTGGAAACTGGCTGGGAACCTCATTTACGTTCACAAGATATATACTTTGGAGACAATGCTCAATTGTAAAAAATTTAATAAAGGAATTTTTTAAAATATCATTCTCATTACTTTCTACACACACCTCATATATGATGAATTTTACAAAGAATTAACATCCACATTGCAACTAATGCTTTTTAAAAAGTGGTGCTTGTTTTAAATTGAGTATTGCAGCAATATGATGGTGCCTGAACAGCAAGTACATACTTTGACAGAATATCATACCTGTGATAATTTGTGGTTCTGCTGCTTGGCACTTCACTGTTGCCACTGCATTTGTGTGTCCTGACAATGTATGCACACTAGCTTTGGTTCTCACATCCCAAATCTAACAAGGAAAAAATTCAGTTACTTGTGTCATCAATCAAATGTTTGTTACTGCTCTAAATCCATTTTGCCTGCATTCTCACTTTATAACCCACTCAAATATATATTTTCTCAGCAAGATGCATTTATTAACTGTTTTATGTATTAACTGCACTGTTTGCAGCACTTACAGCTAGCAACTTGCCAAGCTTTCCTTGGTCCATTTACAAAGCCCAGCAAGTTTTTAACTATATGGTAGAGCTACAATATACAGTATGCTACATTAGGATATTAGGTTTGCTTTGACACTAGCTCTACTGTTCAATGCTAAATCAGGAAAACTAATTCTGCTATGGAATAATGACCTTAGAACTCATCAATTCTTGTTTTACTTACACGTGCAGTTGAATCTCTGCTGCATGTTACAAGTACATCTATTGTTGGGTGCAAATCCAAACCATAAACAGCACTTAAGTGACCATGGTAATGCCTAATAACCTAGATACAGATAAATACATTTTAATTAAAATTGGGTGTTCCATCAAACAATCTTTAAATTGTTGACATATTTCAGTTACTGTCATTGTGTTTATATTTACCTTATTATATTCAAGATCCCAGCATTTGACTTGTTTATCTTCTCCACAAGAGAAGAGGTATGGGCTTCTTCCACTGACTATTACACCTCGAACCGTACTAATGTGCCCAGTCAGAGACAACTTTAATTTGCCGCTAGCAAGGTCCCAGATCTGTAGCAAAAGAAGCAAGATGTATATAGTCTTGCAAAACCAGCTGCCAAACCTTATCCATTCAATAGAGACCGCAGCTACAATCCAGAGTATCTACTGAACCTTTTACACGGACATAGTTACGGTGCAACCTATAGGAAATGCATTGAGCAATCCAGAGTAAGTGCCTCTTGCGTCTTCCCGTAGTTACTGTGTATTGTAGGGCAAGAGTCAAGTCTAGGGTACTTAACTGAAAACAGCAGGCCTGAATACAAGCAAAAGGTTAACCTGAACTTAGGCACGGTTCAGTGTTCTGGGGATCAGAATTAAAGAGGAGGAATGAAAATACATTTCAAATAAATACTGTGAGAAGCACTCACAATACTGAAACACAAGTATAAATGGCACAGAACATCAATTAGTCAGTCCTTACCTTTATTGTTCTGTCAGCAGAGCCAGTAACAAACCACTGATTTCCTGGTTCTACTGCAATACATCGTACCCAGCCCAAGTGACCACTGATAACCTATAGTGGTTTAAAAATGCATTTTTTAAAGATTTTGAACATCAACATTTGCCAACTACATAGAAATGAATGTACGCATTTTGATTCATAATCAAAATCTGTAGCTTATTGTTAGTTTATTGGCTTGATTAGAGGTCATAACATACTCTGCATTCCATCTGGAAGTGAAGGGTTCTACGAGTGTATTGTAAGTCAGTGAGAAAGGAAGTACAGTATACACATGCTGTAATTATTATTATTATTATTATTATTATTATTATTATTATTATATTACCTACAAGGCTTTCCTGAAATGAGATGTTAATTTCCAGATACTAGAAAACTAAGAATATCTAGAATTCCTTTCTGATTTATCTTTGCAGCTTACAGACTACTTACTCTGTACAATTTCCATGGGGGGTGCCACTGTGGTTTTGGCATTGTTGGAGCCTTCTTTAACATCAATGCAGAGTTTTTGTTTCCACCTGCTTCCATCATAGCCTAAAAATCAAACAAATTAAAAACATTAAATATTTGATCCTAATCTTAAGAATCCCTATATGCTTTTACAGTCCATAAGGTCATAATGCACATGGTTATTCAATACTGTCCTGTTACAAAGAGTTCCTAAGATATTCACTGAAACATTGGAATCGTATCTGAAAAGCCTGTTGCATATTTATTAGAGACTCACTATTAACGAGACTTACCAGAGTCAACCCTGGAGGCTGTGAGCGCTCAGCAATCCCAGCATGTCTGTATATATCACCTACACCAGCAGCAGTTCGATTTGCTTCTGTTCTGGAGGAGGGGAAAAAAACAACCATATCACCTTTGTTCTCAAAGTGGGGAGCAGGAAGCTTTAGAGTGGTCGTGGCTTCATTTCAGGGGGAGGTCGGCACAAAAAGCTGGTACTACCATTTTGGAATCTGACACTGGGTAGTTTGCAATTAATCCTATTCACATAACAATTCACAAAATGCACAAAAGCATTCATAAAATGCTTTTTTTAAAAAAAAGTCCAGAATGGTGACCTCCAAACCCCCCCCCCCCCCAAAAAAAAAGATCATCAGTGGAATCATAGGTCTGAGAGGTAAAGAGGGGCTGGACCACACTATCATCATAATTCACAATCACATCAGAATAATACTTGAAGTAAGTTTATACAGAAACTGGATGAAACTAACAGAATTAGGTTGGCATTATTGAAAAATTGTAAAGATCAAAATTATGAATAAAATAGTGTTTATATTTTTCATACTAATACATACTTCTGGGTTTTAAGCTGCAGTTTTTACTTTAGATTTTTCTTAGTTATTAAAAATAAAGGATAATTACTTGGACTGAGAAGGAGGAAGTGCCACAGCTAGTGACTGAGCTGCTGATTCACTAGGCATCCTCTGGATTTTTGTGTCTGCAGTCAAGGCCACTCCTAATGAAAAGGACACCCAGTTAAGATAAATCTCAACAAGTACTTTTGCAATGGTTTGCACAATAATGTGCAATGGTTTGCACAATAACACAATAATACATCATTGTTATATTCTAAAATAGCAACATTTAAAAACTCAGAAGCCATTACTGGTCATATACCCTGTATACCTAAAGCAGTAAAACCATGAACTTCAGATTACTTTAATCTTATTTGGTTTCAGTGGGACCAAATAACAGTACCTTTTTTGAAAAGCAAGATGACATTTTATAGAACAGACTGAAACTAATTCCTACTGCACAGATGAAAGTACATTTCTACTGTACAGATGAAATTAATGACTTTGTAACAAAGAAAAACAAATATTTTGCATACTGTAAAAGTGGCTGTGGGTGACACAAGTGGTTAAGACACTGTGCTTGTTAAACAGCAGGCCGGGGTTTGAGACCTGGGTCCCCACAAGACAGGGGGAGCTCCTGTCCTTACCCCAGCTCTGCGACGCAGCTGGAATCAATCGTATCGGCTCTGCCATTCCATTGGACTATTTCAGTAGTGTGGAGAGGGGGGATTTGCTGTGTGGGTAACAGCCTATCCTCCATATCAATCTACCCAGGCCTTCGTGCTTTGCATGCAGCGTCGAGCATGATACCAGTCTTTCAAGACTGATGGATGCCAAGTATTGTAAAAGTAAATACCATGTGATCTAAATGAGGTGTTTGAGGACACATTTACAGTTTGATTCAGAGCTGTCTGAGCACATCCACTGCAATCCCAGCACTGGGTATAGCAAACACACTGTATGACATTTTTGCATCACGCAGAGAGCAAGCAGTACTGGTGAGGAGACCTTCAGCATCACAGCAGTAACCTGGAACACTGCTGGAGTTCAGGCAAGTACTGAGCAACAGGAAGGCATAGGGAAGGTGGTGGGAAAACCAGAGAAGGGATGGTGGAAGAGGGGAAGGAACAGATGTTTGAAAATCCCAAATCAGTAGGCTGGGGCTTCACTCAAGAGAAAGGGAATGAAATCCCTTTCTATCCTGCCAAGGAAATCACAAACTTGCTTAGATCCAGTGGTAGTCATTTGGAGCTACTGTTCTTGTGCTGGATAGGACTGGCCATTAAAGTAGGTATTTCATAAAGCTGTAGGTACAAAATACCTATTAGACAATTCCTAATTAACCCTACAATCCAGATTAACTATGGGAGAATGTAAGAGACATCTACATCGACATAGTTATGGCACAACCTAGTGAAAACCTATGGGAAATTCATAATGCAATCCAGAGTACATTGTTCTTACGTAGTTACTCTAGATTGTGCCCTTAATTGATATTTGATCAATATATTCCTAGTTTTTTTCTCAATTACCACTGACAATGTTCAACACTATCCAAACCTTCTAGTCATGGAAAATTTCCTTCTTTAAGAAATGGGAGACTGTAAACGCTCTAATATATACTGGCAACAATTTTCTTCTAAACTATACAAATACAAATCTAAGCATCTTTATTCAAAAATTGTACTGAAAGTTACAGGTAAGTATGTAAAGGAGTGCAACCACAGACTCAGTATGCATTCTTATTTATAAGGATCATTACTAGTACAACTGCTTTTTATAATGTGCACTGAAGATGCCTGTACATACATGCTCGCAAGACACGTTTTAGTATCCAATGCTTAACTTTCATTAATATGGAATATTTATCAAACATCACATCTGTTTTCAGAGAGATTTGCACTGAACTTTGAACAGCAGCTGCACTGAACAGATTTTTGAACAGCAGCTTACTCACCTGGTCCAGGAGGATATGGATGTGTTCCTGTGATCAAATATTCATTATCTTCTCCTAGAGAGCAACAGATTCCTCAAATATTACTTTACAACAGATGATATTAAGCTACCAAAAACCTAGACTACTAAATGTGTTTTGAAGCAGAAATACATTCTAATCAAATATTATACAGGCAGCCCAATCCAGAGCAACTATTCCTTGCACATAAGAGGCCTTAGGGTGCCCTATCTATCACTAGGGTGGAGCAACTGCAAGATGCTCCAGCCCACTTACTCTGGAAGAGGCTTAGGGCAGAGCAAGGCAACATAGGGTGCCCTAAGAGAGGTGGACCTGCTCTGCCCTAACTGGGGCAGCCTAAGCACTTCAGGAGAGGCATGTTGAGGGCATGTTTAGCATTGCCTAGGGCAGAGCAGTTCCTCTGTATCCAGAGCCTGTTTTCAAGGCAGAAATGCCCTCTTCCAGCCCTCAGAGTTATACCACCTCAGGAGCAGGTACAGTAATGAGTAGACCCATAGGAGTCCATGATAAGGCCTGAGTAAGAACGGCAGTGCTGACCAAAAATCTGAGTTCTTGGCCAGCCTAGCTGCAACCCCTGCCTCTCAACCTCAGGATATGGAACAACTACGGCAGCCCACTAACCTGGGGATACAGCAGGCCACTCCAAACATCCAACCTCCACTAGAGGTACTGCAGCTGTAACTGGTTGTCAGGAACTTCTGGGCTTTCTTATAAGGCAGACACCAGTTCAGTGTTCAGTGTGATCTGTTCCTTGTTCAGTGTGATCTGAGGGGGGTCTCCTCAGGAGCAAGTCCTCCCCATGTGTCAATTACATAGCATGCTCTGGAGCAGTTAGGGCAGCCCAGGCTTCCTGACTCTCTGGATGCAGCATAACTTTATGTTCTGGATACAGATTAGTTAGGAGAGAGCAGTTAGGGCAGAGCAGGCTGAATTTGCTCTGGATTGCACCCTTAGTTGATATCATTCATACTTTCCAAATTGCCACTCATTTTTATCCTATAAAGTTATGTTTCTTTTTCTGTGCATGTTTTGAACGAGAAACAGGACTCATCTTTTTTATGTGACTGACTGAACTAAAAATATTCCAAAAGCAACAGCAGAATATGTTCATGAGGACTAATGAAAAGTTTAATGAATAAGCTTCTGAGTTCATTTACACTTCATTAGGCTGAATGTTTGGTTTTGTCTAACAAAAATAGAGGGACAGGAGAAAAAGTTTTGCTAAGCATGATAAAATTGATGGCTGCAATCCTAAAGACACTTTTCTGGAGTAAGACCCATTGAACTTAATGGGGCTTACTTTTGAGTAGACATGGTTAGGACTGTGCTCAATGACTGGAATTTCTAACCTACTTAAAATGAAACAGATGTGTAATGCAGATTTAAATAGATTAGAGCAGAGGTTCTCACACTGAGGGTTTGAGGCCCAATTTTTTATGGTTCATAGAACTCTGTGACAGGGTAGATTAATTAGGCTATGTGCATCATAACCTGTTTCTTGAGGAAGGCACAACTGGCAAAAATCACTCCTTCCCCCCTTATGTGGATAGAAATGCCTTCATCAGCGTATGCAGCCCTTACTTTTTTTAAAAAAGCACCATACCTTGATTTTGAAGATACTGCTTATGACCAAAAGAATCAATATGAGATCCCTTCTCGCGAGCATTTTCTTTCAGGACTGGCATGTGGAGCACAGAATTGTATTCCGTATGAAGTTTGACTGACATCTTTATTTTGTGGCTGTTTTAGAAAATACTTCATTAAATCTTTATCATAACAATTACTGGGCAATTCATACACATAAAAATATCCAGACACACAATACTGCATTTACTCAAATCTAATGCACCATCAAATCTAACACGCACCCTATACTTATACCACATTAACTTGAATCTAATTAACCATAAAATCTAATGCACAACCTGATTTTGAAGACCAACACTACAATCCAGAGTAACTACAGGAAAAGGTAAGAGGCATGAGGCATTTACTCTGGGTTGCTCTATGCATTTCCCATAGATTCCCATAGGTGGCACCGTAACTACACTGTAAAAGGTCCTGTAGTTACTCTGGATTGTAGCCTAAATTCGACTGAAAAGGTGAGCATTAGAGTCAAGTAAATAAAGTAAGTTTATATTGATGGGGCTCAGGTTGCTATAAACTGATATTCAGGGCACAATCCAGAATAACTACGGGGAGTCCTTGCTCCAGTGTAAGAACGTTTTGGTCTATATTGCAATATGAATTTCCCATAGGTTTTCACTAGGTGGTGCCGTAACTACAGGTGCACTTAATGTCTCATAAGGTGCACGTAGTTACTCTGGATTGTAGGTATACTCAATTTAAGGCAACATTTTCCGAATTTGGCTTTTTTACATACACCATCTTAACTAAAGCATTTTTAACATCAACAGAAATTTAATAGAAGTTTTTTCATAAGGGTTATGATTAACTGTATTCATTTTTGCCACCAATAAAAGAGATCTCAAACAATGGATTAGTGTGTGAATACAGCTTAATTTTAACTTTGAGGAAACACCATCCTATCCTTAAAGGCTGCCAAATATTGACTGCAAGACATTCAGAACAGTTATTTCTCATATCTGCAAATGAGCAATAGCATAAATGGGGTTCCTGCAAAATGAAACTATGGAAAGCACAGAGACTGGCCATACAAAACAGCCATGGGACTTCCTCCAGGCAGTGAAATCACTCAAGTAGTGGAAAAATTTGAATCAGCTAGCGATGCATGAAGCTGAGCTGAGGTTTTCCAGACTGGAGGACAGACAGGGAGTGGGGAGGTAGCAAATGGTGTGAACAGCAGAAAGGAGAGACAGAAAGAGCGGAGGAGTAGCAGCAAGGGGCTGGAAGGAAAAAGGAAAGAACATGATGAGGCAACAAAGGTCAGCAAAGAAAGGCAGAGGGATGAGTTGGCAAGAAGCAAAAAAAGCTGGAGCAATAGGGACTAGGCAAGGAAGATTCTTCGAAGAGGGAAAACGCAGATGCAGTAAGCTGGACAAGGGAAAGACATTGGAAGGTACCAAGATGGGATAGAAAAAAGTTAGGCCATTTGACCCAAGCACTTTCCTTGAAGAGTTGCATGCTGGCCCCCATATGAAGTGCAAATCCCATATGACTTTGCACCCACTAGGGAGTGCCAGAAATTCACTCCTAAGATAGGAGGGACAGGATACAGGGATAGGACATAGAGTAGCATGGAACCCTGCTATCTCACCTTCTTTCATCCAGCTGTATGGGTTTTGCATTGTCAGCCACAAACATGTCATGAGTTCTCTTCAAAGATCTGAATACAAGGGTATGCACCGAGTGCTTTTGTACTTCCTAAAGGAAAGAAAAATTTCAGTTAAAACTTTGACAGTCACAATTTCTTACACAGCAGAGATCTACAAATAATGTTCTTTTTGTTTAGGACTAGGCCATAATTTGTGATCAGCATTGATCCTTCCCCTTCTTGTGCATGTGCCACAAAAAAGGGGTTTCGTATCAAAACACTCAGCATAAAGCAACTTGGAGTAAGGAGAGGATCTCTCACATTTTTAGAACATTCTCCCAAGTTCATGTATCAGTTTTTGAGGAGGTATGGTCAGGAAATCAGACAGGCCCAACTCTGCATGCCTTTTTGCGTTCTATGAGGATACACAGAACACTTCCTCCTGCTTTTAGCTTATGCTTTTACTATTTTATTTTTAACAGTATCTTTGATATGAACCTTTTTTGGGCAGGAATTGGGCAGGAACCTGGAATTGTTTTTTTAAAACAAAATCATAACTGGCATTAAAATGTGGAACTGGAAATTAACTAACAGCTGGTACCAGCTATTTTAAAAATTATAGTCATAGCAGACTGGCCCTACAATCCAGAGTAACTACGGGAGCACATAAGAGACATTACGTGTACCCGTAGTTATTGCACCAGCTAATGAAAACCTATGGGAAATTCATATGCACCAGCTAATGAAAACCTATGGGAAATTCATTTTCCTATGGAACAATCCAGAGCAAATTGTTCTTACACTGGAGCAAGGAGTCCCCGTAGTTACTCTGGATTGCGCCCTTAGTCTGAAATGAACTGATTACAATTGCAACAAACCAATAGTCAAAAAATACAACATGCAATTCTTATGGTGACTATTTTGTGACATTTTAGGTGGCTCTAATCTATCTATCTATATACATATAACTGAAAAGTCACTGACTGACTCACTCATATACTGACACACTCATTCATCAATGGCCAGCCAAAACCAGTGGGCCTAGAAGTGTGAAATTTGGGGAGGGTGTTCTTCCATAACAGAGGCACCCACCAAGAACCGGTTATTCCAACTGGACAGGAGTGAAATGGGCTGCAATGGATTTTCCTCCCTATACTTTGCATTGAAGAATCCCTGACTAAGGGATGGTCTGCCCCAACCCCCAAACCTAGAAGTGTGAAATTCAGGGACTGCGTTCCTTCTGTGACATCAACACCCACCAAGAACCAATGCTGAGAAATTTAACCCTTACAGGGCTGAAAGGGGTGCAATATGTTTTTGTTCTATACTTAATATTGAAGACTGATCAACATGCATTGGGAGGGAGGGTGCACAGGGGGTGATGGTGCGCATGGGAATGTTGTATAGGAGTATTGCACATGGAGGTGTTGCTCATGGGGGATGATGTGCATGGGGAGATGGTGTACGTGGGTATTGCTCATGGGGGTTGTTGCACATGGCTGATGATGCACATTGTGGGGATGATGCATATGGTGTGCATGGGGGATGTTGTATGGGGGTATTGCGCACAGGGAGATGGTGTGCATGGGGAGCTGTCGTACGGGGGTGTTGTGCATGGGGGATGGTGTGTATTGCGGGACGGTGCACAGGGGGGGATGTTGTACGGCGGTATTGCACATGGGGGTGTTGCACATGGGGTGTGGCATATGGTGCATATGGGGGATATTGTATGAGAGTATTGTGCATGCGGAACAATGAACATGGAGGGACAGTGGGCCGTGGGGGGAATTTTACTTCTGCAATGTGGGCATGTTTTCGCTAGTAAAACACATGTTTTCTTGTGCCTAACTTGATTCCGTTCTTTTTCATTTCAGTGTAGCTTCCCCATCCGGCCTATAGGACAGCAAAATAAAAACACATGAAGAAAGCAAGCTATTCTAGCTAGTAGTTGTTTATTTTGCAATGGAATACTCTAGGAATAGACTGTTAATTTTCTCCTTCTATGGAGACAAATATGGATCTCATTACATTTAGGTCAACAATCTGTTCTCCATTCTAAGATGAATGGGATGCAAATCTACACATAAAAGCTTTTATCTGGCCAATCTAGCTGGCCACTGTTCATATATTTAGTGCTCAGAACTCCTCTGAATTTATATCCACCATAAAAATCCACTAAAAACAAACACAGTAGAGGATATTATTCACAGTACATTAAATATAATCTATTACCTTTGTTCACGCCTGAGATCACAGAACTGCTGCTCATTATTGTTGGCTCAAGTGATGAATTAATCATATTAACAGGCTGCCATAGTTACACTGAGCATTTGTTATTGAAGTCTATTAATTTTGAGACATTGGAATGTTCTACCTTTGCCTTTCGATAAGTGTCCCTTTGACAAATGCGCCACAATCCCTGGCATAGGAGGATTTGCTTCAAATGTGCAAGGTGATGTGAGAGTGGTAAAGGTTAACTCCAGCACTTATTTCTGAACAATAAAACAATTCAATTTGTATCTGAAAAAATTATTTGTATCCCAAAACAGCTTCCTTATCTTTCCATGCAAGATGGAACCACATTTTGTAGAATATTCATTTCCTGAAATTTCAAGTGTTTTTTATAGGCAAGTTCATATTATGCACAATACAAAAATAGCCCTGGTGACCTCCCTTTCCCCGGCTGCATTTTCTCTTTATTAGCACCATGCTATCCAAATTTAGATTGTTAATTATTGAGGTGGTGCATATACTTTATACACAACTCTATAGTGCACTACATTAATAAAAATTCTTCTGGATTAAGCGCTATCTAATACACTGAAGTGGTCAAACATTTGTGTGATCTGGAAATACTTTAAAAGGAAGGTTCTTGTATATAATCCTGCCAGGATGAAACTGAATCCAAGATGCAAAGAAGTCTGCAATACGAGACACCTCTTGAGAAGTGGCAACTGGGTTTTCTAAGCAATTTTCTCTAAACATCTTATATTAACTTTCTTAAGAATCCAAAAGAAAGTAAAAACAAACAAACAAAAAGCAGGATTCAGTGAATTTCTCCTGTATTCTCCTGAATATACTATGGCTTTCAAAGCCCCTCTTCCAACACCTTACCTTCCAGAGAGCCCAGTTTACAATGCAGCAAAAACAGAAGTAATCAAGAAGGGGGAAATTTCAGGTGTGCTTATGGATGCATGAAACACTTAAGACCATATGGATTCCAATTAAAAATACTGACTCATTAAACCTATTATCTGGCACAGTGCATGCCATGGCACATCAATGTGCTATGAATGGTCCACAAGTGTACTGCAGGAGTTTGGGGAATTAAAACTTGATGTGCTTGATAACATCATTCCCAGCCATGACATCGCTTCCAGGTTAACCACATCACGTCCACTGGATCCCGGTCAGATGACAAGTAGGTCCTAGCACTAAAGGTTTGGGAACCAGCTAAGAGGGTCTTTGACCGGTCTTCCTCCCAAAATGACAATGTGGGGAATTCCTGGAGACCCACTCAATGCTCCTGGACTGTCATCACTCATTGCCTCAACCCAAACCAGAACACCAGCACTGGACCTGGACATCACTTGCGCACTGAGGCCTTCTTGAGGAATGCAGTCACCCTAGAGGACTGGGGCCCCTCAGAACATGCTCAGCTCCCTGGGCACAGCTGTGAAGAATTGAGGCACAAGTTTGCAAGGCTGCAATCCAATTCACACTGTTCCTGGACTAAGCTCCATTCACTCTAGTGTGGCTTACATCTGAGTAGATCTGCCTAGGAGTGGACAGTGAGGCTGCAGCTCTATCCCCTTCCCTGGGAGCAAGCACCAGGGACTCCAATGGGGCATACATCTGAGTAGACCTGCCTAGGAGAGGACAGTGAGGCTGCAGCCCTATCCCCTTTCCTGGAAGCAAGCGCCAGGGACTTCAACGGGGCTCACATCTGAGTAGACCTGCCTAGGAGCAGACAATGAGGCTGCAGCCCTATCCCCTTTCCTGGGAGCAAGCGCCAGGGACTCCAATGGGGCTTACATCTGAGTAGACCTTTCTAGGAGCGGACAATGAGGCTGCAGCCCTATCCCCTTTCCTGGGAGCAAGCGCCAGGGACTTCAATGGGACTTACATCTGAGTAGACCTTTCTAGGAGCGGACAATGAGGCTGCAGCCCTATCCCCTTTCCTGGGAGCAAGCGCCAGGGACTCCAATGGGACTTACATCTGAGTAGACCTTTCTAGGAGAGGACAGTGAAGCTGCAGCCCTATCTCCTTTCCTGGGAGCAAGCGCCAGGGACTCCAATGGGGCTTACATCTGAGTAGACCTTTCTAGGAGCGGACAGTGAAGCTGCAGCCCTATCCCCTTTCCTGGGAGCAAGCGCCAGGGACTCCAATGGGGCTTACATCTGAGTAGACCTTTCTAGGAGCGGACAGTGAAGCTGCAGCCCTATCCCCTTTCCTGGGAGCAAGCGCCAGGGACTCCAATGGGGCTTACATCTGAGTAGACCTTCCTAGGAGCAGACAGTGAAGCTGCAGCCCTATCTCCTTTCCTGGGAGCAAGCGCCAGGGATTCCAATGGGGCATACATCTGAGTAGACCTTCCTAGGAGCAGACAGTGAAGCTGCAGCCCTATCTCCTTTCCTGGGAGCAAGCGCCAGGGACTCCAATGGGGCTTACATCTGAGTAGACCTGCCTAGGAGCGGACAGTGAAGCTGCAGCCCTATCTCCTTTCCTGGGAGCAAGCGCCAGGGATTCCAATGGGGCATACATCTGAGTAGACCTTTCTAGGAGCGGACAGTGAAGCTGCAGCCCTATCTCCTTTCCTGGGAGCAAGCGCCAGGGACTCCAATGGGGCTTACATCTGAGTAGACCTTCCTAGGAGCAGACAGTGAAGCTGCAGCCCTATCTCCTTTCCTGGGAGCAAGCGCCAGGGACTCCAATGGGGCTTACATCTGAGTAGACCTTTCTAGGAGCGGACAGTGAAGCTGCAGCCCTATCTCCTTTCCTGGGAGCAAGCGCCAGGGATTCCAATGGGGCTTACATCTGAGTAGACCTGCCTAGGAGCGGACAGTGAAGCTGCAGCCCTATCTCCTTTCCTGGGAGCAAGCGCCAGGGACTCCAATGGGGCTTACATCTGAGTAGACCTGCCTAGGAGCGGACAGTGAAGCTGCAGCCCTATCTCCTTTCCTGGGAGCAAGCGCCAGGGATTCCAATGGGGCTTACATCTGAGTAGACCTGCCTAGGAGCGGACAGTGAAGCTGCAGCCCTATCTCCTTTCCTGGGAGCAAGCGCCAGGGACTCCAATGGGGCTTACATCTGAGTAGACCTGCCTAGGAGCGGACAGTGAAGCTGCAGCCCTATCTCCTTTCCTGGGAGCAAGCGCCAGGGACTCCAATGGGGCTTAGTTCTGAGTAGACATTCCTAGTAGTTCCCACAGAGTCTCCCACAGGCCCACCACCCTGGACCCTCCAGCGCTCTTACCTCCACCATGGCTCCGACCTCCTCCGGCACCGACCCGCGTCCGTTACTTACAACGAGACCACTTCCGGCGCTCGCGTGCCTCGCCACATCGGAACTGACGTCATTCATCCGCGCTCCGCTTGTGTTCGTTGAGGAGAACCGATTTCATAGACTTGTAAAGGGAAGAGTCACTGCAAGGGGTGCGTTGCGGGATATCTTCGGGCGCCATTTTGTTACTTCCACTTGTGCTCCTAGACCTATGAAAGGAAGACTCACAAAAAGGGTAGCATTGCAAGGCATCAGCTGGCTCCTTTCTATTGTTGCTTCATGCGTGGAGTGGATGTTCATGGGATTCAATGGCAAATAAAGACTGAGTCTGAAACAGCATCAGCCTCTCTCTGTGTGGATACTTTTGGTTTGCAGCCTCTCTCTCTCTCTCTCTCTCTCTCTCTCTGTTAAAAGTATGAGAGGCCCAGAGAGCAAGAGGGTGTCATGGCTGGACCCCTCACTCAGGCTCGGCCTCCCAGCATCAGGCTGTATCCTGAGGAGTCCCCCTTCTTGTTATGTGGCGTTGGAGCTTCAGCTTCAGCATCTGTCCTTCCAGTGAACAGTCGGGGCTGATTTCCTGGAGGATGGACTGATTTGAGCTCCCTGCAGTCCAAGGGACTCTGAAGAGTCTCCTCCAGCACCATAATTCAAAGGCAGGCGTCCTTCAGTGGTCAGCCGTCCCTGGGCCACTCGCACTGCCACACCGGAGATATCTGTCACCTTCTAGAGATACATTGACAGTGAGGATAGCTCAGCACTTGCTGCAGTGGATAAACTGGAAGGGCACGCAGACTAGACAGAGAACACCTCCCTTCAGCTCTACTCCATGGAGCATCTTTCTGGTCATGAGAGTAACTGAAACGGGGCATCCAGGGGGAGATCTCCCAAGGCCTGTCCAATGCACACCACACTCACATTTTAATGTCTCACATAAAATCAAACCCTTAGGATCCCGTGATATTTTTTTACCACATTATACCACACGGGTCCACTAGACCCGGTTTGAATTTATAATTTTTACTTGACAAGACTTTCTGAGGTTTTTACTGCTAACGAGACAGTTACAAATGCAAAAGCAGAAAAGTGTTTGAATTTACAGTTTTTCTGTACATTCCAATTTATACATATCGTCCCAGGTCGGGTCCATTGGAGCCATTTTTCATGGATGACATGTATAAATTGGAATTTACAGAAAAACTGTAAATTCAAACACTTTTCTGCTTTTGCATTTGTAACCGTCTCGTTAGCAGTAAAAAAACTCAGAAAGTCTTGTCAAGTAAAAATAATGAGTTCCAGTAAAAAAACACAACACGAACTTCCATTCGGGTCCAATGGACCCGGTTGGGCCCCTAAGGGTTGCATTCATCCGCACAGCATTAATCAGCTGGCTTCTTTTCTATCTTATCTTTCTGAAAGGTGCAAGATGCAGTTGCAGATTCTAAACAGAAGAGGGCATGAGTTAGCTTTCCATTGATAACAGTGAGAAGTGCCAACCACAGTCCAATGAAAGAAAAAAATTTCCAGATAGGATCAGAGAGGTGGGATGATCTCCGGGTTATTATGTTACAAGAACAGGGTGACCGTATGCCATAACCTAAAATAAAGGACAGCTAGGGTTGCCATAAGGCTCTTCCACATAACCAGGACAAGACCCCCTTGTCAAATTTATGTGAAAGCCATCACTGAAAACCAGGATAGTGCAGATTTTCTGGGACATATGGCAACCCACCCAATTTATTCAGTGTTAATAAATATCAAGATCATTTTTAGTTCATAACTAGCAAAAACGTACCCGCATTGCAGGAGTAAAATTCCCCGTACACATCTCCCCACTGCGCATTAACCGTCCATACACATCCACCCCCCGTGTGCATCATCCACCTATGCGCAACCCCCATGCCCATGTGCATCACCCCCATGTGCACAACATCCCCCATGCTCATCAGTACCCTATGCGCATCAGTCCTCCATGTGCATCAACCCTCCATGTGCATCGTTCCCCCATGCCCATCAGTCCCCCACACGCATCAGTGCCCCATGTGCATCACCTCCCCATGTACATCATCTCCCCATGTGCTTCATCTCCCCATGTTTATCATCTCCCCATGGGCAACTCCCCCATGCACAGCATCCTCTCCAGTGCAACCCCTCCCTCCAAAGAACATCCCCCCAGTGCCCCAGGCACCGAGCACCAAATTGGCTGGATGTTGGTCATACTACCATGTTAAATATAGGACAAAAACACATTGCACCCCTTTTCATCACCTTAAACATTTCTGCCAGATTTCTGACATATACGTCACGGTTTTATGTCAAATATAAAAAAGAAAAATCTTAAATCTATTATGTATCTATGGGCGCAATCCTGAGTAACTACGGGGAGTCCTTGCTCCGACATAAGAACAATTTACCCTGGATTGCAAAATGAATTTCTCATAGGTTTTCACTAGTTGGTGCCATAACTACATTGACGTAAATGTCTCTTACGTGCTCCCATACTTACCCTGCATTGTAGGGTAAGGCTGCAATCCTAAACACACTTTTCTGGAAGTATGAACTATTGATTACAGTAGGGCTTACTTTGGAGAAGACATGCTTAGGATTGCACTGTGTATCTATTTACGCCATATGTTTTTAGAATCAGTTTCCAGAAACATTTGATTATCATTTGGAGCAAATCCTGTGCTAACATTTGCAACCACATTCACTCAGCTGATGTATGGTAAGTAATCCCACACATTAATCAACAGAAGCATCCCACACAATAATCTTTAAAAGCTTGCTTGCTTCCAGGACAGAATGGTGGTGGATTCTCATTCACGGGAAACCACTGCAACAAATGTTTGTTTCCTTCAAGCTATGAGCTGAGCAGGATCAGAGATTGGTTTTGTGTTTACCCTGATCGGAATAAGTTTGCGACATCACCTGTGTAGAAAAGGAGATTTCTAAACAAATTAATAACCAGCAGGTTTCTTCTCCTTCCACAAACATTAAGGTTTATCTTTGGCCCCAAAGTTTTGCTCTTCCCGTGTTCTGCACGTAAAGAGATCTTTGATCTGAGAGTCACTAACCAGTGGCCTTGAGTTATCTGCAGAGCTTGTTTAAAGGGCATTGAGCCACTGATAGAGCAATCCAACAGGACAAACAACTGAGAAAATCTAGAACTATTTCTTTTCAGCTTACTGTTTAAAAAAGTCAGCTTCAGAGATTTGTATTACTATTACTCTATATATGGGAATAGGCAGAGATTCAGCAACACAATGGAAGAGCTTAATGAAGTGTCCAGGCCTCTAACTGAATAAATGGATGATCAGGAGGTAATTCAAGTGAAAGATTATTTTTTCTTGTTTTAGCATACATTCTTTACCTCCACATCCATCAACTTAGAAAAGGACAGAACTCATGAAATGATAATAAAAATAAATAAATAAAAATAATTAGGAATGGATACACATGACTGAGCTTTGAGGAGGAGGAACTTCCATCAACACACTAAAAATCAGTGGTCCCATATGGTCCAGCTTCCTATATCTCATAGTGGCACATCAGATACCTTTGGAATCACTCAAGACAACAAGATATCCTCTTCCTACACTTTTGCATCTGGCATGAGGAGATTGCCTACATATAAAATCAGAGATTACATATAGTAATCCTGGGCCTATCTTATGGAGCACTAGCGAAATGTACTTGTGTTGCCGGAGTAAAATATCCCCTGTATGCGACCCCCCATTGCACATCACCTCCATGTGTACCCACACCCCATGCGCACCCCACCCACCCCATGCACACCTAGCCCCCTTGTGCACCCAACCATCCCCTGCACACCACTCCCCAAATGCACATCATCCCCCCATGCACATCATTCTCCCATGCACAACACACCCTCACAACATCCCCTCCTCTGCACTATCCACCCTAGTGCACCCTCCCTCCCAGTGCATCAGGCACTGGGCACCAAATTGGCTGGGTGTTGATCAGTCAGTCTTCAATGTTAAGTATAGGACAAAAACATGTTTTACCCCTTTTCAGCTCCTTAAGGGTTAAATTTCTCAACTTTGGTCCTTGGTGGTGGCTCACATCACATAAGGAAAACCCTCCCCAAATTTCACGCTTCTAGATCTGGCGGTTTTGAGTCAGTCAGTGACTTTTCCATTTTATATATACTGTACAGATTTAATAATCATGGGCCTATCTTGTGCAAGAATATTTCCTAAAAGATTGGGCTGCATGTTTCCTAAATGTACTTAGGAATGTACAGATCGGATAGTTTCCAGATAGTTTCCAGATCAACTCGTTCTTAAGTTGAGGACTTACTGTATATGAAAGTTATATGAGTGTTTTAGCTTTTGCTTTGTCATGTCCACATTTTTGTCATGTGCTACATTCATGTGTGTTGTTCTGAAATAAATACAATGTTCCATGACCAGGCCAGTGATTTTCAACCTTTTACATCCCACCGCACGCTGACAAGATACTAAAAGTTTTAGTGCTTACTATTAGTTTTTTGACAGCTGATGAGGCACACCATGCAGCCACATCCCCGGTGGTGACCCTAAAAATTAATTTCTATCCTCCAAATTCCCATGGCATACTTGCGGACCATTCATGGTACACCAGTGCGCCATACTAATTGAAAATCACTGATCCAGGCATTGTCAGTGCAATCCTAACTGTGGCAAATCCTAACCCTGCTGGCCTGGGGGTGTCGCAAAAGTTTTGTAAGGCACTTATGTGCCACTCCTGGGGGGAATTAGGCTAATTAAGATATATGTGCAAGCCTCCCCAAATACTGCTGTAGGTTGGGGTACTAAGCTAAAACCCCCATTGTCTCATGGCAGGCCTCCATCAGTCTTGAAAGACTATGGTATCGTGCTCAGCGCTTCATACGCTGCATACGAAGCACGAAAGCCTGGGTTGGATTGTTATGGAGGATAGGCTGTTACCCAAGCAGCAAATCCCCCCTCTCCATGCCACTGAATTAGTCCAATGGAAAGGGAGAGCCAATACAATTGGATCCAGCTGCATCACAGAGCTGGGCTAAGGACAGGAGCTCACCCTGTCTTGTGGGGCCAAACTGGGTCTCGAACTCTGGCCTGCTGGTTAACAGGCACAGCGTCTTAACCGCTTGGGTTCCTGAAAGAGGTAAGGCACAATCCAGAGTAACTACAGGGAGTCCTTGCTCTGGTGTAAGAGCAATTTATTCTGGATTGCAATGTGAATTTCCCATAGGTTTTCACTAGGTAGTGCAGTAACTATGGGTGCACGTAATGTCTCTTTCATGGTCCCGTAGTTACTCTGGATTGTAGGGATAGTGAAAGGAACACTGCATGGATCAAGCAAAGGGGGAAAGAGGTCTTGTCACACATTGCAAACACATTCTCGGAATTTTGATCAGTACAGCATTTGAAATCTCCTCCAGGTGCTTTGCTGGAACTTACAGAATTCCCATTTTTTGTCCTTCAGACAGCCTACAGCGGATGCCATTGCTCAACATATGACTTTGTCCAGGCTCAGTGAGCAATCAAGTTAAATATTAACAGTTTGATGACAGGAGGAGCTATCATTTGCTAGCCAAAAAAACTGCATATCCATCCATTTATATATGATGACCAATTCACTTTTTCTAGGTTACAGCTGAGAAACATTGCTAAGATGTTCAAGAAAACTAAGATTTTGAAACTACTGTTGCTTTTCCTTCTGTCTGTTGTCATAGTCAAATCACAGGATTATGATGAAGATGTAAGAATATCCACCATTTTATGTCTGTGCTTTTTAAAAAAATAGATAAAAATAAACACGTTTTAATCTGCTTTAGGAGCATTATAAATTGCAACCTAATCATGCAAGATAAAAACATTCTATCTTTAATGCATAGTTTTTCTGATTCTTTTTCCTTTTTCTCCTATAGGATGACAAAACACAGCCCACAGCAGTGGTAAGACTGAATTTTTATTTTCATTCAAAAGATAATAAACGATATAAGAGTTATTGTGATGGATTGCTATCTAGAAATTACATGCATATGGGGTTACAGTTTGTCTTCCAATATTCATGTACATAAAGATCCCTGTTTTATTTTATTGGTTATCTCTGAAGTTCTTAAAATTGCCAATCCTATAATGATTGGCTTCAGAAACAAAATGAAAGCTGTGTATCTTGAGATAAAACTGGCCCTGGCTGGATGTCTGGCAAAAGGATCTATGGTTTACAAACATTATTTATGGAATCCTTATTTTCCTTATCCTAATTAACATATTAATTTTTTTTAAAAAAAATTTAAATATCAGTCCCTTAAAATGAATGAGGGTTGTATCCTTACTCCTACCCACTTTGTCTGCCTCTCTATTGGGGGAAGCATGGGACATAAAATAAGTGCAAGATGGGGATGATTTAATGGATTAAAGGATTTAATTTATGTCTTGATGATGTACAATGTTTAACAGACAGAGAGTGGTGATCTATGCACACCTACCATTTTTGCTAGGCACCCAGCAAAAATGCATGCTTTTGCTTGGCACGGCTGCACTCTAAATTTAAAAGTTTCTAACCAACTTTACAGCAGTGATACATCTACGATTTTTCCAAAATTAATGACTAAGGACACAATCCGGAGCAAATTCAGCCTGCTCTGACCTAACTGCACTCTCCTAACTATTCTGTATCCAGAGCAGAAAGTTATGCTGAATCCAGAGAGTCAGGAAGCCTGGGCTGCACTAACTGCTCCAGAGCATGCTAAGTAATTGACACAAGGGGAAGACTTGCTCCTGAGGAGACACCCCTCAGATCACACTGAACAAGGAACAGCTGTGGTGCCTACAGTGGTGACATGATTCTGCACATCACCTGGTGCGGAAGTCTGTGCATCATCCCTGGGATGCTTGCCCCCCCTACCTGGACTGCGCAGTCACCAAAGTTGGCGCCTGCGCAGTTGTTTCTGAAGCCAACTGGCCCAGGGCCTGCCAAAGGACAGTCAAACTCCTCCGGCACATCACCCCATACCGAGCGCCTCACCCAATGCAGCCCACACCAGCCGCACCAGTCTGGTGATGCCACTGGGTGCCTGCCTTATAAGGAGTCCCTGATGAGATGCCAGTACATTCTACAGTGAAACAAGGGGCTTCTTGGAGTGGCCTGCTGTATCCTGAGGTTTGTGGGCAGCCGTAGTTTGTTCCATATCCTGAGGTTGAGAGGCAGGGGTTGCAGCTAGGCTGGCCAAGAACTCAGATTTTTGGTCAACACTGCCATTCTTACTCGGGCCTTATCATGAAACCCTATGGGTCTACTCATTACTATACCTGCTCCTGAGGTGGTATAACTCTGAGGGCTGGAAGAGAGCATTTCTGCCTTGGAAACAGGCTTTGGATACAGAGTAACTGCTCTGCCCTAGGCAATGCTAAACATGCCCTCAACTTGCCTCTCCTGAGCTGCTTAGGCTGCCCCAGTTAGGGCAGAGCAGGTCCACCTCTCTTAGGGCACCCTATCTTGCCTTGCTCTGCCCTAAGCCTCTTCCAGAGTAACTGGGCTGGAGCATCTTGCAGTTGCTCCAACCTAGTGTTAGATAGGGCAACCCAAGGGCTCTTATGTGGACAGATTAGTTGCTCTGGATTGGGCTGTAAATGTTTCTCTACCTTGAGAAGGCTTCTAAACTCCCCACCCCCAATCGCAAACGTGCAGCACACATCCCACTGGTATAGCCCTTTGGTGCTGGGAAGTTTGAGATTGGGACCACAGTATCTTTGTTGACTTTTAAAATGATCTCATGTGAAATTGTGTGTATCTGCAGTCATGTATCAAGGTATTTGTGTGTTCAGACGTGTAATTCAGACACGTGTAATTTGCTGTAAGTTCTGACTTCAAGAAGCATTGAGCAGCCACAGTTCTTGCCAGAATTAAGGGAAATTTTGAAAAAAAAATGTTTGAACAATTAAAAGAACTTAAGTAAGCAGGAAATTTTAAAATATTTTCATGTACTTTCATGTACTTATTTTCATGTACTTTCAAAGCCAAGACATGCAGCCATCTAAGAATAAATATTACACCTTCTCTCATGCACAAGAAGGTATTGCCCTTTCTAAGATGATGCCCTGCTGGAACATGCAAAGAATGCAGTATTGTACAAAATTCAACATTTAAAATCAACATTTAAAAATGTTAACAGCACCAGCAACAAAATTCCCAGAAGGAGTATCAATAAATCAGTCCCTCTGCTTAAGCACGGGCTCTCATTCTTGGTCACCCAAAACAAACAAGAGTTTTCTGTGCCTTTGGAAAGCCAGCTATAACAGTGTTAGTCAACCAGCATTATGTATACCACTGGTGGGACTTGTGGTTATGTTTACTGGTGCATATGGAACCCTGAATACCCACTGCCAACAGCTAGACCAGCAACACAATATGACAAGCAGTGGTAGGAGGTTTGGCAGTCAGAACTCCAGTGTGTGCTTTGTGCACACTTGAAAAAGCCCTCCCATCCACCCTGAGCCTCTTACCAGTGTTTGTCTTGGAGTGTCTGGCCTCCCAGTCCAGATGTAACTGGTGACGACATCACCAACAAAACTAGTGCAATTAATTTGTTGCAGTTTAGGTTATCTACACAGAGCAGTTTCTCTGTGGTCTGAAGATACTGATGGGTGATTCTTTGGACCGAGCAGAAAGAGTGCAAACATTTGTGTGCCTTTTTGTCCATGACACACTTTCAGTACAGTGACCTGGAACTAATGGACCCAGCCTGCAAGGCTTTATCTCAGGGTGGAAGGAAGGGGGGATAGTATTAAATCAGTCCCAAGGGAAAAGGAGGTGACCTTAAAACAGATGTTGGTATAGTCTTCATTCATGAGAATCCACTTTGGTGGAATCGGATTCTATTTATCCCATAAGAAGACAGTATGCCAAAATGTGTTGTTGAGACAGCAGCAACATTTTATAATATACAGGGTGATTGAAAAGTAACTCCCTATATTGTAATTTATAAGTATTTTAAAATAAGGAGTTACTTTTCAATCACCCTGTATATTTCTTTTCTCCTGCCCTTATCTGAAGATTGCCTCTTTTTTCCACTGTTCGCTATATAGGAAACACATGTTTTTTAAAATGACAATTTGGAGTAAAGTAGTGAGGGTGATTGCTGCAGCTTTTGGCTGTATAGTCAACCAGTCTTGTCCATCCTTCAGTTGCTGTTTTGATGGATGTTTCACAATAAGTTACATTTATTCTGGCATCATGAGCAATTTTTCCTTAGCTCAGCATAATTATGATATTGAATTGAAATATTTCAGTAAATACACAAGAGATAGCAATAATCTTCATTGTTATAGATCACAGCAGTAACTATTCTTTCTTCCTCTAATGTGCTCAGGCTGCAGGTGCAGATGAGGAAGGCCCAGGAGCACGAGGTCACAGGCCTGTAGACAGAAGACGGGAACCAGTTCCAACTCTTAGACCAGCTCCTCCTCTTCCCAGCGGTGGAATCAGATATCGAGCACGTCCAACGAAACCGCCTGTCCGAGGCCAAAAGACAGAGATCATTTATCCTGATAGTGGAGGCTGCAAACACCTGTCAGAAGAGCTGGTAGATTTATTTGCATTGATATCACAATAAGCACAAACCTTGTAATAGTAAAATAGGCCTGTTCAGATGTATAACCTTCCAGTTTAGTGAGTGTTTCCTTGAATGACACAGTCATTGTGTATCAGAACCAATGTTCTTGGAAGTTTGGCTTCTAATAGCTAAGGGTGCAGTCCAGAGTAAATATGGGGAGTCCTTGCTCCGGTGTAAGAACAATTTACTCTGGATTGCAATATAAATTTCCCATAGGTTTTCACTAGGTGGTGCCATAACTATGGGTGCACAAAATGTCTCTTACATGCTTCCGTAGTTACTCTGCATTGTCGGGTATGTGTAATTTGAAGACATAATAAATGCAAAGACCATAAAGGCAAAGCTTGTGGCTAAAGACGTCACATTCCATTTTGAAAACAAAGCTCATACTTCACCAGGTGTCCTAATATATCAGTGTTTCTATTTTGGTATCTCGTTTTTCAAAAGTGAATACCAAAGTGACTTGGAATAAAGAACAGCCCAGTTGGAAACAGAGATTTGAAGAAGAAATCTTGATCCAAATTAAGTGCTTTCATACCTGAGCTTTTCTCCTTTTTCTTCTTTTCTTCTTAAGGGAGTGTTATGCCCAACTGGCTGTGAGCTGCAGACTACATTGCTGAAACAGGAAAGCACAGTGAAACCAACGGTTGAGGATCTCAGAGACAAAGTGGAGAAGTTAGAGAAATCTTCTTCAGCTTTCTACTCATACACAAATTTGCTGGATGAGCAGTTAGCAAAAAGACAGAAACAAATAAGAGGTATCCCGTGTAATATTGTTTATCCCATCAGTTAATCAAGAAACAAGCAAAGCTGCTTTTCCCTTTGTTTCTAATTTGAAATTCTTCTCCAAAATGATGAAAGGTAACAGGCGGCATAAGATAGCAGATTCACATTCACTTCAGCAAATAGGTTAAAGTGTGTGTTAGATATAGCAGAATTACATCTTACCCACCTGGTCCCATTACCTCATTCTAAGCAATAATAATTTCTTGCAAAAGTGCTGGATCATATTGTGTTTTGTAGATATTTATGATGCCCAGAAACAGAACTCCTGCCTTGACTATTGTTAATAAACAAGATGCACATGAAAGGCAAGTTTCCTATCCACCACCTTTTTATTTGAATTTGCTTTTTCAGATAATGAAAATGTAATCAATGAATACAACAGGAATCTAGAAGAGCACTATTCTTTTATCAAAGAGAATTTAGACAACAACATCCCATCTAGCCTACGATTACTTCGTGGGATTGTGGATTCTTTGCAGAAAAAATTGCAAAAGCTGGACAGTGCAATCTCATTACAGTTGGGAGAATGCCGCACGCCTTGCACAGTCTCTTGCAATATACCAGTGGTCTCTGGAAAAGGTAATATCTCGTTCTGGAATTAGACTGCAATTCTAAAGACAGTTTCCTGGGAGTAAGATCCACTGAACACAATGGGGCTTACTTTTGAGTAGACATGGTTAGGATTGTGCTGTTCGACAAGTATATCAGCAGTGCTCTCAGCAGTGTCCATTTCTGCTCCCATGTGTTAGGAGAAGACTTAAATTATTGATTTTGATGCACATCAAAAATAAAAGAAAAATGTAAGGAAATCAGTGATTAAAACCTGTCCCACCAACATAAATCAGCATTGGGGCAATCAAACAGCAATTCACCAGCTGTAACCAATATTGAACAATAAAATGGGAGAACTTTTACACTTTCAATCAACTTTGCAACTGGATTTATGAGGTCCCAGATTAATCTAATGACAATATCTAACCCTTTTCACTGAGTTTGAAAATCTCATTGCTGTCACTGTACAGATAGTTTGAGAAGGAGGGTAACACATTCAACAGAAATGATGGGTGGGAAAAAAGAATTAGGGTTTGTCCCCTAAGTATAAATCTATAAAATCACTTGTATTATGGGGTATTAATGAAATAATACAAATACATTATTCTTTCTAGATATCCTCTTCATGGTGCTTTAATTGAATTAATCTTTAGTTTCAAGTGAAACAGTACATTTTTTAAAAGTATGCGAATAATAAGTTCTTGTAATAAGGGTTCATAAAGAATGTTTATACATTGGCAGTAACATACATGATGAATTTCTGATTGCAGAATGTGAAGATATAATTAGAAAAGGAGGTGAAACATCTGAGATGTATCTTGTTCAACCTGATCCTTTAGTCAGACCATACAAAGTTTATTGTGACATGACAACAGAAAATGGAGGTCAGTATAATGAGTTTGTCTCTAACAGTGACATGTTTTTAATTTCCTATGGCTGCAATCTTATATGCAATTCCTGGAAATAAAATCTACTGAATATAGCAAGACCTACTTCTTAAGTATAGGACTATGCTGTGTATTTATTAATATCAGCAGGAAAAATATAGGGAATTATAGTCTGTCAGTAAACTTTTATATTATTTATTTCATTTATTGTGCTATCCTCCATAACAATCCAACCCAGGCTTTCGTGCTTCGCATGCAGCATATGCAGCGCCGAGCACGATACCATAGTCTTTCAAGACTGACGGAGGCCTGCTTTTATTGCACTTAGTGTAAATACTGTATTCTCTTTGATTGTATTATTAGAATTAGAATTATATGGGGATGATCTCCATTTTGTTTTCTATATTATGGCCATGATTAAGTAAACATTAAATGCTTTTACGTTCTGTTGATTCAAGTGGAGAACATTTAAAATCTCTATCATTGAAATTTAGAAATATTTTTCTTCTGATAGATTCTTGTCCTATAGGTGTATATTTGAATGTTTTGATATGAAGTAGGTTGTAATTCAAGTACAGCTGAGAGTAGGGTAAGATACCCAGTACTCTTGATATAGGGTAAGATAAAAATCTAAGGGTGCACAGAGGGGCACAATTATCTACCTAACCTCTATGGCAACCAATGAGGTTTAAGTGATTAGCAGTCCAGTCCTAACCGTGTCTTGCGCTGCCAGTATGAAGGATGTATTGGTTGTGGATATACAATATTCTGTAGGTGGATATACAATACTCATTCATTCAAAAGTGAAATTGCATTGGTTAATGGTAGATAATCATTATACTTCATTGTCCCATCTGCCTTGAACAGGTTGGCTTCTTATTCAGAACCGCCAAGATGGCAGTGTTGGCTTTGGAAGGACATGGGATTCATACAAAAAAGGATTTGGAAATGTTGCATTGAGTGGTGGAAAGAAATATTGTGACACCCCAGGTAAGAATCTGACTTAAAGCAGTGTAAATTAACAAATGATTATCAGCTGCTTCATCTGGTACAAAAGATGACAGGTGAATGTGATATTAGGATTATGTCCCTGTCCCATTAGCTTTTATCCCATCATGCATAAAGCTTGTAAAATAAGAGATGCTGACAGAGTTATTTTTAGTAGTTACCTAATAGAACTTCCCTCTTACAAAGATTGTAGTGATCTTTAAAATTTTCTTTTCTTTTTTGCCACACATTAAAGTTTTTTTTTCTATTTAGGCTGGGTTTGGGTTGTTATGGGGAAACAGAGTTTCATCTTTTTTCAATATATTTTTTAAGTATTATTATAACCTATATTAGAAGTATTTGTTTCTGATAAGATAGGATTATAGCCTTACCCTACAATCCAGGGTAACTACGGGAGCACGTAAGAGACATTACGTGCATCCGTAGTTACTGCACCACCTAGTTAAAACCTATGGGAAATTCATACTGCAATCCAGAGTAAATTGTTCTTACACTGGAGCAAGGATTCCCCGTAGTTACCCTAGATTGCACCCATAGGCTGCAACTCTAAACACACTTTTCTGGGAGTAAGCCCCATTAAATATAATGGGACTTGCTTCTGAGTAGACGGGCATAGGATTGTCTGAGTCTTACTGAACACAATGGGCTTTCTTCTGAGCAAGGTAACTAATGTTATTTTTCAAAACACCTCTACTCATAGTAAGGCTAGGTAGGTGTTCTCCTGACATATGCTGATGTCTACTTGAACTCATGGCCAGGATGTATGTCCTTTGGACCTGAGTGCAAAAAGGGCACTTGCACATGTAAGATAAGTACATTTACTCTTAGACAAATTTGTATAGGATTGCAGCCTATTGGCCCACTTCTAACAAGTTTTTGCAGCAACATAAAGGCATGTGTTACAGCATACTCATCACAAATGGCACAGTGTTGGCAGCCATTTTTGGGGATGCCATTGCAAATGACATTGACATTCACGGCACACTACCCTAAAGGCATGATCTGTGCTGAGATAGGTAAAACACTGAGGGACTCGGGTAGTGGTGGGATTCAGATAAATTAACAACAGGTTCGTATGTCTTAATAACCTAAATTAACAACAGGTTCTACGTCCCATTAGTAACTGGTTTTCAGAACCAGGCGCTCATTAGCAAAATGTTCTATCGAACCTGTGAGAACCCCCTGAAGCCCACCACTGGATGCAGTTAAAGGGAGGGAACCGAATGAGGTGGGAAGTGGAATAATGACAGAGGGGGGTTCCCAGACAGCTGAACAGAGGAGGGAGGTTTCCAGAAGCAGCAACTTGCAAGAGATCCTTCTCTCCCTTTCTTTCTCTCTGCTTGGTTTTGTGCCAACAGATCTGTGAAGACCCATTTGGGCACAGATGTTTGCCACAGAAGAAGGGAACAAAAAGGATTAAGCTGTTTATAACTCACTTGTAACAGATTTAGGAAAACTTCTTAAAATTTTATCACACATATTTTCTTTTTGCCACAGGTGAATATTGGCTCGGAAACGACAAAATCCACCAGCTTACCAAATTAGGACCCACTGAACTCTTAATTGAACTGGAAGACTGGAATGACAACAAGGTCAAAGCACATTATGGAGGATTCAGCATTCAGGGTGAATCCAGCAAGTACCAGCTCTCAGTCAGCAACTACAGGGGCACAGCTGGAAATACCCTGTTAGAAGGGGCTTCACTACTCCAAGGCGAAAACAGAACCATGACAATTCACAATGGCATGTTCTTCAGCACTTTTGACAGAGACAATGATGGATGGTATGTGTGTGCATTTATACCTGGCTTGCTATTATACTGCATTTTATACATTGAAGTTACATGGAATGGAGATAAAGTACAGCTTTATAACTCTTAGTATTGCATGTTTGCATCTATTTAAGCATGCATAATGAAAAAAAATTAGATCTGATTGGCTTGGGAGCTCAGGATTTTGCCTGTAGAGTCTTTTTTTAAACGTCACAGTATGGATCATACTAACTAACCATAGGTTAGTTTACTAACCATAACTAATCATAAACATAGGTTAGTTTAGTTATATTACCTATTTACTCAAATATAATGCACCATCATATCTAATGTGCACCCTGATTATGGAGACTTTGAGCACAATCCTAACTATCCCTACAATCCAGAGTAACTACGGGACCACGTAAGAGACATTACGTGCACCCGTAGTTACTGCACCACCTAATGAAAACCTATGGGAAATTCATATTGCAATCCAGAGCAAATTGTTCTTACACCGGAGCAAGGACTCCCCGTAGTTACTCTGGATTGCGCCCTTAGTCTACTCAAAAGTAAATCCCATTGTTTTCAGTGGATCTTGCTCCCAGGAAAGTGTCTTTAGGATTGTAGCCTAAATTTGACTGGAAAAGGTGCACATTATATTTGAGTAAATACAGTAATTGTATGGAGAGTTATATTAATTATATGGAGAGCTATGGAACAATTTCCTGGGACAGAATGATTAGATTATAGCCTGGTCTTCCCCAAGGAAGGTATAAGTATTTCTGTATATTCCAGAAGAAAATCTCAGTTCTCTTGTTGCATCTCCAGATTAGACTGGAAAAGGTCACTCTGTGAAACTCTTGAAAGTTTTGGTGTCAGTTATACTGATTGAGATGGATAAATTATCTGAGAGTATAAGATAGGTTCATATCTTTATTCATAAATAGTGTATCTACTATTTCCTCAAAGTGCATCTTTGACTGACATCATTTGCTTTGTGCATTACTCCTCACAGGGCAAACCCGGATCCCAAAAGACAGTGTTCCAAGGAAGATGGTGGTGGCTGGTGGTACAATCGCTGTCATTCAGCCAATCCAAATGGTAGATACTACTGGGGTGGACAGTATTCTCCAGAGCAAGCAAAACATGGAACAGATGATGGAATTGTATGGTTGGACTGGAAAGGATCCTGGTATTCTTTGAAGAAAGGAAGCATGAAAATTAGGCCTGTCTCCCTGCAATAGGGATGATTATAATATTTAAATAAACTGTGGCAAGTCTTTATGCTCAGAGCTGTTTGATGCTCCTTGAGTTCAAGTTTACATTAAAACTGTTAAAAACCCTAAATCACTAGGTGTGATCACGTGATCAAAAAGCATTGTGAAATACGTACATTGTGATCAAAAGCATAAGGTTGGTTCTGAATATGATTCTACAGGTGCCCCATTAAAAGCAGATGAAAATGTTATATCTCATGCATAAAAGGTCCTAAAGATAGATGCTGCTAAAATATTACATTCATATTTTCAAAGTTTCAGCACGAAATATTTCTGCTTCATTCAACATCAGACTCAGAGAAAAGGAATGACATGAGAAAGAGACATTACGTGCACCCGTAGTTACTGTACCACCTAGTGAAAAACTACGGGAAATTCATATTGCAATCCAGAGTAACTTGTTCTTACTCTGGAGCAAGGACTTCCCATAGTTACTCTGGATTGTGCCCATAGTTGTCTCCAACCTTTTTGGCACGAGGGGCCAGTCAGTTTTTCTATGGACTGGGGGAGTGGAGAATGGTTTGGGGATATTTCAAGCACATTACATATATTTCCTGGGAGTAAAAAAAAGATAAAGTTCCCCTGCAGGTTAACTGCCAATCATGTCCGACAGTTGGGTGCGGTGCTTATCCCCGTTTCCAAGCCAGAGCCAGCATTGTCCAAAGACACTTCCATGGTCAAGGGCCTGGCATGACTATATGCCAAGGCGCACGGAATGCTGTTATCTCCCCACTGAGGTTGTATCTATTTATCTACTTGCACTGGTATGCTTTTGAACTGCTAGGTTGGCAGGAGCGGGGCTAAGGATAGGAGCTGACTCCATCTGGCTGTACTTGCTTCTTGAACTGCTGGCCTGCTGAGCGGAATTCTGGTCAAGCAGTGTTCTAATTCCAGCGTTCCAGCCACTGCAGCCCTGGGAGTAAGCCCCATTTTATTTAACAGGGCTTGTTTCTGAGTAGACCTGTGTAGGATTGGGCAGTGACGGAGGCTCCAACCCTTTCCACACTTTCCTAGAGTAAGTAAGAAGAGCTGGAAGAATGGAAGGCAAAAAAGGGACTGCTTGGTACTCCCGGGCAGAGGCATGTGTGCCTTCCTTTAACACACACGCTTCCTCTCAAACTCTGCATGTTGCAGCAAGGCCACAATCCTTGCCCACTTTCCTTGGAGTAAGCCCCACTGCCCATGCTTCTGAGTGGATCAGTATAGAATTGGAGAGGGGCTGCTCAGTGCTGGAGTGCTTCTCCTTTCCCTTCCTTTCACCATCCCCTTCTGCGTGAGTGTCCAAGTGATCCAGGGGGATTGCTGGTCACTTGCTCAAGTCCCATCCCAACTAGGGTTTAGGGCTTGACAGGTTGGGGCTTTGCCCTACTGGACGCAGTAGCGCTCTGAGGGGGAGAAACTCTGCCTCAAGTTTGATGCCACCTCCAGCCAGGCAAGGCCCTGTCCTATTTGGCTGATAGCAGAGCATACTAAGGAGGAGAAACTCCAGGCATGTGCTCTGCCTAGGTGACCCAAAAGCAGCATTACTCTGTCCAGAGAGCTCTGCCACCAATCTGACAGACTGGTATCTCATCTGGCTGGAGGTGTCTCCAGACTTACTCCAGTGTGGCCCAGTCTGCAAGGGACCATGAACCAGCATTGGGTCGCAGACCATGGGTTGATGATCCCTGCCCTACAGACCATGAAGGCAACAGGCTTCTGCTGTGCTTGTCCACAGTCAATATTTGGACTCGTCCACAGTCAATATTTGGACTCGTCCACAGTCAATATACTGCCACAAAATATACTGCTTAGCATTTTCAGATTTTTGCTTAAATTCTCTAGGTGGAACAGGGCTGGCTTCTTCCCCAACTTCTTCCCAGCTACAATTCTCTCTGTAGCCTGCTGAATAAATTAATGGGCTTCTCAATCCATGATCCTCCCTTCTCTGTTTTGAAATGGGCACAATTCCAGTGCTTGCCATGGCACCATTTTCTCTGGATACGCTGCTATATATCGCCTCTGAAGAGGGGAAGTTCCATTATTTTTGTGTATGGTATCTCCAAGCAAATTACTTTCATTGCAGACAAAAGAAACCTGTGGCAAAATTATTTGCCATTCCAAACCAAAACAAAAACAAAAACCTGTAGTGACTGATACTGTACCAGATATAGTACACAAATTCTAATTTTGCACCCGCTCTCACTGGAAGAAGAGGTTGGTTTATTCCTTAAAGTCTAAGATTTAGAACTTTGACCAGGAGAAGAGTGGGACACATACTTTTCATATTGCTCCTCTGTCCCTTCTCCAGTTTCAGGATGTTTTCCCTCCTCCCAAAAAATTAAAATTAAAAAGCAAGGACCAAACTTGTACATGTTTTGTAACATGTACTTTGGCCCTGATAACGCATGAGGGACAGAAGAGAGAAAAGCAGATAGTATCACTCAAAAACAGTAACTGGGAAAGGGAAAGAAAACCATTTTACAAATGACTCCTGATTCTGTTGACTTTGCTTACTCTGCTAGGCTGGGAGCCCAATCCTATACACATCTACTCAGAAATAATTCCCATGATAGTCAGTGGGGCTTACTTCCAGGTAATGCAGCCTTAGTGTACAATCCTAACGAGGTTTACTGAAAAGTAAGCCCCAAAAAGGAAGTACTTTTTAGCCAAAAGTAAGGCTAAAATAGAGGATAAATAGGTGTGGAAGGCCCTAACATGATTGTGCTGAAAGTATTTTTCCACTGAGATCCCTTGTTAAAGGGCTTTCGTTTCCCATATTAGAAACAAAGGGTTGCTCCCATTGATCATAGAACTGCTTTTTATTCTGTTTGCTTAATAAGACAATTGGTGGTAAACCAGCCAATTAAGGTAAACTTAAATTGGTGGTAAATCAGCACAATTGTCCCTTGCACCAAACGAGAGTATCACAAATATGCCATGGGGTGGCTGAGGCTTGACACAGTTTATTGAGAAAAATATTTCCCTACCCCCAAGAAACCACCAGCTAGTTCCTAAACTGTACATTCAATGCTGGCTATGCAGCCTGCTTGTATCCAGGCAGTTTAAGACCGAGCTGTTATTCAGTTTTGACCCACAGTACTAGGGCATTCATCTCCTAAACCAGTGGTTCTCAATCTTCCTAATGCCGTGACCCCTTTATAAGTTCTTCATGTTGTGGGGACCCCAACCGTAAAATTATTTTCGTTGCTATTTTATAACTGTAATTTTGCTACTGTTATGAATCATAATGTAAATATCCAATATGCAGGATGTATTTTCATTGTTACAAATGAAATGTGTGTTCTATGCACACACTGAACACAATGGGATTTATTTCAGACTAGGCATGCATAGGATTGGGCCCTGAGGCTGCAATCCTATCCACATTTACATGGGAGTAAAGGTCCCCCTGACTATAATGGGATTTATTTCAGAGTAGGCATGCATAGAATTGGGCCCTGGGGCTGTCAGTCAGCCCCAGTGTGCGTGCAGCTACAGCCAGAGGTCTGGCAAGCCTGACCTGGCCCCCTGCACCAAAGGTCTTTAGGCGACCCCCAGGAAAGCTCTAGGCGACCCCAAAAGGGGTCCCGACCCCCTCTTTGAGGAACACTGTCCTAAACAATTACTGAAACATCACTCATTCAGATTCATTACTGAATCGGATTGATGGACTTCAAAACGGAGCATTTATTTGCTCAGTCAACACTATCTACTGCCTTAACCTGTGTGTGAGGGTGTCTGCATTTTCTGGCCAACATTCCATATCAGTCAAGCAGGCTGAGGAGAGGGAACTGTCGACATTCCAACTGTCAATATTCCAGCTACCACTGAAAGTACAGGAAGATGAGATGCTGGAAAGAGGGGATGGTTTTTACTGATGCATGTTGTTATATTGTATGCCTGGAAGGCTGTTAATAGTGGGTTTTTTCAGAAGAACAGTGTTGAATGTGTAACCACTGATTTTGCTAATGATGTGTGTTGTTAATATGGCTGCAAATGTTTTTTACACTACAGTACAGATTTGGTCACCATATTTTAAAAAGGATATTGTGGACAAACTATAAACAACACCAACCAAAAAGATCAGGGATTGAGTTTAAAACAGGCTAAAAGTTTTAGTGTTTGCTAGATTAAGAAAAAGATGTGTCATACATGAGACATAATTGAGATGTGGGCTGCAATCCTAAAGACACTTTCCTGGGAGTAAAACCTGTTGTACACAATGGGGCATACTTTTGAGTAGACATGGTTAGGATTGTGCTCTTGTAAAATTATTCGTGGTGTGGAGAGAACAAAGATTCTTTTCCCTTTCAAGTCTCACAACATTAAAACCAGGGCCAGCCAAAGAACGTGACTTGCAGTTTTTAAGGATGGGCAAAAGGAGATCCTTCTTCACACAGCATTGAAGATTAATCTATGGAATTTGGTCCCACAATATGCAGTGATAGCCACTAGATTCGAGGGCTTTGATTGGAGATTGAGCAAATTTTAAGAATAGGTTTTTAGGATACTAGTCTTTCTGGTTACAATTTACATGCAATCTTCAGATGCAGTGATCATATGCTTCTGTGTACCAGTGGAAGTGGAGCAACAGTGGAGAGAGCTACTGCCTTTATTTCATGCTTGTGGCATCTGGAGGGTCACCGTCAGTGTAATCCAAACCTCTGGTTAGGCAAGCAGAAGTCTTGGCACAAGTTCCATGTTGGCTTGGGTTAGGCCAGTGCACAGACTCACCCAATTTCCCCAACCCAATGGAAAGGTGGGTGAGTTGTGCTTGCCTAAATTGGTTATGATTGTGCACTGTGTGTGTGTGTGTGTGTGTGTGTGTGTGTGTGTGAGAGAGAGAGAGAGAGAGAGAGAGAGAGAGAGAGAGAGAGAGAGAGAGAGAGAATTTTGGCCTACATATGACTTGTGGCACACTCCCAACAAATGTTTCAAAAGGTGCACTGCACCATCATTTGTCAATAACCACATCACAAACTTTCTTTTTTTAGAATGAAACTTTTTTATTTTATTTCATATGCAGAAGTGTTTCAGTTGCATTGAGCTGCTTTGAGTTAAAAAATATTTGAGGTATATATTGTTTTTGGGAAAGTATTTGCACTGACATCTAGTTTGTCTCTAAAGGCCTAATTTTCATCCTGACAGTTTTGAGAGAGTAATCTGAAGGCTTGAAGGGCACCCACACCACCCCATTTTCCAGCTCATATGGAATGTTGTTCCTTGGGTCGTACTGACCTCCTATGTAGTAAATCCCATTAAGATTAGCAGCTTGGCAATTGTTGTACCACCAGCCACCTCCATAATTCTCAGCACAGTTTTCCTCCCATTGGTCATTGTCTCTATCAAAGGTACTAAACTTCATGTTTGCATGTGCTGTGTATTCGCTGCCTTCTTCCTCTGAGCCTATGATCAAAGCATCCCCAGCAGTCCCGCTATAACCAGAGACACTGAGGCTAAACCCTTCTGATTCAGAGCCTATGCGTATGTTATATTCTGCATAAGCTTCATTGCCCTCCCAGTCCTCTAACTGTATTCGAAGGACAGTGTCCTTCTGGGTCAGTATGTGAAGATTTTCATTGCCCAACCAGAACTCTCCTTGCCCTTTTTCATCCACGCTGCCGAAACCTTTCTTGTAGTCTTCCCAGGTCCGGTTAAAATTCAATGACCCATCCAATCTCTGTTGGATCAGAAGCCATCCTCCTAAGACATCCTCTTGGTCGCAATAAACTGAAAAAACCTTAGCGGCTCCTGGTGGCTTGATTCTGAAAATGCCACTGTTGGCACCAGAAGTGTGTTTCTGGTGGATATCCACACAGTCTAAAAAAAAAAGTTGATCTGGTTGACAGAAGTTTTTCGTTAAATGTTTTACAGAACAGGCTCACAGGAATCCAAACAGTAATCATGCTGAAGGTATGTTTAATTTAGTTGACAATGGGAAATCTTGCATCTTTGCCCACCCCGCTAAACTGATTTTTGACAGACACATTTTTAAAATTGCAGGTATTTTCTATGCAACTGCCTCACTATCTAATTACTAACAGTAAGAAGTCATTGTCCCCACTTTTCCTATTGGCAACAAACAGACACATTGCTTTGATCAACTAAACAATGAAATGAATTACAGTCATGATATAGCCAGTGTGTCAGTTTGGCTGCAATCTGAACTCACTTCTGCTCCCTCAATAATTATTTTCCATGAGGTGGATGGATACCTGTCCCGGTGTAGCTTTCCCCCAGCTTCATTGGTCCTGCGCCCAAGCTGCGTGCCCGAAAATCAGGAGCATCCTCTCCACTCTCATGATCAAATGGTGCGGGACCTTTGATTGACTTGGTTTCAAAAGTGGAACCCCCTTTGTTGAAGCTGCTGCTGCTGGTCACAACTGTCCTGGTTGAGGTTTTGCTAGAATGGAATTCAGGGGAAGGAACGTCAAATGATGAAAAGTCCTCCTCCTCTCCATCGCCGAGCTCAGAAAAAACATCAGATCCTTCAAAAACCACTCTGTGGCTACCGCTTCCTGTGCTGTGGCCACCACCAGTGCTGGATGCAAAAAACTCTTTCACATTTGTAAATGAAGGGGACGATCCACTTCCACCACCGCTAGAGATCGTATGGAAGCTGCCACTGGTTCCTTTGGCTCCACTGGCCATATGTGAACAGTCTGAGCCATCTGATGATTTATACTCTTCAATAATCTCTTCCCTGGGACCATCAGGACCACTGATAACCTTTCTGGTGATGGTTTTCACACATGTACGACTGACATGAGTAACATGAGGTTGCTCAACATACAAACTAGAGGTATCAGTTCTTGAGCCAGGAATGACTTGCTTACTTATGTGTGGTTGTCCAGCTGCTCCTGCTCCTGACACAACAAACTTAGTGTCTGTGGGTGACCCTCTGGACTCTGCTCCTGAATCCTCTGTAACTACTTCAATCAGCTTTAAACGGTTAAGTATGTTTGCTTCTTGTTCTGTCAGAGGAGCCATTTTAAAATGTGAAGGAACAGTTGAGTCTTTTAGCGGTCTCATTTTCAGGATCCTCAAAGGTTGAGCTTGAACTTCTGGTTGCAAGCTGATTGAACTGACTTGTGTGAGCTGCCTCTGCATAAGGTCATAACTCTCATTGTCCACCTGATAGTCATACGATCGAGCACAAGACCCTTTGCAGGCACGTATCTTAATATCAACGTCCACCTAAGCAGAGATGGATAGAAAAAAAATTGATTTATATTGTAGTCAGGCAGCCCAATCCTAAACTGTCCAGAGTGCCAGACCTGCTGCAGCGCCAAAATGGCTGCCGCGGTTTCCTAAGTGCACTGGGTAGCTGCTGAAACTTCTTTGGGAGAAGAGGATGTCTGTCCCTCTCCCCCAGGAAAGGGAAAACTACTTAATAAAGCAGCTTGATGGGCAAAGTGCTGCAACCTTAGCTAGTGCCCTCTCACCATTATCTGCACATTCCAGAGAGAAAGAGAGAGACTAAGGGCGCAATCCAGAGTAACTACAGGGAGTCCTTGCTTCAGTGTAAGAACAATTTGCTCTGGATTGCAATATGAATTTCCCATAGGTTTTCACTAGGTGGTGCAGTAACTTCGGGTACATGTAATGTCTCTTACATGCTCCTGTAGTAACTCTGGATTGTAGGGTGAGAGGGAGTGATTTGCATAAGCCCTAAGGCAGGAGTGTCCAAACCTCAGCCCAGGGGCCAGATAAACCCTGTGGCAAGCTTCAATGCAGACCATGGCAAGACGCCTCCACCTGGCCCTTGGCAAGCCATGTAATCCTCAAGATATGTCTCTACTACACTCTTATATGTAGCAAAATGTTTCTGTGTTGCAGGAGTAAAATACCACTTGTACGCCATTCCCCTATTGTGCATCACTGCCATGCACATCAACCCCCCATGGACACCCCTGCCCTAAGGCTATATAGTGAGTTCATGGCATGTGGCATGGAGTGTGGGAAGTCCTAATTCAAAGCTCTTTGCTCTATATGAGGAAATATATGCGCTCCGATTGCTCCATTAGCACATACCCTCCTCAGTCATTTTAATTCTTTTTGTTTGGGGAAAGGAAGTAGTCACAAACAGGAATATCACGCATCACTCAGGAATTACAGAAATTCCCAGCTTCACAAAGAGAGAAAAATGGCCTACAACTTACCTCTAAACGCTTCAGTTCCCCAACCTGATTTCGGATGGTGTTTTGCAACAGTTTGATCCTGTTTACTTGATCAGCAACTCGTTGTTTCAGAAGCACGAGCCTCCGTCTCAGTTCGTCACTTATTTGCCCATAGTTTTCACCAGCCTCTGTTAACATGGAAAGTCACTGTGATCAACAGTGTGTTTTCCCTCACAGTTGTTATTTAAAAGATCAAACTTAGCTAAAATACTCACTCACCATTTAAAGATATAAACGTATTTTTCAGCCCTTTCCTATGCAGGGTCTATGGAATGCGGATCTCACAATAAGTCCTGTTATGGTGGTATGTGAGCATGCAACTGTTGTGTGCTCTGAAACCACTGGTGCAAATGGCCATTGGCTCTGTGTGTCTGCCAGTAGATGCCAGAAGCCCACTGGACGGAGCAATTATAGTGACAGCAACTTATAGTGGCCCAGAAATATGTGAGTATTTGGCAGTGCTTTTTTTCTGGGGGAAAAGGTGCTGATACTTGCCAGAGGTCATCTCTTATATGACTAATTTTAATTAGGCTGCAATCCTAAAGACACTTTCCTGAAAGTAAGACCATTGAACACAATGGGGCTTACTTTTGAGTAGACATGGTTAGGATTGTGCTCTAACTACTAACATACATATATACTAATTAATATAATTTTTAATTAGCTGCTGGGGAGGTGGAAAAAGGTGCTGGTACTGAGTACACGTGAGTACCCCCAGATAAAAAGTCCTGGTCTTTGGACTGTATGTTATTCTTAAGGTACTCAACAGTTTTAAGTCCATATAGATTCAAAATTATAGATGCATGAAACTGCTTCCAAGAGCGCATCTGTAATGCCTCTTCTCTTGCTTCCCTAATCATATTCAGGCACCCCCTTTCTTTTTCTGACATTTCTGCTCTTTCAGTACCTTCAAACACCTTTCATTCAACACATGCTTCACTCTTTCAACATCAAAATTGTCTTCCCTGATGTAGATTTGCATGTGTTTTGGGCATTTTAGTATGACTTTCTTCAGTAAATAACCATCATTCGAATGCATAAGATATTCATTGCCCACATATGTCTTTGTTCATTTCACTGTAATTTGTTATGTATTTTGGCCATGTGTTAATAAGTATGGCTTTTGCAAGTGATATTCCTGTTTTTTTTATGGCCATTTTGCAAGCTGAAAAAGACTGGGTTTCACTTTTCAACCGTTTTCACTTTTGGACAATGCTCAGGTCCTTTACCCATCCAAATAAGTGGAGAATCCCTGTATTCTTCTCTAATGGATCCCAGATTCCACTTTTTTCCACCTTTCTCTGTTGGCTTCCTTGTGCTAAATGTGGATTGTAAACCCACTGTATAGAAAAAAGGAGTTACAGTATATAGCTACAGTTGTTCTGAAGAATCAAAATGAGTGAATTTGGGCCTGCCTGATCTTGTACATTAATGACAGAGAAAAGAATTATTTTTGAATGGTGAACATTAGCACCAAAGGAAGCAGTGAGACGACACTCACGTTGTTCACTGATGATATTTTTATCCAGAACGGCAGTGATTTCTTGTCTCACCAAAGATGAACTCTTGTAGCTGTTTTGATTATCTGAGAGCAGTTTCCTAATTCTCTTGATCCTGTCACCAAAGTCCTTATCCGTTTCGTCTATCAGTCCCTGCATCCTGCATCCTGAGGGACATTTTGAACCCTAAAATCAGAAAACAGCAAGAGCAAAAGAAAAGTTGAGAAGAACCATCTGTCATACCACTTGACCAGCCCTCAAGTTTTAGAGAGTGAAAGGAATAATCACATCTTAAAGGTTTGATTCCATTCTGCTTGCTTATGGTCCCACAAGGGGACCACAATTTTTCCTTTCCCCCAAAATGCTGGTGTATTAATTGACCTTGGGAAACTTACCCTACAATCCAGAGTAACTACAGGAAGACGTAAGATGTACATTACTCTGGATTGCTCTATGCATTTTCCGTAGGTGGCACCATAACTACGTTGGTGTAAAAGGACCCGTAGTTACTCTGGATTGTAGCCTAGTTTAGTTTCACTTCCTAGAGCTGTTCATAACAGTGCATTTTTTTGTTTATGCTTCCTCACCCTCTTTGAAAACCCAGTAAAAGTAATTTGATTTTGTTTGGAATCATGAAATTCAAGAGCATGGAACCCATTGTAGCAATTACTGAATTGTACCTATACTACCAATGGTACTCAAAGTGGGGCGGGGGTTCCATTGAGGGGGTCACAACCTTGTATCAAGGGGGTTGCAAGAGAGTGACATCCGCCATCTTGGAATCTGGCACTGGGCTTTTCTGGGAATTTAAACTGAACACAATGGGATTTACTTCCGAGTTTACATGGAGGAGCTCTGGCATCACATCCTAGTAATTTTACCAGGGGATCCCAGACAGCTTTTTAAGTTTATCCTGGGCTGAAATGCCAACAGTATCTATTTTTATGTTTATGATTATTTTTATGATGCTTATGATTTTATAATGAGACAGTGATCCATAACTGTCTATTATATTATTTCATTTATATAATGAAATAATCTGAAGCATACCAATTAATGTAGTAAACCTCCGATTATTTCATCGTCTGTTGACTTACCCATTCATCATCAGAACATATTGGCCAATTCTTTTCATCTTTGCAGTGGGATTGGGCTTTATGTTCCACTATTCTGGGTCCACGGACTCCTCCTCCTTGCTCTTCAAAGGTACCTGTATCTGCAGCCTGTCATGGCAAAATAGAAGGAAACATCAAAATTGAGGCCAACAATTTTCACAATAACAGACACTTGAATTAACATACACCATGGCAAAATTAGATGACCCTGAGCACTAGAATTACAGGGTAAATCAAAATTATTTTAACATTTCTGTTACGTTTCTCATTTAAGTGTTAATTTTGACTAACCCTGTATATTGAAAACAGTCACTTTCATTTGAGTATTTAAAAAAATGAAAATTGCGTCTCCTGTTGGTTGGGAAAACTGCTGGAGCAAAGAGGAATAGTTATTCTTTCCCTATTAATATAAGAGGAATACCACTTAGAAGTGCTTGTGTATCCAGTTAACGTGGGTAACTGTATTAGGATATATGTACATGGAAATGAGAGCTGATTCATATTAACATCTTATTATTTCCATACAATATCAGAATTACATCTCATTGGCTCTCAGAGCAATCAGTATCATAGGAAAGTTTTGAGTTTACAAGAATTCACTTTTTGTTCCATTGGCTTTTGTGATTTCATGTTCTGGTTAATTGGCCATAACTTTTGATAGAATATAGATATTCCAATGCAGTTTGTTTCACTGCATTCTGCAATAAATTACCTTTCCAACAATATATAACATGATAGTTCATAGTCCATACATAGCCCATTTTCACAATTTTAGCCACTAATATCAAGCTTAGCTTGTTGTCCCCTAACGCTTGTTGCCTGGTGCAACTGCACCCCCTGACCCTCCTTAGTTATGCCTCTGCTTCCAGTTTTCCTGCTCCTCCATTGCTCCTAATGAAATATAGTTGTGCCTCAGTATCTGCAGGGGTTTGATTCTGGGACTCTCTGCTGATGCCAAAAATGTGTTAAATAAAAGCAGTATAAAAAATTAAAGCGTGTCCCTTTTAAACAATGGTTTTAAAACAGCTTTTCTTCCTGTTGTAGAGACTAGTCAGCAAGTACAAATGCCCAGGATCCCCTGCTTCTGTCCGGCTCAGCTGAAGAATGGAATGATTGCTTGTTTGACTGCCTCTACAATAGTAGAAAAGCAATTTTTAAAACTTTGGTTTCTATTGCCATTTTGTTGAGTCAAATCCATGTATGAAAAAATTCATGCATAACAAGGTTGGACCTGAACTCATCCCATGGCTTTGAATCTTACTAATTAAGCTAAGCATTCAGGAATGAAGTCCAAAGTGAATGTAGGTACCAGCATATTGGGAAAAAATTATCATTGAGCATATTTCAGATTATGAACTGCCGTTAAAGAGTGGTGATTTAAATGTATTAAAGTCAATAAAGAAGAGCAAGATTTAAAAAAATAAAAACTTGCTATGATCCTGCTGCACTATATTCCCCTTTAATTTCTTAATCGATTAACCCTTTAATTTTTACAGCTAGGATGAAATAAATAAAATGAACACATATACAAACAGAATGTTTCATCCTGCAACTGTGGGTATGTTTTGAACATATTTGAGAATCACCTCTCACCAATTTTTGAGGATCTGAAGGGAAGCATACCTCCCTTGCGCAATCCCACCTTCCTTTCTGTTGATCTAGCAGCAGCAGGTAAAACATCTTACTTCCTAAGTATTCAAGCAGTTGAAGAAACAAGAACCATCAATGGAAGAAACAAGAATAAAAAAACTGAACAAACAAAAATCTGTGTAATTACCAAGGAAATACTATATATGAATAATGTTAAATTAAGTCATACCCAAATGATGCTGAAGCACAACAGTGTACAGAAGATTCTCATTGGGAACATCGTCAGAAAGCCTTAGAGGTGACACAAAGGGATGTCTTTCACTTAGAGCTTTGGGTTGAATTTAAACCTTTACCTTAAATTGTTAAAAAAAAAAACCCTTTTGATTAATGATTAGTTTCCCTCCTGTTTGCAGAGTTGCAATGCAACATCTGAGTTGGGTGACCTAGGATCTGTTGCACAACTTCTTCCATTTGTTTGTTAGGGATATGTTTGCACAATATCAGCAAACATGGGAGAGAGAAGTTGGGGGTGATGGTTGTGGAATGGATCACTTCACTATATTCCAGGAAAGAAACTCTCAAAGTTTACTTTCTAAAGGTCAAAATAAATATTTTATAGACAAGTCTAGAGAGGAAAACCCACATAAAGGTAAATATGTGTGCAATATATCGGGTATCTGGCACTTTTGGCAAAGTGAGGGTGTAACTTCTTGCATTACAGGAATGTCATGTTTTCCGGTCCTTTCCCACAATTTGAATGGGGGAATGTGGGAAATCAGGTGAAAGGAAGCAGCAATTACCGTACATGCGTATTTCCCAAGCCAGCATCAGTCCCCATCCTCCATGTGACACTGGTGAGAGAATGTATGGTCAACTCTTCCAGAATAGTATGCTAGTACTAAACACTGATAGAGTGACACTGGCCACAATCACAATGTTTTTGTAAACATTGTGGAACAGATCCAAGGAACTCAGTCCCTAGATAACTAGAATTGTGGGGCAGCCCAATCCAAACCAGTGCTGGAACAGGCAGTCCTAATGGCCTAATCCCACATCCAGTGAAAGTTAGGAAGTGACTGCCATGCAACTTGGAGAAAGAGGATTTATTTCCCGTTACCCTATCACATGGCATTCACCCCTTTTGGGGATGCTCAAATCTGCACCAACAAAATCCTGAGCCTCCAGGGCATCTGGGCCTGGTCCATCGATTGGCCTTCCCTCTCCATCCCCTTCCCCCACCTTCCTCCCTCCCCAGCAGCAAGGTCTGGGTGTTGAGCGCAGGTCTGCTGAAGATAGCTAAGCAGAGAAGGACCTGGACAGTCTCCTGGATGGGAGACTGTAAGTTGATAAGCCATCATGAATCAAAAGCACCAGAAGGTGTCACTATTTACAGCTTGGCTGACCTGAAAACTCCTGCTGGGAACTTGGAAGGCATTTTTTGATACCAGATGTGATGAACACAACATGAATGATTCCACCTGGGAGAGAAGAGCTCTATGAGCTTCCTGTAGAACATAGGTTGCTGTGAAGATCATCTGGGGTGGCACATGTACATGCAGCAGCTCAGCACTCCTTTGATCGCTTGAGTCTGTATCCTGACAGCACATCCTGAATTTTGTTGTATATTCATGTACGATGACATAGTTTCTTCTTCAAAACATCCCAGTTCTACCTTCCTGCCATCCTTTCTTTCCCCCATGCCAGCTTCCAGTTGTTGACACAAACTTACCATTCTTCAATGCAGCGGAGTCTGGTTTTGTTGGAACATAACAACATCTCCTTGCATGAGTCAGAAGGTGATAGCAGAACATCTCAACACCCATATATTGGTGATGTCTGGCAGTTGGACCAGGTTGTCAGGTGTTCCAACTGTCACTTAATGACAGTTATACTCACTACTCACAGTTATACTAACTACTCACAGTTATACTGTCACTTAATGACAATTATACTCACAGCCATATGGGCTGTGGGTGGCACAAGCGGTTAAGGCGCTGTGCCTGTTAACCAGCAGGCCAGGGTTCGAGACCTGGGTTGGCCCCACAAGACAGGGTGAGCTCTTGTCCTTAGCCCAGCTCTGTGACACCAGCTGGATCCAATCGTATTGGCTCTGCCTTTCCATTGGACTAATTCAGTGGCGTGGAGAGGGGGGATCTGCTGCTTGGGTAACAGCCTATCCTCCATAACAATCTAACCCAGGTCTCCATGCTTTGCATGCAGCATATGCAGCGCTGAGCATGATACCATAGTCTCTCAAGACTGACGGAGGCCTACTCACTCTCAAGCTGGTTCTCTTCATGTAAGCAGGAGCAGCTACTCAGAGCACCTGGTCAGTTTAAGTGATAGGGATTCTGGTTAAAACCAGATGCTGTAAATATGAACCAACATGAATTTTGAGTAAACCCTCCTGAACTCTGGTCTCAACCTAATTTTTGTGTGTATCTGAACTTTAGCAGACAGCCACAGTGTTAAATAGAAAGGCTCCTAAGTCACAGAAGAGGACTTAACCATAGTTATTACTCTGCTGAGACAGTTCTCATCCAACAAGTTTTGGTCTATATGAACCAATGCACATCCTTGTGCGAGCTTAGCTGACTTTCAAGATGGTGTGAACATTCTTGAACCTCCAGCAGCAGCTCAGGTAAGCCTCCCAGGAAAGTGTCTTTAGGTTTGCAGCCTATGTAGACTTCATAGGATCATGTCCATTGAATGCATGTTTTGAATTCAATTACTGTGTTTAGTTATCATTTTTACATCCAGTTAATATTTTTATATTAATATTTTGGGGGTTGTGGAAATCCTCTGAGTTTCCATTATTTTCTATGGAAAAATCTACTTCACTTAAAGAGCGTTTCACTTAAAGAGCATGCCTCAGGAACGAACTAAGCTCTTTATGTGAGGCACCACTGTATGGTAGGGACAGTTCGGGGAATAAGTTCAACTGAGTGCAAGTAGACATGCACAGGATCAGGCTGCTAGTTACAACTTTAGGTTGTCTAGTTTTTACAGCACATGCATAATCAAGAAACTTAAAACGGTCAGCCTCACCAGGATAATGGAAAGTATTAAAATGCATTAGGTTGAGGACTCAAATAGAGGTAGGGATGTACCAGATTTTTTTAAAAAATGAGAAATCTGATTTCCATATCTGTTCTGAACTTCATCACAAAATGTTATCCATGGATCCAGAACCCAATCCTGTTTCCAGAGGTATTATTGGGTGCAGTTGCTCTTCCACTGCATTCGGTGGCTTTTCCGGGAGCCTGGTTATATCATCAGGGGAAGTCCATGTCCTACAATGGAGTTTCTCAAAACTTCCAGTTTGTGGTTCCCAATATTAAAACAAACATTAAGCCCTGTCCCGTTCTAGATTCTGCCATTGAAGAGCAAACAATGACTAAAAGAAATGGGCAGTCCAGTCCTAAGCTTTCCTAGCACCAAGGGCTGCAGTGGCACCCTTTCTGATCACTGCCTCCAACAGGGCAGGAAAGCTCCACCAGGTCTCCTTGTAGTAAGGAAACTTATATTCTCTTACTCCATTTAACCCCAATCAGTCTTTTCTGATCTGCATCCACTATTGAGCAAGATACAGAACCTGACCCATGTCAGGTTTCCAAACCCAGGAGGTGGAGGAGTTAGGATACGGCAGCAGAGACTGTCCTTTCCTCTGTTCTTCATCCTAAGTCCACCCCTACCCCACCCTTCCCCCATATTGAAACAAACTGCCACCCGCCAACAGTAAAATTTGCTGCTGGGAGCCCTCACCACATAATCCTACCATAGAGCCTAGTGCCAGAGGTGTGAACAAAAATGCATTTTCATAGCAGTTGGGCCAATGGTACAAGCACCAGTGCTGGACCCGAATGAGGCTAATTCTGATAATTGTGAATGTTATACAGTGTGAAATTGTTGTAGATACTCTTGGAAGAAGCCATAAATAACACTCTTGAAAATGGTATCTATTCATTGAATGAAAAGTTGTGTAAAGAAGTACAATATTGCAAAGTCTGGTTGATGCTACCCTGTTTCTGGCTGAGCAGAATTTGCCATTCCAGGGATCACGTTTTACCTTAGTTCATGGCCCTTAGTTCAGGAGGCCACATCATTTCTCTGATACTGTGTTGGGGCCTGGAGAACTAATGTTTGTTTCAAATTTGAATACATTTTCAAAAATTTACATATATGAATGTATTGGAGTGGATTACAAGGCTTCCCCAAGGGCCAGATAGAGGCATCTTGCCAGAAGCCACGTTTAAGGCTGACCAAGGGCTGTATCTGGGTCCCTGGGCTGGGCGTTTGGAGACCCTTGTCTTAGAGCATGAGAACCACTTACTACTATGAAACAGCTTACATGCACTATTGCTGCCAGAACTGTTGTTTGCACTATTTCCTTTACAACTTCACTATAATCTGTTTCATTGATCTTGAGTAATCAGACAACCCACATTTTCAAACAGCAAAAATATGTCCCCAATTCCTATTCTTATTGCATGCATCTAACACAGAAGTATCTCCGACTTGCTCTTCTTGTTTTATTTCCTAACGACAGAATCTAAACTGGTCTTAGAACAACCTTGGGGGTGAAATGCTAAGCACCCTTTTGGACCGTCACAAGTCTGTTGCAAAAGTGCCATAAAGCATATTTTATGATACCCAATGAAAAGGGGAGGACGGTGCAGTGAGTTGTATTATCCGTCCCATGCTGTCACAATCCCTGGAGGCTGGTACATTGTACTGGCTGATCTTGGCATTTGGGAAAGCAATTTGATGTGGGTGATTGCTTGGCTGTGTGTGGGTGGGCAGCTGGAGAGCAGGAGGCAAGGCTGGAACTTAGCACATGTGCCAGATCCAAGCCCCACTCCCAGGTGGCGCAGAGCAGCTCCATGCTGCTCCGTCTCAGATTTGTGCCACCAATTTAGGGGGGGGGGGGCATAGATCTGAATAGACTAATTAGGGCTGCTGCCATGTTACCCTGGATAAGGGGAAAGGTTTTGCTTACCCTGCAATAGCAAAGCAGCAGCTTTAAACATGCACTGGAGACTGCACAGGAAAGGCAGCCTGCCTGTTTCAGCGCAAGTTGGATTATGCTGCCTGTGCCTGTGTATTGGCTGAAGTCTGATAACACTTTCCTAGATGCACCACCAACTTGGTGGTGGGGAACATGACTGAGTCAATCAGTTTGGGGGGGGGCATGCTTGGGCTGACTGTTGGGCCAGTCAATGGCGCAAGCTGGCACTTGCTTCAGACTGCTGGCCATGGGAGCTAATAAGCTGCAGCTGGTCAAAGAAGTATAGAGTTGGCCATGGTCCTAGAAAGATCTCCCCTGGCAGGAGGATGGGAGGAAAGTGGTGGAAGGTTTGCCATAGATAATGTCCCGTCCAGCTGGGTACAAATAACAGATTCCTTCCTGCCACCCTTTGAAGGTGTCCAGCCAGGAGAGGTGTGTTTGTGTGCATGTATGTGAGAAATGTGTGTGGTGTGTGAGATGTGTGTGAGAGAGTGAGGTGTGTGTTTGTGTGTGTGTGTGTGTGTGTGTGTGTGTGTGTGTGTGTGTGAGAGAGAGAGAGAGAGAGAGAGAGAGAGAGAAGTGTGTGAAAGAGTGAGGGGTGTGTGTGTGAATTGCCTTCTGGGGGTGCATGCTGGGGTAGGGGGCACAGTGGAAATCCAGCCACCTCTCCCACAATGGCTTTCCTACCACCTCTTGAAGGGAGCCATGCAGGAGAGGTGTGTCTCTGTGTGTGAGAGAGAGGGGTTCGGTGTGTGTGGGTGTATGTGTGTGGTAATCGAGTGAGATGTGTGTGTGTGTGAGAGAGAGAGGGGTGTGTGTTTTGTGTGTGTGTGTGTGAGAGAGAGAGAGAGAGAGAGAGAGAGAGGAGTGAAAGAGTGACGGATGTGTGCGTGAGTGGTTTGCCTCCAGGGAGTGCATACTGGGGTGGTGGGATGGTAGGCATGGTGGAAATCCAGCTTCCCCCACGGTGGCCTTCCTGCCACCTCTTGAAGGGAGCCATGAAGGAGTGGTGTCCGTGTGAGAGAGAGAGCAGTAGGGGTATGTGTGTGTGTGTGTTGTGTTAGTGAGAGTGAGTGAGTGAGAAAGCAAGGTGTGTATGTACTGGAGAGGCTGAACAGAAGGGTAGAAGCCCCTTACTGGATTGAGGCCCCTTTGACCCGGTTTTGTGGAAGATAATTATGGCAACCCTAAGTGGTGGTCAGAGTGGGAAGGGATGAAGCAACACAGAGAGAAGAAGAAATGGGAAGGGCCCTGAAAGAAAGCAAAGGAAGACAGGAGGGTCAGGAGAAAAGCAAGGCAAGTGTGAGAAGAACCCATTTGGGAGCCTCGGGAGAGAACAGGACTGACAGGGTATCAAGCAGTCCTAAAGGTGTGGTGATGATGGCTCCGGAAGAGCAGGAGAAAGAACCAAGGACAGGAAGCCAGGAAGTGGTGTGTAATGTGCTTGCTGGCTGAAAGCTACAGACCCTGAGTAGAACAGATTTCCTTTTTAATGAAGAATACAGTAATTCAGATACAAGGTGAGTGTGTGTTATCAAAGTACCACCAAATTAGAAATTATTCATAAAACAAGGTGCACTTTTCTGATTCTGATAAAGTCAATGCTGATGACTTTTATTCATAAAACAAGGTGCATTTTAAAAATTACATTGATTTCCAGTTCTGATAAAAGATGATTTTAAATAAAGGGACATTTGACCATTGTCAAATTTATTCAGTGTATTACTGCAGTGCAAACAGTAGAGAAAACTAATGTTCAGAAGTCCATATACAAACATATAAACAGTTTTAGAACAGTTCACAACTTTTTATCATTTTGTGGAGGCAACTGATGGTCACATATAATATTATTTTGTATGTATGTGTTTGTGGGTTTCTCACATGTGGAAAATGCCGCGCTGTTGCGTTTAGTCACAACCCAAAGAATATCAAGATTTTGGCTTTTAACAGGTGGGCTGCAGGGATGAGACATTCACTTTATCCCCACAGCCCCTAGCGCAGTGGTTCTCAAACTGGTGTATCCCCCTCAGCAGTTTGTGGAAAATCTGGTTCCTTTAAGGGGCCGGGGAAGAGGAGAGCAACAATGCAATTCCCAGAATCGTGTTGCCATCTTGGGGATCCTGTCACTGCCCTCATCCTCACCAGCAACTGCCACACCAGCACTGCCACACCAGCAAAGACTTGGGGTGCAACCTTACCAATTTAGGCTGGCCTAACTCACCTTGCATATCTTCCCATGGTGGTGTGGGGAGGTACGCACATGTCTGTGCACTGGCCTAAACTCCCCTTTCCCCAGAGTGGGTCAAAGTGTCTCATGTCACTTTTGTGATACCCTCAGCACAGGACTTACGCTGAGGCTTATGCCAACCTAATGGGGGTTAGGGTTAGGGTTAGCCATACATAGGAAGTAAATTTTCCTAAAATTTTGAGAACCACTGGCCTAGAGCGAGGCTGTATCATTGTGTGAACATGCCAAATATGGCCTGTGAAAGACTTTTATCTCATTCATGGTGGAACACAAAATGATTTGTTTTCATTTTCAGATCCTGTATTATAGTCAATGCTGGTGACTTTTAGGTGAGCTCAATCTACCATTTTATAAAGGTTTGTGAACTTGTCCAGAAAAATCTTTGCCAAAAATGCTCTTTTAAACATCTCCGACCTACAATAGAAGAGAAAAGGAACAACTGTAATTTTTTGTCCTGAAAATCAGATGAATTGCGTGTTCCTGTAATAGGATTTTTTGAACAAGACAAGACCAAAGGTCCATTTAGTTCAAAGATTTTTTTAACAAAGGCAAGACCAAAGGTCCATTTAGTTCAATTCAGAAAGCCCAAAAGCAGAGCATAAAGTAATAGTCCCAATGACTGATATTCAGAGGGAGACTGTGTTTGAATGCAGATGTTCCAAGATGCTATCATGGCTTATAGCTGTTTATACATTTATCCTTCCCTTCTGAAACACCTTTAGAAAGTGGCCATCATAGGCCATATAGGCCATTGAGGAGAGAATTTAGGCAGGTTTAGCACAATATAAAAGGGTTTAAAAAGTAGCACCTTCCCAAATTCCCTGTTATATGCAATGCTTAAAGGTAGAGGCACTCTGACCTCCATTCTATATGGTCAGCCAGAACTATCATCAGATTTGGTGACATACAGTGATAATGATGTACAATGATTTACTACTTGATAATAAATTGAAAAATATGAAATGGTGATTGTCTGAGAATGAGACAGACATGGGCATCCATAATAAAAACTGGCATCAAATTATATTCCCCCTTGCTTTGAAGTCTGACATGGGTCTGCAGTTATGTGCCAGCTAAATAGCTGGTGTAGATCCACTGGAGCTGGTGGGGGTATACAAAAGGTAAGGGAGCCAAAGTTACCTTACCATAGTAAGACCTCTGGCTGTTTTCTTGGCCCTGCAGGATACCACAGCTGCCATTTCAGATCAGCTGCACTGTGGTGTGGTGGTCAGGGATAGGAGTGGATGCTGCATTTAGTAGGCAAAGGGCCCAATCCAACTGATTTGGACTGTGCCCCACGTCACATAAAATATATGCAGGCAACATTAAATACCGGTAACACTGAAACTCTTTTCCATAAGAGACAAAATTCATATAGTTTGTCTTGGTGCAAAGTTGTTAATGACTACATTTGTGGTGAGTTTTATCTTTCTAAATGTCTCCTCTGTCTCCTGCTCCGACCTGCTTCACTCCTCCAATCTGTTGTCCATCTGCTATTGCAAGTCTGTTGAATGGAATTATTTTCATTGTCGTTTTCTTCATGGAATACCACCGACTACGCCAGGTTGCCCAGATAATTCCATTGTCATATCCAGATGGACCAGCATCTTTCTCAGTGTAAGTACCACCTGAAATATAGGGAACATTACAATGCTATATGATTTTAAATATTATTTTGATATTGATATAAAGGATGTGCCCTCTTATCTGGGAGGGACTGCCATGCACACAAGATTTGTGGCCATTTGCATTGGCATCTCCAAAGTGCACATCTTTAGTGCCACCTAAACATAGCTTACAGTGATGGGTTGCAAGAACTAACAGACCAAAAGATATGTCCATGTAAGACCAGCTTTGGATTGGGCTGTTATTTTTTAAGCTCTGGTGCCTTCATGGTATAGAATAGATAACAGCCCTTTACTAAAACTCAGTTTTTCCTTTCAGCTTCTAATTTATTACTTTTAGATTCACCTAAGTTATGAAAGGAAACATTCTACAACTAGAAAAAATATATAGACTCTTGTTTTTCCCAGCAAACCTGCCTGGCTTCAGGAGATAGGAAAACTTGAAGTTAAGCCTCTGTTGAATATCTGAGAGCTCAATAAGGTTGATATAATTCATATTATTACCTTTATAATATTTGCCGTTGAGGTGACCAGCATGGCATCTGTTCATCCACCATCCAGATCCATCCTGCTCAGCACAGTTGCCATCATATTTATCATTATCGCTGTCAGATGTGCTGAACTGCTGGCCATTGTGGGAGGTAAAGAATTTGTCACTTGGATCATCTCCAAAATCAAAGCCATCAAAGGCATCTCCTGCTTCACCCCCAGAAAAGTAGGCGTAGGTCAGGCGATATTTATCTACTTCAGGTCCCAGTTTGAAGTGGGCGTAATCTGCATGGCTATTTAAAAAAGAAAATGAAAAGTTAAAAATATCCCATAATTTAGAAACATTCAGTTTTTGTTACTTTTGGTTGCCCGGACATGATCAACTGTAATACAGGATGAAAGGAATTTTTAGTTAGTAATGGAATATTTTTGCTTTCACCCTCTGAAATAGCAGCAATTCACTCTACCATAGTAGGCAAATATTTCTGGAGATGTCTATGTCAACAGAACAAGTTTGCTAATGAATGGGGCAGATAGAGAAGAAAAATGTTTAACTACTGAAGTTAGTATTGGCGCAAACTGCTGTTCCTGCATGCTGAATCTTGGACGCACAAATGCACACACAAAGACACTAATAACTTATTATATTCTCCAACATCATGTCAACAAAAGAAAAAAAAGTACAGTAAAACCTTGGATTAAGAGTAACTTGGACTGAGATTGTTCTGCAAGACAAGCAAACATTTCTATTAAATTTTAACTTGATATACAAGTGATTGTCTTGAAAAAAATAGTCCCAGCCAGGATACGGCCAGTTTCGGTGCTTCACATAGCAGCTCCTCAGTCTCTCTAGGGAGACCACAGAATCATAGAATCATAGAGTTGGAAGGGACCTAGCAGGTCATCTAGCCCAACCCCCTGCCTGCAGCAGGAAATTCCCCCTAGAGCATCCCCGACAGGTGCTCGTCGAGCCTCTGCTTAAAGATCCCCAGTGAGGGAGAGTCCACCACCCCCCTTGGCAATCTGTTCCACTGCCAAACCGCCCGAACCGTCAGGAATTTTTTCCGGATATCCAATCGGAATCTCCTCTCTTGCAGTTTGTACCCATTGGTTTTAGTGCTGCTTTCAGAAGCAGCTATGAACAAATTGGCCCCTTCCTCCCTATGACAGCCCTTCAGGTATTTGAAGAGGGCAATCATATCTCCTCTCAGCCTCCTCTTCTCCAGGCTGAATATCCCAAGTTCTCCCAACCTTTCCTCATAGGGCTTCCCTTCCATCCCACTGATCATTCTTGTTGCTCTCCTCTGGACTTCCTCCAGTTTGGCTGCATCTTTCTTAAAGTGAGGTGCCCAGAACTGAACACAGTACTCAAGGTGAGGTCTGACCAATGCTGAATAAAGAGGAACTAGAACTTCTCGTGACTTGGAAGCTACAATCCTCTTAATGCAGCCTAAAATGGCATTTGCTTTCTTGGCAGACACATCACACTGCTGACTCATGTTCAGCTTGTGATCCACGGCGACTCCAAGATCCCGCTCACATGTTGTGCTGCCAAGCCAAGTATCCCCCATTTTATACCTGTGTTTTTGGTTTTTATTTCCTAAGTGCAGAACCTTGCACTTCTCCCTGTTGAAGTTCATTCTATTTGTTACAGCCCAGGATTCCAGTTTATCCAGATCCTCCTGGAGATTTCCCCTGTCTTCTGATGTGTTTGCTACTCCTCCCAGCCTGGTGTCATCTGCAAATTTGATCAGGCTCCCCCGGACCCCTTCCTCCAAGTCATTGATAAAAATGTTAAAGAGGACTGGGCCCTAGACAGAGCCCTGGGGTACCCCACTTGAAACCGATCTCCAGGTTGATGCAGACCCATTTACTAAAACCCTTTGAGTGCGGCCATCGAGCCAGTTGCAGATCCACCTAACAACTGCCTCGTCGAGCCCATAGTTTTCCAACTTCCCAATTAAAATGTCATGTGGGACCTTGTCAAATGCTTTGCTGAAATCAAGATAAATGACATCCACAGCATTGCCACTGTCCAGTAAGCTCGTAACCAGATCAAAAAAGGAGATCAGATTTGTCTGGCAAGATTTATTCTTGGTAAATCCATGCTGGGTTGTTTTGATCACCGAGTACTTGTCTAGATGTGCACAAATTGTGTGTTTTATGATTTGCTCTAATATCTTGCCCGGGATTGAAGTCAAACTGACTGGTCTATAATTTCCCGGGTCTTCTTTTTTCCCCTTCTTAAAGATTGGGACTACATTTGCCCTCTTCCAGTCCAGTGGCACTTCTCCACTCCTCAAGGATTTCTCAAAGATGATCGACAGAGGCTCTGCAAGGACATCTGCCAGTTCCTTAAGAACTCGAGGATGCAGCTCATCTGGTCCAAATGACTTGAATTCATTTCGGCCAGTTAAGTGGTCTCGAACCAGTTCTCTATCAACCCTATGCTCATGCATGTCTGAAGTAAGCCTATTACAGTCAATGGGGTTCACTCCTATGTAAGGGGGGCAAAGGAAAGGAGCCTCAGAGACCTTATAATCATAGGGGCTCACTGCTGTGTCTCAGGACTTGGGGAAGCTAAGGGGCAAAGTGATAAGAGGCAAGAAGAAGAAATAGTGTGGAATGGGAAATATTTTCACATATTGATTCCAACAGTCAATGATTTGGCGGTAAACATAATGTATTGCTATAGTTCTTGGATTTTCATGACAACATTGGATAAGATAAAAAAATAAGAAAAAATTATTTTGCAGAATCAATTACATTCTGAAATGGAAAGGCTGCTGAATTAGACAGTAGAATCTGTAAGTATCTGTTTTGAGGGTGGCTCATTTCAGTATGTGCTGAATATGGACATGAAGACTGTTTAGTAAGGTAGAGAGACTTGCCAAATATTGATGTTGGCCTGAAGTCATGAGAGGTCAAGTAGAAGAAAGCAGTAGATTGTCAGGAAGTCTCTGCCATATTACTAAAGAAACGGAAGAAATCTTATTTACAGTATGGATTACCTTTTCTGTCCACTCCAGTCCTCCAGTTCTATTCTCAGTGCATATGGAATAGTAGACTGAGTGGTAATTAAATGAATCTTTTCATTTCCCAGCCAAAACTCTGTCTGGTCATTTGGTGACAAGTGTCCAAAACCTTCCTTATACTGAATCCAGTTCTTGTTAAAATCTTCACTCCCATCAAGCCTCTGATAATAGATTAGACAGAAAAAGAGACATGAGGAAAGATGAAAGAGATCAGTATTCACTGTAAGCAATGCAATTTTCTTGCCAGATTTAATTTACTGCTGACATACCCTCTGAAAAACTGTCCACCCGTTGCCCAGAGTATCAATTTCACAATAGACCAGGAACTGCTCTTTGGCTCTGGATGGCTTGATAAAATAGAGGCCACTTTGCCTGCCACCTTTATTTGCAATATCTTGACAATCTGTAGACAAACAAAACCAATGATCATAGTTTAAATGAGTTAAAATTTCATAGGTAAAATTTCTCATTTTAACTAAACAAGACTGCAACACTTTAACTAAACAAGGTTATATTTAAAATCTTCCCTATGGACACAATCCAGAGCAAATTAAGCCTGCTCTGACCTAACTGCATTCTCCTAACTATTCTGTATCCAGAGCAGAAAGTTATGCTGAATCCAGAGAGTCAGGAAGCCTGGGCTGCCCTAACTGCTCCAGAGCATGCTAAGTAATTGACACAAGGGAAAGACTTGCTCCTGAGGAGACACCCCTCAGATCACACTGAACAAGGAACAGCTGTGGTGCCTACAGCGGTGACATGACTCTGCACATCACCTGGTGCGGAAGTCTGTGCGTTATCTCTGGGATGCGCGCCCCCCCTACCTGGACTGCGCAGTCACCAAAGTTGGCGCCTGCGCAGTTGTTTCTGAAGCCAACTGACTTCAGAAAGAGTACTGCGCAGGCACCATCTCTGACACCTGCGCAGTACTTTTCTAAAGCCTTTTGGCTTCGGGGGAGACTGTGCAGGCGTCAGAGTTGGTGCCTGTGCAGTACTCTTTCTGAAGCCATTCGGCTGCCGCTCCGCCTCCTGAGTGAGGCTGAATGGCTGTGCAGAGGCGCGGACTTTCTCTGCTCCAAGGAAGTCTCCTCTGAAGCTGTTCGGCATGCTCAGTGTGTTTCTGCGCAGTGCACCTCAGATGGCCGTTCAGGCCAGCTCCTCAGACAAGTGGCAGCTTCTGGCTGCTGCTCCGCCTTGGAGCAGGCCTGAATGGGTGTGCTGATGCCCGGGGCCTGCCAAAGGACAGTCAAACTCCTCCGGCACATCACCCCATACGGAGCATATCTCCCAATGCAGCCCACACCAGCCGCACCAGTCTGGTGACGCCACTGGGTGCCTGCCTTATAAGGAGTCCCTGATGAGATGCCAGTACATTCTACAGTGAATACAAGGGGCTTCTTGGAGTGGCCTGCTGTATCCTGAGGTTTGTGGGCAGCCGTAGTTTGTTCCATATCCTGAGGTTGAGAGGCAGGGGTTGCAGCTAGGCTGGCCAAGAACTCAGATTTTTGGTCAACACTGCCATTCTTACTCGGGCCTTATCATGGACCCCTATGGGTCTACTCATTACTATACCTGCTCCTGAGGTGGTATAACTCTGAGGGCTGGAAGAGGGCATTTCTGCCTTGGAAACAGGCTCTGGATACAGAGTAACTGCTCTGCCCTTGGCAGTACTAAACATGCCCTCAGCTTGCCTCTCCTGAGCTGCTTAGGCTGCCCCAGTTAGGGCAGAGCAGGTCCACCTCTCTTAGGGCACCCTGTCTTGCTTTGCTCTGCCCTAAGCCTCCTTCAGAGTAACTGGGCTGGAGCATCTTGCAGTTGCTCCAACCTAGTGTTAGATAGGGCAACCTAAGAGCTCTTATGTGGACAGATTAGTTGCTCTGGATTATCCTGCCTGTCCAAAAAATGCAAGGCAGTGCACTCTTTTATATGTCTCCCATTTCAACATCCCGACAATCCTACACAGCCTAAGCTTTGTGGCTGAACAGGTAGATAGACTCAGGTGTAAGACACTGGGGACAAACCATGGACACTTGCATCAGCGCTCAGATACTTTACTCCCCGCACCACGACCATATTTCCAAGGTGGAAGGAGCTATCAGTCAATTGTAACTGAAGACCACCCTGAATGACCACCCCACCATTCAGATAATGGCTGGAACCAGTACTGAAGGTCTTCAATCTAGTTAACTTGAAGAGTTGCTCCAGGCTTGATTCCTCCATTTGGGCAATATTGTTTGACTTGCAACAGCTTTGCTTTGTTTGCATGAACTGGCATTTGATCCAGGGCCACTGGGAGCTGGCAATGAACCCAGGGAAAGATACCTGATTGATTGGGCTCTCCTTCCTTAATTTTCCTACAAACCAGATGTTACTAAATTTTTTAATCAAGGGGTATCTGGTATTTGACAGTTTCAACTTAGCTTGAACAAGATAAAAACTGAATGAAAATATCAAAATGGGATATTTTTCCTTTGAGTAGTGGCAATACAAGATGGTATGTTGCCTTTTGCAAAGCTGTAAAGCACATTGTAAATATTTGCAGACTTGTGAAGCACAAAACCCATGTTCTGGCAATGCAACAGACTCATAGGATTCAGTCCTTAGGCACTACATGGCAGTGCCAACCAAAATATTATAGTGAGTTGGTTAGGAAATTGGACATAGGGCAAAATCCAGAGTAACAATGGGGAGTCCTTGCTCCAGTGTAAGAACAACTTACTCTGGATTCCATTATGAATTTCCCATAGGTTTTCACTAGGTGGTGCAGTAACTATGGGTGCACGTAAAGTCTCTTATATGCTCCCGTAGTTACTCTGGATTTGGGGGTTAGAGTGCAATCCTAACCAATTTAGGCTGAGATAACTCACCTGGCATATATTCCTGTAGTGGTGTGGGGACGCTGGTGCATGTCTGTGCACTGACCTAACCCAGGAGTGGAGCAGAAGTGCCTTACAGTACTTTTGTGCCACTTCCAGGCCAGCATGGGATTTGTGCCAGGATTTATGCCAGTGTAACTGTGGGTTAGGATTACAGCCTTAGACCTGGAAAATTCTCCATGGAGCTTCCTGGGTGACCCTGGGGTCAGTCACTATCTCTCAGTCTCATCTACCTCACAAGTTTGTTGTGAGAACAAAAATGAGAAAAGGAACTAGGTATTCCATCTTGAGCTCCTTAGAGGGAAGGGCAGTATTACCAAGCAAAAAATAAATTAAATTTATTTAATTTAGGAATTACTCAAAAGAATCTTACCTCTTCCAGTTAAGTCTTGTATCTGGACAGTGTCCCTGCATGGCTGTTGACATTGTGCTTCGAGCTGAGCAACTTTTTGCTTTACTAGTGTAATCTTGTTATTGTTTGATACCATTATATCTGTCAGTTGCCTGGAGATTACAAATTAAACACAATAATGAATAATCCTCAACTCTGTAGATCTGGTGTGTTCTACTGTATATACAGGTTGACTCTTGGCATCCATGAGGGTTCCATTCCAGCAACCTCCCTGAATGCTTGTTTTTCCTGTTAAATGCAATTTTAAAATTAGGCAGCCATTTAAAGATAGCCTACTTGGCATAGTAACAAGGTAGGCAGGAAATCAACCTCCTTCTCCCTCTGCAGAGCTTATAAGGGCTTTGTTTCAGCTGGATTCTCCTTTCCCATTGGAGTGCAAAATAATGTAAAGTCATAAGCATTTCTCAATAGTTTTGCATTCTATCATGTACTCCAGGCAAGAGAAGAGAGGGGTCTGATTCCCAGCTGAAATGATGCTCTTCTAAACCCAGTGAGGGAAAGGTTTACTATGGCAAGGTAGCCATGATTTTAACTAAACAAGCTTACCATGGCAAGCAGGGAAGCAGGATGCATAGCCAGGATCCGGCACATCTGCTGGATCCTAATCCTGTTCCCAGGCAGCCTGGGGAGGTCCCCAATTGCTCAGATTTATACACCAACAAAGGTGTTACAAATCCGAGTAGAGCCTTTGGGACTAATAATAATAAGAGATACAGTCTTTAACCACATGAAAGTATCATACAAATGCTTTTAGTTTTTATTTTGTCATGTCCTATTTTTTAGATGTCCTACATTTTGAGTGCATTGACTTCTTTTGCAGTTATGACATCTGGTCATCTGACGGATAGCCCAGTCTGCTGGTCTGCAGTGATGGTGAGGTGCCATTATTTAATATTTTAAATTTTTGATCATTTCCTATGATGCTGTTAGGCAATTATTTAAGACCACAATCCTATCCATGTCTACTCATAAGTAAGCCCCATTGTTTTCAAAAGGTCTTACTCCCAGGAAAGTGTGCTTAAGATTTCAGCATTAGTAAAATAAAAGTGAGATCAATGCCTGGGATCCATCTTTCTGCATTTTTGTGGCCTTTATCCTGAATTCTTGCACAAAAAAATCTGCATAAAAATCCAAGTCAATAATTAACTACGGTTTTGAAATCCAAGCTAATTTATCTAATAGGTAGGTTAAAATGTGTTTTTGGAAAACTTCTGGTGCAACCTCCTAGAATCATATTTACTCAGAAGTAAGTCCTATTGTGTTCAGTGAGCCTGCTCCCAAGTTAATGTGCACAGGCTTATAGCCAGACTAAACTACTTTACTCATTTACCCTACAATCCAGAGTAACTACGGGAGCATGTAAGAGACATTTATGTTGACGTAGTTACGGCACCAGCTAGTAAAAACCTATGGGAAATTCTTATCACAAACAAGAGTAAATTGTTCTATGTTGGAGCAAGGACTCCCTGTAGTTACTCTGGATTGCGCCCTTTGTGATTTTTAAAATAACCAAATATATTGTTAACACTAAACAGGTCAAGTAATTTGTTTGCTTAGGCAGAAGCGCGTTGTTGCAGTAACACAAACATTTTGTTTTAGACACATGAATAGTTTATGGGAAGTAAAAAAATAAGAAAGCAAATAGTAAAATTAAGCAAAGCAAATATAGCCTGCATTTGAAGGAAAAACAAAAGATACATACTGTATAGTACTTTCATGATCTGCAACAGTGTTCTCATATCTGATGATTTCATCAATGATTTCTCGAGACTTTTGAGTATAACCTGGAATTGCATCTATAGAACAGACACAAAAAGTGTTGAAAATGTTACTAATATCATCATTAACTGGGAAGTAAAGGAACACTGTGCTCTAGTAACCTCTGTTTTCTCACTTTGTTGAGCTGTAGGGGTTGTGACGTGCCCTAGTCGGATCTGGCGGATCAACTGCTCTGTTGAATATGATGCATTTGTGATTTGATCCAGAATTTGCTCAATGATTTGGAGCTCTCGATCCACCTCAGGATGATATTTATTCAAGAAATCTGCAATGCCACATGTGGTTGGGCAATAGCTTCCCTAAAGGATAAAAGAACATTTAATTCTATTAAACAATAAGCATTATTTAATAGTTATATGGAACTGCTCCTTCCTTGCACATGAAGGCAATACAGACATTGAGCCCCATCCTATGAATGTTTACTCAGAAGTCAGTCCCATTACAGCCAATGGGACTAACTTCCAGGTAAGTATGGCTAGGATTTGTGCCTCAATCAGTATGGAATAAGCAGATGTCTCAGAGTGATCAAATATCATAACTTCAAATGTGGACAAGGTCTCCCAAAACATAGGAAACCCAAGAAAAATGTAGGACATAGCCAAATAAAAGCTAAATACTAATATATATTGTGTTGTTAATTTTTTGTCTTTTAGTCCCATTCATTTTGAATCACCCTAGATTACTTATTAAATTTAAAACTATTGCAATCCTAACCTCTAGTTAAGCTGGCCTATGCCCCAGCATAAGTCCTGTGATGACTCAAAAGACTCAGTAAGACACTTTTGTCCCACTCTGGGTGGGGGAGCGGGTTTAGGCACAGGCATACAGACCTTCTCATACCGTCATGGAAAAATAGGCTAGGTGAGTGTGGCTCGCCTAAATTTCTTAGGATTGTGCCCTCAATTTATTACATCTAATTGATTAATGACAAGCTGTCTGCTGAGAAGGAAATGGAGGATACTGAAGATTTTTTTCCAGGACACAAGGCAAAAAAAGGACATGTTCTGGAAAAAGAGGAAGTATGGTCATGCTGCAAATATTTAGACGATGGGAGAACTGGAAATATAATGGAAAATGAACATATTCATATTGAAATATTGCATGAGGTCAGTAATCAATTAATATGCAATCATATATTTAATAACTGTACATGATGATGTTAGTAATGTTTACCGGCATTGATCTTCCAGTAACATCCATAGTCCTATACAATTCAAGAAGAAAATAGACATTGACTTACAAATCGCTGATCCAAGATGCAGCAGTTATCTCTGGTAGCAGGAACATACTATGTGGGGAAAAGATAAAACAGCAACATCAGAGATTTTGCCACATTAGGGGTTTAGTCATTCCTTTATCATTTGATGATCCTCCTGTCTAGTTACACTTACTGCGGTGCAAGCTGAAAAGAGGAAAGGCAGAAGCCAGACATTGAACTTTGGTTTCATTGTCCCTATAGTTCTGTGCGCTTCCAAGCAGTGAAGACGCAGTGCTTAACCTGTGCAGGTATATGAGCTCCAGAGATCTGATCGTCCTCTTTGAACAGCAGCAACAGCTTAAGAGATCAGGTGGAACACACTGAGTGGGCACAGTGTAAACAAAGCAATGACGTGGTAGAGGGAGGGCACTCTCTTATTGACACGTTCAGGATTTTGTTGGTTCCTTTCTTCCCATATTTAACACCAATGTATTTCTCACCCACCCAAAATGTGTAGATAGACAAATTGCCTTATGGTGCAATCACTTCCAGTAATCTGCAAGAAACCTAATCTGTGTTTCCCAATGACCTAAATGAAAAAAACCAACGAACACAAGGAGAGCAATTGCCTGAAATGTACATCTGAAGTCACCAAAGAACAGGGTGACCATATCTCCTCTTTTTCCAGGACAGGCCTTCAGTCCTGGAAAAATCTTCATAGTTTCAAATTTAATAATATACGAGTAGTACTTAAATTAACCACATGAAAGCATAACCATATGAGTTTTGTCATGTCTTATATTTCTATTGAGTGTTCTACATTTTGGGGGGCCTTGTCTTCTTTTGTGGTTATGGTATATGGTCACCCTGCTAAAGAAAGTTTCCACCCTGGAATTTATAGCAGCTTTAAGGGAGGTAGTTTTGCTCATTTTATGTATGCTATGGACCTCATTCTGGTCTGTCCTCCATCTGTCACATCAGCTATTTTCACAAAAAAAAGAACAGCACAGCTCAAATGACAAATCTATATGTCTCACCCTGAGAGTAAATCTTATTAAATCAATCAGTTGAATCTTCTATAGAATTTAAAGAACGCCCACCCAATTAACATATCAAATGTGAAATTATCATCATCTCTCAAATTGGTTTTTAAGCCTAATTGGCTCTCTTGGGTTAGTACAATACTTTATCATAAGCCATCCTTGTCAGTAAGTTAACTTAGGGCAGTAATCCAGAGTAACTACGGGGAGTCCTTGCTTCGACATCAGAACAATTGACTCTGGATTGCAATATGAATTTCCCATAGGTTTTCATTAGATGGTGTCATAACTACATCAACATAAATGTCTCTTACATGTTCCCGTAGTTACTCTGGATTGTAGGATTAGTGTGACTAGATGTCATAACCAAAAAAGAGGAAAAGGCCCTCCAAAATGGAGGGCATCCAAGATAATTGTAGGACATGACAAAATGAAAGCTAAAAACACTCCCATATATTGCTTTCATGTGGTTAAGTGAAACACTGTATTAAAGGTAAAGGTGTTCCCCACAGGTAGTATCCATAGTGATCCTTCGTTTCCAAAAAATACTTCTGATATACTGACAAAATTTATTCCTTACCAGAGGCTCCTGAATGAAGATTATGGACTTTCCTATGGGCAACTGGCTAAGAAAAAGAAGCAGAGAATAATGACAAGCTGATAGTTCTTAGCTGATAGTTTATAAAGCTGCAATCATAAAGACACTTTCCTGGGAGTAAGTCCCATTGAACATAATGAAGCTTACTTTTGAGTAGACATGGTTAGGATTGTGCTCAAAGTCCCATTGAACCCTATGGGACTAGGTAGACATGCCTAGGTTTTCACTTTAAATGAGTTGGGAATCAGGGAATTAGTGCAAATGTCACTTTTGCTATAAGCATATGTGGTGGCCTTACATAATAGTAAAGGTAAACGTGTCCCCCGCAGGTTGCCCTGCTAGTCATGACTGACTGTAGGGTGTGGTGTGCATCCCCATTTCTAAGCCAAAGAGCCAGCATTGTTCAAAGACACTTATGTGGTCATGTGGCCAGCATGATTTATGTGCCAAGGCACACAGAATGCTGTTACATTCCCACCGAGATGGTACCTATGTATCTTATTGCATTTAAGTGCTTTCAAACTGCTAGGTTGGCAGGAATTGGGCTAAGGTTGGAAGTTCACCCAGTGCTTGGGTCTCGAGCCACTGACCTGCTGATCTTCAGATGGGCAGGCATAGTGCTTTTAACCACTAAGCCACTGGGGAGCCTTACATAGGGGGATAATAAAACATGTATAGTATATCTATGTTTGTCTTATTGCCATATAGGTGACATTGAGTATACACTCTGTGCGTCAGAAAGTACTACACAAATATTAATCACAAGTCACAGCCTGCAGCTGTCACTTGTGAAAGTACAATATAACAATTTTTATCAGTTTTTAAAAATCATCCCCCTTTCTAGCATCTCATCTTCCTTTTTGCCACACCTCAATGGCTATCTTCAACTGCCTTCCCCGCAACCTCTTCAGGACCTGGCCATTTATCAGTTGACAACTGGAATGTTGACAGTTGCATCTCCTCAGTCTGCTTGATTGACATGGAATATTGGCCAGAACATTTAGATACCCCTATTCACAAGGCTTTTATGTATAAAAAACTATTATTGCAAAGATGGGTAGTTAATTCTGCTGTTTTGCTCCTTGAGGAAGTATTCATATAAACCAAGTTTTTAACTGAACGATGAATTTGTTGCTGTGTAGGTCCTGGAGTATGAGGAGCAAAACCAAGGATTTGGTATTTCCTTTGAATATCGATTCCAAGAGAAATTAATTTTTGGCCCAATACAATCCAGTTTTCCAGCTCCAATTCAGCCATGACAACAGAGTATATGCTACATCCTATGGTGGGGAAATAGTCATGTAGACCTCCTCAGAGTAAGAGAATTTGGCTGCCATTCTAACCACACTTTCCTGGGAGTAAGTACTATTAAATTCAATGGGACTTACTTCTGAGTAGACATGCTTAGAATTGCACGGTATGTTTACTAACTTCAGGACTTCATGGAGGATGCATTTGTGCTGGAACATTGGATAGAATTGAGCCATTTGTCCTTAACATTTTGTTGTTGTTTGTTTTACTCATTATCCTTATAAAGGCAACAGTCCTTTCGAAAATGAGTAATATTTTTGGGAAATAATGGGCAATTCACTTTTGGAGGCCATATGAATCTCTTTGGTATTTTCAGTTGAGCAGTTTTGACCCTTACTATGATTATTTACTGATTTCTAAAGACACTCTGATTAATTTAAATGGAGAAAGAAAGAAGAATTCTTAAGTCCAGGTACTTTTGTCCCTTTTCTATGTGACAAGAAAGGTGAAATTAGTGGTTTAGTTTTCAAAGAATTGGCCAATACGTTCTAAAAGTTTATGAATCAGATAGACTTTTTATCATACTTGTAAATGTGTTTGACTCAGTCTTTGTTAGCTTTTCCTTCAAAAGTCAAAGTTACCGAAACTTTTTGTTGAGTTGAACAGTTTTTAGAAACATTTGGGAATGTCTCAATGTTTACAATGCAGTTAACCATAACGTGGGTAAGTAAGGACATTTTTGGGACATTTAAATAAAGTCAATGCATCAGGCTTGGCACATCAAACTGATTATGGAATCTAAGCTTAATATCAGTGATTTTCAGCCATTGTGCCATAGCACACTAGTGTGCCAAGGATGATCTGCAGCTGTGCCATGGAACTTTTGGGTACAACATTTACTAGTATGGGGCAATTTGAGCCCCCCTACCATGGTGGTTGGGGTAGGTGGTATGGTGGTAGGATGGTGGGCATTGTCAATGGTTAAAAAAAAAACTGATGGTGCGTCCTGACAATTTTAGAGCCTTGTTAGTGTGCCATGAAAAATCTCTAAAAAATAGAGATAAAAATCTATTCAGTACACAGTACAGTATACGGGAAGCCTAAGGTGAAACTTCATTTGGACACACACTGAACGTTTGCACTGGCCTGCGTGGCTTTGAACCACTTGGCCAGGCCAGATTGTTAAGTGAATGAAAATGGTATTATAATTTCATGCAAGCTCCTTTTAATTTTTTATCTCTTTAGCATTTTGCACACTGCTTCTGATGACACATTACAGCTCACCACACAACTGCTTTGTTCTTAATTCAGCCATCTGGAAAAGTGCTGCACGAAGATTTTGGTCACAGTTTGGTGATAAATTGGTTGGAGGATATGGCAATGGCCAATTTCATAGCTAGTACTATTTCCTTCTCATTCTTAAAATGTAGAATACAGTTGCTGATAAGCATGGGAATCCACCACCATTGCTGCTCAAAAGGTGGGAAAGAAATCACAAGCTGACCGTGAGACAAATTCATGTCTCACTTCATTCATATGTCATATATGAGACAAATTCATAGACACTTCAATTTCTCTAGATGTTTCCCTTTATGGGGCAATCGTCATGGTGGTGACTATCCAGCAGGCATCCCTTCCATCCTTGCAAAAACACGGTTTTGGCCTTTTGATCAGTGCGTCTGAACTGCATGCTATCATGAAGTATGTAGTGGTGCTTTTGTAACAACACAAAGTAGAATATCCCTACAATCCAGAGTAACTATGCGAGCACGTAAGAGACATTATGTGCAGCTGTAGTTACTGCACCACCTAGTGAAAACCAATGGGAAATTAATATTGCAATCCAGAGTAAATTGTTCTTACACTGGAGCAAAGACTCCCCATAGTTACTCTGGATTGCACCAGAGTTCTGCAGCAGTGATGGGATTCAAAGAAATTAACAACCAGTTCTGTGCCCATCTGGCAGCCACTTTTAAATGGCTATTTAATGCACGGGTTAAGCCATTATCAAGCACAGGATTATCAATTTCCTCTGCATTGTTTCAAGTGATTGTTGCATGTCTCTTTAAAAAATAGTGAAAACAGATGAAATTATGACCCATGTAAAAAACCTCACAAAATTCAGAGGACACAAGCTTTCACCTTATAATAAACATCACATGAACTTTACTCAATATATGTGGCTGAACAAAGCTGCAGCTTAAACAGATTATAAGAGAGAATATGATGAATATAAGACATGATGTAAGAATATATGATGAATATAAGAATATGATGTTATAAGACAATAATAATTCTTTTATAGTGCATTAACACTTTTAAAAATAACATTTTATTTGCTTATCCAGCTGTAATTTTTATACCCCAAGGGAAATGTTACAAGTAATTGGCTGCACATACAAACAATAATTTTGGACACATTTTCAATGTCAGATTTTATTTCTTTTGCTAATTTGTGCCCTTTCTGTTAAAATTCTGGGCAATAATACATTAAAAAGGTAAAGGTATCCCCTCCAGGTTGCCCTGATAGTCATGACTGACTCTAGGGACCGGAGCTCAAGCCTGAAGAGCCAGTGTTGTCTGAAGATGCCCCTGCCAGCATGACAAAATGCCAAAGCACATGGAATGCTACCTTCCCATCAGAGTGGTACCTACTTATCTACTGGCATTAATATGCTTTTGGACTGCTTGGTTGGCAGGAACTAGGCAAGTAACAGGAGCTCACTCCATCTTGCAGTATTTGGGTCTTGAACCAACCTGAGGTCCTTCAGATCAACAAGCATTTTTAACCACTGAGCGACTGCAGCCAATGATAATGTATTGCTGATTACCAAATGTTAGGGACTTTGCTTCATTTATTAAAGGTTAGTTTTTAGTTCTTAATTCAAAAGAGATTGTGATGTATGCTTTACCTTGAGCAGAAGAACACTGAACTCCATTTGTTAAACAAAGATCTGATGTGCTATCTGCACTAGGTAGATAAACAATCAGATTAAATATTTGTACAATACTTTGCAATTAGTTGAGGACAGAGAGTATGCAACAAACTCAATTGTTTGTAACAACTGATTCACTCAAACCAGGCAGAAAAAAGACGGAGAACACAAATAAGATGTATTTATTGGCTGTGATGCAGACAGATGTGCTTACGCAACAGCATATTAAACAATGTGAGCAGCAGAAAGAAATGAGACTTTAATTTTGAGCAGACTTGTTCAAATAGTGCTTTGCGTGTTCTTGCAATATTGACAACAAACTGTTCTATTAACCAGTGTGGGAACAGAGGATGATTCAAAACACAGTTCCCGTTCTAGTTTGTATTTTCAGTCGTAACCAATGCTGCCCAGAACTTTTGTATTATCCTTTGCTGCAGTGCCATATATTTGCTTATCTCACTGTTGCTCTTATGTCCCAAAATGACAAAGGAGATCCCTTCCCAGTTCTTGTAGATGTGCACCCAAAGATACTTTTCTAGGTGAGATATGCAGGGCTTTTCAATCAATAACAATCTGTCAGAGATCCAAGAAGTTGACACAGAGCTGTACAGTTCAGATGGCTATGCTTTAACACCTTCTAGGTTTGTAGGAATTTGCTAGTAATAATGCTCCATCTCTCCAGATTGTTTTTTCCCCAGATTCAACTATTGTTAAAGACACAAGAGAAGGCCAATGCATTTTTTTCTGATCAAGAGACAGACTGATCACAGAAATTGTGCCTGTCTTTCTTTGGGACATTTCTAACGAAAATGTTCTAATCTGGAGGGCATGAGCAGACATTGGAAGCATAAATTCAGTTTTTACTTAAAGGCACAGAAGGCACAATCCTAACCAATTTAGGCCAGAGCAACTCACCTATCTCCCCATTATGGGGAGGCAGGTCCATGTCTGTGCACTTACCTAACTCCCTCAGGAGAGATGCAATTATGCCTTACAGCAGTGTAGAGGATCTCTCCAAACTGGGAGAAAGAGCTACCAAATGGCAGATGAGCAAGTAAATGTAAAGTTATGGACACTGGAACAAAGAATCAAAACTTTACATATAGGCTTATTTATTTAGCGTAATGCAATTACAGTTGCTGGGAGATCCTTTTGTGAGATCCAGCAGCTGGTTTCTGTAGACTGTTTATTCCAGGGTGCAGGCTAGTCTGCTTTGTTCTACAGGCAGCTCATACAAGTCTTTTTTTTCCAGGTGGGATCTTTCCTTCACAGCATGGTCATCATCACACCTGGCATCAGGGAATGTCTTCATGCTTTCTGCAAGAGTTTTCAGATCAGCCAAGATATAAACATCACCTTCTGGTTCTGATGATTCATGCTTTCAGTTTGCAGTCTCCCATCCAGGAATTGTCCAGGATCCTGGACATATTGCCTTCATATATGGTAATGCAGTGTTTCTCAAAATTTCAGCTTTATTCCCCACATCCAAAACTTTGGGAGTGGCTATGACAGGGGCACAATCCTAGGGATTGTGTTGCTGCTTTCCCCCCTTTTCCATCCCTTAAAGTAGGGGAGTCCCAACTTTTTGCAGGAGGGCCACAGTTATCTCTGGCACATCTCTCTGTGTTAGAGGCCAGAAAAATGATTTATATTTCAAACTTTAATAAAGTTACATAAATATATAAGAGTGTATATATGCCAGATAGATGGTCCTGGCCAGACATTCTTGCTGTTGGCTGCATTGAGGCTTTCCTTGGGCCACATCTGGCACCTGGGCTGGGGTTCATACTGGGAGAAAGGCTTGCAAATTCCCTGACTGTGGAAGAAGCTTCTCTCAGAGACCAAGGCTGCAGTCCTAAACACTTTCCTGGGAGTAAGCCCCATTGAATATAATGGGACTTACTTCTGAGTAGACAGGCATAGGATTGTACCCCAAGATTCTCAAGATATCAGATGATCCACAAGGAAGAGAAACCACACCAGTTCCCTGAGTCTGCCTGAGGGGGGACATGACTGAGACATACAAAATTATGCAAGGGATGGATAGAGTAGATAGAGATGCTGTTTTGTGTTTCATACAACACCTGAATCAGAAAACATCCACTAAATTGTGTTGGGAGAGTTAGAAAAGACAAAAGAAAATATTTCTTTACCCAGTGTGTAATTATGGGAGTCTGTGGAACTCCTTGCCACAGGATGTAGTGATGACATCTGGCCTAAATGCCTTTAGGAGAGGATTTGTCAAATTTCTGGAAGAACAGTTCATCACGTTTACAAGACATGATTGGTATATACAATCTCCTTATTTTGAAGGATACCTCAGAATGCCAAATGAAAAAGAGGGCACCAGGGCACAGTTGTTTTGTTGTCTTGAGTGCTCCCTGAAGCGTTTGATGGGCCACTGTGAGATACAGGAAGCTGGTCTAAATAGACCTTTGGCCTAATCCAGCAGGGCTCTTTTTATGTTCTTATGGATGGCCAAACTTGTTTTAAAAAAGCTACATATAATAAACTTCAATCAATCAATCTACGGTATTTATATACCACTATATACCACAATAATACCACAATAAAATGGTATTTATATACCACTTTTCAACTAAAAAGTTCACAAAGCAGTTTACAAAGAAAATGAAAAAAATAATAGCTAATTAATAGCTAATGGGTCCCTGTCCCAAAGGGTCTCACAACCTAAAATGCAAAAAAGAACACCAGCAGAAGCCACTTGAACAGACATTGCTTGGATGTGTACAGCCAGTTACTCTCCCTCTGCTAAATAAAAGAGGAACACTCACTTGAAAGAGTGCCTCTTGCCGTTAGCTTTAGACTCTTGAAAGTCACAAGAGAGATGCTTTTATGCTGAAATACAGTATTTAAGAAGAATTTAAATTCTTAAACATATTTTCAGTACTCATTATGAATGTTAATCGTGCATTTAAATTCAGTGGACTCTGAATTTATACCTGGTGAACAAAGCTTGATAATGTGATATTTACCATTTATAGCAATTGTGATGCAAAAAGGAGATAACTAATTTAGATTGTGAGCCCTTTTGGGACAGGGACCCATTAGCTTTTAATTAGCTATTATTATTTTTCCATTTTCTTTGGAAACCGCTTTGTGAACTTTTCAGTTGAAAAGCGGTCTATAAATACTGTAGATAGATAGATAATAGTATTTCCAGAAGTCATATGGCTCCAGAGCTGTGGTTGACCACCCCTTATAGTTGGTGTAACACAGCCCCCTGCTGGTCAAACTGGGAAGTTTGCTTTTAACCACCTATGCTTATTCCGTTAGAATCATTTTGCAAATGAATTCTAGAGAAAACTTGTTAGTTTCAAAGCCCAGAGATGGAAATTTCAAAGCAACCACCACACCAAGTATTGTTGAAACTCATTTCAAAGACTGTTAAATGCTTTGAATGTTTTTAATTGCAGTTGTTAGCAGCCTTGAGGGCCCCAATACGATATAGAAAGGTGGGGAAATATAGTTTATTCAGGGCCCATTCCAATTTTCCAGCATTGATACAGCTGTATCAATAGCATATGTGCTACATCCTGCATTTGTGGGGGCAGCCATAGTGCATGCGGCAGGGTTGATGCACATAGGGGGGTTGCGCAGGGGAGCGTGTTGCGTATGGGTGTTGATGCGCATGGGAGAGTGCTGATGCGCATGGAAAGGTGTTGATGCACATGGGAGGGTGTTGCGCAATGGGGGTTAGGCGTACGGAGGGTATTGTGCTCCAGCAATGCGGGTACATTTTGCTATTCACTACATAAAAGTCTTTCACTGGAAATGGTTGCTTTATAATTGTTATGCACCTCTAAGCAGTGGTGGGCTCCAGCAGGTTCGCATCTACTCTATAGAACCAGTTGTTAATGAGAGATAGGATAAATAAAGTTTAAAAATAGCCTTTTAAAAGTGGCTGCCAGATGGGCATAGAACCGGTTGTTAATTTCTTTGAATCCCATCACTGCCTCTAATCACAAGATTTAGGATGCAGTGCTAACCAGTTTTCCAACACTGAGGTAAGGACAATGCAGTTCCTTGGTAAGGGAACAAACTTTGCCTTACTCTGAGGAGGTTTCTGTGACTATTTTCCCCTTCCCCCTAAATTGCAGGATGCAGCACATGCCCCGTTGGTGCAGCTATACCAGTGCTGGAAAGTTGGTTGGGATTTCACCTTTATTCAACCAAATCTGTACAAAAGCTAGACATGAAAAAGCATTTGTATGCAAGCTGCCAGCATGTCTGTGCACTTCTATGAACTGCCAGGACAACAGGCCGGGTGCAGGGGTCTTGCCAAGGGCTGCATGGAGGCTTGCAGAGGGCTGTGTTTGGCCCCTGCTCCAGGGTTTTGCAGTAGTAGAATGTGGGTCTTGGTGCGTAAAGGTATGGGACAGCAGGGGACAAATGTTGAGGAATGCTATTCTAGGAATGAAAACATGGAATTGATTTAAATTCCATTGAAATTCTAGAATCCATAGGAAAGGAGCTTCACCTCTACAGTTTCTTAATGCTACACAGCTTTTTAAGAACATGTACCGGTAAGTGTGGCTAGGCCTGCAGCCCAAGAGCCCAATCCCATGCATGTAGAAGTAAGTCCCATTAGAGCCTATGGGGCTTACTCCCAGGTAAGTGTGTCTAGGATTGCTGCCTCATAGCCCAATCCTATGCAAGTCTACTCAGAAGTAAGTACCATGATTAGAGCCTGAAGGGCTTACTCCCAGGTGTGTCTAGGATTGCTGCCTCAGAGCCCAATCCTATGCATGTCTATTCAGAGCTAAGTCCCATTAAAGCCTATGGGGCTTACTCCCAGATAAGTGCGTCTAGGATTGCTGCCTCATAGCCCAATCCTATGCATGTCTACTCAGAAGTAAGTACCATTAGAGCCTGAGGGGCTTACTCCCAGGTAAGTGTGTCTAGGATTGCTGCCTCATAGCCCAATCCTATGCATGTCTACTCAGAAGTAAGCCCCATTAGGGAACCCTACTCAATGGGGCTTACTTCTGAGTAGACAAGTATAGGATTGGGCCCTTAGGCTGCAGTGCCTTTACTAGATCAGGCCTACACCCAGGGAAGTGTGGCTAGGACTCAGCTGAGGAGCCTCCTCGGAAGTAAGTCTCCTTAGAGTCAGGGGGTTTACTCTACTCCAGGGGAAAAGGGGAGCCCGTCCTGTTGGCGAGGCTGTCTCTGCGCGGCACCCACAGCGTAGGGGCGGACGGCGGCCTCGGCCAGGGTCCCAGGCGGGGAGGCTCGGGGCCAGGCCCTCCTCCTCCTCCCCGTCGGCGCCACTTCCCTCCTCGGAGCCGCCCGGTGAGGCCGCGCCTGCGAGGAGAGACCATGAGCTGCTCCGCACTGTTGGGGGCTCGGGCGGCGGCAATAGCCGCCCCTCGTCTCTGGAAGGCGGGAGGCCGCAGCTGGAGCAGCCACCCCTGCGACCCCCAGCCCGGCCCTGTGCGGGTGGGCTGCGCCTCGGGCTTCTGGGGAGACACGGCCGCCTCAGGTAGCAGCGCTTCTCCCGGCTCCTCTTGCAGGGACAGGCACTCCAGGCGTGGAGGAGGCCTTCCCTTCTCTCTCTCTCCCTCGCCTTCCAATACCCAGGCCAGGCTTCTTCGCCCTGCTGGGTGGTGCCCTCTCAATGGGCTCCTACCACAAGGCTGTGTGCTTGCCTACTCACGAGTAAGAGCACAATCCTAACCAGGTCTACTCAAAAGTAAGCCCCATTGTTCAATGGGTCTTACTCCCAGGAAAGTGTCTTTAGGATTTTAGCCTCTGAGCACAATCCTAACCAGGTCTACTCAAAAGTAAGCCCCACTGTTCAATGGGTCTTACTCCCAGGAAAGTGTCTTTAGGATTGCAGCCTCTGAGCACAAGCCTAACCAGGTCTACTCAAAAGCAAGCCCCATTGTGTTCAGTGGGTCTTACTCCCAGGAAAGTGTCTTTAGGATTACAGCCTAAGTCCCATTGTGTACAGTGGGGCTTACTCCCAGGAAAGTGTCTTTAGGATTACAGCCTAAGTCCCATTGTGTACAGTGGGGCTTACTCCCAGGAAAGTGGGATGAGGGTTGCAGCCCAGGGAATGACCAGATACCATCATCATCATGTCACCATGAATGCATCACTATGAGGCCATTGTGATGTCATCACGATGAGGTCATCATGACATGTAATCATCATGTTGATGTCTTCATGATTGGCATCACCATGAGACCATCATTATGACATCATTATAATGCCATCATCATGGAGATGCCATATGGTTGCCATAATTCTCTTCCACAAAATCAGGATGAGATGCTTTGTCACATTTGCCAGTATGGCTACACACTCCTCCAAAATTTGGACTATCCCTGTTTTTGGGGACATGTGCCAACCCTAGGATGCCATTACAGTGTTTCTGGGACCAGGCACAGCCAAAAATGTAGGACATGACAGAATCATTGATTTCACTTGGCATTGGTAACACCACACACACTTATTGTCAAATTTAAAACTGTATTATGTATAATTAAAGCTAAACGGGTCCCCCACAGGTTGCCTACTCCAGGGTCCCCCACAGGTTGCCATCTATTCATGGCCGACTCCAGGGAGTGGTGCTCATCCCCATTTCTTAAGCCATAGAGGCAGCATTGTCTGAAGATGCCTCCAAGGACATGTGGCCCACATGTGCATGGAACACTGTTACCTTCCCACTGAAGTGGTACCTATTTATTTACTTGCATTTACATGCTTTCAAACTGCAGGACTACATCAACTACATGCTTTTGAACTGGCAAGAGCTGTGGAAAGAATGGGATCTCACCCTATCTTGCAGTATCCAGGTCTTGAACTGCAGCCTGCCAATCAATGGGCATTATGTCTTAGCTACAGAGCCAGCCCGTTATAATTATGTATAATTGCATCAGTAATTATACCTGAGTCGCTCGGATCTGGCCACGGTGACCCATGCCCTAGTGACATCGAGACTAGACTATTGTAACGCGCTCTACGTGGGGCTGCCTCTGAAGACGGCCTGGAAGCTTCAACTAGTCCAGAATGCGACGGCCCGTGTGGTTGCTGGGGCTCGTCGGCTCGACTCTGTTGGAGCACTGCTTCAGCGACTACACTGGCTGCCCATTCGTTTCCAGGCTGAATTCAAAGTGCTGGTCCTGACCTTTAAAGCCCTAAACAGCTCGGGTCCAGGGTATCTGAGGGACCACCTTCTTCCATACAATCCTACCTGTCACCTAAGGTCATCTGAGGGGGCCCTACTGACTGTGCTGCCACTAAAAGATGTGAGAGGTGTGGCAGCCAGAGATAGGGCCTTCTCGGTGGTGGCTCCCCGGCTTTGGAACTCCCTCCCCATAGAACTTAGGAAAGCTCCCTCAATACAGAGCTTCAGGCAGAGCCTAAAAACCTTTTATTTTAAAAAAGCATTTTAAACAGGGCAGAGGGTGGGAGGCAGTGTTTTAGTGTTTTATTTTATTGTTTTAACGAATGTCTTTTAGCTTGTTTTTGATTGTTCTTAGTCTTTATTATTCTAATTGTATTTTAATTGTATTTTAATGATGTTTTAATTTGTATTTATTAGCAATTTTAATGGTGTTTTATTCTTTAATGTTCCCTCTTATGGGGGAGGAAAGGCGGGGTATAAATTGAGTGAGTAAATAAATAAATAAATAAATAAATAAATAATTATGTATAATTACATCTCAATTGTTCATGTCAAGAAGGCTGCATGCCACCTCCTCAACAGGATCAAGGTGAATTTTTAGGGCACAATTCTAAGTATACTCAGTTGTTCCGTTGAATTCAATGGGGCTTACTCCCAGGAAAGTGTGTATAGGACTGCATCCTAAAGGCCAAATCTTTTTCTGTGCTTGTGCAGGCCTGCTAACAAGGCATGTATTGCATCCTGCAATAGGAGACGACATCTCAAGAACAAATTCCCCCAAAACAACATGACCAGGGCTGCAATCCTAAACACACTCCTAATCCTTGGAGTAGGCCCCACTGATTACAATAGGACTTACTTTTGAATAGACATGCTTAAGATTGCACTGCAGATAGCATAACTGCAAAAGAAGACAAGGCACCCCAAAATGCTGTATAGAACATCCAAGAAATATAGCACATCCAATAAAAATGTCAGGCATGTAAAAAAAAGCAAAAAAATACTTGTGTCTTGATTTCAGGCAGTTAATTTAAACACTATACAGGTATTCATTATAAAATTTAAAAGAAAATTACATAAGAATTTATTACTTACAAGAGCGGGTGTGAGCTAGTGCCTTCCTGGGAAAAGGAGGACATTTAAATTCTTTTTCAGGACATTGAACCTTAACCTTAACCCTTTGCCAGCCCAGAAACAGCCTTGTTCCTCCCCCTCCCCATTCTGTTTTGCCCCCTACTGCTACTGCAAATACTTTTGCTGGTTTGATGGGCCTCATGTGCTGTTATAGGTTGCACATTTTTTTTTCAAAAGTAGGGGACTATTGGAACTTTGTTCTTCTGTCCTAAACTCCTGCACATTTCATCTTGGGCTATAAAATGTGGAGTATATTTCACTACAGTCACTCTCGCTCACTTGGACTTATAGGCAGTTGGAACCTGGCATTTCCATTTTTATAAATTAAACTATATATTACATACTACTCTTAACTATGTTTCAGTATCTACATATTCAGTATCTACATATTCAGCATCTACTCTTAACTATGTTTCAGTATCTACATTAATGCCTACATAAATCTATGTTCCAGTTAAGGCTCAATTTTAAATGCAACAATGATAGTTGTAACATACTTTTGTTTGTTACAAAGTCCTTATTATGAATTGTTTTTTATTAACGTTGCTCAATTTTAAATTAAAACCAGTTTATTTCCTTAGTTCCTCAGCTGATCTATAGTGGGAAGCTGGATTTCCTGGTTTTTGATTACCTTTCTGAAATTACAATGTCCTTGCTTGCTACTGCTAAAGTCAAGTCTCCTGTAAGTTTGCTTTTCAAATAACACTAATTATAAGAATACTGTCTATTAAATATAAATTCTTAAGAGTTGGAAAGTTTATGTAATGTATCTCAAATTGATTACCAGTAGTTTATAGCCTGAATTTCTGAAATGACAGAAGAGTGAGATCTGAAATCCATGTTACTTAAGCTAAGTTGCGCTTCTTCCATTGAAGTTTTATGTGGATTTAAATGTCCAACCTTAATGAATGTTAGGCTATATTAAGAAGTAATAGTGTTTCCTATAAGAATATTACTTTCCCCTTTGTATATATATTGCTTCAGGGACACCTTAGAAGAGGATAACTGAACAAGAATGCATTTGCTCCATAGCTATGTTTTTGTCTCTTGCTTCCTGTAATACAGGTTGAATCTTGGTTTTCACAATTGGTATCATTCCCAGACCCATATGGATTCCAAAAAAGGAAATTGTTAAAGGAAATCAGTTTTAAAAACCATGGTGCAATCCTGCCCATGTATACCCAGAAGTTAGCCTCATTTTGTTCAGTGGGTCTTACTTCCAGGAAAGTGTTCTTAGGATTGCAGCCAATGTCCCTTTGCTCAGCAATTTAAAAACAGATTTGCTGACCTTGGCAATGCAGGACAGAGGCATCAGGTAGACCAGTGTTTCTCTAACATTTCAGCCCAGGACCCTCTTCTGAGTGACAATTTTTCCCAGAAGTAATGTCATGGCCAAAACTGACAGCAAATAGGAAGTGACATGGTTGTGATGCCAGAGCTTCCCCAATGCCTACTCAGAAGTGAATGTGTTCAATGAGATTTACTCCCAGGAAAGCAACTTGAATGTGTCATTCTAAGATGGCACACTCTGCTTTTCACAACATCCCTAAAATGAAGTCAGAAACTCCTCCAATGGGGCTCTAACCCCCCCCCCCCCACACACTTTGAGAAGGTAGACAGACAGTCTCCAGGGTGATCGCTTGCATTCTTTCATGTACTGGGGGGGGGAGGGGGGAAGGGACAGGTTGCTTGCCGCCCTCCTGTCTAAGGATGTAGAGAGAGAATAAATTATTGCCTGCTTGCCTGCTGCCCTCTCCTGTATTCTTGAGGCTATTGTTAAATGACTGTTTTCCTTTAATTTAAAGAACCTTATCACGTTGAGATAAAACTGCAGGTGAGAAATCTGTGGAGAATTAGGTTATACCTATTTAAACATTTATTTTTGTAATTAAGGGCTGTGGGTGGTGGAAGTGGTTAAGACACTGTGCCTGTTAACCAGTAGGCCAGGGTTCGAGACCCGGGTCCCCACAAGACAGGGTGAGCTCCTGTCCTTAGCCCAGCTTTGCTACGCAGCTGGAACCAATCGTATCGGCTCTGCTGTTCCATTGGACTATTTCAGTGGTGCAGAGAGGGGGGATATGCTGCTTGGGTAACAGCCTATCCTCCATATCAATCTACCCAGGCCTTTGTGCTTTGCATGCAGCATTGAGCACAATACCATTGTCTTTCAAGTCTGATGGATGCAGAGTTTTGTAATTATTCAAAGAAATGTTGTTATGGAAAGGTAAAATTTGCAATGGTTTTGCCTCCTCTAATACGTTGGTAATTTAACTTTATTAAATTTAATTTTACAGGATTTAGGATATACACCAGATTTTGTAGTGACTGCAATGGCCCCTTATATAAAGGATATACACAAGAAAGGTATGTTGCAGGATATTTTAGATTGTTGTAGAACTTTTAAACTGTTCTTATAATAGTCATAGGCTGCAATCCTAAGAGTACTTTCCCAGGAGTAAGCCACATTTAAATCAGTGGAACTTACTTTTGAGTAGATATGGCTAGGATTGTACTGTTAAGGGTGCAATCCTAGCATAGACTGGCACAACTCATTGGTCTTCCTGTTCCTGTGGTGACGTAGGGAGGCAAGCATATGTCTGTGCACTTCCCCCAGGAATGTTGCAGAAGTGCCTTACAGCACTTTTGTGACATTCCTGGCCAGCACAGGACTTGAGCTGGGCTTTATTCCAGTCTAACTGGGCATTAGGTTGCAGCCTAACATTGCAATCCTCTGTTACACATGATTACACATTTTCCTTCAAGTAAACACATTTGAACACAATGAGATTTATTTCTGGAGAAGTATGCATAGGACTGCATTGTAATGAATCTCAACTACTTGTGACGGCTGGTTGAACATTGTATCTTAAATAATGCGGCTTCCTTTAAAATTGATTTGTGGCTGCACTCTTTGTTGTGACATATTTGACAGGTGTTGTAGTCGATGGGCACAGTGCATTTCGGGACATGCAGAACCAGTTTAGGCTTTAGTTTTAACACTGGCTCCTATAGTACTGTTTCATATGGCTACTGATTCTTTGGTAATGTATTCTCTGCATTATGGAATGTACAGTATTACAGTATTCCACAATACTGAGTACATTACTTTATGTATGTTTATTATATTTCTATCTGGCTCTTCATTCAAAAATTGGCTCCTCAAATGACCAAAAGCAATCATATTCAATACAAATTGGGCATTGGATTCCACATTTCAGAGCAGTGCCTACTGGCTGCTTTCCTTCTTGCATGCAGGTGGCTTCAATTTTGTCCCCAGAACCTATTAGACTGCTTACATAGACATGGCAGCATAAAGAATTTGATACAAAATAATCTTAATTTTGTTATTTACATAGCTTTTCTTCTACAAAACTGGAGACAGTTCTTTTATCATATGAAAGTAGGCTTACTAAAAGGCATATTATGTGCAATGTACTTCAGATTATAGTTCACAGCAGTGGACACTTGATAATTAACTACCAATAAATAATATCAAAAAACAATAGTAAAGAAAGAATTCCATGTGTGTGTTTTATTATCTACTTTTTGTTTGTTTAGGTATTCGTGTTGTCAGCAATGCTGGTGGAATGAATCCACTTGCATGTGCTGCTGCTCTTCAACAAGTTGCAAAAAAGGCGGATGTTGACTGGAAGATAGCTGTTGTTACTGGTGATGATTTAATGGGAGAGGTATTTTATTGACCCTTTTTAATGGTTTGGATAGTTGAGTAGATTTTTTACTATTAAAAATCTAGATATATTCATAACAGAAGCTCAAGTTCTGCTTGGTGTGTTACAGATGCCCACCAGCAGTGCATAAAAGCATCAGATCTTTATATGTTCTGATCCTCATATGGCATGGCTGGTGGGGACAGGGCAAAGGCTGAATTTGTTCGCAAATGGAATAAGAAAAGGCTGAATTGATTTTATTTGCAATAAACTTGGCTAATAAGTGGCCCAAAGAAAAGAATTGTGTCTCTATGGCAGTGGTCTTCAGCCATTTCAGCTTGGGATCCCCTTTCAGTCTGTGGAATCTGCTCAGTACCCACCTGTCAAACTTGCTATCCATGACATAAGGTTGAAAAAGAGGACCTGTCCTGGAAAAAGAGGGCCTATGGTCACTCTGCCCCCAAGCCCCCATGCTTTCTCTCACCCCACCGTCCCCAACCCCACAGGTCCTCTCTTACCCACAACTTTCCCCAATCCCTCAGACTCTCTCCCATCCACTGCCCCCAACCTCCACATACGCTCTCAAATACACACGCACATGCACATGCACACATCTTTCGTCTCATCCACTCATTCACACACTCATAACACACATGCACTCACACACATGAATATGCACACAACCCATGCACTCACTAATACACACACAGAGAGAGTCGACCTGGGAGAAGGTGGACTTAGAAGGCACTTGTCAGGGATCAGGCGGTGCCTGCAGCAAGAGGCCCTTGCAGAGTGACAGGGTGGTTGGCTGCACTCCCTCCCCTCCCCAAGCCTGACTGCCCCCGTCTTATTGAGAGCAGCCACCCCTCAAAATGTAGGCCACCCAAGAAAAGTGTAGGCCACCCAAGAAAAGTGTAGGCCACCCAAATGTAGGCCACCCAAGAAAACATAACAAAATAAAAGCTGAAAACCCTTGTGTATATTGCTTTTATGTGCTTAATTTAAACACTATATTACTGAATCTTACATTTAAAATTATTACATATACAATTTATTATGTATACAATTTATTACATATAATTTATTATTAATTCCAAGCAGGCTATAGACTGTCTGCTCACAAGGAAAAGGAGGACAATTAAGATTTTTTCCAAGAAACATGGATAAAAAGAGGATGTGTCCTGGTGAAAGAGGACATCTGATTATAAAAAACAGCCTGTAATCTACCACAGGCTGCAATCTACCACAGTAAAAGAAAAGCGGCCATTCCACCTTAAGGATAGTAACTGAGGAATAGGTGCCCCAATGGTTCCCCAGTGATTGCAGCGCTGTGGGGATCCAGAGATTACTTGGGTGGGTCGGGAGGCCTCCAGAAGGGTCCTGGAGGCTTGCAGCCCCCTCCATAAGCGTCTCCATTGCAACAGTGAGTTCCAAATGCAAACAAGATCTTTGCTTTTACAAACCTGCTTCATAAGTGTGACCTCTGCTTTAACCCTTGAGCACTCTCTGTAAACTATCCTATCAATGCAATGTTCTTTTTTAAATTGATTTTTTGCAATTGAACAATTATTGGTTAAGATCATTACAAAAGTGATATTAGTTCTTTAGAGTCAGAATTTTAATGTGTGTTAATATAAGTTGGGTATTTTAACAGGTAAACAAAATAAAAGAGGCTGTCCCAGAAGTCGCAAGTTTTTCAGAAAATATTCACAGCATGAATGTCTATCTGGGGTAAGAGATTTCATTGATTATTTTGTAGGAAGGAAAAAGATGCCTGAGGAGGTGTGTGTGTGCATGCACATGTGCGCACTACAATTCAGGAATTGGGATGAGTTGTTCTGTGTTGCGCTTGTGTTTTTCTGAGATGATCCTGAATGAAAAAGAGAAAAAACATTTTGCTTTTTACTACTGTTGGCTTCTTCTTAAGCTGTTGTTCCCAAACTGTGGGTTGGTTCTCATCAGTGGGCTGTTACTTGATTTTTGGTGGGTTGCAGAACTGACAAAATACATTGAGTCCAATATTACATGTACATTTACTCATGAGTAGGCAAACATGCTTAGTCCTACAATCCAGAGTAACTACGGGAGCACATAAGAGACATTACGTGCACCCGTAGTTACTGCACCACTTAGTGAAAACCTATGGGAAATTCATATTGCAATCCAGAGTAAATTGTTCTTACACCGGAGCAAGGACTCCCCATAGTTACTCTGGATTGTGCCTTAGGTCCTCTGTAAAGGGAAATGCAAGGGGTTTCAAGGAAGCTGATTTAAATTTGGAATACAAAGTTCCTTATTTCATTATTCTGTCTCGCTCTCCCTAAGTAGGATAGAGTAGCACATGACTTGGAACATGACTTGGAACAAGCTCAGTTGAAAGGGAACATGCAAGAACTGAGATCACTGGACTGAATTCTGAATCTTTAAATGTTGAATGTTGAATTACTTAGGAAGGGATAAATAAACCCAAGGTTTTGATATGTATTTGTTTATTCAGTGCAAGACCAATAGCCAGAGCTCTTGACTTAGGAGCGGATGTTGTGGTGACTGGCAGGTGTGTTGACAGTAGTCTTGTATTGGGACCACTAATACATTCTGTAAGTATGATTAATGTTTCTGAAATTGTTTGTTTGTTTGCTAGTACAATCATGTTTGATAATCTTTTGTTATTTTTTTCTTAAGCATAATTGAAGCACAAGTATATTTCCTTTATCTATATATATAAAAGAGAAAAGTCACTGACTGACTGACTGACTGACTGACTCATCACCGCCCTGCCAAAACCGCTGGGCCTAGAAGTGTGAAATTTGGGGTGGGTGTTCCTTCTGTGACTGAGGGGTGCACTAAGAACCGGTTTTCGGAAATTCCAACCAGAAGGGGGTGAAAAGCGGCGCAATGCGTTTTCCTCCCTATACTTTGCATTGGAGAATTGCTGACTCCTCAACATTCTGCCCCAACAGCTGGGCCTAGAAGCATGGAATTCTGGGAGGGATCCTTCTGTCACCTGAACACCCACCAAGAACCCATGTGTAGAAATTTAACTGTTCAGGGGCTGAAAAAGGGTGCAACCTGTTTTTGTCCTGTACTTAACATGGGAGACTGACCAACATCCAGCCAATTGGGTGCTCAGTGCCTGGTGCACTGGGGGATGTTGTTGGGAGGAAGAGGTTGCACTGGCAAGGTTGCTGCACATGGGGGGAAGTTGCGCATGGAGGAAAGTTGCGCATGGGAGGATGATGCGCATGGAGGAATGATGCGCATGGGGGATGATGTGCATGGGGGATGATGCGCATGAAGAAAAGTTGTGCATGGGGAAAAGTTGCGCATCGGCGGATGATGCGCATAGGGGAAAGTACACAAAACACAGTGGTTGCAAATTCAGCATTTTTGTTTTACTTCTAAAATCACAATTAAGAAATGTGTCAATATTAATGCGCTTTTATCTTTCTGTATAATTTTCATTGCTAAATTTTTTCTGATGAATCTGTCACTAGAGATACACAGCTCAATTGTTAGCTTTCCTGAATGCTGCACCTACTGGATGAATATCCAGTGCTCCCCAGGTAGCTGCTGGCAGCTTCTGAAGAATATTTGTCCCTTTAGTCTGGGTAAGTCCTGCAGTGGGGCTTCTCAAGTCTGCAGAATTGAGCTGGTGCAAACTCAAGAGCTTTTGTGTCAGGCTGCAAGGCCTGACATTTAGTTCTGGATCCAGTGGGGCTGAGCTGCTCTGATCTCAGCTCCTCCTGCCTGGCTCCCTCCCTCTACCACCCCACGTTCCTAACCTCCCCCCCTTGGAACGTTTCCTTCCCACTTCCTCCCATGCTCCAAGTCACTTCTCAGCCACCTGGCAGTCTGGGCTACCCAGACTGAGCTGTGTATCCACTGAGCTGTGGAACACCAGCTTCACATTGGTTTGTAGCACAACACCAGCTGTCACTTGGCCAGCTCCAGTGCAAGGAGGCGTAATGGTTGCAGATGTGCACTGGATACATTTGTGACAGTGCTCACCAGTGGCAAGACATAATTCAGAGCTCAGGATTGAACATGCAATCACTCATCATTTGTACTGTGATGTTTTTTGTTTTCTTAAGAACACACTTATTGAATCCTATTATATTGTGCAAATAATTCAATTTGCCACAAGGTGGCACAAATGCTTACTTCAAAAACGAGTGCCATATTTTCATTTGTCAACTTTATATAAACATCAATATTGGTTTAAGCCAAACCAATAGAGTTTAAATATTGATTTATGTAAAGCCAACATTGAATTGACATACAACATCTGTACGATTGTAATTTGTAAAACAAAAGTATTTGTCACATAAGCCTTGTGGAACATCCATGTATGCCAATAGTGTTACAGTATTATTGAATAATGGCTGTGTCTAATATACAAATAAAATACTTAAACTATTAAAATATATAATTTTGAAAGCTCTTTGCATTGTATTTTGCCTTCCTTGAAAAATTCCTGTTAGATTTGGAAAATGCTGCGCGTGTGCCTGCAAAATTCTCTTTACAATTTATTTTGTCTGTTTGATTTGTGAGAGAGTGATGTGAGACCTTTATTGGCATAAAGTCTGTTTGATTTTTTGGAGCAATATCTATGCCTGCAAGGAGAAAGGACAAAAGGTTTTTATGGAGCCTTTGGAAATTTTTTTTTCTGAATGGCACGTCTTGAGAACTGGACTTTTTTTTTTTTTTTTTGGTATTGCCTAACACTTTAAATGTTTTATTTGTTTATAGTTTGGCTGGCAGAGGGATGCCTTCAATCTGTTAGCTGCTGGCAGGTAAGGCATATAACTGTCAAATGCTCTGGTGGTTTCCAAACGGTGGTTTCCAAACTGATGGATCATGACCCACCAGAGGAACTGAAACAGGAATGGGAGGTCCAACAGTGCTTATTGCACTACACAGACCCAGGGTCATTTAAACATAGTTGAGAAGGTGTTGTGAAGTCTCCCAGAGAGTCTCCGAGTATCAAAAATACCCCCTCCCCAAAATGCTCCCTGCTGCAGTGAGCCTGAGAACCTCCAGAAGGCTTCAAAACCCTTATCCCTGGAATGTTTAAATGACCTTAACTCCCTGTGGCACCATGATCTCTGTGGTGCTATTGGGAACACCATCTCCCCACTCCTGCCCTGCCCCTGCAACTGCTTACAGGGTTCCCAACTCGCTCTGAGGAGTTTGGGAACCATTCCTATCAGAAACATAATGGTGTCAACATGAAATATCTGTTCTGCATAATGTAATTAAAATATCAACCTGAAAGTTTCAAATGTACTATTGGGTTTAAAAGACAAAGAAGTAGGGCATTTTTGGTATATATGTGCACTGTTTTGTCTTATGCGTTTAGCTCGTCACAGTCCAGCTGGTACATGAAATTTTATTTTGTCATTCTAAGGATTTCTGTTCACCTTTCCACCTCTTAAGATGCTTACCAGCAATTTAAATACAGCTGAATACAGTGCCCTGTTTTCTGGCCGTGAATACCACTTAGAACTAAGTAAACACGAGTAAGATTGTGCAGTAAGTTCCAAACTAAACATACTAAGGATATGGTCCAGTGAGATTGATTGATGCACACACATCTCCAGCTTTTAGAAAATAGTGTCTACATAAAATGCTTATGATTTGTGTGGCCTTGATGCTGGACTCTACTTCATGTGTAGTTCCTGATACTGGAAAATGAAAACTGTGGGCAGTATTTGGTGATATGATCCCCAGAATTGTGTCACTAACTGGGCGGAAGTGGTGCTTGCACTTTTTCTTTGGTAGGGCCGCAACAGGCTCCCCAAGGTTGCAGTCCTATGAGGATCACCGCATAGCTGTCCACAGGGCAACATGATGCTTAGAATCTTCACGCCAAGCAATTGCAACAGTACAAAGCTCAGGATTGGGCTCTAAATTTAGGGATTTCCAGGATAAACCAATTCACATTTACTTAGTAGCAATTCAGCCAGTGATTTTCAAACATTTTGGGAGATTTACTCCCAAAGTAAGTCTTTGCAGGACAAGGGTGAGGGCAGCAACGCAGTCCCCACAATCACTTCACTAAGGGGGCAAGGCAGGGGTGTCACTAGGGCGTGCATCACCAGTGTGGAGGCCAGTGCACGGTAACAACCTGAATTGTGGATGGGGTTATGTGCTATTGCCCTGCCTCTGCTGGTCTTTTAGCAACATGTTATATACAAAGTTAAATAGAATGATATTTCAAAGTGGGTTTTTCATTGCATTATGCTGTATATTATGCATCCAGTGGTATATAACATGATGGGATTTTGTTCTACAAACCATGATTTTAGCCATTTGGGTCACCAGGAGAGTTACCTCCCTCACGGGTGCCACCTTTCTAACACCCCAGTGATCTACCTGATCAGGACCATTTTGGAAGCTTTGTACTCCGGGATTCCGTGCCAGCCAAGGCATGCTTGCTTACTCGCTAGTAAACAAGGCTGTGCAGTTCACTTTCATTTTCAATGCATTTCAGTGCAATCATTAGGGACCTCCTTCTGGGGTAATTTGTAGGGGCTGTGTTCATTGGATCAGGACAGTTGTTATGTCCTTGGATTCCTTGCTAACCTAGGGAAAGGGGAGGTGTTTTTACCTACAATCACTGATGTAAGGCTGAGCAGTCTCTGGGAGGTTCAGAAGGCCCTGCACAGCTGATGTTTATCACCTTGATGTTTTGAATTTTCCTGATATTGAAATCAGAAGTTAAAATATGGATGTCTATAAATAAAAGCATCTGATAGTAAACCAAAAATTTACCCAAGAATATGCTATGATTTAGGCTGTTACTTTTCAGTCTTGCAGGTCACCTTATTGAATGTGGTGCTCAGTGTACAGGCGGAATATTTACAGACTGGCATACTGTACCAGACTGGTAGGTTGATTACATTTTGATAACTGATACAAAACACAAGCTGAGAAAATGATAGAAAATTAATTTGATTTTCAGTAGTGACAATTGGGAGATTTTATTACTTTTGCATATCTTTATGTTTTCCTTCTCAGTCTTTAATGCCTGTATTCTTAATTCTTGCCCCAGTTTGCAGCTTCCCCTGCATGTTTGAAAAATTCAGCCAGGCAAAGTTAAGTGGTTTATAATAGACAACTGCCAGCCTTGTCCAATAATTGAGCATGGAAGCATCCAATTCTTTTTAAAGTGGCTATTAATTAGTACTGTATTCTGCTAATCTTACTATTCATTACTCCTGGTGAAAATCAATGTTAAAAAAGGTAAAGGGTCCTAGGCAGGTTGCCCTGCCAGCCACGACTGGCTGCAGCTTGCCCTGCTGCCTATACAGGCACCAGCCACAGCTATAGGTGTGGTGCTCATCTCTGATTCCATGCCTAAGAGACATAGAAAAATGTCTTGTTCAGATATAATAATAGCAGACAAATGTCTCTGTATGTCAGAGACATATGGAGTAGGTTTTTATATTGGGCTCCAACTCAGTCAGATGTCATAAGCTTTTTACCTTTTCTTTATTCTTGTTGTTCACTGATCACAATTCCTTGTATACAAGGGAGAAGCTATAGCTTAGAGTATTAGTTATTGAGGACCAATTACATCAACTGCCTGGGTCAATTCTCTATTCCAGAGGTCGAGAAGACTTCAACAGGAAGGCTGTGTCAGCTAAAAATTCAAGTGCATTTTGGAAACCAGTAGGCTCTATTAGCCTCTGGGAGTAGACTATCCTAACTGGTCCCTCACTCCAACAAAGGACAGGAGATGTTGAGATCCAAACCCTTCCCAGGTAATAATCTGTTCATTATAAGGAAGTTACCATTCCCATCCACATATCACCACCCTGCTCTTATCGCTGTGGCCTGCAGCCAAGCAACCCTTTGTTGTACCTACATTCAGCTCCAGCTATCAACTTTCCTTCCTCCCCCAGTATCATTGTATATTTCTTTTTAATTTTTGTTTGTAGTGAACTGTAATTGCAGTGAGTTGCTTTGGGGCAATGTTAGCAGACAAGAGAGATAGAAATATAATAAATTTATGAACGTTTATAGGATATAAATATATTGTATGGAGAGAAGGATCACAAAGATCTATTATCTATCTACAGTATTTATTTACCACTTTTCAACTAAAAAGTTCACAAAGCGAATTACAAGAAAATGAAATCATTAATGGCTGTTGGGTCCCTTTCCCAAAAGGGCTCACAATCTAAAAAAATGCAACAGAACACCAGCAAAAGCCACTATAACACAGATTGCTGCTGTGAGGTGAGCCTGTTATTCCCCTTGCTAAATAAATGAGGAACACCCATTTGAAAGAGTGCCTCTTGCCCAGTTAGCAGATGTAAATGAGGAAACATTTGTAGAGCATAATATTGAGTAGTTAAACATGGAGTGGCAGCAAGTCAGTAAGATTTGGAATCTTTTTGTTGAAAATTAAATTTAATCAACCTAACCATCTTGCAAAATCAATTTATATAAATTCTATTAATATATTAATATCTTCAGCATTTGATATGTCTCTGTAGAGTTCTTATGTTCTTTGTCTTACTCAGTAACCTAATTATCCTGGGTCAATTCTCCCAACCTGCCCTAGATTGCTGTCCTCTAGCATCAGATCTAGGATACAGGCTCTTTGTAGTGGAAGATATGTTGGGTTTGAAGACTTTTTTCTTTCTGGTAGTTCGAGATTTGTGCACCTCATGTATTTCAGTGAATTAGAACCATTGACTATTGAGTTTCTTGTTTTGTTTTTAAAAGCAGTGGTATTGTCCAAAAGGCATGGCCAAAGAGAGTTTGTTCTATTATGTCATCTCCAGGGAGACTTGTGCTAGTTTGTTTTTTCTGTGAAACCTTGACCAGAAGTCCTGGGAAAGTGCAGTAGTAATTGATCTGTTTGATCACCCTGAAAATTAATGTCGTATGAGGAAAATCCATGTGGCAAGTGGCACTCATTTGAGCCAGTAGAATTAAAGAATGCCCCATTTCTCTTTAAGCCCCAACTGAAAATAAACTGGTAATTCTGCACCTAAATATTTCTTGTCACTATCATCTGCCTGTAGCATCAGCATTTAATGCACCCCTACTGACATATTTTCATAGTTTTTGAGATACCTCTGACAAAATTGTCTAGATATTAGTGCAGAAAGGTGAAGAACGTAGCCAAAAGGCAACTTCCTTAGCATTTGTACCATGTGGTGATGGTGTCCACTTGTTGTGGATTGGAGTTTCATCCAGTACATGAAGGACGTGACATGGAGAAACCTGGTCAGCCTATCACAGGGGCCTGTCAGCAGGACAAACGTGAAGAATATACCCATTTATTAAAAATATAGAATTCAGCTCTTAGGGCACAATCCTAACCATGTCTACTCAAAAATAAACCCCATTGTGTTCAATGGGTTTTACTCCCAGGAAAGTGCCTATAGGATTGCAGCTTTAATCCCTGTCCTTGTTCATAGTTAGGCCTTTAGGGATGCAATCCTAACCTAGACTGGCACAACTCATTGGTCTTCCCATTCCCAAGGTGATATAGTGCAAATGCATGTCTGTGCACTGGCCTAACCCTCCCCCAGGAGTGGCATGGAAGTGTCTTATGGCATCCCCCCCAGGTCAGCACAGGATGTATACTGAGGCATATAGGATTGCAGCCTTAGACACCATTCAGATAGAATCATTGCAGCAGCTCCCCAAGCAGTATATGCATTGCATATTATAATTCCTTTCCAATCCTGTCCTCAGTGGTGTGCTTTGTGGGAAGCTGTTAGTTGCTTACTTTAATGACAGTGTAGTACCATTCTGTTTCTGATGAAGCTCAAAAAACCAGTTTGGGCTCAACTACTTGTTTCCTCTAACAAAAAAGCACAAAAAACAGGAAGGCACTACAATCTATCATTCTATGAGTGAGTAATATTCAATGAATATTAATACTGATTGCTGTTTTATACAGTATATTTTATGCTGCAGTAAATTTTCTTATTTCCTATCTTGGATAGCTTTAGATACACAATAGTGTAATTTTTCATTGTCTTTACATCTTGTTTGTAGTGTATGCTCTTTCTGTTTATTTGTACTCTTATTTTTTATCATACTATTTTGCATAGCTGTGTTTTTCTTCATGGAAGTGGCATCTGATTTTTCTTAAAAAGCTCAAATGTTTTCTTTCTTCTGTATCCTTATCATTGGCATCCTTCAGTCTCGAAAGACTATGGTATCGTGCTCAGAAGTAGAGGTCCTAAAACAGTGTCTTTTATGACTAAACAGGCCAATTCGATAGTGGCAATCCCTTCCACACTGAGGGCAGATACAGTCTGTCCCCTGCCCGGCCCCCAGATTTTGCTGTTTCCAGGACTCCCTCTTTGTCTCAGCCTGTCATATATAGTATATTCTAATGATTGATAACTGATTTAAGGAAAACAAAAATATATTAGCAGTTAGTAGTAGTTCTTTTCATGCTTATTTACAGATTTTCTAAATTGTTAAAATGTTCAATATTTTCAACCCTTTAGGCATAACATCGGTTTTCCCATAGTAGAATGTTCTTCTGATGGAAGTTTTATTATATCCAAACCACCCAACACAGGAGGCCTGATATCATTTGGTACGGTGGCAGAACAGTTGATATATGAAATTGGTAACCCTAAGGAATATCTCTTACCAGATGTCACATGCGATTTTTCTGACGTTTCCATTACTGAAATCTCAGGTTAGTGTTGTCTGAAGCTGGATTCTTCTTTATTTATTCTCAGGATATAACTATACTGTTTTATACACAGCTTTATTTTTTATTGTTCTTTAACAGTAATATTTTAAGGGTGTATCTTCACTCTGTATGTGCAATTCCTGTATTGCCAGGTACAATCATCTTTTGAGGGTTTTGCATAGGAGGGCAATTTCTTCCACTTTAAATAAGGATGTGCAAAGTGCTAATTGGCTGGACATTTGTTTGAAAAGCTGTGACTTTCAGAGACAGGCTGTCCTGGGTTTTTTGTAAGGAAAAAAACTAAATTTCCAAACTTATAAGGATTTGCTTAGTCTTTGGCCAACCAATGAATCAGTATCAATTTATCAGTATCAACTTCCAATGGACCAGGATACTTAAGAGCAAAGAGGAAAATTGTAGCAACTTCTGGAACTCTTCTAGATGCTGCTCAGTTATGTTGAAGGATCAGATTTTCTTGCAAGCCAGGAAGACCATCTAAAAAGAATGTGGGCTAACGCCAGCTAGCTCCCAGGGCTGTACTTCATGCGCTCCAATCCTAACTTTGCCACATCATGAGAAGGGAGAACTCTTTAGAAAAGACCCTGATGCTGGAAAAATCAAACAAAAAACTGAAGGCAACAGGAGAAGGGGACGGCAGAGGATGAGATGGTTAGATAGTATCACCGGTGCAGTGAACTTTAATTATACACACTTCAGGTTAGTGGAGAATAGAATGGCCTGGCATGGTGCAGTCTGTGGGGTCACAAAGAATCAAACACTACTTAATGACTAAACAACAACAACAACAACAACAGAATAACACAATTGTCATAGACATATCACTTCTAGTAAAGTTTAGACTTATTGCAACCTGTTGCCTTCCCAGAAACAGAAGATTGTATTATATTGTATGCCCATGGAAGCTCGTGTATCCTGATAGTTTCCCAAGGGCCCTGGGAGTTTTCCAGCTGCCCCGGCCATTCTCTGGAAAAGGAATTGGCTAAGGGCTGTTGTAGTACTGCTGGTTCCTGAGGTTGAGAGGCAGGAGTGGTGCCTTAGGTTGGCCTCAGACTTAAGAACATTTTCTTTTGCTTACAATTTTTACTCTGGCTTATCATGGACCCATATGTTTCTACTCAGATTTGTGCCTGCTCCTAAGTCAGAGGAGGCATGTCTGTCCTGGAAACAGGGTCTGGATACATCCTAACTGCATTGTTTTTGCGCTGCCTGGGCTGGCACTGCTTAGGCTGGTGCAGTTCCATTTGTCTTGGGCCAGCCTCAGTGGACTTATGCCAATGCTGGCCTTTTCTGGTATATCTAGGCTGGCCTATTTGCCATTACGATGGCCCAAGTGCATTTCGGGATTGCAGCCTTAGGGATTTATACCTGTCTTTTCCATGCAGCTTATGAAGCTTTTATCCTTTTGTCATCACAACAGCCTGTAAGGTTGGTGAGGCTAAGAGTAAGTGACTGATCCAAAGTCACCCAGGAAGATTTATGACTGAGGGGGATTTGAATCTCAGATCTCAGTACAACTCCCAAACTACTAGTGACTACACCACCCTGGCTCTTGATCAACAGTGTTAGAAGGTTTGTGGCAAGTCCACTTAAACACAAGTTAGAATTCATTTTAATTCCACAACTAGAACTGAATGTAGTTCTACAACTAAAGTAATAAAGAGGCAGCACAATTTCAGAGCAGCAAAGACTGCAGCAAGATTGAAGTAAATCTCCTTTTAATGATAAAATAATTGGTGCAGAGTTTCAAAACATTTTGAAAAGCAGAATAAACTCAAATTCAAGATAATTTTCAGTTGAATAAAATTATATTTTTGGAATAAAAGAAATTTAAAATGATTATTTGCACCCATATTGGCCAGATAGAAAGCAGGCTTTTAGACAACATATTTTTAAGCATAATAATAATAACAAGCATCTCTAACCTTCCAATGAACTTTTAACTTGTAAATGGCCCAGTACGACACATGTGAACTCTGAATGAACTTCTGCATGAACTTTCAGACATTTGTTCTTCTAGAAATATAACAGATGGGAAATAGGCAGATTTCTCAAATATCTTTAGATATAAGTGTTGTGACATGGACACCAGAAAAAGAACTGCAGGCCTATCTACTTTATTTGTTTAGTTTAGTGAATATTTTGTATGGCGGTATAAGATAAAATAGTTGGTTGAACTTAGAGATGCTTTTATTTCCTCTTTTTTAGTGGTAAATGTCAAGCTTTTCTTATACAACTAGTGCCAAAATTTCTCATTTCTGTGATTTTAAAGATATAATCTTCTATGAATGCTCCTTCAGTTATTCATTATAATTAGTGTTTATCAGTTCTATTATGCTGAAACCATAGAAAATTATACTTATCTAGAGTTTTAACTATGCTTGCAGCCTACTGTAGGTGTTACATTAAAAGTGCTTCCATACAAAACATATTAAAATAAATTGAATACGTTCAGTCACTAATGATAATTTGAAATATTGTAAAGTGCAATGTTTTAAGGGGAATTTTTAAATATAAGAAGATGTAATATCTTGCTTCATATTTCCTTATTTGATTCTGATCCAGAAAATCCCGTTTTCCACTGGCACTGAGTGCTGCAAAAGTGCTGTAAGACACACCTGTGAGATTCAGTGCTGAATCAGCACTAGGGCTGGCTCAGTGCCATCCTGCAGTGAGCCAGTATCTGCTGGAAGCCTACCACATGCTTCTCAGAGCAAGGACCAAGCTCTGAGTGGCAGAAAGGCAGTTTGGGGCGGGTGGGGGGGGGGGGGAGATGTTCTGAGCCAGTCGAAAGCAGGTTATGGGGAACACATAGCAGATTTCACATGGCAAGATCCAGTGACTTTGTGATCTTTTTCTTTAATAACAGGTTTAGTTTATTTACAATAGGCCTTCCATATTTGTGGTGTCAGCACCCACAGATTTGACTTAACGCAGGAGCCAGCCTGCATTTGAGGGTCTTATGACCTCCTGGATGTGACCAAAGTTGTCTTCTGGTTCCATCTGGGAGATGTTGGGAAGCACAGGGCATGCCTAATGGAAGTGTCACGTGGAAGTGTCGTGGAAGGCACTTCTGGTTCTTCACCAAACCAGAAGTGCTTTTCAGAAGGTATCCTGGATCTCTTCCATTTCTTGGAGCCGATGGATTTGATTATCCAAGGAAGTCAATATCTGGGGCCTGAGGAGGGATTCCCCCGTGGATACGGAGGTGCCACTGTATTTATCTAAATAATTTTCAACTTCTATTAATAGCATTGGTTTCTTCTCCAGTGTTGTCCGATAGCATGTTAATAAATGCTTCTATTTTTTGCATTATAATCTATTCTTATACTTTAAAATTTATTTTTAGGTATTGACAGTGGTGCAGTGAAAGTTCAGGGAGCAAGAGGACTGCATCCTTCAACATTTTACAAGGTTTTAAAACACTATCTTATTGTAATGTATAAGGTATTACATTATAAATTTAGTGGAAAGGTAGTGTTGAAACAGATATTTTCCCAAGTCCTGTGAGAAAGTATGCAAACTGATTTCATATGAGTCATTGAACTGAAGTGATAAGCCTTTTGGGACATTCTTTGTACATGCCTGTCTTACATAATACAGTATTTATTTCTTTTTACAATTGTCATTGCATTTTCAAAGTCATCACACAGGACAAAGCTGACTGAGCAAATAATCTGAAAATGAAACCATGCATCCACTGGAATATGTTTTATCTTCATAACAGTAGCCAGAGTTGAGCAATGGTATTTCCTATGATAAATTCTAATATTCCTGTTAGTATGAATTTTCTATTGATTTGGATTACATACCCAGTGCTCCAGAATGAGCTCACCCAGCAGCCTGGTAATCTTTGGAGTGAAAATGGATTTTAAGTACTGTAAATACCATTGAAAAGCAAGGTATCCAGCTTGTAGCTGATAAAAGTGAAGGATGGTTCATGGACTGATGAGACCAAGTTCACTCAAAATCTTATTAAAATGCATGTTTCAGGCACTTATATACTCAGTGTAATGCTTTAGTTCTTTAACCCTACAATCCAGATTAACTACGGGAGCATGTAAGAGACATTACGTGTACCCGTAGTTACTGCACCACCTAAGGGCTGTGGGTGGCGCAAGCTGTTAAGACGCTGTGCCTGTTAACCAGCAGGCCAGGGTTCGATTCCCGGGTCGGCCCCACAAGACAGGATGAGTTCCTGTCCTTAGCCCAGCTCTGTGACACAGCTGGATCCAATCGTATTGGTTCTGCCTTTCCATTGGACTAATTCAGTGGTGTGGAGAGGGGGGGTTTGCTGCTTGGGTAACAGCCTATCCTCCATAACAATCCAACCCAGGCTTTCATGCTTCGCATGCAGTGTATGCAGCGCAGAGCACGATACCATAGTCTTTCAAGACTGACGGAGGCCTGCTTTAAGTGGATACCTATGGGAAATTCATATTGCAATCCAGAGCAAATTATTCTTGGAGCAAGGACTCCCCGTAGTTACTCTGGATTGTGCCCTAAGATGACAATTTTCCTCTACCAGAGCTCTGAGTGCACTTCCCTTAGTAAGCCCATTGAGAGAGAATTGGTGGCTTTGTGCTTCTGTGGTATTTATTATTGCTGCAGGAATAATTGTTCACTGTTAAGCATTGAGAAGAAAGGTGGGTGTTCACCTTTCGTAACAATAAAGTCAACGCTTTCCTTTATTTCTGATCTGTATTTTGGTACTGAATAATCAGTGGCAAACCTTTTACATATATTTTCTTTTTCCAGGTAAATGCTACTTACCTTGGTGGATTCAGAGCTACAGCTTGCTGTCCTGTGGGAGGACCAAAAGCGGTAGAAAAAGGAAGAAGAACGGCTGAAAGTATTCTAGAAAGGTTTGCATCTAATACAGAACTGTTTTTGTTTGTCTTCTTAATTCAAAACTAATTTAAAACTTAATTTAAAGTAAATGAATTATAATTTAGTTTTTTTGTCCCCACTGTCAAGCTTCTCCTGATTAGAGCCCCTGTACGCTATTTTACATATGTAGTAATATCTCATTTAGTCACAGTACATATTTGTGTTAATTCTTTATCTTATTTGGTTCTTATTTGGCTTGATCCAGAGAGATGTGATTAGAAAGCTGCTTCTGCAAGGGGGTTATCTACTGTCTCCTTTTCACTGTAGACTTCTGTATCTTCCCTAAAAAGCCAGAAGGCTAGGGGCCTTCCAAAATAATTTAGGCTATCATATGGGGAGCTGCAAGGAGAGAGTTTCACTTCTGGTTTAATCACGATCACAACTTTCACTGTTTGGAGGCTGTGGGGAGACCTGCAACTGTACCTGCAAACGGATACCCCCGTTTGAGTACTCCTGGGATAGGATGCACCTATGAGATAATGGGACACCTAAGGAGAAGAGTGTTATGAACCTTCCCAAGTACCTTTCTTCCAATTCATCTCAAGTCTGTTAATGAACTCAATTACAGAAAAAGTGCCTGGAAGATAGTGAAGGTAAGCTGTGAGCGGTGAGGAAGGCTTAGCACCCACTTCACTGCATTCTTTTGCCCTATACAATGCAACTCTTACAGAATAAAACCTATATAACAATGATATTCTGATGCCCATCTCATGTCATTCAGATCTTGAAATGGAATTGTTTTATTTATTGATTCATAAATAATAAATTTGGTCTTCATTACTGCAAATATATTTGACTTGTTTCAGAACACGCCATATGTTCAGTCAGCTGGGATATGAGGACTACAGTGCAGTTAATATAGAGATTTTAGGTTCTGAAGAAACATACGGACCACATGCCAAGAGAAACATAGATGGTGTGAGTAGCAAACATGATATTGATCAGAGTCCACATACTTCTCCTTTTGCATTTTCCTAGAGTTTACCTTCCACCAATTTTTCTTTTCTCTGCAATCTCTGAAGGAAGGGAGAATGAAAACAAATTCACTTTGATTTCCATCTCAGAATCTGTTCCTACCCTCCTCCCTACAAATACTGAAACTTAAGGATATTCAAATATTCAAATAATGTGGATTCCAGTCCACTTTGGGAAGTGCCCTGATGCCTCTGCCAGCCTTAGAAATGGTTCTGGTGATGTTTTAATAAAACCAAACAGGCCTTTCTGGCACCTTAAGAGGCCTTTCTAAAGCTTGCACACAGCCCCTGTGGGCATCAGAAAGCATCTTGGACACAACATCTCCAGTTGTGTTGGGAGCTTGGGTCCAGCCCTCCACCTTGGATTCAGAGCCCACAGTGTATTAAATACACAAATCCTGAATCAGATATACAGAGGACAGACCTATATGCAAATGAAAGTAGAAGTTATTTATATGCCACTCTGAAAACAGTCTCTTTATTTATATGCCAGTCTCTGAAAACATGAGAAATCTCCATCATTATATATGATTGAGGCATTTGTGGCAGCTTGTGGCACCGTTAAATAAAATGGCTGCAATTTAGAAATAATGGGGTGGGGATCCAAGATAACTGGATCAGTTTTCCAAGATACTGTATTCCTTGGCATATGAACCTTTTTCTCAAAGCATTTTTATAATCTGGAAATTTAAATTTGTTGAAAATAGTAAACTAACCCACTGTGTAGTTTTGTTATTTCAGCTTATTTCTAATAATCCAAAACAGGGTCCTCGTGAAGTTGTTATTTGGCTTGCTGTACTTCATAAGCAGAAAAAAGCAGTGGAGATCTTTTCAAGAGAGATTGCTCCAGCTGGAACGGGAATGGGTAAATATGGAATCTTTTATTCTGTCTTCTGCTATTTTCATTTATTTCTGTTGTGCTTCAGCTCTGTAAGTAGGCTAACTTGCTTAGTATCTATTATCTGCCATATTTAGTTAGTGCACTTTATTATTTACAACTAAGAATTACTAGGGCCACTCCTAGCTCCCCTTGGTGTGCATTAGAAAAACAACACCTGTATGCTCAGTAGAAAAGGCACCTTTTCTTCCTCACAAGAAATGACATTGGGCCAGGGTTTCCGGAATCCTGTTTTGGATCATGAACTAATAGAACAATCCTATGCAATTCCACTCAGAAGTAAGTCCCGTTGTGGTTAGTGGGGGTTTACTCCTAGGAATGTGTTTGTAGGATTGCCGACTGAGAAAATGGAGGCTAGGAAAAAATAGTACTATAGGCCACAGTCCTTGTGTGATGCAGTGTCCCAAAAAAGAAAGGTTTCATGTATCTTCTGCATGATCAAGGTAATTACTTGAGCTCTGGAGGTCAAGTAACTTGCTTAAGAGGAGGAGAAGGCTGAATGGAGGCCTTCCATTGGATTACTTGTACTTATGCCTATTGTGTATACAGTGCTGGGAGAAAAAACAACAACAAGGTACTCCTGAGCCATTTTGGAATCTTTCTGCTCATAGATAAACATGGAATGCATGTTCAAGGGTTTATGGAAAAAAATTTCCCTGGGAAAGGGAAGGATAATATTTCCCCAGGATGGAAGGAAGGGAAAGTAGATCTTGGCATGTACTCATGCCACCATGAAATGATCCAGTCCTTGTCTGCTTCCAATCAACTTTCTCAAATTTAAGTTCTGTGCCTAGATCTCTAGCAAAAATCTCATGATCTGTCAGCATAGGATTGAACTACTTTCCATATTGATTCTGCTTTTCACATTTGACAAACATCTTGGTAAATATTCAGCCTTCCCAGTGTACACTGTCACTCATCAGTCTACAGAACCTCTTTAGTTACTATTGTATCTAATAATTTTATTCCCTTTTTCTTCAGTCCCTGACTACAAAAAACAGTTTCTTCCTCATCTCTCATTTTTTCTTTTGGTCCAGCTTTCAATATCTGTCAACCTTTTACCATCCTGTGATTCCATATTGTCAACAGCCTTTGTCTCTTTTTGGTTGCATGATTCATACTTTTTACTCTCCTTTCATTTGTTCTGTAGATGGGTGGGACAATCCTGGAGCTGGCATTTCTCATGCTGACCATCTGTTTAATCTTTATCCCACAACAGCTTCTGTGATAATTCCATTAGAATAAAGGAATATTTTGTAATGAAATACAGTAATTAAGATATTAGTGGTTCTAGTTGCAAGTGAAATGATACTTGAATTTGATCACACAATCTTTATTTCCACTTCTTTTTTCTAATTTGCTGAAAATGTTGAAGTAACATCATGTTTGCTCAGTAAGCTCCTAATACACAAACAAATCTAACGTCATCAGCAACTTGTACTATGGTGTTTAATTTAAGTGAAAAAAATAAATAATTTGCCTCAGTAATTATGTTTTAAAGGTACATCTTGAATATGTACATATTGAAAGCTACACATTGAATTGAATATCTTTGAATATCATTGAATACCAGAGTCTGCAATTTCTACTAAAGCAAAGTTACTGTACACTAATCCTTAAAACAGAAATAAAAACTGCAATCCTAAATAAGCCCAATTGATTTTAAATTCTAACAATGCAATCCTCTTCTTGTCTGTCAAACTTCTGTGGTTGTGAAAATTGCAGATGAAAGAAGAGTTTTCTTTAGAGCATGAATGTGGGCCAACTTTTAGCGTTTTAGTTTTTATTGGGTTTACTTTGTGCTTAAGTAATTATAGTGCTTCAGAGAGTAGGAAAACATCAGCTATATGAATAAGATTTTCATTTACTGTTTCCGCAGAAACAATTTTTCCCCTGTTGATTTAAACCTATGTTTACAGAAGCAGGGTCAGTGAATGGTCACAATTGTAATTGACAATAAATTTTATGTTTTACCAAACAGAGCAAAGTAAAGGCATACTTATCTACAGTATATGACTTTAAATATGGTTGACACAAGACAGATGTCACATCTTGACATTAGTTACTGATGGAGATTGCTTGCACGATTATTTTTTTCCCCTTTAAAATGCATTTCCTTGCACAGCACATTTATAAGTAATCTGAAGAATGGGCTTTAATAAACAATAACTTTGCAGATATTGGAGACAGTCAGAAGTATGTTGTAAGCACTTTATCAAATATTTAAAAGTCAACGTTTTTAATGAAATTGAGCACAGAAAAGTTTCATAAATGTTAAGAGTATTGGGAATGAGAGTGTTAATATTCATTGCAATGCTAGTCACATAACTTTGTGACTTGCTTCAAAGTATAGATGGACAGTATAAATTATGTTGGTGCCTTTAACCAACAGATGAACAGATAACCGGGTCAACAAAGCAGATTTTGAAAGGACAAGATACATTTAGAAATTCAAAAGCAATTTTTTAGTAATGGAAGATTTCAGTGGTCCATATGATGGCTAAAAGTTCCTTTTTAATGGCAGAAAAGTGTTTACCTGGCTCTAACTTTTGACTGGAGAAAGTGATAGGAGACTCTTCAGCTTTCATGTTCTGAACTAGGGCTGCAAACTCAGATTCATAATAACGGACAAGGAGTAATTTGTCTTGTGGTCCATCCAGCTTGGAGAGTGAAGGTCTCATTCATAGCATAGTGTCTGTTGAATCCTCACTGGAAATCTGGGTGCAGAGACTTTTAGGATAATAGGCCTTTTAGGGAAATAGGCCTGTCAGAAGTGTCTTGTCACAAGATTGGGTGGGGAAAATGGCAGCTATTGCATGGAATAGAAAGCACTGTGCCCAGAAAGCTTTTTTGTTATGTAGCAGAAAACAGTAGGGAGACTGTAGAATTATATTGGTAGTACAAGTTGTGTAGCAAATAGGTTCATGTTGTAGAATGAAATCCCAGAAATGAAATGAAATCCTGGAAATCAAGGATAAAGGTCCTCCAGTGGCAGTCTTTGGAGCAATGAAATAATAAATAGATGGCTGGTTTCTCCCTGCTTCCTCTGATGATAATTTGTGAATTGAAAGCCTTTCAAAAGTCAGAAGGTGGTGATAATCATTCAGAACCATGTAATACTTGAAGGCTCCTACATAGTTGATCAAGATTAAGCAGTGACATCCAAAAGACTCAAAATACTTTTCATGTTATGAATTCAATTATCTTCTTTGATATTCATATCTTGCAACTGGTCTCTTATTTAATTAAAAATATCTATCTGCAGTATTTATCTACAGTATTTATGAAAATGTTTATATTTTTGACAGTAGTGGCATAGAACATTAAGTTTTTTAGTATTAAAAATATGATCCATTCAGTACTTGTAGTTTAAAAAGATCTCCCAAACTGAAAAACATATTTCCTGACCCTTATTTCACATCTGAATGACCGGAGGTTGACACCATGATGACAGCTGGTTAATGCAGCTTGAGATTTTAAAGTGCGTGAGTATATGTAAATATTAAGACTGATGACAAGTGTATTGGAAGCTAGTTCAAGTAATGTCCTAAGTTTATCAGATTAACTAGACCAGTCTCCGTTTATGTTTGAATTAATCATCCTAAAGGATTTTGAATTGAAAGGAAATGAATAGAGCCAATTATAACTGACCTCTGCAAGCAGAGTTATCCATATATAATATACAATATTATAATGACTATACAACACTTGATTTCAGATGCCTGTAGTCTTGGAACGTGAAACGTTCATATTGGTAATATGTTTTACATGGTGTGAGTTTCACAGTATTCTGTGACTACATGGATTCTGATCTCTTAGCCACAACAGCTGAACCTTCCTTCTAATCACCAATCTGCTTCTTTTCAGCTAATTTCCACCACCCACATTTCTATCCCTTCTGTCCCTTCCAGCATCCCTTTGAGGTCCCTCTGTGTACTCTGTGATAGAAGTACACAGAGTGCTTCTCTGATCTTTAGGTTATCCTTATCATTTAGCATGGGAAAAGCAGGGTATACATCCCTTAAATAAATTAATAATAAATAAACTTAATCATACCTGGAATTGATAAGATGTTCTAATATATTTAATATACAGTATTACTCAGGGGGAAATGTAATACTCCCATTTGAAGAAGGTAGCTTTGGAGTGCAGTATTCTGAAATCTAAATATCAAAAAATATTTAGCTGTGAACTGTCACAGAAGTTTACCTTTTAACATTTTCAATTTTTAGCACCTGGTCTCACTGGAATTGTTGGAGGGCGTCCAAAAGTGTAAGTTTTTACAAAAGACGGTTTGCAACCATTTTTACTTCTTTTGATCTTTAGACAATCTCAAACTCTAATAGGGTTATTATTAGGGTTATGAAGTTACACTTCCTGCTGACCTTATTGGTCTTTTAAAAAAAACTGTTCTGGCTGCTGATTGGCAGCCTGCAAGGTGCTGTAAGTCTATAGGTTTTTACCTAACAGTATAAAGGATATTTTTGCCCCAGTAACTCTATAAACAGATTAATGGGAATCTGGGGGAGGGGTACACATACGTGGATTAATGAATAATTGAAGCCCTAAATATGGGATTCAGTGATAGAGGTCCCACCTGTACTCTCATCAACCTGAAGAGAGGCCCTAACTTCCTATAGTACTCTGTAAAAGTAAAAAAATATTTGATAGTCATTAGATTTTTGTCTTATCCCACCTTACCAATGTTGTTCATAAGCACATAACCAGGTTTTAAATTCTAAACTTTAATTTATATTCTATGTTTTAAATTACTCTTTATTGTTGATTATTTGATGTTCTGAACATCATAACAGGTTTTAAGATTCATACAAGTATCTGAAAATCTACTTGTTTTCTTTCAACTGACATTGTTCTTTATATTCCCCTTATTTCTTTTCTAGATCTCCTGTTTTGAAACCATTTTTCTTCCTTTATCCAAAGAAGAATGTCAAGGTAAGAACTGCTATCTAAACAGCAATCCTAAAAATGCTAACAGCCAGTGATTGAACTAGCCCTAAATTCTTAAATGTATTGAGAAATTTTCCTTGCTATATTGTATCATGTTTATGACCCAGAATTTTCAAATGACAAGGTTGACAGATATTAAGACTGGTATTTAAGATTGAATTCAGTTATTATTTAGGGTATTAATATTTAAATACAACATTTCATCTAAACGTTAAACAGATTATGAATGGTTCTTTGATCCCAGATGGTTCACGATCCTTATTATAAGATGCTTGTCTTTTTGAAGAATGATATGGTTAAAAATGGTCTCGTTCTGTTAATAAGCTTTCTCAGTTAACAGATGTCAGGTGCAATCCAGAGTTAAGGCAGTGAGAATGGCCCATCTGGACTCCCCCAAGTAGGCTGTATCCAGAGCAGAAAGTATCCAAATCTAGAAAGTCAGGAAGCCTAGGCTGTCCTAGCTGCTCCAGAGCAGGGAGCAGCACAAGTCTGCTCCTCCAGGCATGCTTAGTAGGCACCAAGTAAGTGGGTCCTGGGGAGGGCTTTCTCCTGACATCTGCCTCAGATCACACTGAACATGGAACAGCTATGATATCTGCCTTATAAAGAAGCCCAGGAGTTCCTGACAACCAGTAACAGTTGCAGTATGAGATTGCAGTAAAGCAGAACCTGTAGTGAAGGGTGGATGCAAGGGGATTATTGGAGTGACCGACTGTATCCAGAGGTTGGTGGGCTGTCATAGTTGTGCCATATCCTGATGTTGAGAGGCAGAGTTGCAGTTAGGCTGGCCAAGGGCTCAAAATTTTTGCCAACATTTCTAATTTTACTCTGGCTTATCATGGACTCGTATGGGTCTATTCAGATTTATTCCTGCTCCTGAGGTGGTATAACTTTGAGGAGCTAGAGGAGGGCATTTCTGTGCTGGAAACAGGTTCTGGATACAGCCTAGCTGCACTGTTCTAGGCCATGCAAAACATGCCCTCAACACGCCTCTCCTGAACTGCCTAGGCTGGCACAGATAGGCTGACCCAAGTCCATCAGTCTTGGGCCAGCCTATGTTGAGTTACGCCAGCCCAAGACTTTCAGGTGTAACTGGGCTGACCCATCTTGGAATTGGGCCAGCCCAGTGATAGAAAGGGTAGCCATAGTGCACTTAAGGATTGCAGCTTTAAGCAGTCACTGGACTGGGTACCAAAATTACTCAATAGTAAAGAATAATACAGTTCAGCCAGTGCAGACTTGTATTTAAAAACAGTGCCCAGTTCTATTCAACTTTCGGTGCAAAAGCAGCTTCAATGCAGTCCTTGTTAAGAGGAACAAATATTTTCTTACTATGAGGAGGCCTCCATATACTGCACCACTACCACAGGATGCAGCACACCCCCCTTTTGGCATGGCTGCACCATTGCTAGAAAGTTGGATAGGACTGGGTCCTTAGTGATAGTAAATTGTAGCAAATAAATTCAGAGCCATTCTGGTTGTAAAATGAGGCTGAGATAAGTAGGCAGGGCAGGAAGCCTAAAAAACTTTTTAAAAAACTTAGTGGTGGAAGCACTAACTAGCTGTGAAACACCAATATAGAGAAAAGGCTCAGCTAAAAGAACTAAATTTGCATTGGTTGGGATATATTCCCCCAAATCTACAATAACTACGGGAGCATGTAAGAGACTTTATGTGCACCCATAGTTACTGCACCACCTAGTGAAAACCTATGGAAAATTCATATTGGAACCCAGAGTAAGTTGTTCTTATACCAGAGCAAGGACTCCCCATAGTTACTCTGGATTTTGCCCATTGAATCACAAGGAAGCATACTGAAATGTGCCCCCACATTATTACCCAGTCTGAATTCTTGAAGTGATAACAGACTACACTATTTCTGCTGCATAGCATTTGAATTGGCTTTCAGTCATTCTGTAACATGTGCTGTTGAAATGCTATTTTGGACTCTGAGCTAAAGTGAAACCTGTTGCATAAGATTTTTTTCTCAGAGACTTGGGTATTGCTACAAAGATTCTATTATTTGGTATGTAGCAAAGCCCTGTACTGTTCTTGTGAAGAATGAGGATCAGTGGAGCTTTCCATTCCAGCTTTTTCTAATTATGCTTACAGAATATATGCAGTTTCATAATTTAGAAATGTTATGTGTTTTTTTTTAAAGAATATTCCTGGACATTTTGAGATTTTGAAAAGTAACAAGGCATTTTGAGGTGCCTTGTTTTCTTTTGCAGTTTTGATATCTGCAGTGCAATTTAAAGTGTGTTTAGGATTGCAGCCCTGGTCATGCCTCTTTTGGAGAATTTGTTTTTGAGATGTTGGGAAGGCTCCCTTTTAATTGGGGTGGGGACCACACCAAGTAGGTCACATCCAAATATTACATGTTCTGCATGCACCACTAAGACCAATGACTTGTCTATTAATGGGAACTTAGCAATTTGGATGCATGATTGTCTTTTTAACAAGAGTCCCATTTCTGTGTGCAACCGTAATACAGGAATGGGGAAGAAGCATTCCCTTATCTGTAGGCTTCTGTGACTGTCGCTCCTATTGCAGGATGCAACACATGCCCTATTAGCAGGGTTGCACTAGCACAGGAAAAGGGGATAGGATTTGGCCTTTAGGCTGCCTCTGGCCTATAGGATCCTATGCATCCTATACATACTTTCAAATGGAATACTCTGCACAGTCAGAAAATGCTATACAAATGTTTATTATTAAGCATACCTATATTTGCAGAATTGCCTTTGTCTCCACTTTTTTTTTTTGACAGATTGACATATTTATGAATGGACACCATGTTGAAACATTTGAGGAGGATCTTTCATTCACTTCAGATGCAATTGTTTTACCTGATGTGCTCCAGACTCAAGATGAGTTAAAAGGTCCAATTGAATATCAGAATTGCTAAAGTTTTCCCTTAGCAGTATTCTGTGTAGAACCTTTTTTATCCCAGATGTACTGATTGGCATGGCCTACTTTCATTTGCATAAATCTGTATCCAGTCAAAAAAAGTAAACCGAGTTTTAGCAGTTGTTCAGATCGTCATCTTTGTCAAATATGTGAAATACAGTAATTACTTTATTTAGTAATTCTCCAATCCCATTCTGCCAACCAGTTTTTAAACATCCTCCTTTGCAAAATCTCAGCTGACAATCTGTAATTGAACACGGCTACAAGAATTAGTAAAAATCAACATGATGGGAACAATTAAATCTGCTTGGAAATGCTACTGAACAAAATTAAAATTTGCTGATTATTAAAGTTTTACATTGAACAATATTTTAGACATAGGTTACAATCCAGAGTAACTACTGGACCTTTTACACCTATGTAGTTACGCCGCCACCTATGGGAAATGCATAGAACAATAAAGTGCCTCCTACGTCTTCCCGTAGTTACTCTGGATTGTAGGGAAAAATCTACAGAATTATATAACAAAACAGCCACATGCTGAAGATTGGTGGAATTACTGCTTCTAATAGGATAAGTAATTATTTAGAGTCTATTGGACAACATTCTGAATCTTATGCAGCTTCTTATGCAATTTAATATGGAGTTCCAAATCATGCCTTTATTATAGAGCTCCAGGTAATTAACTTGCTTAAAAACAGATTAACAGGTTATATCACCTCAGGACATTTTGTGACAAGGCTGTAGCAGTGTCAGAAATTATTCCATTTGGGTTTATGTTTTGGACATTTCTTAACCGTGTGTTGTGGTTAAGAAAAAACAGTAACTGTTTTCATTCTGTATATGTAGATTTACCAAATGGTCCACATACATATCGTTTGGAAGATCTTGCTTATACCAGAAGTGGAGACAAAGGCAATTCTGCAAACATAGGTATGCCTATAATTAACAATGATAACCATTTATATAGTATTGTCTGAGTGTGCAGAGTACTTCATTTGCATTGTCTTGTTATAGCTCTGTACGATAACCTGGTAAAGTTAAGTACTAATCCCCATGTTGGAGTTGAGGCTGAGAAATGGTTTGTCTAACGCCAAGTGAAATTTGAAGCAGGGAAGTCCAGATTTGTAATTCACAGCTCAATCCTATCTTGTTTTGGAACGGATAGGCTGCTGTACCCAGTGCAGAGTAGCAGGCTGATTCAGTGCAACCTGGAGTAAGAAGGTTTATTTCTCTTTTGTTTCACTTACCTGTGTCACCTTCAGTGCAGCTATTCAAATGTGCATCAGATAAATTGCTGGCACAGATTCAAGCAGTCTGTTAGTCTGCTGTGAAGGGGGTTTGGATACAAACTAAGTGCCCAAGTCCAATTCCATCCACTCATCTCATAAACTGAATGATTATTTCCCCAATAAATTGATTTCATGTTTTTAAGTAGATGAAAGTCTACTTAAAAGTCCTGTTTTCTGTTTTTTATGTTGCAACAGGTGTTATCGCTCGGCATCCCCTATACTTTCCATACTTAAAGAAAGCACTAACTGCCCAGGCTGTAGAAAGCTATTTTCAGCATCTCCTAAAAAGAGAACAACCAGAAGAGAATTTGGTCACAAGGTAGGTCACATTCTTATTAGTGCATGACCACAGTTTAAGAAACTTCAATTTTTTAAAAATCATGTTCAGATCTAAAATAAAATTGAAATGTTATAATAGGAAACAACCTATAAACAGAGTATGAGACATACATAAATGTTCCTTGCATTGCGTCCATTTGTGTGTTGGCCAAACCTGTAGAATTTGACTGGTTGCTTGATATCTGAAAGAAATTGAAGAAATATGTGTTGCATTGTAAATCAGATATTTTTGCAACAATTCTATCCAAGACTTGGAGTGACAGATCTTGTTATCTGTTTTGGTAAGTCCTGATCTAGCAGTGTGAAAACTGCACCACTGTTGTGCACATTAGGCCTGCTGCTGCAAATGGCCAAAGATACGGTGCTCATTATGGTGGCTTCTAGACTCTTGCCAGATAAGTGATGGTGGCACTGGAGTGGGAGAGGATTATGGGCAGAATAGGGCAGAGCAGACTAGACAGTAGGCTTTTCAAGAGTAGGAGAGGTGGAACTAAGAAGTAGCAGCACATGGCAAGATCCTCTCCTTTTCCTTGGACTAGTTCTTATGGCTCCTCAAACCTATCCTAGGTAAATAGTTGGCATAAGTCAGAGGAGACACATTGGCAGCTAGGTCTCCGGGAAGTACAGTATGTTATTAAGTACAGTACTTCAGGGAAGTACAGTATGTTATTTATTTCTCCCAGGCTGTATGGTTGCCCCACTCCAAATATAACATACAGAGCACAATCCTATCTATGGGCGCAATCCAGAGTAAAAACAGGGAGTCCTTGCTCCAGTGTAAGAACAATTTGCTCTGGATTGCAATATGAATTTCCCATAGGTTTTCACTAGGTGGTGCAGTAACTACGGGTACACATAATGCCTCTTACGTGCTCCCGTAGTTACTCTGGATTGTAGGGTTAGTCTACTCAAAATTAAGTCCCTTTGTGTTCAATGGGTCTTACTCCCAGGAAAGTGTATTTAGGATTGCAGCCACAGTATATGCTCCAACAGCAACACTGCATTCTATGAGCTGGTGGGAGATAAGATTATGCCTGTGTCATGAAATAGAAGTCACACAACATCTTGCTAATATAAGACTGGGAACAACAATAATTGTACTCCTAAGTAACAAGATTTCTACCATTAATAAATGTTGAAATACCTCAGGCCACTTAATAAATGAACAGCCATTTATTTATAAATAAATATTAATGAATAATATTATTATTGTTATTTACATTCATATACCACTTCATCAAAAAAAAGTTCACAAAGCAATTCCAAATACCTTCATTCCAAAACCCTCATTTTTACGGTAATTTATTCTCAACTTAGAGATTGCTTAAATTGTTAATGTTATCGGACCCTGATTTAGAGGGAAAATAAGGTGAGAAATGAGCATGGAATGTTCTTGGATCTAAATCTATGAATGATTTTACTGAGATCTTAAGCTTGTGTACTAACACAATCGAGGAACAGTCTGGCTCTACTCAGTTTTGTTACAGGATTTCCAAAAGTAAAATCCTCCTTTCACTGTTTATCCTCTTTGTACACTGTGAGCAACAATGTTCAGGGTTTCTTTTATCCATAAAAAGTTTATTTCTACAAATGTTAAAAAGGTATGCAAGTGCTATTAGTAAGAGTTTATCTGTGAAGATATGTTTTGGCTAGAAAATAGTTAGATCCCTCACCAAACAGAATTCTGTTCAGTACTACAACTGAAGCGTAGAACTTTTTGTAATGTTTACTGACATTTGCTGTTACTTTGCTGTTAAATGTTGCTTAGCCGAAAACTGAAAATTGTGAATAAACCAACTTATTTGATTAGTATCATAGTAATTTGGTGTACTGTTTTCTAATCACGTGTGAATAAAATACAGTGGCGCCTCACATAACAAATTTAATTCATTCCGGAGGCATGTTTGTTATGTGAAATGTTCTTTACATCGAGTGGATTTTCCCATAAGAAATAATGGAAACTCAGACGATTGGTTCCACAACCCAAAAAATATTCATATAAAAATATTAACTGGATGTAAAAATAATGACAAAACACTGGAATTGAATTCAAAACATGCATTCAATGTGCATGATCTTATGAAGTCTACTTAGGCTGCAATCATAAAGACACTTTCCTGGGAATAAGCCCCCATTAACACAGTGGGGCTTACTTCTGGGTAGACATGGTTAGGAGGCTGAAATCAATTACACTTTCCTGGGAGTAAGACCCATTTAACACAATGGGGCTTACTTCTGGGTAGACATGGTTAGGAGACTGCAATCAAAGACACTTTCCTGGGAGTAAGACCCATTTAACACAATGGGGCTTACTTCTGGGTAAACATGGTTAGGAGACTGCAATCAAAGACACTTTCCTGGGAGTAAGACCCATTTAACATAATGGGGCTTACTTCTGTGTAGACTTGCTTAGGAGGCTGCAATCAAAGACACTTTTAAAGCTCCCCACTTTCTCCTTCTCTTCATCCTGAGCTTCTCTCTCTCCACTGCTGTTCTCTCCCTCTGCCCAGCAAACCCCCGGCCACAGGAGGAACAGTGCAGAAGTGCTGCCTTCACTATGGACAGGTGCACTAGGCAGCCCTGACGCTTTTTAAAAGGGCTGCCGGCCAGTGCATCTGCCCCAACTGCCAACAAGTGTGTTTGTTATGTGAAGCACAGTTTGTTACATGAAGCAGAATCCTAGAGAAATTTTTGTTTGTTACATGGAACATACTTTACATGAGGTGTTTGTTACGTGACGGCGCCACTGTAATATGAATACAGTGAAAAGCAAGCTGAAGTGAAAAGCAAGCAGAGAGAAGGGACATTTGCAGATTAGAAGGAATTAGACTCACATGTTTAAGATCTGAGGACTTGATGCTTAATGTGAACAAAAACAAAAGCATTCCTTTGAACAGAAAATGATCCAGAAGGAATTATAATTATAATTATTTCATTTTAATAGCACTATTTTTTCTTTTTAAAATACTGGCAACATTAAGTCATAACATTTGTTTTTTGTGGAAATAATTACAAAATATTAATTTCACCATTCTGTACCATTCAGTGTTTCAGATAAGCATATTAAAAATATAAGCGGTGTTATCAAAGGTTACCCTTCCACTAGTCCTTGTTCTGGAGGAAGGGAAATGTAAATACTACTCAGTGACTTTAGGGTTTTTTTTCTGAATAACTTTTGCAGGTTCTATGGCAGGAGATATATATGCTTTTTCCTCCTGCTTGTGTGCTACCCAATGGCAGCTGATGGGCCACTGTGAAAAAGGATGGTCAGTTCCTTAGCCTGATATGTCAGGAACTGTCTGCATGGAGGAGGTTGTGGTAGGAAGGCCTCATTATGCAAACAGTACTCTACTGTTGGTTTTTGGGTTTCTACTGTTGTACAGAGTTCTCATTTAATAACATGCCAATTGAAAGAAAGAACATATAATGATTGACACTAACAAGAACATAACTGCATTTCCATCATCTGAATTTCCATTATTTCCTATGGGAAAATCTGCTTTGTAAGAAGAATGCTTTGTAAGACAAACATGCTTCTGGAACGAATTACAGTGGTGCCTCACTTAAAGAGCTTAATTCGTTCCGGAGGCATGCCCTTTAAGTAAAGCTGATTTTTCCAAAGGAAACAGTGGAAACTCAGACAGTTGGTTCCACAACCCAAAAAATATTCATATAAAATATTAACTATGTAAAAATGATGACATAACACTGAAATTGAATTCAAAACACTGTAATATAATACAATTAACTGTAATAAAACAGTTATTTAGCAGCTTTTTAGCAGCTTTAACAAGGAACCTGTCTAATGACTCCTTTTGCTTTTGCCTCCTTTTGAGGCTGCAATCAAAGATAGTTTCCTGGGAGTAAGTCCCATTAGACACAGTAGGGCTTACTTCTGAGTAGACATGATCAGGAGGCTGCAACAGATGGAGGCTGAACAGATGGAGAAGCAAGGAAGGGGCACAGGGGAGTCCTCTCCACCCCCCTTCACTTCTCCATCTGTTCCCTGGCCCAGGGAACAGACGGAGAAGCAGGGAAGTGTGGGGAGGAGGCGCTTTTAAAGTTTAAAGGGCAACTGGCAAGCACTCATTATGCGAGTCTGCCTCGTTAGGCGAGGCAGAGGCCCCACATAACAGAGTGCTCGTGGAGCGAGGTACCACTGTATGTTCTTACAAGACACCACCATATACTTTTATTATAAAATATATTGTTAAATTAATTAAATTATCAGAGGTAACAGATACATTGTTTCCCTGACTGTTGATTGATTATGTGATCAAAACTGAGATCCTGAATAAGTCCCAGAGTAATTTCCTAAAATGGTAGACATTTTTGAAATCAACGATATTGTAATTTGTTAACACAATGTTACATTCACAGATATGAATTGCCAGGAATACATGGATTAAATTTTGTTCTGAAAAATTCTCTTGGTGGTGGTGGAACGTCTTCTCTTAGAAGTGACCCACAGGTGAGTCACCAGTTCTAGAGTGTTGTCTATGATTTATGCTGGTCTGTTAAATCAAACACATAGAGTTTTGTGGCTAATGATTTACTGTGAATGAAGCTTTAATGGGCTAGAAAAGGGGTGTCCAAACCCTGGCCCAGAGGCCATATGTGGCCTGCAGCAAGACCTCTCTATCTGTCACTTGGGCAAGCCTTGTAATGTTGCCCAATACATTCTTATATGTAAATTAATTCAAATTTGAAATGTAAATTAGTTTTTCAGCCTCTAACACAATGTCTGAGAGATTTGCACTGAGGGATTTTACATGGGGTTTTTTCCCATGGGGGGTTTGTATGGAAGGCCTAGCACAGGGGATTTTTGCACAGGGGCAGGTTTTCACTGAGAGAGAGCGGTGCTACTCACAACAACGGATAAATTTTGCTAGTTTCAAATATGAATAAATTTACATAAATGAATATATTAATGATGGAACTTGTGTATGAATGAATGACTTCAAATCAGTTCATAAACACTTTCCAACATACAGGGAGAGAAGGCATGTGCAGCCTCCCCAGCCCTCAAAATACCCTCATGAGGTGTGGAGAGCAGAGCTCGCTTAACCTCTATAGGATTACAGGGCATGCCTGAATGCCTGATTGGGGGGGGGGGGTTTGCCAAGGGCCATATGGAGGTTCACCAAGAGCCGCATCTGGCTCCAAGGCCGGATTTTGGAAACCCCTGACCTAAAGGATGACAGCACAGGTATCAGATGGATCACTCTGGGGTAAATCCAGCACAGATAAGCTGCCTTAGCCAAAAACAAGTCTGCTAACCATCTCCTGCTGTTCTAAAAGAGAAAACTTGGAGATCAGCAGATGACTGCAGTATGTAGGCTGGTTGATATAAATCCCCTTTTGATTAGGTGTGTGCAAACTTTTGGGCAGGAGTACCACGTCATATCTCTGATGTTGTGTCATAGACTGGAAAATAGAATTAATTTACATTTCAAATTTAAAAAAAAAATTATTTAAGTGTATATAAATGAATATTAGAGACAACATATATGAATGAATGAATTCAAATAAATTCATAAACACTTTTTAACACAGAAAGAGGAGGTGATTGTAGCCTCCCAATCCTCAGAATACTCTCTGGAGCTGAGAGGAACTAAACTCCTCTCACTTTTAGAGAATTACAGGACTCATCCATAAGCTGGATGAAGTGGGCCAACCGTGATCCACATCTGACCCCCTGGCTAGGGTTTGGGCACCACTGCTTTAGGTCCATGGATCCCAAACTGCATAGGACCTTCCAGATAAACACCAGCACATAGAACTGAACCCTGATATTAACCACAATATGCAACTTTATTTTGGTTTCTGCAAATTCAACTTAAGAGTGTAACCACAAGAACCTTCTAAGATAAATTATTAACTGCTATTGGATTATAGAGAATCAGAGCTTTAAATGCTCTGCTGGGACTTTGCTCAATGATTTTCAAGCAGTGTGAATTTTAGCAATGATAATTTTAGTGTCAACTTAGGCTGCAATCCAGAGCAAATTCAGCCTGCTCTGACCTAACTGCACTCTCCTAACTATTCTGTATCCAGAGCAGAAAGTTATGCTGAATCCAGAGAGTCAGGAAGCCTGGGCTGCCCTAACTGCTCCAGAGCATGCTAAGTAATTGACACAAGGGGAAGACTTGTTCCTGAGGAGACACCCCTTAGATCACACTGAACAAGGAACAGCTGTGGTGCCTACAGTGGTGACATGACTCTGCACATCACCTGGTGTGGAAGTCTGGGAGTCATCCCTGGGATGCACGCCCCCCCACCTGGACTGCACAGTCACCAAAGTTGGCGCCTGCGCAGTTGTTTCTGAAGCCAACTGGCTTCAGAAAGAGTACTGCGCAGGCACCATCTCTGACACCTGCGCAGTACTTTTCTGAAGCCTTTTGGCTTCAGGGGAGACTGTGCAGGCATCAGAGTTGGTGCCTGTGCAGTACTCTTTCTGAAGCCATTTGGCTGCCGCTCCGCCTCCTGAGTGAGGCCGAATGGCTGTGCAGAGGCGCGGACTTTCTCTGCTCTAAGGAAGTCTCCTCTGAAGCTGTTCGGCATGCTCAGTGTGTTTCTGCGCAGTGCACCTCAGATGGCCGTTCAGGCCAGCTCCTCAGACAAGTGGCAGCTTCTGGCTGATTCTCCGCCTTAGAGCAGGCCTGAATGGGGGTACTGACACCCAGGGCCTCCCAGAGGACAGTCAAACTCCTCCGGCACATCACCCCATACGGAGCGCATCCCCAATGCAGCACACACCAGCCGCACCAGTCTGGTGACGCCACTAGGTGCCTGCCTTATAAGGAGTCCTTGATGAGAAGCCAGTACATTCTACAGTGAATACAAGGGGCTTCTTGGAGTGGCCTGCTGTATCCTGAGGTTTGTGGGCAGCCGTAATTTGTTCCATATCCTGAGGTTGAGAGGCAGGAGTTGCACCTAGGATGGCCAAGAAGTCAGATTTTTGGTCAACACTGCCATTCTTACTCGGGCCTTATCATGGACCCCTATGGGTCTACTCATTACTATACCTGCTCCTGAAGTGGTATAACTCTGAGGGCTGGAAGAGGGCATTTCTGCCTTGGAAACAGGCTTTGGATACAGAGTAACTGCTCTGCCCTAGGCAATGCTAAACATGCCCTCAACTTGCCTCTCCTGAGCTGCTTAGGCTGCCCCAGTTAGGGCAGAGCAGGTCCACCTCTCTTAGGGCACCCTATCTTGCCTTGCTCTGCCCTAAGCCTCCTTCAGAGTAACTGGGCTGGAGCATCTTGCAGTTGCTCCAACCTAGTGTTAGATAGGGCAACCTAAGGGCTCTTATGTGGACAGATTAGTTGCTCTGGATTGGGCTGTTAGTGTGCCATGACATAAGATAAGATGAAAATCATGATCTATGAGTTTTTATTTTACCTTTCTGCAGAGTCTAATGCAAGAAATTATTTTTGTTTCATAAAGAAATATGTTTTTGCTTGTTTCTGACAGGGAAAAGCATTTGGACAGATATTGTTGGACTTCCAGATTAAGAATATTCCTGATTTAAAGTCTTTGATAGAGTAACATCTTTTACCATATTCTGTTTTTAAATCATGTACAGCAAATATTAACTAAAACTGAATTATTAAACCAAAAATCAAGAAAATGTTTTGGTGCCAATTATGAGGAATAACTAACTTGTAATACACAGATAAGGGTATGTTCTGAGTAATGCCAGATTTGTTGCTTTGTTTGACTGGTATTTCCTGTCTAGATCATAGGATGAAGAGCCTATTTGCTTCCTGTGAAAAATAATTAAGCAATAAATTACAGACTATCATCATTGTTAGAGATAACCACAGTTCCCAAATAAATCTGTTTGCTCTTCTCCACTGCTTTCTGGTACCAGCAATGCCCCTAGCAATAATGCATAATATTAGAAAGCTTGCTACCTCTATGTTTATGAATCAATGTTCTCAAATTATTGCTCCAATTTATAGTATTTGATATCATTAGAAAGGGTGGATTTAATACCCCATTTTGCTGATACAGAATTAAAAAGCATTGTGTCTGTCTATGTGGCCTGATCCAAATCTCTGGATCCAGTGGACCTCATCTCCATTGGTCCTGCTTCTTTTTCATCTTGCTCCCTCTGCCACACTTCTCTCCCTGCCCTGGAACACCTCCTCCAAAAATAATCAATTATCTCTCCACTGCCCAGCACACCAAGTGAACACCAGATGGCAGATCATGGGTCCAGTGCCAGAGCTGGCCCAGCACGGGCCAGAGATTACTGCTCACAACTGTGCTTTATGTCAAATTTGTGACAGTGTGTGCCAGCAATAAGCTGGTGCACATAGTGCTGGATCGGGCCCTTTGTCTAAGGTAAAAGTGGAGCAACTAACCCAAAGTTTTCCCTCTAAAATTCTTTTTAAAAAAATGAAATATTCTGGTAAAGAACCTTAGAAGAATCTTAATTGATTAAACCTCTGACAGAACTTGAACCTTGGGCTGTAAGAGCTCCTGTATCTGCTGCTTTGTCAGAATCTTCCAATAGCTGATTTTCTTCCTTTAGAGAAAAAATGCATTAGTAAGGAATAGTTTGGGTTTTTTTTAGATTAGAGAAACATTGGAGGGGAACCTCTCCTCTATACTTGTGCTTATGCATGCTGTACTCTTGATTGCAGCCTCAAGTCCTTGCTTTCTGGTTTTTTTTAAAGCCTGGAAAATTTACACTGAACTTTGCAAATAATGTGCCATCTACCATTAAGGTTGCAATTCTTTCCTCATTTATCTGGAGTAAGTGCCACTGACTTTAATGCAACTTACATCTAAGTTAGACACACTTTTGGGCTCCAAGTCTCTGACCAGCATTCCATATATTTCTCCACACAAACTTCATAATAAACTTCAAACTTCACTGGTTACGATGTTTTTTTTTACATTTGTAAATTAACTGAAAATGGGAAATTCATTTCTGGGGAAGATAGGAAGTGATTATATATGTCACATTTAGCTAATTGGTCATCTGTAGCATGTGCATGTTTTTTATAAAAAAGTATTGTTAATAATAGAACTACTCATGGCTGTCTTTTATAAACATTCTTTAAAACTGTCTTTTATGTTATCTTAATGCATAAAAGATCATAAGGATATTTCAGTTTAGGTGTTTGTAACATATTTTTGGTGTTTTTACATGACAAACATTGACATCATTGTTGCTTAGCAGAGGTATTAGATTGCATGCATCCCCCACTTTCAGATCATTTTCTGATGGTTCTGCTCTTTCAACACCTTTCAATTATACCCAGGACTCATTCAACACATGCTTCACTCTTTCAACCTCTCTGCTGGTCGAAAGGCTAAATGGTCTTTCCCGAAGTTGATTTTCATGTCATATGGTGATCTTCAGTAAATAACCATTCATTCAGATACATAAGATGTTCATTGCCATGCATGTCTTTGTTCATTTTACTGTAATTTGTTATTTTGGCTGTGGGTTAATAAATATGTGTTTTTTAGGCTTTTGCAAGTGATATTTATGTCATTTTTGTGACCATTTTGCATTTGCAAGCTAAAAAAAAACTGAGTTCCACTTTTCAACCATTTTCACTTTTGGACAGTGCTTCAGTCCCTCATTCATTGGCATCCTTCAGTCTCAAAAGACTATGGTATTGTGCTCAGAAGTAGAGGTCCTAAAACAGCGTCTTTTATGTCTAAACAGACCAATTTGAGAGTGGCAATCCCTTCCACACTGAGGGCATATACAGTCAGTCCCCTGCCCAGCCCCCAGATTTTGCTGTTTCTGGGACTGCCTCTTTGTCTCAGCCTGCTAAATTAGCGTCTCTTCAAATTGAAGAAGGCCATGCTGTGCCTTTTGCCTCCACGCTGAACAATCAGAGGTCAGGGTTTCCCAGTTGTTGATGTCCATTCCCATGGCCTTTAGATCCCTCTTGCAGATGTCCATGTATCACAGCTGTGGTCTCCCTCTAGGGAGCTTTCCCTGCACTAGTTCTCCATACAGGAGGTCTTTTGGAATCCGACCATCGGCCATTCTCACGACATGTCCAAGCCAGCGTAGACGTCGCTGTTTCAGAAGTGTGTACATGCTAGGTATGCCAGCACATTCCAAGACTGCACCTTGTGAAACTTTGTCTAGCCAAGTAATGCTAAGAATACGTCGGAGACAGCGCATATGAAATGTGTTCAGCTTTCTCTTTTGCTGCACATGAAGGGGCCAAGACTCACTGCAATACAAGAGTGTGCTCAGGATACAGGCTCTATAGACCTGGATCTTTGTATGTTCCATCAGCTTCTTATTAAGCCATAATCTTTGTAAGTCTAGAAAACGTGGTAGCCGCTTTACCAATACGTTTATTTAGCTTGGTATCTAAACAGAGAGTGTTGGAGATAGTTGAGCCAAGGTACACAAAGTCACGGACAACCTCCAGTGCGTGTTCAGATATTGTAATACAGGGAGGTGAATCCAAATCCTGACCCATGACTTGTGTTTTCTTCAAGCTGATTGTTAGTCCAAAGTCTTGGCAGGCTTTGCTAAAACGGTCCATAAGTTGTTGGAGGTCTTCAGCAGAGTGAGCAGTAACAGCAGCGTCATCAGCGAAGAGGAAATCCCACAAGCATTTGGGGGATGCTTGTATTGTTTTATTTTTCAACCCTAAATTCATTGGTTTTATCAGGCCTTACTTGCAAATAAGTGTGTATAGAATGTGGGTGCCAATTTTGAATGTGTCTGAATAATGTCATGTTAATATGATAATACCGTGATTGTAACAAATGTACAAAATATTTTATTAAAAGTAAATTTGGTTCAAAAAATTTATTTCATATGTCACTTTAAAGATAACTTGACTTCTTTTGTGTATTATGATTTGTTATATCTGAATTCTGGCTGCAATTGTGTATTCTCACTTTCTATATGTTAAAAAAACCTGTGGCTGTGGGTGGCGCAAGTGGTTAAGACGCTGTGCCTGTTAACCAGCAGGCCAGGATTCGAGACCCGGGTTGGCCCCACAAGACAGGATGAGCTCCTGTCCTTAGCCCAGCTCTGTGACGCAGCTGGATCCAATCGTATTGGCTCTGCCTTTCCATTGGACTAATTCAGTAGTGTGGAGAGGGGGGATTTGCTGCTTGGGTAACAGCCTATCCTCCATAACAATCCAACCCAGGCTTTCGTGCTTCGCATGCAGCGTATGCAGCGCTGAGCAAGATACCATAGTCTTTCAAGACTGACGGAGGCCTGCTTTTTATATCTTGTTAAACTTTTATCAATCTATTTACTAGAAAATTGATTCAATTTTTGGGACAAGATCTAATTTCCCATTGTATCTTCCCCATCTTCTCTTGTACGTACTGCTTTGTTTACGTGGGCGAGCTTTTACAAAACCCCATGATGTTTTAGTCAGTGGCTCTTACTTAAGCAGAAAACTGCAGTTTCTGGCTGGCTGTGTATCCAAAGGACCAAAAACTATATTCCAGCCCTTTATTGATAAGAAGTCTTTTTGAGGAGGAAGTCCAAGCCTACTCCACCTTTTTTCCCTTAAAGTTGCTAGAGACAGTTTATACAGTATTGGTCCATCACCAGCTATTTTTTATAATTTTCGTAACTCATTAGAAATGTGAATACCAATTTTTTTTTGGGGGGGGGGGAGAGCAGGGAAAGACTGTTCCTTGAAGCTCTTCTTCCAGATCTTGAAAAATATAAAGCAGTGGTGTAGCTAAGCAAGTGCAGGGGGTGCAGTTAGGCAACAAGCTTTAGGGGGACTAAAAGCTGAGCTTGGCACTAGTGGCTAAAATTGTGAAAAATAATATATGTGTGAATGATAATACCATCATTTTATATGTTGTTGGAAAGGTAATTTAATGCAGAATGCAATGAAACAAACTGCATTGGAATATCTATATTCTATTGAAAGTTATGGCCAATTAACCAGAAAATGAAAAAACACAAAAGTCTATAGAACAAAAAGTGAATTTTCTTAACTCAAAATTATCTTCTTATTCTGATTTCCCTGAGAGCCAATGAAATGTAGTTCTGATACAGTATGGAACTAATAAGGTGTTAATATGAATCAGCTGTCATTTCCATATACACGTATCATAATACAGTTAACCATGCTAACTGGGCGTACAGGCACTTCTTTGTGGTGCTCCTTTTATATTTAGCAGGGAAAGAATAACAATTCTTCTTTGCTCCAGCACGGTTTCCTTAACCAAAAAGGGACACAGTGTTAATTCTTTACTCACTTAAATTTGATTTTGTCCAGATAGCAAATAGGTGCTTTAATTATGCCACTAGCAGAACAAATGGGTTGTGAACTGCTGCAAAATACCTGGGGATGTCATCACTTCCAGGAAGCACTTCACCTTTTCAGGAAGCATTTATTTCATTCAGGTGAGATCCCTCTCTGCTGCATGCTTTCTATCAAGTAAGGTTATTTTGGTCCAGAAACAAAAATTCATAAAATAAAGCATCTTTAGACAGAAAATGGCTCTGGTTTAAACACATTCAGGTGTATTGTATCCAATACTTTGTGCTTCTGATGCTTTTCCATTTAAAAAAAACAACCCAGAGACAAAAAGTATTGTCTTTGACAAAGAACAATATGCTTGAAATATATAACATTTAAGAATGTGTTTTCTATGAATATTCTGTTTGAGTTTTTAAAACCTGTCTATAAACTCTTTTCTAGTTGAAATCTGAAGCTTACGACAACATGGGGGTGGGGGGTGAAACACCCAGGGCGCAATCCTAACCAATTTAGGCCAGCATAACTGACCTGGCATAACTTTCTGTGGTGGTGTGAGGAGGCCTGCGCATGCTTGCGCAATGGCCTAACCCAGGATTGGGGCAGAAGGGCCTTACAGCACTTTTGTGACACCCCCAGATCAACTCAGGGGTTATGCTGGGACTTATACTGACTTAACTGGTGGTGCGGATTGCAGGCAGTTAACGTCTTTGAAGCTGTCTGTTTGCCCTTTCTTAAAAGGCAGCTGTTTAGAGGTTTCACAGGTTGTTTTTTGTTGATTCTCCTGATCTTCCCCTGCTAATGAGCTGTTAGAGTAAGATGAAGCTTCAGTATTTTCTCTAACTTATTGGTAGATGTAGCAAAAAAAGAAATGTGTTTTCCCCCCCTTCTGTTCCTTTTGAGATACACTGAAACAAAAAGGCTATTGGCCAGAATCCCAAATATCTTCTCTGGTTTCGTGGTACACTTCCTCTCCGGATTTATTTGTAATGTACCCTGGCATTTGGGAGGATTAATACTAAATGGCGTTTGATAAGAAAACAAAGGTTCTCTGTCTAAACAACAGTGAAACAGTTTGGAAACATCTTTTGCATCTACTAAGTATTTACACTTAGCTTTCTGTTCACCTGACCTCCAGTTGCATGTCCCACTACGAATTCTGTGAGTTCTACCTATTTTCAAGTAGTTCACAGTCACAATCAGGATGATGAAACACAACCTATAGTTTTCCAAAGTTGTACATTGGAAAAACACAGAAGGAGAACTCAGTGTTGTCAGCACTCATTTGTAAAATGGTGAACCCCATAGCAGCGACTCTCAAGCTTTTCAGCCTGCGACCCCTTTCTGAGTATGATAATTTGTCAGGGACTCCCCCAGAAGTGATGCTATTAACGAGGAATTGATGTTATTTTGGGAAGTGACCAAACAGAAGGTGACATTACATGTGCCAGAGCCCCTTCTTGTCTACTCCAGTCCCTTTGTGTTCATTTAGACTCGGAGCAGAATCCAAACCATGTCTACTCAAAAGTAAGTCCGATTGAGTTAAATGGTTAGACATGGTTAGGCAGCTGCAATCCAAGACACATTCCAAGTGTCTCCCCGCTTTCTCCTTCTCTTTGTCCTGAGTCTCTTTCTCCCCTGCTCCCTTCTAGCTAGCCCTGAGCTGCTTCCCTCTTCTCCACTGCTCTTCTCTCCCTCTGGCCACAGGAGGAACAGCACAGAAGTGTTGCTTTCACTATGGGTAGGGGTGCTAGGCAGCTCTGACACTTTTTAAAAGGGCTGCTGGCCAGCACATTTGCCCAAACTGCTGAGATTGTTTGTTACGTAAAGCACAGTTTGTTATGTGAAGCAGAATCCTCAAGAAATTTTTGTTACGTGAAACATATTTTACGTGAGGCACCACTGCACTGTAGTTGGGAAGAGATACAATTTTCAAGCCATGCCCTGTTTCCAGGGAGAGGAGTGTAGCAACTAAATTCATCTCAGCTGGCAGAGATTTAGGCTGACCTGTTGCAACTTTAAGACAAGGAGTTGTAATGGGAAAAGTGAAAGATTGCCACCATCTTGCTTTTCCTATCCCCCAGGTGGCTGTTTTTACACCTTGGGAGTTGCTGTTGAGCAGCAGTGGAGATCACTTTAACATCTGTGTCCCAGTGGAATTTTGCCATCTTATCTTGGTGACCATATTCATGGTAGAGATATCAACTCCAGACGCTTAAGAACCAGTCTCTGTCATGAGATGTGATTGTTTTCTTCATTTGGATGCAAACCACTTTGAGAGGTCTTGACCTGAGAGGCAACATTCAGACGTAGAACACCTTGCCCAATCAACCCAGTCTGTAGTGGTGCTTAGCCAAATGACCCTGGAAAGTTCATTAGGAGGATTTGAGGGCTAAAGTTAACTCACGCGACACTTGTCCCCAGTGTCGGTCAAGCTTCAAATTCCCAGCTTGCTTTGATTTAATGTATATGGAGCAGCCACAGCTGATGGAGGAAAAACAAGATCACACACATTAACAACTGATAGCATCCCAGACACCTTTGAGAACTAAATGGCAGCAGCTGTACAGCATTCAGAGGCATTCTAGAGCTGAATTGATTCTGATAGTTTTATAGGGATTTTTCCTGACTGGTATAACTTCATTTACAATATTTTACACCATCCTTCTGGAAATCCAGCAGGATGGCAAGCAGCAAAAAGGAAACAATATATACTATAATATTATCATGCAATAAAAAACAAAATGACAGAAAAAAACAAAATCAGGCTATTCCATTGTTAGTTACAAAGTACAGATTAAAGTCAGCCTGAATTATATGCTGGAATGCATAAAAAATATTCAATGCATCTAAAAGTATTAACAGACAGTAAATGCACTTTAATCATTTAGAATCTGTTGTAATTATGATTTTTAAAAATTTAACTATTACTGCAATCCTAACGACACTTTCCTGAGAGTAAGGGCTAGTGAACACAATGGGGCTTACTTTTGAGTAGACATCGGTAGGATTGTTCTGTCTTTTCCCACTTTTTCCAAGATGTGTCCTATTTTTACTCTTGTGTCTGGGTAAAAAAAATCATTATCCTCCTTTTCCTTATGAGTAGGCAGCATGCAGCCTTCTTGGAATTCCTAAATCATCAGTGCAATCCTAAGCATGTCTACTCAAATGTAAGTCCCATTGTATTCAATAGTACTTACTCCCAGGAAAGTGTGGTTAGGATTGCAGCATGTATGTATTAAAGTATATTAAAGTATTGCTATATTAAAGTCAGGTCATTGGCATCCTTCAGTCTCGAAAGACTATGGTATTGTTCTCTGATCGGAGGTCCTGAAACAGCAAATAGTGTGGCTAAAAAGGCCAATTCGAGAGTGGCAATCCCTTCCACACTGAGGACAAATAAATTTCGTTCCCTTCCCAGGCCCCAGGTTTTGCTGCTTTCGGGTCTGTCTCTTTGCTTTAGCCTGCCGAACAAGTGTCTCTTCCAGTTGGAGAAGGCCATGCTGGGTCTTTTGCCTCCATGCTGAACGATTGGAGGTCAAGGTTTTCCAGCTGTTGATGTCCATTCCCAAGGAATGCATTGAACACATTGAACACAGTGTGTTCAGTGTTCCCATTGAACACAGTGGGGCTTACTTCTCATTAGACATGCTTAGGAGGCTGCAGTCCAAAAGACACTTTTCTGGGAGTAAGTGGCATTGAACACAATGGGGTTTATTTCTGAGTAGACATGGTTAGGATGCTGCATGGAGGATAGGGGGCTTACCTGGGCTGCTGAAATTTGAAATTACTTTTCAAATTGGGGTCAATTAGAGGCAGCATCGTGCTGACCGCCAGCCCTTTAGAACAGGCTCCTGACAGAGCATCAGTGCAGAGTAACTTGGGGGCAGTTGCCTGGGGCTTGTTAAGTGAAGCAGGCATGTTAAGTGAAGCACATTCCCAATGGGAATTTGTGCTTGTTATGTGAATCACTCTTTATGTGGGGCACTTGTTATGCAAGGTACCACTGTATGTAATAGTTTTAAATGTAATAATAAGTATATATTTATACATATATACATATACTCATACTATATTTTTAAAAATTGTTTTCTCACCCTCCATGGATGGTGTGTGTTTGCTGTCCTCAATCTCGGGTCCTCTTCAGTATCTTAGCTAACATTGTGCTTTTCTGTATAAAGTGTTCTGGCGTATTTCCTGGCATCTGTTGAAGATATATTTCCTGGCGTTCTTTCAGCTTGGGTGTCAGCTCCTAGTGCTCCAATCACTATTGGGATCACATTCACCTTTACTTTCCACGTCCTTTCTAATTCTTCCTTCAGACCCTGATACTCTTTTTTCATACTCTTTTTTTCCTGATGTTGCTGTCATTTGGTATTGCTATATCTATCACCAGGGCTGTCCTCTGAGCCTTATGTACCACCACAATGTCTGGTTGGTTGGCCAATACCTTTTTATCTGTCTGGATATGGAAGTCTAGTAAGGATATATACATATACTTTATATATATACTGTATATAAGCAAACACACACACACACCCAAATCCAGAGTAACTACAGGAGCATGTAAGAGACATTATGTGCACCCATAGCTACTGCACCACCTAGTGAAAACCAATGGGAAATTCATATTGGAATCAGGGGTGGGCCCCGCCTCACCCAACAACCGGTTCGCCAGACGTTGGGGGCAGGGCTGGGGCTGGGGGGCGGGGTGGACCCCAACACCGGCACACTGTGCATGTGCCAACCCCCGGACACAACCCCCAGATGCCCCTGAGGTCGGTTCTGCGCAGGAGATGCAGTGTGTGTGCGCCAAGGTGGGCACACGTGCATTGCATCTCCTCCCAGCGTACCGAACCAGTATGCTGGGTTTTGTGGCCACCCCACAGCTACCGGGCTGGTGGCCCACCTGTGCTTGGAATCCAGAGTAAGTTGTTCTTACACCGGGGCAAGGACTCCCTGTAGTTACTCTGAATTTTGCCCATACTCATATAAAAATATATTAACTGTATGTTAAAATGTATATAAGGGGTGTGTGTATAAAGTATATATCATATATAAAGTATAAATATATGAAGTACATAAAGTGTGTATATATAAAGTATATATAATAAAGTATATACTCGTAATATACATTATATATTATATATATAATATTGAAAGTGTGTGTGTATATGTATATATGTATGTGTACACACACACACACAAGATACTGCTTCCTGCACTGCCTGAGCATCAGTGTAGAGGCTGCAACTGAGCTGCCTCCAGCTGTTCCATCCAGCAGGGAAGGTGAGAGCCTGGCTTGGCACAGAAGGCCCCGCCCCCTCCCTGGCCCCGCCCCCTTTGCAGGTCTGAACCTGCCAGCTGTCTCCTTCCTGTGCATGATGCATCCCACCCCAAGGACTGCACTGAAGCTGATGCAGGAAACCCAAGTGAGTCTGGGGGAGAGCCAGCCTGAGAGGGGAGGACTGTCCAGTCAGGAGGTGGGTCCCCCTTCCCTCCCTCCCTCCCTCTCTGGCTGCACAGCCTTGTCACTTTCCAGGCACTGTGAATGGGCTCCCCATCTGCCATCCCTTGCAGGATCCTTGGGGGAACCTGAACTCCCTGAATGCCTTAGGCTTTAATCTCATCCACACTTTCCAGGGAGTAAAACCCATTGACTCTAATGGGACTTACTTCTGAGTAGACATGCATAGGGGTGGACTCTTAGGCTGCAATCCAATCCACACTCCTGGGTGTTAAATATACTATTCATTGAGTCTAATGGGATTTACTTCTGAGTAGATATGCATAGGAGTTGGCTCTTAGTCTGCAAACCAATCCACACGTTCTTAGGAGTAAGCTCCATTTATCCTAATATGACTTACTTCTGAGTAGACATGTCTAGAAATGGGCTCTTGGGCTGCAATCCTAGCCAGTTTCCTGGGAGTATGCCCCATTGACGCTAATGGAACTTATTTCCGAGTAGACATGCATAGGAGTGGGTTTTTAGGCTGCAACAATAGCCATTTTCCTGGAAGTAAGCTCTATTGTCTCCAATGGGACTTACGTCTGAGTAGACAAGCACAAGAGTGGACTTTTAGGTTCCAAACCAATCCACACTTCCCTGGGAGTTAAGTATACTACTCATTGAGTCTCAGGAGACTTACTTCTGAGTAGACATGCATGGGAGTGGGCTGCAATCCTAGCCAGTAAGCCCCATTGAATTTAATGGGACTTAGGATGCAGTCCTAAGGGAGTAAGACCCTTTGAACACAATGAGGCTTACTTTTGAGTAGACATTGTTAGGATTGTGCTCTTGGGCTTTTAGGCTGTAATCGTATCCACACTTTCCTGAGAGTAAGTCCTATTCATCTAATGGGATTTACTTCTGAGTAGACCTGCTTGGGATTGGGATTTTAGCTTGGGGAGGGGGAAGCTTGATGTTCTGGGCTGAGTCATTTGCAGAATGGAATTGCAAACCGCAGGCAATGCTGGCCACCCAGTGCTGGGTTTCCGAGCCAGCACCAGTTAATTAACTGATGTGTTTGAAGTGGATGAACCCAGCCCAACCCCAGCCCAGCCTGTCCTCACTAAAGCCAGCACCCAGGCTGTGCTGGAAGGCAGTGGAAGTCCAGCTGCCTTCTCTTTCCCTCTAGCTCTGAGCCTTCAGTCTGGCAACCTGCAAGGATCTTGGTAAGAGAGGATGAGGTTAGCTGGGTGCTGGAGCAGGGTGACCATCCCTCCTGCTTTTCCAGGACATGTCCTCTTTTTTAGCCTTGTGTCCTGGGGAAAAAAAATCTTCCTTTTTTCTTGTCCTCTTTTCCTTGTGAGCAGATAGCTCACAAAAAATCTTGTCCTCTTTTCCTTGTGAGCAGGTAGCATGGTGCCTTCTTGGAATTAATAAATTATATTATTTATGCAATAGATAAACATGATAAGCAATACTGTGTTAAATTATCAAAATGAAAGTTAAAAATGAGAAGCAATAAAATATTAAATTAACCACATGAAAACAATATAAATGAAGGTTTTTAGCTTATATTTAGTCATGTCCTACATTTTTTTTCCTGGATGTCCTACATTTTGGAGGGCCTTGTCCTCTTTTGCAGTTATGACATGTGGTCACCCTGCCTTTTTGGTCACATAGGAGCTGCAGTTTGCTCCTTTGTTTCATTTACAAACCTTTATTAGGGATAAATGGTTGGTTTATTATATGTCCAAGCAAGTTGCTAAAAATGATAGTATAGATATTAAACCACTGTATGAGTGTGTGTGTGTATACTCATACACACACACACAGACATGTTCATACATATACCAACACTTACTTAAAACATTAAAAATATGGCATAGATTTACATTATTACTCCATAAACTTAGCATGATTTGAGTTATTCAAAAATAAAAAATTGTGTCACAATTTAAGAAACTGTTTTTCTACTGTTGTAGAGAGGCAGTCATGCAAGCAATAATTCCATTTTTCAGCCCCAGAATCAAACCTCTGCAGATATTGAAGCACCACCTTATTATTTAATTAGGCATAACAGAGGAGTAAGAAACCTGGAAGTGGGCATTTAAACCTTTTTTTCCATTGTTTTCTTTATACACTGATTTTTTTTAATCCACTGGAGGTTCTGGAATGGTACCCTAAGTGGATAACAAGGGACACCTGTACAGTGCAACATAATGTGTGCAAGAGACTCCACTTCACCAAGACTACAACTGCAAAGATGTTCTTCCTTGGGGACTTTTCTAAACCTGCCAAAGAGGACATTTGAGGGCAACGCATTACAGTGTGCCAATGTAAAAGCCTTCCTCGCATAGGGCCGCTCTAAAAGGCTCAGGCTGCAATCCTAAAGACACTATCCTGGGAGTAAGACCCATTGAACGCAATGGGGCTTACTTTTGAGTAGACATGGTTAGGATTATGCTCTTTGATTGTTGACTGAATGTGCTTTTGAGTTGGAAGTTCAAAGGAGAAAATTTTCTTTGAGCTGCACCTAAAATCTCTTTCCTTTCAGTATCCAGTAATCTGTCAGGATCCTAATAGCAACCTTGTGAGTAGGCACTCCTTGTAGGGTCAGCCTCAAGACTCATATGTTGGATTTTCTTATAAAATAAGGATAAACAGGTGGGCTGTGGCTCAGCTAACACACTCTTTAGCAAAGGATCAAGATCAGCTGTGAACCAAACTTTGACCCAGTATTTTAAAAACCTAGACCAGGCCAAAAACTCCAGTCTGTGTTGAACGGTTTCCTAGCAGAGCATGGCATAGGGGACACATTGTGATACACCTAGGATTGTATATATAAAATTTTGATTGGATCTTTTCAATTTTATCATTTAAAGCTGAAATCCACACTGGAATGCCAAACAAAATTTGGGATAAAACTTTAGCATTGAATGTTAGGAGGGCAGCCGGGACAAAAGAGTTGCCCCAAGAGAAGAAAAAATGAGTTATAGCCTGAACTGCTAGTTTAGACAAGTTAATTGCGGTTAGACAGTAGGACGTCCAGTGATGTTTAAAATGATATCAAAGGCTGAGATACTGGAATTCTTTAACTTGTATTTGTTTTCCATTGAAAATCTAAGACACTAGTTTCCAGGAGTTTCTAAAAACCATGATCTTAGATTTTTTTTTTTTTGTAGTTTAGCTGCAGGTTAATAGTCAGGTATTCTGTACATGCGTTGACTAATTTTCATAACCCTATTTTTGTGCATGAAATCAGAGCCATGTCATCAGCATATAAGAGTAACGGGACATCTACAGATCCCAGTTTTGGGCAGTGTGAGTCAATATTTGTTAAATATGGTAATTGATGAAAAAATTAAACAGGGTTGGAGTTAGCACACAGCCCTGCTTGACTCCCTTGTTAATGGGGACTGGGGCCGAGAGGAGTTAATTTCACCCATAGGATTAATTTCACTTGGCAGGAGGTATTTGTATGGAGGGCACAAATCAATTCTCATAATATTTTCTCAAGTCCCATCTTCTCGAGTTTTCTCCAAAGCCTGTCTCTATCAATATAGTCAAAGGCAATAGTCCAAGAATGCAACATATAATCTAGATTTTTTTTCTGTGTCGCCTGTTAGATTAGATGAGACAGTACCACGCAATGGTCAGTAGTAGACTTATTTGGTATGAAACCTATTTGCTCTTGGCCCAAAATGTTGTGACCAGATATCCACATGGAAAGTTTCCTCTGTAGGTGTAATACATACATTTTTCCTGCAAAATTATCTGTGGTAGGTCTGTGGCACTGGGAGGAGGTCTTGGGATATTCTTTAAGAGGCAACCTCTGTCTTCCCACCGTTACAAAATATTGGGCCAAAACTAAAAGGATGAATAAATGCAGTGTTCTTGACCCTCTAAAAGGTCCATGTAAGGGGATATTATTTTTTAAAAGCAGTCCCTTCTGCAAGGATTGCAGTTGGGAGGAAATATGCCTAAAACTTGAGAGAATTGCCTTAACCGCCTGGCCAAACCCACTAGGTAGAGTTGATTAGAAGGGGAACTGCAGAAGCTTTTCCCGAGCAGACATAGCATTCATAGCCTGAGAGCTCAAGATTATTGATGTTCACTCAGAAGTAAATCCCCCTATAGTCTTTGGGCCTTACTCCCAGGACGCTGTGGCTACAATGCAGCCTAAGGTAATGTTGCATGCCTGGAAATGCAAAGGTGTGCATGCATGCTGACTTGCAATGGACTTGCAGCTCCTTTTGTTTCGGGAGAGAAAAAATCTTCACTAGGAACTGCCAATGAACTGGAAGGTCCATTGAAAGTGTAAAATAATCTGGCCCATTCAGAGATCTCTTTTTGTTCTGACCTGGCTAATTTCATGTACAGTATATTTGCAAGTTAATGAATACATCTTTGGGTAGCAAAGATGTATTTAATCCCCTTTAATCCAGCAGCCAGAAAATGTTATTTTTGCAGTACATCTTGCCTTGTTTTTAAAATGACAAAGGTGCAGTTGACCTGTAACCCTAGAATGCTTTTCAGCTGAAGATGCCAATCAACTTTTTCCGAATTGCACTTGTTTAGACTATTGGTAAATCTTGATGACAATAGGAATTATTTTTCCTAAATGAGTACCTAGTTAGTTTTTGTTGCTGTTGAATAATAGCTGGGGGTGGGTAGGGTGCAGAAATTTGGGTTTGGACTGCAGGTTGAGAAAGGGAGGTTTAAGCTTTTGCTTCCATTGTGTTCCCACTATGAAACATGACACCATGATGCTGTTCCTGGCTTCATTTACCATTCCATAAGACAGAGATTTTCAACCTTTTTCCTCTCATGGCATACATAACAAGGTGCTGAAACTGTCAAGATACACCATCAATTTTTTTTACCATTGACAGGGCACGCCAGACTGTTCAAATCCCCCAATTTTCCTATTAATTATTGTCAGTCCCCAAATTCCCGTGGCACACCTGAGGACTATCTGCTGCACACTGCCATAAGAAGTCAATTTCAACAGGGTATGTTGTGCCAGACGCCAGAAGAAGAACTGGCTGAAGACATGCTCTACTTGGAGATGTCCTATGAAGAAGGGGACACACAGTGTCAGTGCAAACCAGTCAGGGTTTTCTCACCTCGAACCTCCCATTGGGAGAGGGAAGCTTGGGAGAGGGAGGTCAAAGCAGTGCTGCAGGAGGAGATCAGCCCTGAGGAGGTAGAGAGGAGGCTGGCGGACTACCAGAGGGAACAGGAACAGAGCCCGGAGACAGCACCTGGAGCGAAGACCCAGAACAGTGGGGTTGAACTGGAGAGGGTACCATCTGAGACATCCTACTTTGGACATTGGTCCAGCCTCGTGGGGGGAGGTACCACCTCCCGGCGCGCCCAGATTGGTGGAAGCCTCCACCAGGGAAGGGCCCCTGGCTGGGATAAAAGGAAGGGAAAAGCGCGGGAGGAGGAGGAGGGAAGGAGAAGCCATGGTGGCATGTTGTGCTTGGTGTTACTTGTTGACTTACCGGTTGTAAGGCCGATTGCATACTTACCTGTTAAGATGTTTTGTTACTTACCTGAAGCTTTGTGCCTCCGCCATGGCTGCCAGTAAAGAGATAATCGTGAACATGCCTCTGCTATCTCTGTGGACTTACTTTGGTGAGGACATGGGAATGGTCCCTGTGGGAACCCCGGGAGGTCAACCCCATCCACCCATATCACCCGGAGGGACCAGCATCACAGTGGTGGCCTGTATGGGGACGGGGGCAGCCAGGCACCTTCGAGCAGCCAGCCCCCAGGATGGCTCCGGTGGTGGGCCAAGGAGCAAAATAAAATGATGGCCGCGCTTATGGGACAACAGTATGAGAAGGTGGCCTGATAGAGAAGGTGGCCAGTCTGAAAGGGGGGCAGGAGACACTCAGACTGAAGATAACAAAGATGACAGTCGAGGACGACCCCAAGGTGTATTTGAGAACATTTGAGTGGGTGGCTGAAGTAGCGGGGTGGCCCCGAAGCCAATGGGCGGCAATAATCACGCTGCATCTCACTCGCACCGTGCAACAGGAGGTAGATGAGCTGACACCGGAGGAGGCATCCAGTTAGGAAGAAATCAAACGGACTATCCTGGGGACCTTGAATATATCGGGGGAATCATACAGACTCAAGCTGAGAGAGACCAAGTTTGGCACACAGATGACATCCAGAGCACTTGCTAATGCGGTCTGGGCTAATGGAACCAGGTGGCTGAAGCCCAAGGAACGAACAAAGGAGGAACTGGTGGAGCTTATTTTGGTGGAGCAGTTTTTGCAAGCCCTTCCTCCCAAAGCCTGCAGCTGGGTGATATGCCAGGACCTGGCAGACTTGGAGGGGGCAGTGCGGGCCCTGGAAGTCTTGTCAGCAGAGCGGGCAGCACGCCCCGGCCCAAGCGAAAGCCCCAGGGTGGAGCCCCATTCAGCTCAGAGCACAGGACAGGAGCACGCGCCAGCTTAGAGAATGCACCCAGCACCATGGCCAGCTTGGCGGCCTTCAGTGGAGGAGCGCGTCCCCGAGGGGGAGAGTCCAGAGAGGGGTCCCTGAGATCAGAGGCATGACGCTGTGTTGGATGTGGCAGGCCCAGTCACATCCGTCACGATTGCCCTGCCCGGAGAGGAACCAGGACTGTGGCCTGTGGAGCCCACCAGGTAAAGGCCCTGGCAGCACCAATGGTGAGGGTGAAAGTCGAAGGAGAAGAGGGGGAAGCCCTTTTGGACTCAGGCTATGCGCAGACTATGGTGCGGGCATCCCCCAAGACTGGGAAGCAGGACCAAACTATGTGGATTCGGTGTGTGCATGGGGATGTCCGCTCCTACAGCAAGGCAGAGGTGGCAATAGAAGTGACCAGAGAGACAGTGAGGATGAGGGCGGGTCTGGCCCCCCCCCCCACCTGCGCTATCTGGCCATCCTAGGGCGAGACTACCCTCATTACTTTTCATTGCTAAAGGGGGTGAAAGCCCAACAAGTAGGGACAGGGGCCTTAGTTGCTGAGGAGGACATGAGACTGGAGGAGCCTTGGGAGGGTGAAGATCTCAGGAGGACCCAGGAGTGTGACCCCACCCTGAGAGAAGCATGGGAACAAGCACGCAAGGGGTACCCAGCGGGACATGTGGGGGTATGTTTAGAGATATCACAAGGAAAATTGTACAGGAGGGGGGAGAGATCCTTCTGGGGAGGAGGTGGACCAATTGATATTGCCCAAAGGCATGAGGGGTGAGGCCATGGCTCTAGCCCACGATACCTTACTAGGGGGACATATAGGAGTTAAGGCCACGTTGGACTGGCTCACCACTAGGTTCTACTGGCCAGGAATTAAGGAGGATGTAAAGCAATTCTGTGGATCATGCGAGCCATGCCAACTGATGCAGCCCAAAGGGGGACCAGGGGGGAGCTGATCCCAACGCCAATTATTGAGGTCCCGTTCAAAAGAATAACTATGGATATATCAGACCCCTGCCAAGGGGGAGGGGGAATTCTAGTACGCAGTGGTTATCATAAATTATGCTACCAGGTACCTGGATGCCGTCCCCCTAAGAATAGCCAGAGAGCTCCTAAAGGTTTTTTGCCAGGTGGGATTTCCACAGGAAATCCTAACTAACCAAGGGAGAAACTTTGTAGGAAAAGTGATGAGGACCATGTGGGAGCAGTTAGGGATCTGACCCCTCCAGATCAGCGTTTACCACCCCCCATGCCAATGGCCTAGTAGAGAGGTTTAATCAGACCTTTAAAAGGATGATAACTAAGTTTGCCTATCTAGACCCCCAGGGTTGGCCCCCGACAGTAGAGCCATTACTGTTCGCTGTTTGGGAGGTCCCCCAGGCATCACTGTGGTTCTCCCATTTCGAGCTCCTGTTCGGGAGGAAGCCGAGAGGCATTCTGGACCTAGAACGGGCGCAATGGGGAGGGGAAGAGTCTCAGGGGACAGGCCAGGGACCCATGGAAGTAGGCAAACTCCGAGAGAGACTGAAGCAGACAGCTGAATAGGCAAAAGAGAGGCTTGAGGAAGCTCAGCAGGGATAGAAGAGGCGATATGATGCCCGGGTCAAGCTCAGGACGTTCGGGCCAGGGGAAAAGGTGCTGCCCCTGCTACCTATTAGTGACAGAAAACTCACAGCTAGCTGGCAGGAGCTTTACGAGGTACTAGAGAAGATAGGTGAACTATAAGGTGAAGGTGCTTCGAGGCAGAGAAGAAGGGAAAACCTACCATGTTAATTTGCTCAAGGCTTGGAGTGAGAGAACAGAAGAAATAGCCACTGGAGAGGAAGAAGAAGAAGATCTGGGACCTTCCATACGAAAAGTCCTGGCGCCAGAGGGGGAGTTAGAGATGGGGAAAGAGCCGCAGGAAGGGCAAGTAAGACAGGTTGAGGAGCTGCGGAGGAAGATGCCTCAAGAGTTCTCAAAGGTACCAGGGTGCACGAACTTGGAAGAGCATAGAATAGAGGTAAAGGAAGGGGTGGTGGTCAGGCTAGCTCCAAGACAGTGGCCTAAGAAGTTAGAGGAGCAACTCAGAGACAAAGTGAAGGAGATGTTAAGGTTAGGGGTCATCGAGCCATCAAAGGACAAGTGGCGCAGCTACCCAGTCATGGTCCCGAAGCGGGGTGGCACTATCTGGGTCTGCGTAGATTTTAGGAAAATCAACAAAGTATCTAAATTTGATGCCTACCCAATGCCCCGGGTGTTAGGACTGTTGGAGAAACTAGGGAGGGCAAAGTACCTGTCAACCGTGGACCTGACGAAGGGGTATTGGCAAAGGAGGAGTCTCGGAAGTGTACTGCCTTTGCGATGCCTCAGGGTTTGTATCAGTTCATTCAAATGCCATTCGGACTACATGGGGCAGCGGCCACCTTTCAAAGGCTCATAGATAAGATCTTGGTGGGTCACGAGCAGTATGCCGCCGCCTACATCGACAACATTATAATTTTCAGTGATACATGGGAGCAACACCTCAAGTATCTAGAAAAGGTATTTAGGGCTCTCCAACAAGAGGGGCTAAGAGCCAGCCCTAGTAAGTGCCGGGTCGGAATGCGCCAGACACAGTTCTTGGGGTTCCAAGTAGGGAAAGGTGAAATACAGCCAGTCAGCAATACAATGTATACAGCCACCACGCAGTAAGAGATAAGTCCAGCAGTTATTGGGGATGCTGGGGTATTGCCATATGTTTATACCCTAGTTCTCCCCCAAATAGCAACCCCACTAATTGACCTTACCAAAGGCCCCAGGTCACAAGGGATAAAATGGACAGAAGAGTGTGAGTTAGCCCCGAAGAGACTGAAGGAAGCTCTAAGCAGCCCCCCAGTATTGGCTGCCTCAGACTTCGCCAAGTCACTTGTAGTACATACTGACGCTTCAGGAAGGGGACTGAGGGTGGTGTTATCTCAGGAACAAGGGGGTAGAGAAACTGGTGCTGTTTTTAAGACAGAAACTGACCGGGGCAGAACAAAAATATTCCACCATAGAGAGAGAGGCCTTGGCCAATAAATGGGCTGTTAACACTCTAAGGTATCTGGTGGGAGCCCCGTTCCTGTTGGTGACTGACCATGCGCCTCTGACGTGGCTACAATGTACAAAAGACTCAAACTCATGGTTGATGTGGCAGTATCTCAGCCTCCAACCTTTTGCATTCATAGTGGAGCACCGAAAGGGAGAATTGCATATTAATGCTGACTTCCTCTCCTGACAGGTGGAGGAGGCTCCTTGGGAGTCGGGAGACCTGGCTCCTGTCTTACTGGTGGTGGGGGGGGGGGAATGTGGTGCCAGACACTGGAAGAAGAACTGGCTGAGGACATGCTCCTCTTGGAGATGTCCTATGAAGAAGGGGACCCATGGTGTCAGTGCAAATCAGTCAGGATCTTCTCACCTCGAACCCTCCCTTGGGAGAGGGAGGTCAAAGCAGTGCTGCAGGAGGAGATCAGCCCTGAGGAGGTAGAGAGGAAGCTGGCGGACTACCAGAGGGAACAGGATGAACAATGGGCCAGAGCCAGAGCATGGAGACAGCACCTGGAGCGAAGACCCAGTAGACCAAGGGGGTTGAACTGGAGAGGGTACCTTCTGAGACATCCTACTTTGGATACTGATCCAGCCTGGTGGAGGGAGGTACCGCCTCCCGGTGCGCCCAGATTGGTGGAAGCCTCCACCAGGGAGGGGCCCCTGGCTAGGATAAAAGGAAGGAAAAAGCGTGGGAGGAGGAGGCGGGAAGGAGAAGCCATGGTGGCATGTTGTGCTTGGTGTTACTTGTTGACTTACCAGTTGTAAGGCCGATTGCATACTTACCCGTTGAGACGTTTTGTTACTTACCTGAAGCTTTGTACCGCCATGGATGCCAGTAAAGAGATAATCGTGAACATGCCTCCGCTGTCTCCATGGACTTACTTTGGTGAAGATGTGGGAATGGTCCCAGTAGGAACCCCGGGGGGGGGGGGGTTGACCCCATCCACCCATATCCCCTGGGGGGTCCAGCATCACAGGCTATAAGTGTACTTTTAGGCCAGTCCAACTTTGTAGCCCAGACCTTTGCATGTTTGCTTGGAAGTGAGTCCCACATTCTGAGCCTGATCCTATGCATGCCTACTCAGATGTACATCCTGTTATAATCAGTGGTGGATAGGATTGTAGCCTGTGGCACTTATTCCTAAGGAAGTGTGCATTAGACTGGAGCCCTGCAAATATTTTCTAAATTATTTCCAATGAGTCTGCTCTGTGATGCAACAAAATTGAAAAGCCCAGTGATATGTTGCCATCAACCTTTTAATTTGCCCTGCATCATGGTATTGAAATACTGGATGTCTAGAGTCTAGACCATGTTTTGTAGCCTGCCTAAATAAGTATGTAAAAAGTTTTTGGGAGAATCCAGTGTCTGGGTAATGACCTGTTTCACTCCACAGTAACCACCCACTTGTCTGCCTGCCAATCCAAACTGCGACTGTTTATCAGGCAGCCCCTCCTGCCACAATAAAAAGGCAAGATGTTAAAGCAGATTGAATGAGTTGCCACTTCAGCAGCAGAAGACGAAAACCATCAACATGAAAAACCCCATGTATGAAGTAGCATCCCTGCTACTGGAAAAGTTCCTCCTGATTGCCAAACTTCTCAGTCTGGGCTCCAGTGCTGAGGAGGAAGACAAGAAAAAACATGGTTTCTGTTATGACATCTCCTACTTCAAACCAGGAGACTTGCTAGAGGTGCCACGCACCCTCTTCATTCATTTCGGCATTTACCTGGGTAACAACCGGGTGGCCCACCTAATGCCGGACGTCTTACCAGCTTTCACCAACGACCAGAAACAAATCCAGAAGGTGGTGACCAACAAGCGACTCATTCTGGGAGTCATCGCTAAAATGGCCAGAATCCGCGTGGACACGGTTGAAGACTTTGCCTACGGTGGCTCTATTTTGGTGAACCACATGGACAAGCTCTTCAAGGACAGCATCCTGCGTGATGAGGAGGTGGTCCGCAGAGCAGAGAAGCTGGTGGGTGCCACAGAGTACAGCTTGCTTTGGAACAACTGTGAACATTTTGTGACCTACTGCAGATATGGCTCTTCAATCAGCTTCCAGACTGATAAGGTAAATTGCACTACTAACTTCTAGCCCAGCACTGTTGGCAAAAGGGAACTTGCTTCCCCCCTGCCTTGGGCATTGTATTGGTATTCTGGAAGAAGGCTGGACAAATGCACCATGCTGTGTTTCAACAGAACTCTACATTGTGCATTTATAATATTTCTGCAGGCTTTTTGATTTGAATCTTCCTTTGCTAATAGAGAAAGTCGGAGACATATATTCACTTTTTGTCCTTCATTTCCCTTTGCCTTTATGAATTATTTATTTATTTGATTTGTATGCTGCCATCCACCTAAAAGGGCACTCAAGGTGGCTGACAATGTATTAAAAACAACAGGTAAAAATAAATAAAATATGATTAAAATACTATATAAAACAAGTAGTCACTAGTTTACTATATAAAAACTACTAGTTGCCAGCCATGCCCTGCCAAGTGCCATAATACGTTTAATGTTACCTGCTAGATTCAAGCCCAGGCTTCCCTTGCTTTCCCAAAAAGAGTGTTCTCCAGACAGTTAATGAGCCTCTGTAGCCAGAATAAGCACAAACCTGTCCAACCACAGGAGCTTCTGGGAACTGACCACACTGATGCTGCCAAGGAAGCACACTGATGCTGCTGTAACCCCTGCTTGAGAGGCAGACCTAGGCAGAAACGTGCCATTTAACAGGAACATTCAATCTCGCAAAAGTTAGTTGTCCAGATCTGTTTCTGGGATAACTTAGATTCTCAGCTACAGGTTTAGCTTGCCTGACAACCCCTTTAAATTTCAAGCAGTGTTTCTGGAGTCCTGTGAAAGTTGGCGAGTCATTGTTTTCACACTTAAGTCTCCGTTAGATCAATGGCCTGGCATCCCGCAAGGGATAATTAATTCTGAATAGAGGTTTGGTCTCTGCCTCCTAATGACATCCTGGACTTGGTATTTACAATATTCAGTGATGATGGATATGTAGGAAGTGAGTATAGGATTTCAGGGCTTTTTGCTCCATTCTGGTGCAATAGTTGTGACTGGAAAGACTTGTTCTACTTTCAGATTTTTTTAAACATTTGTGCAAAAATGAGTAAGATGTATATTTCACCCTTCCTCTTCCAGCTGGTTCTTCACTGGGGAAAACTCATTTGATCTTTTTCTAACTGGTAGCTTTTAAAAAGTAGAGGCAAAGTCTCTGAAGTGCCGGTAGGTGGCCATCTGATGCAAACACAACCTGAGTATAGCCCAGTTCTTGCAAACATACATTTACTTGGGTGTATTTAATGTTGTTGATGATAGTCACAGATAAAGTCTAGAGGGACGTCCAGCTCTTCTTTCAAACAGAAACTGGGAACAGGGTAGTGCAATGGACTTGGCTGAGGTTGCCCACTGAAGACAGTGTTAAACAGGAATGCTTTGGCAATTTTTATTGACATCCATCAGCCTTGAAAGACTATGGTATTGTGCTCGACACTGTATGCGAAGCACAAAGGCCTGGGTAGATTTATATGGAGGATAGGCTGCCATCCCTCCTATCCACGCCACTGAAATAGTCCAATGAAACAGCAGAGCCGATAAATTGGTTCCAGCTATGTCGCAGTTGGCAGTGGGGATAAAGCAAAGGAATAACTTCCCAAAGAGTGTGTCATTCCAAACTTTCCAAACTTTGGGGTGTGTCATTGTTGGCAGGAGTAGCATTAGCAACCATCTAAATTTGATGCCAAATTTAAAGTGTTGCTGCTGTGTCTTCTTTAAAAACAGTATAGATTGAACATATAAATCTATCCACAGTATTTATATACCGCTTTTCAACTAGAAGTTCACAAAGCAGTTTACAAAGCAAATGGAAAAAAATTAATAGCTAATAGGTCCCTGTTCCAAAAGGGCTCACAATCTAAAATGCCATCATTATCTAAAATATATATAAACATTTATAATATAAATGGAACATAAATGGAAAAAACATATAAATGGAATCAAGGCTGGGGGGCCTTTGGAGCGGTGCTGATCTCTTTTCCCCCATTCCAACTGAAATAAAGGTACAGTTGCTACATTGTACCGGGACTGAAAGTAGAAGTTGCCGCCGCCGCCTGGGCTTAGCTCAGAGGCACACTTTACAAAGCAGAGTTTGATGGAGTCTGCAAAAGGAAATACATCAGATTTATTTAGGGAGCAAGCAAATAAAGTCTTGCCGGGCAAGCAGTGTTTCTGGCTGGTTAATTAAAATGGAGCACAGATTAGCTCTCAATGCAGCAGGGAAGAGAACAAGGGCTATTCTGCCCCCCCTCCACTTCCAAAATATTGAATCTCTGTGAAATGCCAATGAAGTCATTTAGCTTTGCCAGGTTTCTGAGAGACAAGAAGAGATTTTAATTGGTGTTACTGTTTACCACCTCTTGGAAAACAGACTTTTTGTAGGTTGTTTCAGTAGTTCAATAAATAGCTTGGTTGGAGAGAATTTGCAACTTTTCCACCCTAAAGACTCCCTTTTGGTGTGTTTTTTTTTAAAAAAAAAAATCTGTATGTTTTCTTAAAAAGTAGGACACTTTGTTTTGAAGCCTTCATTTCATTTACTCTGAAACCCTAACACTATTCATACACTCTTAAATCCTAAGTTGGCTGCCATTGTACCCTTGCACATGGGCCAAAAGCTATTTCCCTGTGTGGATCTATTTCCCTCTCTTCTATTCCATCCCAAAGCAATACCTTACATGATCGATATTGCAGATTTAGACACATTTTGGCTGGAACATATAAAAACAGTAATTAGGAAGTAATATAAACTTTGGCAGAAAGGAAAGTGCATTTTAGATTTCTTTGTTAATTTTCATGTGCCCAGTTTTCTGATGTAACATAATGCGCCCATACTCTGTTAGAATATAACATTTTAAGGCTACAATCCAGAGTAGTTATGGGATAGCTTACGTTGACATAGTTACGGCGCCACCTATGGGAAACGCATTGAGCAATCCAGAGTGCCACTTACGTTGACGTAAGAGGTCCCTTAACTACTCTGGATTGTAGCCTATGGGCGCAATCCTGAGTAACTATGGGGAGTCCTTGCTCCGGTGTAAGAACAATTTGCTCTGGATTGCAATATGAATTTCCCATAGGTTTTCATTAGGTGGTGCAGTAACTACGGGTGCACGTAAAGTCTCTTACGTGCTCCCATAGTTACTCTGGATTGTAGGGTAAGCCTCTTTATAGTTTAAACCTATCCACACTGACCCTCCTTATGCATGTTGACTCATAAGTAAGTCCCATTGTGTTCAGTGGGCTTACATTCAGAAAAATGTTCATCGGATTGCAAGCTTAAGCTGGAATCCTTCATATACTTTCCTTGGAGTAAATACTGTATAGTGTGGATTACTCTGAATAGACATGCATGGGATTGTGCTATAATTAATGCAATACAGCATAATTTTCTGAATGGGTCTGAAAACATGCATAGCTTTAGATGTTGAGATGTATAGGGAGTGCTATTTAACATGGTCCACTTGAGCATTGGGGTGATACAAATAAGATGGAACTATAGAATCAGCTGGCTTACTCTTTTACAGACTGTAAAGATACAATACTCGTCTCTGTGCCTCAGAAATTTCTAGGGTTCTTCAGATGTAGAACCTATGTCATGTGCCAGTGTTGTATAGCGTTAGATGAGGACCAGGGTGACTTGGAGCACAATCCTAACCATGTCTACTCAGAAGTAAGCCCCATGGTGTTCAATGGGTCTTACTCCCAGGAAAGTGTCTTTAGAATTGCAGCCTTGGATTCTTATTTCTTAATTGGTCTTCAAGCTTGCTGAATTGACCATGGAGCAGTCAGTCTCAGCCTAGCCTACCTTATAGGGATGCTTTGAAGCTAAAAGTATAATTACGGTATGTAGGATGCCATGAACTTCTTGGGAAAGTAAAAGACACATATCTGAAGAATAATTAAATGCAAGAGATAATGAGATTAACTATGCAGAGCTGGAATTAACATAGCTAGAAGTGAATGCTTCTGAGCAGAAGCATGTGAACATGTGCAGAGTAAATTTTCTGACCAGCTCACACAATGTGGAATTAGACAAAGACCCTTCTAGTGGCGTAGTTGGAACCATGGGCACCACAGCAAGAAGGGGTGCTAGTGCACCCACCGCTCTCACATGGGGAAGTCCAGGGAGAGTTCAGGTGTCCTCTGAAGCCAGTTAGGTTCTACTGCTTGGCTGACTGTAGAAGGTGCATGTGGCCCAGATGGGCCACAGGTGTGCTATCCACAGCCAGCTGAGAGCAACAGATTCCCAGTAAGGGGAGTCACAGCAGTGCGCATGTGCCACAGCCAGCTGGGAGCAACTGATTCCCAGATTCCCAGTAAGGGGAGTCACTTCAGTATATATATGCATCATAACATAATGGCACTACATGTCATGATACCATGGATTGCATTCAGTACACCTCTGAACCCTTCCTCCAATACATAGATTTTGAAAGTGGTTCAAGACCTGCTATTCAGATTCTCAGGGCTACACAAATTGCTGTCTTATGGATACCATATGTGCTTTGTAGAGGTCAGACCAAGGGTCTCTTTACCTCTTACCACCTATTTTGGCTCGCATGGCCTCTCTGGTATGTGGAGAGATCTGAAATCTCTATTTGCACTTGAGGCATTTTGCAGGAAAAGCATATGATCTGCCTCTGAACTAACAAAGAGGTGTTCCTCAAGCTCCCTTGCAACCTCATTGAAGATTCTAGGATGCAGCTCTTGGATAGTATGGGGTAGTTGCTTGGAAAATTTAAAACACATTGAAATGGCTTTGTATTTTACACATGAAATGTTACCCAATTTAATTTGGCTTGGGCTAATGTGCTATTTAATCTCATCCTGTGTTTGTACATCTCAATTGGAAGCAGCCTCTAAACTCTAAACATCTCCATTCTGATTTTTTGCAGTTCTGCGAAACGGTGAAGACAATTATTCGGGACCAGAGGAGCGTCCTTGTTTCAATGCTACTGGGGCTGGCTTCTATTCTCTGCCTGGGACTTGCACCCTCCACCACCCTCCCTACCATCATTATTCCGTTCATGTTGTGGATGGCCGGTTAATGGCACTGCTAGAGCATGACCCTGGCTGTAAATAAAATGTATACTGTATTTATGAAAAAGGTCAACCTTCTGCCCAGTATTCTATGCAGAGGAAAATGGGATTTTTGAGAATGGGTTTCAGTACATCATTGTCCAGAACGCAGCAAGCAAGGAATAGCTTACCGTGTAAGCCAAATATCTGGATTTTGTGAAAATCTTTCTTGAAAGTAACTTATGTGGTGGGTTTGCTGGGTTTAAAAAAAAATCAACGAGTAAAGCCTAGTGAGATCAACTCAGATATGCTTCCAGGGAAAAGCGTATAGGCTTGGAGAGCATGAGAATAGTTATTCCTATGAGTGTAGAGCACAATGAGAGCATTTGAGTCTTTACTCAAGAGGAGAGGCAACAATGGGTGATAAAATGAGTTCCTGGCTACTACTGTACACTTTTCACAGACTGAGTCCAGATGTGGTTTTTACTGTTGTATGTTTTAACAACTTCTAGCTACTTTTTCAGATGTCTATAATGAGGGAAATAAAAGTTCACCACGTGCCTTTTCCTTTAGATTACACAGCTGCCTTTCACCATCTTGCCTGGTTTTAGGTGGCCTGAAAAAGCCTTAGAATAGTCCTTGCTATTAAAAGTCTGATATAAATCACCCCTAGGAGGCTTCAGAAGTCTCCAGATTGAAACCGTTTGGTTGGCACAAGTGGCTAGTGCACAAAACAAACAAGGAACGTTCAGTGATCCAAGGAAGATGAAAGGAGGCTAACGTTGCCTTTAATCTTTTCCTCACAGTAGGATCAACCCAACATGGAAATCATAAAGCTGGGTAATGACCATTAATAGCACTTCTAGTTGTCAGCAGAGTGAGATATGTGTGTCACTGTGTCCATTAGGCAGGATGGAGCAGCCTGTGCAAGGCAGCAGAGTTAAGGGTATCATTGAAGGACAGCATTTCACCACTGGGGTTGCCAGCCTTGGATAAGGAGGGGACAGATAAAGAGGGGACTGTATGTTCTAGTACTAACTAAATAATTGATCAATTTCCACACTAACTTTTGGTCTTGTCTGTGTATCCCTTCATTGATTATATGCACGACACATGGATTGTGCTTTTTTGTACTGACAAAAAAGATTTGTGTGTTCAGTCAATGATGTATTGCAGAATGTTTTCAAGCTCTGATAAAACATTATATATTTATATGTGCGTGTGGTTTTTTACTTTGAAATTTCTCTTCTGGTTGGGGGGAAAATGCATTGAGGTGTAGAGGATGACAGAAATTAGAAGAGAGAAGGTGACAAAACCCAGCCTGGTGGCATAGCTAGAGGGGAAGGAGCAGTCGCTCTCACTCTTCCGATCCATTCCAGGTGTGGGGAACAAAACGGAGACATATGGCTCCGTTTTGCTCCCCTCACCCGGAATGGCTCCAAAAGGGTAAGATTCCATCCAAGACTGACAGCTCTACCCCCCTCCAGCTACACCACTGACCAGGCCACTGCTCACTGCCTTCCCTTATACATCCTGTTCCTTCTCAATTCACACTTTATGTCATAGTACATAATCCACTCCATGTCCTATACATCCTGTTTCTTCTCAATTAACACTTTATGTCAGTACATCAGCCACTGAATTTTATGCATGCCTTTCACAGGACTATCTACTGGTATGGTTGGGGAAATTTATGGTTGGAGCTGAAGACAACCACACCTGGAACCCCCTTATGTATAAAGTATTTCCCAGGCATGGATGCAAAGCAAGGGTGACCCAAAATGAGTTGTTGCTTAAACCCATCCCCAAATTCAACCCAGCCTCATGATTGGGCTGTCTCCGGTCATAGAAAAGCAGTCCAAAGCATTTTTCAGGTTGATGTCAGCATAATTTTTAAATTACATCTAGAGTCCATCAAGGACACTTTTTCTTTATTTCAATGCAAACTATTCATGTGTGGTTGTGTTATGGCCATGATCCAACTGAGATCTGTGAACAAGACTGTGGGTGTTTTTAAGGGTAAGAAACTGCTAAAAGCAAAACTGTTATTAACTTAGGGTTAGTAAAGGTCTGGCACCTGTTCTCTCCTAGGTTATGGCATGTGAATCTTTTAGACTTGAATAGGGCATCCTGAGAAGGGCCCTGTGTAATTGTTGGTTGTTGCCCTTGCAATCATGGCTACAGCCCCAATCTATGTTGTCCGCAGTCCTGGGACTGCTGCAGCACCATAATGGCTGGCTGACAATTCCTTGGGAGAACGTCCTTTTGTCCTCTTCCTCCAAGGAAGGGAAGAAGCCCTACAATAGGGCTACTTGTTTTTTCCACAACCTTTCAGTTGTGTGTCTCTGTGTAACTATGGAAGGCCCTACACAAAGGATCTGAATCTGGCTGAGCTGCTGCTGCTGCTGCTACTACTACTACTACTATTACTACTAGCTATGTGCTAGTTGGTACTTCTGACATATGACACTCTTTACTTTCTCCCCTTCTGCTTTACTTTTACAGCAAACCAAATGCAAAGGAAGCCGGACTTTGGACAAGTTGAAAGTGGCAGCAATGGGTGGTAGAGACATGCTCTAAGTTAGACAAAGCTTCCCCCCCCCCCCCCAGTGAAACAAAACTTTTGATGCAGAAAAGTTTCTGAAATGAACAGAAGTGGTTGATGGGAGCATGGGGTACAGACAATTGCAGTGAGGACAGAGGCAGGGAGCCAGGCCGCAATCCTGAGAATAAAGGGGAGATGACCCCCCCTTCCCCCCTGACTCTATAGCCCTGTCATCTTCCAGATAAGATAAATGGCCTCCATCTATCATCCTTGGCAGCCCTTGGAGAAGCTCTTGGGGATCTGTTTGGCTCCTGAAACATATTAGCCTCCAACTGGGGGACATTGTTGACCTGACAGAGGTGCTCTTTTGTGGGATGAGTTGCTAGGATTTAGCATTTGCATAATAGTTCAGCATCTTCACAAAACTCAGCCCTGCTTCCTTCTCTTTCCCAGATGAAGGAATCCAGAGGCGCTATATGGGATCATTAAGCAAATGGGCAGCCATGCTAAAATCCAAATAAGCTTGTAAAGCAAACTAGTACAGCACCCTGGCCCTATGATTTTCTCTTCAGTGTATAGCAGAATGACCATATTCAGGCTTTAAATTCAATGTAAATGAACGAGAAGGCCTGTAGGGGAAAATCCCCTAACAATTATTTGCCATATTATGTTAAAATATGATTGTATTTTCATTCTGCCAGTGAAGCAAGAGAATTCTTATCTGTAATTACTTATTCTCAGATATTTCTTGATTAACTAGAGCTAGATTAACTCACTCTGGGCACTTCCAGAGAGTGCTCACTTTTGGATTGTCACATTTAGTTTTGTACCCTTTACAGAAAGGTTACATCACTTCATCATCAAACTGTTGCGATGCATGCATGTGTGGCCTCAGAGACTGGCTGCTGGTTATGGGTTCTTGCTCATGGAAAGACCCAGTTGGGCCAAATCCTGAACAACAACAACAAATATATATATATACCACCTTGGCCTTGGATCGCTACTTTGACTTTATTTAAGGTGTTTTACCTGGACAGGTTTTTCTAAACCTCAAAGAGGCTTTTACAATAAACAGAGTTTATTGTATGTTTATTGTACTCTATGTTTCAAGAATGCATCCACTATGCAAGGTGGATCTTCCATGTTCTGGCCCAGTGGTTCTCAAAGTAGGGATTGGGACCCCCCTTCGGGGTCATGACTTCATTTCACTGGTGTCATGAAAAGCTAGGTGTCACCATCTTGAAATCTGGCACTGGGTGCTACCATCTTGGAATGGGGCATTCATGCTGCAATCCATACTTTCCTGGAACTTACAGAATGGACATAATGAGACTTTCTTCCAAGCAGACATGGAAGATCTCTGGCATCACAGTGATATTACTTTCTGTTTGATGACGTGACATCACATCATCATTTGATGATTGTCATTTCCAAAAGGGGTACTTCCTGACAACCTTCTTGAGAACTAGAAGGGGATACTTTCTGAACACACACTCTGACTGCTGTTGTCCCATAAAGCAAAGCTTGTAGCTGACTCCTTTTGACTCCACAACGCTTGTCAAGGTCACTAGTATGGAGACTTCTGGTGATCTCAAACATGCAACCTTCAGATGAATTATCTTCAGGCATGCCAGCAGCTCAACCTTCTAGATCAGATCCAAACGTTTTGGCAGGAGGACCACATCATCTCTCTGACACTGTGTTGGGGGTCAGAAAATTAATTTACATTTCAAATTTGAATAAATTTACATATAAGAATGTATTGGCTTTCCCAATACATTATGAGGAAATACATTATTTCCCAATGGATTATGAGGCTTTCCCAAGTGCTGGATAGAGAGGTCAGGGGCCACATTGAGGGTCACCGAGGGCCGAATCTGGTCCCCAGGCTGAGGTTTGGAGACCCCTGTTATAGATTAATGCTCAGTTGAGAGGCAGTGCTAGTGTATAGTGCATCATTAGGGAGCTGGAGGGCTTTGCACCAATGTTCCCAGCAACCTAATACCAGAACTGGACACGTGTGTGAACACAGCCCACAACAGAAATAGGAGTGGTAAAAAATGGAAAGGTCAATTTACTGGGACTGAAAGGAAAGTTAAGGAAAAAAGGTTAGTAGCAGGCATTACAAGCACATCAAGATGTGCCTTCTAATACTGAATCAGAGTCCAACTACCAGTGTAAGAGAGAGAATGTGCTCTTCTGCTATGTGGAGCAGGAGCATTGTGTGGAGCACATTTTCACAAAAGTAGTACTGCCAGGGCAAGTCAGAAAAAGAGCCCAATGTAAGCTTAAGAAAAACGTATTTAGTGGGGGATTCTTCAAATGGTGTCCCACTTCGGGAGCTGCTTAAAGCTTAACTTTCTCAGACTGTCAGTATTATGTCAGTAGTGAATTGTGAACCACAGATCATTTGGATGCCAATCTCAGCATCTGGGTCTGCATCTTCTGACTTATTTGGTGGCACTAAAGCCAAGAAAAATAGCAAACTTTGTTCAACTGGCTGCACAGCAAATGCAGTGTTTCGTTTCAAAGGTGCAAACAACTGCTAATATCAGAACAGCCAAAGCCAATCCATTGGTTTCCATGGACAGATGAGTGGGAGAGGAAAGTACTTATTTTTTCACATTCATGGGAAACAAGGTTTATTAACTGATTAGTTCACTGTATTTGTACCTGGGGCGGGTACAAATACACCAGTTTTAGCCCATTTTATTGACTTTCAGAGCATTCCTAAATCTGTATATTCAGATATAAGTCCTGCTAAATTCAGTATTATTTCTGAGGCTAGAAAGTGTTATTAGGATAGCGGCTTGAGGAATGCCTGCCTGGTGCAGTGAGAAAGGAGATAATTATAATATTTAAAGGAGCCGCTTCAGCAAAATGAACCCACATTCTTTGTTGCTTAGCTGCATTCTTGGGTTAATCTACAGGAGGGGTGGGCAAACCTTGGCCAGGCAGCCATATGCGGTCCTCAGGGATACCCAATTCAGTCCTCAGAGAACCCTCAGTCTCCCATGAGCGTCTGGCCCATCAGACTGTTTGGAGTCTGTGCTGGCCCATGGGAATTGTTTTAATACCCCCCAATTGCCGCCGAATAACTTATATGTGATTATACATATATAATATATGTATAATATATGTATAAATATAATGTGTTTATAGCTTGGTCTGCACGTTTTCATTGTGAAAGAGGCATGTGACAAACAGTTCACAATTCTCATGTGGTTCTACATGCTTGATTTACAGTTCCCATGTGTCTTATAAATATACTCCGTAAAATTCATTCATATAAGTTTCATCTCCAATGGGATCATCTGGGGGGGCTCTGCTGACCGTGCCGCCACCGAGAGAGTGAGAGGTGTGGCGGTTAGGAGCAGGGCCCTCTTGGTGGCACTCCCGCTCTGAAACTCCTTTCCCCTTGATCTAAGGACTGCTCCCTCCCTGTACAGTTTTCAGTGGGGCCTAAAAACCTTTTTGTGGGCAAAAGCTTTTTAGTGATATTGGAGCTTGGGGTGTTGTTGTTTTTTTTAGTATTTCTTCTAATTGGTTTTTTTATTATGAATTTTAGGATGATGGGGCATTTTAAAATGTTTTTAAATGCTTTTATATGTTTGTTTGTTTGTTAGCCACTTTGAATCAGCCTCACTGAGAAAGGTGGGGTAAAAATCCTGAAGATGTAATATATGTATTCATTTATGTAAATTATGTACATTTATTCAAATTTGAAAAAGGTTAGTTTTCTAAAAAGTTTCTCCTTTTTGACATGCAATAAACTGCAGGATGGGAAATGAAAACAACCAGAACAGGGCCACAAAGAATGAATGGGCACATATACAGTTCCACATATTAAAGTATCAATTTAGTGTCCATTTAAAATGGGCATGAAGACCCAGACGTTTCATGAAAAAGATATGCTTATATGCAGGGCTTCTTTTCAGGGGATATGCATCCATACGGAGTACAGGCACAGACACAAACACTCACACACACAGGCGAGTACGTGTGAGTACCGGAAGGAGAAGTACCTGTGAGTACCGGAAGCACCTACTCTCCAGAAAAATAGTATTACTTATATGAACAAGTTATGACCTTGATTCTGCAGGAAGAGAAAGCAATGGCGGCACAGAAGCTTTTTGGGAAGAAATTTTAGAAGAACTGACAAGCAAAAATTAAAACTCAAGTGGCTTACATAGGTTTTTATGTTTTTTGCCTCACAACAACCATGTGAGATAGGTAACAGCAACAACCAGGTGAGATGGGCAGCACACAGAACTCTTCCAGAAGAATTCTTCATGGAGTGTAGAGGGGCACTGAGCATCATATAGCATCCCATATAAGACACACCAGATTTTGTGAGGGAAGATGTATGGAACAGTAATTTCCACACATTGGTTATTCTTGCCTTCAGAAACAGTTTGAGGTCCAAAGGTCACTTCACTTAGGAACAGCATATTGTCAAATTGATTTCTGTGCTAATAGACTTACATGCCAGAAGTGCCTTGGCAAATAATAGAGGGACATATCTAATGGGCTTTTATGAAACCGAAGAGGAGGGGTTTCATAAGTGATTATAGGTGATCACCAATTCATATCAAGAGAAATAAGTGCCCGTGATCTTTGAAAAGAAATCTCATTTTGGACAATCATTTTATTTTTTACTACATACTATTGCCACCTACTGGTTAACCAGCAACTAACTATATTGCAGTTTTGTGGTATCTCCATGCTTTGCTGTAATCTCTGAACACGAGCTGGAGGTTGTGCATGACTCTGTGTACCTCGGCTCAACTATCTCCAAAACTCTCTCTTTCGATACCAAGCTGAATAAACGTATCGGTGAAGCAGCTACCACGTTTTCTAGACTTACAAAGAGAGTATGGCTTAATAAGAAGCTGACGGAACATACAAAGATCCAGGTCTATAGAGCCTGCATCCTGAGCACACTCTTGTACTGCAGTGAGCCTTGGCCCCTTCATGCGCGGCAGGAGAGAAAGCTGAACACATCTCATATGCACTGTCTCTGACGTATTCTAGGCATCACTTGGCATGGCAAAGTTTCAAATAGTGCAGTTTTGGAACGTGTTGGTATCCCTAGCATGTACACGCTTCTGAAACAGCGACGTCGCTGGCTTGGACATGGCGTGAGAATGGCTGATGGGCAGATTCCAAAAGACCTTCTGTATGGAGAATTTGAGCAGGGAAAGCGGCCTAGAGGGAGACCACAGCTGCGATACAAGGACATCTGCAAGAGGGATCTAAAAGCCATGGGAATAGACATCAACAACTGGGAAACCCTGACCTCTGATCGTTCAGCGTGGAGGCAAAAGACGCAGCATGGCCTTCAATTCGAAGAGACACTCATTCGGAAGGCTGAGACAAAGAGGCAGTCCTGGAAACAGCGAAATCTGGGGGCTGGGCAGGGGACTGACTGTATCTGCCCTCAGTGTGGAAGGGATTGCCACTCTCAAATTTGCCTGTTTAGTCATAAAAGACGCTGTTTTAGTACCTCTACTTCTGAGCACAATAACATAGTCTTTCGAGACTGAAGGATGCCAATGATAGTATCTCCAAAACTCACAGACTGAATTCACTTACAGTAAAACCTCGGATTGAGAGTAACTTGGATTAAGTGTTTTTCAAGACAAGCAAACATTTCTAATAAATTTAAACTCAATATACAACCAATGTTTTGAGAAACAAGTGGAAAAATAGTCCCACATGGGGTACGGCAAGTTTTGGCACTCTGCCAGAATCTGCTCAGCCTATCTTGAGAGACCAGCCTATGCATGTCTACTCTAAAGTAAGCCCTATAATAATCAGTGGGACTCACTCCTGTGTAAGGGGGGCAATGGAAATGAGCCTGAGATCTAGCCTTGCATTTCTGCTCTATGGTAAGTCCTACTATGATCAGTGGGGCTCACATCTGTGCAAGGGGGCAGACTGAAGCCAGAGAGACAAAAGGCTGCAATCCTGAAAAGCACTTAGGCTAGCCTGTCTAACAGTGAACTGGCCTTATTCCAAGATAGGCTGGCTTAGCTACACCAGAAAGGCTTGAACTGGCATAAGTCTACTTATGATAGACCTGAGCATAGGCAGCTCAGCAGAGGCATGTTCAACATGGCCTAGAACAGTCGTACAGTCCATATCCATAGCCAGGGCAGACATGCCTCCTCACAACTCCTCGAATCTTCCTATGCATGTTGGTGAAAATAATTTAAGTCAGTGTTTCCCAAACTGTAGATCAGGACCCATCAGTGTAAGCTGAATATTGGTGAGTGGTGGAAAAATTTTGAAACAAAAACCCAACACATTTCCCTGAGTTTAAAAATAAAAATGTTAGCTGAGAAACTATGGTATGAAGTAAATTTCATAGTTCCAAATTGCAATGCTACATATTTGATTTTTCCTAGTAGAAGGTCTCTAGCAACCTCAGGAGTACAGGATCAATTATTATTCATTGGGGTTAAACATTAATCAAGTAAGACTGCAGTCCTAACCACACTTTACTGGGAGTAAGCACTATTTAACACAATGGGACTGAGTTTTGAGTTGACATGCTTAGGATTGAACTATAAATTTTTGTCTAGTGGTTCACAATAGTCATTTTGAAAAATGGGATCCAGTGCTAAAAAGTTTGGGAAGCACTAATGTGTTTTTTCTCCAGATTTGAATAGTATCCTTCATAGAATCATATAATCCTAGAGTTGGAAGGAACCGGGTAGGTCATTCAGTCCAACCCCCTGCCTGCAGCAGGAAATCCTTCTAGACTCAAGCATCCCCGACAGGTGCTCGTCGAGCCTCTGCTTGAAGATTCCCCAGTGAGAGATAGTCCACCACCTCCCTTGGCAATCTGTTCCACTGCCAAACTGTCCTCACCGACAGGAATTTTTTCTGGATATCTAACCGGAATCTCCTTTCTTGCAGTTTGTACCCATTGGTTCTAGTTCTGCTTTCAGAAGAAGCTATGAACAAACGAGCCTCTTCCTCCATATGACAGCCCTTCAGGTATCTGAAGAGGGCAATCATGTCTCCTCTCCTCCAGGCTGAACATCCCAAGTTCCCCCAACCTTTCCTGGTAGGGCTTCCCTTCCACCCCATAGATCATTCTTGTTGCTCTCCTCTGGACTTGCTCCAGTTTGGCTACATCTTTCTTAAAGTGAGGTGCCCAGAACTGAACGCAGTATTCAAGGTGAGGTCTCACCAATGCAGAATAAAGAGGAACTTGAACTTCTCATGGCGTGGAATCTACAGTCCTCTTAATGCAGCCTAAAATGGCATTTGCCTTCTTTGCAGACACATCACACTGCTGACTCATGTTCAGCTTGTGATCCACGGCAACTCCAAGATCCCGCTCACATGTTGTGCTACCAAGCCAAGTATCCCCCATTTTATACCTGTGTTTTTGGTTTTTATTGCCTAAGTGCAGAACCTTACACTTCTCTGTTGAAATTCATTCTGTTTGTTACAGCCCAGGATTCCAGTTTATCCAGATCCTCCTGGAGGTTTCTCCTGTCTTCTGTTGTGTTTGCTACTCCTCCCAGCTTGGTGTCATCCACAAATTTGATCAGGCTCCCCCATATCCCGTCCTCCAAGTCACTGATGAAAATGTTAAAAAGAACCGGGCCCAAGACAGAGCCCCGGGGCACCCCACTCGAAACCGACCTCCAGGTTGATGCAGAACCATTTACTAAAACCCTTTTGAGTGTGGCCATCGAGCCAGTTGCAGATCCACCTCATGATTGCCTCGTCTAGCCCATATTTTTATAACTTCCCAATTAAGATGTCATGTGAGACCTTGTCAAATGCTTTGCTGAAGTCAAGATAAATGACATCCACAGCATTGCCATTGTCCAGTACCTCTTTGGGTATGCAAGCACATCCCTGCATCAGCCAATGATCCAGCACCCCCAGTTACACAGCCCTCCTTCTTAGATGGACACAAAGTAGGAGCTCATAGAATCATAGAGTTGGAAGGGACCTAGTAGGTCATCTAGTCCAACCCCCTGCCTGCAGCAGGAATTCCCCCTAGAGCATCTCCAACAGGTGCTCATCGAGCCTCTGCTTGAAGATCCCCAGTGAGGGAGAGTCCACCACCTCCCTTGGCAATCTCTTTTTGTTATCCTTGACACCCCTGGCCAGCCTCAGCTCATTCTGAGCTTTAGCATTCCAGACACCCTCCCTACAGGACCAGGCTACCTGCCTGTACTCCTCCCTGGTGATCTTTCCAGTCTTCCACTCCCTATACTTCTCTTTCTTTAACTTCAGCTGATCCCCAAGTTGCTTGTGGAGCCAACCTGGTTTTTTCAGGTTTTTTCCCCCCTTTCTTTTTCACAGAAATTGTTTCACAGGAATTGTTCCTGACTGTGCTTGCAGAAGCTGCCTCTTAAGGACCTTCAGTTTCAGTCCCTTCCATATGATTTTCTAATTTCATGAAACTCAAAAATATCCTGAGACAATATTTTGTAGAAATCAGTTGAAGAGCAGTCACATTTTAGAACTCGTAACAGCCTGCAGCTGTCACATGCATAGGGCAATATAACAGAATTCATTAAAAAAAAACCATCACCCTTTCAAGCATCTCATCTGTCCTTTTGTCACCTATCTCCTCAATTGCCTCCTAGCCAGGCCTATTATCTGTCGGAGTGACAATTAGAAATGAGTTGAAATTGGAATGGAATGTTGACAGTTGCCTCTCCTCAGCCTTCTCTGCTCCAGAGGCAAAATGGAATAGAATCCTCAGAAAGTGCTTCTCCTCAGCCTGTTTGATTGACAGGGAATGTTGGCCAGAAGATGGATACATCCTTACACACAGGTTAATGTGTCCTAACCAAGGCTGACACAACTCACCAGTTTTACTGTTTCTGCGGTGATGTACAAAGGCAAGCGCATGTCTGTGCACTGGCCTAATCCTAGCTCGCTGGCCTCTGGCTATCAAGTTATGATAGCTGCACACTGCCCCTGGCTTCACAGGCAATATGCCTCTGAATTACAAGGAACCAGTGGCAAGAAGAATTGCCTTTCTCTACTGCTAGCAGCTTTCCAGAGGCAGACAGTACTGTAGGTCACTATGGGAAACTAGATGCTGCACTAGGTAGGTATTTAGCCTCATCCAAAAGGGCTTTAATTAAAATGAGGCACAACCTTTAAAAAAAAGGTTGTGCCTCATTTTCCATGGAGGTTCCAATCTAGAATGCCCAATGAATTTTTAAAAAACCAGTAGATGTCAAATCAGTGGAAAAATAGCTTCAAAGATCCACTTCCAAGTTGGGGGGGGGGGCTCCACTGTTGCCTTAGAATGCATTGGTATAGATGCTATATTGCATCCCATCACTAGATGTGGTGAATAATGGAATTTAATGGAACAGTGTAACTGAAAAGGTAGCAAATGGGGTTTAGGTGCTTTTTGCCTTGATAAAAAGTACTGTATTTAAGGGTGGACCTCAGTATCAGTGGTGAATCAAATCACTGGATACTGCGGTCCCACCTGTATATTCCAGCAAGTGTGACCCATCAATGAAGCTGTGAGGTGCAGGGCTTGTGCAGAAGACTGGTGACTGTTGCCCATCCACCCACTTGTCTCCACTGGTCTTCCTCCTGCTTTCCAGATTGGAAAAGGGGAATGGAAGTGTAGCAAGAGGCACTCTTTCAAGAGGGTGTTCCTCTTTTACTTAGCAGGGGGAGAGTAACTGGCCCTGCACACCCCAGCAGTGTCTGTTCAAGTGGCTTCTACTGGCGTTCTTTTTTGCATTTTAAATTGTGAGCCCTTTTGGGACAGGGACCGTTAGCTTTTAATTAGCTATTATTATTTTTCCATTTTCTTTGTAAATTGCTTTATGAACTTGTTAGTTGAAAAGCGGTATATAAATACTGTAGATAGATAGATAGATCATATACAATGGTCCTCTTCCAATCTAGACAGCAGGAAGAGCAGGGACTGAACCAGTTGCTACGCCCTCCCACACCCTCCCCCAGGACGTGGAATACTTGGGTGATGGCTTGTTACTCACTGCTGCTATTTCTCTAAGGGCCACTAGCCATGTCAGAAGGCCAATCCTATGCATGTCTACAGTGGCCCATTTTAGTCAATGGAGCTTACTCAATGGGCATTAAGTCAGAGCCCAATAGTAGGCATGTCTCCACAGAAATGAATCTCACTGTGTGGAGAGGCTTGCATCCTTGTAGCCTCATTGTAGTCAAGAGAGCTTACTCAATGGGGCATTAAGTCAGAAGTAAGTCACATTAGAGCACAGGTGTCCAAACTTTGTGGCAGGAGGGCCACATCATCTTTCTGACACTGTTCAGGGCAAGATAATGATTTATATTTCAAATTTAAATAAATTTACATACAAATAAATATAAGAGTGTAGTATACAGTATATATTACAAGGCTTGTTCACAGGCCAGATGAAGGGGTCTTGCTGGGGGCCACACTGACACTTGGCACAGGCGAAATGTGGCTTCCAGGTTGGGGTTTGGACAAACCTGCATTAGAGTCAATGGAGCTTACTCCCAGAAAGGTGTGCACAGGACTGCAACTTAAGAGCCCAATCTTAGGCATGTCTACTCAGAAGTAAAAAGTCCACACCTGGGACTTACTCCCAGGAAAGTATGCATAGGATTACAACAGCCCAATTCTAGCCATGACTCCTCAGAAGTAAGACCCAATTTGACAATGGAGCTTACTCCGAAAAAGGGTAGATAGGATTGCAAATAAAGAACAACATAGCCATGTCTCCTCAGAAGTGAGCCCCACTGTAGACCATGGAGCTTACTCCCAGGAAAGTGCAGCCTAAGAATCCAACCCCAGGCATGTCTCCCCAGAAGTCAGTCCCACTGTAGACCATGGGGCTTACTCCCAGGAAAGTGCAGCCTGAGAGCCCAACCCCAGGCGTGTCTCCTCAGAAGTCAGTCCCACTGTAGACCATGGGGCTTACTCCCAGGAAAGTGCAGCCTGAGAGCCCAACCCCAGGCGTGTCTCCTCAGAAGTCAGTCCCACTGTAGACCATGGGGCTTACTCCCAGGAAAGTGCAGCCTGAGAGCCCAACCCCAGGCGTGTCTCCTCAGAAGTCAGTCCCACTGTAGACCATGGGGCTTACTCCCAGGAAAGTGCAGCCTGAGAGCCCAACCCTAGGAGTGTTTCCTCAGAAATAAGTGCCATTATAGTCACTGGGGTTCCTCCCAGGAAAGTGTGGGGAGGCTTGCATCCTTGAAGCCAGAAGTCCCACTGAGTGTAATGGGAGTGACTCCTGAGGAGACCAGGCACAGGGTAGGAAGGGGAGGGGTGCAGTAGTCCGCCTGGGGGTTGGAGTACTTGAGCCACAGCTGACCCTGAGGAGGCGCCATGTCCCCCTTCAGGACCCCCAGGCCTGGCGTCGAGAGCTCCAACTGTCCCCCCAGCCCTTCCCCAGGCGAACGGTGCCCGGGAGACCGTTGGCGGTGACCGTTGACAGTCCCTCCCCCGCAACCGTCGCGAGCCCCCTGCCCAGCCAGCGCGAGGAGGAATCGCACGGTGGGCAGTTGAAGGAGACCTCGCGCCCTGCCCGGCCCGACCCCCGCCCTCCCCCGGGGCGTCCCCATTGGCTGAGGGCGCCCGTCACTCTGGGAGATGGGCCGAGCGGCGGCGGCCAGCGCAGGCTCGCAAGTGGCGCCCTCGGCGGAGCGGGGGCGAGAGGCGCGTGCAGCGCGCTGGTGAGAGGGCGGCTCCCTCCTTCGCCCGTTCGCTCAGCCCAGGACGGTAGGCTCAGTCGTCCTGCCCGTCCCCTCACCCCGTCCCCTGGTCGGCCAGGCAGGAGCCGTGGTCCCCCTCGGCAGCCCCCGCACCTCACAGCCTCACTGGACAAGGCCCGCAGGAGAGACTGGCGCTGCCTACCTGGGAGTAAGCCCCGCTGGCTGGAATGGGACTTACTTCTGAGTAGGCCTACAAAGGCTACAGCCCTATCCACACTTACCTGGGAGTAAGCCCCACTGGCTGGAATGGGACTTACTTCTGAGTAGGCCTACAAAGGCTACAGTCCTATCCACACTTACCTGGGAGTAAGCCCCACTGGCTGGAATGGGACTTACTTCTGAGTAGGCCTACAAAGGCTACAGCCCTATCCACACTTACCTGGGAGTAAGCCCCACTGGCTGGAATGGGACTTACTTCTGAGTAGGCCTACGAAGGCTACAGCCCTATCCACACTTACCTGGGAGTAAGCCCCACTGGCCGGAATGGGACTTCTGTGTAGGCCTACAGAGGGTTTGGCAGGCTGCAGCCCTATGCACACTTATTTGAGAGTAAGCCCCATTGGCTACAAAAGGGACTTGCTTCTGAGTAGGCCTACAAAGGGTTTGGCAGGCTGCAGCCCTATGCACACTTACCTGGGAGTAAGCACCTTTGGCTAGAATGAGTCATACCTCTGATTAGGCCTACAAAGGGTTTGGTAGGCTTCAGCCCTATCTACACTCATCTGGGAGTAAGCTCTATTGGCTAGAATGGGACTTCCTACTTAATAGACCTGCCTAGGACTGGGCTGTGAGGCTACAGTGCTATGCGTATGTACTTGGGAGTAAGCCCCACTGACTAAACTGGGATTTAATTCTGAGTAGGATTCCATAGGGTTGGGCTGATGCTGCAGTCGTATGCACATTTACCTGGGAGTAAGCCCCTTAGACTCCACTGGGACCTCTTGAGTAGACATGCCTAGGATGGAGCTGTGAGGCTACAATACTAAGTATCCTTACCTGGGAGTAAGCCCCACTGACTGGCATGAAACATACTTCTGAGTAGGCTTCCATAATATTGGACAAACTGCAGCCCTGTGCTCCCTTCCCTGGGAGTAAGCTCCATTGACTTTAATGGAACTTCTGAGAAGACTTGCACAGGTTTGGGCTGTGAGGCTGCAATCCTATGCACACTTATGCGAACTCTTTTAACTAGAATGGGATTTCTGAGTAGGCATGAATATTATGGGACCTTGAGGGTACAGTACCTTTCTCCCTTCTGGGAGTAAGCCCCATTGACTATAATGGGCTTGCTTCTGAGTAGACACACCTTGGATTGGTTTGTGAGGCTGCAACCCTTTGTACAATTATCTGGGAGTAAGTTCAGTCCTAGGAGGATTTCCTGCTACAGACAGGGTTGGACTAGATGACCCCTTCCAATTCTATGAATTCATTGGAGCTTACTTCTGAGAATACAAGTCTAGCTAGGATTGGGTCTGAGGGAGGTGGGTGTCCTTTAAAGTGGCATTGAGAACCATTGCTGGGTCCCACAGGATCTATAAATCCATCACTGGTTTTCTAAAAAGCATTAAAGCTTTTTAGGGAGTCACCTCATAAAATGCCTCTTTGGCACCAGTAGGTTGGTGATAAGGTGATAGGTTGGTGACAACCCACATGGTGTTGTGCTGAAAAGGATGCATCCTTTTAAAAAAAAATTCAAGCACCTTGTAAGCAAAGATGACAAAAGTGGGCCAACCATGGGTGGGTGAAGAAGAAATTGGAGGAGTTTGGCCAAAAGGTGAAACTAAGGGATGAGTGGTGGAAGTAAAAAATGGAAAAATGAAGGGGTGGGTGGGTAAAATGAGTCTTGGGGAGAACCTTTGTTGCTGCACCACCATTGCCATCTTATAAAGGCCTGATCCATGGAAGGAGATAAAGGCCCAGGCTTTGCTTAATAATAAAACAAGTAAACCCCTTTAACTTCAGTGAGACTCACTCCCAGGAAAGAGTCCATAGGATTGTAGACTCATTGAGCTCAATGGTGCTTGGTCATAGCTTTTCTGACTCCACACTGTACAATTTTGGTTTTGTTTGCAACCTAAGATGAAACAAGAATCTTTGTTTTGGTTTGACTTGTACAGCGAATCAAGTGAAGTTATTCCTTTATCCATGGGTTAGATTATCACATATAGTTTTGCAGGTTTATTTAACCACCTGTTTACAAATAAATAGTGCTCTGTATAATGAAAGAGTCCTGCACGCAGATAAATAACTGCTATCCCTCTATTCCTAGGAATAATTACTTGGCAAAGTTCAATTACAACCTTGCAGCTGCTAAATCTCTCTGATTCTGTAGTTGGTACCAATTCTTTATTATATTGTTTATCTTAGAAAGCTGGCTACTGTGTTAGAAGTGAAATATTTTCTGCTGAATATATAGCACAAGAAAATTTCCCCCATCACTGGTAAAAGGCTTGAGCTTCTGTCTAGACTTCTAGTATTCTGCCTTGTGACTATAAATTATATGATTAGTTATACCAAAAAATATCTAACATTTTGATATCTAACATTTTGATGTGTATAAGGAAGACATACTTGTATATTTTGAGGATTACTGGGGAATTCTACTTAGCTTCTGAATTTGTACTGGTGGTGCCAGCAGGTCACCTGTGTGAGTGGTAAAGTAAAACAAATGGCCCCTATGGCAACAGTTTTTTTCCTTATGGGAGTGAAGATGAGGGTTGCAAACATAGCCACACTTGCTTGGGAGTAAGCTTGCTTAATATAACGGGACAAGTAGGCATGCATAGGATTGAGTTCTCAACCTGCTCCTGTAGTGCCTCTAGTGCAAGGAGCAATCTTGACTGCATTTCTTGGTCACAGAGCACAATCCTAACCATGTTTACTCAAAAGTAAGCGCTATTGTGTTCAGTGGGTCTTACTCCCAGGAAAATGTCTTTAAGATTGCAGCCACTATCAAGTTTGACAGGAATTTTGGAAACTAGTAGCATAAATTCACAAAGCATCCAGTTGTTTAGGAATGGAAGTTTTTGATTAAAGGTATTAAGAATCAAAGTAGTAGTGCCAGTAAAAGCTGTGTTTGCTGTAGAGCAGGGCTGTCCAACCTGAGAGTTCCTAGACCTTTAACAATTGTATAGCGAAGGGAATTTCAGCAGATGAAGCTCCTCATCTCACAGATCACGAGCTACACCTGCAGAAATTTCCTCATCCACAGAATTGTTAAAGGTCCTGGAGCCCTCAAGTTAAAGATTGGACAGCCCTACTGTAGAGTTTGTTTGTACCCTGTATGACACGCTCATGTATGAAGTGGTGCTTCTCATGCAGAATTAGAATAAAGTCACAGGGTTAGCTGATGTTTGAACTCTGTGCAGTTGAGTTAAATATACATAATTTAGGAAGCTCTTTATTATTCTGCACAGGTGTGTGTGAGTGTGTTGGGAAAAATTGAAAGTAAAAGGAGAAAAGGATGGCAAAAGATGAGATGGTTAGTCACTGAAGCAGTGAAGATGGGTTTGGAGCAAACTTCACTAAACATAGTATAGGATAAGGAGCCTGGAGTACTGTAGTCCATGGGACCATAAAAAGTCGGATACAACTTACTGAACAACAGCTTTATTTTTTAAGACCTTTTGTATTGTTTGTGTAAGTATCTCTATCACTTTCTCTTTTCAGATTCATTGGATAACTAAGGCAGAACAGAATTCCTTTCTGCACCATCTGTATTGAGGTTTTTTGAAAATTGTTTTTGTATTTGAATGCATTCTGAAGGTTACACAAGGAAGGTTTAATAAGTTGCAGAAAAGTAGATTCTTGTGCGGTAAGTTGCAGTTGTGGTTGCTTCTAAATTGACAACTAAAATTTTTTTCTGAACTTTTTCTTCTTATGTTAAAAGGCTTTGTGTGAAAGTATGTTGAAATACTGTTGAAAGGCTTCAATTGAAAAGTGTTATATAAATACTGTTTAATTAAAAGTGTTTGATTATTAAAAATAAGACTATAATATACTATCATGCTTACTGAACTTTTTTCAGTATGTTAGTTCCAAAAATATAAATTGTCTTAAAAAAACTGATGAAATATTAATACCTTTGTAATTTATAGTGCTTTTTGGTTCAAAAATGTTGTGTGCATAAATATTAAAACTGATGAAAAACAAAAAAATTTCAAAATTTGATTAATTTTCTTTACAATTAAATTGTAAATGCATGATTTTACCTAAAATGGAAAATAAAATATTATACTCTTTAAGAAATTCTGTGAACATCTTTCCAGTTTTCTGAAGACGCTACAGCTATGAATGAAGAACATACTGATTTAACAAATGGGTGCACCAAAGTTCGAACTGGTACACAGAATGAGGCTGCTTTATTGGCTCTTATGGAAAAGACTGGCTATAACATGGTTCAAGAAAACGGCCAACGAAAATTTGGTGGACCTCCACCAGGTAAGAAAGTAGACAATCATCTGTATTTGATGTTAAGTTTATATTAAGTTTATTATTGGCAATGAAAGTAGCATCTGAAATTTTGTGCAGCATCTGCTGGAGCTGAACATAGAAGTTGCCTTACACTAAAAGACCATTGGTCCATTTAGACCAATGTTGGCTACACTGGCAGGCAGGAACTCTCAGCATTATTTCCAGTGTTATTTCCCAGTTCTATCTAGAGATGCCAGGGATTGAATTTATGACTTTCTACATACAGAGTGTGTTTTACCAGACTATGGCTGCAATCCTAACCATGTCTACTCAAAAGTAAGCCCCATTGTGTTCAATGGGTCTTATTCCCAGGAAAGTGTCTTTAGGATTGCAGCCTTAGTGACCTACAACTCTGTCTCCAAAATGAAACTAGCATTGGGCGCAATCCAGAGAAACTACGGGGAGTCTTGCTCTGGTGTAAGAACAATTTACTCTGGATTGCAATATGAATTTCCCATGAATTTTACTAGATGGTGCAGTAACTACGGGTGCATGTAATGTCTCTTACGTGCTCCCGTAGTTACTTTGGATTGTAGGGTATGATGGAGAACTCTGCAGTTAGATCGCTAAGTGTGGAGCTCAATTTGCCATGCTAACATTACAGTGATCTTTACTTGTTTTAACTGTCTGTACCCAAGTTAAGAAAATATCAAAGCTGCTTGATTTACACTGAAGCCAGTTGGAGTAAGGCTGCAATCCTATCATATATCCTATTTAGAAAAGTTCAGTTGAAATCACTGTGTCTTCATTTAAAACAGATCTGCATGATTTATACAGTGATTTTTTTTACCTGCAGTTTTGTATTAATGTGAATGAGGTTGGCCCTTTATAAGATAAATATCCTTTAAGCAGCAGTTAATGGCTTAAAAACAGCCAGTTTACTATAGTAATGTGGCAGTAGATTAATCTTCCTCTCATGGGCTGAGAGAGGCTCCCAAAAGACATCAGCTTCAGATTTTTATTTTTTTCAGTTGTGAGGCAAACCCCTCCCTCCCAGATACCTGTAAACTGTAGGTTGAACCTGTATTTAATCAGAAAATTAGAGGCTGATGTGGTGGGGAAAACAGTGCTGTTTATCCACATTTTTAAACTACAGCAAAACTAGACTATGCCCAGCATATGTAATAGATAATTAGGGCCACACATGAATTTTTTAACTTATGGAGGCAAAATTGTTGATCTTCTTAGTGACAAACATGACTTACACTGAATTGTTTCCTAGCAAAGAAAACATGACTATGAATATTTGAAAAAGAAACGTGAAACAAACATGAATACGACTATATTGTCATAGTGTTTTGTAATAATTTGGTGCTGAACAATGTTTCTTTAAGGTTGGGAAGGTCCACCACCACCCCGAGGTTGTGAGGTTTTTGTGGGAAAGATTCCCCGTGATATGTATGAAGATGAACTTGTTCCTGTATTTGAAAGAGCTGGAAAGATCTATGAATTCAGACTTATGATGGAATTTAGTGGTGAAAATCGGGGATATGCCTTTGTGATGTATACAACTAAAGAAGAAGCTCAGCTTGCCATCAGGATCCTTAACAATTATGAGATTCGTCCTGGAAAATTTATTGGCGTTTGTGTGAGCTTGGATAACTGCAGACTGTTTATTGGTGCTATTCCAAAAGAAAAAAAGAAAGAGGAGATCTTAGATGAAATGAAAAAGGTCACAGAAGGTGTGGTAGATGTCATTGTGTATCCAAGTGCAACTGACAAGACAAAGAATCGTGGTTTTGCTTTTGTAGAGTATGAATCTCATAGAGCTGCAGCTATGGCAAGGAGGAAATTAATTCCTGGTAAATCTTTTGTTTTTACATATAAAGTTTAATCATGTATATTTCATTGTTCCTAAGTCTATGCTTCATTGAAGGCCAAACTCTATGTGAAGCAGCAGATCCATGTGGTTAAACTGGGCTTCAGTTTCATAGAAGTGGTAAATTAAGAACACAATTTTAAGATTAATAGTGTTGTAGATGAGCACAGCTAAGCCATTTTTCTGCTATAGTGAACTTCCCTTTAGTCTTCTTTCAATTCTTTTTTATTTTAAAATTGGTCCCGCTTTGCTTCTTACATAACTGAATTCTATCTGTTTTTAAATACATTGATCTGCTGCCATTGCATCAAGTTTGACCATAATGACCAAGTGGAAACAAAAAGTTTCCAGTAAGCCTTCCTAATTTTAAAAAAACCCCTGAGGATCCAATCTTTATCCAACTTTCCAGCACCAGTGCAGCTGCAGTGCAGCCCTGTGATAAGGGAACTATCAACAACCAACAGTATTTATATATTGCTTTTCAATGAAAGGTTCACAAAGTGGTTTATAGAGAAAATGAAATGGCGAATAGCATCCTGTCCCAAAGAGCTCACAATCTAAAAAGATGCCAAAAGAACGCAGTCAGAAGCTGCTATAAAAGATGTTGCTGAGATTAGGAGAGCCAGTTACTCTTCCCTTGCTCTATAAAAGAGGAACACCCACTGGAAAGAGTGCCATTTCCCCATTAATGTTCCTTTACCTTTAGAAGGCTTCCATGGCTGCCTCCCCTCAAAGTAGCATGCAGGCTGTTGACATGGCTGCATCAGCAATGGAAAGGTGGCTAGGATTGGTCCCTAAGATTATGCAAGTACTTTTACCTCTTTTTTGTTGTGTCAGAGTATGTATAACCTAACATAATGCCTAGAGTATTGATTTTCAGTCTTTCTCTTTTTTTGGTAAGCTGAAAGTTTTAAAAAAAATATAATTTCTAGGTTCACCTTTTATTTTGAAAAGTCTCCAATTTTGGCTTAAATTTAACTTTGAATAATAAGCAAATGTTATAATCTCTAGTTTACTATAAATAATACATGAACAGGAAATTCCCAAAATGGAGTTCTTCGTTTCGAAAAATGAAAAGAGCATGCTTTAAGAGGAAATGCTAAAATTGAGACTTGAGTCTAACACTTAAACAAGAAAGCAAAAATGATGGAAAGACAGAAAATCTTAATCATACACGCAGAGCATAAATTTGCAAACATCCTTAACAAACATCCTTAAAACAAAATATAATAATGTATTAAAGGTTCTGAATCCATATTGCCAGGGCTTATTTGTATGAGCTTGCTCTGACATTTATCTACACAGGTGTATACTAGTATGCATTTTTTTTACTTTGGATGATCTTTTATTCATTTTTCAGATTTTAAACACACCTTTGCATGAAAAAATGTGATTTAAAAAAATACTGATGTACATATTCTTTTTGTATACATGTAGGGGTAAAGTATAATGGAGTATCAGAGAACAGATGCATATTTTGGTCTCCGCATGGTCCGTTAAACACACAGACAACAAACTGGAGGAAATGGGCCACTTCATTGAGTGATTATTAATAAATCATTAATAATCAATTATTCCAATTAATAATCCAATAATAAATGGCAGACCTTGAACTTGAACTGGGTTAATTTTAAGACCCGCAATGCCTGCCACACAGCTAGAGGTAGAGAGCTGACAGATCTTTTATGGGCCCCCAGGTGAAAATCTGGATACCAGGGTTGGCATGTACTAATTTGGGCCCTATCCTTTTAATCAAGTTCCTCCCCCATTACCCCTCCGCCCAAGCGGGGGGAGTGGGTCAGATCCAACCGTTGCGTGGTTACCCGCTCCTATCCCGCCGATGATTGAAAGCGGGTAACCTGCTGGCACGGGGGGTTGACCCTCTGCCCTCGCCCCGCTGGGGACTGAAGTTGGTTGTCGGGGCACACGCCCCCACCTCTGCCTCAGTTGATCCTGACTGTACGTGAAGCCAAACCCATTTTCCAGACCTCTTCGCCCGCATCCCCTGCTCAAAGTGACCATAAAATAGAGAGGATAGTCTGGAGTAGGCGAAAAACTACCATCCACCGGCCAATCAGGGTTGGCAGCAAAATATTCCTACTCGGCTCCAAAACGCAACCAGCCAAAGCCTAGACTATTCCCTAGGGTGGGATGGGTGGGTGTTCGCCTGCCCAAAGCACAAAGAGGGCGGGTTACCTCTGCTTACTCCTTATAAAGCCTACCTTTGGGTTCTGCCCTCCCTTGAGGGTCTTCACCTGACCCCAAGAGGGCGGAGCTGTGTTTTGTTGACCAGCAAGCCAAAATTCGACACCTGCCTATTGGCCTTGTGTCATCATTCTGTTATATTTCCTCAGAAAGCAAAACGAGTGAAATATTTGCAGTTGAAGATGCTGTCAAGGATTTACATGATTTGATAAATTCTTTAAATGCAACATTTATTTCATAGTGTTTTCTTTTTCCTCAAAGGAGCACCCAGAGCTGTTTACACAACTATCAAAAACAGTAATTAAAAAGCAATATAATAATAGTTCGTACCAACAGTAATAACAGAGACCATGGTGTACATAATTACATTAAAAGCCAGAACATCTAAGCAAATGTAACACAAATTACTTGCTGCTCAAATGTCAGCAAATGCCTTGGATAATGTTTAGAGTGGAGAATAAAAGTGGAATTCTGGTTGAAATATTAAAAACATTTCAGCAGTTAGTTCTAAATGATGAGTGATTGGAAGTCCACAATTGTTAAATTACTAAATAACTTGTAGTAAAAAATGTTCTTTAAATTTTGTCTTTTAATAGGAACATTCCAGTTATGGGGCCATACTATTCAGGTTGATTGGGCAGACCCAGAGAAAGAAGTTGATGAAGAAACAATGCAGAGAGTCAAAGTGCTGTATGTTAGAAACTTGATGATCTCAACCACTGAGGAAACAATTAAGGCTGAATTTAACAAATTTAAACCAGGAGCTGTTGAGCGTGTTAAAAAACTTCGAGATTATGCTTTTGTCCATTTTTTCAATCGAGATGATGCAGTTGCAGCTATGTCAGTTATGAATGGAAAATGTATTGATGGAGCTAGCATTGAAGTAACATTGGCCAAGCCAGTAAACAAGGAGAGCACTTGGAGACAACATCTGAATGGTCAAATTAGTCCCAATTCTGAAAATCTTCTAGTCTTTGCAAACAAAGAAGATGGTCATCAAAAATCACTTGCAAAGTCTACAAGTCTTCCAGTTCGACTTAACGGACAGCATAGTCCAAGTCCCCCTGAAATTGAAAGGTGCACTTACCCTTTTTTCCCAGGAACAAAGCTTACTCCAATTAGCATGTACTCATTAAAATCTAGTCATTTTAGTTCTGCAGTAATGCAATTAGATTATTATTGCAACAAAAATAACTGGGCACCACCAGAATATTATTTGTATTCAACTACAAGTCAAGATGGAAAGGTACTGCTGGTGTATAAGATTGTTATTCCTACAGTTGCAAATGGATCCCAGAGTTATTTTATGCCAGACAAATTATGCACAACCATAGAAGATGCAAAAGAATTAGCAGCACAATTTGCACTGCTACACTTGGGTGAGTTATTAAAGTTTTGATTTGAATAAACTTTATTCTGGTTCTTAGTTTATTATCCCACTATAATCCATATAAAGCAATTACAGTTTCATTTGTGGACATAAGTACATAATAGGCAAGTTGTATTGAAAAATCAGGGCTTTAACTGATGACATGCATTAATCTCTAGATCAGTGATTTTCAATCTTTTTAAAAATCTCATGGCACACTGAAAACATTCTAAAATTGTCAAGACAATCTTTTGACTATTGACAAGACATATCACACTGCTGTCTAGGGGGTCATATCACTCAATGGTCTTCTGGCCTATCAGAGACTGATGGAGTCCATGCTACCCTACAACAGCTAGTTGCTAACATCCATAGTTGTCTCTAGTGCATCAGTTTATAACTCCATGTATTTTCTGCTTTTTAAACCTCCCTCCTTGCCTCCAAACAACTTATGTCTCCATTTGATTCTGGCTTGGTTTGTATATTTTTACTCTGCAAGAGTTATGTGACAAACACAGTTACCTCGTAGCTATAATTCTCTTATAGGTATTGGGTATAGTTCATATACGACACTTCTCTTGTTCTCATGTTTTGTCTATGTGCCTGTATTATAGCTATCATGTGTATTATAAATAAGCCTAGTAAAATCCATTCATTCATATAAGTTCTATTTCTAATATATTCATTAATGTAAATTTATTCAAATTTCATATGTAAATTGATTTTTCCCCCGATCCCTAACACAGTGTCAGAGGAGATGATGTGGCCAAAATGTTTGCTCACCCATCCTTTCAATAAGTTTATTTATTTGATTTGTATTCTGCACTTTTAGGGCTTTTGCTTTTAACTTGCAAGCCACTGCATTCTAGACAAGAATACATTTAATCCTCAAGGTGAACATCTCTTATTTTTCAGAGCATTTATAATTTAAGTTGCTTTGCGACTATTTGTAAGTTCTCACCACTTGCATTCTTTCGTACAGTGGCGCCTCACGTAAAGAATGTTTCATGTAACAAACAAAAATTTCTCCAGGATTCTGCTTCACGTAAAGAAAACATTTGTTGGCAGTTGGGGCAGACATGCTGCCTGGCAGCCTGTTTAAAAAGCATCAGGGCTGCCTAGCGCACCTGCCCATAGTGAAAGCAACACTTCTGTGCTGTTCCTCCTGTGGCCGGGCGTCTGCTGGGCAGAGGGAAAGAAGAGCAGTGGAGAAGAGGGAAGCAGCTCAGGGCCAGCCAGAAGGGAGCAGGGGAGAGAGAGGCTCAGGATGGAGAGAAGGAGAAAGTGGGGAGACACTTAGAAGGTGTCTTGGATTGCAGCCTCCTAACCATGTCTACCCAGAAGTAAGCCCCATTGTGTTAAATGGGTCTTACTCCCAGGAAAGTGTCTTTAGGACTGCAGCCTAAGTAGACTTCATAAGATCATGCACACTGAATGCATGTTTTGAATTCAATTCCAGTGTTTTGTCATCATTTTTACATCCAGTTAATATTTTTATATGAATATTTTTGGGGGTGGAACCAATCATCTGAGTTTCCATTATTTCCTATGGGAAAATCCGCTTCACGTAAAGAAAGTTTCACGTAAAGAAACTGCCTCTGGAACGAATTAATTCTGTTACGTGAGGCGCCACTGTAGTTGCAATTGAAGGTTCTTTGACTTGAAGTTGCTTGATGTGAAAGAATGAGATTACTGACAATCATATGTAATGAAAAAGCAGGATTGGCTATTTTGTATTTGAATATCACCTTTTTCCTATGTACAGTATAGACACTTCTGCCTCTGTGCAAGAAAAATGTATTGGAAAAAACTCTTGTAGATTAAATGCCAGAGTAAAATTGCTTGAGCATTCATTTCTGTAAATGCTCAGCATTTTTCTGAGGGCTTGGGAAGGTATGCATTAAAGTTAAGGGATGTTATATGGAAAACTAAACTTAAGTGCTTTTAAACTTTATTTTGCTTCTACATTATTAAGATCCTATCATTATTTTTGAAAGTTAACAAACTATTTCTGTGCTGTAGTACAAAGTAACTTGCAATTAAAAAAAGAAAAAAAATTAAAATGAAGACTGTATAGAAGCGCCAGTAGCATTTCCCAAAGATTATCAGTCACAACTTCCAGCAGCAGATAATTGCTCAGATTAAAGGTTTTCATGAAAGGCAAGTCCTGCTTCTAGTAGATGTCCATTCTGTTTCTTGTAGTGGCATTTATATACCCATCTATGAACAAACTTAGTTACAATATAAAAATCGTTTAAAATTTGTTTAAAAATCATGTTTAAAATGGCATTTCAGGGATGGCATGACTCCAAAATAATAGTACAGCAAAATTATATAAAGCAGATAAACTGATACACTGTTGTTTCAACTTAACAATTACTCATTTTGACTAAGAGTCCACTTAAAAATGTCATGCTTTGAGTTTGGTTTGAACAAATGAATGAATTGAATTGTTTTAAGGTAATTTTTAAGATCTCCCTGAGCAACTGTACTTTTCACACTTAACTGAGACCATGATTTCCATAAAGTTGGGTTAAGGGAATACAAAGCCTTTGTAACAAGACTGACACAGAGTATACAGAGCTGAGGTGGTAATAGTCACATCTTCTCCTTCTCCTTTAATAGGGAGAATTGATTGACATGAGTGGCAAGTAGGATTCTTTCCCTGCCTCTTCATCTTGCTCCACTTGATTCTCTCTCTACCCTACCTCTGTCTCACTTTTAAAAGACTTGGTAAAATATTGCTGCCCATTATAAGCTGGCCCCTATAAATGATATTTCCACTTATTAAGTATCAAAGATAGATTATATACCTCATAACATGGCATGACTTATTTAAGTGAAAAGATGCAACCAGTTGTCTGTTATTGGCTATTACCGACAGCGGCACACAAGGAAATTAATTAATTAAAAAACATTCTCAAAAAATTGAGAAAGGGGCTAGTGGGCTAGTAGGATCCATCCTATTCACTGAAATGACTGTTATTTATATCCTGCTTCTGTTTCACACTGACATTTTTTTTGAACCAACTGAGTAATGACTTCTATCTAATTCTTCTGTATGCTATCGCACCCCTGCAAGTGTGGCCTTTTCTAAGATACCCCAAAGTTACATTTGTTGTTTGTTATAGAAAATAATTGCTGTGAATAGCTTTTATAATCTTTAAAAAACCTCAGCTCAGCTGCCTCTTAAAGTTCTATTTTCTTATATGTAGCTTTGGTAAAGATCCCATGCATATTATGATCCCACAATCTTGAATGTAGCTTCAGCCTCCTGATGCTCTGGCTTGATATAACTTCTCTATGACCAAGGTGATCATATGACTGGATTTTTTCTGGTTTTGTCCTCTTTTTTAGCCTTCTGTCTGGGTGTCCTCCAAAAGGGCTTCATTGTCCCCCATTTTGGCTCCATTTTGGAACTTTGCAGTGGTGTGCAGGCATATGTCATTGGATTCATATTGAAGAGCGGAATCCAATGCAAAAAATGGTTTTGAAATATCTCTTTCCTATCAAAAGTTATGGCCAAAAAAAAAAATTCAAAAATATGCATTGAGCTCTTGGGAAAGTGAAAGTACTCAATATTGCAGCTTTACTTGTGAGTAGGCAAGCATGCCATTGTCTGCTGGAAAAGCCAGGCTGAGAAGAATCCAAGATCTTGTCCTCCTTTTTAGGTTCAGGTATCTGGTCACTCTGTCTATGACTGACTGAGGAAGCCATCATTATTGTATTGTCTTAATAACTTTTAACAGTTTTTTAAAAAATACATTTTAATTCTGGGTGTTCTGGCGATGAATTCTGATATACTGAATTCAAGTTATATTGACAACAGGTTAGATCCTGTTATTCAAGGATTTGACTGACTGCAGGTTCCCAGTGTGAGACTTAGATAATCACTTTTTTAAATGCCTCCCCTGACCAGAATGCCCTTTGAATGCCCTGAGCATTGCTTTAGTTGTTTTCAGAGGTCTGGTATGTCTTGACCCATGGATTTGTTTATTCTCAGGTTTCAGCATCTGTAGTATTAATATTATTACTGTAATAATCTTCAGTAGTACAGTCTTGAACACATTGGCTCAGGATTTTAAACTGCATTGAACAGTTCAGGTCTTGTCACTATGAGATAGTTCTGTGGGCGCATGCTTGTGCCCTGGCCTAACTGCCTAGGAGTGGGGCACTTTTGTGACACCCCCAGGCTTGCAAAGGATTTGTGCTAGGACGTATGATCGTCTAAATGGTGGTTAGGATGGCAGCCTCTCTGTACTTACTATTTATTTTCACTTTAATGTGGTTTGCCACTCAACTCATATTAATTATCTGTTGTTGCTCTGCAGAATCTAGAATTGTAGTTGAGGTCCACTAGAAAAAACGTGAGCAAACCACAAAGATATACATGTGTTATTCAAATTAATCTGCAAGATGGATATAACACTTAGAGTTTACATTCATTTGTATTCTTGTTTGTATACCTTTTACAAATAGAACTGTAGTATGAAAGGCCCTCAAAAGTGCATTTCTCTTGTGGAAAATAACCACTATCACTTTCACAATATTTAAACTGATACTTGCATTTCAAAGTCTGTATGCAGAATTAAAAAGCTGCTTTATTTCCCAGAATAACTACATTGTTATCCTGAGAAATAGTAGCCATCATGAATCTACTTGCAAGTAGGAGAGCTTCAATTTCCCTTCAGGCAGATCCAGTGAAATGGAACGGATTGTCTGGCTTCTACGCTGCCTCTTGGTACAGACTTCTGAAGCCATTCTTCAGTGCCATGCTAACTTATGAGGAAGGGTTGCAATTTGCTTCCCATTGCCACATGAAGCAGAAGTCTGAAGACTTCTGCTAGAAAACTGAGAAATTCCAGTGTGGCTATTTTCACAAGTGGATCAGAGGGGGAAAAATGGGAAATTTCTCTCCTTTTCTTCAAAAGGAACAAAGGGGTGGAGCAATGGCTTGAGAGACTTTTTAAACAAAATATGATTTATGTGAACCAGAGACTTATCCATTTTACCCAAGGTTCCATATACAAGGTTTTATCTCAATGCAAATGAGGGTGGCCCATTAAAAGATTAAATATTCCCTTAGGTTTTAAAATAGCTTGCTTACCCTTGCAGGCAGTCAGTCTCCATCCCTTTCATCCCCCTAGGCAGACCCCTCCCTCCCCCTGACTAGATCACACAATAGAATGCAAAGCTATTGGGAAATTATTGCTTTGCATTACAGTGGTGCCTCATATAACAAGCATGCTTCTGAAATGAATTAAATTTGTTATGTGAAGCATTCTTTATGTGAAGTAGATTTTCCCATAGGAAATAATGGAAACTCAAGACGATTGGTTCCACAACCCAAAAAATATTCATATAAAAATATTAACTATGGGCACAATCCTTACCATGTCTACTCAAAAGTAAGCCCCATTGTGTTCAATAAGTCTTACTCCCAGGAAGTGGGTTTAGGATTGCAGCCTATGTAAAAATGATGACAATACACTGGAATTGAAGTCTACTTAGGCTGCAATCCTAAAGACACTTTCCTGGAAGGCTAACTGGGTTGCTGCTGCTGGAGGTTCAAAGTGTCTGGTGGAGACACTTTTTAAAAGACAAATCATGTAGCTTGCTCTGTGATTTCAGTCTATTATGGAAATACTAGCGAAAAGTATACCCACATTGCGGGAGTAAAATTCCCCCGTATGCCATCCCTCCATGGCGCATCAGTCCCCCAGGCGCAACATCCCCACGCGCATCACTCCCTCATGCGCATCTATCACCCATGCGCAACATGCCCCATGCACAACAACCCCCATGCGCATCATCTCCCCACACAGATCAACCCCCCAACAACTTATGCGCATAAACCCCCAATGAGCATCATCCCTGAATTTCATGGTTCTGGGGGTTGGGGCAGAGCATCTCTCAGTCACTGATTCTTCAATGCAAAGTATAGGGAGGAAAATGCGTAGGGCTCCATTTCACGCCCTGCCAATTGGAATTTCCAAAAATCGGTTCTTAGTGACTCCATCAAGGAAGAAGACCCACCCCAAATTTCACACTTCTAGGCCCAGCGGTTTTGGCAGGGCGTTGATGAGTGAGTGAGACATTGAGTCAGTCAGTGACTTTTCTCTTATATATATATATATATATATATATATATATATATATATATATATATATATATATATATATATATAGATTGAGCTGTATTTAGGAAATACAAAGAAGTGAAACTTAATAGTAAACTAGAAAAAAGATAAAAAGTATTAGTAGACTTCTTTTAGCTTGGGTTGTACAAAGGAAAGTTTTATGTTTTAAAATAAATTTTGTGATTCTGATTTACATTGATTCTAGGCAGAAGAGCAAGTACTCACTATGTTTTCATTCGTGTGAATGTCTGAGATTAGTTCTGAAGAATATAAAATATTTTCAGTTTTGCATTCCAAGCTCATATGCAAGTGTAGCAGCAATGCTAGTATAGCATAGGAGCATATTATAAAATGAATGGTAGTTGCTGGTAATGCTGTTGGTACATACCTTCCTGAGCTTTTTCCATGCATAGCAAGAATTAAGATTGCTAGTTGCAATTTCTGTGTATGTAGAGTAAATACTACTATGAGACCTAAGCCATTACATACACATAAAAAGCTGAAAGTACAAAAAATGGAGTACTGTTGTTAAGTCCCAGAATTCCTTACACAGTGTCAGGGTTGACATCACCTTGAAGATTGTTCCATTCTGTCTCCACTGCTTGCAGAAAGGGTATATAACCTCCCCAGCCGGGACCTGTGTAGGAAAATTTGGAGAAAGTGAGCAGGTAAGTACAAGTGGATCAAACTCATGCCTCTTAAACTCCTAAAATTGCCTCAGGAATGGAATTGATGTTTAAAGATGAGTAGATTACACCCAGGTGTAATTGATGTTTAAAGATGAGTAGATTACACCCAGATTATATCATCTTTATTTTGAGCATTACATTTAACTTCAGAATTTTCTCAGAATACAGTACTTAAACCTCATGATATTGACAATGTTAAGTTTCTGGTAATAGGCAAAAATATGTATAGAATTATAGATGGAAGTCCGTGGTCCTGCTCATTATCTCCTACTATGTTTCTATAATTTGCATATAATCCTATGTAATATTGATGATTTCCTCTACTGTGCCTCTAACCTGCTGTCATTAAATGTGCTTATACAGTCCTTTAATATTGATGCAATTTGACTTTGAGTTACCAGTAAAGAACCAAGGTGTAAGCTATAAGGATCAAGATCTTGTTTTGAATGTAAATATACTTAATTTTGTATATTTTTTCTGTTTCTTAACTTGAATCTATTCTCTTTGTTTTCAACTCTTTTATTCATTTAATCTTATAAAATATTCAGATTGTACCCATGGTAATTTTGAGCTGCAGATTATAACTTAATACGTTTCTATGTGAATTTTTTAATGTACAAAAAGCTTGAAAGACTGTTAATGAAACAGTAACTCTTTTGAATTGTGTTAAAATGGAACAGTTTTGGTTCATATAAAACAAAAAATCAGTGGTTAGAACAGTTTGGTCACAACTTGATTGGAATTCTACTTGATTTGAATTCCGATCAGCAGGTCAGAGATTTGAGACTCAAGTACTGCAGGACAGGGTTTGTTCCTGTCTTTAGCCCAGCTCCTGCTAACCTAGCAGTTTAAAAGCATGCAAATGCAAGTAGATAAATAGGTACCACTTTGGTGGGAAAGGCAATATCCTGGTGATAGGCCTGTGCAACAGGACTGCCAGATTTCCCTGAGTCACATCCAAATGGACTGGATGACTCCATTCCACAACAAGCAGACCCTGTCACCACATGAGACAAAATGCTGAAGTTACCTTTTTTACTTTCAGTGAGACTTTTGCTACTGCCCAAACACTGACAGATGAATATCAGCCACAGCTGCTGATCAGCTAGATAAATTTATTTATTATTTTTAAAAAATTATATCCCGCCTTTCTTGGGTCATAGACCGACTCAAGGCGGCTCACAGTAAAACATAATTAAAAAGTTAAATAAGACAATTCAATTAACAGCAACTAAAAACATACAAGCTAAATACTGTTCAGCTTCAGAACCAGCCACTAAATCCTCCTCAGACTCTCATATCCTCCCAGTTTCTACTTGAATCTTGGAGGCAATTTTACTGTTTCAACTCTCTGGACTTGGGCATCAATGATTCTTCTCTCCTTGGCTGTTGGGAATCATCCCTCCTTCTGTTTCATCCGGTAGACAGGTTGCTAGAATGGAATATTCTTGCTTGAATGGACTTTGCCTCTATTCAGAGTCCATTCCAGGCAGGCACGATCCATTCCATCCTACCTGTCACCCAAACAGATATGGGGCTAACGTGACACACAAGATGTGAAAAGATGTTTTTCTGAGAGCTGAGTGAAACCCTCTCCACTCCAGTAGCAGTATTGTGTGTCCCCAGAATTGTTTTGTGTGTCACCTTGGGCATGCATTCCATAGGTTCTCTGCTAATTAACTCTCTGAACTAAATTGCTCCAAGAAGTAAGGTTGTAATAGGTGCATGGTGTTTATTGACTGAATCTTATTTAAAAATTATTTCCATTTTCTTTGAGACTTTTGTCTCTAAATTAAATCGGTAGCCTACTTTATGTAAGTTTTGTTTGTTTAATGAAATCTGGTGTAAATAAGGCTGGTGTATGTAATATGTGGCAGTAAAAAATTGCTGATTTAAAGATGCAGTTGAAAAATGTACATGAAAGGAAATCTCTTAAATTAATTAGAAACCACATAATCATGAGTAATTAAAAGAAAAAAGCTTTCTGAAGAAGCAGTATGTTGGAGTAGGAGCAAAACATGTAGTCATTAACCCTTCTGTTATCTGCCACTTCTACACTTCAAAATATCCCCCAAATTCTGCTCTACATGTTTGATTAAAAATGTTTATTTTTCCATACATAGTTCCAAGCCAGTTTGAATTAGGAAAAGCTGAGTATAGTAGAGGTTTGGGGCTGAGGAATGGTGGAGGGAGGTTTATGGTCCCTCCTCTGTACTCCAAAACACGAAACAGTTTCTTTTTATTCTTAATTTTTTAAAAAATCATCAATTGCAATATTTCATGTTGTATCAGAGGATCTTGGGTCAAAGCAATATTTCTGCTTTGTGAGGTTTATTGCATCAAACCACTATTACTGAGCAACAAAGTTTTTAATGTAGTGGGGAGTAGGCTGGACTTATCCAGGCAATGTGCACAAATGCTCTGTTATATAGTCTCAGCATACATGTGATATCCAGAGTATACTTTATAATTTTCTGTTTTGAATTAACTGAATGTATATACATATATGAAAACATAACCTTATTTTTTTTAACAGACTATAATCTCCGTCGAAGTTCAGTAAATAACATTTCTCCAGTTAGTGCTACTCTGTCATCTGGAACAACCAGCATGCTACCATATACATCAAGACCTTACTCTTATCCAAGCTATCCTCTCTCACCAACAGTTCCTCTTGCCAGCAGCAACCACGTTGGACAGCGTCTGTATATCTCCAATCAGGCCTCATTCTTTTGAGGAAAAGAAAATGTTGGTTGACACTAGTATGCATTTTATTTGAAAATTATAATGTAGTTTTCATTTAAATCGGGTCCACACAATTGGTTTAGGCGAGTTAAATATTTAATTCAATTTTACAGATTGCTTATAAATATATTAAATTTCTATGAAGATAAAGTTCCAAATGTGTTTCCACTTCACAGAAGTGGGACAAAACTCTTCCTAAAGTTTTCACTTCACAAGAGTGGAATAAAACTCTTCCACATCCTAAAATATAGGATTGTGTTTTATGACTTTTTGTCAAATTGTGGACAAGAGAGCCTATTTATGTTCTTAAACAATTACTTTGCCTTAAAATATTTTAAGTGCTTGCAAATGTTGGTTATAATCTTGTTACCAAGGATCACTCTGGAGATGAGAAACATTATTTGGCAAAAAGCAATTATTATGTGGAAAGAAAATGATGCAACTAAAGAGATTTTTATAAGAAGCTAAAGTTTGACTCCACACAAATAACTTGTATATTATTGTGGTCCTTTGTAAAATCACTTTGCATATTTTAGTTGCATGGTAAATATTTGTTTTATTAATAGAATAAATATTTTATGTTAATTTATCCACTGTTTAAATTGTTCAATTTTATTTGTTAAGAAGGTATGGTTCTATTTACATGTTGCCATGTTTTTAACGTTCATATCATGTGTTTAATTCCCTACTTGAATGCAAATACTTTGACATTAAATTCTTACTGCATGAAATAGTGCTATTTGTCTTTAATATTAAATTCTAATAGTCAAGATTCTGTAAACTGAGACTTCTCATTGAAAGAACAAATTGCAAAAGTCCAATATACAACTTGGTGAAATAAGCATCTGCTAGGGAGAACTATGGGAGTTTATTTCCATCTCCACTGCTGAAGAAGCATATAATCTGGGACACAGGCTGATTTCTTTCACACTACTACCCTCATGTGGAACTGAGCAACAGTTGTGTGTGTGTGTGAGACTTTCACTTTGCTGTCTTGTGTGGTATCTACAGGTAGGCATTATTTGAAATAATAACACAATCCTATGCATGCTTATTGGAATTAACTCCCACTGTGATAAATGAAGTTTATGTCTGGAAAAGTGTGTGTATAAGATTGTAATTTAAGAGTAGAATAGGTGGAAACTAAGCTAAGCATCGCAGATATTTGACTATGAGCACAATCCTATCCATGCCTACTCAGAAGTAAGTTCCATGGTGTTTAATGGGACTTACCGTACTCCCATGAAAGTGTGTTTAGGATTGCAGCCTTTAAGTCAATTTCACATATAAGTTGGAAAGAGTTTTGAGCCAAAAGAGGAAAGGTTTTGAGCATATAAGAGGAAAGAGGAAAGGTTTTGAGCCAAAAATCACCATTTTTTTACAACCCTCAGAAAATCAGTGGTTAATTTGACTATAGCTTGATTTTTTCTCCGAAGCCAGATCCTGAAAAATAATGCACCATTAATTGTTATCTAAGATCTGTACATTTTTAATTCATTAAAAATTCATGAAAGATTATAAGATAATAGGCAAAATCCAGAGTAACTGCAGGGAGTCCTTGCTCCGGTGTAAGAACAATTTACTCTGGATTGCAATATGAATTTCCCATAGGTTTTCATTAGATGGTGCAGTAACTACAGGTGCACGTAATGTCTCTTATGTGCTCACGACTCTGGATTTGGCTGAATGAATAAACAAGTAAATGTAAATTTTTAGTGCATACCAGTAGAACCATTAACCAAATCTTCCCTTTGGGTGCCTGGTATGTTAAATCAACATACAACAGTGGTCTTCAAAGTGGTGGTCACAGCCCCCCACCCCACAGGCTGTTTGCAAAGGCTGAGAGACAGCCATCTTGGTGCAGGGACCTCAAAAAATCAACTTCGCGATGGTGCATACTACCCCATCATGTCACTGGAATTCATCTTGAAGAGCTGAATCCAACACATCAGTCTGTTTTGACATAGCTCCTTCCTACCAAACGTTATGGCCAGAAACCTAAAAAGCAAAAATATGCAAAGAAAATGCATGGGAAAATAAATAATTTATATAGCGTTTTACTTGTGAGTAAGCAGATGTGCCATAGTCCAGAGGAAAGGGGAGGTTGAGAGCTATCCAAGGATACCAAAAGGGTCCTGTTTCAAGGAGCACAGCCCCCAAAATCACCCCAGAAGGAAGTTTCCTCCTCTAACTTTCCCCTTTGCATTGAACTCCATTGAAACTGAAACTACATAGCAGCGTTCACTTGTGAGTTAGCAAACACGTTGGCTGATGTAGAAGGTCAGCCCAGGGGTACAAGGCTTCCAGCATGGCCCTGATCTCAGGCAGTTGGAGCTTACAAGTACTCCAGAAGGCAAGTCCCCTGGCAAACACTGAAAATGATAGAAACTGGCTCTGCAGATAAAGGGAATTTTTTTTGTTTATTTCTAAAAATAGTCCTAACTCCTCTTCCCCTTCCCCAAGCTTCGTTTCCCTCTGGAGTTTTAATGCTTTTGGGAGGTTAAGGCTATTTTAATTTTTGTATAGATGTTCTCTTTTTCCAGTATGCGTCCTCTTTTTATCATTGTATCTTGGAAAAAAATTCATTGTCATCCTTTTCCTTGTGAGCAGGCAGCCTATAGTCTGCTTGGAATTAATAAAATATGGCTGGAATCCTAAATGCATTGTCTTGGAAACAGGCCCCATTGAAAACAATAGGACTTACTTCTGAGTAGACAGGCTTAGGAGTGCACTGTATATGTAATGTATATGCAATAATTTTAAATGTAAAATTCATTAATACTATGTTTAAATTAAGTACATGAAAGGAATACACATAAGGGTTTTGAGCTTTTATTTTGTTATGTTCTACACTTTCCTTGGGTGTCCTACACTTTGAGTGGGGCTAAGAAAGAAGGGGACAGCCAGGCTTCCCCACACTCCATGAGAGTTTCTTGCTGCAGGTGCCACCTGAGCCCTGACAGGTGCCTTGTAAGTCCACCTCCCTGGAGCATGGAGTGTGTGTGTGTGTGTGCGCGTGCGAGTACATGGGGTGAGTATGTGTGTTGTGGTTGTGTGAATGTGAATGGGATGGAAAGCAGGGTGACCAGAAGCCCAAACCTCAAAAGTAGGACAAGGTCTTGGATTCCTCTCAGCCTAGCCTTTCCAGCAGACAATGGCACATTTGCCTACTCATGAGCAAAGCCACAAAATTAGGTACTTTCACTTTCCCATAGAGCTCAATGCAATTTTTTTTATTTTTTGGCTATAACTTTTAATAGGAAGGAGATATTTCAAAACAGATTTTTGCATTGGATTGCGTTCTTCAATACAAATCCAACAACATATGACATGAGGGGGTACTGCACACCATTGCAAAGTTCCAAAATGGAGCCCTTTTGGAGGACCCCCAGACAGACGGCTAGAAAAAGTGCAAATCTGGAAAAAAAATCAGGTCATTCGGTCACCCTGGATGAAAGGGGTGTGTGTGTGTGTGTGATTGTGTTTGAGAGCTCATGCAGAGGTTGGGACAGTGGGGTGGAAGAGAGCATAGAGGCTTGGGGGCAGTTGGGGGTAAGAGAACCTGTGGGGTTAGGGACAGTGGGATGGGAGTGAGCATGGGGACCTGGGGGGCAGAATAACCATATTTACTCTTTTTTCCTATTTTTTAGCCTTTGGGGGTAGCAGGTTTGACCGGGGGGGGGGGGGGGTCCCAGACAGCTTCCAAAGATTGAAAGAGGGTCCTGGGCTGAAATGGCTGAAGGCTACTGACATACAACTTATAACACATAACTGGGATCTTATGCACAGCAGAGAAAAGCAAATCAGTGCAGTTCAGTTCACATTGGAGAGGCACGCAACAAGGATTAAGCATTAGCAAGCACAGCTACACATAGTTGCAAGCTGATTTATTCAGAAGCAGACCCATTGCTTTTCATGGGTGTTATTAAGTAATGGTGCATTGAATTGTAGTATGGGACTTTGTTTCAGATAGAAATGAGGATTACATTTTGGTGTTTTAAAAACCAGAACTCTCAAATATTTGCCATATGGAGGAAGGGTACAGAAGGGTCAGGTGAGTTTCTTCCAAAGAAAATGGTTTGCTTGATTTAGTGGTGTCCAAACCTTTAAATTCAGGGCTCCTGGACCTTTAGCAATTGTACAGAGGAGGGAATTTCAGCAAGTGCAGCTTCTCATCTCTGAGATCACAAGCAGCACCTGCTGAAATTTCCTCTTCTACACAATCGTTAAAGGTCCAGGAGCCCTGAACTTCTAAGTTTGGACACTCTTGATTCAAATGGAAGCCTTAAAGCTTGGTTTACTTTTTTCTCCAAAGGAAAGAGTGAAAGTGCTAACTTTTGGCTGCAGCTTTCAGAGACTAACGCACTTATTGCCTGGAGACTGACAGCCTTCTATCTGCATTGCTCTCCTCTGGGTTTCTCCTTTCTGCGTATCAGCCCTGACATTTTAGTGAGCTGCCAGTAAGGCAAGGACATGATTTACACTTAATTTATTGGCAGAAATTTCTCAGCTTATAAGCAAGTATCTACAGTAACTTGCATCTATTCACAACAGAATAGATTCCAAGGAATTTCTAGAAAAGGGATAGAGCACAAGAGCAACGTTTGCTGTGTCACAAGTGTGCCGTAAGGCACATCTGCAACCAGTCAGGAGTTGGGGAGACCAGTATGAAGTCCCGTTCCTGCCTTTCTGCACCAGATCCTAGCAGGTGAAAGGTAAAGTCATGCTGGTCTGGGGAGGCTGGTATCGGGAGTTGGGACAGAGCGAGGAAGAATTGAGAGTGGGTCAGTAGATGGACTGAGGCTGGGAAGCGTGTGGGATGTGGCACAAAGACTGGATCCTAACCACCTTTACTAGCAGCCTGGCTTTATACTAGGCCATTTGGATCTGCACCAGCAGTTTAGCTGCTGGTGTTGATCCAAGTACGCACATTCAGTTGGCTGCTGTGTGACACAGGTTAAGAAGAATAAATTCATTTCAAATTTGCAGTGGATATGGTGCAGGCCAGTTGGCTTGCCTAATCCGGGGCAGGGTAGGATTGGGCTGCCTGCGTCATGATACAATGTATCAGACTGACTGGAAAATGGAGTAGATAGACATGAAGTACAATGGAGGCTTGAACAAGTTTTCCAGATGAGATCTTGGTTCAAATTTGTGTGATGCAGTTTGTGGCTTGGTTTTCATCTTGGTTTTCTGTATGTTAATTTGACCAAAGCTGATTCCGTTTTTAAAAGTATGAATTCGATACTATCTTTCCTAGTAGTAATTTTTATATGTTTTCATAGATACAGAAATGGATACTGATACGTCAGATGCAGAAATGGAATAAGTGGTACAAACAAATTGAGAAAATACTACTGAGTTTGTACTTTAAATACTATTAAGTATAAATAGTTTAATATTGCAGATGCATGTAACTAAATTTGGTGGACATTTATGAAAAAAGGTTCTTCTCTACTCCATATTTTCACCTGAAGTTCTTGTGGTTTAGGATGCAATTCTAACAACACTTCTGGGCGTAAATACTATTGAACACAATGGGATATACTTATGAGTAGACATGCTTAGGATTGCACTGTATGTTACGTGGATGTAGGGTTTAGTTGAGTTCCATGTCTTTTCAAACATATTCAAAAAAATAAGCAGAACAGTTGGTTTTCAGCAGGGAAACCTTACTTTATTTTGAACTGTAGATGGCAGCATCTTATTCCAGTTATAACGTTAAAGGGCTTTTTAAAAAAACAAGTACCTCCTTCCCAAAACCTTAAGAGCACAATTCTAACCATGCCTACTCAAAAGTAAGCCCCATGTTGTTCAATGGGTTTTACTCCCAGGAAAGTGTGTTTAGGACTACCGCCTAAGAGAGCTAACAAAATATAAAACACAAGTGAACCATGGCACGACAATGGAAAATAGTTAGAGCACAATCCTAACCATGTCTACTCAAAAGTCTTTCTAAAAAATGGGTTCTTAGTGGATGCTTGAGTCACAGAAGGAATATGTTTCCCAAAGTTCATGCTTCTAGGTCTGGAGGTTTTGGCTGGACACTGATCAGTCAGTCCTCCAATTTTATATAGATAGATGATTCATTATTAAAATTATTAAACACAATAGTATTTAATATTTAGTTAAAATAATAAGGTAGACGTAATGCACAATCCAGAGTAACTACGGGAGCTCTTAAGAGACATTTACGTCAATATAGCGCCACCTAGTGGAAACCTATGGGAAATTCATCAAGCAATCCAGAGTAAATTTTTCTTACGTCAACGTAAGGACTCCCGTAGTTACTCTGGATTGTGCAGATACTCCATTAACAGCATGATACAGGTGGATGGTATTTTCAAAGCAAGCATATATGAAACTCCCATATATTAAATAAATGTGCACAGCACTGAACATTTTCCTAATTTCGCACTGATTGAATTTCATTCCTTTTTCTTATCCAATCCTTTTATCAGTTCCCTAACATTGTATAGATTCAGACAATAGATTACGCTCACATAAGAGATTAGGGAAATAACGACAAACTGTTGAATACCAGAAAGCTGGCTTCTCCTAAAGTTACAGCCAAGTTATTCAAATACAGTATAGAAAATTGGAGTGTTGGAGAAATTATATTAATGCATTGTAGCACAATGATGGTTCTGTCTTCCCACTCAGTAATTTTTAAAAATTACTAGTATCTCATATTTCCCAGAGGAGTATTTATCTAGAAGACTGCTTTAAATTTTTAGATTGCTTGTTGCATTTTATTTAGTATACCAATATGATGTTAAATTGCACAAAATTATCTTTTGAAAACAGAATGCATATATATGGCACGAGTCTAGAAAGCAAGGCATGGTTCACTTCCACCATGGGTGCAGTGCCCATGCACAGATCCATATTGGACTCAAACGTTCTAGGGAGCTAAAGACCACCCATCTGTGGGGAGAGCTCCCATAGTGACATCTTATCCTAAGAGTTTGGGAAAATCAGCTAGCTGACCTCTTAACTGAAAAATGGCAGGAGCATCATGTCTCTCCCCCTGGCTATTGGTCATTTCCAGAGATGAGAACAAAGTGGAAGAGATACTTTGATTTGCTGCCAGGAATGTCTCTGTTGGCAAGGGACAGATTACACAGCGCAATGAGTCATTCTGCAAAACTTAGTGTCTCCCCAGCTCTGCTGCCACCTTCCCATTTTCTCACAAACTCTGAAAAACAAGTCTGAAGTAGACAAAGAATAGTGTCAGGATGGCTCTAGGCCAGGGGGTCACAAAGGTTTTCAGCCAGAGGACCACATCAAATACCGGGTGGAGTGTCAAGGGCCAGAAAATCTAGATGTACAGTGGTGGGCTTCAGGGAATTCACAGGTTCTACAGAACCCTTTGATAATGAGCACCTGGTTCTGAGAAGGGTTACTAATGGGACATAGAACCTGTTGTTAATTTATTTGAATCCCACTACTGTGTGTGTGTGTGTGTGTGTGTGTGTGTGTGTGTATGTGTGTGTGTGTGTGTGTGTGTGTTGGATATATGTGTGTGTGTGTATATATATATATATATATATATATATATATATATATATATATATATATATATACATACAGTGGCGCCTCAAATAAAGTCCGTATGTTTCACGTAACAAACAAATTTCTCTAGGATTCTGTTTCACATAACTGTGCTTCACATAAAGAACACATTCGTTGGCAGTTGGGACAGACGCGCTGGCTGACATCCTGTTTAAAAAGCATCAGGGCTGCCTAGCGCACCTACCCATAGTGAAAGCAACACTTCCATGCTGTTCCTCCTGTGGCTGGATGTCCACTGGGCAGAGGGAGAGAAGAGCAGTGGAGAAGAGTGAAGCAGCTCAGGGCTAGCCAGAAGGGAGCAGGGGGGAGAGGCTCAGGATGGAGAGAAAGAGAAAGTCAGGAGACACTTAGAAGGTGTCTTGGATTGCAGCCTCCTAACCATGTCTACTCAGAAGTAAGCACCATTGTGTTAAATGGGTCTTACTCCCAGGAAAGTGTCTTTAGGACTGCAGCCTAAGTAGACTTCATAAGATCATGCACATTGAATGCATGTTTTGAATTCAATCCCAGTGTTCTGTCATCATTTTTACATCCAGTTAATATTTTTATATGAATATTTTGGGGTTTGTGGAACTATTCATCTGAGTTTCCATTATTTCCTATGAGAATATCCGCTTCACATAAAGAATGTTTCACGTAACAAACATGCCTCCAAAACGAGTTAAATGTGTTACGTGAGGCATCACTGTGTATATATATATACTAGCGAAAAGCGTACCCACGTTGCGGGAGTAAAATTCTCCCATATGCCATCCCCCCATGCGTGTCAACCCCCCATGCGCAACTTCCCCACATGTGCAACGTGCCCCATGCGCATCAACACCACATGGGCAACTTCCCCAATGAGCAACTTCCCCCATGCGCATCAACCCCCCAAGCGCAACTTCCCTCCATGCGCAACTTCCCCCATACATAGCTTGCCCCATGCGCATCAACCCCCCATGCGCAACTTCCCCCCATGCTCATCAGTCCCCCATGTGCAACTTCCCCCATGCCCATCAGTCCCCATGCACAACATCCCCACACAAAACATCTCCACATGTGCATCAGTCCCCCATGCACATCAGTCCCCCATGCGCAACATCCTCCCATGCACATAAACTCCCAAGCGCAACATCCCCCCATGTGCAATATCCCCCATGTGCAACATCCTCCCCTCAACCCACCATGCTCAACATCCCCGATGTGCATCTTCCTGTGTGCAGCATCCTCCCCAGCGCAACCTCTTCCTCCGAACAGTGTCCCCCCTCCCCCGTGCACCAGGCACCAAGCACCAAATTGGCTGGAAGTTGGTCAGTCTCCCATGTTAAGTATACGAAAAAAACCACTTTTCAGCCCCTGAAGGGTTAAATTTCTCCAGATGGTTCTTGGTGGGAGTTCAGGTGACAGAAGGAACTCCCAGAATTCCATGCTTCAGGCCCAGCAGTTGGGGAAGAATGTTGATGAGTCAGCAATTCTCAATGCAAAGTATAGGGAGGAAAACGCGTTGCGCCCCTTTTCACCCCCTTCCGGTTGGAATTTCCGAAAACCGGTTCTAGTGCACCCCTCAGTCATGGAAGGAAAACCCACCCCTAATTTCACGTGTTGCGTGTTATATATATGAGGGTTCTGCGCAGTATCTTAACTGTTCCTAGCAATGCGCTTTTCTGGATCGAGTGTTCTGATATCCTTCATGGAATCTGTTGGAGCCATTCTTCCAGCTTGGATGTCACAGCCCCCTAGTGCTCCAATCACTATTGGGATCACATTCACCTTCACTTGCCACAACCTTTCTAATTCCTCCTTCAAACCCTGATTCTTTTCCACCTTTTCATGCTCTTTTTTCCTGATGTTGCTGTTGTTTGGTATTGCTACATCTATCACCAGGGCTGTATTTTGGGCCTTATCTACCACCACAATGTCTGGCTGGTTAGCCAGTATCTTCTTGTCTGTCTGGATATGGAAATCCCACAGGACCTTAGCCCTGTCATTCTCCACAACCTTCTGAGAGGTCTCCCATCTGGTCTTGGGAGGGGTTAGTCCATAGGCTGATCAGATGTTCCTATACACGATGCCGGCTACTTGGTTGTGCCGTTCAACGTATGCTGTTCCTGCCTGCATCTTACACCTTGCCACGATGTGTTGGATAGTTTCTGACGTTTCTCTGCACAGCCTGCATTTTGGGTCTTCTCTTGTATGGTAAATTCCCGCTTCTATGGATCTGGTACTTAGTGCCGGTTCTTGTGCTGCCATAATGAGGACTTCACTGACTCATCAATGCCCCACCAAAACCGTTTGACCTGGAAGCATGAGAGGGTGTTGCTTCTGTGATGGAGGGTGTTGGGAGGGTGTTGCTTCTGTGATGGAGGCACCCACTAAAATTTTGGGAGGGTGTTGGTTCTGTGATGGGAGGCACCCACTAAGAACCGGTTTTTGGAAATTTCAACTGGAAGGGGATGTAAAGGGACACAGCACGTCTTCCTCCCTATACTTTATATTGAAGAATCCTGACTGATCCAAGCCCATCCCAATCACTAGACCAAGAATCATGAAATTTGGGAAGGGTGTTCCTTATGTGACTTCAACATCCACAAAGAACCGATGTTGAGAAATTTAACCCTTAAGGGGCTGAAAAGGGGTGCAATGTGTATCTGTCCTATACTTAACATTGAAGATAGACTAATCAACATCCAGCCAATTTGATGCCCAGTGCCTGATGCCCAGTGCCTGAGGGAGGGTGCACACAGGGGGATTTTGAGCATGGGGGTTGATGCGTATGGGGGATGTTGCGCAGGGGGGGGAGGTTGATGCGCATGGGGTGCTGTTGATGCACATGGGGGAGGTTGATGCACATGTGATGTTAATGCGCATGGGGGTTGATGTGCATGGGTGGATGCTGCACATGGGAGGTTGTTATGATGGGTGGATGTTGCTCATGGGGTTATACACATGGGGGGTTGATGCACAATGGGGGATGATGCGTAATGGGGGTATTTTACTCCTGCAATGTGGGTACATTTTGCTAGTTTAAATATAAAATTTAAATAAATACAGTAGAGATAAATTGTAGGTGAATGAATAAATTGGATAATGAATGGGCTAAAATTTCCAGGATTTCTGGAAATTCATCACATGCTCAAATGGACCTCCATTCCCCAAACTCCCAAGCACTTTCCAAGGCCCTCAGAGGACTCGAGAAGTTATTTCTGGTTTTGGAGAAAACTAGGAAGTTTTTTTTTGGCCCTTTAGAACACCCTCCAGACATAACCAGCGCACAGCTCGGTTTGTTTTTGGTAAAGTGGGCCACAAGCTTGCAGGAGTCCTGAGGTTGACCATGGGCAGACAGAGGCTTGCCAAGGGTTGTATTGGGGCCCCAGACCTGGATTTGGAGACCCTGCTCTATTATTTTTATTTACGTATTTATTTGATTTATGTCTTGCCTTTCTTCCTCAAGGAAGGATACCAAAGATGGCTGACAGCATTTAAAACAACAGAATAAAACACAGTTTAAAAACTTGATAAAATAGTAAAAACCAAACAGAAAATACAATCAAAACTATATAAAAACAATAAAAACTCAGGTAAAAAAAACAGGCAGGAAAAAACAGGTTAAAAAACTGTTCTAGGGCAGTGTTCTCCAGCTTTTCAGCCTGTGACAAGTGGTGGGATTCAAATAAATTAACAACTGGTTCTATGTCCTAATAACCTAAATTAACAGCAGGTTCTATTTCCCATTAGTAACTGGTTCTCAGAATCAGGTGCTCATTAGCAAAGGGTTCTATAGACCCTGTGAGAACCTCTTAAGGCCCGCCACTGCCTATGACCCCCTTCTGGGAACAGCAATCTTTCTGGGACCTCCTGGAAGTGATATCATGGCCAGAAGTGACATCAAAGAAGTGACATCACTGTGATGCCATAGCTCTGTGTCTACTCAGAAGTAAGTCCCATTGTGTTCAATGAGATGTACTTCGCAGAAAGCAGCCTGAGTGCCCCATTCCAAGATGGTGGGGCCCAGTGCCAGATTTCAAGATGGTGGCTCCGAGATTTCATGAGCCCATTGAAATGAAGTCGCAACCCCCAAGGGGGTTCCTACCCCCACTCTGAGAACCACTGCTTGAGGCAGCCTTACACAATTCACTCCAGTTCCCATTTGATTCCCATGTTTAGTCAACCTGAGGAATGAGCAGGAACAGGGAGTGACAGAAGGAAAGGGAAATGTCGGAAAAGATGGCCACTTTCAATGAAGTAGCAAGCTTAGCCTGCAGCTCCCTATGTCCTCCCTTAACCTTCTCCACCATATGTCTTAACTTAACAAATACTCAAGTTAGAGTGAAACTGTCAGTTCTTATGAGAAGGAGCTAACTCACTAACGTGAAAGATGCCAGGAAAAAAGCATTAAATGCTGGAATTATTAACCCTCACATGCTCGTCAGCAAAAGCAGAAGGTGGCTGAATTGGCCATCTGTTCGTAACATAAAGTCTACATAAAGTCTGTTATTACACTTGTAAATAAGAGTTTACATTTGGGTAATTGCTGTTTTTTCCTTCCACGAGAAGATTAGGCTGACACAATTACTCTGAAACATAAATCCCACCATAAATTGTAATTACTCTTACTGATTTCTAAGGAATTCTCCAGCATACAAAATACTTTAGAATGGCAAAGTCTAAAGCAGATTTATTTTCATGCCAGGGGTTGTATCCCAAGACTGTCATGATGGCTGAGCAACATTGAAATCAATGAGACAAGCTAGTCATGATTAACTTGTGCCATTAACTTAAATGGGATTTAGTCATAAAATTGGGCCAAATCTTTTCCAACGTTCTACGACTGATGCAGTCAGAATGTATCTCTGATGTCAGAGAAAAAAAGTGAAGTCTCTGTGATTCTCCCATCTTCCTTCTGTAGCAGGATCCACCCTGCATCCATTAGCACACCTTATCAGTGCTGGAAAATTGAATAGGATTAGGCTCTAAATTAGTTTAAATACAGGTCCATATTTCTTTGCGTAACATGGTATATTGTTACATGAGGTTTAAAGAGCATAGAAAGTCTTTTGCCTTAGGAGTGTCCAAACTTTTTGGCAGGAAAGCCACATCATCTCTGACAGTCAGAAGGCTGGAAAAAAAAATAAAGAATTCATGTTTCAAATATGAATGAATTTCCAAAATGGATATATAAGAGACAAAGCTTAAGAACTAATGAATGAATTCAAACAAATTCATAAACTACTTTCTAACACTGAGTGAGGGGGTGATCTTCAAATCAATACATAAATAATTTCACACAGATTGAAAGATGTGTATACCCTTCACAGCCTTCAAAATATCTGCCAGAGGAGAATTACAAGGTGCCAGAGGATTACAGGCCCATTAGCCACCTTGAGTCCCCACAAGGGGAGAAAGACAGACTATAAATCCAGTAAAGAATATTAATATTAATCCCAGGGCTGGATTTGGATTGTGTGCTGTGGGACACATCAGTGGTGTAGCTAATGATCACCAGTTTTGTAGTCTGGTACAAAACTCAAAATGATGTCCCAGAAGAGATCTCATAACCAGAAGTGATCTCAACCCCAGCTAGTCGTGAAAAGAAAATTGGGGGGCAACCTGCCACCTCATCTATCTATCTATCTATCTATCTATCTATCTATCTATCTATCTATCTATCTATCTATCTATCTATCTATCTGTCTGTCTGTCTGTCTGTCTGTCTGTCTACAGTATTTATATACTGCCTTTCAACTGAAAAGTTCTCAAAGCGGTTTACAAGAAAATGAAAAAAAATTAATAGCTAATTAATAGCTAATGGGTGCCTGTCTCAAAAGGGCTCACAATCTAAAATGCAATAAGAACACCAGCAGAAGCCACTAGAGCAGACATTGCTGGGGTGTGTAGGGCCAGTTACTCTTCCCCTGCTAAATAAAAGAGGAACACCCACTTGAAAGAGTGTCTCTTGCCCAGTTAGCAGGGGTTAATAACTCCTCCTCAGCAGTTCACCACCCGTTTGCCATGCAAGTGGCAGAGCTAAAGGAACTATTTGCTATCTGGAATTGAGGAAGATTTTGTCCCCCCCCCCACCGCCGGCAAAAACAAAATCAAATTTAATTAAGTAAAAAAATGAAAATTGTGTCCCTTATTGATTAGGAAAACTGTGTTGGGTCAAAAAGGAATGGTTATTCTTTCCCTGCTAAATTTAAGAGGCGCATGCACCACTTAGAAGTGCCTGTGTACCCAGTTAGCATGGGTAACTGTATTATCATATATGAATAGAAATATACTGTATACTGTATAGAAATGAGAGCTGATTCATGTTAACACCTTATTAGTCGCAAATATCTCATTGGCTCTAAGACCAATCAGTATCACGGGAAAGTTTTGAGTTTAAAAAAATCCACTTTTTGTTACATAGGCTTTTGTGTTTTCATTTTCTGGTTAAATGGCTGTAACCTTTGTTAGAATAAAGATATTCCAATGCAGTTTGTTTTACTGCATTTTGCATAAAATTACCTTTTCAACAATATATTATGTTATCATTCATACATACCCTGTTTTTCACAATTTTAGCCACTAGTGTCTAGCTCAGCCTTTAGCCCCCCAAAGATTGTAATCTGGTTCAACTGCATCTCTTGCACCTCCCCAGCTATGCTACTGGGTTACAGGCTTGCGATGGGCCGCTTCTGACCCCGGTTGGGATTTTGTCATCCCTACCTTTGAACAATCAACATCAGGGCCAGCCATACAGGTTGTGGTAGCAGGTTGTAGAGGTGAGGCAGATTCAGGGTGTCTTCACCCAAATCTGCTGCTCCCTCCCTCAAGACTACCATGGATGGAGCTACACTGATTCTCCTTCTATTTATTATAAGAGTGTGGAAAATACATCATACTTATCTTACTCTATTTTGTGGCTTCTTTGCAAAAAATAAAAATGGAAGAGTAGGATTCTTGTCTTGTTTAGAGGAACCTCATCAGAAAGGAACAAGATAATGATTCTTTTGCCCCACTCCTTCCTTGCATGGTCTCTTTATAAAAAATGATGTACTCACAGTGGTGGGCTTCAGGGGGTTCTCACAGTTTCTATAGAATCCTTTGCGAATGAGCATCTGTTACTAATGAGACATAGAACCTGTTGTTAATTTAGGTTATTAGGACATAGAACCTGTTGTTAATTTATTTGAATCCCACCACTGATGTACTGCATCCCCCTTTCTCCCCCCAAAAGAACCAACCACATGAGAAAGGAGAAAGGAGCAAAGTAAGAGGTTAATTTTAAAATTGCATATCAATTGCATATCAGTGGTGGTGTTGAGCTGCAAACTCATAACCCAAATCTGTTGCATAGCAGCTGAAGTCCGACCTAGAGAGATATGTTTATCAGTGAATTCTTGGAAAACCTCACTGTAGCTGCAAAGCTCCTAGTATTGTGAGGATCTGGTGGTTCTAGCTGGAGTTCAGCTCTTGATCTGGACTTAATCTCAGCCCTTCAAGCAAGGGACCAGTCTTCATGTTGTTAATTCATTTAGAAGACATTTTGTCATTAAATGTTATAGTTTTGAGTTGACAAACCTGTTTTCTGCCTGTCAAGAAGCTGTAACAAATATGCCACCAGCTGTCTTTCCCCCACATTTAGGACTGATGGTGCTGTGTTGGCTGATCTTTTGATTAAAGTTTTCTCTTTCCAATGATTGCAGCTTTTCGTGTTTCTTTTTTTTAAAACTTGCTTGGCAGTGCAGACCATGCTTCTAAGCTGTCTGATGAGCAGAGAAGTACTTTTCCTCAGAATGGATGGTGTGCTTTGCAATCCGAAGAGCTAAAAACCAAGATAGAAAAAAAAAATCCAAAATGCTGTTTAAAAAACCGAAATGGCATTCTAAAGACAGAGCTAAGATGACCCAATTAATATCACATTTTGAGGTACAGTATTAGAATGCGATTAAAGTGATCCATAAAATGTAACAAATAAGTTGAAAATAAATTTCGAGTTTTGCAACCTTAGTTGGGGAAACAATTACTTGAAGGGCACTTTTGCAAACTGATAACAAGATAAGCATAGCTTTTTAATATTGTACAGTTTCTTAGGGTCAGTGTAGATGTGAGCTTACTATGCACACACCAAAATGCTCTTTAAGTTAAAAAAGCCACACCTGATGATTATGAGCAAAATCCAGAGTAACTATGGGGAGTCCTTGCTCCAGTGTAAGAACAATTTACTCTGGATTGGAATATGAATTTCTCATAGGTTTTCACTAGGTGGTGCAGTAACTACGGGTACACGTAATGTCTCTTATGTGCTCCCATAGTTACTCTGGATTTGGGGGTTTGTGAGCATCATCTACCTCCTGATTTTTCTCTGCTAATTTGCCACATTGCTTGTTATACATTTTAAAAAAAGTCATAAAGCATGAAATTCAGGGAGGGTGTTCCTTCTGTCACATGAACACCAGCAAGAACCGATGTGGAGAAATTTAACTCTTAAGGGGCTGAAAAGGGGTCAACATGTTTTTGTCCTATACTTAACATGGAAGACTGACCAACATCCAGCCTATTTGGTGCTCAGTGCCCGGTGCAGTGGGAGGATGTTGTTTGGAGGGTTGGGTTGCACTGGAGAGGATGCTGCACATGGTGGTGATGCACATTGGAGGTTTGATGTGCATGTGGCAGTGATACGCATGGGGGTTGAGGCGCATGAGGGGTTGATGAGCATAGGGGGATGTTGCGCCGTGGGGGGATGGCGTACCGGGGAATTTTACTCCTGCAATGCGGGTACACTTTTCACTAGTGCATGAATAAAGAAGGAACTGACCTTTAAATTCCAACACAGTATCTGAAAAAATTCCTTGCTTGTAAAAATATAACCTACCTACACCTTTAATTTTGCTTTGTTTTCTATTTTGTTTTCACTGTTACTATTTATTCAGAAAGTTAGAGTTGATGTCTGATACACAATGGTTTTTATAACTGTAAGGCTACCTATAGTCATAAAAATTCTTACTTTTGGACTCCCCTCCCCCCAAAAAAGATATTTGAGCATCACATCACGAACTAGTTTTGAGAGACCCTTTCAGTTTAAGAAGTAAGTTGCTATATGGTGGAAGCAAAAGGAAGCTGCCGCTGAAGAAAAAGACCCAAAGCCCACTTATTCATAAAGCACTGATTGAAGGGGAAGATAGGAATAGGGTGGGTTTGGCCCAGAAGGGAAGTGGCTACTGCCACAACCTATTTCCTTTTCCGGGCCTGAAACATTGACAAGAGGCCAGAGTAAAATATTGACATGCCAGCAATTTTACTGGTGCAGCCCCGATTAGCCCCATTGTGGCTGCTGGGGCTTTCCCTGGGACAAGAGGAAAAATGTCCCCTTATTAAGGGGTGACCTTCAGAAGCACATTTTCCCATTCTGGATACAGCACAGCATGGAATGTTAGGATTGGCACTCCATAACTTGGTTTTCTCTGTAAATTGCCTTGTGAACATTTTTGTTGAAAAGCAGTAGATAACTATTCTTCTGGCATCCTTCAGTCTCGAAAGACTATGGTATCGTGCTCTGACTGGAGGTCCTGAAACAACGTCTAGTGTGGCTGAAAAGCTCAATTCGAGATTGTCCATCCCTTCTACAATGAGGACAAATAAATTCCGTCCCCTGCCCAGGCTCCAGGTTTCGCTGCTTTCGAGTCTGTCTCTTTGCTTCAGCCTGCCGAACAAGTGTCTCTTCCAGTTGGAGAAGGCCATGCTGGGTCTTTTGCCTCCCCGCTGAATGATCAGAGGTCAAGTTTTCCCAGCTGCTGATGTCCATTCCCAAGGCCTTTAGATCCCTCCTGCAGATGTCTTTGTATCGCAGCTGTGGTCTCCCTCTAGGGCACTTTCCTGCACTAATTCTCCATATAGGAGATCTTTTGGAATCCGACTGTCAGCCATTCTCACGACATGCCCAAGCCAGCGTAGACGCCGCTGTTTCAGAAGTGTGAACTTGCTAGAGATTCCAACACGTTCCAAGACTGCGTCGTTTGAAACTTTGTCACACCAGATGATGCCAAGAATACGTCAGAGACAGCGCATATGGAAGGTGTTCAGCTTGCTCTCCTACCATGCATAAAGGGTCCAAGACTCACTGCAGTACAAGAGTGTGCTCAGGACTCAAGCTCTATAGACCTGGATCTTTGTATGTTCCGTCAGCTTCTTATTAAGCCATACTCTCTTTGTAAGCTTGGAAAATGTGGTAGCCGCTTTACCAATGCGTTTATTCAGCTCAGTATCTAAGGAGAGATTGTCAGAGATAGTTGAGCCAAGGTACACAAAGTCATGGACAACCTCCAGTTCATGTTCAGAGATTGTGATACAGGGAGGTGGATCCACACCCTGACCCATGACTTGTGTTTTCTTCAAGCTAATTGTTAGTCCAAAGTCTTGGCAGGCTTTGCTAAAATGGTCCATAAGTTGTTGAAGGGCTTCAGCAGAGTGAGCAGTAACAGCAGCGTCATCAGCGAAGAGGAACTCCCGCAAGCATTTCAGCTGGACTTTGGACTTTGCTCTTAGTCTGGAAGGATTGTAGAGTTTTCCATCTGATCTGGTCCGGAGATAGATTCCCTCTGTTGCATTTCCAAAAGCATGCTTCAGCATGACTGCAAAAAAGATCCCAAATAAAGTTGGTGCGAGGACGCAGCCCTGCTTCACTCCACTTCGGATGTGAAAGGAGTCTGATGTTAAGCCATCAAAAACTACAGTGCCCTTCATGTCCTCGTGAAAGGATCTGATGATGTTGAGGAGCTTAGGTGGGCATCCAGTCTTGAGGAGGATTTTAAAAAGGCCATCCCTACTAACCAAATCAAAAAGCCTTTGTAAGATCTATGAAGGCTACAAAGAGTGGCTGTCTTTGTTCCCTACATTTCTCTTGCAACTGTCGAAGGGAAAATACCATATCAGTGGTGGACCTGTTGGCTCGAAATCCACACTGTGATTCAGGATAGATTCTCTCTGCAAGCACCTGAAGCCTCTTCAGTATGACATGGGCAAGCAGCTTCCCTACAACACTAAGAAGAGAGATGCCACGATAGTTGTTGCAGTCGCCCCTGTCGCCTTTGTTCTTGTACAGTGTGACAATATTAGCATCCTTCATGTCCTGTGGTACTCCACCTTCCCTCCAACAAAGGCAGAATATCTTGTACAGTTCAGTGGAAATGGTCCCTCTACAGCACCTCAGAACTTCAGCAGGGATGTTATCTTTCCCAGGTGCCTTGCCAAAAGCAAGGGAATCCAGGGCTTCGTTTAGTTCTTCTAAAGTTGGTTCAGGGTCAAGCTCCTCCAAGACAGGCAGGCACTCAATGTTGTTTAATGCTTCTTCAGTTACTGCATTTTCTCTGGAGTATAGCTCAGAGTAGTGCTGCACCCAGTGTGCCATCTGCTGTACTCGGTCCTGGATGACCTCACCTGGAGCAGACTTAAGCGGGGCAGATTTCCTCACTGTTGGACCTAAGGCCTGCTTGATGCCATCGTACATCCCCTTGATGTTGCCTGTGTCAGCTGCTACCTGGATCTGAGAGCAAAGCTGCAGCCAATAATTGTTAGCACATCTCCTGGCAATCTGTTGGACTTTGCTACGGGCGGCTCGCAGGGCTTGAAGGTTGCGCTCACTAGAACAGGCTTTATATGCAGTTAGGGCTCTCCTCTTTTCCTCAAGGGCTGGTGTCAGCTCCTCCGAGTGGGCTTCAAACCAATCTCCTGTCTTTCTAACCTGCTTACCAAAAACTGACAAGGCGGTAGTATAAACAGCATTCTTGAAATGTTCCCATCGTTCAGAAGCGTTTGCCTCAGCCGGGCCCAGGAGAATTTCCTCAGGTGCTTGGTCAAATTCCAACACTTTTTCCAGACTGCGGGTCTTGCTGATATTGATTCGTGGTCGGTCTTCCTTCTTTGAGTGATGCAGCCTCTTTGCTTGTAATTTTACTCTGCTGCACACCAAGTAGTGGTCGGTATCGCAATCAGCACTCTGATAGCTACGTGTGATCTTAATGCTGGGAAGGCTGGAGCGCCTGGAAGGATCAAGTCAAGCTGATGCCAATGCTTCGATCTTGGGTGTCACCAAGACACTCTGTGTTGAGGCTTTGTGTTAAAGAATGTATTGCTAATGCAAAAATCATAATAGCAGCAAAACTCCAGCAAGCGTTGGCCATTTTCATTCATCTTCCCAAAGTCAAAAACGACCTAGACAAGTGGGCCAAGAACTATGGTCAGATCCAACTCTTGCATTAAAATCACCAAGAATAAACAATGGTTCTTTCTCAGGATTTTCTTGATAGTGGCAGCCTGTTATTATATAATAATAGGCATTATATATAAACAAATAGCTATTTTAATTTTGTCCATATTTTACATGAAAATGGCTTATGATATCAGTATGACTACAAGTGATATAAGCTGCAGTATCCATTGTGGTTTTAATAGAGTTGCTTTTGAGCTGATTAGCCGCAGTGGCACCAGATGGCAAAGAAAGGAAACAACCCTGAGGTCCTGTTCGGGCTTGATGGTCCATAATTGCCTACTGAAGTTTGATGGCATGCAGCCAGAAGACTAACCCCCAAATCCAGAGTAACTACAGGAGCACATAAGAGACATTACGTGCACCCATAGTTATTGCACCTCCTACTGAAAACCTATGGGAAATTCATATTGGAATCCAGAGTAAGTTGTTCTTACACCAGAGCAAGGACTCCCTGTAGTTGCTCTGGATTTTGCCCTTAGGCTGCAGTCCTAACCTCCACTTAGGCTGGCCTAAGCCCCCGACATAAGTCTTGACATAAAGTCAAGACTTTAACTGTAAACAATCAAGCTTGGATAGTCTTTGGAGCTCTTATCACAAAATAAAGTGATGTAGCTATAAAGCTGAAATGGATTTTGATTGATTTGAAATGCTAAAGCCGAAGACTGATGGAACAAGAAGCCTTTGTCTGGTTTATGCTAATTTCAATTTGACACAGCAGCGGAAAAGTTATTTTGCCAGCAACTAATCAGATTGAAATTTTATAGGGATATAAAAAAATCCACCACACTTGCTCTAGGCACTACATCATCTAGAAGAGAAACAGATGTAGGGAAAAAAGAAACTGAACTACAAATGTATGCATCTGCATAATAAAAAGTACTGTACTTTCAAATTATAAGAAATTAGATTATATTCTGAAATTTAATTTTACTTAAAAATTAAGTAAAATTTACCACAAGGAAATCTAGAGATGAAACAGTTGCAGACAATCCTGGTCAAAATCCTGGAATTAATCAAAATCTAACAAAATTTTAATTGGTCAAATGATTTTCTCTACATCTGCCTGAGTTTAAAATGTAGCTGGAAACAACTTCCTTCCCTTTCCCATTTTCTAAATATCTCATGATTATTCCTGCTCTGAAACTATTTCCTCAGAAATTAGTCACGCACATTTTTCACTAGTCTTGTAGCAACATGCACCATTGACAAGTTCTTTGAAGCTGACACAAACCGTTATGAAATTCTCACACCACATCAAAATATTTGTCACTTATTTGTCAAGTGTTCCTTACCAATATGCCATGTGTGTTAAATATTGATTTCTGGCCTCTTTGCAATTTCTTTTCATAAGACCTGACGAAACAGCTTTAGTGTAGGATGGGCGAGACTTGCCAAGAACATAACATAAAACAAAGAGTGGCAAATAATATGCTGCCATTCATGAATCATAAACTACTTTTTAAATCAGAAATGTTTTATGTCTCTGTATTTTACTTACTTGGTACAGGTCCAACCTTGTTATACACATATTTTTTTTATTCATGGATTTGACACAAATGGCCACTGCAAATTACAGTTGTAAAAATTGTTTTTCTACTGTTGTAGAGAGGTGGTTATGCAAGCAATCATTCCATTCTTTAGTAACAGAATCATATCCCTGTAGATATTAAGGCACTACCTTATTACATTAGGATGCATCATAAAAAATTGAACTTGGAGAATGCTGAACTTTGGAACAACACTAATTCAACGTTTTCATTCAACTTTTACCTGGCAGGGAAGCTATAAGTAAAGTCATTATCTGTTGGCTTCATTGAACTTTAACTACAGGGTTGCAATGAGTAAGGCTGCAATCCTAAAGACACTTTCCTGGGAGTAATACCCATTGGACACAATGGGGCTTACATCTGAGTAGACATGGTTAGGATTGTGCTCTAAGTCATTCATTTCAGTCAATCAGTTCCATTGATTCTAAAGACCACAGACAAACTATGAAATGTCTTCCGGAGGCAGCCCATTCATGAGACCAGCTAAAGCAGTTGCCTCAGGCTGAGCAGGTTGGTAGAGTATGAACATCTCTCATCCTCAGAGGATTGGACAAGGAAAGGGCAGGAAAAAGAAAATGTAGAGGAGAAATGGGTGGCATGGATTGGGGACACTCCAGGGTGACCATATAAAATGGAGGATGCAGTGTCTCTACCTTTAAACATTGCATAAAAGAGGGAATTGAGGCAGGTTTAACTCATCATAGAAGGGTTTAGAAAGCAACACCTGCCTCAGTTCCCTCTTCTATGCAGTGGTTAAAGGTTCAGCACAAGCACTCTGTCCTCCATTCCATATGGTCACCCTGAGACACTCCAGCATCTCCAGCTGATTATCACCAACAATGAAAGGAGTTGAACAGGTCCAGGGTTGCATTGCCCTTTCCAAGCTTTTGATGTTTTAGTTCAGTGGTACATCCATAGCTCAGTGGGATTCCATTTTACAACCCCACATCATAGATTAGGTGGGGAGAAGTCCAGGATACCTTTGACCAATAAGCTTAACCATAAGACATGCATAAGCTTGCTCTGTTAATCTGGCATTTCTCCCACCACAAGCTTTCTAAAAGTTTACGTGTGGCCATTAATATTTAACTATGCAAGTATTCCAGGTCAGTATACTGCCTCCAAATAATTATCTAAAATAATAAATTCAGTGAGTGCTCTGGCAGCATGCTCATTTTCTTTTCATTGCGTGTCCTGTATTTTATCCTCTGTGATGATCTATTACAAAAAAATTCATTCCAGTTTTTGGAGAGTTTTAGTTTGGCTTTGTCCTGGTGTGGCTACACAATTACTTTGTCACATGCTCAGCAGGCATTGATAAAAAGATGGACCATTTTATGCGATCTAATCTTTTTCAATTGCAATTCGGAGAGATATATACAGTAACACTGCAGATTTGACAGGCCAGCTTAAACACAGCTGGCATGGTGGGTATGTCTATTGTGTCAAGAGACATGAAGGCACATGGTAATTGAGTTGTCTGTCAGATGATTTCCCATCTCTTTTATGCTCATGTAAATTAAAATATACCACTTGTCAGTGCCCTGAGGTGGAGTGTAACTGTCTCTTTGGAGCCATAGTTTACAGAAAATAAAAAATACTAAAGATTTATAAGTTTACTGCTCCTCAAAAGTGACTGAAGAGTTAACTCACCTCCCACCTTGGTGCCTGTAGAGATACATAAAGCAGACCCCTGGTGGAAAATCTCTTTTGGTACCATACATTGGAAGCATATCCTATAGTTCTCCAAAGCAAGTGCAGCCATTTTCCTTTTCCATGTGGATCTCTCTTCTTAATCAGGGCCTCTTCATCAGTTAATAATTCTCTAAACAGATCCAGCAGACTCTTCAGTTTTCTTTCTGGAAATGGAGGATGGAATCTTAGATGACAAAATTCTTGCCTAAGTACAAGAAGGACATGGGGAACTTCATATCTGCTGATCCTGTATCTGCAGATTCAATTATCTGCCACTTGTGTTCCTTCATGTCCCCTCTGGTTGGGTCCCCTGAGCCCAGCAGAAGTTCTCAACAAGGATTTGCCCTGGCCCATGAGCGCTTCTGTACTGCATTCTGAGCTGTTCTTTAGAAGTAGTTTTGTATTTTGAAAATAAAACCCATAGAATATTTTTACCCATGAGGACTTTGGTAAAACAGATCTCTTTTTATATTGTGACAACCCAATCCCATGATGGTCTCCAGAAAAAGTATGGACAACTCCACTTATTGGACAGGTTAGGGACTGGAGCACTGTCCAAAAGTGAAAATGGTTGAAAAATTGCCAAAACCCTTGGTGGATGCAAAATATCCACCAAAAAAGACATAAATATCACTTGCAAAAGCCTAAACAACACATAGCCAAAATACTGTACATAATAAATTACAGTACAATGAACAAAGGCATGTGTAGGCAGTGAATTATCTTATGTATTTGAACAATGGTTATTTACTGAAGAAAGTCATAAAGAAATGTCAAAAACAGTTTAATCACCATGTCAAATGCAAATCAACATCAGGGAAAACAATATTTGCCTTTAGACCAGCAGAGAGAGGTTGAAAGAGTAAAGCATGTGTTGAATGATTGAGTTCTGGGCATCACTGAGAGGTGTTGAAAGAGCAGAATCATCAGAAAACAAACGGTTGGAAAGTGGTGGATGCCTGTATTTTCTAGTCAATGGGATCTACTCCCAGAGAAGCAAAATAGGATTGCAGTATTAATTCATGAGGAAATCTCACAAACCAAAGCAAGCAAAGAAAGCAAACTTTCTCCCATTTTATAGATGTTGAAAGAAATTTTAGTGATTTGATCTGCAAAATAACAGAAAGTTCAAGATGGAGAATTAATGAGACCTGAGGAAATGTAGCAAAGTAACACATTATTCTAAGGGAAGAAAATGCAGTTCAAAAGCTGGTATTTCAAAAGTGAGGACTGCCAATTACATTCACCTCTGCTGAATACTTCAAAGACTCTCAGAACTATTCCCCCCATGCAATTTTGAAAAGGCAAGTTAATAAATACATGAGAGCCATTTAAGGGAGAAAAAATTCAGATTTTTAGTTGTAACGAGTGAGTAGGATGGTGTTGTGAATATTCTCTTCCCAGCACATGTGCATTATGGTTCCTGGTTGGCAATTCTGAGAACCAAGCAGAACTTTGCTCTGCAAGGGGTGAGGTCCTACTGAGCTCGTGTGTGGAGAGGAGAGTTCGGAAGAGGTCCTGTTAGGCCATTAAGAGGAAGGAAGGAAAAGCTGTGGCACTGAGGGACGTGTGTATTTCCCTCCCTCACAGGGTCTTACAAATTTCGTTGCTTCATTATTTACAGATTATAATAAATGTCCAATATCCTGTCTGCCACCCAGCAGTGCCAAAATTGTCCTCTGATGGGACTCTGTACTCAAAGTGGGGGGTCGGGACCCCATTGGGGGGTTGTGACCTTGGGTCAAGGGTTCGTAAGAGAGTGGGATCCAGCATCATGGAATCAGGCAGTGGGCTTTCCTGGGAATAGTCTCATTGAACACAATGGGACTTACTTCTGGGTAGACATGGAGAATCCCTGGAGAAGTTATGTCACAGCCCAGCAGGTTGGACAGGGGGGCTGGGCTGAAATGCCAGAGTACCACTGCTGTGGGGGTTGATGATTGCAGAAGTGTCCTTTAGGTAGGCCTTTATGGCGCAGGGTTGTCTTCCACAGACAGCCTCTTAGATATTTATTGTTATCATATCACCTCTTAACAGGGGCTACAGAGGCTCAGCTGGTTAAGACATTTCCTTTTATTAGAAACTAGCAAAATGTACCTGCATTACGGGAGTAAATACCCCCCATTTGCCATCCCCCCATTGTGCTTCACCCCTATTTGCAACATCCCTCCCTCCCAGTGCATCAGGCACCAAATTGGCTGGATGTTGATCAGTCTTCAGTGTTAAGTATAGGACAGAAACACCTTGCACCCCTTTTCACCTTAAGGTTAAATTTCTCCAAATCAGTTCTTTGTGGGTGTTGATGTCACAGAAGGAACACCCTCCCCAAATTTCACACTTCTACATCTAGCGGTTTTGGCTTGGCGTTGATGCGTCAGTGAGTGAGTCAGTGAGTGAGTCAGTCAGTGACTTTTCAATTTTATATACAGTGATGCCTCACGTAACAAATTTAATTTGTTCTGGAGGCATGTTTTGTTACGTGAAATGTTCTTTACGTGAAGTGGATTTTCCCACAGGAAATAATGGAAAATCAGACGATTGGTTCCACAACCCCAAAAATATCCATATAAAAATATTAACTGGATGTAAAAATGATGACAGAACACTGGGATTGAATTCAAAACATACATTCAACGTGCATGATCTTATGAAGTCTACTTAAGCTGCAGTCCTAAAGACACTTTCCTGGGAGTAAGATCCATTTAACACAATGGGGCTTACTTCTGGGTAGACATTGTTAGGAGGCTGCAATCTGAGACACCTTCTAAGTGTCTCCCCACTTTCTCCTTCTCTCCATCCTGAGCCTCTCTCTGCCCTGCTCCCTTCTGGGTAGCCCTGAGCTGCTTCCCTCTTCTCCACCGCTCTTCTCTTGCTCTGCCCAGCGGACACCAGGCCACAGGAGGAACAGCACAGAAGTGTTGCTTTCACTATGGGTAGGTGCGCTAGGCAGCTCTGACGCTTTTTGAAAATCCACTCCACAATAAGCAGACACTGTCACCAACAGTGCAAACACTGAAGAAGTTCACCTCTTAAGTATCTTTTGCCTTAACTAAACATGCCCATCTTCTTCAACCTGTCCTTGTGGAACATGGTCTCATGATCTGTGTCACCCTCCTCTGGACCTGCTCAGCTTCTGAAAGAAGTGAGTCCTTGGCTGCCCCCTTTTAGAAAGTGAATTTTGAGAATAAAACCACTCTGCTTCTGCCACCTTCTCTGGTGCATTTTTGGTAGCATTCCCAAAATGGCTACCTATAGCTCCCCAACTGTCGCTTACTATAGCTACAGGATAGCTGCGAATCAACAAAATAACAAAGATGCCTTTCAAAAGGATCCTCTAAAGAAAAAAATACGTTTCTGTTTCACATCATAGTTCCAATGTCTTCTCCACTGTATATTCCTCAACTGCTTTAGTTACGATATCAAGCCTTATGAAATAATTACTCCCACACTTAAGAAATGTTCTATCAAAACAAGCAGATTATTAAATTAGAAAAGTTACAGTTTTCTGCTGTGCAGTAATTAGCACTGCATGGCTTGTGCTGCTTGGTCAGCCTTTAATCCTCTCCCAACCAACTGAATATTTAAAAATCTATAATTGGCAAGACAGATGTTTTGCATGCAATTAAAGGCCTTTTTATTTCAGTAGTTGGCTTTCAGAATTGAGGAATTGTTTTAAAAGCACCTTTTCAGTGGATTGGATTTTCCAGGGTGTCTGGTTCTTGGCAGGTCGTGCTGTGATTTGTTATGATATCACAGTATTCCATGTTCATTTTTTAATGTCTATCTATTTCATAAGTAAACCTGGATAGTATAAAGAGTGGGCCAAAAGTAGGCTTATACTTAGTAGGTACGCACTTTACATTTTTTACATTTACTGGTATATGTGTTTGTTACAATCATATTTGTTCAATACTGTTTATATAGATTTCCAAAACATAGATTAGGGATATAGAATACTGGTTTGGAATTATTGTTCGGAAAAAAATTATTTCTAAAATGTGAAATCATTAGTGGAAACAACTGTAAGCCTTCTTTTGGCCCACTCTGTATATCCTGATGTGATATAAGGGATCAGACTTGAGGAGGGAAAGGATTCTGATCCTTGCTGTCCGACATCCTAGACCTAACTCAACTCTCTGCGCTGTCACGTGGCAGGATTAAAATGGCCACTGCTCTATCCAGTGTGGAAAATGAGGATGTTGGAGGTCTTCCTGAGGTAAAAGGATATTTATCACCTTGACTGATGGAAAGCTCCAGCACCCACTATCGGGATGGGGTTGCTTGGGGTTACACCAGTAAAGATTTCCAGCGCAGATTTTCAACAGCCTCGTATCGGTCTGGGAAGGAGGACTGAATCAAGTGGGAGCTTCTATAGCTGTCCTTGCTTCCTTCTGGCCTAGTATGTCCACTCCTGCCCCTCTACACCCCTCAATCTCCCCGCCATCTCAAAGCTTGAGATTTCATCTCAGAGCTTCTCAGTGTGGAATTTATTGTCCTCGGCGCCTTCTGACTTTTAAGCCAGTGTGAGAGGCCACGTCATGAACATACTGTTCCCCTGGGTAAAGAACATACTGTTCCCCTGGGCTTCTGACTTGGGCAGAGGGCATTTCCAGAACGTTTAACAACAGCCATCCCCATGGCAGTCCATGCTAGGTCAGTGTTGTGGCCCTGATGTATTAGGCTGTTCATATACAGTATTTGTGCAAGGGATAGCCATATCCTTCAGCTCACAAAAGATAAAATATCCATCCAGGACTGATGCATGGAGGTCTACAAGATCTGGGAAGAGGCATAGCTCAGTGGGTGTGCAGAACTTTTCCCTATATAAGGCACCACACTCAACCTTCTTCATTTCAAATTGGATGATCTCACACTGCTTGGCTCAGGGTCGAACTAGAGGTGAATTGAAGTGCATTCTTGCTTCTATGTCTTGTTTCTTTCTTTAAACCCAACAAGCCTTTTTCTCCCTCTCAATCTCTTATCAGAGAGACGATATTTCAGTTCCCTCAAAGGCAGTATTTGGTTTTCTTGCTGACCCTCTAAGCCAGTGATTTTCAATTTTTTTCATCTCACAACACATTTAACAAGGCACTGAAATTGTGTATTCTATCTACAGTATTTATATACCACTTTTCAACTAAAAAGTTCACAAAGCGGTTCATAAGGAAATGAAAAAATTAATAGTTAATGAAATTAATAATAAAAATTAATGTATTCACTCCTTGCCTTTATGTCTGCTATCATAAGAAGAGTCCCAGTGGATTAGGACAGCATCCTTTATCTCACAGTGGCCCAACAGTTGCCTCGGGGAGCAAACAAGTCAATAAGAGACTTACTTCTGTCAAAATTATCGGCATTCTCTAGCAGCCGACTTTTAAAATCTGGAGATTGCCCAATCATATCATGGCTTATAATCTGAGATGGACTTTTCCTTACCATACATACCTCTGATCCTTGTTGTTATGTAAGACTCACTGAACACAATGGGGCTTACTTTAGAGTAGACATAGTTAGTTTGCACCCTATGTCATTAAGCAGACATTTATCCAAATTTAGTGCCTTTATTGTATACTGACCCTCGCTGCCAGACATTTGCTGGCTGCCCTGGAGATTGCCTCTTGTATTACTATTAGCTCTTTTTATAATGAGTAAGAGAATTTGTATTAAGAGATTTGTATTTTGTACGAGGTATTTTTATTAAGAGATTGCATCTTTGTTGTGTAAAACAAACCTGACTGTTTAATTAAAATCCTCTTTGTTGTGCTCTGATCATTGTCATATATGCAGTCCATCAGTAAGCAAAAGGTTGTTAAACTGTGCATGCCTGTATTACCAAACCATCAAACATTTAAACTGCTGCCCCACTGCTATTCTTGAATGTCTCAGTGATTTTCAACTTTTTTTCATCTCATGGCACACTAACAAGGCAAAGAAATTGTCAAGGCACACAAATCAGTTGTTTTTACCATTGACAAGGCACACCAGGCTGTTCAAATCCCCTTATTTTCTTATTAATAAATGGCTTTGCCCAAACTCCCATGGCACACCTGAGGACTATCTGTGGCACACCAGTGTGCCACGGTACACTTGTTGAAAATCACTGGTCTTACTTCTCAGGGAAGTGAGAAGCATGTAGAAAGTAGATGTGAACCACTTATAGGATGAGGCTTTGAGTGATACTGTATACAGTGGTACCTTGGGTAACGAATGCCCTGGGTAAAGTATGTTCCAGGTAAAGAACATACTGTTCCCCTGGGCTTCTGACTTGGGTAGAGAAGCTGATTTGGGTAACGAAGGCCGGCTGGCAGCTCTTTAAAGTTTGAAGAGCTGCCAGCCTGCACTTGTTACCTGAATGAACAGGTCAGGTAATGCAGGTCCATTCCTCTGGGGTGGGTGGGAAGGTGCTTGGGGGGACTGGGGGGACTTCTGGGCATGTGGGAAGGTGTTTGGGGACAGTGGGGGGGGGAGATATAGGCAGCCATTTTAAAAGTCTGCATTCCAACCCCAGGCTCCCTGTGGAACTTTTGAAGAGGCTGGAGAGGGAGGCTCTCCAGGACATCTCAAGGGGGATGCTCATCCCTCCAGCTGGCTCTGCAGGGAGCCAGGCTTTTAAAGTGGCAGCCACTACTCCCAGCTGCCTGTATCTCCCCCCCCCCCCGTGTCCCCAAACACCCTCCCACCCACCCCCCAAGACCCCCAGTGGGGCTTACTCCCAGGAAAGTGTCTAGAATTGCAGATTCCTAACCATGCCTACTCAGAAGTAAGCCCCCATTGTGTTCAACAGGTCTTACTCCCAGGAAAGTGTCTAGGATTGCTGATTCCTAACCATGTCTACTCAGAAGTTCGCCCATTGTGTTCAATAGGTCTTACACCCAGGAGAGTGTCTAAGACTGCTGATTCCTAATCATGCCTACTCAGAAGTAAGCCCCATTATCTTCAATAGGTCTTACTCCCAGGAAAGTGTCATAAGGATTGCAGCCTTCTAAGTGTCCTTAGGATTGTGCCTTTAGGACTGCTGCCTAAGTAGACTTCATAGGATCATGCACATTGAATGCATGTTTTGAATTCAATTCCAGTGTTTTGTCATCATTTTTACATACAGTTACTATTTTTATATGAATATTTTTCAGGTTGTGTAACCAATGATCTGAGTTTCCATTATTTCCTATGGGAAAATCTGCTTCACGTAAAGAATGTTTCACGTAACAAACATGCCTCCGGAACGGATTAAATTTGTTACGTGAGGCGCCACTGTATTCACTAGGTTCCCATTTTCTCTTGATGCTCTGCTATGGACTTTGAGCCCAATCCTATCCCTGTATACTCAGATGTAAACACCATTATAGTCAATGAGGCTTACTCCCAGATAAGTGAGGCTTACTCCCAGGTAAAGTACAAGAATCTAGGATTGCAGTCTCAGAACCTTCCCACACACGTTATTCTGAAATACAGTGACATGCTCTGCTTGTGCCTGCAGTGAGCTGCTTTTTCTTTCCTCCTGACTACATCTTTTCCTTCCCCTGCTTAGCAAATCTTAGCAAGGCAATGAAATTTACTCTGAGTGGAAGTTCAGGAAAGTTCCTGAAATAGATTTGTTGTAATTGAGTGTCTTGGTTCTTTTTTGTTGTGAACTTTCCTCTGTCTGGACTTTCATCAATTTTAATTGCTGCGCAGCTTCTCCATTTGATTTATTGTCTTTGAAGGGCCCTGAGATCAAGCGACTGAGAAGAGAGCTACACGATCTTATTTCTGTACTTCCTCCTTGTGAGTGGTTCATCTTCTGAATTCTGAAGCTGATAAAGGCTATAAAGACAGGGAGCTCATACCTCAGCAGTCAGCAATGAATTACCGTACATTTCACAGCTTGATGTGGCCAGTATGGCTCTGAATGTTTAGTAGGGAGGCAGAATGCAGTGAGTTAAACCCTTGCAGACTGAGTGCCTATGGCTGCAATCCTATGCACTCTTTCCTAGGAGTAAGTCTTGTTGAACACAATAAGACTTATTAGTGGTGGGCTTCAGGGGGTTCTCACAGGTTCTATAGAACATTTTGCTAATGAGCAACATAGAACCTGTTGTTAATTTATTTGAATACCACCACTGTGCATATAGGTGTCCCTTGAAATCAATTCATTTCAACAGTTGAAAAAATTGATATAAAGATGCACCTCTAGGTTTTTTGCTCCTCCAATGCTCCTAATGGAATAAGGTTATGACTCAATACATGCAGATGTTTGATTCTGGGACTCCCTGCTGAAACCAGAAAAATGTTAAATAAAAGCAATTTTAAAAATAACAAACTGTACCCCTTTACAATTGTTTAAAAACAGCTTTTTTTACTGTTGTAGAAAAGCAGTCACCAATTAAAAACACAAAGGACCCTATATCTTTACCTAGCTCAGCTGAAGAATGGAATGATTGTTTACATGACTACCTCTCTACAACTGTAGAAAAACAATTTTTAAAATTATAATTTACGTGTTGAGTCAAATCAGTGTATAAAATAATCTGTAACAAAGTTGGAGCTGTAGTTAGTATAAATCCTTTGCAGGCCACATAGACAAATAATGCTAGATTTAGAAACTTGGTACTTTTAGTGTATACCCAATCTTTTTACATTCTTTCTAGTCTTCAAGGCCACAGGTCCAACTTTATTATTTTTATCTTAGTGTAATAACTAGCCCCTTTATGCACTTTATGCTTTCTTAATGCTCTTGTTAATAGGCGAAGAGCAGCAAAAGCTGATTGCTATGCACTGCTGCTTGATATAGTCTAAACTCCAACAGACCTTCCAGGGAGGAGGCATCAAGAGACACTGGATCGAAACAGCTGTATAAAGAAAACTACTTGTATTTCTGTTATTATTGATCTAATAATCAGTGATAACACTGAAGCTCCTCCAAACTCAGAAAAACTTGAAGAAGTTGGGAGATTCTCAGGAGCAGCAAGCTTTGATGTAGCACCCAGGGCTGCTGTAGGAATGGATCATTTGAAAAGTCCAGATGTATAAAATGTGTACTCCTACATATCTGGATATACAATCCTGTTCAAATGGGAGCAAAACTATTGGAAAATTTTATATTCTTTTAACCGCCTCTGCCCACACGCCTTACAGGCAGCCCCTTTATGTTCCATGTATACATCCATGGACGCAGATGGGTTAAAATATAGTCACCTGTCCTGTATGGATTTGGACAGAATGAGTTCCTGCAGTAGAATCATCTGCATGTCTATTCAGAAGTCAGCCCCAGAAGTAAACTCCCACCTATCATTCCCCAGCAGCCTTTATGACTTCCTATGGACCTAGGTCAGCTCAACTGCTGGTGTGGAACCAAATAGTGTCATGCAGGGTTTTCATATTCATGATGGATGTTACATATTTGGTATAGGGTTACTATAGCTAATTTGATGAACTGTCAACCAAAGTCCATTCTGCAGACCCTCATGTGAAAGAAGGTGATTGGAAAGCACCAGGTATTAGTTATTATATTGAATTCTGCAGGGTGATAGCATCGGGACCAATTCTCTTGGCCTCCTTTTCATGCTTGTTGAGTTTCTGCTTACAGAAGCTGTGTGGAGAGGGAGGGAAGTGCTTTGGTCTTAAATTTTTAATGATTATATGCAAAATATATTCTGTGTACTTTGAAACACTGATACGAATAGGCAGCAAACATTTTCTAACTGCTCGTATCCGGTCAGCCTGGTGTTTACATAAGATGGCAAGCAACATTAGAAGTTGTCTTAGACAGAACCAGATATTCCTTCCTCCTTAATTATAAGCTATGCTCCAGCTGCAAATTAAGTAGAAAGCAGTATTTCTGCACAGTCTTTTATTAAAAACAGTTGTTTGCTTTTTGATCTGCAAATATTATTAACTGTAATTATGATGCTCTGTTGCATCCCAAAACAGAAGAGATGGCAGGCAAATGAGGAGAGTGACATTTTGCTGTGTTTTGCAGTGGTTGACTTTGAGCACAACCCTATGCATACCTACCTAGAAGTAAGTCCCATTAAAATCAATGGGGCTTACTCCAAGGCTAGGATTATTCTCATGCCTCATGCTGGTTGTCAATGGTGGTCGATGTTTTGCAAGAGAGGATCTGTCAGGACCATCACATTTGCATGTGACAGCTAATTGTTCACCCAAGTTCTAGTTATTGATCAGACATCTAATTAAGTTTCTTTTCATTTGCTGTGGTACCACATGGCCTGCAGACAGAGCAGTAAGTCTGGAAGGGAATTATCATGGGAAGACTATTAATGAAAAGTGCGATGCTCAGAAGATTCCAGCCTATCATCTCTAGATGATAGACGAAATTACCATTAATGTGACATGATTATCTTATGAAAGCACTGCCTTTTCGTCTGCAGATGGAAAATGGCTTTTTGGATGTTTACCCTACAATCCAGAGTAACTACGGGAGCACATAAGGGACTTTACGTGCACCCGTAGTTACTGCACCACCTAGTGAAATCCTATGGGAAATTCATATTGGAATCCAGAGCAAATTGTTCTTACACCAGAGCAAGGACTCCCCGTAGTTACTCAGGATTGCACACATAGTCCCACTGAGTTCAATAAAAGGTTGGTGAAAACTGTCATACCTTCCAAAAAACACCATCTATGGCTGCACCTGCTGGATTTCAGCTTGTCACAGAGCTGCCAAAATACACAGGAGATTGAAATAGAAAAAAATGTCATCTCAATTTCTGATCATCTCAATTTATCTGACATTTAAGGGTCAGAAGTGTCTGCCTTAAAATGTCAGCATGGGAAACTGCAGAGTATCATTCTTTCCTATAGGAAAGAACTTGCCAATATTCCAATTTCAGTTGTTCAGAAAGGACACCTGGAGCAAATATCCTGTTCGGTGAGGTGGACAGGTGAGCATCAAGCTGGGTTCTTTGATCAGAAGATATCTCTTCTCCATAGCGGGATGTTCCAGGTGGTGGAAGTTGCACAGAATGCTTTGTCCCACTTCTGGGTTATCCAGTATACTTGGAGATCTTGCCATCCCAGTTCTGCTGCAACACAGCACCTCCCAAGATAATCTGTTAACCTCCTGGGATTTGTTAGCAACCAGCAGGGAAAGTACCGTATTGCAAAGATTGTCATATGCCCTGAAAAACCAGGGACAATTCTGATTTTGGGGGATTGCTTTCACAAGTGGGACAGAGGATCCTATCCCAATTTTGTGGAAGAGAATTATGGCATCCCTATGCATCACATGCAAATGTCACATGTGCATTTTAGCTTGCTGTATATTGCTTTTTTTACTTGTTGCCACATACAAGTTTTTAGAATTATTATGATGCTCTGCACTGATTTTAAATAATTTAAATCTTAACTGTTCATTTTATAATTTTATGCTGTATTTAATGTATTAGTGTGTAAGCCACCTTAAACTTTTCAAAAGATGGGGTATAAACATACATACAAATAAATGTGACCATGCATAGCTATGTCATTCGCTACAAGTGATGTCTCTACTGCTTAGAGATCCCTCAAGGTAAATGCTGAAGTTTCAAATATATTGTGTATTCTTATTGACAATGCAAGCCCTGTTCTATATTACTCCTGATTTTAAGATGCCCTTTAGTGTCCTGTGTTGATGACTTGGAAGAGTTGGAAGAGTGCTTTGAATTTGTCATGCTTTGCTTCATCCTTGAGGCTTATGTCACCCATTGCTTATTTTCAGGGCTTTAAAAAGCCTATCAGCTTGAAATGGTTGCAGAGAGATTACTTTTATGTGGAATCTTTCTGCTCCAAATCATACTCTTCTGTCCTGGTTTGACATCACATTGCCAGTGGGAAATGGTTGAGTGGTCTTGGAAGAAGAATCTGCTTGATGGCAAATGCAAGAAGAATACTGTATACTGTATGGGTTTAGCAAGTCGGGTTGTCAGGTTAGGTGCCTCCAAACACCATAGTCCTAAAGTGAGGATTGTGATGTTGCAGGACGGCCAACCTTTGAAAAACACAGAGGAAATCAAGTACTGGGGTAGAGTTAATGGCAGTCCACAATGATCTGAGATTATAGCCTTTGTCATCCATTTGCCTAAGAAAAATGTTGGAGAAACGGACACATTTGGGGAAAACAGCCAAAGCTGTTCATAGATAGAAGCATGTTTACTAGCCAGAAACTGACAGGTTATCTTTTCTTATGCCCCCTGTAGTATTATCATGAGCCACCGATGTGGTACCATGAGAAAATTTACCTTTAATGTTCCTTGGGGACCTTTACCTTGAAGGTACCTTGATACTTCGAAAATTTACCCTATAGGTACCTATGACCTACACAGTATGGTGGGGTCCATTTGATCCCATTGTAAATTTGAAGGAAAATCTTTAGGTTTTTTCTTCAAATAACTTTATATATTAAACATCTGTATTAAAATACTGATAAACAGAGGCATATTTGTCTTAGGAACTTTCAAATAACTTTCACATGTCCAAAATCCAAATAACATTGGACATGTCAGGATTTGTTGCCTTGCCAGGATAGCAGCAAATGTGAAACCAGAGCTGGGAAGCCAAATAGGAACAGGATGCCAACAGGATGTTCAATGGAACCTACTTCTGAGTAGACTTGCATAGGAATGAGCTCTCAGAATTTTCTTACTCCCATAGATTTAATTGGCATTATACACATAGGTGTTTTCAGTTAGCCAAGCGATTATACTGCAGTGCTACGCAGGTGCTTTCCCATGCAGCAAATTCATCTGACTTGGCCTGAGAAGCAAAACACTTCATGTGTATGTTTCTCAATGGTGTAGTGAGGGAGGTGCAGGGGTTGCATTTGCACCAGGCTACAATCTTTAGGGGGGCTACAAGCTGAGCTTGACACTAGTGACAAAAATTGTGAAAAACGGGGTATGTATGAATGATAATACCATCGTATTCCAATGTGTTAAAGGGGAATGGCAATTTTCCAGTTCCCCTAGTGGATTGCAATCCACCAGTTTGGGAACCTCTGGTCTAGAAACGGGTATCTTATTTTGTCCAAGCTCCTTTAATGCCTCTTGCCAAAACAGGACTTGTGCACAGCCTGGGCTTTTTGGCCTAGCCGTGGTTGAATGGTTAGAAAGGGAGTTGAGTAGATAGTCTGGTCCCCATTTATTCACAGGTCCAGAACAATCCTTGAAAATTGCTGTCCTTGACAATGAATGACTTAAGGAAGTAGACTCTTGAGAATCCAACAATTCTTTCTGCGTTTTATGGTATAATATAATATTTAGGTAGGAGTGAATTACATTCTAAGCTTTTATCTTGGAACGCTGATCTTAAATGCTGAGTGGAACGAACCTTGATTCAACAAGACATTACTCATAGGAGAACGTGAATAGAGAGAGAAGGGAAAGAGAGAAGGAAATAGAGAGAAGGAAAGGAGATTGCACACAGAGCAAGAAAGTGACAAACAAAATGGTTCTTCGTTTTGTTCATGAAATTACTGCTATCACTGCAACATAAAAGGCAATTTTGTTTACACCTGTAATTCTTGATAATTGAGGTGAGGCAACATGTCATAAACAACCATTGGGGCAGGGGAGAAAGAGGGAAAGAATAGCTTTGAGATTTAAATAAAGTACAAGTTCCACCCTGCACGAGAATCCCAACTTTTTTTGGTATCACCCAGTACTTTCTGGGTGAACTCCACCCAGTACTATAGTTTGGAACATATCGTATAATGAATAAATGTTGCATCAAGTTTTAGTATAATTATTTTATACTAATTTTAATTGCGAAATTTTGAATTTTGGTTATAATTTTAGCTCTCAAAATATTGAATAACCAGTGAAGAGCAACATGGGTCAGATTCACCCTGCCAGTATTCGATGCTATAATTTGAATTTACAGAAAAAATGAAAATACAAAACATTCATGCTTTTGGATTTATAACTGTCTAATTAGCAGTAAAAAGTTACAGGTTCTTCTCAAATAAAAAAAGCAGGCCTCTGTCAGTCTTGAAAGACTATGGTATCGTGCTCGGCGCTGCATACGCTGCATGCGAAGCACGAAAGCCTGGGTTAGATTGTTATGGAGGATAGGCTGTTACCCAAGCAGCAAATCCCCCCTCTCCACACCACTGAATTAGTCCAATGGAAAGGCAGAGCCAATACAATTGAATCCAGCTGGCGTCGCAGATCTGGACTAAGGACAGGAGCTCACCCTCTTGTGGGGCCACTTATCGAACCCTGGCCTGCTGGTTAACAGCACAGTGTCTTAGCCACTTATCAAATAATAATAATGAATTCCATAAAAAACAAACACAAACTTCCTACTGGGTGAAATTCACCCACTTGGAATTCTAAGGGTTAAATTCCATTGAGCACATGGGTGCACACATTACCCCTAACATAAGGGGGGCAGCTCTTCCCTCATAGTTACTTAGGGAAGATCCCACCAACCCTACACACCTGTCACTGTTCATGGCAGCTGAGAACAGGGAGGGGATTTGGTTTGGTGCCCTTTTTTCTCAGCATGAAATGAGAGGAACACAGTGGTGTCACCAGGGTGGTCCGGGTGGTGAGGTCTGTACTGGGTGACGAGCCCAAGAGTGGAGAAGCGCACTGGGTGACTTAAAAACTTAAAATCGCACATAACTTTGTTATGGTGCGCCCAACCACATCAAGTCATATACCACTGGATTTGTATTGAAGAGCACCTTCCTATCAAACATTATGGCCAAAACCCTAAAAATTAAAACAAAATTGAACTCTACGGAAAGTGAAAGTGACCCCTACTGCAGCTTTATTCGCAAGTAGGCAAATGTGCCGTAGTTCATTGGAAAGGGCTGAGAGGAATCTAAGGACACCAGAATTGACCTGATCCAATGAACACAGCCCCCACAAATCACCCCAGAAGTAGGTCCCTGATGATTACATTAAAATTCATTGAATGTGAACTGCACAGCTGTGTTTACTGGTGAGTAAGCATGCATGCTTTGACAGGAGTGGAAGGTCTTTCCAGGAGAGGACAAGACTTCCAATTAGGGACATTACTAGGGTGTTAGAAAGGAGGCACCCTTGAAGGGGGTGGCAGCATGTGAACTAAATGGCTAAAATCATGGTTTGTAGAAATAATTGCATCAAGTTATACACCTTTGAATGAGCAATTTACAGCAGAATACAGTGGAACAAACCACTTTATTAAAATGTATGGCTAAAAGAACCAGTGGAGGCCAGGCTGGGCAATGGCACATAACCACGCACACCATTCATATTGTTGCCCTGCCCAATGTGTGGGGGTGACGCGCTGGCCTCCCGCACCGGGTGATGTTCACCCTCTGGAGGAACGACTCCAGAGCTTCTCCTTTGCCTCCCAATAGAGCAGACATCAGAGTCCAGAGTGCTTTGCCTTGTTGTCTGCTTTTGCATCTGAGATGGGCTCTTTTGCCCCTGCATTATCACAGATCCTCTGCAGCAGTGTAGGCAGAAACAGGGGTGTCGTTGTAAGAAATGCTCTATGGAAGGCCATTTGCAGAAGGGCAAGAGAAGACAGTGATAAAGAGCCACTACATGTGTACAAGAAACACCCCTCCAGAGCCTGCTGTTTGTCCCCATTTTTTTAGGGGGGATAGACAGACATGGGCAACATTTAACGACGGTACAGTGCAACAAGAACTTTTCCCACTCTTGTGTTTTTTAAGCATATTTTATAACACAATGATCTGGCAAACAAATATTTTTACAGCAAATTTCCTCCCTCTCCCACTGTTATCTTTTGTATCCAGTATGAAATAAAAGCATTTTGAGACAAAAATACCAAGGTATTTGGAAAGGTGTAGGTGGTCTACAGAACATTTTGAATAAAGGGTTAGACACATAGCTTGTTAGATGAATTAGCACTTGCTTGAACTGGCAGAACATTTGTAACTACTAAATTGGGAACAAGATTGTATTGGTAATTGTTGCCGGTCTTTCTACTATTTTCCTGGTTTTGGGATGGGATGAGTAGAGGTTGGGCAGAGGTGGGGGATCGGCAGCTGTAACCACACACCACCGCCATGATTCTAACCAATTTCTGATTTTATTAGCTAACACGCACAGACAAAGACAGAACATTAAACTGAGCCAGTGGGGTTCTTAGAGAGGGGGTAAAACACAGAAAGTCCAATCCTATCCAAACTTCCAGCACTGATGCAGCCTCAGTGCATCCCTGATGGAAACAAATGTTTCCTTATGACATTTGTGTTGAGTCAGATCCATGTATTAGAAAATCAGTATATAACAAGGTTGCATTGGTACTCCCATTTATTGATCCTGAGGTATAGCAGCAGTATAGCTAGAAGGAGGGCCATGTTTGATGAGGTCTTTGTTGGTCATCTCTGGAGGGTTCCCCTAGGTGACCTTGCATCTTTTGCTCAGACTACCCTAATGTACAGAGTTGTTGAGAGGATGGAAGAGTAGGAACTTCGGATTCTATCAAACCACTTTCACCACATTCATCATTCACATTGGATTCTGTTCTAGAGCAATTCCACACCAACTGTAACGGGTAAATCTAGTGGAAATTCTTGTTGAGAACTGAGTTAGTAACCTAGACCTTGCTGTTGTTTCCTCTTAGGCTGAAGGACGACCTATTGGTTTGTTTCATTTTTATCTGTAGGAAAGATCAAGGCCACATTGCAAGAGAGGAAGACCGCAGTGGCAATACAAGACTCAATATACTGCAATCCTCATTTCAGCAAATATATGACACTTACCAGAGGAACAGAGTTTTATGGTGCAGTAAGAGGATTGCAGTGAACACTGACAGCTGTAAAGTCCAACCGCTTCCACAATCTGTTGCTTTTCTGGCATTAAGCAAGAACGAGGCTATCCAGTGAATAAATTGGAGAGATTTGTATTCTGAAATTGAAAGAGGACTCTTCCATAGAAGAGAACTGAAGCTTTAAAAAAATGACACCATTTGATGTTGCAGGTGTTACTAAAATAGCAAGAACTGTGTAAGGTCAAATGCAACAAATGGATAACATATACAGAATGATATTATAAGCAGTGATCTTAAAAATTGTGTTATGAGGAACTTTGCTCAAGCTGGCACACTCATAGTGAAAAGTAAATGGCCTTGTATCAATATTTTGTTCTGAGAGCCAGGTAGCACATGCTCAGAGTCATGCTCACACAAATCCACGTAATGTGTGTATATGCTCAACTTTCAAGCATAGGCTTTGTACATTCATTTGTAAAAATACCAAGCAAAAATTTGAATACCTTGGAAACTGAGAATCCACCAGCCAAAACAAAGCATAGTCAGGCCATGAAAACTCTTCGTTATGTCAACCATAGAGGACTGGGTACTCTGTAAAAGTCTCATACTATCTGGGGATTTAAAATTATAGCTAGAATTGTGTTCAAGAAAAACAATTAAGCTATCATTAGGAAAAGTTTAATATGCTGTATGCAAGAGACACTAAACACACATTTTTACTGATTTTTTTCTTGTAATTCATTTATCCTACAATCCAGAGTAACTACGGGAAGACATAAGAGGCACTTACTCTGGATTGCTCTGTGCATTTCCCATAGGTTTCCCATAGGTGAAATTGCATTAATGAACAGTTGATAAATTACCTCTTAACTGGGTGAGTTTGGCTGTGTCTCTCATTTTTAATGTCATTTCCTGCTTTATGTCCCCCCTCAAGTGGGTTGAAAATGGCCATTTCTTGTTCCTGTTTGTGCCTTAATGAAATCGCTGAATAATTATTTTATTGTTCATTCGTGCATCATTTGTTAGGCTCATTTTCCAGTGTCTGATGGCTGTTAGTCCTGACTTTTACCCAGGCAATACAGCAGGCCTCCGTCAGTCTTGAAGGACTATGGTATCGTGCTCTGCGCTGCATACGCTGCATGCAAGACACGAAAGCCTGGGTTGGATTGTTATGGAGGATAGGCTGTTACCCAAGCAGCAAATCCCCCCCTCTCCACACCACTGAATTAGTCCAATGGAAAGGTGGAGCCAATACGATTGGATCCAGCTGGCGTTGCAGAGCTGGGCTAAGGACAGGAGCTCACCCTGTCTTGTGGGGCCGACCCGAGTCTCGAACCCTGGCCTGCTGGTTAACAGGCACAGTGTCTTAACCGCTTGCGCCACCCACAGCCCACAAATAACAACAAAAATTTCAAATGTGTCTAATTCACCATACATATAGATACCGTGATGAGATGTCCAGTGCACCAGTGCACAAGGTGATTTAATGCAAATTTTTTCACAAGTAATATCCAGGCAGTGGTGGTTCATTATTTTTGGGTGTCTAAGGTAAAATATCAAAAGCTACTCTCTCCACTGCTTGCCACATCTTTTCATGCCCTGCAAACCACCACCTATCACAATTGCAGAACAAAGAACTATGTACTTGGCAAGCTGCACTTGAAAAAAAATGTGGGAATGGAGCAGAACTGGAAGTATAGAGGACAGTAGTAGGTTAGAGTGTATCCTATGAGATTGTCTGACGAGTGAAGCTCCACTATATAGCTCCACTATTTCATTGTGTGTAAGCTTTACCCAGGGGTGGGATTCAAATAAATTAACAGGTTCTATGTCCTAATAACGTAAATTAACAACAGGTTCCATGTCCCATTAGTAACCAGTTCTCAGAATCAGGCGCTCATTAGCAAAGGGTTCTATAGAACCTGTGAGAACCCCCTGAAGCCCACCACTGTTTCTATAGCATATGTTTCTTATTGGAGACTTTTCCCCTTGCTTTTTCTCATTAAGCTGCATGTTCAACCCAAGTGGGAAAGCGGACCATGAGGAGGGAATGAGTGCTTGCCATTAGGTGTCACTAACTGGGTGAGTGAGAGATTTCAGCCTCAGAGACCAAGCCTTGCATGTCCACGCTGAAGTGGGCCCTATTAGAGTCAGTGGGGCTTACTCCTGTGTAAAGGGGGCAATGGAAAGGAGCCTCAGAGACCAAGCCTTGCATGTCTTTTTCTATTTTGTATTATATTACAGATTTGTGATCATTTTTATATGAACATTTTTGGGTTGTAGAACAAATCATCCGAGTTTCCATTATTTCTTATGCGGAAATTTGCTTTCATATACAAGTGCTTTGGATACAAGTATGTTTCCAAAACAAATTCTGTCCACAAACCAAGGTTTTACTGTACCACTTTGGATAGGTCTGAAATGTCAATGACTGAGGATCAATGCCTCTGCTAAGAGAGTGTGGCCTTGATGTCAGAATTGCACTATCAGTTCAACTCTCTGCACAACCTGTTTGGGAATGGAATACAATATATATCAACCATAAAACCAGTTTGTAGATTTTAAATCAGTTTTGGTAAAGGAGAATGCAGAATTGTGACACCCCCAGTATGCTGGTCTTTGTAATAATAAAGATGATGGCGGTGACACTCCCAGGTCAGCAGAGGAATTATACCAGGGTTTATGCTGGCTTAAATGAGCATTAGGATTACAGCCTTAGTGAGTGTGTATGTGTGTGCATTTGCACATTGGTTTTTGTCTTCCTGTCTGCCTGCCTTTACTGGCTACTTTATACACATATACTTGTGGATATATGTGTATCTATATTTCTGACAGAAGCATAACAATTTGCATCTACCAGCTACTCATACTTCATGTACATTTGTGGCCCTTTATATTAGTAGGAAAGAAGCTCTTTGGATAAACTGTATTCCCACTAAAAATGTCACAAACCTGAAAATAAAATTGTTTTAAAATCAAGCAAATAATCTTATTAACAAATTTTACACTTGAAGTGCTTGGAGATTACACAGTAATAAAACTGGATATTAATTAATCTCTGCTCGTTACTTTCCTCATTATCTAGCTAATCTTGAAGTAGCTTACTGCAGACTCATTTAGAAACCTACAATATGCATTAATGTGTTCATTCATGTGATTAGGCAGCATTAGTACTGATCCTAAAAAGTCTACTTACTATATGTGTAAATTTGTCTACAAATGTTGCCAGCAGAATTCATGCATAAAGCATGAGTTATGATAACAGTGAGACTTTGAGCACAATCCTAACCATGTCTACTCAAATGTAAGCCCCACTGTGTTCAGTGGGTCTTATTCCCGGGAAAATGTCTTTAGGATTGCAGCCTTTGTAGCATTTTCTTTGGCTTGTTTGATTTCATATGCACATTTATAAATTATGGTGGAAAAAAACAGATATGGCACTTAAATGTGCCCAAATCTGAACAAACAAGCATGCTAAAGAAAAATATAGATGGAAAGTACAATCCAATGTAAAACCCAGTATGGTGATACAGCAGTACCAAGGGGACACACATGGCTTCCCATAGGGGAGTTTTGACCTCCAGAGCCCTCTTTGGGGCAAAGGAACATTAAGGTTCAACAAGAGGTTCGCCACCACTATCCTACAAACCACTATCCTTCAAACTGTTATTTGTCTACAAATAACAAATTTTACCCTAGGACAGTGGTGGCGAACCTCTTGGACACTGAGTGCCAACTGACAACACTGGTGCCCAGCATGCATGCCCGGAACTCCAGGCGTGCACTGTGGACAAGGTGCACCCTAGCCCATTGTGAATGTCCAGCGCTCTGGGCATGCACAATGGGCACTCACCCCTCAGTTTGGCTCTGCTCTGAGTGCCCTTCCTGGCATGTGTGCCGTGGGTTCACCATCACTGTCCTGGGATAATCCCTTGTGGGGCCACTGCGACCCCATGAAGTAGTGGATGCAAATCATTTTTGGCCAACAATTTTATGTGCACCTGTGATGGTGGATCGTGCCTGGGAAGGGGATTGGATTCAGCAGACGCCACTGCTGACAAATCCACCCCATTCCTGCTCAGAGCCTGCCTTCCTGTCCCTGTCACTGCCCTGTTTTATCTACCCTACCTCCTGCCAATCCCTTCTTGCCCATCAACTCCACCTAGAGTTGGTGCTTGCTGCTTCTGGCAGCAGTCATCCCATGCTTTGAGATGTCATGCTTCCCAACAGCCAGAAAGTGTCAAGTGCTTCTGGAATGCTCATTCTGGGCACTGCTGGGTGCTGTTAGGATCGGGCTGATAGAGTATCAATTCAGTAATCACAGAAAATTTCTAATCAGGGGTGCAACATGTTTTTCTTCCTATACTTAACATTGAAGATGGACTGATCAACACCCAGCCCCAGCCCCTGGATCTAAAACAGTGGTCAGGGAACAGGGGTAAATTACTTCAAATGGGGTAAAAATGAAATTCCTGGGGGTTATGGAACAATATAGGGGAAGCAAGGGACACTAGAGAACGGATGGATGCAGGGGTTGGTGGGGGTAACGTCGGTGTATCAAGAGGGTAACATCGGCACATCTAAATATATTTTGGGATAAAAGGTAAAAAAGTTCCCTGACCCCTGATCTAGAAGAATGAAATTTGGGGTGCTTATCACTTCTGTGAGGTAAGGACCTACTAAGAACCACTTTGGTGCCAGGTGTTGCCCACTGGTGCTTGGTGCTGCCTGCTGTCCACTGGTGCCTGGTGCCCAGGAGAGATGTCCAGTGTCCATTGCCCGCAGGTGCCCAATGGTATTGGGCAGGTGCCCAATACCCCACTGCCCACCATTGCCAGCTGCCCAGTGCCAGATGGTAGCCAGTAAGGATGTCTGGTGCATGCTGGTGCCCAGTGGTTCCAGGTGCGTGGTGGTGCTTGCTGCCCACTGTCCACTGCATGGTGGTGTATGCTGGTGCCCAGTGGTTCCACTGTCCAATGCCTGCTTGTGATGCTGGTGCCTGCTGATACCTGCTGCCCATTGCACGCTGGTGCCTGCTGGTGCCTGCTGCTCACTTCATGCTGGTGCCCAGTGCATGGTTCCCCCTGTTGCCCGTTACTGCCCCCTGGTACCCTCTGGTGCCTGGTGTCCAGCTGTGGGCCCACAAATATTCTTGAAATTTTACTCCCACAGTGATGGGTAAATTCCACTAGTTTTAATAATTATGTAGCACTTGTGATCTTTCATTCATAGATGGCTGAAAAGTCACGTATAGCAGTGGTCAAGCATTTCAGCCTAGGACCCCCTTCTGAGGATGATAATCTGTATGGGACTCCCCGGAAGTGTGTCGTTAAAGGTGCCCAGTGCCAGTTTCCAAGATGGCTGCATCCAGCTTTTTGCAAGCCCCCTGAAATGAAGTTGCGACCCCCAAAGGGGTTCCTCCCCCCCATTCTGAAGATCACTGCCTTGTAGTTATTGTGTTCATTTCATAGACAAACATGTGAGCTGACTCTAGAAGATTTTACTGACCTAGAAGTTGCTGAGATTATGGAATCATGTTTCTGGATGAATAATTCACAAAGATTGGCAGTTGCAAAGTACGGTACTTTAGCGTTCTATGGGGATGTCCCAAATGCATATTACATTCAATACAGTTCAGGGATTAGCCAAACTCACTTGCCTCTTGTGGATATTAAAGCTTGTGTGCATACTGTTCTTGCAGTTTTGATCTCAAGAGACACAATCCGCTGGTTGTTGTCCAGGAAAGTCACATTGAAATGAATTGGACTAGTTTGAAAGAAACTTGCAATGCCCCACTGTAAGAGCAAATCACAGCACTGGTTATAGGTTTCCTTCCCTGATGGGTATATATTACCTACAGCTTGAAATGTGTCAGCAGCTTGATTTCATACATCTTTGCAACCTCCTGTAGACTCATAACTTTCTGCTCTGGTGATATAGTACAAGACTGGTAACTTTCTGTCAAAACACTCGATCTCAGCAGGGATATGTGGCACATGGGTGGCAGGTGAGGCAGAAACAGCCCACCAGATTTCTTTGAAAAGTGCTATGGCCTATGCGTTCCATGTTCAGAAAACATGGGTTGTCAGTGCTAATGCACCTTACATAGTTGTGTAATTTTGGTGGGGCGGTTCGACCTTACCCGCTTATGCCACCCAAAATGATGGTGTGTGTCAGAGAAGATCCATAGATGGCCCAGGGTTTACTGGAAGGTATAAATGTTTTATACTAACCTCCTTTTCCCCACCCTTCTAGATGTAGCATGTACCTTTTTGGCACGGCAGCATTGGCAGGGGAGGAGGATAATGGACAGGTTTGGGCCCTAATTGATGGTTATAGCTTAGATATATACAGAATATACAATATAAAGCATTATACAATGTCCCTCTGGAGCAAAACAGTGAAGGCTGACGTTTAAGGTGCCTGTGTGTATTACTTAGGAAAAGTAATACACTTTCATTTAGGAAATTTAGGGGAATGCCATTATGATTAATTTGATTAATTAATTTAAATATCCTCAAAGTGCCATTAACTGGGCAGCCTTCCAGCAGAATGCAAATTCTGCTAGCTACAGTGCCTGCCAGTGCAAGTGACATGGAGCTGATGGGCCAGCACTTCCTCCGGTGAGTTCAGAGAGGTGCAGCATAACTGATAGCTGTGCACACTGATAGCAAAGACCCTGTCTGCTGAAGCAAGTAAAGCAGCAAAGTGGCATGTGTATATGGTTTAGGGTTGCCATACGTTCCAAAAAACAGGGACAATCCCGGTTTTGGGGTATTGTGTTCACACACTGGCAAATGGGACAGAGGATTCTGACCCAATTTTGTGGAAGAGAATTATGGCAACCCTAATGTGACTGCAATCCAAACTTTCAGTTAGGCTAGCCTAACTGGCATAGGTCCTGTGCTGAAGTGGGGGTGTCACAAAAGTACTGTAAGACACTTGTGCATCACTTCTGGCGGAAGGTTAGACCAGTATACAGACATGTGCTTGCCTCCCTATATCACGATAGGAATGGGAAGAGCAATGAATTGTGCTAGCCTAGGTTAGGACTGCATGCCGTGTGTGTTGTGTGGATCAGGGCCTTGGGATCCTAAGCTGGGGCAGGGTTGGACAGTGGTGGCAATGGTTCTGCTGATAGTCTCCATTCAGTTTTGGCTCTGACATGCTTCCTTACCCCTACTCAGACTAAAATAGACATAAGCCTGAGTAAACCTAATGAGGCCTTTGTAAGAATGGACTCAGGTAAGGCTGCAATCCTAAAGACTCCTGGGAGTAAGACTCATTGAACACAATGGGGCTTGCTTTTGAGTAGACATGGTTAGGAAGGTGCTCTAAGTAAATGAAATGTTTACTTATCTCTCCACCTTTCATATGGTCTCTGGCTTCCCACAATAGGCTCCTGGGCCTGTTCCAGTGTTGCTTTACTCTGCAAGCAGCAGCCTACTATTAGCAAGCCTGGAGAACTAGTTTATCTCAGGTCATTTGCTTCCCCATTTCTGCCTCAGCATAATGACTTGTGGAATTTGTGTTGACAGCGTTGGAATAGTTCCCATTTCGGCTTCATCAGGCTTATGGTGTTGTCAGCTCTCACTGACGTGCCAGGGACAAAAACTGGAAAAACTATTTGTCCCAAACTGAATGCAGGTTGTGTGGAATTATGAGCAAGATCTTAACCAACTTTTCAGCACTGAGGCAACTCAAGGCAGCTCTAAGTTAAGGGAGTAAGGCAAGGGAATACTTCCCAAGATAAGGAAATTCCCTTTCCTTGAGGCTTCCATGAATGCCACCCAACTGAAGGATGCAGCATATGCCCATTTTGAGCAGATGTGTCAGTGCTGGAAAGTGGGTTAGGATTGTAAGGAGTGTAAACCACAAATGAGTTGAAAAGAGGTCACAGGCTGGTTGGCTGATTGTTATGGGCTCTGCTGGCTCATTATATTTGAAAATTACCCTTTCTTTTTCAATCTAAACCCCAGGATTGCTGGTTTGCCCAAAATGTCTATTCCTCATCCAGCTTTTTCTCTTTTTCTCAAGTATAGGCACTGAAACCCTTGAAATATACAAGTCTTACAGCAATCTGCCAAGGCAGGCACTTTCACAAGCACTTTGTGATATGCATAGGGACTGCGTGGCTGCTTTTTTAAGGAAGAAACAATAAAAAATCTCACTGGGCATAAGGCACCCATGGGCACCTCTGATGTGGTTCTTTTGATCCCAACCACAGTTTTCCTTTGTTCTATAGGAAATATTTTACTTCTCTGTACTTGACTGAATTTGTTGTACTAATCGGCACAGTGCAGGGTCATCTCAAGGATTCTTCAAGGGTTAATATCATTCCTTAGCTAATTGTCTTCTTATATAAATATATTAGTAAAATGTACCAGCGTTGCAGGAGTAAAATACCCCCTATGAGCCATTTCCCCATTGCACAACATCCCCCCATGTGCAGCATCCTCTTCCAGTGCATCTTCACTGCATCAGGCACCAGGTACCAAATTGTCTGAATGTTGATCAGCGTCTTCAGTGTTAAGGATAGGGCAAAAACACGTTTCACCCCTTTTCATCCCCTTAAGGGTTAAATTTCTCAACACCTGTTCTTGCTGGGTGTTGATGTTACATAAGGTACACCCTTCCCAAATTTCACACTTCTAAGGCTAGGGGTTGGGGCAGAGCATCCCTCAGTCAGGGATTCTTCAATGTAAAGTATAGGGAGGAAAACGCTTTGCGCCCCTTTTCACCCCATTCTGGTTGGAATTTCCAAATACTGGTTCTTAGTGTGTGCCTCCATTATGGAAGGAACACCCTTCCCAAATTTCATGTTTCTAGGCCCAGCGGTTTTGGCTGGGTGTTGATGAGTCAGCCAGTCAGTCAATGACTTCTCAGTTTTTATATCTATCTATCTATCTATCTATCTATCTATCTATCTATCTATCTATCTATCTATCTATCTATCTATCTAGGAAAGAGAGAGAGAGAGAGAGAGAGAGAGAGAGAGAGAGAGAGAGAGAGAGAGAGATTTATTCCATATACTTTTGCCTCCAAATAATTTTCTCTTTCCTCAAATAATTTTCCTTGCTTATTTTTACTTTTAGATTAGCCACACATTACAATAACTTCTAGAGTCTTTATGACATTTGGTAATGTTGATCTCCTCCTATGAAGGGTTTCCTTTTTCAAGGAAGGAAGGAAAAGACGGAGGGAGGGAGGATCATTCATTCAGGATGCAATCCAAAGGTGCTCTTGGGCTGGTGCAATTCCTTTGTGCCGACCCAGGGGTGTTGTGAAAATGCTGTAAAACACTTTTGCACCACTCCAAAGGGAGTTTGGTTGGCACACAGATGTGTACCAGCCTCCCCAAGGTAATGCGGGCACCAGAGAATACGCAGATTGCACTGGCTGAGTTTGGTGCATCCCACTACTGGAGGCTGAGGAGGGAGGCCCACAGAGGTCCCACTTCCCAATGAGGGACCAGTCCAGTGTGGAGATCACAGGGTGCCCAGACGTCCGGCTTTCCCCAGACTTCTCTGGTTTTCCTACCCTGTCTGGAGGTGTAGGAAAACCCCAGAGCGCCTCTGGAATTTACAAGCCATGCAAACAGCTCAGGTTTTGTGAGCTCTCCAGCTCTTAACCCTTTCAGTGCCTCAATCTGGGCAGAAATTGCAAGGGAGGAGCAGCTGCTCTGCCTGCCTCAGCCCAACAATTCAGGCTCTGCTCCATTTCCATACCTGTAAGGTAAATCCTGCCAGGGGATCTTCCCTCGTCCTTTACATCCTTGTCCTTCTGGCTCCCTACAGTTTGCTTTTGCACTCTGTACACTCTCAGGAGCACTGCTTATTTCTCTTGATTGTTCCAGATCCCACCTCCCTGATGCAGAGATGTCCTCCTTTCTGTCCCTCTCCCTGCTTGATATCTTGCTTGCTTGTGTGTATGTGTGTGTATGAGTGTGTTTGGGTCTGAACCACATACGTTGGAGTCACTGGCTTGTGTTATGCTACAAACAGGCTGTTGTCGTAAATTGAATTTCGGGTCTGTGACCGCAAATAAAAATTGATTGATTGAACAGTCTCTTTAATGTCTGGATTGAACAGTCTCTTTAATGTCTGGATCTGAATCATGCATTTTACAAGGTTTTCAATTTTAAAATGTTGAAATTAAGTACAGGAAAGCAGTATGAGTATTTTTGCTTTATTTTAACATGCCCTACATGTGTCCTACATTTTTAAGCAGGTAGGAATTTTGGCTTGTGGGTAGGAAAACTGGCCTTGGGGTTCAGGAATTTGGGGGCTGGCATCTGGTCACCCTGGGAGATCAGGACACCAGTAGTATAATGACGGGGGACCTCATAGTGTCCAAGTACTTTGGCCTTTGTATGTGGTGAGTGCCTGGTGAGCAGAGGGCAACCAGAAGTTGTGGAGGGGCTGAGGGTTCCTGGACCCCAGGACACTGGGGCAACCAGCGGTGGTGCAACCCTAAGGGAGCTTGAAAGCTGCCTGGATGTGACTCACATATGTATTTTGCATAGAATAAATGCACCTTTGGTTTGGGCCTCAGTGCTTTTCTTCTTCATTGGAGGTTAGCCAGGTATAGGTGTGAACCCTTCTATACATGTTACTCCTTGCATATTTGCAACTATGAAGAAACTCTGATCACAAAATGAAAAGGAGCCGGTCCTTTCTTAATTTAAGTGCTTCTTCATCTCATGTGCCCTAATTTTTTTTTAAATCTCCTCACATGGTGTAAAGATTGCTGAGTGTCTATGAGAGTAATATTCCGTGCAGCAATAGTCTGACCCATTTAGACCTCCTGCCTTGATCATCAGCCTGCATTCATGACATAGTATTTTACATTATAATTGCAGACGCCATAAAAGAAAGTGCACTGGAAAGAGAGTCAGAGGCTATGTCAAATTTTATGAAGGGACCTCTATTTCAGATGCCAAGTTTGGGATATGTCAGAATTCTCTTGAGACAGGTACTTTCAGAGTAGCATGACCTGTTTTACTTCACTGAATCCTGAAGTGCTTTTATCTGCTCCACAGCCCCAGAAATAAACATCAAAATGCTTCTGCAGCCAGAGATATGGAAAAGCTAATTGGTTTCAGTGTTTTAATTCCTTTTGCTTCTTTGAAGTCAACATTTAATTCCTCCCAGGTCCTCATATAGCAACATGTATTTGTTTCTAAATTGGTTGGTTAAGCGAGCAAGCAAGACTGAAGAAATAATTACATCCATTAGAGTAAGCAATGAGTTCAGTTCTAGTATATGATGAAAATCCATAAAATTCACAGCATCCGTTTATTAAAATTGGTTCAGTCTTTCAGTACCCCCTCCTGCCAATAGCTCATACATGCATATTGAAGCATTCTTCAGAAAGTCTTGTAAATTTATCCTTGACCACTGCTGGCCACCAGGAAATTATATATACTTTTTGGGAACCAAGAGTGGCTTTTTTCTGAAGTGTTTATAGAAAATTTTTCATCCATCTCCTTGCCTTCAACTCTTCAAATTCTCCTCTAGTTTAATTTTGTTGGGTGAGTTTTGTGTGTTGCCATCAGGCAAACGAACAGGTTACTTGGATCTCTGATTGGGTAACCAGCAGAAGTAAAACATTGGCAGCACAATTCTGTTGCAAAAATGCCTTGTCACTTTTGTGACACACCAGGGGCATCTCAAGGGACTTGCACTGGCCCAAGGAGTGCTCTGGATTGTGCTCCTAGTTATTTTAATGGGGCTCTAAAGGAGCTTGACATAACATCTTATCTGAAGGAGAAAGTAATAAAAATTTCAGAAAACCCTATCTCCCCCAAATCCAGAGTAACTACGGGAGCACGTAAGAGACTTTACGTGCACCTGTAGTTACTGCACCACCTAGTGAAAACCTATGGGAAATTCATACTGGAATCCAGAGTATGTTGTTCTTATACCGGAGCAAGGTCTCCCCATAGTTACTCTAGATTTTGCCCTTAGTCTGTCTTCTACTAGGGAGTTATAGACAATGTGTCTCTAGCTATATTTTTAGCCAGTTCAGGTGCTCCAATAGGTTCTAGATGATCTAGATCCCATTTCTGTCCAGCTTCATTGGCAGCTTGTCACTCCCCCAAATCCAGAGTAACTATGGGAGCATTTAAGAGACATTACGTGCACCCGTAGTTACTACACCACCCAGTGAAAACCTATGGGATATTCATATTGGTATCCAGAGTAAATTGTTCTTACACCAGAGCAAGGACTCCCCGTAGTTACTCTGGATGTTGCCCTATAATCTTTGATTTCCCTAGCTGACAATTTGGCTACGGGAATGTAGCCCTGTTGAGTCTTATGGATTTCTCAGAAGTGTTTGATATCATCAACCATTTGGACCACATTGAGGGTTTGAAGTCTGTGAGCAACCATTTCTGTTCACTGCAAAGTTTTAAGTTGATGCTGTGGGACCCTTTGCACTTGTGAATGTCCCTCAGAAGTTTAGTCTGTTCCTCATGCTTTTCAAAATCTGACACATGGTGTCCACTGCATCTGCAGGAGAGCTTTGGCCTTGAGAAGCCTCCTTAAAAATATGAACATTTGTTCACTTTCCATGTGATAAGTCAGTGGAAAGGGCATTTCTGCCCGGGATCTCCTTTCAAACTTACGAATACATCAAGGACCCTTGTCAAGCTCTCTGGGAAGTGATGTCAACCTGAAAGCAGGGTGACCAGATGCCCAAACCTCAAAAGGAGGACAAGGTCTTTGATTCCTCTCAGCCTGGCCTTTCAGGTGGACAATGGCACATTTGCCTACTCATGAATAAAGCTGTGATACTGGGCACTTTCACATAAAACTCAATGCATATTTTTGATTTTTAGTTTTTTGACAATGACTTTTGATAGGAAGGAACTATGTCAAAACCGATTTTCGCATTGGATTCTGCTCTTCAATACAAATCCAACAACATATGACATGATGGTGTACTGCACACCATTGCAAAGTTCCAAAATGAAGCCAAAATGGAGGACAATGAAGCCCTTATGGAAGATGCCTGGATATGAGGCTAAAAAAGAGGACAAATCAGGAACTTTCTAGTCATATAGTCACCCTGCCTGAAAGTGATGTCATGGCCAAAGGGACATCAAACTGGAAGTGACATCACTGTGGTGTCAGTACTCCTCCTACTTACTTGGAAATAAGTACCAGGAAAGTTATGTAGTGTAGTCTGAATGCCCCATCTTTTCCATCTCTAGTTGGAAGTAAGTTCCATTGTGTTCAATGGAACATCTGAGTAGACAGGCATGGGATTGGGCTCTAATTCCTTTGGAGGAACAACAAAGGGAAGAAGAGGAAGGGATTGCACCACAGCTGCCACTCCGAAAGCCTGGAGTGTATCTCTCTCTGCAAAAGATGGGGATGCTGGGGGTATATTTTGTCCAATTGTGGGGAAGGAGGGTGAGGCTGGACACATTCCAAGATGGCATTGCCAAGCTTTTTGTGATCTCCCTGAAAGGAGGTTGCAACCCTCCAAAGGGGTCCCAACCCCACTTTGAGTAACACTTATCAGATAAGTCAATTTTGACCTGTTCCAGGGACTGAAGAAATTCTCTAGGGGGTTCCAGTGATGGAACTTCACTAAAAGTTCAAGAAGCTTAAAGAGGGCAAAAGGGCAGAAAACTTATTCTAATGTTCATTTATCCTATATCCTATTTATCCGAGATGCAATAAAAGGGGCTTATTGTGTTATGGAAATATGAGTGGAAATATCAGGAAGAACTCGGAAGAGGCTTATGCAAGCAAAAGATATCTTTATTGGAGCTCCAGACTACAGTCGGACAGAGTTTCTGTCCCACAAAAGGACTGAGTCCCTTTGCACATTTGCACATACATTTTTATAGCTTAACTGTCACGTAGGCAACTTTTACATAAAGAGATTATTCTGTTTATGACAAGAGAAATTCATACAGGAAAAGATTTATCTCTGGAGGCTTCCTGGATGGTGAAAAGGAACAGAATGTAGGATTCGTGATTACACAATTCACAATGGAAAACATTCACTGTTATCTAGTACGTATAGGTTTTACATCTGGCGAGTCCATCCGGGCTTCCGTTCACACAAGAAAAAGAATTAAGATTTTTTTATTTTAATTTTATAATCTTTGGGCGTCAGGCAAGTCCTTCCGTCATATCTGATAGTCAATATCTCCGTTGCATTGTTTTCCTTCCTTTCGCTAAGCTGCTTCCATTCTATTTCATATCAGCGCTCTTTACTAGCGCTCCGGAGTCAGCTGAGGACAAAAGGAGGGGATCCCCCTTTGTGGTTCCGTCGAGATAAGCAGGCTTTAGAAGTCTCAAGTGGGCTAATCACCACTAACCACAATAATGCTTTGACTGACAGCACTCAATGAGGCAAGGCATTGTGATGTCATAATCCCTTCTCCTGGGAGTGAGTGAAAGCTGATTGAGGCTAAGTGGGCTATTGACAGCTGACCACATCAAAAGCCTGAGGGCTGAGACAAGGCATTGTGACGTCATAATCCCTTCTCCAGGGAGCTTGTGAATGTTGTTTGAAGGCTTCTTGCCTGTAAGCGAACTGCCTGGGATTTACAGTATGCGTTTAGAGGTATCAAATAATTCCAATCAATTCTAATAAATTCTAATCAATTCTAATAACTGGTTTTTGTCTACTATAATTGCAGCCTCACACTGAATAAGCTTTGAAATCAATGCCTGATCTCATTGGATTTGCACCAGATATGGCAGGGTGGTGACATCTGTTACCTACATACTTCACATTACATTTGAAGATGATTTTGGTGTTATGAGGAATAGAAAGTCCAAGGCTTATAATGATGGACTCCCTCAGTCTTAACTAATTACGGCTGCAATCCTAAAGACACTTTCCTGAGAGTAAGACCTATTGAACACAATGGGGTTTGCTTTTGAATAGACATGGTTAGAATTGTGCTCTAAGACTAACAATCTTAATTAAAGATAATCAGTGCTGATTCATTCATATGTTTAAAGATTGGACCCATAAATCTATACTGGAGAAAGAGAAAATGATTGGAGCAGTAATTCTATGCAGGAAAAAAAGAGAAAATAGCTCAGCTGTAAAAGTCTTTCTCTCTCCTTGGCAGGGTCTAGCAGTGCTTGAAAAGTTTCCTGTCTTGACAGAAACTTGGTGGCCCTGATGTGGGATTGCCATAATTCTTTCACAAAACCAGGACAGGACCCCCTATCACACTTGGCAGTATGTGAACACAACCCTCAAAAACGGAACAGTCCTGGTTTTGAGGGATAGATGGTAAGCCTACCCTGGTGGTAAGCCTACCCTATAAAATGATCATTTATAACAGCCATTTTCAACCACTGTGCCACAGCCCACATTGTGGGCTGTGAGTTGGCCACCAGGTATGCAAGTGTAATTTGTTAGGGCAGTGAGGGATGTGAGTCCCCAGCCAGCAGTGTGGTATACTATGTCCACTGTAAAAAACCTGACGGTGTGCCTTGACAAATTTAGTGCTGTGTCAGTGTGCCCTGAGATGAAAAAAGTTGAAATCACTGGTTTATATCAGAATGTATGAAACTTCTGCTGAGCCTGTTACCCACTGGGGGTTGTACAGAGGTGCCAGTCAGGGCCTCAGGGTGCAATCCAGAGTAACTACTCCCTTGCTCCGGTGTAAGAACAATTTGCTCTGGATTGCAATATGAATTTCCCATAGGTTTTCACACGGTGGTGCAGTAACTACGGGTGCACGTAATGTCTCTTACGTGCTCCCGTAGTTACTCTGGATTGTAGGGTCAGTGTAATATTTCATGGGACAAAAGATGGCTGGTCATTCTAGGCACTCCCACAGGTTTTTCATAGTACATGATTCTTTGGGCATTTGAACAAGGGAATAAAGTTCAGGGTAGCTTAGCTTTGCAAACTTTTGTAATATAGGTTTGAAATCACAGGGGCAAGATCTAGTCTCATACACTTAGCGAAAGCAGTAGAGGTGATCAAGAACCACTTGCAACTCTCATGTTCCTTAAATGAGACCTTAAATGTTCCTTAAATGAGACCATGTTCCTCAGGCTCATCAGCCCAGCAAACTCAGTCCTCTTTGGCCAATTTCTCTGAGCTGCAAGCTGTGACCCAATCATGAACTGACACAAATCCATGGTGCCAGGTGCACGGATCACACTGTGCGCTAGTAAACAAATAAGTTATTCTGAGAGATAAGAGATAGTGATGAGTTCTGTGGGTGATCATGGAAACTGAAGCACAAAAAAAAAAAAACCTCAAAACAAATCTTTTAGGAATGTGCATAGATATTTTGCTTTGTTTCATCAACTTGAAATGTTCAACATTTCAAATTTGTGGAAATTTTTTTTTATTTATGGGACAACAAAATCCAGAGGCTTCATATAGCTAGTTCTATATAAAACAAATCCTTTTTATCATTCGGCTTCTTGCAGTAACCAAGATGAACAAAAGCCTCTTTGTCTTATTGTTGCCCCTGGCAGAAGGCAGTATAATATTGCTTCTGAACCTGGTAATTCAGTTCAGTTGCTAGTATCCACAGTCTCCATTAATCTATATAATTTTGTGGCATTTCCCTTGAAATAGGTGCATGTTTAGATGCAAAACCTGTGCGGGCACCTTATCCATGAGGTGTTTTTTTGGTCATGTAATAGCCAAGTATCTCTTATAAGGCTTTTCATTTCAGTTGGTGAGTTTCAAGTCTTCCAAGTGAGCTCTTGAACATATAGTCACAAACTCATTTTTAATATCTTTGAGTTTTGAGTCCTTGGAGGAGGGGAAGTAGCTTGCGCTCTCGTTTTTCTTAGCTTACCTGCAGTGATGTTCAGAGAGGTCCAAGGCTTGGAAGGCATTGCATGTGGAGCTCCTGGATGATGTCAAGCTGCAAGGCATTGTCTTCTGTCCTGTCCTGGTCTTGTGCTCAGCCAGAGGTGGTTGGTCAAGCTAAAGATTTAGTCCTCTTTGGTTCTCACAAGAGTTCAACATGAGAAAGGCTTTATTAAGGTGGTGTCAGGCCCACAGTTTGTCTTGGGTCTATTAAAGTTCTTGGGCTGTTGCAACCACCAATTTAAAAGAAGGCTACCCCTAAAATATCTAAATGTTGATTTATTCTGACAATAATGTCTTTAAGTGAATCTAAGATCTGTACAAACTAAATTCTAGAAATCATCATTAAATGTAACTCGGGTATAGTTGCAGCTATTGAGGATGAATTTTCTAGAAGCAACATAAAAAGGATTTTGGAAATTAAAGCAATATTTTACAATTTTAAGCTTAATGAGCCTTAAAAGTTGGTAAAAAAGTTAGTTGGATTAATAACCTGGAGTCATTAAATGAATAATGGGAAAGTTCAGAAAAGATGCTGTTTGCCTAATCTGGAGTGACAGGTCTGGATTCCGAAACCTGAATTCTGTAATACTTAAAATGCTTGAGATGCATACCGTGTGAGCAAAATGTAATAAATGCATTCTCCAAGGTGAAAAATATTTAATTTAGGAACTGTTTGTTTAGCTGTTTCATTTTTTGTCTTTGATGTGAAATTGGGTGAAGTTCCTGATTTTTTCCTCCGATATGCAGTTTAATCTTTTTTAAAAAAATACTCAAAATAAAAAGTGAAGTTCAGTACAAGGGAGACAAATGCAATTTCTCTCTAGATCCAAGCTAGTCACAATATTTGCATAATTTCCATGAGATGGAAATTGACCTCAGCTTGAGCCAGTTTTAGTTCTAAATCTTTGAAAAGATAGAACAAGATTACCAACAGGGAAAGAGGCTGTAATTCAGTGGCACAGCATGGATGTTGCTTACAGAATGTCCTGGTGTCAGTCTCTGACATCTTCAAATAGAGCAGATGAAACTTCCAATCTGAACCCCTACGGTGCTGCCTCCAACCTGTGCTGACACTAGATGGCTAGACCAGTGGCATGACTCAGTGTAACGTAGCTGCCTATGTTAATTAAAAAAAACCAATTTCTGCCTGCTCCACAGATCCATTTGGTCCCTGTTGTGTATATGCCCAATATATGTGTAATATTGACATATATGTGTGTGTATGTGCACAATCCTAACCATGTCTACTAAACAGTAAGCCCCATTGTGTTCAATGGGGCTTACTCCCAGGAAAGTGTCTTTAGGATTGCAGCCTATGTGTGACATTGGGCAGAAATGGCTCATCTATTCCAAACAAATATGTTTATTAATTTTTAATATTATAAATCTGGCTCTGTAATATCTATCTATGTGATCCTGGTACATGTTGCATGATGCTGTCGTTGTCATTGACACTCTGCCAGCACAATTGCTGGTGGATGTGCATTCATGTTGACCAGGGAACCATCTGCTGGTATCAGGTATGTTGTCAGCAGGGGCAGGCAGTGAGAGAGATGAGGGAAATGAAGGGGTGTTTCTAGCAAGGAAGGGGAGATGGATACATCTTTGTGGTCCACATCATCATTTTGTAACAGCACCCACATGCTCAGATCAGATAATGCAGCTGATTTCAACAGGGGAATGATAACAACCCAAGCTCAGAATGGCAGTCTTCCCTTCACTAATGTACCTCTTTCCCCAGCTTTCCTCACTTGCATGTCTTTTGCCCTCAGTTAGTACAAACATTGGTTTATATAACCAACCACAGCTGCCGAATTGTGATGAACATGCTCCTCTTTCCATAAGGTTTTTTTACCAACTCAGATCCCTCTGGGATACTCTTTATAAGAACCAACAGGTTACCCCTTGTCTTTTCCTTTGATCCTTTCTTTTCAGTCAAGATGACCTAAAATCCTATACATTTCTGTTTAGAAGCGAAGCATATGTTCAGGGCATACAAAATGCATTTAGGTGCCTTCTCAAGGGTGGAGGGGCAAAAAAATGGGGAAGGGTGATGATAGCAGCGGGCAGAATGGGACTGGGAAGGGCAAAACAGTATGAGGTGATGACAGCCAGAATAATCTTTGGAACCAGGTCCACAGTGCATCAAATCCCAGGTCTAACTGTGGAGACCTCTACCTGATGCATAACCCAGGTCTAGCTGCCCTTCATGGTATTAACATCTAGTACTGTACATATGGAAGCATGAAAACGGAAAATCAAACATACTCCTAAGTCCCTCAAATAACTTTTAAACATAGAAAAGCATTGCAGAAAATTAGCATCATCATATTTAGGTTTACATAAAATGGGAATTATTCTATGCATATCAATATTTATTTCTGCAGCAGCTATAGATTCACAGCTGTAGTTCCCTGAACTCCTTGATGGTATGTGGATTCACAAGGCAAAGAACTATTGTAGTAAATGGTAGTTTACTCTCAGAGGCTGTGTTACCAAGTATCCTGTATGGGTTCCTCAATCTGCCATATAATGGCAGCTATTACTGCATCCCTCAGTTGTCCCCCAGCAATTGGGTAGGCAGTGAGTCCCTCAGCACTTGGGTAGGCAGTGAGTCTAGGTGAAATAGAAAATATAAGATCCCAGGAAATTTTTGGGCCCCAACCTTTGGCTCTTGGTTCCCCCTTTCAGGACTGGTACAAATCACTCCCTTTATCGTCTCATCAGCTCTGACTTAACAGCTTCTTAGCACATGCCCTGTTTCCTTCAGAATTAATGATGCCTAATGTACAGGGTTGTACAGGGTTGTAGAGGCTCAGTGGTTAAGACTCTGTGCCTGTCAACCAACAGGCTGGGGTTCAAGTCCCGGGTGCTACAAGACAGAGTGAGCTCCCATCCCTTGCCCACCGCCTGCCAACCTAGCAGTTCAAAAGCATGTGAATGCAAGTAAAGAAATAGGAACAACCTCAATGAGAAGGTAACAGCATTCCATGTGCCTCGGCATATAGTCATGCTGGCCACATGACCACAGAAGCATCTTTGGACAATGCTGGCTCTATGGCTTAGGATGGGATGAGCACCGCATTCCACAGTTGATCACGACTAGCAGTACAACCTGCAGGGGGACGGACGGACACATTTATCTTTAATGATGATGGCTGGCTTTGGTATTGTTCTGTTGCAAAAAGCTTTTAGATTTATCATCTGAGTGTGGTTTTATGAAATATCTACTTCTTGTGGTCTCTGACTAGAGTTATTGGTTAACATTGCCCTGCAGCAGAAAACAAGACTTCAAGAAACTAAAATTATCAGTGGCTGATACGTATCTGACCTTTCTGGCATCTTGGACAACATATAATTTGAGAAGCATATGACAAATTGTGATGGCAAAGATTCATGGCTCCTTGCAGAAGGGAAAGGCTATAAAGATAACATAACAACTGTTTCACTTAAAAGCAATCTGTATCCTACAATTACAAAGAACTCTTAGAAATATATTGATTGCTGTTTACAGAGATTTTGATACCGTGCTTGTTTGCTGTGAATATAGTGCAAAGATTTTGTTTACCATGTGGGCTATTAAACTATGGGCTTAAATCCTCAGGCTATTAAATTATGCATTTTGGCTTTACAGTACTGAATATACAGAGAAAACCCAAGGATGATTTGATCAGGGACACCACCTACTGTTGCCCTGGGTCAGCCACAGCAACCTCTGCCATGGCATGTTAAATCAGAAGACCTTACCATGCCCCATTGCATGGTTTTCCCCAACCAGGATGTGTGGGACTTCTTTTGTGGGACTTCAATTTTATGGGACTTCTTCTGGTCCTTACTGCATCCATCAGCCAGAGGATACATGTCTGCTGCATCAAATGATCAAACTCACCCATCTCCTTGCTCTTGTGGTGGTGTGGGGGAGGCCAGCACATGTCTGTGCAGTGGCCTAACTCATCTAGGAATGGTGCAGAAGTGTCTTACAGCACTTTTGCAATACCTGCGGGCCAGCACAGGGCTTGTGCCAACCTGACCAGTGGTTAGGATTGCGTTGTGAGTGACTCAGAAAGTGCTATGTCATTTCTGAGTTGAGTTGTGGAGAGTGGTGACTTTAGACTTGACTCAAGTCAAGCCTTTCCCAGCACTAGTAGCTGCATACTCATGGTGAAGGACACTGTGCAGCTGTGTGTTTGGGACGAAAAGTGTGTTTGGGACGAAAAGTGTGTTCGGAATTCATATACACAATTGAAGATGGGATATTTCTGACCAGGCCTCACTTCAGTGTATTCTCATGCAGTGCAAGAGGTACACCTGGACACAAAGTTCAACAGATGTATGTTGAGTCTAGTACAATCTGAAGGACTGCAAGGAGAAAGTTCAGACAAGCAAATGCTCTGGACTCCTCTTCAGCATAGCAGTGTCCTATTCCTCCCCCTCAAAAAAATCTGCTCATGAAAATTGGGAAATTGCCAGGAACAGGATGATATGGGGTATGGGGGTCTGCAACGAGAAGAGAGGTTGGCAAAAATGTTCCCAATTCCTGTTTGAATTCTAATCACTCAAGAGAATGCTATGGTTCAACCCCATGTCGGCAAGGCAGCTGATGAGGTGGCAACCCCATTTCGAAGGAATTAATGATTACTATATTTTCTGGCTACTGTTGTAGAGCTAACTGATCTGGACTCTTTTTGCCAGATGAACTGCAGGAAGTTAATAAGATTTATCTTGCAGAGCATCTGGGTTGCTGGAATTGTATACACTGTATTAACAACAGCGTGGCTGCTATGGAGAGTTATACTCTATGCACCTGATCAGAACATTACTGATTCACTGATTAACTATTTTAATGTTAATATCTTGTTTGTAATTAAAGTCAAACATTGGCAATTATTCCAACACATGAAGCTGCCTCTATTGGTCCTCCTAGCTCAATATTGTACAGCATCGATTGTATTCACCGACAAAGAGTTTCCAAGGTCAGTGAAAAGATTGTTTCCCAGCCATATCTGGAGGTACCTGGGATAGAAACTGCATACAAAGCAGATGCTTTACCACAGAACCCACCTCCTGTATAAACCCATCCCCACCATAAAACATAAGACATGTTTTATGCACACAGATATGATGCATAGAATTAAACTTTTCTAGGAACTCCTCAAAAATTGTTTGGCTTTTCTTTGATCGTCGTGTCCAGCAGTCAGTAAAGCTGTAATACAGAATTTCATCTTTCGTTACTATTTTTGAGTGGGGAAAAAGCAAAATCTCTTGAGAACAGTTAGAGCCAAAACACTCTTCCTATATTATGAAGTATCATCCCTGTGGTCTTTGACCTAGGCTGCAATCCTAAAGTCACTTTCCTGGGAGTAAGACCCATTCAATACAATGGGGCTTACGTTTGAGGAGACATGGTTAGGATTGTGCTCCTAATCTAAAGATGTGTTCTCAAGATTCATTTTCCTTTTTGCACATCTCACTTGAGTACATCTTCCTTTTCTGAAAGAAATCTTACCTCTTCTAACAATCCTAACCATGTCTACTCAAAAGTAAGCCCCATTGTGTTCAATGGGTCTTATTCCCAGGAAAGTGTCTTTGGGATTGCAGCCTTCCTTGATACCACCTTGTTGGATGGTTGGATTACCACCTTGATGGCGGTATGATACCGCCTTGTTGGCATCCTCCTTGTGGTGCCTTTCTCACAGTACTTTTCTTATACTGAAAAAGATAGTAAAGGTGTCCCTCCTAATTCAGTTGGGTTCAGTTCTGGAAGATCCTGTAGTTAAAAAAATATCCCTGGATTAAAAAACAATTGAAAAAATAAATTTAAAGATGTATTTCCAGGTCTCTTGTTCCTCTGTTACTTGTAAGTTGTGCCTCAGTGTCCGCAGGAGTTTGGTTCTGGGACTCCCTAATACAAAAAATAAAATAAAAATAAAAACAGTCAAAAATTTTAAAAGTGGGTCTCTTTACAATTGTTAAAAAATGTAGAGAGGCAGAGAGAAATCAGAAATCCAAAGGACCCCCTGCCTTTGCCTGGCTCAGCCGAAGAATGGCATGATTGTGTCTCTGCAACAGTAGAAAAGCTGTTTTAAAAAATGTGCTTTGCAATGACCATTTACGTTGAGTTAAATCAGTGTATAAAAAATTCATGTATAACAAAGTTGAACCTGTATACATTTTAGGTCAGTAATTTTCAGCTTCTGTGTTGTGGCCATAAATGGTCTGCAGCCAGGTGTGCTGTGGGACTTAGGGAAATTGGGGGATTTGAAACTCCTACCAGCAGCATGGTGTGCCTTGTCAAAAGTAAAAAACAAAACCACAAAATATCAGCCTTTATATAAAGGTTGTAATTGCCTGTCTGGCCTTAGCCAGAGTGGAACTATTATAACTAGTGCAACTAGTGTAACTCTGCACCTGTGCTGATTGGTGCACAGAAGTTTCTCTTGTTCCTGTGGTAAAATTTACCTCAGAGTATGGATTAAGATTTTGAAGAAGCTGTACGTGTTTTGATGTTCTGACTGGTGATTTGTTAAATTTGATATTGGACTGGATTTCTGACTGCTTTTTTGTGTGATGTTTCTTAACTAACTGCTGTGTATGAATATATGTGTAAATAGAGTTCTTGGTGTTTGAATCTCTTGAGTGCTGCCTCATTTTTTGTCCTGCGCACACACTGCTCCTGGCACTGGAGGCTCTAACAGGCTTATTGGCTACCATTCAACTCTAGCGCACTCTGACAAAAAACTGATGGTGTGCCTTGACTATTTTAGCACCTAATCAGTGTGGTATGAGATGCAAAAAGGTTGAAAATCACTGTGTTGGGTGAACCTCTGTTGTAAGTTTTTAAAAGCCTCTATGGCCTCTTTAGAGATGTGACCCTCTTAACGTTGCTTCTCAGCTTCCTTTTTACTGGCCCACCAATTCGATATTCCTGCCACAGATTTAACTGCTCTGCTTGATATGACCTTGAATGTTTTCAAACGTTAAGCAGATTTACTGGGAATTATTTCAGCAAGCCAGATGTACTCTATATTTGTACGTTTTCATCAAATAATCAAATTATATATTTTACAGGAGAACCATTTTGTGTGAGCATAAAATGTTTGTCAATAATATGAAAGCAAGGCTAACGAAATCCGATCTGAACTTTTTAGGAGCAGTTAAAATATTTATTTGGCTTCAGCGTAGGTTTTTAATGCTAGTCTTAGGGTGCAATCCTAACCATTTTAGGCCGTCCTAACTCACCTGGCATATCTTCCCTTGGGGAGTTTGACATATGCTGGTGCATGGCCTAACCCACCTAACAAGTGGGACAGCTTTTGTAACATCCCCAGGACTTATGCCAGCCTAACTGGAAGTTAGGATTGCAGCTTTACTGGTAATTTGCTTTCATTGGTGAAGGAAGAGCAAGCACAAGGGATGTTCTGAGCTGGCCCAGCCTGGAGGTCCTTTGAGGGTTATTGTTGTGTGCACTGCACTCCTGATGCTCTTCCATTCAGCTCCCTCCCTAAATTCTAAAGGAGGGAATATTATGAAACAGAAGAGAAAATGAAAAGACACTGGAAACTAGATTGTCAGTGATTCCACTGCACTTATATTTCCATGCCATTCTCCGTGTTTTAATCCGAGACAGAGAGGAAGGGCAACAAATGCAGTAGCAGATGCAGGCTATGTATTATTTCAGTTAGCCACTCTGGGTGCCAGTGTATGTACCAGATATAGAAATGATATTTAACCATTAACATGAGTCCCAAACAAAAATCGTTATATTTACATTTTGTTCTATAGTGTCTTCTTCCAGGCTTCCAGGTTTTTCTATATGTCATTTTCTTTCTTGTCACATAGGGAATCTGACCATGAAAAAATATGCCCAAACGAAAAGAGACATTACAAAAGAGAGCAAAAATATGCCCAAATGAAAAGAGATTACCAAGAATTAAGAGTTCCAACGTCTGCTTCATTTTCAGTGATACTAGCTAGAGCCAGCTGTACAGTGTTGTGTGTGTGATTACATTTCTACTCTGGCTCTCCGTCAGTGTTATCTCAAGCATCATTATCCTTAGGAAAATAATTCCATTTACTGCCATGCCCATAGGGCATAATAAGACAAAATGTATAAGTCCACAAGAAAATACTGTATATAAAACTCAGGCAGTTACATTCTTGTTAAATAACATATAGAGAAGAAAACCAATGGGCAGCAGTCCAATCCTACCCTGTGTTGGAACAGGCAGGCCAGCTGGCCTGCACTACAGGGTTGGAACTGATGGCAGCATAATCCAAAGCAAGGGAAATTGATTCCCCTTCCTCTGGGTAACAGCAGCAGGCTAAATGAGGCTCCTCAGATATGAACCATCTAAAGAGGTGCCACAAATCTGAGTAGATTGTCACTAAGCCAGGCCACCCAGGAGAGGGGGGTTAAGATCCAGCCTAAGTGCTGCATCCTAACTCCACTCCTCTCTCAAGCCTAGTCTGCCCACAGGCCTACCACAGGCCTGCCCATAACGTGCTCTCCCCCAATCCCAAAGGCCCCCACAATGCCTTCCCAGACTAGTCTACACCAATAATTTTTCAACCACTGTGCCATTGCACACTGGTGTGCCATGGATGGTCTGCAGGTATGCCATGTGATTTTGGGGAAGTTCATTTATCATTAGGGAAACTGGGGGATTTGAGCCCCCTTGCAACAACATTGTGTATCTTGTCAATGATAAAAAAACTTATGGTGTGCCTTGACAATATTAGCACCTGATCAGTGTGTCATGAGATGAAAAAGGTTGAAAATAACTGTTCTACACCAATGGCCCACTGCTGGCACATACCTATATTCCACAAGTGTTGCTGGCAACTTTGGCAACTTCCTATGATTTTGGCAACTTCCCTGCACTGGGAGGCCAGCATAGAGGACTTGTGCTGGCCTAGGGTTGTGTCCCAAATATCCTTGGCATGTTTAGGAAAACCTGTTAACCATAGATAAATCCTTGACCTGGGCTATAATCCAATACAGATATTTATCTATTAATAAGCTCCACTGAACTTAGTAGATTATACTTCAGAGTAGATACTCATATGATTGTGCAATCCTAAGGACGCCTATTCAGAGCAAGTCTGTTGATTTCAGTGGAGCTTGTTCTCGGGGAAACGTGCAAAAGATTGCAACCTTATTAATGCAACTTTTTTTTTGCTGAGATGTGTTCTCTTATATGTGATTGATTTCTAGTTAACATTCATTTTTTAAAATTTACATTTTCTCTTACGATCCTAACAGGAATTGAAGGAACGCAAGTCACTCATTAGTGTCAGTTAATGAGGATTCTAGAAATGAATGTGCATTTACAGCAAATACCTCTTTTATGACTCCAGCCCTCTCATTGCTTCTGTTTATCAGAGCTGAAAAAGACAATCTAACTAGTAAAAGCAACATGGATTAGCAGGGGGAAAGCATGACCTCCTTTTGCACTTCTTAAAATCAATAATTTCTCAATGTATGCTGTTGGTGAGTTCCTGAGGGTATAACTGTACCAAGCAAAGACAATTTCTCTCCAGTGTTGTGCATCACTTGCTTGATTAACTTTGGTTTTACAGCACCGTGTCTGTAATTTCTTTTCCATACTTTGGGCTGCAATCCTAAAGACACTTCCCTCGAAGTAAGACCCACTGAACACAATGGGGCTTGCTTTTGAGGAGACATGGTTAGGATTGTGCTCTTAGTCTTTCATCAGTGCTAATGTATGCTGGTATTGGACAGAAAAGATGTCATTCCCCCAGTCCAAATGGCCCACTTCAGTGTTGTGCTGCACTGTGTCAGTGTGACTGCTGCTCCTACATCCTCATGAGCATAGGAAAAATGAAGCTTGCATCAATTGGAGGCGACAATGTTGTGAAGAGCCAGGAGTGAAGTCAAAGGGTTTAGGAAATACAGAAACGTTTCCTTCAACTGCCGTGGTTACTTCACATCCAATAATCTAGCATCTCCAGTGGCTTCCTCAATTTCTGGGCACACTTCATGTCATAGGTTTTTGATAAGACAGCCCTATAGGAGGCATTGTTAAATTATTAAAGGCAGAAGCCTGTGCTGCTGTCAAACATACCAATATAACAAATCAGTGTTAAAAGAAGTACAGTGCAATCCTAACTTGTGCTTGAATGGGCAGTCTGGTGTTCCTGTGCTGCATCTAGTGATGGTTTGGGGCTGCAACTATAAACGGAAAGTTTCCCCTTATTCTGGGGAATGCAGTAGCAGCACCTTCCACCACCCTTCCACAGTCCCATTTGCTGCCTGCCCGCTCCTTACCCCAGAAAGTCCCTCCTCATCTCCTAAAATAATTTAGAACAATTTAGGAAAGTATTTTAGAAATAAGAAAGAAAATTTTAAAGATGTATATAGAATCATAGAATCAGAGAGTTGGAAGGGACCCAGTAGGTCATCTAGTCCAACCCCCTTCCTGTAGCAGGAAATCCTCCTAGAGCATCTCCAACAGGTGCTCATTGAGCCTCTGCTTGAAGATCCTCAGTGGGGGAGAGTCCACCACCTCCCTTGGCAATCTGTTCCACTGCCGAACTGCCCTCACTTTCATATGATACTTAATACATTGAGAGCCCAATCCTATGCATGTCTACTTGGATGTCAGTCTTATTATAATCAACGGGACTTACTCCCAGGAAAGTGTGTTTAGGATTGCAGCCTGAATGAGTATTAATATTTTGTAGGAGAATAAAATAATTTAAATTTAGGACTGCAGTTTTCTATATAACTTTAAATGTATGTCTTTATTATTCATTTTAGAGTATGCAATTGTGTTATTGTAAGTTTAAGGTTTTATGAATACATGTTTGTTAATTTTAGTTGTCTTCATACATTTTTATTTTTAAAAAGATAACCAGAAAACTGTCTAGAACTGTTTCTAACTATTTGTCCTCCACTGTACCACTTCACATGCTCCACCTATTTACAGTAAGATGGAAGTAATTGTCAATGACATCATTATTACCTATAGGTTGGGAGACCAGATGTGACCCATAAGAAGTTCATGTGCAAGGGAGGGGTATTTTGAGCACAAAAAAAGCTTGCACAGCTAACTGTTGTGTCATATTCCTGATCTTGCTATCAGGTGGCAGGTGTCCAGTGGTTCCATGAGTACCCCCAAATACCACCTCACATACCAGTGTTGAGAAACACTGGTCTAAAATAAAATGCATTTTTAAGAAACATCATACCGTAAAACTGCTTTTTCTTTCCATAATAAATGGATTTGTTGGCTATTCCTTTACTATTTGACATGTCCCTTTTAGGAGACAGTCCCCAAAGATACAGAAATAAAATATCCTGCTGTCCTTTACATGGCATAACAGCTGACAGGCCACCATTTGTATTGCTGCTGATTTTCTAAGCAGATGGATTGTTAAAATTATGTTCCCCCATGTATATATTAATGTGAAGTTCCCAGTGCAAACATTAACAGGGAGAACTGAGAACATGTGTCCTGAAGCACATTCCTGAGGTTTTATTTCCCAGAAATATTATTGGTATTCTTACATAGCAGACAAAATCTTGTCATCACATTTTATTGCATGCTGGTAGAAGTATTGTTAAGTATAGTTCTCACAGACTCTCAGGAACTGCAGTTGATAAGTTAGCATCGCTCAGCACATGAGAATATTGAGTGATAGGTCCAGTGCAACACATGGTTTTTATTAAGTTCAGAACTGTATTTACTGACAGTAACTATAAGTATTAGACTTTTTGAGCTGATATTAGGATATTCTGCCACAACAATTTTATCTTTTACCTAATTCCCAACAATATCTAGAATGACTAGATTAGATTCTGAAACCTTTATTGGCATACAATCTAGAATGACTACGTAAAGAAAGGATTTTCATTTTATTGCGTTATGTTTATAACAAGTAACAGTCTGTAGATGTTGCTTGCGGAGGTACAATATAACAACAATCATCAGTAAAAAGCCTTTTCAGTATCTGAACTGCCACCTCTCTTTTGCCACCTCTCTTCAATGACTCTCCTCCACTACTCTTTTGTTACCTCTCTCCTACGTGGCTCTCCTCAATTGCCCCCTTCTCAGCCTCTTCTCAGCCTGGTCTGTAGCAGTTGACAGTTGGAATGTTGACATTTACAGCTCCTCAGCTCCTGGTTGATTGACATGGAATGTTGGCTAGAAGATGCGAACACCCTTACACACAACTTAAGGCTCATCTGATGGGTTATGGACCAGAGCTGTGATGAAAAATAGAAATGGCTGAAGAGCAAACTTGGTCTTTTTAAATTTTGCTTCTAATTTTTTTTAACTAGCAGATTGCAAGTGACCTTTTTATCTTGCAAATTCCTGCTGTCACACAAAGATTTCTGCAAATGACTCTCATTAATTCCTTTGGGAATGAGAAGTGGTCATGCGTGTATCACATGCCAAAACAGTGTATCACACATGCCAAAACAGTGTATCACATGTTACCTATCTATATATAGTGGCGCCTCACATAAAGAACTCCTCACGTAAAGTATGTTTCACGTAACAAACAAAAATTTATCTAGGATTCTGCTTCACGTAACAAATTGTGATTCATGTAAAGAACACATTTGTTGGCAGTTGGGGCAGACACACTGGCCGGCAGCCTGTTTAAAAAGCGTCAGGGCTGCCTAGTGCACCTGCCCATAGCAAAAGCAACACTTCTACACTGTTCCTCCTGTGGCCAGGCGTCCGCTGGGCAGAGGGAGAGAAGAGCAGTGGAGAAGAGGGAAGCAGCTCAGGGCTAGCCAGAAGGGAGCAGGGAAGAGAGAGGCTCAGGATGGAGAGAAGGAGAAAGTGGGGAGACACTTAGAAGGTGTCTTGGATTGCAACCTCCTAACCATGCCTACCCAGATATAAGCCCCACTGTGTTAAATGGGTCTTACTCCCAGGAAAGTGTCTTTAGGACTGCAGCCTAAGTAGACTTCATAAGATCATGCACATTGAATGCATGTTTTGAATTCAATCCCAGTGTTCTGTCATCATTTTTACATCCAGTTAATATTTTTATATGAATATTTTTGGGGTTGTGGAACCAATCGTCTGAGTTTCCACTATTTCCTATGGGAAAAACCGCTTCACGTAAAGAATGTTTCACGTAACAAACATGCCTCCAGAACGAATTAAATTTGTTACGTGAGGCATCACTGTATATAAAAATGAAAAGTCACTGACTGACTGACTCATCAATGCCCAGCCAAAACTGCTGGGCCTAGAAGCATGAAATTTGTGGTGGGTGTTCCTTCAATCACAGAGTGAGTCATAAAGAACCAATTTTTGGAAATTCCAACAGGAAGGGGATAAGTGGGGTGCAAAGCGTTTTCCTCCCTATACTTTGCATTGAAGAATCAGTGACTGATGGCTGCTCTGCCCCAACCCCCAGACCTATAAGCATGAAATTTGGGGAGGGTGTTCCTTCTGTGAAATGAACCTATGTGGAGAAATTTAACCCTTAAGGGGCTTTAAAAGGGTTCAATGTGTTTTTGTCCTATACATAACATGGAAGACTGACCAAATCCAGCCAATTTGGTGCTTGGTGCCTGGTGCACTGGGAGGGATGTTGTTCGGAGGGAGGGGTTGCACTGGGGAGGATGCTGTGCATGGGGGTGGATGCGCATGGGGGAATGATGCATATTAGGATTGATGTGCATGGGGGACTGATGTGCATGGGGGGATGTTGTGCATAGGGGGCTGATGTGCATGGTGGTTTGAAGTGCATGGTGATTTGATGTGCATGGGGGAATGATGTGCATGGGGGACTGATGCGCATGGGGGATGTTGTGCATAAGGGATTGATGTGCATAGGGGGTTGATGTGCATGGTGGTTTGATGTGTATGGGGGGAATGATGTGCATGGGGCATTGATGCATATGGGGGGTTGATGTACACGGGGGGGGGGGAATGTTGTACTGGGAAATTTTACTCCCACAACATGGGTACGTTTTCACTAGTGTGCAAATAAACATGGAGGAGCCTTTAGAACAGCAGATTGATAATGCAAGAGTGGAACATGGATTGAATGAATGATTTCTAGGTATAATTGAAAGGTGTTGAAACAGCAGATTTTCAGAACATATGAGAAAGTGGGGGATACCTGTATGTAGAAAGATTCTAAGCAATCCAGTCTAGATCCTTAAACCAATCTCAGAGTTTTGGATTCAGTTCAGTGCAAACCTAGGAATTAAATTCACTGGAGTAACGTTCTTGGAAATCTTCCTTTTTAATAGTATTTACCATATATATTCATGTATAAGCCTAGTTTTTTGGGCCCAAAAATGAGCCCAAAAACCCACCTTGGCTTATACGCGGGTCAGTAAAAAAAAAATTAAGAAAAATTTATTTTCTTTGCAGCCTCTCCAGCTGCTGGCGCTGGCTCTCTGGGCTGCAGAGGAGGCGCGCGGCAGCAAGACATGGAGCCCACTGCAGCCAAGCCCCTCCTCAGACTCAGGTACTTCTTTGTGGGCCTTACTTCTGAATAGATATACCCAGGATTGGGCCCTGAGGCTACAAGGCCAGCCACACTTTCCTGCTGCATTTCCCACCCTTGGCTTATACTCGGGTCAATAAGTTTTCCCAGTATTTCTGGAAAAATTAGGTGCCTTGGCTTATACGCGGGTCGGCTTATACACGAGTATATACGGTATCTTTGGATTAAAAGCAAAGCTATTAAATATCCTTGTCACAGTGTCAAGCATGTGACTATGTCAAGCATGTCACAGTCTTGGAAAGAGGTATAAGGCAATGATTCCATGGTTTCTTAAGGGGCATGGATGTGGTTTGGCTTATGAGTCAAGAATCCAAATGGCTAGGGCAGATCTGTCCTGGCATTGTAGAAGACACCCTGGTGTCAGTGTCCCATTGCCCCAAATGGCCTCCAGCTGGAGCCTGTCTGTACTCTTCCTTGCCTTCCTATGGAGACTGGCTCTGATTGCTGGCAACTGCTATTCCACTCCACCCCATCTTCAATGTAATAGTATAAGGAACAAATGGGGACCCTCAAATGGAATTTTCCTGAATATATCCTGCAGGACTACAAACAACTGCTTACCCAGCTATTACTTGACAGCAACTGGGTCTAATGCAAGCCAGTGAGTGTTCAGGAAGAACCCTGCTGAATTGGCTAGTTCAGCCTTGTTTCCCCAAACAGCCACCCTGCATGTAGTTACCGATACATGAACTTGTTGAACCATCTACTTATGGGTGGGAGATAGATTTGAATCTTAGAGCACAATCCTAAACATGTCTGCTCAAAAGTAAGTCCCATGATGGGTCTCCCAGGAAAGTGTGGTTAGAATTGCAGCGTCAGGGCACAACCATGTCTACTCCAACATAAACCCATTGTGTTTGATACATCTTACTCTTTACACTTACTCCTTACACTTACTTACACTTACTCCTTACACTACACTCCTTACACTTACTACTGAGTGCCTTTAGGATTGCAGCCTCAGTCTTATTTCTCAATGTTTTGGACTGTCTTTCTTATTTGTTTCTATCTTAGTTGTGTTCTGCCCTACAATTAAAAATGGGTTTGTTTGATTCCTAGACATATAAGTATGAGAGAGAGAGAGAGAGAGAGAGAGAGAGAGAGAGAGAGAGAGAGATGCTGTTTAATTCTTGCTAAGATATTGAAACTAACTCCTATACACCATCAGGCATTCTTCAAGAACACATTTTGGCAGTTCATTTTCTTCTTGACATGGCTTTGTTTTCAATGATGGCTTTAAACCTGATAGATTATATATTACATATGCCAAGTGCCTTCACAACACACCCTTCATCTTTTTAATAGCTGAAAGAAGAGTGATCTGCAAGCATTTCCTATCTAGGAAGACAACTGTGAGCAAAATAAATGGGCTGGTTTATGCAGCAACATAGCTGGGGGCATACACAAAATGGTAAGTACTGCAGCTGCCACAATTTATTGTGTAAGCACATTCCCCCCCTCAACAATGGAGCAACAGCAAGGCAGTGGCAGCAATGTGCAGATGATGCCATTTTGTTTGGTGAGTGCCTGCAAGTTGCTATTGCTGTCCAGAACAGCAGTGAGTGGGAGGGGATGCTTACATGGTGAGTTGTGGCACCTGTAGCGTAGATGGGGCCTTGGTTTCCAGGGGTGGGAGGTTGGATCAATTCTCAGACTGCCTGTTGATACCAAATTTCACTTATTGCACTTACATCCAGTGGTGGGATTCAAATAAATTCACAACGGGTTCTATGTCCTAATAACCTAAATTAACAGCAGGTTCTATATGCATAGAACAACAGGTTCTTTGTCCCATTAGTAACTGGTTCTCAGAACCAGGTGCTCATTAGCAAACGGTTCTATAGAACCTGCGAGAACCCCCTGAAGCCCACCACTGCAAATTCATGTGCTTTGTCCCATTAATCTCTCCAGAGGTGACTGGAGCTGTGCTTCCGTCATCTCAGGAGGACTTTCTGTAGTCCAGAAAGACAGCATGCACCCACCTGTTGCCTCTACAGGTTTCAGAATGGCCAGGTGAGGTCAAAAAGTTTCCCTCAGTTTCCTGAGGTAAACTGGAAGTGACATTTTTGCATGTTAAGGCATATTAAGGCCCCTGGAAGCCTTCTTTGGGCCATAGAATACCCGAATATGCAGAGGAAAAAAGGTACAGTACAGGTGTAACCTAATTATATGTTACTTATATGTGTTTTTGTCTCAAAGTGAATGAGGTTAGCTCTTTCAATTGAATGATAAACATCCCTAAATAAGCAGTTAGTGGCTTAAAGTCCCTGGCAATGTGGCAGGCAATTAAACTGTAACCCTTAGAATACCAACCGGGTTCATTAGACCCGGTATGCAAATGTATACAAATTAGGCTATTTTTAGATGGTATTCTAAGGGTTCACAGAGGTCAATTTCGTTTTTGTTTCAGATGGGAGGCTGATCTTCTCCATTTCCCCAAGTGATATCACTTCTGAATCACTGCCTCTGAGCTGAAACTAAGCTCCTTTAAGCCACTTGAAAGGCAACTTGATTTATCTTGATTCATTGCCTGCCTTGTTACTACAGGAACATTGGTATAACACAAAAACAGGTATTCATGGAGGTTTCTGGAACCAAATGTCATGAATGGGGAGATTAAACCTGTTACTTCCAGTTTCCCTAAGCAAACCTGAACTGGCATTTTTTGGTCTGTCTGGGCTTCAGCTGAACAGAAAGTTCAGCTCCAACCCCCTTTGAAGGGCATCAGAGCACAACAAGAGTGCATCAGGTAGAGCCCATTCTGATTCTATAGATCCAGGCAGGGTGACCATATAGAATGCTTCTACCTTTAACCATTGCATAGGAAAGGGAATTGAGGCAGGTGCTTCTTTTTAAACCCTTCTATGATAAGCTAAGCATGCCTCAGTTGCCTCTTCTATGCAATAGTTAAAGGTCCAGGCATTTCGTCCTCCATTCTGTATAGTCATCCTGGATCCAGGAGACTTTCATTGAGCCAGATCTATGGATAAATATGCTTCACCTGACCAGTACATACCATTGGACCCCACTTATGTTATTGGTCTTCTTATGAATAATAAGGTTGCTATTCCTCTCTCCCTTTCCCCTATAAAGTGAGATTTTGATGTCTTTCTGCAGAATGTGAACGATATTGCTTTGATCCTTAGCTGAGTTTTCTGTTGGAGGGAGGGGATGCGGATATGAGTCATCAGTTTAGATAGCTAATTTTTTATATATTTTTTAAAAAATTCCAATAGTTTACTAGTAAACATATAATTTCCATTTTTTCTGCTGCATATCTAAACCATCACAATGTATTTAGAGTGTCTACATTTTTTCATTTGACAGATTATTATATTTGCAAAAGGTCACCATTCATTTTTGGATATTTTTGAATGATGTTTTGTAACATGTAACAAGCCAGCAGGTAGTTATTAGAATTATTTCCTGCTGGTATGCTTTTACAACTTAAGTGCACAACAAGGCATGATTGTTATCAATTGATGTTTTTCCTTTCTGTCCCACCTGCAATTTTTTTCCTTTTCCATTGTTGTTATTTTTCCTCTGATGATAGTTCTTGATGAATCATTGGAAAATTTACTATGGGCAATCTTTGTGTGGAGTTGTGAATATCAACAGCCAGACCATATGTGCACAAAGATAGGATTAGCCAGAATAGAACTGAGGGACACCTCCGATCAAATAGGCACCCATCATGTCAGATGGGTGTCTATATGGTCAGATTTTGTCTATATGGAAGGGCTGAACCTTTGTTTATTTGCCACTCTGAGCAAATTTAACCTGACAATTAGGATAGGTAATTCTAAGTACTGTAGTGTAGTTCTTAGCCATCTTATTTGTTTTGATGTAACTTGTTATATTGACAGTTTCACATGGCAACCCTTGAAAATCTCCCTTCGGAGTGGTTCTTATGTTGACAAACCAACTCTTAAATAAAATATTCTGATTTAAGACTGTGTGTGATCAAGTTGGGGGGGATTGCTCAGAGAACCAAAACACACATGTATGCCTGAAGGGAGGAGGTTTACCTTGCACTTCCCTTTAGCATAGTTGTCACATGGTGGCTAACAGTGTCCTAGGCATCCTTGATACCCTGACCACACAGGAAGAAGTGTAAAATGTCAATACACGCAAGTGGTGTTTGTTATTTTGGAAGGAGTAGAAGGGAAGGCTGGCGCATGTTTGTGCACTGGTCTAACCCTCCCTCCTGGAGTGGGGCAGAGCATGCGCCAGCTTCCCCACACCACCACAGGAAGTTATGCCAGATGAGTTATGCCAGCCTAAATTGGTTAAGGTTACAGCCTTAGTGCGCCACAAATGTTTCAAATCTAGATTGGGCCTGGCTGGGAGTCCAGATGTACCCACCAAGAAGAAGTGGCTCCAGACTAGAGAATAGTCCCAAAATGGGAGCCCAGGTTTACCTGCAAGTTACATCTGAACTTCAAGTCCAGGCAGGAGACCAGGTCTATCCATCTTATTGACCTGATATCTGGAGTTAAGGTAGTGTTCATGCCCCACCTTTGTGATGTTCCCCCGGGTGTCACCTTACTAAGACCTTATTGATTCCATGCTGTGTCATAATAACACCTTGTTAGTCAGTCTCATTGGTCCGTTTTAAGTTAAGGAAATTATTTTTAATAAATAAGACAAGTTGTATTTTTGTTTTTGGCCATAACTTTCGATAGAATTGAGATATTTTACTCTGTTTTTTATTACTGGTATTGCATTTTCCTGTATGTTACTCATCCAACGGAATATGGTATGATGGTATTATTCCTAACCACAGATTCATGATTTTGGTCATTAGTGGTGTCACCCCCCCCCTCCCAAGGGTGTAGCCAGGAGCCAGTCCCCCTGCAACCTACTAGCTATACTACTGATTAAATATATATAAGAATGCAGATAATGGGATTCATGAAGAATGCAGAGGAAGATCTTACGTTGGCAATGTTGTTGAGGTAGCCCAGCCAGTTTTGGGTAAATAACATCTAATTAAATTCTTTTTAATGCTCTGTAAAATTTTTATCCATGTACTGTGTGTTCTTCTGACATGAAAGATGTAACTTTGCTCCTAGAAACATAGGAGAGAATTGCACATGTTGCTAAAAAATATTTTTAATTTTGCCTGCATTTGAGAAATTATACATTGTGCATGTGCACCCTCACAAAAGGGGTTGGAATGCAGCTCTTCATTCCACCTCCTGGTTCTGAGATACAGGAATATTTCACAGCCTCCCTTGAGCACTGGGTAAGCTTTGATTGAAACAATGCTCTTAAATAATGCATACAATTGTGTATCGAACAATGCTCCTTGAATATACTCTGTAACTAAGCTGATTGAAGATATGTGCATGTTGTCTTGGTGTTTACAATGCTTGTTCTATGTATTATTTATGATTATTTTTATTTCTAAAGAAAGTAAACATGTTGAGTAGAAATTTTTTCTCTAGAGTTCTTGGTATAAATTAATTGTTGTGCTATGCCTTGAGGCTGAACTCAAAGAGCAAGCAAGCCTCCATCAGTCTTGAAAGACTATGGTATCATGCTCGGCGCTGCATATGCTGCATGCGAAGCACGAAAGCCCGGGTTAGATTCTTATGGAGGATAGGCTGTTACCCAAGCAGCAAATCCCCCCTCTCCACACCTCTGAATTAGTCCAATGGAAAGGCAGAGCCGATATGATTGGATCCAGCTGTGTTGCAGAGCTGGACTAAGGACAGGTCTCGAACCCTGGTCTGCTGGTTAACAGGCAAAGTGTCTTAGCCACTTGTGCCACCCACAGCCCAGGAGACCCCAATATTCATTGAATATTATCAACAAGATGCAAGGAAGGGCATCAGGATACAGGTCTATTTATGTTTTGTGTGCTCCCTAAGGTATTTGGTTGGTCACTATGAGATACAGGAAGTGGGAATAAATGGGCCTTTGGCTCTTTCTAGTAATTTAACCATATTCAGCACACTCATGTATTTGCTGTGTGCCTCAATATTCAAATAAGGAAGTAGTGCTGAAAGCTTCCTCAACCCAACTATGAGGCTGCTGTCTTAGATTAATGATTTTCAACCAGTGTGCCTTGGCACACTGGTGTGCCATGGATAGTCCTCTGATGTGCCACAGGAATTTGGAGATTGACATTCATTGATAGGAATATTAGGGGATTTGAGCAGTTGTGTGCCTTGTCAAAGGTAAAAACAAGTGATGGTGTGCCGTGACAATTTCAGTGCCTTGTTAAGTGTGCCGTGAGATGAAAAGGACTGAAAATCACTGTCTTAGATGGTGAATGGTTCAGACATTACCTCCCACTTGCCCTCTTATCTCTCCTTCACTTCTCTGTCACGTTATGGTTTAAAAAGCAGAGGGGCACAGTGGGCTGGAACAAAGTCCAAGGACAACCACTGCCCCACATCCACATCTCATTGCCACCCTATTTCAAAACAGTGGGGAAAAACTGAGTGGAAGAAGCAGGTATGCAATAGAAGGGCTCGCTATATCATCTCCTGTTTCTCCTGGACATACCGCCATCATGGTTAACAGAGGACGAGGCAGAGAGTGGACTACAGTGGTTGTTATCATCTCCTCCTCTTCCTTCCCAGAGGTAGGTATCCGAAGGCAATGGCAACTACCACCATAATTGTCCCTTTTTCCCCAAAGGATCCAGGGACATGGGGGAAGAATTTCAGGTCCCATTTCTCTTGTTTAGATGGCATGTGCAGAGAGAAGATCGAAAGGAGTAAGTTTTGGCTTGTAGTTCAGTCTTATCCACTTGGCTACCAGCTTTTAATTATTAAGAGTCCAAGGGGACAGTTGGCCAGAAAAGCAATAAAGTTGGGCTGTAAAACCAGCGCTTAATGTTCAGGAAGACATAAGAATCTATCTCAGTTTTCAGAGTTGCATTCCTTGCAGTATTGTCAGCATAAATGTCAGTTCTTTATGAGCCTGAGGTTTTGGCTTCTTGAACTTCAGCAAAGATCTGATGTTATGGCCCAATCTTATCAAATGAATTACTGCGGTGGGACACTGTCTTGGTGCCATAAATTGGCTGCTGACGACATGAGGATCATGCGCAGGTGGCCATTTGTGATGCACTGCTGCAAAGGGGTAGAAGCATTGGTGGCTTACTCACATGTCTGGCAACCTGCTCTGGGGCGGGTAAGTGAGGTGTTTATGGGTAGGGAGGGGTAATAAAAGATTATTTTTATTTTTATTTTAATAAAAGGGAGGGGTATCAGTGGATAAACCAGGGTTTGGGAGGAGAGGGGTGGAACCAGTGTAAGTCTTACATGTTAGATCTTCTCCCCTCATTTCAAAACCTTTTCTCCTTAGACATACATTCCCCAAGTGGCATACACTAACCCAAATGGCTGATATATGATCAAAGAGACTGTAGTGGGAACATGTACAAGATCCCTGGAGATTATAGGGTGTGGTGTCAACAGTGACCCCTTGCTCTGACAGGTCTGGGAAGCATGGGGTTAACATACCTTTGACAGAGGTCTACTGCAGAAGGAAGGGAGGCTAATTCATCTGCAGTGGCTGTACACCTTTTGGATTTGATGGGACAAAAACCCATAGATGGCCTGCAGAGAGAAATTAAGTTCACTTGCTAGAAATGTATCTGCACACGACATTAATCAGATTGGTAAGAAAAGAAAGTTTGCTTTGAGCAGTTGAAAACACAGGCACATTCCTTGCTGCAATTGGCACTACTGAGGATGCAGGTTTTTCCAGGCTATTTCCAGCTTTCACAAATGGCCTCTGACAGTCTGCTTTGTACCATCACTGTTTATGCTCAAGTGACCAAAGGTCAATTAACCAGAGGAGCCAAGGAAGTAGTTTGTACTAAATAAATTTCTGCTCTCCAGAATGTTCTTGTCAAAGGTTGATCTCCTGTTCCTGAGCACAAAAAGCCCTTGCACATTATCCCAGTAATGTACTCGTGCATGCTGATTTTCACATATAAAGGCTGTTCACATTTTAAATTGCACCTTGATATGGTCATTGATAATATGCCAACAACAGGCACCAGGCAACAGCAATTCACACATTCCATTCAATGCAGATAAAGGTTCTGTGTAATAGTTCACACATTGTCCTCTGTTTTTTCTCTCTAATTCAAAGATCTTTACACTCCAATGCCTGCAACTTGTCCTGATCCAGCCGTGCCATGAAGGCATACATGAAGCTGTGCCACGAAGGCAAATAAAGCCGTGCCATGCATTCAATCACAGGAAGGACAAGCAAGAGACCTCCATAAAGGAAGGGATCTTTTCTTCCCTTACTTTAAGGTAAGTTTCCTGTTTTTCTATGGGTCTACTTAGATCTGTGCCCGCTCTTTGGTTGACAGAAGTCTGAGTGGACCCAAGGAGGTGTGTGAGACTGGATGGGGTGCATATATGATATAAATGACACAATTACTGACAATTTCAATAGGATATCAATGACATAATTACTGACCTACGTTTGCTAAACAACCAAACCAACACACAACTCCAATTAAGGTAGGGTTGCCATATGTCCCCCAAAACAGGGACAATCCCAATTTTGGGGGATTGTGTTCACACACTGGCAAATGCAACAGAGGATCCTGTCCCAATTTTGTGGAAGAGAATTATGGCAACCCTAAATTAATCCTTCATCTGCCTTCCTCCTGATAAAAGTTTTGCTAATATTTTAAACACTTGCCTTTTCTCATGGTTGTTCTTCCTCTGACACACACTCTTATGGCACCTTAAAAGTATCACTGTATTTGTTCCACTTGGGTCGTTCACTTTGTATTTAGGCCTCATTCTCTTGCTTGTCCTCCAAAGTGACATATTCCGTTATCTGCCAACAGTCCTGCTGCTGTCAACACAGGACAAACAGGCCAGTTTCTATATAAAAGAAGAAATGGAAGCAAATCTGTCATTGGAAACGATAACATTCAGAAACTGGTTGAAAACATGTTAATCTTCCAGGCTCCATCTGCTGCACACAATGATTTTACCCCAGAAAAACTTCAAACAAGGACTGGAAAAAGAAATAGCTGAATTAAAATTTATAGCAATGCTCTGTTTTGTTGCTTCTAGTTTGCCTGCACATCAGTGATTTTTTTTAAGAAAAAATCTCATTGCAGAGTCAATTAATTCAGCACTCAAAGAATGATGGTGCCAAATGCTTTTCATATCACAGGTCTAGACCTCTTGTTTTTCTGGCTTTTGTGCTCCTCTGTTTTTAATGATTTTGGCTCTGCCTCTGTTTGTGTGTACATTCCTGCCTACTGAGGATTCACTTGTGTATCCACAAAGACGATCAGTCAAGGTATTAGTCTTGAAGGCACCACAAAAGTTTCTATTGTTTTTTTACAGGAACATGGGCCTCACAGCTAGGGTTGCCATAATTCTCTTCCACAAAATTGGGACAGGACCATCTGTCCCATTTGTCAGTATGTGAGCACAACCCCCCAAAATTGGGATTGTCCCTGTTTTGGGGGACATATGGCAACTCTATTCACACCTGCCTTGGGATCAAACATAAGAACTCTTGAGAGAAAATTAGTATGGAAAGGTAGTGGAGGATCTGGCTGTCCTTATTTCCTGTGCTGCCATCCCTTTCAAGCATAACTGAACTCTAAGCACAATCCTTTGACTGCATTCTCCACAGGGGCATGAGTGCCACAGGCATGATGGAGACAATTTTGCTGCTTTATAAATTAAGGGTCCAATCCTATCTGTGACTGGAGGTTAGGATTGCAGCCTAAAAGGACTAAAGTCATCCATTGGTTTCCGTGAATGAATGGGGATGTATAGAAAATGACCAGGGTCTGAAGTCCAACATTCTTTTTACTCATTGGTTTTGCACAACTTTGCACAGTTGCCACAGTGTGGGCACTGGCAGTGTACGACCAGATAAGATTGAGCCTTTACACAGGGTGCAAGAGAAAATGGAAAGATAGCCAATACAACTAAGGCTGCAGTCCTAAAGACACTTTCCTGAGAGTTAGACCCACTGAACACAATGGAGCTTACTTTGGAGTAGACATGGTTAGGATCACACCCTTAATTTGCATTCATTAAAGTAAATTATATCAAACCAATTCAACACTACCCGTGAAAATGTTGACAAATACTTTTATAAAATGATTAAATAGTTCTAAATCACCTTGAAGTCATTCTTATTCCTCTTTTAGACAGCATCTGGGACTTTGAAGAAACTAAGTAATTTATCATAAGTCTAAAGAAAAGATAAATTAATTACCATTAAATGTATTGGAAGAAATTAGTAGAAGCTTTTGAATTCTCAATCACCCTTTGATGATATTATTGAAGAACTGACTGAAATTGGGTTGGCATTTTCATTTGAAATTTTATTTTCAAGTACTGTGACCAGCTTTAAAATCAGTTTTATCAGCCTAGATGTACTATGTCACGCAGAGGACAGAGCAATTTCATAACCCTGTGGCCTTTCAGAACAACAGCAGAAAACATATTGTGTTCAGAAAAACTAAAGATTCAGTACAGCTTCCGTAGTCTATTTTGTACATTGTCATGTTTACTGGATTATAAGGAATTATTCATACTTTACTCCTCTTGTGTCAAAGCCACTTGTCTGTATTTTCTTCCCCCATGTGATATATGGAAGAAGGCACAACATGAGTGGGAACTCTATGATGTTCACTTAAGGAAGAATTATGTCTTGTTCCTTCATGTCTATCCTACCAGAACTGCCAAAGCATCTGTCTCTGCCAGGATTTAAAATGTTCTTCTGCATTAATTAGTTTTGCCACAGTTGGTTTGGGAGAAAACCTCAGACCATCATTACTGTTTCACACAAATACCTCGGCCAGGATTTGGACCAACATCAACATGAAGACCCCTTCCAGTTTCAGCCTCTTCTCGACCCACATATTAGTTTGAGCTCATCATCAAAGGCAGCTGGCTGAAGGGATGCCTGGATAGACCATTCATTAGGGTTCATTGTTTGTAAGTGAGCCATGTCACATCCTATGAAAGAACAGCTATGTTTGGCAGAACAACATGTGGCACAAGTGGTTAAGACACTGTGCCTGTTAACCTGAGACCCAGGTCCACACAAGATGAGGATTTCCTGCTACAGGCAGGGGATTGGACTAGATGATCCGCTGGGTGCCTTTCAACTCTATGACTCTACGATCTATGAAGATAGTTCCCTTATCTCTGAGATCAAGATCTTGGCTTGCAAAGGAGGTACAGTAATTTGGTCATTAATACGATTATATTTGAGATAATAAAATATAATGATTATACATATCTGCTTAATTAAGGAGATTTATTATTGTTATTATTAATTGATTAATTAACCTCCTTAATTATTAAGGAGATTAATTAATTATCTGCTTAATATCTGCTTAACCTTAATTAAGGAGAAACAACTACTGAGATAAATTATTTTTAAATTAAAAACCAAGATCTTTCCATACTTCCCAGTCCTTCTAATTGTTCCCCATTCCATAACGACCTGTCTGGACGTTCTCTCATCCTGTTTTCCCTTCTTAATTCAGAGTGCTATTACAGCATTATTTTTGCCTCCACATGTCATTTCCACACTATAAAAACAACAATTAGAAGCAGCAATGACATGGGCCAGCCAGGCTGATCCTATGTTAAGTTCTCAGACTGAATTTGACAACAGGTTGCATTTGACATGCATCTTATCCTCTCTTTCAGTAAGAGATATATATGTATTTTGTCCACACACCATAGTGACAGGCAGTAATCAGGTGACAACAGCCTTCCTGGAGACTGTTGCAGATTGGGCAGAAGCAGATGGAGCAGCTGTAGAGGAGGGGGAGGAATTGGGGCATCAGAGGGCAGGAAATGTGGAGGAATCGGGGTGGAGAGGAGGCAGGTGTGGGTGGATCTAGTGGTAATGGCAGATGCCGTATTATTCTCTCTTTTTAAAAATTTCTTGCCTTTTTTCTCTCTTTGGAAACCTACTGAAACACACACACACAATTTTTGACAGATTCCCCTTGTTTTCTTCTAACAAAAAAATTGCACAAAACCGTCATTGATAATTACAGCTGAAATCTTTTTCACAGAGAAACAGTCAGCATTGTTTACTGCCTGCAGAGAAGCAATCAAAATTAAATGAGATGAAATTGCTTTGAAGTGTCTAGTTTTCCTTTTGTGTTTCTGCTCTATAGCCCATCAAAAAACTATATTTGCCAGGTACCTAGCAGTTTTGTGAAAGAGAATGCCATACACAATAGTTTAGTAGCACTGCATGTAAAGGGCAAGGCTTTTGAACTGGTGACTGTTCTCAGGTACAGAACATTCAGTTTCAGTGGATAAAATGTTGTCAGAACACTAAAATCCCACTAGACTCAAATGCCCATAAAACATAGCCTGCTCAAGTAAAAGATATCCAGATGGCAGATACCAACATTCTCATCCAAAAACACAGACTCAGAGCATAATCCTAACCATGTCTACTCAAAAGTAAGCCCCATTGTGTTCAATGGGTCTTACTCCCAGAAAAGTGTCTTTAGGGTTGCAGCCTTAGATGGTTTGGCCACGTCTGTAGAATGAACACCAATTGGCTGCCACATAAGCTTCTCTGGTGAGGGTGACCTGTCCACTGGAATAGAGTTGCCATAATTTTCTTCCTCAAAACCAGGACAGGACCCTGTCATAGGACCCCACAGAACCCATAATTTGCCAATATGGGAACGCAATCCTTGAAAACTGGGACATATGATAACCCTACACTGAAGAGTTCTATCAATAGCACCAAGAAAGACATGGCTCAAACTGGTTGAGCAAAACCAAATGCAGCAGCAATTGACCACTGACAAGGCTAAAAACATTGCCATCAATCGCAAAGAACGGAAGTGTATTGTGAATGATGTACGAAATCCAGTGGTACCTACAGCAGTATAGTGGTTGAAAGGACAACCCTCTCCGCAATCGCCAGCTAAGGAGTAAAGAAAAAGAAGACACCAACACTAATAATCCAGCCTGTCCTCCATGAATGATCAGAAGGGGTCCACGTAGTGTTCTGGAATCACTTGTGTGGGCAGCAGAAGAAAACCCATTAGTACACCTGCATTGGTGCATAGCTTCAGAACTGCTCTTAGATACTATTGATTTTTACTGTGTTGTTTTGCTCTTATGATGGGAGTACAGTGCATTATGTGCACTGAATAAAAACCACAACCAATCACTTCAAAGGGACAAAAATCTTTCCCTGATCCCCAGAGATGACTTTTCCTGTTTACCCCACCTGAATCAGCAGAGCTGACCTGAAATGAAACAAAACTATACTTCTGCTGGAGTGCAATGCAGGAAGTGCACTATACCTCATCTTCAACCACAGTTGTCATCCGCACAACTGTCAGGGACAGATCTCTAACCATGTAGAATTTTTTGTAGTGCTTTCTTAAATGGTGGGAGTCTTGGACAATTTCCCATCTATATTTTGCAATGGTCTTGGAGGAGTTTAAGGGCCCATTCCTGTACTTACCTAACACTGGTGCTGAGCCCTATAGATGCCAAAAATGTGCTGTAATGCAGGGTTTCTCAACACCTGGTCCAGGGACCATTGGAGGCCCTTGGCAGCTGCCTGAGTGGTCCACAAGAGGACTCCTTTATGTGCCTCTTCCCCTCTTCACAGCAGGAGGGCTCTGTCAGAGGACTGCAGCCTCAGAGCCCAATCCTATGCCTGTCTACTCAGAAATTAGTCCCATTGTAAGCAGTAGAGCTTGCTCCCAGGAGAGTGCGGATAAGATTGCAGCCTCAGAGTCCAATCCAATGCCTGCTACTCAGAAATAAGTCCCATTATGGTCAATGAGGCTTACTCTCCAGTAAGAGTGACTAGGATGGCTTTGTGTATTTTTAATGCATCCTACACTGAAAAAAGTTGAAAATCCTTGCTCTGAGTAGACATGCATTGAGACATTGGGCTTTCACCTGCAATCCTACCCACAGTAACATAGCAATGGCTCTATAGACTATAATGGGATTTACAGCTGGAGGCAGCTGTGCTGTGCTCTAGGTAGGGAAGCCCTCCCTCCAGGTCACCAGATCTCTCCCCACCCCACCCCTGGGCTAGTCCCTGGAAAATTTCTTTTCCCTAGAACAGGTCCCTAGGGCCAAAAAGGCTGAAGATCATTGCTGCAAAGCATGTTTATAGCACCTGAGAGTAGGAAGCTCTGGCACTGGGTATGAGCCTGTTAGTTGCTGGCCACAACTACTCCAGTGGACACTGGGAGATAAGAGTTGCCTGCCCATTGGTAGTACAAGGAAATACTAAAAAATTTGCATCATTTATTGCTTATTGAAGAACAAAGACAGAACTATAAGATACTGATAGCTAATTAAAGCACAAACATAAAGAACAGAACTATAAGTTACACTTTCCATGGATCACCTTCCAAGCCAGCATCCCCATGTTGAATATCTCCATCGCTGTCACACAAAGAATCGTGTTCCGCATCTCTTAAAACCATTGTGTTGTGTGTTTCTCTGCCCCGTACGAAGTGGCAGGCAGAAAGATGCACAATGTAAAGAGGTTTCTGCAAGACAATGTTTTTGGGTGGCAGCCCAGTGTAGATAGGGTCGCCATAATTCTCTTCCACGAAACCAGGACAGGACGCTTTGTCATACTTGCCAGTATGTGAATGCAATCCCTGAAAACTGGGACTGTCCCAGTTTTCAGGGACATATGGCAACCCTAAGGGTAGAGTGCAACACATACCAATAGTTCTGCCAAAGAACAGAATCCAACTTTGCAGAACAGAGCTCATTATTTAAGGTTAAATGTTGTTTAGGTTGTATTCCTGTTGCTTATATCCTACTCTTTCTTGGTCCATGGGCTTAAGACTATATACAAAGTTTCGTTTACTTATTTGGTTTATTTCTTTTGGAAAGTAGATTCAATTAAGCAATTGATTTTGGCATAAAGAGCCATTTCACTCAGCAGATTTCATTTGCTAACAACAGGACAACAATAATTGGGAAACCTGTTGCTGCCTTTTTCTTCCAGTGCATGGAATCCAAATTGGTGAAACTGGATGGGATGAATAGGGATTTCTAAACAAAGCACATTTTTTTATATATGCCATTGGCATTTCTATTATATTGCAGAGCCAATTAAAAATAAAATAAAACCTTAACTGTTATGAGTGACAGTGTTATGAGTGATTCTATATATCCCCACCACTTAGCAAACGTGGGAAATGTAGTTCTGTGATGTGTAGTTCTGTGAGGTGAAGTTTGTAACACAGAAATCTCTGTAACCTAAAATATAATTGCTAATATTATTTGGGAAAAATCATGACAATGGTATGTATGTGTGTGTGTGTAAATAGATTCATTCCCCCTGCTCCATTTCAATATTATATTTTCAATCACATCATTTTTTAAAATCACATTGAACCACGGCACCAACAATTTTACAAAAGCAAGATGCCTTAGTGAAAGTATATTAAAAAAAAACACTTTGAGCAACTCACTTCTACCTGTGCACATTGATCTTCCTAAACTATTAATTGGCAGGCTTAAATTTAGGAAACCCTCTCTGGCATTCACACTACTTAACATCAACGTCCAAAGCAAAGCCAAAAGGGCTGCTGAATGCCCAAATACAGATAGATCCCTAGATGACACTATACAAAAGGAGCCAGGTTTTCATAGAATCATAGAATCCTAGAGTTGGAAGGGACCTAGTAGGACATCTAGTCCAACCACCTGCCTGTAGCAGGTTTGTCCTAGAGCATCTCCAACAGGTGTTCATCAAGCTTCTGCTTGAAGATCCCCAGTGAGGGAGAGTCCACCACCTCCCATGGCAATCTGTTCCACTGCCGAACCGCCCTCACTGTCAGGAATTTTAGATTCCACAGATTCAGGCCTGATGGGGATGAGGGCAGTGTACTCCTACCACTAGTGATACTTTCGTTGATGTCCAGTGGTGCACTCAGGAACCCAGAACCCACTGCCTGGCAGCAAGACCAGCAATACAACACAACAAGCAGTAGCAGGAGAATTGGTTTTCTGGGCAGAGCTCCCATATGCATTTTTTATGCACTCAAAAAGCCCTCCCATCTTCCCTGAACCTCTTACTGATGTTTGGTGAATTGCATCTGTCCTCCCAATTTTGAAGTAACTGGTGATATCATTTTTGTGATGTAGTAACTGGTAATGTCAATTCTGATGTAGTAGTTGGTGAAGTCAATTCTGATGTAAATGGTATTACTTCTGGTGGTACTTCCAATAGGTGAACAATGTGAAGTGGTATCATGGGGAACAAATGGTAAGAAATGCTGGGTTAGGATATTGATGGTGATAGTGCTACTGAAGCCCCTTCTCTGGCCTATCTCCTAACTGCTTATGGGTGCATCCAGAGTAACTACGGGGAATCCTTGCTCCAGTGTAAGAACAATTTACTCTGGATTGCAATATGAATTTCCCATAGGTTTTCACTAGGTGGTGCAGTAACAACGGGTGCATGTAATGTCTCTTACATGCTCCTGTAGTTACTCAAGCAGCAAATCCCCCCTCCATGCCACTGAATTAGTCCAATGGAAAGGCAGAGCCATTATGATTGGATCCAGCTGGCGTCGCAGAGCTGGGCTAAGGACAGGAGCTCACCCTGTTTGTGGGGCCAACCCGGGTCCGAACTCTGGCCTACTTGTTAACAAGCACAGTGTCTTAGCCACTCTATCTGGGTATATGGATAATGCAAAACATCCAAGATATAATAGCATATAACCACAGAGTAATTATAAGCATGTATGCGTGTTTTTGAAAGATGGCTGGCTTTGCACATTTTCGGACTGTGTAGAATGGCCACAGTGAAAATAAAACCTGTACATGTTTAGTAAAAAATGTCGCTACAAGTAACATTATCTACATTAGATTTTTGGCAGAAACCATTTTACAGATTTATTTGGTAATTGAAACTGCCTTGAATTGCAACAAGAATCTTATACAAAGATTCTGATAAGGGATGTCTTGAGTTTTTGCGCAGTATCATCAAGTCTCCCTGTGATCCCAGTTGCTATTTTTGTTTACAACTGAGGAAAATATACAACTTCAACATAAACCTGACCATCCTGCAAAAAGGCACAATATAATTTACCACAGCAGAGGACAAGAAAAAGATAAAAGAAAATGCTTTTTCCTAACTTGCAAGTACAGTGGTACCTCTCTTAACAAGTGCCTCGCTTAACAAGCATTTCACATAATAAACAAAAATTTCTACGAAATCTTGCTGCACATAACAAATTCTACTTCACTTAACAAGCAAGCGCGCTATGGGCACATGTGCTATGCAGCCCTGATGCTCCACATGGAGGCTCTTTAAAGGGCTGCCGGCCAGTGCTGCTGCCTCTAACTGCCCCCAACTTGGGAGCAGTTGCCTGGAAGTGCCAGAGGCAGCTGCCCCTAACTGCCACCAAGTGCCCCCACCAGCCACCTTGAACCTCCAGCTGCAGCCCAGGTAAGCCTCCCAGGAAAGTGTCTTTGATTGCAGCCTCTTAACCATGTCTACCCAGAAGTAAGCCCCATTGTGTTAAATGGGACTTACTCCCAGGAAAGTGTCTTTAGGATTGCACCTTAAATAGATTTCATAGGATCATGCACATTGAATGCATGTTTTGAATTCAATTCCAGTGCTTTGTCATCATTTTTACATCCAGTTAATATTTTTATATAAATATTTTGGGGGTTAAAGAAACAATCGTCTGAGTTTCCATTATTTCCTAGGGAAAAATCTGCTTTGCTTAAAGAGCGTTTCACTTAAAGTGCATGCCTCCGGAACAAATTAAGCTCTTTATGTGAGGCACCACTGTATTTCCTTGCAAGTACTTCAAATTTGCAAATGCTTCATAGATAACTCACTACTAGATTGTCTTCCCGATCATCCCTTTATTTTTGGCAGGCTGGAGGGAAACAGTGGAAGAATAAAGGTGAAGTGACCTCCATGGATCTCAGGAGGCCTTCTAGGGCTTCCATAAGACCAAAAATAGAAACTTCTGGTTTTCAGCAGAAAACCAGGTCAAAATCATGCCTTGTTTGGGGGGATCTCTGGAAGTCCAAAAATTACAACTTTTGGTTCTGTACTGGCTAATTTGGTATCTGCTGGGTTAGGAAAAAAAAAGAGTGTAGGATAATGAAGAAACGGAAAAATAAAGTTGAAAAGAATTGTGTAAAACTTACATTATTAGATAATGTTCCTTAATATAATAATCATGGCATATCTTTCCAATAGACCATCAGATGGATCCACAAATGCTAAATGAAAAAGGTGATTTAAGAAGGTAATTATTGTTTTAAATGACATAATTTATTCTAGAAATGGTTTTCCAGTAATTTTGTATTGCATCATTTAATTCTTAAAGTTCATAGACTATGGTTAAAGAGTAGCACTTTTTAAATGCTTGGTTGAATTATAGATCAATTTAAGTCAATATATATTTATAGTAATAATTTGAGTTTAAGCCAGTATGTTAATACAATTAATACCGGTTGTCATATCATGAGTATGCCCTTCATTTCACTTACATGAAAGTGAAAAATACTTTCATGATGTAAGAAATAGACAAAAAAGGAAAGAAAAAGAACAGGAAAAGAGAATGAGGGAGTAGATGAAAAAGAAAAAAGAAGTTAATTGGCTAAGGGCACAATCCAGAGTAACTATAGGAGCATGTAAGAGACTTTACAATACATGCATCCATAGTTACTGCACCACCTAGTGAAAACCTACAGGAAATTCATATTGCAATCCAGAGTAACTTGTTCTTACTCTGGAGTAAGGACTCCTCATAGTTACTCTGGATTTCACCCATAGTCACCTGAGTTGTGATCTGACTTTTAGAAATTACAGCAAAATTGGGATATTAAAAGGTAAAGGTTTTCCCCGTATATTATTTGATGGTTTTTCATCCCAATTTACATGTATTTATATGCTCAAATGTGATTTGTGTCAATGTTTTTGGATTCCTTTAATATAGTGTTCTTCAACCTGTGTGCCACAACCCCAATGGGGCCACAAACCCTCACTTGGGGGTTGTGGCAACCTTTCAAAGCCTGGTCAAGATGGCTTGGATACAATCCAATAATGGTTTCAAAATGAGTGCTTGATAGAGGATGCAATCCTAACCTATTTAGGCCAGCACAACTCACCAATCTCCCCATTCTGGTGGTGGTGTGGGGAGACCAGCAAATATCCATGCACTGGCCTAATACCCCCATGTGTGGTGCAGACATGCCTTATGACAATTTTTTGACATAACCAGGTCAGCACAGGACATATGCCATCCTAGCCAAAGATTAGGACTATACTGAATATCTTGCATATCCTTTTCTTATTGTTTTGCCTTGCAGTTTTTAAGGAAAGCCCTGCTTGTCTGATATCTCACAGGGTTGTTGTGAAGATACAAGTAGCAGAAAATGGGTGAACAGGAGCAGAGATGAGGAAGAGTAGGAGGGGTGGTTTGTATTCAAGGATGAGACAGGATTGATGCTTTATTTATTTGGGGAAGGGGTTTATACAGTCTCATACTTTATTTATTTGGGGAAGGGGGTTGTGGCGTGAAAAAATGTTGAAGACCACTGCTGTAATATTTAGAATTTGTCTCTGTGCATCTGGTGACTTAGGGCACAATCCAGAGTAACTATGGGGAGCCCTTGCTCTGGTGTAAGAACAATTTGCTCTGGATTGCAATATGAATTTCCCATAGGTTTTCACTAGGTGGTGCAGTAACTAAGGGTGCACGTAATGTCTCTTGCGTGCTCCTGTAGTTACTCTGGATTGTAGGATTTGTTCTAACTTTTTCTTCGTTCTACCTTCCTTCTCATTAATTTGTATGGCATACCACTGTTTGTGAAATCCTTGTGACTATATTAAAAAATCTTGAATAGTTTTAAACTTTAATTTAAATAAATAAACATGGTAATATAAGCACGGAGAAACTACAGGAGGACAATGTGTTCCTACTCTCTCCCATAGAGTGATGAAAGGGTGGCAATCTCATATGAAGTGCTCCTTCTTGAAAGATGCACATGTTTTCTCAAAGCTTACAAAAAAACCACATTAACCCCAAAGGACTAAGAAGAGTCTTACAAAAGATGCAGGATTTACTTCCTAAAGCCTGCATTTAGGAAACATTTATTACAGTCAATTGGTTCGATGTACGGTTAACCAGGCAAGAGACTGTGAACAAAGAAAATGAAGTTGAACTGATAAGGATTGATGCAGGTATTTGACTGACCATATACAGAAGAATCCAGCACAGAAAAGTACAGCATTGAATGTGTTGTATGAGACTTTAACCCAAGAGAGATCAGAAAGGTAGGTGAGAAGGACACATTTGATTACATTAGTTCTCCATTTTGCAGAAGCATGAAAAGCACTGTAAACTGAAAGGGATGCAAGGCTGGAAACAAAGTCCTTAATCCCGCAGCTGTTGCACTCCTGTAATTAATCATATATTTAATCCCAGTCTTCCAAGAAGCAATAAAATCAAGCTTTCTTGAGCTGAAATGTTTATCTTAAAAAGCTGTGTGATTATCGTTTAGCATATTTTATGCGGAAGGCATGTGTGAGTATTAGTGTGAGAAAGCAATTTCAGTGTTTTTAACCATTGAGAGCTCACTTTGATATTGATTTGATCTGAGTAATATACTGGAAATCAGGTACGCCATTGATTATAATGTGAACAAATGTCATTTAGAGGCACCAGAGGAAATGGTCTGGTTATGGTCTAGTTATGACAGCAATGGTCAGGTCACTAGTCACTAGTGACCACAGTGTACACACAGTGGTGGGATTCAAATAAATTAACAACAGGTTCTATGTCCTAATAACCTAAATTAACAACAGGTTCTATAGCCACAGAACAACAGGTTCTATGTCCCATTAGTAAGCAGTTCTCAGAACCAGGCACTCATTCGCAAAGGGTTCTATAGAACCTGCGAGAACCCCCTGAATCCCACCACTGGACATGTTAAGAGCACAATCCTAACCATGTCTACTCAAAAGTTTGCCTCACTGTGTTCAACGAATCTTACTCCTAGGAAAATCTCTTTAGGATTGCAGCCTAAGGCTGAAGCCTAAGGCTGCAATCCAGAGCAAATTCAGCCTGCTCTGACCTAACTGCACTCTCCTAACTATTCTGTATCCAGAGCAGAAAGTTATGCTGAATCCAGACAGTCAGGAAGCCTGGGCTGCCCTAACTGCTCCAGAGCATGCTAAGTAATTGACACAAGGGGAAGACTTGCTCCTGAGGAGACACCCCTCAGATCACACTGAACAAGGAACAGCTGTGGTGCCTACAGTGGTGACATGCCTCTGCACATCACCTGGTGCGGAAGTCTGTGCGTCATCCCTGGGATGCGCCCCCCCCACCTGGACTGCACAGTCACCAAAGTTGGCGCCTGCGCAGTTGTTTCTGAAGCCAACTGGCTTCAGAAAGAGTACTGCGCAGGCACCATCTCTGACACCTGCGCAGTACTTTTCTGAAGCCTTTTGGCTTTGGGGAAGACTGTGCAGGCGTCAGAGTTGGTGCCTGTGCAGTACTCTTTCTGAAGCCATTCGGCTGCCGCTCCACCTCCTGAGTGGCTGTGCAGAGGCGCGGACTTTCTCTGCTCTAAGGAAGTCTCCTCTGAAGCTGTTCGGCATGCTCAGTGTGTTTCTGTGCAGTGCATCTCAGATGGCCGTTCAGGCCAGCTCCTCAGACAAGTGTCAGCTTCTGGCTGATTCTCTGCCTTGGAGCAGGCCTGAATGGGGGTGCTGACGCCCGGGGCCTGCCAAAGGACAGTCAAACTCCTCCAGCACATCACCCCATACGGAGCGCATCCCCAATGCAGCCCACACCAGCCGCACCAGTCTGGTGACGCCATTGGGTGCCTGCCTTATAAGGAGTCCCTGATGAGATGCCAGTACATTCTACAGTGAATACAAGGGGCTTCTTGGAGTGCCTGCTGTATCCTGAGGTTTGTATCCTGGGCAGCCGTAGTTTGTTCCATATCCTGAGGTTGAGAGGAAGGGGTTGCAGCTAGGCTGGCCAAGAACTCAGATTTTTGGTCAGCACTGCCATTCTTACTCGGGCCTTATCATGGACCCCTATGGGTCTACTCATTACTATACCTGCTCCTGAGGTGGTATAAGTCTGAGGGCTGGAAGAGGGCATTTCTGCCTTGGAAACAGGCTCTGGATTCAGAGTAACTGCTCTGCCCTAGGCAATGCTAAACATGCCCTCAACTTGCCTCTCCTGAGCTGCTTAGGCTGCCCCAGTTAGGGCAGAGCAGGTCCACCTCTCTTAGGGCACCCTATCTTGCCTTGCTCTGCCCTAAGCCTCCTTCAGAGTAACTGGGCTGGAGCATCTTGCAGTTGCTCCAACCTAGTGTTAGATAGGGCAACCTAAGAGCTCATATGTGGACAGATTAGTTGCTCTGGATTGGGCTGTAAGACTATTACATACAAAAAATGGGCTGACACTGTAGTCCTGTAAGCCACAGAGAACTTCACTTAAAATGAGTTTTCCTTTTGTGATAGATCACACTGTAATTATTATGAAGTACAAAAAGTAACCACAAAATATACGTATATTGTTATATGTTGTGAAAAATTTTCCTTTGAAACAGGATTTGAATCTGGTCAATCATGAAATTTTCCCCCTCATTCCTAAATGAAATCCAGTGTGGCATTCCAGGTGATCATGAATTTTTTGGTTTAATACCAAGTATAGTCTGCTGCAAGTGTTTGTCACAGGATGGATTTGTACCAACAGCTGTTCAGATAATCTGATGCCTGCTGCATAGAGGAGGGAAGAGAGACCCCTACCATGAAGGGAAGTACCTACCATGACCGTAGAAGGGTCCAGGTTTGCTCTCTAGCATCTCTCAAAAGTAAAATAATCTGCATTCCCAGTGCCACAGCTACTACCTACCTAACGTGTAGCTACTACCTACCTAATGTGAAAGGCTAGCTACTACCTACCTAACATGAAAGGCACACTCATTGATTAAACCAATACCCTGGGAAAAAGTAACAATCAGTCCCAATTACGGTGCTATTTGGAATGTGTAACAGCAACCTGAACCTATTGAAGTTCAGCAGTGACTTACTCTGGCCAGAGATGTCATAATGCTCAATTTTATGGCCATTATCATAAGCACATAAGAAGTGCTGGAGCAAACCAAAGACCCATCTAGTGTAGCTTCACAGTGGCCCTCCACATGCTTCAGAAATTGCCCTCCTATCAAACTTTTTCTTTCAAAAAGCATTTTTCAGATAAATTTGCACCTGGTCGCCTTTTTATCTGGAAACCTTGCTATTTTTCTTGCATTAGTGTCAATGTCAAAAAAAACTTCAATGTCAAAACCTTAAATTTAATTGCAGAACAATCCAAGAAACAACCACTATATGAAGCTTTTTCAAGAATCCTTCCTACGTATTTTGGGGAGCAAGAAGGTGCTTCTGCTTCTACAGACACCTTTTGGAGGGATGTTTTATTGTGGCAGTTATGTCATGGCCACGTTTTCATCACACTCAGGCTGCAATCCTATTTAGAACTATCTCTTCCCATATTACCCTAATCCTTTCTTCACTAGTAAAATGTGTCCTGTTCCTGCTATTTTGGTCTGACCCCTTTCTCTCTTCAAGTGTGCAACAAGATGGGTTGTGTTTCTTTGCACGCTGAGCTTGGGAAGAGTTGGGCAGATGAATCATGGCTTTGCCAACACACCAGGTTTTAGCGATTGCCTAAATGGGAGATGGAAGATGGAGTGGGGAGATGGAATAAGTGGGAAATGGGCTTGTAGCCAGCTATTTAGAGCAGAAACTCCTGGTGAATGTTTTAGGATATTTTAGATTGAATTGGTTGAGATTATTGTATGGATTGTTGGTAAGTACACCAAGTTATCCTTTGCAGGTTAAAGGGGCTTGATTAGATGGGTTATACAGAATAGTGCTCAGTTCAATAGGACCCCCCCCCCCAATGCTGTTATAGCCACTTTGATGACCCAAGACCTACAAGATGGAACAAGGTGCCTTGACAAGGTGTTGGTTTACTTACAGGCCTATGTATATCTACTAAGAAGTAAGTCCCATTATCGTCAGTGGAAACTACGCCCAGGAAAGTGTGGAAGGGATTGAAGCCTTAATGAAACTTCAGATTAGAGTTGTTTTTCTCAACCAGTGATACTTGTATAATTGGTGGTACTTGAGGTGGTGTCTGGTGCAGGATGACCATATAAAATTTTACAGAGGACAGAGTGGCTCTACCTTTAACCATTGCATAGAGGAGGGAATTGAGGCATCATAGAAGGGTTGAAAAAGCAGCACCTGCTTCAATTCCCTCTTCTATGCTATGGTTAAAGGTACAGACATTCTGTCCTCCATTCTATATGGTTAAAGTCTTTAAATTCTGAGTGCAGTTCAGTGTGTTCCTCTCATTTCTATATTTCTGCTATCCAGTCTTTATCTGCTCACAAGATTTCAGCTTTTTGATGCAATATTCATTAATTTCTTCATTAATTTAGGAGCTGCTGGGCTAAACTTCCACAGAGCTTGGGGGTTGGAATCTCTTGAGATATTAATCCAAATATCTTGTCAAGATGAGATTTCAGTAGGGTTTGGAAAGGTAGACATCAAGGTGCCTGTTCCGCATTCCTTGACAGCTGCCAGTCTGATTGCAGGCACAAGTGCGTGGAATTGGTCTGGATCAATAGAGCTACTCTAGAACACAAATGACCCAGAGATTGTGGGCTTTGCCAGACATTCATAGGATTGTGCATAAGATTGTGCGTGGGTAGGATTGTGCAAGGGATTATCTGTGAGTGCATAGGATTGACACATGCATAGGATTATGGCTTCTAAGGGGAGGGACCCACCTTGCACACCTCCCTCCAAGACTGACTGCTGCGCCCCCCTCTAGCTACGCCACTTTTCCAGAGGCACTCCTCCATCCCTTACAACAGCCAGGAGATGGTCCAATCCGGAGCAAAGCGCTGCCATCTGGTCCCACTTTGGGTCTCCTGCCTGGATGGTTAGCCTGAATCCTTGCAAAGAATCCGGGATGAGCCTGGCTGGATACTCTAGTCCTCCTTCCAGCATCCAGGGAGAGGTTGCCAGGATGGCTCCAGCTGTCGGACCCTGCAGGTTCTTCTGTATTTCCACTCCCCTCTCCCCTGGGTGACCAAGTGTCCTCTTTTTCCAGGACACGTCCTCTTTTTTTACCTGGAAAAAAATTCTCATTGTCCCCCTTTTCCATGTGAGCAGGTAGCATGTAGGCTTCTTGGAATTCATACATTATATACAGGGTGACCATATGTCCTCTTTTGCCAGGACATGTCCTCTTTTCTAGCCTTGTGTCCTGGAAACAATTCTCATTGTCCCCCTTTTCCATGTGAGGAGGCAGCATGCAGGCTTCTTGGAATTCATACATTATATATAGGGTGACCATATGTCCTCTTTTGCCAGGACATGTCCTCTTTTTTTAGCCTTGTGTCCTGGAAAAAGTCTTCATTCTCCTCCTTTTCCTTGTGAGCAGGCAGCATGTTGCCTTCTTTTATATAATAGCTTTAAATTTAGTCAGTATCATGGTGTCTAACCACATCAAAGTGATACATATGAGTGTTATTTGGTTTGGTTTTGTCATGTCCTACATTTTTCTTGGTGTCCTACATTTTGTCCTCTACATTTTGTCCTCTTTTTGTGGTTATGACATCTGGTCACCTTGCTTCTCCCCTTCTGTGCTCACAGCTCACCTGGTTGCCAAGACACTCTGCACATGTTCAGAGGCACTTTTTGGCACTGCCGCATCCCATCCTTTGGAATGCTTTTGGGTTCCTTTTGCCCAGATGAAGGCAAAGGGTTCATCGATCATCCTGCACTTGGCACATTTCTTGTGACTTCCCAACTGATGATGATGATAATGATGGTGATTGATGAAGGTGGTGAAATAGGGAGGATAATAATGAAATAGAAGATGATGATGAAATGGTTAAATAGGTGATGATGATATGTGATGGTGGTGGTAGTGGTGATGAAATAAGGAGGAAGAGGATGAAATGGAAGATGGTAATGAAATGGTTAAATAGGTGATGAAGAGGAGGAGGATGGTGGTGGTAGTGGTAATGAAATAAGATGCAGAAGGATGGAAGTTGGGTGATGAAATGGTTAAAACCCATTTCTTCCCAGCCCACATTTTAATCTCTGATGCACATATGCTACACAGGGCAGAAATGTCATGAGAGAAGTGCTTTGCTGCCTGTGGCTTCTCCCAATAGCTACACTCTGGCTTTGATCCACACTCCCCACCACCCCAGTTCTTCATCTCTTAAAACTTTGTCGGTTTCACTCTCTGTCATTCCTGTTTTGTTTCCTCATTCCTCCCTCCTGTTGCTTGATCAAGGAGTTTTGGTGCTGTTTATGTTCAGAAAGCAGAAAGCACTCCAGGACTCCTTTCTGAGACTGCCCGATTTATAGAAGATGACACTAGAAGTGACAGATGAGCCATGCGCTTTGGTGAAGGTGGATCCCAACTCCTACGGCTGGTAACTCATCCTTTTCCTCTCATTCTGAATTAGTAAACTGTTCCTGGAGCATCGCCTGCAAAGGGGATTCAGAATGAACGGATCATCAAGGACATCTTTGATATTTTTACGATAGGTAAGTCTTCACCTGACAGTTTACTGTTGAATTATTATTGGTGATTATGACAATAAAGTTTTCATAATGCTTTCAATATGATGTTTTCAATACAAATGATGTTAAAAGCAAATGAACAGAGCAAACTGATGCAGACAGATTTCATAGTGTGTCACTTGAACCAAATAAAAATCTAACAATACATTCAGGAGGAACCTTTAATTGCAATGTGCAAATGACTGAAGTACAGTAATTTAATGGAAGCTTACTGGGTTCTGGCTAAATAAAGGTTTTAAGAATTGCAGCCCCTTACATTTTTGTGGTATTATGGCATTTGAGAAGCATGTCACTACTTAGTACTTCTGCTTTCTTTGTGATGAAAGTACATAAGGAAACATCTCACTAGAGAAAGCTGTCAATCAATAATGGGGAAAACTGTCCAGATTATTACTACAGTACTTTGTTATTGTTGTATATATACAGTGTGTGTGTGTGTGTGATACATACCCAATCCATAAATGCTATCTGTGTACATGAATTTTTTTTCACACGCGCGCGCGCGCGCACACACACACACACAAATGGTTCACTATAACATCTTTTTAAAAAGGGCACAGTGTGAATAATAGATTTGATTGTTATGTGCAACAAAACTCAAGCCCCTTTTTTAACCCTGCTCCTTCTTAACAGCTCTGAGCTTCTTCCATGTTGTCCTCATTGCTTTGCTGGGAGAAAGTTAAAATGCCAACTGCAAACTTCTTCATAAAGAAGTGATCCAAGGTGTCGTTGTGTGAAAGTATTAAAAATTGAAATCCCATTCAAGTTGACAAGATCACCTTCCAGGTATATTTTCAGTCAAGTGGTTAATAAGTATTTGTTAAGAAATATATATTTTGAGATGTGAAGCCAAATCAAATTAAGTTGCGGGGATGATTTTGCCTTTGATTGTAAGAGATTCTGGATTCAATTTTCAGAAGATAAGTCCATGTGCTGAGCAGAAAAAGGAACCACATCTTTAGAAAATTATATATGGAATTGAGGTTGAAGCTTGGGGGTATACCTTTGCATACAGAAGATTTTACAGGCAATTCTGGAAATACAAACAAACTACAAGAATACCATGCCTGAAACCTTGGAGAGTACTGCCAGTTAATATTGACAATACTGAGCGAGATGGACCAATAGTCTGACTCTGTTTCCTTTGTATAGTAGAGACATTGCTGAAGGTGTCTAGCAGGAGTTCTAATCCACAGAGCATCTTTGGTGTACAGAGTTTCAGCATGGTTAGAAGTGGGACAAATGCACAGACGAGTCCAAAAATAGCATTCATGGAAATGGGTATATTTCAGAATAGATCCACAAGGAAGAGAAATATGAGATAACCTAAAACAATAGAGCGGGATTCTTAACAACAGCTTCATCAGACATAATCTTTCTTCCCATTTTTGGCATTTGTTAACCAAATGCAATTTCTCCTCTGCTTGTGTTTTGGATGCTAAAGTATGTTTGTTTATTTTGCTGTTTCTAGAGCGGCTTCCTGGAATGAACTCAGCAGAGTGGTTTGATGGATTATAAAAAGAAGGGTACAAGAAAAAAATCTTAAGGGATCAGAGTTTAGTGTTAAGGAGAATCAGAAGTGGGGAGGAGAATTGATGCATCTCAGAACAGAGGGGAGTTGTAAAAATATAGTTGATGATGTTCATCTAATATTTTCCGTCACTTTCGGTTGTGATAAATATAGGGTCTTTTTTGATCAGTTTAGTATCGTATAACATTTTGCCTTTATACGTATGTTTTCTCATTGTACGTTATGTGCATTACAGTTTTATACTTACGTGCAAGCTTATACATATTTATTCAGATGCAAGTCCCACTGATAAGAGTATAAGACTGCAGCCCTAGAGCCCACTGCAGCCACACCAAATAGGCATGCAATGAAACAAAAAATGGGGCAGATCTGAAGGCCTCAGAGGAAAATTATTTCCACTTGCCCTTCTATAAGCCGCTTGCTTCACAATGGATGTCCTTGGCCCTATGCCTATGGAGTAACTAGCACAGGTCCAAGGAGAAGAAAAATGTTGAGTGTTGAAAAAGAGGCTGTAGGATCTAATGTGTGGTATTGTCACCTGATCCTCCTCCTGCTGCAAGCTCCTTGCCCCATTCCTCTACTTTATCTTCTAGTTTCACCCCTGTCCATCTCTGTCCCCCACTGCTGCCTTACCTGCCCCAGTGGGTGAGATGGAATCTGGTGGTGGTGTTGGCAGTACTTGCAAAATGGCTGCCACTCTATTGGCAGCTATTTTGGACAGGGTGATCATCTGACTGGATTTTTCAGATTTGTCCTCTTTTTTAAATCTCCCGTCCGGGTGTCCTCCAAGTACAGAAGGGCTTTATTGTCCTCCATTTTGGAACTTTGCAATGGTGTGCAGACATATGCATTCATATGGTGTGCAGCCATGTCATATGTCACTGGATTCATATTGAAGAGCAGAATCCAATGCAAAAATTGGTTTTGAAATATCTTTTTCCTATTGAAAGTTATGGCCAAAAAATAAAAATAAAAAAATGCATTGAGCTCTATGGGAAACTGAAAGTGCCTGATATTATGGCTTTACTCATGAGTAGGCAAATGTGCCATTTTCCACCAGAAAGACCTGGCTGAGAGGAATCCCTTGTCCTCCTTTTGAGGTTCAGGCATCTGGTCACTCTGATTTTGGAGGACATAGTGGAGGACTCTTCCAATGCCATAAAGTCCCGTCCCCAACAGTTACTTAATAGTTAATGTTGCATGCACAAGATCAAGGTTATAGTTGAAGCAAAATTGCTCATAAGTACATACCATAGAGTATATTTACTAGAATTTTTATCCCACTTTGTGGATAGAGTGTTCAGGATGGTGTACACGATTTGCTCCAGGTAACATCATCCCTGAGATTAAGTGAGAGAGAGTGAGAGTGAGAGAGTATGTGTAATTGGCTGAAGATCTTGCAGTAACCTTTAAGGACGGATTTGAAACTGGGTCTTCCTGTAAGGTCCTTCAGTCTACTTGAAACACCACACTGATTGATCTATATTTGTTGTTAGTTGGGCTTTTTCTGAGATCAGATGTGGTAGCATAACAAGAACCAAAAGAACCTTTAACAGCCCCTTCCTCTGGGCCTTACATCTGTAGGATGAGTATCCTGCTGGCATAAAAGGTCTTGCAATGGCATATCATGTCACTGCTGGACCATTTGAAGCTATTCCTGCACTCTGCTGCAGATCTCTCCTAGGGCCACTGTGGTTCCAAGACTGGTGGTGTGAAGACTGCAGGAGAAGGCAGGGAGGGAGAGGACAATGAAATTAACTGGGCAGGAAGAGGGCGGAACTGGGGAACATATCAAGTGCCAAAAGGGGCAGATCCGGTGGCAGTGACTTTCTCCTGATTCTTTTTCATATTTTGCAACCTGGCATGCCCCTGATTCTCCTTGGCAAAACGATTGATGAGGGTTCAAGAAGATCCATAGACAAGATCAGCCAACCACAAAGCTTTACTGCAAGCCTTCTGATCACCTCTTGAACTATAGTAGGCAACATATGCAACGTATGGTGTACACACGATAATGTGGCAAGGGATAGGACCTGTTAGTCCTGTTTATTGTGTTTTTGTTGAGTGACATTTCTGATTTGTCAGGACACCACTGATTTATCTTAGTCCTCTAGATTATTCTCTTTTCATGTGCTTTTTTTAAACCCATAGCAGACGTGCTCTCCTTAAGCACTGTATTAATCTTTAGCTATTCTCCTTTATTACTGCTGCATTGCAACAGCAACATTGATGGTCCATTCAGAGACCTCTCCTTTTCAGCTTGAGTAGCCTCAGCAAAGGTAATGCAAATTAGATGGTGCAAGAGGGATGTTCTAGAGACACTTAAAGCACTACTCCAATAATTTGGGAGAATTTTCTGCTGTGCATCCATCTCATAACTTTCTCAGTCTGGCATGTGCTAAACTTAACTGTGGGAAGAAGGACAAGGCACCAGTACAAAAAGCAGGGAGAGGCATTAGTAGCTGAGCATCTCCTTTCCATGTAGAAGATCCCAGTTTTGATCCTTCAGGTTCTGTCTAGGAGAAGGAAAAAATCCTGCTTGAAGCTTTGGAAGGCTCCAGTGTCCAACAATGCAATACTAAGTTTGATTGCACTCTATAAAGTAGCTTCCCATTCTGCTTTCTGTACAGACCCCGATTGTGATTCTTGCTATGCACCCTGAATGTCTTATAGTGTACTTGAGAGTTGGTGGATGAACAAGGACAGATGGTAGACTAAGCAGGTTAAAGTCATGGCGTGCCCAGCCCTATCCAACTTTCCAGCACCAATGCAGTTATGCCAACTGTATCCTCTGCTACAGGGACAGAGACAGAGGACTCCTCAAGTTAAGGGAACATTTGTTCCCTTGCCTCAATGCTGCATCAGTAATATGAAGTTGGATAGGGTTCATCCTTAATAGATGAAGCTTATCCGAACTGGAGCTATAGTCTGTCAACTGGGGAATGAATCAGAATAAACAAATGCAAATAGTCATAGAGAGACAATGTTATTCTTTGGTTAGAATGGCGTGAATTATTTTTCATGCTAAAATATTTATGACTTGCTTGCACAGGGCTCATAGAAAGTCGAGCCTCAGGGAAGGTACACTTGATTTATGGTTGTTTTCAGATTATGGCCAATTCTACTCCAAACTGATGTATGTTACTATAGCTCTTGCTAACCATGTCTCCATTCACCAGTCGTCTGCAACTGAGGAACAATGCATTAGTAACCGGTTCTCAGAAGCAGGCACTCATTAGCAAAGGGTTCCATAGAACCCGTGAGAACCCCCTGAAGCCCACCTCATGCAACTCTAACCTCTATTGTCTAAGCCTCATGTGCAGCCAAACTGACAATATACTTAATGCTTAATTTTCTCCTCCGTCGGTATGAGTTTTGGAAGTGCAAGCAAATCTTGGACTTTTTGGTGTATCTCTCACTGTTTAATGAAGATGCCTTCTTTTTCAAGCAGACTCCCTTACCTGTCATGGCTGTGGGCAGTTAAGCACTGCTGTGGAGGTTATGCATGGTCATTATGGGCCTCAGAATGACCACCAGATGTCCTAAAAGGACATTTTATGACAGCTCCTTTAACTCCTGGTTGCCAGACTGTGTGAAAGAGACCCACATTTGAACACCAGTGGTGTTGGTTTGGAATAAGGTTTCCTAACCATGAGGTGCTGAGGTAATTTCATGGTGCACCAAAGGGATTTTCTTCTTGTGTGTAACTCTTAGTTCTACAGAGACTTCCGAGCACAAAGGCTCGCCCATTTCTTCACAGTCAACCTTTGAATGGTTCCTGAAGCTCGTCTGACTCATGCTAGAGTTTGCTTGCGTGCGGTGGCAGCAGCTTGAAAGTCATTCATCTGGCACACAACAGATGCTGGCAATATGGTGCCAAATAGTGGAACATAGTAAGCTGCTTTCCCTTGAGCAGCTGCCCCTTGGTTTATCGGGCAGGCAGCAACTCTTCAAGGTTTCAGAGGTAGGGCTTGTCTCTGTTTTTCCTAAAGGTTAAAAAATGGGATTTCTGCATTGAAGGTTTGTGCTATGCCTGCTGAAGCAGCTGGCTGTAGTGACAGGTTTTGTGGTGAGGCCAACTTTTGCTCCTGGACTAAATGAACTACATGGAGACTGTGTGCAAGAGAGTGATAAGGATCAGCTTAGTCGCATGGCATCTCATGAATGGCTGAGCAGATGGAGGCAGCTACCGCACCCTGATGTGATGTTGGCCACTGCATCCTGCTGTCTCATCGGTGTGTTTCAACCTGCCTGTAGATCCTCTCTCTTGCATGGTTGGTTGCCAGGCTTTTAATGCAGCAGGAAATAATGTGTGGCAATAATCTTGTGGCAGAGTTTATAAAATATTATTTTTAACCATTGTTGAATGGTTGGAGCAACCTGGCAACATGCTTTTAAAGTGGACATCGGCACAGATTTTCATAGGATTCCATGCCTGCCTGCTTTAGTTATCTGTAGGTGCTAGTATCTGCTCTGCAGTAAGTTAAAATGAAACAAGCAGGTACAAAGAAATAGGATCATGCATTGGTGGGGAGGCAGTAGGTGAGAAGGAGCCACCTCACTAGAGACCTTGGAAGAACACAGCCTGTTCTGCACATGGGTTGTGAGTGCTTGTGCTCTCACACAGTGGCAGTCGAGCTGCTGCTTTTCAAAGGACTATAGCTTGCCTACGGTCCCCACCATCACCATCATCATGTCCCTGCAAATAACAAAACTATTGAACAAACCTATTTTTCAGGTCTGGGTTCACTTTCAATGTACCTCTCGTTCTGTAGCTTCTGCCATACCTGGGCCTGGAATTGACACCACTGTTTTCTATGCCACCTCTAGACTATCAGGATGCATTCTCAAGAATGGGGATTACATAAACAGTCTTGTTTGCACTGGACAATGAGGATTCTTAAAGCAGCATTTCAGTGACTTTCTATGAAATGAAAGGGATGTGGTGGTGCAAGTGGTTAAGCCATTGCTCCTGTTAATCAGCAGGCCAGGGATCGAGATCCTGGACCTAGAAGATGGAGTGAGCTCCTGTTCTTAACCCAGCTCCTGCCAACCTAGCAGTTCAAAAGCATGCAAGTGCAAGCAGATAAATAGATACCACTTTGGTGGGAAAGTAACAGCGTTTTGGGTGCATGTGAGCCACGTCTTGGACAATGCTGGTTCTATGGCTCTAGTAACATGAGCACCACACCTCACGGTCACGACTAGCAGTATAACCTGCGGGGGGAGGGGGGGTTGGTGACAGGATATCCTTACCTTTACTTTTTACTTTACTTGTTTATTCAGAAGGAAATCAGCAATGCAATCCCAACTTGAGCTGGAACAGGCAGGCTGATGTTTTTTAAAGGGTTTTCTCCCTAGCGTGCATAGGACTGCAGCCTTAAAAGCGGTTTTATTTTTCTTTTCTATATTTTCCTGTTACCTTTTTTGGTGTTTTCATAACCATGTATGATCTTAAAAACTAAGTGGATAAGCTAAAGAGTTCTAGGAACTATTACAATGGATTAAAAACTGCCTAGAGATATGGAAAATATCTACCATATGACCACAGCTCTGATTAGAAGAACAAAACACTAGCATAAGTAGATTTTAAGAGTGCATTAAAGACCATAAACACAGTGGAAGGAGGATTTGGCTTTCATTTTAATGTTTCCATTGCCTGAAAGTGTTTGCAGAGGTTATGTCTCCTCCCTCCCATGACAGTTAAAGTGCATTCCACAACCAAGAAAATAATATCTCAGGTTATTTTTAAATGGCTTTTTAATTTAATTTAAAAGTGAATGCGTTATAATGACACCCAACCACTCTTTTGCAGTTTATTGAAGGGTGCAATTTTTTTGCTGTTGGAAGCTAATGGTGTTTTTGCATTGACCTTTTCTAGGAAAATCTCTACGTGTTCATTCAGTTAGTTGTAGATGAGTCTGCTTATGAATCACACCTTACGTTTTTCCTAGAGGTGGTTTAAAAGGAATCGGATGGGAAGGAGTACCATGAAATGGAGACATGTTCTCCCTCGTTTTCAAATCTAAGTATCAGAAACTGGAAGCTGCCAATCATTTCTAGTTGCAAAGGGGGGGGGTGCTTCCACATGAACAGAACTGTAGGTATGTTTAAGAAAACATGTAAATTATGTTAATGTCAATTACACAGGCAGCTATTCTACTACAGGTCCAACGTTGTTATACACAGATTTTTTTTTTATTCATGGATTTGACTCAACATGCATGCTCACTGCAAATCACAGTTTTAAAAACTGTTTTTCTACTGTTGTAGAGAGGCAGTCATGCAGGCAATCATTCTATTCTTCAGCTAACCTAGGCAAAGGCAAGGGGTCCTTTGCATTTCTAATTCCCGACCGCCTCTCTACAACAGTAAGAAAAGCTGTTTTAAAAGAATTGTAAAGGGGCCATATTTTCTTTTTGAAACTGCTTTTATTATTTAACACTTTTTTGTATTAGCAAGGAGTCCAAGAACCAAGCTGCAGTTGCAACTATTGAGGCACAACCTTATTCCATTAAGAGCAATGGGGGAGCAAGAAACCTGGTAGCAGAGTGTCCTAATCTCCACTATCCTAACCTCCACTTAGGCTGGCATAAGCCCTGGCAAAAGTCCTGTGCTGACCTGGGGTTGTCACAAAAGTGCTGTAAGGCACTTCTGCTCTACTCCTGGGGTAGATAGTTAGGTCTAGGATAACGGCATACATCGACATGCCCACACCATCACAGGAAGATATGTTGGCTGAGTCAGGCCCTGATAGGGGGATAAGAGCTCCTCCAAAATAAGCAAATTGTATAGTCTCAATGCAGCTACCAAAAAGGGCCTGTTTCAAGTTACAACCAATGGTACATCAGATGACAGCAGTAAACAGATCAGAAACATGGAACTCACTATGTTGGACATGTTACTTGTGCTGGGACATACAATGGTCTAATTGGGGCGGGGGGTAGGATTGCAGCCATGTTACAACATGTTTTAGTTTGGATATTGAAGATCACTCATTGCCTTTCCATCAGAAGCACTGGATCTGCAGTGAGTAATTGTAGAGGGCAGACATAACTTCTCTGTGTGGAAAGATAGAAAGACACCACAGTAGGATTGAGTGAGGGAGGGCAACTTACCACTGAGGAGGAAGACTGTATTATGGGGGCAGAATACATGGCTATCTGATTGGCGTGATGCCTTAACTGCTGCCTTAACCACTATATTACTTTGTCAAACCTAGTTCTGCACATTTTCTTCTCTTTAATAACACATTCATTTCCTTGGTTCCCCTCACAGGAGAAGCCTAGACACATGTTCTGACTTGATCCCAGCAGCAGAGAAATGGGGCCAATGGAAGGAGCAAAGGCTACAGGGAACTGGACAAGCCGAACAAAAACAGACCTTTACAGCAGATTGAACTTGCCAGACCTCCCCATACCATACAATAATCTTCCTACTGACCCAAAGGATCTGAGGATTAGCACAGATCTGGTCGAGGTACAGATCATCATCATCTGTGCATACTGTGCTATTATCTTGCTAGGCCTATTGGGCAATTCCTTGGTTATCCATGTGGTGTTTAAGTTCAAGAGCATGCGCACTGTGACCAACTTCTTCATTGCCAACTTGGCCGTGGCTGACCTGCTAGTGAACACACTCTGCCTGCCTTTCACCTTAGTGTACACATTGCTTGGAGAATGGAAGCTTGGTCCAGTGTTGTGTCACCTAGTGCCTTATGCTCAAGGTCTTGCGGTGCAGGTATCTATTGTTACTTTGACTGTGATTGCCTTGGATCGGCATCGCTGCATTGTGTATCATTTGGAGAGCAAGATCTCCAAGCAAATAAGTTTTCTAATAATTGGGGTGGTTTGGGTTGGCAGTGCCCTACTTGCCAGTCCTCTGGCCATCTTCCGGGAGTATTTCTCCTTAGAACTCAACCACAACTTCAAGATGGTGGTTTGTGCTGAAGCATGGCCCAAGGAAGGGCATGTCAACTATGGCACCGTCTACAGCATTTCAATGCTTCTAATCCAGTATGTCTTGCCTCTGGTCATAATCTCTTATGCTTATACCCGTATCTGGTGTAAGTTAAAGAACCATGTTAGTCCTGGAGCAGGAAATGATCACTACCACCAGCGACGTCGGAAAACTACAAAGATGTTGGTGTGCGTTGTGGTGGTGTTTGCAGTATGCTGGCTGCCTTTTCACATCTTTCAGCTTGTCAGTGATATCGACAGCAAAGTGTTGGATCTGAATGAATACAAATTAATTTACACGCTTTTTCATGTCATCGCGATGTGTTCAACTTTTGCCAACCCTTTCCTGTATGGCTGGATGAACAACAACTACAGAACAGCATTTTTGACAGCTTTCCGGTGTGAACAGCGACTGGATTCAGTCCACCCCAAAGTGTCACCTGCGCTCAAAGTCAAGAAGAATCTGGAAGCAAAAGAGAATCATTGCAATGGATCCCCTTTCTCACAACCTACCTTTGTCTAACAAATAAAGCTGGATGCAGAGAACGAGGGAGAAGCATTCAATGCAGATGTACTGTTGATGCATATGTAGCTAACTCTTATAGACTGGAGGAAAACTGCAAAGACTAATGTTCTCTCTTTACATTTCCAAAAGACTTGGCCATTTGTTATCACATGTCAGTTAAACTCCAAAGAAAGATCAGGTTTATAGATTTAAAAGATATTTTCCTCTTTGTGATAAGTAGTATCACAGAAGAGAAGGTTTGCTGATGGAACATTTTTAAAAGTAAGGAGAGTACATGAGATTTGTAGATGGAAATTGATGATTTCAACACAGACTGCTGGGAATGTAGCCCCAGTCTTAGGCCAAAGGATCAAACTTTACCCTGTTTTGGTAAAGTTGGAAAGTACTGTTGAAGTTTGAATTTGCCATATCTGTACTTTTCCTAAATAGTTTCCTAAAAGGCAGGACACACTATTTTTTTTAAAAAACAACAACTTTTATTTATATCTTTAAGCAGAGGCTTGACAAGCACCTGTCGGGGATGCTCTAGGAGGATTTCCTGCTGTAGGCAGGGGGTTGGACTAGATGACCTACTTGGTCCCTTCCAACCCAAGATTCTATGATATATTAAACCAAAATAGAAAGTACAGTGGCACCTCACGTAACAAATGCCTCACATAAAGTATGTTCCACATAACAAACAAAAATTTCTCTAGGATTCTGCTTCATGTAACAAACTGTGCTTCACGTAACAAACACACTCGTTGGCAGTTGGTGCAGATGTGCTGGCCGACAGCCCTTTTAAAAAGCGTCAGGGCTGCCTAGTGCACCTGCCCATAGTGAAAGCAACACTTCCGCACTGTTCCTCCTGTGGCCGGGTGTCCGCTGGGCAGAGGGAGAGAACAGCAGTGAAGAGGGAATCCGCTCAGGGCTAGCCAGAAGGGAGCAGGGAAGAGAGAGGCTCAGGATGAAGGGAAGGAGAAAGTGGGGAAACACTCTGAAAGTGTCTTGGATTGCAGCCTCCTAACCATGTGTATTCAGAAGTAAGCCCCGTTGTGTTTTGTCATCATTTTTACATCCAGTTAATAGTTTTATATGAATTTTTTTGGGTGTGGAACCAATCGTCTGAGTTTCCATTATTTCCTATGGGGAAATCTGCTTCACGTAAAGAACGTTTCACGTAACAAACATGCCTCTGGAACGAATTAAATTTGTTACATGAGGCGCCACTGTATTGTTTTCCTACTGAATTTGAAGCCAAAGTCAGAAAAATACAAATGTCTACTCATAACATTATTTCCTATAACATTATTTCCTGAAATACTAAACAATGGATTCTGAGCCAATTCTTTTTGTCATTCTGGGAGATAGGATTGTTAAGTTGGTGCCCAGCTCAGTATGTGTTGTGATTTGCAGGGTACTAGCATCCTGTTCAGCAGTTGCTTTTTGAAGAGAGGGGCTGTACCGGGTTAATAATTTTGTCTGAACTCTTTTAAGATAGTGCTTCAAAGTGAGGAGTCAGGACTCCCTTTGGGTTCAAAGTCTTCATTTCAAGGACGAGCTGAGTGCCGCCATCTGAACAGGGTTGCCATAATTCTCTTTCACAAAACTGGGACAGGACCCTCTGCCAAATTTGCCAGTATGTGAATGCAATCCCTGAAAACCAGGACTGTTTAGGGACATATGGCAACCCTAAATCTGGCACTGGATGCCACCATCTCAGAATGAGGTACTCAGGCTGCGATCTATACTTTCCTGGGAGTAAGTCTCATTGAACACTACGGGACTTACTTCCAAGTACACATGGAGATGCTCTGGCATCACAGTGATGTCAATTCCTATTTAATGTCATTTCCAGCTTGATGGTATAGGTTCCAGGTTCTGGGTGGTCCCAGAATATTATTCTCAGAAGGGGGCAGTGACCTGAAAAGCTTGAGAATCACTGCTTTAAGAAGTCCAAACCTTGCTCTTGGACTGAGTGGTGCAGTTTCAATGAACAAGGGTCATCCTGGAACTTTCAGCTTCCTTTAAAAACAAAAATCACTGTCTCTATTAGTTGTGAAGCTGTAAGAAAAAAGTGTGCAGGCACAATTCTACCCACTGGCTCAAATTAAATGAAACAATTGGCAGCTCAAACCTAACTAAATTCCAAGGTGTGGATTTTTCTGAATCCTACAGGGGAATTTTGACTGCTGAATGGCTCAAGGTACCAGGATATTTGTCCCCTTGCCCCTGGGTAAGCCCCAGCAATTATTATGGGACAATTTTGAAACTGCACCAGAATTATCAGTCGCATATATCTGAGTTGATCTGGTACCCAATCCATGTACAGTATTCGTATATAATGGGTTACAGATGGCCTTTGTGGTGCATAAAGTTGATACGAGCATGTCAAAGATGACTTTCAATATATTTGGCTGCTTGTACTTATGTTGTGGCTCTTCCACCATGACTCCTTCCTCCTCTACTGCAGAATTTGTGATGGAAGAATCTGGCCCTTTGTCTGTTATTCCCTCTGTTCAGTGTGTATTCATTATCCATGTGTTAGGTATCTGCGGATTTGACCCACCATGGGTTCCAAACACTTGGCAGGGAAAGGTCCTCTGGGGCTCAGACTGCAGATTTTATTATCTGCATTTATCTGCACCTGCAGAGGTTTATCTGTTCCAATGGATGCTGAGGACTACTTGTAATTTTCTTTCTGTAATTTTGTGCCATTTGCTACAAGTTCATTTACTCCTTTCATTTCTTTCAGGGGAAATGAAACCCGGTTGTTTCATGATGGTTTCTCCACAACCCTCTTTTGAGGCTCTCTTCTGACTGCATAAATTGGAGTGTGCAATAGTGCACATTTATATTCTTTAAAAAAGAATTAATTTAAAACCAGGACCAAGATTAAAGGGCAAGATTAAAACCAAGATTAAAGGGCAAAACTGAACTGAAAGGAAATACTGTATGATCAGCATACTGTGCAGGCACTTACGTATTCTTAAGGCAAGGCTCATGGATTTTGACTGCATGCTGTAGAGTTATGAATGCTTTAACTTACAGGTGTTTCAAAGCCTGATTCCTATTGAAGTGTTTGGTGGGAAGCCACAACAGCTTATTATCACTTATACTGGTGATACTGCAACTGGTGAATATCACTATCTCAGATCCCACTGGTGGCTCCTGATGTCTCTGCATGGGAAAGAGATATTCATTTCCTTTCCCCAAGTTAGGTAAATGACCCTGCAATGGGACCACCCCATGTCAGGCAGGAATGTGAGGCTTTTTATCAGGTGGAGCTGAGCTCTGCTCAGTCACAGCTAATAGTCTCAAGCATGCCTGATGGCAGTATTTCTCAAAATTTTAGAGACATTTACTCCCTGAGTAGGTCAGGAATGAGCGTTGAGAGCAGCGACGTGATCCAAAGAACTGGGTCGCTAACGGGGGGAGTGCTTTCACTTTCAGTGACTGAGGTGCGGGGACCCCTGTGCAGCCTCTCTTTATCCTCCCTTAGCAACACAATCCTGAGGACTACATTGCTGCCCTTGCTCCTTCCCCTACCATTAAAGAGACTAGGGACCTTTACAGAAACTGTAAGAGTTATGACAACCCCCCCCCCCCAGTTTGAGTACCACTGCTTTTATGGCCTTTTTGCAACAGTGTGTGCTGGTGGTGAGCCAGCATATGCGGTTCCCAATACGGCCTTCAGATCCCAGTAATCATCTTTAATGGATTGCAGATGGGGCTACTGGTATCATTAACTCACCAGGTTTGAAACAATTCCTGCATTATTAATTGCTGCTAAGGAAGGATGGGATTCCATCCAAAAAAAATTTTGTTTTGTGGTTTGTGCTTTAAACATTGCACATCTTGCCTTGGATTGTCAAGCCATCATTGCACTCTCTGTGGTTTCAAACATGTGAATTGAATGTAAACTAAAGACAAGCATGTGCTGCTCCATTTGTGTACACTAACCAATGAAACATGCATGCCAGTTGTAGATCATTCAGTTCCTTTTGCTCAGGTACAAGATTTGACTTGTCTGTAGATGCACAGTTTTAAATGGCAATGCACAGTTCTTCGGTGTCTCTTACTTGTCTTCATTTTGAATAATTAAAGTTATCACGTCAAAAATAATCTCTTTCCAGCTTTTTTCTCCCCACCCAACTAGAGAGAATAGTAGCCCAACCAGACATTATGGTAATCTCTGTAAGGATTAATTTCTCCCGACTACACACCAAGTGGCTCATTGGGTGCCCTTTTTTCTGAGGAGAGGTGAGAGGGAACACAGAGTCCCAGGTGAGTGGAGGAGGGGGGCTGCTTAGCTGAGTGCTTAATTGCTGATAGGTGTTCATTGGCTGGTTGCCTGGCGGGAGGAGCTTTCAAGGGCTTTATTAGGGCCTGAGGCGCGATCCTGTGGACCGGAGCCTGTGAGCAAGGAGGACTTGTGAAGTTGACAGGAGATGGAAGGGAAGGGCGCAGTTGTCGTGACATGCACCACGTGTGCCATGTTTGTCTTCTTGCCCAAGGACCAATTATCGATGCTGCAAGTGCAAACTGGTTGCACTGTTGGAGGAGAAGGTGGCAGCATTGGAGGGTGAAGTTTCCACCCTTCGTCAAATTAAGGCATCTGAGGAGTTCCTTGATGCAACACACACGGAACTTCTCCAGAGGGATGACACCAGTGGGGACCCCAGCAATGATGTCTCTTCATGGAGATATGTGACAATCAGGAGAAAAAGGGGCAGGAGCAGTCGAGAACCACTGGAGCTATACAACCGTTTCCAGAGTCTCTCAGATTCCACCATGCTGGCAGAAGTTCCTCTTGCTAGCACACCTACACCGGATCCTGGCATTGCCCATACTGGCATGCCTACAGATCCCCCTCATAGACAGCAGCCACAACCAGTTAGTGTGGGGGAAGCTAGACACAGAAGGAGAACACGGAGGAGGGTGGTGGTGATTGGAGATTCTCTCCTGAGGGGCATGGAAGCTGTATGCCAACCAGACCCGTTTTCCCATGAGGTGTGCTGCCTCCCTGGTGCTAGGATACGGGATATCACGGAGAGGCTACCGAGGATGATCACACCTGCTGATCGTCACCCGTTCTTACTCATCCACGTAGGAACAAACGATACTGCTCGGGAAACTTTCCAAAAGATAGTTGGGAATTATGAAGCTCTGGGGAGGAAGATTAAGGACCTGGGGGATGCCCAGGTGGTATTCTCATCCATCCTCCCAGTAATTGGCAAAGGTCCTCAGAGAGATAGCAAGATTTTTCAGGTCAATAGCTGGCTTCGAAAATGGTGTCATCGGGAAGGATTTGGATTCTGGGATCACAGGATGAACTTCCTTGAGGAAGGACTCCTAGCAAAGGATGGACTACATCTTACGGGTTGGGGGAAGAGTGTCTTCAGACGGGAGATGGCCAACCTTATCAGGAGGGCTTTAAACTAAATAAGAAGGGGGTGGGTTACGTCCAAAGGGAACCTAGGAATAAGGAAAATGCTCTGGATGGAAATTGCCAGGGCACAGCTGTAACTCAAAAATCTTTAGAGGGGCCTGGCCTTACAAAAAAGGAGGGAAATGCATTGAGTTGCAACCTCCAGGGCTTACGTTGCATTAACACAAATGCACAGAGCCTGGGAAATAAACAAGATGAGCTGGAGCTTTTAGCAAGTGAAGGGAAATTTGATTTGATAGGAATAACTGAAACTTGGTGGGACTCCCATGACTGGAACACACAATTGGAAGGCTATCAGCTGTTCCGGAGGAACAGAAGTGGCAAAAGGGGAGGTGGAGTAGCATTATATGTCAAGAACATATATACTTGCTCTGAAATCCAGGAGAGTGGTCCGGATATCCCTGTGGAGTGTGTTTGGGTAAAAGTAAGGGGGGAAAATAAGAAACAAAACATTGTGGTGGGTGTTTACTATAGACCGCCAGGCCAAGGAGAAGGTGTAGACGATGTCTTCTTGGAGCAACTGGCAGGCATTGCAAGGAAATATGAGGTAGTAGTAATGGGGGACTTTAACTACCCAGACATTTGCTGGGAGACAAACTCAGCCAAACATGGAAGCTCCAGTAGATTCCTGATGGGCCTGGAAGATAACTTCATGGTCCAGAAAGTGGAGGAAACGACAAGGGGAGGGGCCATCCTTGACCTGATCTTAACAAATCGTGAAGAACTGGTTGATCAGGTCAACATAGTGGGAACTTTAGGGGAAAGCGATCATGAGCTGCTGGAATTTAGAATAATGTGGGAAATAAAAAGAGTGCAGAGTGAAACTTATATGTTGGATTTCAGGAAAGCTGATTTCAACAGGCTTAGAGGAGTCATAGGTGGGATCCCACGGGTTGATGATCTAATGGGGAAAGGGGCCCAAGATGGGTGGGAGCTCCTTAAGAGGCAGCTTCTACAAGCACAGTCAGAAACAATTCCAATAAAAAAGAAAGGGGGGAAAATGCTGAAAAAACCAGGTTGGCTCCACAGGCAACTTGGGGATCAGCTGAAGTTAAAGAAAGAGAAGTATAGGGAGTGGAAGACTGGAAAGATCACCAGAGAGGAGTACAGGCAGGTAGCCCGGTCCTGTAGGGAGGGGGTCAGGGATGCTAAAGCTCAGTATGAGCTGAGGCTGGCCAGGGGAGTTAAAGATAACAAAAAGAGCTTCTTTAGATATGCCCAGAGGAACAGGAGGAGAGACGAGGGGCTGGGGCTGCTCTTGGACAAGGATGGACAACAGGTGTCTGGAAACCAGCAGAAGGCGGAGCTGCTCAACTCCTACTTTGCATCCGTCTATTCACAGAAGGAGGGCTGTGCAAATGGGGGTGCGGGATCATTGACTGATTCGGGGATGTGTTTACATCCCCTAAGAGGTAATGAAAACATGGATGGTGCAGAAGAGCAGATTAAGATTGACAGAGAACTGGTTCGAAACCACTTAACTGGCCTAAATGAATTCAAGTCATTTGGACCGGATGAGCTGCATCCTGGAGTTCTGAAGGAACTGGCAAATTTCCTTGCAGAGCCTCTGTCGATCATCTTTGAGAAATCCTTGAGGAGTGGAGAAGTGCCACTGGACTGGAAGAGGGCAAATGTAGTCCCAATCTTTAAGAAGGGGAAAAAAGAAACCCCGGGAAATGATAGACCAGTCAGTTTGACTTCAATCCCGGGCAAGATATTAGAGCAAATCATAAAACACACAATTTGTGCACATCTAGACAAGTACTCGGTGATCAAAACAACCCAGCATGGATTCACCAAGAATAAATCTTGCCAGACAAATCTGATCTCCTTTTTTGATCAGGTTACGAGCTTACTGGACAGTGGCAATGCTGTGGATATCATTTATCTTGACTTCAGCAAAGCATTTGACAAAGTCCCACATGACATTTTAATTAGGAAGTTGGAAAAATATGGGCTAGACGGGGCAATTGTTAGGTGGATCTGCAACTGGCTCGATGGCCGCACTCAAAGGGTTTTAGTGAATGGTTCTGTGTCAACCTGGAGGTCAGTTTCTAGTGGGGTCCCCCAAGGCTCTGTCTTGGGACCGGTTCTCTTTAACATTTTCATCAATGACTTGGAGGAAGGGATACGGGGGAGCCTGATCAAATTTGCAGATGACACCAAACTGGGAGGAGTAGCAAACACATCAGAAGATAGGAGAAACCTCCAGGAGGATCTGGATAAACTGGAATCCTGGGCTGTAACAGAATGAATTTCAACAGGGAGAAGTGCAAGGTTCTGCACTTAGGCAATAAAAACCAAAAACATAGGTATAAAATGGGGGATACTTGGCTTGGCAGCACAACCTGCGAGGGGGATCTTGGAGTCGCCGTGGATCACAAGCTGAGCATGAGCCAGCAGTGTGATGTCTCTGCAAAGAAGGCAAATGCCATTTTAGGTTGCATTAAGAGGACTGTAGCTTCCAAGTCACAAGAAGTTCTAGTTCCTCTTTATTCTGCATTGGTGAGACCTCACCTGGAGTACTGTGTTCAGTTCTGGGCACCTCACTTGAAGAAAGATGCAGCCAAACTGGAGCAAGTCCAGAGGAGAGCGACAAGAATGATCAGTGGGATGGAAGGGAAGCCCTACCAGGAAAGGTTGGGGGAACTTGGGATGTTCAGCCTGGAGAAGAGGAGGCTGAGGGGAGACATGATTGCCCTCTTCAGATACCTGAAGGGCTGTCATAGGGAGGAAGGGGCCAATTTGTTCATAGCTGCTTCTGAAAGCAGAACTAGAACCAATGGGTACAAACTGCAAGAGAGGAGATTCCGGCTGGAAATCTGGAAAAAATTCCTGACGGTGAGGGTGGTTCGGCAGTGGAACAGATTGCCAAGGGAGGTGGTGGACTCTCCCTCACTGGGGATCTTCAAGCAGAGGCTCGATGAGCACCTGTTGGAGATGCTCTAGGGGGAATTCCTGCTGCAGGCAGGGGGTTGGACTAGATGACCTACTAGGTCCCTTCCAACTCTATGATTCTATGATTCTATGTAAAGGGAGCACACGGATAGGGTTGCATGAACAAGGACAACCCTGACTTTGGGGGATTGTGTGCACATACTGGCAAATGGGTTAGAAGGTCCTGTCCAGATTTTGTGCAAGGGAATTTTGGCAACCCTACACATGGATAAAGAGTGCATAAAAACATACAAAGAAGAGTCTTGCTTCTTATCTAACTTCTTGTAATTCATGGTGGCCCACCAGATTCCTCTGGGAGCATGGAAACAAAAACGTAGCTCTATCCTATTGCTGGTCCAGTACATCTGGTATTCAGAGATAAGTTACAAAACCCTTTAAAGATGTCAGGGACCCACAGCACAATCCTAATTCCTGTTTAGGCTGGCACAAGTCCCAGGACAAGTCCTGTGGTGGCCTGGGGCTGTCACAAAAGTGCTGTAAGGCACTTCAGTGCCACTCCTGGGGGAATTAAAAGCGTGGCCAGTGCCCAGACATGCGCTTGCCTCCCCAAGCCACTGCAGAATTGGGAAGATGGGTGAGTTGTGCTGGCCTAAATTGATTAGGATATCATGTCGCCCCTATTCACATAACCTGAAACACACATCTGTGCCATTCAAGACAGTCAACATACCAATTGGCATACAGCCTCAGGCATCAAGGTCTTGGGTCAGGATTGACAAGGCTAGATTTCCTAAACTACCAGAATGGGAATCTTGAATCTTCCACAAATTTGTTCATAGATGATGTTTACAGAGTGGGTGGGTGGAGGTGGTGGGAAGAATGAATGACACCTTGAAAATAAGCCTTTCATCATACCACCTGGGCTTAGAATCATAGAATCCTAGAGTTGGAAGGGACCTCGTAGGTCATCTAGTCCAGCCCCCTGCCTGTAGCAGGAAATTCTCCTAGACTCAGAGCATCTCCGACAGATGCTCATCAAGTTTCTGCTTGAAGATCCCCAATGAGGGAGAGTCCACTACCTCCCTTGGCAATCTGTTCCACTGCTGAACTACCCTCACCATCAGGAATTTTTTTCCTGATATCCAACCGGCTGTTTATGAAATATACCCTTGAACATCAACCAAATTGAAAAAGAATACAATGGTCTGAGAGCTCAGAGGCATGTTGTGGGAGTGGAAGATGGTTCTTGGGAAGGTGAAAAAAGACACTCAAGCAATCGCACAGTAATCGCATGTTGTTTGGGTTTTAAAGGGGCTGTTTCCCATGCCTGGTTAACCTTTCCAGAGCATATGTCCTTCCCTGCAATTTGGCATCAGAAGCAACTCATGTGTTATTAAGTTCAGCAAGCAGGAGGCATGAATAATGAATGTCACACCATCCCTCCCTCCCCATTGGCGGCTTGTGAACGGGCTCCCCAGGATGGTGCTTTCTCCTTTAGGCTGTGGTAGAAAAATACACAAACAGGCTGATTACAAGTGAGTCATTAATGAACTCTGGTGCTGCTTCTTTTTTTCCTTGGCACGCTTCAGAACAGAAATTACGGTGAGGGAGTAATTCTGTTTTGCTCTTCATGACTTATTTACTAGGGATGTTCAAAGTTGCAGTAAATCTGCACCTTAATTTAAGAACGAAGATACTGGAACACAAGCATTGCTTGAATGCTTGAGTACAATTTGACTGCCTTGCCTTTTTATGTGACTACCTCTGTGTTGTTTATGGAGCACAACACTACCACCCAAAGGCCCAAACATGAATGTGGCTGCAATACTAACCCCGCATTAGGCCAGCACATGTCCCATGCTGGCCTGGGGGTGTCACAAAAATGCCATAAGGCACTTCTGTGCCACTCCAGGGGGGTTAGGCCAGTGCACAGACATGCGCCAGCCTCTCCCCACACCACCATGGAAATAGGTGAGTTGTGCTGGGCTAAATTGATTGGGATTGCACCCTCAGTGACTTTGCCCAAGGTAAGTGTTAGGCCATCTTTTCACTTAGTGGGACAGAATGGATAGCATTCGTGTGAAGCCACATTACAATGTTGGGTCTAATTTGCTAAGATAGGGATGTCAAACTCATTTTGTAAGGCTGAATTGCACAAAGATGCACAAAAATGCACATTTGCCTTTTAGTAGAAACTCATAAATTGCATGAAAGGGAAACAATGCTGGAAAGTTTTGAGTAGCACCATTTAGACTAGCATGTCTAAATGCTAGTAGACTAGCATGTTATTCAGGTCTCCTTAACTAAGGAGACCTTCAGCCTTCTCCTTATCTGCACTGAATACGGCATGGGTCATCACAAGTTAGGATTGAGCTTGAAAAGTCTGGTGCACTTGAATAGCATCTGAGGACACATTAATCTCAGATACCAAGTGCATCTTTCTCATCACCTGGTGGCCTTGAAGTTGCTTGGAAAGCAAAACAGCATCATTTTCCCAGTGTTCTGAGGAGACCTTTTCTCCTGGTCCAATCCTGGCAAAGAAAAGATGCTCCATTGAGAGTGCTCCATACCATATCTGTCGTTGCAATAGACACCTTTTCCTCAGCCACAGAGAACTTTTGCCTTAGGACAAATGATATGGGACATGGAAGCAGCATATAGAATCTTCTGATCTTCCTAGGAAGGTGGAAAGCAAGGTGGTAGAGGGTATGAGACTCTCTCAGGCAATTTGTTCTTGCAAGTTGTTGGGACATTGTGTATTTAGGTCAAAGGAATATTATATTTGCATACAGATATAGGCATATCTAGAGATAAAGCCACCAGTTTTAATAGTGCTTTTATTTTAATAGGTTATATAAAGGAGATCTAACAAAAACACCAACTGACTTTAATAAAGAGCCCGATAAGCAGTTGTCACAGAATCCAAGGCACAATTGATTAAATCCTGTATTTGTATCCCACCGACTAAGCCTTGCCAAATGTACAGACAAAGACAAAGTTCTTTTTATATTTACTTTCTCTTTAATGATATCCTTAGTGATGAACAACAATACTGAAACAATAGTAACAGCCTCTGCTTTGGTTGGGATTTGGTGGTCCTTGGGGATGCTCTTTTAACTGTTTCAGCTGCTTAAGAACTGCAGAAGATGCGAATAGTGGGGTGGAAGTGAAGAAAGGAACTCATTAGACTTGTTTTTGAACTCCTAATGACTTTGCAGGCAGAAGGTGTGACTATCAGATACAGATTTGTCTTGCATAAGGCAATGGGAAAATTTTTAGTCCATAAAATTAAGGTCCATTAAGAGGGCTGGTTCAAGGGCTTCTTAGGCATTCCAGTAGGGTCTGTGTAGTGGTGGTGGAAGTTGTCGGTGGGGTCAAATGAGGACTGGGATGGGAGCAAGAAGGGCTGTGGGCAGTGGGAGGGGGTGGATCTCAGTACATCAGTAGGATCACAGTTGATCTAATCCTCCCTTCCCTGGCCCTAAACTCCTCAGACTTATGGCTGCAATCCTAATCTCCAGTTAGGCTGGTATAAGTCCTGTGCTGACTTGGGGGTGTCACAAAGTGCCATAAGGCACTTCTGTCCCACTCATGGGGATGTTAGGCCAGTGCACAGGCATACGCTAACATCCCCACACCACCACAGGAAAATATGCCATGTGAGTTAGGTTGGCCTAAATTGGTTAGGACTGCACCATGTGTCAGCTAAATAGGAGACCCAAAGGTCTCCACCGTTTAAAAATAATATTTTTAAAATAGGAGACCCAGAGGTCGCCACTGTTTAAAAATAATATTTTTACACATGCTTCTCCTAGGTTGTTTGGTCACCATCCCACCCAACTTTTGAATGCTGCATGCACACTCCATTGGTGCCTCTGCATCATGCAAAGTGGTGGGGCTAAAATCTCATAAATCATATTCCCCTCTCCCTCATTTTAAAGTGAGAAATTATTGGTTGCCTTATTGCCACTGACACACTTGCATTTAATAATAATAATAATAATAATAATAATAATAATAATAATAATAATAATAATACTACTACCCAAACATTTTTATGAGTCTACCATATCAACCAAATGGACATCAAGCATCTAGTTGTAACAGGAAGGTTGAACCTCAGTGTCACTCTGATACTATTTCCTAATGTGTCACTGACAGCTCAAATGGTCTGAGCTGCAATTTTTGCAGTGGCTGAGTAGTCAGAGTGCTTTGTAAGCTGTTGCTCAATTGATGGACACCCAACCAGTGTTCTCGAACAGGGCACCCAATGTTGAAAATGTATCATCCTTTCTGTTGATTGCGTACAGCGGTTTTTCCCCCCTTGTAAGTGCTAATAGTTGTTCTTTGATATATTTTTTATTTTGTTCTTGATAGCCAGTTTTATTCTGGGGATTGACATCTGTGATTACAGGAGCATCATGAACTCAGCCACTCAGCCTTTCCAACCACACATTCTGACCTGATTTTCCAGGGAGCATCATGAATGGCTAGATAAACAGATTTTATCTAAAGCTCTGATCAATAAGATACGGCTATCATTGACACAATCCAGCAATTGCATCTCTCTAATGAAAGTCCAGACATGCAGGTCAGGTTGACTCTTCTGGGAAAAGTAGTAGGAATGAGAATCTGGTTTGATTTTGATCTCTCTGAGATGCTCCTGTCTGACTTCTGAGCAATCACAAATAATTCTTTTTATTTGAAATGCCAAGAGGCAATAATGCTCAAAATCATAAAAGAACAACCATAGTGGGAAATCAGAGAAAATATTCTATCCTAAGATAAAAATTTGAGTGCACAGGTACTATTCCAAGCCAATTATAGCCAGCTCTGTTGAAGACAGGAAAGGATACAATGAAACCTTGATTTAACGGACCTCGTTTCAGGACTTCAGAAATAATGGATGCCTTTCTCTGGTGCTGACGTCTGTTCTAACAATATCAGATGCTGTCTGCTGATAGCTATCCAGTTTTGGGAGCATTATTGATTTATGTTTGGTTATGCAATATGTATTTTGCACATGTGCTGACACGCATAGTGGCGCATGAGGTTAGGAGGCCAGAAGCCATTGCCTCTAAAGACACTATTTTAAAAAAAAAAAATAGCATAAAAGCAGGCACAAAGCAAAAGCTTGAATTAATTAAGAAACTTGGACCTAGTGTTCTGGTTGCCTGCATGTGTAAAGAATATGGTATGTCAGATATCTGCAAGAGCGAGGAAAAGCCGAAGCAATTATCAAAGATATTGCAATGATGTTTCATCAAGTGGTTCAACAGTTAGTAGCATAAAGAATATGAAAGCACTATTGTGGAAGTCTACCCACTAACGGGAATATCATAGGTGCAATGCAGGAAAAATGCTACACTCACAGAGTTTAAATGTACATATAACACTGTTAGCAAAAAGGTGCCTGGAGGAGACCAGGGAGGAGACCAGGAAAACATAGAGGAGACTAGGGAGGAAGGCCAAAGAGTAGTTGATACAGTGGTGTACCATAGGAAGGGCCAGAGGGGCCAGGGGCCCTGGGTGCCATAGTCTGGGGGTGCCACAATGTTTCCCCCACACACCCCACCATGCGATACCACTATGGCTGTGTTGGCGCAGTAGGCAGTCTGGGTCACCCACCAGCACATCTTTTCTTCACCCCTCACAATCCAAGCCTGAGAGTACCATGCTGCATGCCCAGGTCCCAGACAGAGCGTCAGGGGGATGGAAACCACATGCTGCACTCAACTTCAGAGTGCAGCCAAGCTTTCTTCCAGGTGTGTAGATGGAAAGAGATCAGTTACATTCCTCAGCATCTCTCCCCTTCCTCCCATGTGGAAGAAAGTAGATGGGGGAGGTGAGCACAGGAGGACCCATGAAGTTAAAGCTGCCCAGACCCTCCTGGCCTCGCCCAGAATACACACCAGCTGGATGTACTGATTCTGGCGACATGTCCTCCATCCACAATGGGTGATAGGTGGGAGGGAGGGCAAGGAGAGGTGGATGCTTTAAGGAGGAATGCATACTCCGTTACGGGGGGGGGGGGGGGGGCAAAAATTGCAGGGAAATGGGGACTCTGAAATTGGGGGGTAGGGGGCTGGCCTTGGGTGCCAGATGGTCTAGGGATGCCACTGATTTGACATATGCCTCATCTGAATACCCTTCAAATGGCAGATATGCCATAGATGCTGGAAAAATGTTAAGATGAGAGCATAGCTAGCATAAGAAAGAATAAATCCATAGGGAACAATGGGATAAAAAAACTGCAGAAAATTGCATCTGTTCTTGCCCTCCAGCGCTTGTTGCTCTCCACCTCAACTTACCCATTTTCCAACATCAAAGTATATAGGAAACACACTACATATGGCAGCCAATCACAGCCCCCAGTTTGCTCCAGCACATAAATTCCTGGTAACCACTGCTCAGATTATAATATGCACAGCTTGGAATTCTTATTACAGGGTCCTGCCCTAAACTGACAATGCACGGGTATCCCTATTTATCTGCTGAGATTAGAATCTGGAACGACTCATGGATTAAAAAAAAAGTTGAGGGCAAAATGATCATCATAGAGTACAATGAAGCCCTCATATTTGTGAATCTCATATACCTCTTATTTGTGTGCATTTGTGAAGCTTCCCAAAGCCACTGCTGCACCCACTGTACCTCTTGCCAATTGCATCAGCTACCTGACAGCACACAACCGTAGCACAGCTATCATACCACTGTAACGAGACTTGTACTACCACGATGAGTTCCAGATGTGCAAGGATTGGGGCCCTAGTGCATGACACTGCTGTTTTGACATTTCTGATACTTTCAAAGGTGATTGCATCAATCATTCACTCCTAATGGATACTTCAATTATCAAGACATTAAAGATTTCTCATGATTTCAATGGTCTGTCTATTGTAGCGCTGGAAAAATACTCATCTTCATGGGCAGAGGAACACGTGCATGCTGCAGCCCCATGCTGATGTTCTCTCGAAGCCTTTTCCACATGTACAACATTTGTTTGCACAGGAAATGTTGTTTACTGGTGCATTCTTGCCATGCTTCATTACCATACTGATGATAATGTCTGCATAAGGTTTGTGTCTAGCCCTAAATAAGAATTCCCTAAAGTTCTGACAGCTGAAGCATCTATTAGGAGTGATTGATGGATGCAATCACTCCTGAGGCAGAGAAGCAATAAAATTAGCCAACCTTGGCAGAAAGTAATTGAAAGGAAACAAGGAAGAGCAAGGAATCTACCTGTAGAGGTGTAGCGCACAACCCTGAATTGTTTATCACTCATGATGATCCACGCATGGTTCTCTCCTAATATATCGTTGGATATATGACTGGAATGTGCCCTGGAATGACTGCCTTAAGACCTAATCCATGGTCATCATGCACTGCCAAAACTCATGTTCTGACAGTGCAGGATGCAGTTCTTACAAAAAATGTCTGAAACAGATTGCTTCTTACACTGTTCTCAACAACTGATCAGTGGCCATCTGAGAATCATGTTTACAGCACAATCCAAATCATGTCTACTCAAAAGTAATCCCCATTGTGTTCAATGGATCATACTCTGAGGAGTGTCTTTAGAATGGCAGCCAGAGGGCGCAATCCAGAGTAACTATGGGATAACAATTTACTCTGGATTGCAATATGAATTTCCCATAGGTTTTCACTAGGTGGTACCGTTACTTTGTTGATGTAAATGTCTCTTACGTGCTCCTGTAGTTACTCTGGATTGTAGGGTTAATCTCTCATGGTAAAATTCTTGGTGACAACTCAAGGCAAAGATGATTTATGAGACAGGCAAAAGCAGGGGCCTTTTACATGACGATATGATGCACCTTCATTCACTGAAGGCTGTGTATATTTTCAAAAGTGATTTGGCTCACATACCTTTGTGCTGATGACACTAGTTATACAAGGAGGTATGCTATATTTCAGACTTCACACAGAAGGGCCTGAAGGCCAGTTGGTACTGCAAGTAATTGCAAAATATTGATTGACTAGACCCCATTTCATAGTTTTACAAAAAAGGAAATTTACTCCTGAAATAAATTAAAGGTGTACTGCATTTCTGTCGAACTCTGTGGAATGAAAGCATCAATACATAAATTTGAACTGTCAACTCCTTCTTTCCCTCTACTCTGTAGTAGTTTGTATCAACTGCTAAGTGATGTAGTGGATTTGAAACCATGTATGAAGGGTGGAAAAGACAGGGAAATGAATATTACTACTGAATGGTTGTTAAAAATAACTGGCTTCCAGTTAATAAAAAGTGGTGATGCACGGGCTTACCACACCAGGTGACACGCACCTATGTTAGGTAACAGTCCCAAGCACGAACTGATGGATGGTCTCATTTATCTCTTATCTGCACCATGATTCATTTATATATTAAGTACTAGACACCTCCTGACAAAGAGAATATCTGTGTTGAATGGCAAAGCATAAAAGCCATTGACAATGCTGTATTACAAAACAGGAGAATTTAACTATTAGGCCACTTCTCTTAAATTTCTAGATATTTCCTCCCATTCCTTTATCAGTTTGTGGCTCGTGATCAGGGACCCCCTTCCCCAAGTGAGGCAACCTTATTTTTAGTTTTGCATAATGAGTATGATATGGATGGTACATATCCTCCTCCCACTATTATAAGCTGAATTTTAGGAGCCATGGTTTTGAAAGTCAGACAAAAAAGTGACATTTTGATAATTTTATTTTTTGATTGGCTTTATTTTTTATGTTGAAGTTAATGAATTTATGTTAATGAAATTAATGAAGTAATGTTAATGAATACTGTGCAATTTTGAAGTCCTGAAAAAATTTCCCCTTCCCTGTAGAAAATGTCAAAGTTCAAGATTGTGAATCCCATTTTTTACATGAAAAGTGAAATGCGAGTATGTTCAGTGCTATAACTTTGGAAAGCAACAATATCCCAAAATTCTATTTTCATAAACTGTTATTATAACACTGCTTAAAAAATTAACTGGTATTCATGGGGCATTGTTGCTTTCCATTGTTATGTTGATAAAAAGTGCAGGCGAAATGCCATTTTTGCCTGTTTTCCTCACTTATTATCTTGTTAAAGGAACAGTACCCCAAAATTTTTCTTATTGATGAACAGTCGCCCAGCTTGTTTCGCTTAATTCCAATACAAGGGCAAGCCAGACAGTACTTAAGAGAGCCAGTCAAGCATCTTAAGGCGCATCTGGTTCACCCCTGCCCCTTGCCACCTCAGACGGAACACCAAGGCCTACGCCTACCTACCCCCCTCCCCTGCACAACTCCTGCCAAAAGTGATCAATTCTTTAATTCCAACCCTCATTCAGGTCAGGGAAGGCGAAAAAGGACCCACACAAAGGCCGATCATGTGAGAGCCCAAAAAATTCCTACCCTGCCCTCAATGCGACCAGCGAAACCTAAACTGAATTAGGGAGGGAGGGCAGGGGGCTCTGCTCGAGTCTGGACTGAGATGGCTGGGATGCATGTGCCCCAACCATCCAGCGTGCTCCGCTCCCAAGAGGGCCAGCAGCCAATCAGGGACTGCCACCTGTCCCTGATGCCTCAGGTGGGAGGAGGGCAAATTGGCAGGTGCGCATTTGCGTGCCAGCAGCATTATGTCTGCAAGATAAAAGAAAATTTAAAAAATCATTATGATTGACTGAAACATATTTCAACTTTAATTATAAGCTGTTCAATAAACTTTATAAAAATTATATTCATAAAATTTTTATTATTAAAAATTATTTATAAAATAACAAAAACTTTGTTCAAAGTTTTTATTATAAAATTTGTTTTTATAAAAACAATTTAAAAAATTGTTTAAAAAGAATTTTAAACTGTTTAGAATGCCTGGATCAGGACCCTCATTCTTCTGGGCCTGACCCCACAGACAGGGAGTGGTGGAGTGGCCGCTCCCGGTGGAAGTCCTGAGGCCGCCATCTTGGAGTGGGGCGGAAGCGTGGTGGGTGGGGCAGAGGGGCAGGCAGCCATTGTGATGTTTGTGCCATGCCCCCTTGGAGCTGTTGGTGTCGCCCTGGAGATGTGTGGATCTGGTATGAGCCTGGTGGAGAGGAGTGGAGGAGGTCAGGCCAAGGGCAGCCCTTCCCTGCCGCAGTCAGGAGTCCCCCAGACATTGCCATCTCCACTCGATCTCATTCCTGATCTCAGAGACTGAGAGGCAGCAGGAGAGAGATTCCTTTCTAGGAGCACACCTGGGTCAGCCTTTGAGGTAGGGGGAAGAGGTTCCTCCTCCTCCTCCTCTGATTCAGCTCTGAGAAGACCCAGAGCTGGAACATAAAGAGAGCTGTGCCTGCAGTTCAAAGACCAGGGCCCCTGGTTAGCTAATGATTCTAAAGGAAATGATACTAATTAACAATCAGTTCTAGAGAACCGGTGCGCACCGGGTGGAGCCCACCTCTGGGCAGCCCACTGGCTGGGCCGCTCCTTCCCTGCCGCAGCCAGGAGTTCCCCAGGTGCTGCCGTCTCCGCATGATCTCATTCCTGATCTCAGAGACGGAGGAGAGGCAATAGGAGAGAGATGCCTTTCAAGGAGCAGAGAGGACCAGAGGAGGAGGGATCCCAGCAAGGAGGGAGTTTGGCCGACTCCCTTCCCCTGCCCACCTGGGCATTGACTACAATGGCCAATAATATGCAAGGATCAGGCAGCTGTTCCCAAGGAAGAGACTCTTGGCTCACTAACAGGCAGAAGTGTACCAGATTGAGGATTATTAATCTAGTACTTAATCCTGATTAAACTAACAAGTAAAAAGAGCAATACTTTAGAGCAATACTTTTGCTAGGCCTTTTTGTGAAGCATTCTCGGTAAAGTATGAGTCTAAAAAGAATTGCAAGTAAAGCAGAAGCATATGAAAAGTGAACTGTACTTGGCAACTTGAATGCAACATTTAGTAGAAAAGTCCTTGACTAACAATGTGTATGACTAACATACTGACTAACAACAGTATGAAATGTATAACAGAGCATACTAAAGATTGCAACAATTGTATGGTACATGCATCAAACTGCATGAACTAAATAAGCAAATCAGAGTTGACTTGGGCAGGTGGGATAATGTGAATTCTGACTGGAGAATGAATATGATTTTAATATTGGTAAAAATTGATTTGATGGACAATGTCAAGTGCATATCAAAATATATGATTTACTGAATCTTTGTGACAAATTTGAGTATTTGAGAGCCAGCACATCCAGTGCTCGAGGTTCTGGGCCATTTTCATGAAAGATTCTATAGGCCTAGATCCTAGTGTAGCTACAATAAAACTCTTGCTACTCTTTAATCTCTGGTTTGGACTTTAGTTATTTCTGGAAGAAGTTGTAAGATCTAATATGCTTCTGGAATGATCCTAATATGCTCCTGGAGGTTCGAGGTGCAGGTAACCCACTTATCACCAGACCCAAGGTTATTTCTGCAACAGCTTTTCTGGGGATCCCCTGGAACATCTTGCCTCCTGGATTTTCTATGACTGGAGTGTTCCTAAAGTGTTCCCAAAAGTGGTCCTGAAGGGCTAAATTCTGTAACAGCCCTCATATCTATCTTGTTTCTCCTGGTCGTAGCAATATGGCTGTACATTACTGCAGATGTCATCGAATATGAGCAATTGTCTAACCACAGGATTAGGCGTCTAAAAAGCATGTTGTAGGTCAGATTAACCTTTGAAGACCTGCATGAGATGCTGCAAGAAGACACGGAGGAACATCCCTGGCTCGGCATATAAAAAACATCATGGATCATATCTACCCTTGAACACCTGTGTGGGCTTTTCAACTGTTCCTGCAGGGTATTTCTGTGTCCTGTCCTTGAAGGAGCTGTGAGGAGCTCCACTTGCACTTGCCAGAGTTGGAGGAGTTCTTCTCCCTTCTGGAGGTTCAGCACAAAAGCACCTAAACTGTCACAGGACACAACTATCAGTCAACATCCTGACAATTTGTCTTACTACTAAAAATATATCACACAGTTTGATTCCTATAGAGGCAGATGACAGCTGACTCCTTGTTTGAGACTGAAATCCTAACCAGTATGCTAAAATAGCTGTGCAAATGGTGCGTGTGCTGCAGCCTGCAGTTGGATGGCAGTCATGGAAACCTCCTTGAGGCCCTGGCTCCAGGACGTTGAAAGGGCCAACGATGCCTAGCTTTCTCTGTCAAGCAAGATGGAGCCCAGTCAACCAACAGCTGAGGACACCCTGTGCCAGGAATTGGTGCTGTACCCTAATGGTGCCAAGACCCTTCCCTGCCCACTGCTTTCCAACCTGGCATACTGTATCTGGTGGCACAATGGAGGTCCCCTCAACTCTTCCTTCCTGGTTCTTCTGGAGGGAGAGCTGATGCTGGTGGGCATCCCTGAGCTGGTGAGATGCCTCAGGAATCATCAGGCCCCAGGAATCTCTGCAAGTTTCATGGAGATGTTGGCTCATTCCCAGTGGCCTCATGTGTGCCTTGGCTCCGAAATCTGTGACTCAGTCGTCAGAGGTTTCCTTTTGTGCTTCCAATGCGGCAGGGGTGCCTGCTGGTGCTTCCCCCAGCAGAATGGACTGGAAAGGTCCTGGCTCTGGGCTGTATGACTTCCAAGAACACAGTGGAAGGCCCTTCAGCTGACACAAGGGCCCATTTTGGCTGAGGAGCATCACGGATCCAAGCTGCACATGCCTGGAGAGTGGGTGGTCCCCCACAGGCCCTGCCAAAGTGCTGAACTCCGCAGGCCTCCTTCCAGGCTGTGGCTGAGTGTCCTTGTGGCGCCTGCTGGGCCGGCTGCTCCACCTTCTCATGGACTCCCTGAGCTGCTGGGCCTAGGTGGGTCGAACACTCCTGACTCTTTCATTAGTATGTGTGAGACTGTGGCTGTGAGCAAAGATGTGTGTGTGTGTGTGTGTGTGCACCAAGGGGAAAGCCACTGGTGGCGCACGAGTCCTGGTCCTCTCTGCACTGTGGTAAAGTCTTGACTGTGAATTTGGCACCTGCAATAGGTTCCTGGCTGGGAGGGGCAGCTGGGAGTGCCCCCTTCACAAGTGTACTTGCACAAAAAGTGGTTTTTATGTAAAGTGGATGTGTCTCCTTTGACCAGGGCAGACTCCTGTTGGATGCACCTTGCAGTAGTTGCCAGCCCCCTCTGCCCTTCCCTCAGCTGAGCGGGGCCTCTCCCTTTGCACCTCTCAAAGCTTTAGTTGTAGCAAATGTCACCAGGTAGCCCAATTCAAGACAGGCTCCTGGCACAGGCCCTGCTCCTCTGTGGCGTTGAGCCATGGTGATGGCCTTGCTCCAGAACCCCTAAAAACATCAGATGAGCTCCTTTTGCTCTCCTGGGACTAGTGCTTTCAACCTTTTCATAAATGACCTAGAGACAGGTTAAACTAGTCAAGTTTGTGGATGATACCAAACTATTCTTAGTGATGAAGACAAGAAGAGACTGTGAAGAGCTCCAGAAGGATTGCTCCGTACCTGAAGAATGGGAAACAAAATGGCAGATGAATTTCAATGTGAGTAAATTTCATTATGCACACTGGGGCAAAGAATCCTAACTTTACATATAGGCTAAAGGGCTCTGTGACAGAGCAGGTGAGACCTAGTGCTAGTGGATAGCTCAATGAGTGTTGACCCAATGTGAGGTGGCAGTGAAGAAGGTTAATTCCATGCATGGGGTCATTAGAAAAAGCATTGAGACTTACCCTACAATCCAGAGTAACTACAGGTGCACGTAAGAGACATTACATGTACCCGTAGTTACTGCACCACCTAGTGAAAACTTATGGGAAATTCATTTTGCAATCCAGAGCAAATTGTTCTTACACCGGAGCAAGGACTTCCCATAGTTACTCTGGATTGCACCCTAAAACAGGTAATATTATAATGCCATTGTACAAATTTGGAGTACTGTGTCCAGTTCTGGTCACATCTCATAAAGGATATAGAGGAAAAGGAAAAGATTCAGAGGAGAGTGACCAAAATGATTGATATTCTAGGACACCTTCAATATATGGAAAGGCTACAGTGTTTGGGGTTCTTTAGAAAAGAGGTGCCCACGGAGGGCACATGATTGAGACATACAAAATTATGCAAGAGATGGAAAGAATGGAGAGAGAGATGCTTTCCCATAATATTCCAGAACTAGGGAATGTTCACTAAAATTGAGTGTTGGGAGAGTTAAGACAGACAAAAGAAAATATTGCTTTAGCCAGAGTATAACTGATCTGTGGAACTCCTTGCCACAGGACGTGGTGATGACATCTAGCCTCAATGCCTTTGACAAAACAGTATACAGAACAGAACCAAAAATATTTAAAGCATTACAAACACAGCAGCAACCACCAGCACATGCTGATTTTTCCTTGGACTCAGTGATTTTCAAATGAGAAAATCATGAATGTTTTGCAGGTGTGCCATGGGAGTTTGAGGGAGGGCCACTGTTAGGGTTATTGAGGGATGCAAGTCACCATTGACAGTTGAGTGTAACCTGTAAAAAAAAAAACTGATGATGTGCTTTGCCAATTTGAGTACCATGCCAGTGTGCCATGACATGAAAAAGGCTGAAAATAGCAGCACTTGCTGCACAACTGACCAACACTGTTATATACAGACATGACACATGACTGCACGTTGGAGGCATGTTTGTGGTTACCTGAATTCAATCCCCATGTGATTAATGCTCCTAAAGCAGACCATCTGTTTTGTGGCACACAACATGTGCAGTAACGCTACAAACACAATGGGAGTTCCCTCTGTAGCATCCTTTTAAATAATTTTTGAGTTTGATCAGACATGTCAGTCTCTGTATTATGAAGTGCTTCTCAGACTACAGATTCCCATGAGATTACATCATATAATACTGTGGACACAGGCAAAGTGCCTTTTAAAAAATACATTTGAAAAATGGAGGCCATCATAATAGAAAAGTTTTCTACGGTATTTATTTATTCACTTTTTAAAACTTTGGAGTCTGCAGATGCCATTTGGACTGGCATTATATCAGGGAGTAACTTGGGCATTTTCTGGAAGGGAGGCAACCTGCACTGCAGTTGTACATTCCTTTTTCAGGTGGCTATCCTCAATACATGAACATGGAATTAAGCTCCATTGAGTACTTCATTGAGTATGGGGATCAGTTCTGAGTAACCATATCCATAATCTATATATGGTATATAAAATTGAAGAGTCACTGACTGACTGACTGACTGACTGATTAATCAACATCCAGCCAAAACTGCTGGGCCTAGAAGCATGAAAATCAAGGAGGTTGTTTCTTCTGTGATGGAGGCACCCACTAAGAACCAGTTTTTGTAAATTCCCACCAGAAGGGGGTGAAAAGGGGCACAAGACGTTTTCTTCCCTATGCTTTACATTGAAGAATCCCAGACTGAGGGATGCTCTGCCCAACTCCTGACCTAGAAGCGTATTCCTTTTGTGATGAGAACACCCATGAAGAAGTGATTTCTAGAATTTTAACCCATAAGTGGCTGAAAAGGGATGCAATGCGTTTTCAGTCTATACTTCACATTGAAGGATGATCAACAACCAAGCTCCAAATCCTACACCTGATCGGTAAGGGTGCCCATGGTTGTGGAGGGATGTTGCATGGGTTGAGGGATGTTCCACGGGGTGGAATGTTACACATCAGGGTTATTGCACAAGGGGGTTTGATGCGCATGGGGGGTTGACGCACATGGGGTATGATGTGCATGGAGAGAAAGTTGCAATAGGGGGTTGATGCTCATGGGGTTGGTTGATGTGCATGACATGGTTGTTTCCCCTTTGGGGGATGATGCACATTGGGGATGTTGTGGCTAGAGGCTTGATGCATATGGGGGATTGATGCGCATGGGAGTTTATTTGCATGGGGTGGTTGCACATGGTAGGGTTAATGCGCATGGTGGGTTGTTGTGCATGGGAGGTGAAGTGCAAAAGAGGAATGGGACACAGGGCGGATGGCACACAGGCAATATTTTACTCCCGTAACGTGGGTACATTTTGCTAGTTATAACATAAACCTCTCTCAGTATAAGGACATATACATAAACCCCTCCATCACATTAGATGGGATCACATTTTTTTCAGTGAATACACCAGTGGTGGGCTTCAGGGGGCTCTCACAGGTTCTACTGAACCCTTTGCTAATGAGCGCCTGGTTTTGAGAACCAGTTACTAATGGCACATAGAACCTGTTGTTCTACGGATATAGAACCTGTTAATTTATTTGAATACCACCACTGAGTAGCACGCACCTTAAAAATAAATACTAATACATTCAGTATACATGGTGTGCATGATGCAGTACAATTTAATCTGGACTTTGACAAATACGAGTGAATATTCATTGAACATTGTTCAGGCAGTTGCTCTGATAGTGTGAAGGCACAATATTCATCTGGAAAACAGCCCAGTCCTTGGACGACTCATTGAGGATATTTTAATTTTATTTTTTAAAAACCATTATCCAAACAGTATTTTCAGCTTGATGAAAATTAGACCGACATTATTAGCTTCCTATGCAAAGGGAGAATATGTATTCAAGGAGCAAACTGTCTTTAAGCCACACAAAAAGACTGAAGTTATTTTGTGGTGGTAATTAAATTCCATGCTTCATCAAATATAGCCAATAGTGTACGAGGCAAGGGTTCTGTTATATATGTACCTGTATTTTGTGACTCAAAGGGTAAAGACAAAAACTCTCATTTCTAAAATAACTCTGAAAGTGCTTTTTGCCAACATTTTCCGTTCAAAGAGACCTATTTCCATGGCCAAGTGGGAAGTAAAAATAGTTTGGCCAACTTCAAGCGGTAGTCAGCTGGCACACAGCAATGATGGTCTGAGGCCAGCATATCACCCAGAGATTCCTGCACACCTATCCCCTCGAGTACTTTTGCATTTAAAAAGAAATCCATTAGAAAATAGGACAATGAATGAATGGATAAATAGTTCATAGCAGTACTGTATTGTATTTATTTTATTTATGAGAATCTTGTCCAACTGAAGAAATGGAGGCAGAGGAGCTTAACCCATGGCTCATCCAATATGTACATGTATGTACATTGCCATTGCCAATATGAACATGTGGGGAGCCCAGAGCAACCAACCAATCTCCTGGTCATATGATTTCAGGTGTTCATGTGTTTAATTTTTTAAATAAAAAGTAGACATCACTTTCCACCACTCCATGTGGACTTTCACATATTTTTTTTATCCTTGTGATAATATGGAATGTTCTGGTCCATAAAACCATCTGGCGCTAAAACTGAAGCCAAGGGCCTTCAAGGAAGGTAGCCAATCCCCAAATACGATGGATCTGAGAGAAGGAACATGGCAGAGAACACCAACTTTTGGCTCTGTTGCAATAAGTTAAAGAAGATGCTTTTCACTGTCATCATCACAATCACAGCATATTATATGCGGTGAAAAACATTATGTTATAAATGAGACACACCAAAAGAAGTTGGCAGGGGGTTAGACTAGGTGATCCACTGGGTCCCTTCCAACTCTATGAATCTATAAGTGAAAGGAACTGAATACATCGTACCTGCAGGACTAGGAAGGACTGCTATGAAAGACTAGGAAGGACTGCTGAAGAGATACCCACCTCTGTCCTGCTCCTTCTCTCCACTGCTTCCCCTCTCCTTCCATTCCCTGTATTGGAAAAGGAAGAGAGAGAGAGAAAGAGAGAGACATAGCAAGTGAAGAGGAAAATGCCTCACATGATTGGTAGGTGATTTTTGCAGTGGAATGAGGAACGGAGGTGAGGACACTGAGGTGCAGCTACCAAAAGTTTTTGGAAACCAAAAAGACTGAATGCATTAGGCACTGTTATGACGAGTACGTTTCTCATCCAGTTCTGGAAACGTTGTTGCTCATCAAAGTGGTGGTGATTGCATCAGCATCAGCAGCCCTGGCACCCTGTGGGGTGACTGGAATATTAGCTCTTTGTCATCATTCCATTAGTTTACTTTTAAAACTGCAATGTTGTAGTGCTTTGTTCCTGCAGTCCGCAGCAGAGATGTACGGTAATTGAAAGGGAAAGGCAGTGACGCATAAGGTCCTAGTCAGGGATATACTGATTGAAGCACAGGCTCTTCCCCTGCTATCAAAAGGGAACACAGTCCTTTTCAGATGTCAAGTCTGGTGTGAGATTCAGAGCCTGAACTAACTTATTTTTTGAATCTTGTGCTTGAAGTGTCTGGTTTTTTAAGCACAAAGTTTTTGATCACAACTTTTAAACTTTAGGTGCCCCTTGTGGGACATTTGCTGCTGAGCTTGGCAGCCTAGATCCTTTAAAAATAATAATAATAAAATTAAATAATAGATATTTACAATCAATTGTCATATTAGACACACATTTTGGCGAGTGCATTGGGGTTCTTCAGGAGGGATTTATCTCACTGTTGGGTTGGTCTTCAGGTGGGTTATCTCATTGTTGGGGTGGTCTTCAGGGGGGGTTTGTCTCACTGTTGCGATCAACCAGTTGTTTGCATAAATATGGGCAAGAAAACACAGACGAGATGGGGTTAAGGCCCCTAGGCATTGTGGACAGTCACTTTCCCACTTAGCTACCTGCATGGCATTTAGTTTGCAGTTCCTAACTATTTTTGTAGAGATCAATTAGTTAATGAATGGCCGGAGTATCTTCTGCCTCAGCAGGACCTTAATAAATAAAAATAAAAACTTGTGTAATTTTAAGCTGGTGACATAATCCACAATTGGAAACTCTGGCATCACAAGTTTGTCTAGCAGTCCAGCCCAGTGATGGGCAGGCCTGGCCCTAACAACCGGTTATCCGGAAGTGGGCGGGGCCAGGCCAGGTCAGGTGGCGGGGCTGAGGTCAGGGGGCGGGGCCAGCAAGAATTTTTTTAAACTAAAAAATTTAAAAAATAAAAAAATTAAGCATGTGGCTTACCTCTGAGTAGACCTGCATAGGATGTTGCTCTGAGGCTGCTGTCCTTTCCACACTGTCCTGGGAGTAAGTCCCATTGACTGGCATGAGGCTTACTTCTGAACAGACCTGCATATGATATTGCTCTGAGGCTGCTATCCTTTCCACACTGTCCTGGGAGTAAGCCCCATTGACTGGCATGAGGCTTACTTCTGGGTAGTCAGATTGGGATCCAAGCTGCAGAGCCAGCCACTTTCCTGGGAGTAAGTCCCATTGCCTGTCATGGGACTTACTTCTGAGTAGTCAGGATTGGGCTCTGCATTGTGGGGGTTGGAGGGTGACCTGGGGGCAGTTGTGGGCAGGGGGGGTGCTTACGTACAGTTCCGGGGGTTGGGGGGGTCACTGGAGGTTCCCTCCGTTCAGTAGCGCCAGCCGCGGCTGAGCGCTACTAAAAAATGTTTAAAAATTCAGTGCGCATGCAGTTGAACTCTTCCGGACATTCACTTGCCAGAAGAGTTCAATTGAGGTCCCGCCTACGCAGGTCCTCTCCAGGAACTCTCCCCGCTGCATAATTAGCTGCACGCGCATGTGCACTGAATTTTTAAACATTTTTTAGTAGCGCTCAGCCGCGGCTGGCGCTAATGCGGAGAGTGAACCTCCAGTGACCCCCCCACCCCCCGGAACTGTACGTAAGCACCCCCCCTGCCCACAACTGCCCCCAGGTCACCCTCAAACTCCCTAGAATTAAAAAAAACCCCAGAAAGGGGGGCAAACCAGATCACCCCCCCCCCCGTAACAACCAGATCGTGACCGGCTGCCTCCCGGTAACTACCGGATTGGCCAATCCGGTCCGAACCGGTGTCAGCCCACCACTGGTCCAGCCCCACTGCTGTTGACCACAGACACTTGTGCCAGCTTTTGTTTGGGCTTGTCTGTCCCGGTGTCACACAGCACTATCTCGCAATCGATAGCAAGGAGTGGTCTGGTGTTTGTCACTGGGAACAAAACGGGTACACCTGCTGTCACCTTCTGTTGGTATTCCAAGCAAAACCACGTCAGCTTCTTTTATAAGACACTCCATTGATGATAACTTTGCAGGTCCAAACTTTTTTATAATGGGGTCATTATGGGTGTCTTGCTGAAGGACTTTACTGGCAAATGCATCCATTGCCTTCTCAAATGCTTCTGATATAATAACGGAAAATGACTGGGAGCGGAAACAGTGTCCATAAATTTAGCCAACACTGCCTGCTCGATCAGTTGCACAAGCTGCCCTTCTCGGGTGATGCTTCATTTGCTTTCCTCTTCTCTTCTCCTGGTTTTTCAACTCTAGGCTTTTTGGCACTATCACTTTTCTGGGGCTCCTCTGAAACTGGAGGTACCACAGCCTGGGACTTTATTCCTCATCTGGCACAGCAGAGTCGAACCCCAAGAAACCCCAGGAGGAAAAGCAGCAGCGAGACCAGTGTTCAGATGAAATACTGAGACCAGTGACCACAAGGCTGGCAGACGTCCAGAGGCAACTGGTAACCTTCTTGCCTCCGGATGCCATCTTGATGATGTATTTTGCTGTATACATGGTTGAACATTGTTTTTAAATATTGTGATAATTCACAGATTGTTATTAATTATTTATCTATCAATCACTGCCATCCATTGTAACCTACAAACTCCTACAACTCTACCTGTTATAATAAAACTTAATAAGGTTCCATGCCCCTCAAAAAAATGGCCAGTTAATCCCATGACTGTCTCTGTGTGCTTTATTGCCAAAGTGTGTGCAAATGGCTTCTGTGTGGTCATACCCCCAGAATGACAACATAAGGCCAGATAGGCAGGTGTTGCTTTTGGCTCGCTGGTCAGGCTCCGCCCACACAGGTGAGAGAGACGGAGGATGGGGCCAAAAGGTGGGCTTCATAAGGGCCAAGCAGAGGAGGCTCGCCCTCTTTGTGTGTGGGGATGCAGGCGAACAGGTCGAAAAATGGGTCTGGCTTTATGTGCAATCATGGTCAACTGGGGCACAGTGGGGGGTGGGTCCCCCAACAATCAACCTCAGTCCCCGGCGGGGCGAAGGAGGAGGAACACCCCGTGCCACCTGTTGGAAGCTCTTAATACCCGGCAGGATGGGAGCAGAAAACTAGGACTAGTTGGACCAGACCCGCTCCCCCCGATTGGGGGGAGGGGTAGTTGGGGGCAGAACCCCCTGTGTGGGGGTAAGGCCCAATTTTGTGCATGCCAACCCTGGTACCCAGGTTCGTCGGGGGCCAAATCCTGTCGGTTCTCTCCCTCCTAGCCACATGGCAGATGTTGGGGTCTTAAGTTAACCCAAGTCAAGTTCAAGTTCAAGGCTGATTAATAATTTGATTATTGGATTATTTGATGATTTATTAATAATCACTTAATAAAGTGGCTCATCCCCTCCAGTCTGTTTGTCTGAGTGTGTATTTGACCAATGCATAGACCAATGGTAGGGCTTCCTTGCAATCATTCCAGGCCTTCTTTTGGCAGATGGTAAGATCTGCCACCATAAGACACAGATAGGATTGGGTTGTTATTGAAGTTAACGTGCTTATTGAAGTGCTTTTCTCATTAGATGACTCTTATATGCACATACTGCTCAGCTATCTTTCATCTAAATAACAAACTCTTCTCAAAGTGACAAAATGGGAGCTCTTTAGTCCCTTGCCTTGTTTTTTGAGTTGCCTTTGATTACAGATGCTGAACATAACTAATATGTAACCACATTTGCATACAGAAAAATTAATACATGATTCATTCCTGTATCAAACAATCCAAATAAGAACATTAGCCAGCTTTCTGGATAAATTAATACTGCAGCCCAGGTGTTCTCATTGAGATGCATGCCCAACGCATCCTTTTGCTCTAATCACTAGCATTCATGTGGGGAAAGCGTCTTTTGAAAGGCTGTTCAGGATTCTTAGCATCACAGAGGCAGAGCACAACAGAGGACGGTTAGGGAGGAATGAAGCTGAACTAGGTTGCAAGTAAACTTGGGCGACAACAAAAGCAGGATTCACAAGCAATGCTGAAGCAGGTGTCTGCTGTGGAATGTCATCTATAGAGAAGTAACAGCAAAGGGAAGGTAGCGTGGATCTGCATAGTCCCAGGGAGACTCAGGCAGTGACATTTATTTACCTCTCCCCACCTGCCTTGATCCAGCTAGCCTATGAGATGCAGTGGATGCTGTATCAATGAGTCTGCATCTGCAGGTTGCTCAAGGACAAAATTTGGCCATGAGATAATCCTTTTTATTATTTCCCTTCCTCAGTTGTTCCCAGTAATGGATCTAATCCCATTGAGTTCTGGGGCAAGTCTGAGACAAGTCACCCCCTCTGGCAAACTGCTCCCATTCCAGGAGCCTTGTGCAACATTCAGTTGGGTGCAGAAAGCCTTCTGATGTTTCTTGCACATTTTTAAACAATACTTTCAGTTTCCCAACGAAACAAGAAGTACCTATATTGCTAAAGTAGTTTCCGAAGGCTTTTCAGACACTTCAAAGCATCATACAGGTCCTCACCTACCTGTAGATTGGCTCTGAAAGGCTGGTATGGCAGGCAGAAGTGGCAGCAGTGGAGGTGTGCATCATCCTTCCCCAGGTCAAGCATTGGTTGTTCCCCACCCCTACCCCACATGTCGCCGGAATAGATTGTAAGCCCCTTGGGGCAGGCATCTAGCTCTGGCATCTACACAAATGGTGATATAAATAAATGTTTTGAACACGCTATTACCAGGATTTATAAATTATTATTAAAATATGAAACGGAAGAAGAACAGATTTAAGATTGTATGATACAATGGGTGAAAAATCAGGGCCATAAAATATTAATGAAGCAATGGGAGGATTTATGGACTAAAAAGATTAAAATTTACATTACACTTGAGTATCAAAGGGAATTTTTATAAAATGATGTATAGCTGGAATTTGACACCAGTTAAATTAGCTAAAATCTCAAATAAGTGTTGGAAATGCAAGAAACAAAAAGGAAAATTTAATCATATGTCATGGATGTGTCCCAAGGTGAAAAAATTCTGATTAATCAACAATTACAGGATATTTAAAGTATATATTTAAATGAAACCAGAAGCTTTTCGATTAGTTATATTAGATTATTCAATTCATAAAAAATTTGAAATTATATTCTTATACATGACAGCAGCTGCAAGCATTTTATATGCTAAATATTGTTGAAGAACGGTGGATTAAGAAAATGAAGTTGGCGTGCTGATCGTTCCCCCCCTGATCGTTCAACTGTCCCAGTTGTCAGTTGAACTGACAACTGGGACAGGTGACAGGAGCTAATTGGCCACTGTGGGCCACAGGAGGCAGTGCCATTGAGCCTGCCCTGGGTGTGCTCAACTCTGGGGCTTCAGTTTGGCTCTCCATGGTGCCAGGTGAGGAGCTCTATCTGGAGGCTCCTCTCCTGGTGATCGCAGCAGGAGCGGTGAGCAGGAAGCATGTCTGAGCACTGCTCGGCCCTGTAGCACCCCAACCAGGAGCTCTCTCTGGTGATCGGGGAAGAGCATGCACCAGCCTTTAGGGCATTTGGGTTCAGTGTGCGGTTAGCCCATGCTTTTTGGTGGGCATTTTTGAGGGTGGCTGGTGCTTCCTTTGGCACCCACAAGGCACTGGTTTTTGTGTCCACCATTTTGAAGTGGCAGCCACCATTTTGTAATAGCAGGTGTCATTTTGGGGCCTGCTGTAGCGTCTTTGTGGTGTGCCGGGGGGGCGCAGTAGCCGCTTGGGGGAGCCTTTCACCTTCTGGAAGGGGGTCTTCTGCCTCCTCCTTATATTTTGCTTTCCCCTTTTTTGCTTAGGTCTCTGTCCATTTTGGGTGTAGGGGAGTAGGTTGTCTGCCATTTTGGGTCTCAGGGATTGGTGCTATCCACCCTCTCCATACAGGGGTTTTTTTCTCCCCCCCCACCTTAATTTTCTAGGTTTTGGGGGATTGGTGCAACCCACCGTGCCTCCCCCCGTTTTTTGGCAGTAATTTCTGCCAATTTGGGTCTGTTTAGGGTATTTTTGCCTCAGTAGAGTTTGGTGCTGCATTGCACTGGGGCACCATTTGTCATTTTTTTGCTTCAGCTGCTGTGGCTGTCTGCAACTCTGGTGTCTTCTTCATCTGTGAGTCTGCTGTGAGGCTTTGGGTCAACATTTGCTGCTGTTGCAGCTTAAAGCTACCTATATCCTTCTTGTTAAACCTTAAAAATGCAGGGTGGTGGTTGTTTTGCCCCTAGGGGAGGTCATATTGGTATAGGTAACATGGCACAAAAGAGGGGTGGAAAGGCCCCTAGGCATCCTGCCTTCCACCCCACCCCAGTAGGTTGATCCTACATCTTTGGATGAGGAATTTAATAACAGGCGCGCGGGAAGGGTTTGGCAGCACTGGAGGGGCGCAGCCAAGGAGAGCCTGGCCGCCAAGGAGAGCCTGGCCCAGCCTGTCCCCCACTCAACCCAGGGAGGAGGGGCTCCTGCAGGCCCAGTGAGGCCCTCTCCTCTCCTTCTGACTCACCACACCACCCACCAGCCGGCGGCCACCTTCTTGCACTTTCTGTGCGGCATGCGGGAGAAGTTCACGTGACATGCCTCCCTCCAATCAAGATCCAGCGCATGTGTCTGGAAGTGAGGTGCTACAAGGCTGTAAATGCAAGGATGGATATGTGTGAGCGAGGCAGCAATTGGGCAGATTTGGAGGTGCAGGAATTGTTGGAGCTGTGGGGAAAGGATTATATTCAAGAAAGGCTACATGCCTCTTTTGTAGAGAAGCATATCTTTGAACAATTGGCAAGCCTCTTAAGAGAAAAAGGATTCACTCATACCGGAGTGCAGTGCCAGCAAAAAATTTAAAAAATGACCCTTGAGTACCACCACATTAAAAACACCAACAAGCCCAGTCCATCCTCTCATAGGACTTACAGGGACAAGACCTAGAAGGACAGGATCTATGATAGGATGGATCAGGTCTTGTCCAGAAAACCCTCCACCAGCACCCACCAACTGGTAACCCCCCCCCCCCAAGGGCACCACGGAAGTCCCCAACAGCCAAAGTCACCATTTATGCTGCTGCTAAATTTCCAAAAAGAAAGGGAACAGGAGGGGGACTCACATGCTGAATCTGAAGCTTCAGGTAGGCCTGACCTCTTTACACTAAACCAGGAGCCTCTTCTCCAGTGGTTTTCAAAGTGGGGGTCACAACCCTATTGGGAGGGTCAAACTGACCAACATTCAGCCAATTTGGTGCACTGGGGTAGATGTTGTTTGGAGGGAGGGGTTGCACTGGGGAGGATGCTGCACATGGGGGGTGTTGTGCATGAGGACTGTTGCACATGGGGGTTGATGCGCATCGGGGGTTGATGCATATAGGTCATTCTGGTGGCCGCTTACTGACCACGACGCTCATGGTTCCCAGATATAATTCAACTAAGTCTGGAAACAGGGTGGAGAATACCTCTCCGACCAGATCTTCTTACTCAGGGACCAATACTCCATCTCATCCAGAGCTATTCCAACTAATAGCCTGGAGGTTGAGCGGCAGGCATTAGCCAAAAGAAGTTACTCTGCCAGGATCCTAGACCCCTTTGTGGTGGACTGATTAACAATTGGCCATTCCATCCTCTTCTGGACCTGGAAGAGGGCCGACGCAATGGCTGTGGGTCTTACCTGGGCTTAGGACGCAGGTTGTAATTGTTTGGCTAGTCAGGCATGGTATGCTTTGGGGGCAGCTGCTGATGATTTTTGCCCCTTTTTGAAGGATCACCTGCTTCCTGATGTTTTGCTGGCTAACCCTCGATTGGGAAATTACAATTACAAAGTCAGCTAGGAAATTGGCTGGCTGAGCATCTAGCTACCTTGACCTGCAGGTTCACATTGAAAGGCATCCTTTAATGGTGTAAGGGTGGCTCTGAGTCATGCTGGTTCACCCTTCCCTATTTTTGTAGTTACCCGCACAGCTTAGAAAACTGTCCAAGTTTTTTTCCAGTGTCATAAAATAGTTAATAAAGTGGCCCTTTAATCCATGTCTGTCTCTGGCTGTTTATTCTCGCTGGTGGGGGGTAATGGACTTTGCCAAAAATGGACAAACTGATAACTTTTCTTAAGAGAAGTCTGTAAAAACTTTATGGACAAATGGATACCATTCATGGACTTTCTGCATGAAAAAAGGATGATGAGTAAAGTTAGTTACGGTTTTGATGAACAGGTAATTGTTATATAATTTTGATCTCCTTTTCTGATGTCTGTTAGCATTGTTAAATAACATTATAGTTTAAGATAAATTTTTAATGGAAATTAATAGAAAGTAATTTTAGAGTAAGTTTAAGCCGCAGATTGCCTACCAAGTGCAGCAATCTCGGCCACTGAAGCCCCACCTGTGGGTTTCTGGAGAGCCTTGTTGGAGAGGATGCCATTTTGAAGCAGCACATGGCATCCGTCATCTTGTCCTCATCACTCCTCTTCTAACCAGGTATGGAGGAATGTGCGGAGGCCTTTGTGAGGTTGGGGACGCCTATGCCTGTGTCCTCCAACACCCGAATGGAATCAGGGGAGGGGAAGGGGGTGACACCCAGGCTGCTAAACCCAGTAATAAATGGGGTCCCTTTGTGGGGTTAGACTAGTAACCCCTAGACTAGTAGCAACCTAGTAACCCACCCCAGAGTTAGCAGAGCAGTCTCCTCAGTGGACTAGACTGTCACCCACACCTCCCTCTCTGGGCTGTGGAGCCGACTCCTCAGCAGACACCATTTCTTCAGATAAGTGGTCTCTGCAATCTGGTCCTTCACAGCTTCAACTGCCTAAGGTATGCAGGTTTATGAGGAGCCTCTGGCAAGAGTGGAGTCAGAAAGGGGGCTAAAAAGTCCTTCCACCTTCATAAGACATCACAGAATCAACAACGCAGCTTCAGCTGAGGCTGCTTTTGGTCGGAAGACCTTACAAAAAGCCCCTTTGGGCTACTTAGACCTGTGGGGCACTCACAATTGGGCATTGGGGGGTGAGGTGCTATCACCCCTCCCCCTCTCTGTGGTTTATCTGCCTAATTATTGGGTCTGGTGTTTGGTCATCCCCTTCCCCCCATTTTTCTTATTATATTGTGGCTTCTGCCCCTTCGGGGTCTTTTGGTGTAGGGGCTAGATGCTACCTGCCTGCCCCCCGGGTTAAACTTAAATTTAAAAAATTGTTATAATTAAATTCCAATTGCTTGTGGTTTTTCTGTCCAGTGGGTCTTGGGGTTGCTGCTACTTGCCCTGTCCCAATATTTGTTAGAACTATTTTGGGTCTTATGTGATGTTTTTCAGCTTCTCCGAGTTGCTGAGTTGGTGCTTCATTGGTCGTGGTGTTGGAGTAAGGATCTTCAGTCAACATCTTCTGCTGTTAAGCAGCTTAAAGCGGCAGATATCCTTCGTTAAAAGTTATACACTCAGGGTGGTGGTTGGTTTATTCCCAAGGGTGGGCACACTGACCATGGGTAAGAAGGCCCAAAAGAGAGGAGGTGAAGCCCCTAGATGTACCCCCTCCCCACCTCCACCTGCTGATCCCCCTTCATCAGACAATGAAATCAGTGATATGGATGTTAAGGGACTGATAGCAAGAGTTGATGCTTTGGAAGCAGAGAAGAGGGAGCAGGCGGCTGGAGGTGGTGATGGGGATTCAGTGCCAACTGTTGTGGATCCTTCCCGTAGGTTTACCAGGAAAGGAAGGAGGCTCAAATGTTTTGTGCTCTCTCTTCCAAGGTACCCATCTTAGAGAGCAGTAAGAACAGCAGGAGTTCCATGGAGTCTGAACCAGGTGCTGAAGTAACAAGGGCTGATGGTTCTAGATGAGTGAGAGGACCATCAGATGGTGCAGCTGCTGGGGAACAGGAAGTGGGTCCATGTGAGGACTTGGTGACGTATATGACTGACCTTTATGGGGTTTGGGACTATAGAGACGGGGCTCCCAGACCGGCTAAAAGGCTTTCATTTCGGCCACCTTGGTGGCACCCTGGCTGGGGGGGGGGTCCTTATTTCCCTTGGGCTCCATTCAGAATGGGTCCTTGGGATGGTTCATGGTTCCCTGTCAGAGGAGAGGGAGGACACTCCACTGTGTGGGTGGTGCCCTCCTCGGGTGATTGACAGGCTGGATTTGAATACTTCAGGAGTGGGTGCCACTTCTCCAGTCTAGTCTGGCTTCACTGGTAACAGGATGCAGGGAGCATTGACTCCTGACTTCTCCTTCCAGCCTGCTTCCCTCCCTATCTGTCTCTCCCGGCCCTTCCATTGCTGTTTTTCCGCTGTCCTCTCCTACTGCCCATCAGCCTCCCACACGCAGCGGGACAAGTGGAGATGCACTGATTCTGGTGCTTGCTGGGGAAGACCCAGTGCCCTTTTCCTTGCAGGTACTCCAACTGTACATCCACTGCAGAGCCACGAGGTGCACTGAGGTGCAGTGGTTGGCCCCAGGGATGAGGGGGCAAAGAATGGGTGGCGCACAGCAATCGCTCGTTCAGTGGGAAACCTGCGTGCCTGGCCAGTAACAAGCAGGTGGCCGCCACAACACAGCCTTCTTGCCAGAAGCCTCTGGAAGAGCACTCCTCAACCTCAGTAGTGCTCCTCCGGCTGCTGAAAGACCTCTCCTGGGATGGGCCAGTACTCATGTCCTCCACGTAGCACAGCTCACTCTTCCCGCATGCTGGTGATCTTAGGACACCTTCAATTGTCCTCATCAGTGGCCATTTTGGAAGGTATGGAGGACAAGGGGAGTAGCAGCAAGGAGGAGCAGGAGACTCCTGAGAGGGGAGTCTAAGGCTTCTTTTGCAGAACAACGGGGTACTAAGGTATCCAGAAATAGCCTCCCTGTTATGATTAGACAGGAGGTGAGGGACACATTCTGAGAGCAAATGTTGGAATTGTTTTCCTCTCAGCAGGCCCTTCAGGCCTCTTCAAGGCCATATAAAGTGAAGTGTAAGAGGTCTCCACCGTCATGCAGGTGGGCCTGATCCCCAAGTTCTAGTGATGAGTCAGACGAGGTTCCCATTCAGGCCAATAGGGTTCCTCTAATATTCCTTCATTAGAGGATGACTCCCTTTCTTCCCCATCCCAGTCTGAGAGGGAAGAGGGAGAGCTTTCAGAGGACGTGAGGCAGGATTTCGGTTCGGTTAATAAGATGGATCGATTATTGCCAAGTGATTTATACCCCAGGGTGCTTATCAAGGCTGCTAAGACGATTGATCTTGATGTAACCACTGTCACACCACAGGCACCTACTCCATCATCCAGGGCTAAGACATATCCCCAAGGACCCCTTAAGCCTCAGTTCCCTTCCCAGAGGCGTTGGAGCGGGTATTCTCATCAGAATGGGAGAATATCACCCTTTCCAAACATCATCAGATTTTAGATAAACTCTACACTCTCTCAGACCCAGTAATGAAGAAACTCGGGGTAAGTAATTTATTCCACTGTGTCTGTCATCACTTGGCAATCATAGAACACGAAAATTCAAATAATCTGACTATATAACTCTCTACATTGTTTATGGGGCCCAGTCACTGCTGTCCTGGTACCGGTCTTGTAAACTGGTTACTGTAAGAGTGCTGCTGCTGCTGTTACTGGTGTAAACAGACATGGAGATGAATACTATTTCTGTCACTGGGTTCAAGCTGAATGGCCAGAACGATGCAACCTGCTCAAAGAAGATCTGCAGTCTGTTAAAGCGTGGAATGTGATCCACCTGATGTGGCTAATCTTGATGAAGAAGAAGATGAGGTGATTAAGAAATTCCGTCAGGAAAACACACAGAAAGCTATGTGTTTAATTGGGCTATCTCTAGAAGAACAGCAGCTAGACCACATAGATGGGTATTGACTCAGTGAAGGAGTGGTGGTCTGCTCTGAGAGCGATCTATGTGAGGGACAGTGTTGGTGCGCAGATTCACCTCATGCAGAAGTTACTAAGTGTACACCTCCAGCCAGGTGGAGATCTGTTAGCTCACCTGGAATTTATGAAGAGGACTCTAAAAGAGCTCCAGGAAAAGGAGCTAGTATTTTTGGAGCTCCAACAAATGTACATCATACTGTGCCCTTTTGACAAGAGCTATGATAAGTTTGTGATGAATCTGTAGGTGCTGGTTGAGCTGAGCTGCCAGTTTAACGAGGAGGCTTTTGGATGAAGGTTGGAGGAGGAGGGATACCACGCTGCTTCGCAAACCCAAGCCAAATTCATTAAAGCTAAATAGGGAGAAAGCAGCTGTGGAATGTGCCGCTGAATCAACTGAGACAGAAACTGTGAAATGTACTGTGGAATCGACTGAGACAATGAAAGCCTACACTCTAAAAAGGATTTTCGGTGTGGGAGTCCCAAGCATTTAATAAGGGACTGTTGATTCAGGAAGGGTAAGAAAATCCAGAATCCTGGCAGTCCAAGAGTGAGTAATTTGACTGTGACTAAAGCATCTAGAGGCAGTGAGAATTGTTATGTGGTAGACAGAGGTGCTACTGCGAACATATGCAAAAGCAAGAAGCAATTCAAATCCTTTGTGCCTGTCCAGAATGAGTGTGTGACGCTAGCAGATGGCATCTCAGCAGCGATCACTGGGAAACAATCTGGTTTCCTGTCTTCATTGAATAAGAGTTTTGAAATGGTTTGTGTGCCAAACCTGAAGTATAACCTCCTGTCAGTGACTACTTTAACGAAGGAGGGTTATAGCTGCACATTTACTGCCTCAGAATGCAGGATTAAAGGCACTGATGGAAAGCCAGCAATTGCTAAGTTGCAGGGAGATTTTTACCTACTGGGACCTGACGGACCTGTTGGAAGTGTATTCACCATGACACTTCCTCGCCTCATGACAACTATATCCTTCTCCTGCATCATCATCTGGAGCATCCACGCTTCCAAGGTCTGAAAAAAATTGTGGAGCAATCTGAAGAAAATTAAATTTAAGCCTTGTCCACTGTATATGGACTGTGAAGTGTTTAAGGCTGTTAAGTCAAACACTGCTCACACAAAGAAAGCAGGGGATTTCCATTCCAAAGAGAACCTTGATTCATGGACTTAATTGGGCCCATCTCACCTAGTTTGGAAAGAGCTAGGTTTATGTTGTCTGTTGAGGATCTTCACTCAAGGTATGGGTTCTGCTATCAGTTAAAGACAAAAGCAGAGACTTGCCAAACTGTAGAAAACTGGCTTAAGTGTGTGAACAGGAAAACTGGAAAACTGCCTAAATGCATAATCTCTGACCAGGGTGGTGACATTTGTAAATCAGAGATTTGACCATATCGTCCTCAGCACATCGCTCACTGTGAGAGACGTGGCCAGATGTTTCAGAACATGGCATTCTGCATGTTGAAGATAGTGGTCTGCCACAGTCTTACTGGGAAGAAGCATTTGTGTGCGCTTCACATAACATTAATCACATTTGGTGCTCATCAATAAACAATATTCCATCCAAACTGTGGCATGGGAAAACTCCTACACTGAACTATTTGCATGTATTTGGAGTTCCAGCTTTTGTGCACATTCCAAAAGCAAACATAAGAAAGGGGCAGAACAAAGCTCGCAAAATGTACTTTTTGGGGTGTGAGGAAAGGAAGTGAACCTCAAATGAGGAGTATGCCCAGGACATGGTGTATTTATTGGTGTCTGACGCGGATACTCACCAGGGAAATGCATCCCCTATTTCACACCCTACCGGCAAACCAGGAGCATCCCAAAGGAGATGGCAGTTTGACAATGGCGGCCCATACGGGGATCCGGGGAGTGAGAGTGGATCAAACCACCAGCCCTTGGATTGGATGTGATGGTGGGCAGCAGAGCAGGGAAAGATGCTGTCGGTGCTGGTGGGACAACAGTCCAAACCGCTGGGAAGGATGCAGATGGCACCAGCAGGAGGCAGCAGGGAGAGAACAGAGAGTCCACAACTCAAAATAACAAAGATGACCGGTGAGGATGACCCAGAGGCATACCTATACAAGTTTGAGAGGGTAGTGCAGGTAGTAGGATGGCCAAGGAGGCAGTGGGCAGCCATCCTAATGCCACATCTGATGAGGACAGTGCAACAAGCAGTGGACACACTCTTACCTGAAGAGGCTGCTGACTATGAGAAAGTTAAACAAACCATCCTAGGAACTCTAAACATATCCAAGGAAACCTACGGAGACTCCAAGACACAAGAATGGGGAAAGGAGAAAGCCCCAGGATGCAGGCAAATGTCATCAGAGCCAATGGACTGAGGTGGCTCAAGCTGAATGAAAGAGCTAAAGAGGAGGTGGTCGAGCTAGTGTTATTAGAACACAGTCCATCCATGCACTCCACCCTCCAGGCAAGGAAGTGGGTGACCAGAACCCGGGAGATGTGGAGGAGGTGGCTGCGTTATGGAGATCTATGCGTCGGCGAAGCAAGCCACACATCCCGCCCCCAAGGAAGGTCTAATGGAAGGGGCAACATGGGGGTGCAACGCAGCATCCAACCAGCGCAGAAAAACAGAGCTGCACCCATCCTAGATGGATATGTGCACAACACCAGGAAAAGCGAGCGCAGGGCCAGCAGCTGGAGGAGCTTGCCTGAGGAGGTTGGCAGAGTACATGGACTCCAGGAGAGGAGGGAGGATCTACTGCTTTGGATGGGGGCCCCCCAGGCATCTCTGCTGGGAGTGCCCACAGAGGAGTGGGGCCAGGATGGTGGCATGTGGAAGAGTGCAGGTAAAGGTCCATGGAGCTCCCACCTTGAGATTTAAAATTAACAGACAAGAACAGGTAGCCATCATAGACTCAGGATACTCCCAGACTATGATCAGGGCCATGGAAGGACAGACATTGGGAGGAGTCCCAATCTGGATTTGATGTGTGCATGGGGATGTGCGGCCATATAATGATAAAGGGGTGTGGATAGTCTGCCGAGTGGGATAGTCTCAACCAGCCCAAGCCTCACAGGCTCTTAGACAAACTGCATACCCTGCCTGATCCTATTATGAGGAAAACTAAGGTTCCCACTGTTGATGCCCCTGTGACAGCGGTGTCCTCGGTGACTATTCTCCCTTCAGAGGGGGAGACTGGTGCCAAGGACACTTGCAACAACGGGTTGAATCAGCCCTTAAAAAGAATTTCAAATCTTACTCTCAGGCCTTCAGAGCCTCAGTGACTAGCTCTATATTTTCATGAGCTACGTATCCCTGGGCCGAGGAACTAGCTAACTCTGACCCTGATCTTTCTCGCCACACCAGGTGCACACTTAAACAGAGAGCACTAGCTTCAGCTGGCCATCTTTTGAACACCAATTTTCATTATTCTCGGCACCCTTCACCTTTGATGTTGCCAAGGCAGGAGAAAGACTGCAGATAGAACTATTAGAAATACAGTCAGATTCTACACTCAGAGCAAAGTACCTTGAAGTGGGGATACCTCGTTTCTTTTCATACCTTCCTGAAAAGTTTAAAAACTTCAGGAATTTTGCCACAAGGATTATAGCAATGTTCGGTTCTACCTATATGTGGGTGAACAGTTATTTTCCTTCATGAAATCAACAAAAACTTCTCAGAGAACAAAGCTGACTGATCAACACTTCTAATTTCTGATGAAAGTCGGAACTGCACAGACATTTCAGCCAGACATAGCAAAAAAATGTCATTAAAACAAGGTGTCAAGTCTCAGGACAAAACACTAAAAATAGTCGTAAATAAGTGTTCATTTTGAACTGTTGTAATTTTTGTACACTGTATTTGTTGCTGTTGCATTCATGAATGTGGCTGCTTGTATGCACATTGTATGTTTCTAAGTTTAAGTAATAAGAATAAATGACTTCCATTGTCATGTGCGACCCTCATGACAACACAAATATGACCCATATGGCCCTCGGGGGACCCTCAGATGATATGCCTGGTGTAGAGTCAGAACATGATGCCTGTTAAGAAGTGAATTTGCATATCATTTCCACCTTGTCATGCAGGGGTGAACAAACCCTTTGGTTGATGGGCCATATCATCTCTCTGACACTGTGGTCAGGTGTAGTTGGAAAAAAAGATCACATTTCAGAGTTGAATAAATTTACATAAATTTAAGTTAATGAATATATTAAAGACAGAACTTTGGAATGAATGAATTTTACTGAACATATGAGAACTATACACGTATAGAACACATATATCTTAAACATATGAGAGTTATATTGCAAGTACGGTATGTATTATGTAGAACCACATGAGAACTATGAACTGTTTGCCACAAACCTCTTGCTCAGTGAACACAAACAGGACAAGCCAGCAATATGGGGCGACATAAGTTGTTCAGAGGCAATCAGGGGGGTAGGGGGGTGTTTGAAAAAAAATGCCCCAGGAAAGGCTTGTGCTTCAATGGTCTCTGAAAGGGTCCTAGCTCATCAGAGACTGGGGGTTCACTGCAGGCCAAATTGGTGTAGCGATGGTAGCAAATGGCTGAGGATTTGCCCACCTCTGTTTGAATGCATGCAAGTTTTAAAGTGGTTTCTGATCTTACTAGTGAAAGCTGAATGGAATTGACTAGACATTTTGTCAGATTCCATCAGTTTCTCATATCAATTTTTGCAACACTTGAAAGAATAATGTTGAATTTCCGAGCACCTGGCTTGGAAAAAGTTTAGTCCAAGACAGAATACAATCTATTCTTTCTGAATAAAGGAGAAAGGAAACGGCCCCTTGAGCCTTTGTTACTGCTAGTAAGATAAAATTGGCAGAGTAATAGTCCATTTTCATGAATTTAAGCAAATAGCTGGCTGAAAAATGGAAGATGTGTAAGGAAAAGGCAGCTCCATACAAAATATGGAAGTAAATGCTGAGTTGAAAATTGCCATGGGATTTGGCAATTCTTTTCTGCTGGTAGTTGTTTGCTTTCCGCTTTCTCTATCTAGTCATTTTAGAAAAGCTAGCGTTATAAAGAGGAGTCGGTGTGAGACTTTGCTGAGTGGAACATGCATGTTGAGACCTAAAATCCTTGACAAATGCTAGCTAAGCTTTGGCAAATTAATAATGCTTCCCTGCTGGGGCAATGCAGATCAACATATCTCAAGAACAGCCAGGCGCCTCCAGTGGAAAGAATTATTTGACGTTCCAAACAGGAGCTCAAGAGGAATTCAAGCCTAAGGTGCAAGGTTCTCATTTACCTTCAAAAAATTGAACAGATGAAGCCTTGAAAACATTTATGGAAGTTGAAAAGTGGATTGAAACATGTGGTTGTCCCACTGCTTCAGTGACAACACTCTTAAGACTTGGAAGATTCAGGTTCAAATCTTTACCTAGCCATGAAGCTTCCTGGATTATCTTGGGCCAGTTGCCATCAGGCTCACCTACATTGCAGGGTTGTTGTGAGGACAACAGGAAGTAAAAAATCACATATTACCACCCTGAACTCCTTGATTAAAGGCAATATATAAATGAGAAAAATAAAATTATAGACAGTTTGTAATTTAAGAGCATGACTGATCTGGAATGGTAAAGTAAAGGTGTCCCTTGGAGATTGTACTACCAGCCTTGTCTGACTCTAAGGAGTGGTGCTCATCCCCATTTCTACGCTGAAGAGCCAGCATTGTCCAAAGACGCTCATGGTCATGTTTCCAACATGTTATATGCCAACATGTTATATTTCCAACATGTTTTATATATATACATGTTATATATATATATATATATATATTCCATGGTGCATGGAATTCAGTATTCTAATCCCAGCATTCGAATCACTGAGCCACTGCAGCATCCCATCTGGAATACACTGGTTCAAATACCCACAAGACCAGGAAGCTTTCTGGATGACTTTCTGATTCCAGCTTTCTAGGCTGGAATCCTAGGCAGACGTTCCTGGGAGTAAGACCCATTGAACACAAGGGGGCTTACTTCTGAGTAGACATAGATAGGATGCCTTAGTCTAATCCTACTCACAGGGTCGTAAGGGCAAAAGGAGGAAAGGAACTAAGTACACCACTCTAAACTCCATGGAGGAAGAATGGTATAAAAACGTAAAAAAATAAAAATTTCCTTTTCTCCTTTCTTCCTCTGATGTTGCCATGTCCTTGAAATAGGTTTCAAGAAAAATAAAGGAAATACACCAAAACACACTGAGCAGCTGTGTTTTCCTAGCAATGTTGACTACCTACATTTGAATCTAATGCAAACCCAGATATTAAAAGTCTTGAGATTTAAAAATGTTTACTGGCAATTGTAATGTAAAATTGTAAAATTTAATTTTACAGAATACAACAATGAATTTTATGAGAATAATATGACAATAGGTTTGTGTTCTGATTTTTACCTAATTGCACTACTTTATACAACAATGAGTTTATGTTATATTTTTATTACAATATAGTAAACTGTTAAGACTAAGTACTGACCTATACTTATAATCAAAATACCATATTTACTTGAATTTAATGTGCCATCAAATCTAATGTGCACCCTGATTTTGGAGACTAAATTTGGCTGAAAAAGGTGCATGTTAGATTTGAGTAAGTATCATATTTTCAGGGGTTCAAGTTAAGGTTCATTGTCACAAGACCTCAGATCCAGGGATGGCAGCTCTGGACACTTATTCAGAAGAATGAGAGGATGAGAAGATAGATAGGTCACTTTATTGACTTCATTGCAGAAGGGTCTCTTCCAGTAGATCAGTAGAAAAAAACTCAGAACAGCACACATTCCTTTTGATTTTTTATCAGCTGGCTCTGGTTCAAGGATTACTTCAATGAGTGCAGGTGCTTCTTCTATACTAGCTCTAGCTGGCTCAATGGTTAATTGCTTTTTGGTTTTTCTCCAACAGCTAAAGGTTATCTTTCAAACATGACATTACTCAGGCCAACTTGGCCATCACATTGACGGCAACACAAATCTGACTGCTCATGCGCCTGCTAACTAGAGACATTAGGTCTATTTTCCATTTCTCAGTACCTGGAAGGCAGCAGATGAATGGCATGCAAGAGAGAGTCTCTCTCTCTCTCTCTCTCTCTCTCTCCAGGATATCCATCCAGGAGCCTGTGCCATTACAGGAGCTTTTGGGACAATAATCCATTTCCTTGTGGGAGAAGAGCAAAAACACCCCTTTTCAACTAGAAAATAGCCTGATGTTGCTGACATGCCTCTAGCATGCTTCTATCTTGGTTAAAAAAACAACAAGATGGTATCAAGTCATTGAACTAAATGCATGGAGGCCACCATGTTTCTTGCCTGTATAACTCAAATGCATGGAGGCCACCTTGCAAATAATTTTGCAAGCACGTTGAGCATGCTAGAAGATCTATAAACATGATCATAGCATGCCAATAGGAGATTAATATGCAGCACTTTAGCACTACAAGTGCAAACACAGCCTTGGAGTGCTGAGAAAGACTATTCTACTGCTACTGTACATCCAGATTCCCTGTAACTTTGATAATGTGGGAGCTTCTGGGATGATCATCCATCTCCTGATTCAAGAAATGCCAGCAAGAATTGGATCAGCGATTGTCTTGTGCTCTGAGAAGTTTAAAAAAGTTGCTACTTGGCAATGCATCCCTGTCATTGAACAGTGGAATTTGCTTGAGGTTCTTGCAATCAATTCCCATATCCCATTGGCAGCACTTCTCTCTCATGGTCAAAGAAATGGAGAATAACTGCTCTGCTCCTTGCAGATTTTTCTCCCAAAAGAAAGGTGATCGTTGAGTTCAAAGGGGTCTGTGGCTCTTTGCTCTGTGCCTCTATTTCTGTTCCTGCATAACAGTGGTTTGGTTCATCCTCCATTGCTTCTTGGAGAAACGGCGGTTAAAAATGCATATAATAAATGTGAATGTAAATAATATATAAGTGAAGCATGAATTATATGCTTCAAAGTATTCATCACAATAGAAAATGGAAATACATGTCCAACCTTATTATACATGGACTTTTTAAATACACAGATGTGACTCAACATGAATGGCCAGTGCAAATTAATCTACAAAAACTGCTTTTCTACTATTGTAGATAGATAAACATGCAAGCAATCAACCCATTTTTCTGTGCCAGAAGCAAACCCCTGCAGATACTGAGGCACTACCTTATTCAATTAGGTACAATAGGGGCAAGAAACCTGAAAGTGGGTCTTCAAACCTATTTTTCCATTTTTTTTCTTTATACAGATTTCTTTAAATCCATGTGAGGTTCAGGAAAGAAACCCTAATGAATAACAACAGACACCTATATGTCCACAGACCCCTTGAATCACTTCAGGAAACTCAGAGGATATTTTCTATTTATCTGCTTTGCCCAAGGAATAGAAAGCCAACATGTATATGAATTGTCTCAAGTCCTCTTTTGTAAGCTCTTTTTATAGTCCTGGGAAAGGCAACTTTTCATGCTCTCCTCCAATGAGATTCCTGCTTCTATCCCTGGAAGCAAACTAGATAAAACTGCCCAAAGCCAGCCAGAATCAAAAGTTTACCTCTCTAGCAAAAACTCAGAACCTTTTTATCAACACTTTTCTAGTCAATTACTTTCGAATTGTCAGCCAATCAACATCTTGCTTTAACAAAACTTTTACTCAGAACACCATCTTTCATGTGGCTGTGCACACACGCGTGTGCATGCACACGCAAACACACACAAAACCTTGAACAGGTTGCAGGACTCCAAATTAGAACTCAGTTGGGGAGCTGATTCTGCTTCTTGCCTGAAATATTCTGCAAAAATTCTGCAAAAAAAGAGAGAATACTGTAAAGAAACAGATGGGCACAGATCATGGATACGGGGTTGCATTCATTTTGGTGACGTAGGTTGTACAGGCCAGCCCAATCCAGTCTTATGGCATGCATCAACATTTATGACATGGCTTTCGTATAAGCAAGGTGCAAATTTCCTTTCCTAAGGTATTCTGTTGAACAATTTCCTACTGAAACTGTTTTTGGGATCAAAGAAACTGCAGAGATTCCCAGGAGATGTGGAAATCTTGAGTCTCTTAAGTACAAAGAATGCCATGCTAACAAGCTCAAATGGGCTTCACCCACGCTGTGTTCCACACTTCCACGTAATTGTCAAATTAATTAAATCAAAATTCCTGCAAGCAGAGGAAGCAAAGAATGCACATTTATAGTTCAAAAAATAATGGATTTGCAAAATAACAGAGTTCTGCAAAGTTTCTTGGTGTGCAAGCTCGGGGGTTAGGGAAAGATGGACGTAATTAAAAGAACTGAAAACTGAAGCTAATTTAATAATTTTTAACTAAATTCTCCTTGTTAAATGAGAATTTTGGAAGAAGAAAGTGCCAGGCTAACCAATGAAGTATCATTTCATTCCCATTTTGGTTAGCTTTGTTTTTAGCATGAGACACTTTTAGCATGACTTCCAAGTCAAGGACTGATAAAGGTTAGGAAGGCATTAAAGTTAGACCCAAATCTAATTCTATTTAGATGGAAGCAATGTATACTTAGCAAACAGCCAGTTTTAACAGTAGATTTTAGCCTGGCAGCCCAATCCAGAGCAACTAATCTGTCCACATAAGAGCCCTTAGGTTGCCCTATCTAACACTAGGTTGGAGCAACTGCAAGATGCTCCAGCCCAGTTACTCTGAAGGAGGCTTAGGGCAGAGCAAGGCAAGATAGGGTGCCCTAAGAGAGGTGGACCTGCTCTGCCCTAACTGGGGCAGCCTAAGCAGCTCAGGAAAGGCAGGTTGAGGGCATGCTTAGCATTGCCTAGGGCAGAGCAGTTACTCTGTATCCAAAGCCTGTTTCCAAGGCAGAAATGCCCTCTTCCAGCCCTCAGAGTTATACCACCTCAGGAGCAGGTATAGTAATGAGTAGACCTATAGGGGTCCATGATAAGGCCCGAGTAAGAATGGCAGTGTTGACCAAAAATCTGAGTTCTTGGCCAGCCTAGCTGCAACCCCTTCCTCTCAACCTCAGGATATGGAACAAACTTCGGCTGCCCACAAACCTCAGGATACAGCAGGCCACTCCAAGAAGCCCCTTGTATTCACTGTAGAATGTACTGGCATCTCATCAGGGACTCCTTATAAGGCAGGCACCCAGTGGCGTCAGCAGACTGGTGCGGCTGGTATGGGCTGCATTGGGGATGCGCTCCGTATGGGGTGATGTGCCGAAGGAGTTTGACTGTCCTTTGGCAGGCCCCGGGCGTCAGCACCCCCATTCAGGCCTGCTCCAAGGCGGAGAATCAGCCAGAAGCTGACACTTGTCTGAGGAGCTGGCCTGAACGGCCATCTGAGATGCACTGCGCAGAAACACACTGAGCATGCCGAACAGCTTCAGAGGAGACTTCCTTAGAGCAGAGAAAGTCCGCGCCTCTGCACAGCCATTCGGCCTCACTCAGGAGGCGGAGTGGCAGCCAAATGGCTTCAGAAAGAGTACTGCACAGGCACCAACTCTGACGCCTGCACAGTCTCCCCCGAAGCCGAAAGGCTTCAGGAAAGTACTGCGCAGGTGTCAGAGATGGTGCCTGTGCAGTACTCTTTCTGAAGCCAGTTGGCTTCAGAAACAACTGCGCAGGCGCCAACTTTGGTGACTGTGCAGTCCGGGGGGGGGGGGCGCGCATCCCAGGGATGACGCACAGACTTCCGCACCAGGTGATGTGCAGAGTCATGTCACCACTGTAGGCACCACAGCTGTTCCTTGTTCAGTGTGATCTGAGGGGTGTCTCCTCAGGAGCAAGTCTTCCCCTTGTGTCAGTTACTTAGCATGCTCTGGAGCAGTGAGGGCAGCCCAGGCTTCCTGACTCTCTGGATTCAGCATAACTTTCTGCTCTGGATACAGAATAGTTAGGAGAGTGCAGTTAGGTCAGAGCAGGCTGAATTTGCTCTGGATTGCAGCCTTAGGCCGTTAGGCCTTTATCCCCCCCGCTGCTTTATAGCCTTTGAAGATAGCTGAATATAAAAAGCCTGGCTGAATTCAATTTTGTATTATAAACTCCTTCCAAATCTTGGTTTCATTTGATCATGATCCGTTCTGGGTGTACCTGGGTCAGTCAGAGTACCATAATAACAGGTTGATTTATGGGTGCTGGTTTTTTTAAGTTGAACTCTTCTTAAGAAACAATAACTGAAATGCTTATAAAGGTTCTGGTTTATCTAATTTAAAACGCATCAATCTAGGTCTTTTTCGTTGGAGGAAAATAATTATGACAAGGGTTGGGAAGTCAACCAAAAAATGGAGATTCCTGAGGTGAAGGAGGGTCATGTCATACAGCTAATGATTGTCATAAGACTGCCACCTTGATGAAGAAACATCTTGACCTGATATCAGCACCTGTCCATTTGAGAAAATTCCAAAAATTTCATGAAGTGGGTCACTTTTTGGCAAACTGACAACTGTTGGCAAAACAGGTTTGGGGTTCACTTTGACTCCCTGGCAATAGGGCATTTATTATTCCTGCTCCATAGCCTGGCATGTGCTTGCAGCACCATCATGCTGAGAAGAATGCAGCTACCAGGTATTATGCTGCATGCTGTTTGGTTCGCTTCTGAAGGTCTGCACCGAAGAAAACTCAGGTCAATTTACACGCTCAAGATATGAATGTGAACTGTGTGGAAATATGCCGTATTCGGCATGCATCGAAACAACGCTATGCTTGTTTCAGACTAAGCATAATTTGTTTCATTGCATTCTGTATGAAATTACATATTAATTGATATGTACGTGATGGTATTAATAAAAATATCAAGGTTTTAAAAATTTAGGCTAGAGTGGTGTCTCCTCCACGCACTGCCCACAGTACGGCCCACATACCCAAGACCCCTAAGCGACAACACTGATTCGTTCTCCACAAAAAACCTGTTTTGTTTCTGGCTTCCTTATAGTTTCTATGGAGTGCCATGAGAAAAGCAGCACAGGTGGGATATGAATGCACCATATCATTTTCGGTGGTGGGCTTCATGGGGTTCTCACAGGTTCTATAGAACCCTTTGCTAATGAGTGCCTGGTTCTGAGAACCAGTTACTAATGGGACATACAACCTGTTGTTAATTTAGGTTATTCGGCTATAGAACCTGTTGTTATTTGAATCCCATCACTGATTTTGCTACCTAAAGTAACTTCTTCCAACAGAAAACTGAGGGCTAACCTTGCATGTAAAAGAGAGAAAATGCCAAATCTTGCTTGCAGCAAAGGCAAAAATATACATTACTAGGAAAAAAGACACGAAGGATGAGTAAGAAATGTATGGGATTTCTTGTGCTTATCACTTATCATGATATTCGAAAAAGCCGTGAATACCTACAAACAAGATCACTCTTGTTCTTTCAAAATCTTGCCCCCTGTTCATCTCATATGATACGACATAACACACTTGAATGCTCCAGTTTAATTACTAGCACAATCAGATATATCTCCCACTTTTTTTAAGGCACTGATATATAAATGAAATTAAAATTCCTGAGAATTTTGGGATAGTAGTATAGTGGGCCAAGGTCAACAGATAACATATACCCCTGAGAGTTATTTTGCTTACAATCTTCTTATCTTACGATCTTCTTATCTTTTTTCAGCTTTGTTAGGAAGATATTTAAAAGAACCTTTATAATTTCTTCTTAGGTGTATCTCAGATAGTGAATTACAGTCTCAGATGTGGGGGGAAATGACAGATCTTCCACTGTTAATAACAGGGAGGTTTTCATTAATTAAATGCACCATGTTTTGACTTTACAGTGACTTAAATTTTTTTTCTTTGTTCTGCTTTAGTGGTTCTAATTTTCTCTTTTATACTGCACAGCTAACGGCTAACATAAAAGTCATGATATGTTCCACAACTTCCAATTCTGGTTCCAATCAACACTTTGCATTGGGACCATAATAAGATAATGAAAACAGTTGTTGAAGTCTGAGAAAATGTATTTTCGTTAATCCCAATATTTATGTCCAGCGTTACGACCATCTAACTTATCTCTCACCGTTGCCATCTTCACCTCTTCACCTCTTGGAACCATAACATTGCACAGATGTTGAAGTCTGAGAAAATGTATTTTCATTAAACTCAATATTTGTACCCAGCATTATGACCATCTACCTTGTAACCATCTATCTCACACCTCTTCCATCTCTCACCTCTTCACCCCTTCCATAAAATAAAGGTATGATGATGTTAATAATACCTATGTTTATTATTCAGGAGACAGAACAAACAGCTTGACTATCCTTTATTTTTCAGTCATGCAGGTATATCAGCTTTTTGCCACTAAAGCTACATCTTGAAATAACCCAATGCAGAAAGTATGAAAGCTACAAAACATACTGGTTTATGTATGTATGTATGCTGACTTGCAATGAAGAATTTATGCAAGGGATATGGTAACATCATGTGGTATCTTCCATTGAGTTCATTTTCTTTTGGTTCATCTAAGGCAGTATTGCTCAGTGGTGTAGCTAATGAACATGTAGCCCTGTGCAAATATAGGCCTGGAAATGATGTCACAACTGGAAATGACATCATCCTGGGTATTTTTAAAAAGAAAATGGGGGGAAACCTGCCTCCTCCTCCTCCTCAGCAGTTTAACACCAATTTTCTCTGCTAGTGGCATAGCAAAAGCATCTATTTGCTACCTGGAGTTGAAGAAGATTGAAGGGCGCAATCCAGGGAAACTAAGGCTGCAATCCTTTCCTGGGAGTAAGTCCTATTGGAAACAATGGGGCTTACTTTTGAGTAGACATGATTAGGATTGTGCTCTAAGGGGAGTTCTTGCTCCGGAGTAAGAACAAGTTACTCTGGATTGCAGTATGAATTTCCCATAGGTTTTCACTAGGTAGTGTATTAATTACGGGTGCACATAATGTCTCTTACATGCTCCCTTAGTTACTCTGGATTGTACCCATGGTTGCCCTCTGAAAAAGTGATGCAGGGTTGCAACTGTAGAGTATGTGTGGTCTCATATTCCATTTTTGGACTATCCAGAAGCCAGTGGTGGGTCATTACAAGTTTCTATTGATATGTTGCGGTGGCATGATGTTTTGAGCCAAAGCTGACAGCAATGAGTACTTCATAGGGTTGAGTACTTCTGTGACAGGTTTTCCTCACTTTCTGACAGTTAATTTTATGACAGTCCACTCTTTCAACACCTTTCAGTCATACCCAGAACTCATTCATTCAACACAAGTTCTGCTCTTTCAACTTCTCTCTGCTGTTCTAAAGGCCAAAATTGCCTTTCCCCCGTCGTAGCTCCTGAACTAATCTCATTCTGGAAGGAGTGAATGAGAATCCTTTTGCAAAAATCTTTGTGTGGAGGCAGGAATTTGCAAGATAAAAAAGTGGGGCATTTGTAATTTGCAAAATGAAGAAAACATTGGAAGCAGCATTTATAAGCTAAAAAAAGATTAAGTTCCACTTTTCAACACTTTTTACTTCTGGACGGTGCTCTGGTCTCTAACTCATCCAATAAATGGGGGATGCCTGTACATGCTAAAAACAATTGGTCCTGAAAGAGGTTTGCCCACCAGGACTGGCCTGGTATCTCCTAGAATCAGCATCTAACTCCAGGAGACTACCTAACGCAATCTTGGAGATATGAAGAGAGTTGTCTTGGCTTTATGACCTGACTTCTTCTCAAGGGAAAAAAATCTACAGTACAGGCTTCCATCAGAGCTACCTTATACTTTCCATTAGAGCCAGCAACATTCTCCTGAAGTGATTGCTCTTTCACATGATAGGATTGTCAGATTCAATATGACAGTGTTTTTTAAGCTTTATGAGCATGTCAGTACTGTAAGACCACTTTCGCGGAAAGCTCATCTTCCCTGTCATGTGCGGTTACAGCATCACAGTATATTCCATAGGCAGTGGTTTCATGACAGGCATTGGTGAAAGGTGTCATTATCATGTTTGAAGTATGAGCTTCCCTACAATCCAAAGTAACTACGGGAGCACGTTAGACACTATACATGCACCTGTAGTTACTGCACCACCTAGTGAAAACCGATGGGAAATTCATATTGCAGTCCAAAGCAAATTGTTCTTACACCGGAGCAAGGACTCCCCATAGTTACTCTGGATTGCACCCTACGTCCTGCTGATAATGATCAGGTATATTATGAATTGAGCATCATTTTCCTGAGCAGGTCTTCTGGTATAAAATTGCATTCTACACGGGTGGTGAGGATTTAGGCCAATCTGGCTGCTTTGCAGCAGACGTTGAAACCCAAGTCTGCAGCTCAGAGGTAAGACTTCGCATTCAGAAGGCTGCAAATTCAAAGATATCATTGATACCTCCAAATAGAGCTTGAAAAGTTTGCTGTCTGAAGCCTCTGAGAGTCACATACAGTGCGATTCTAAGCATGTCTACCCAGAAGTAAGTCCCACTGTGTTCAATACTTCCCATGAAATTGTGGTTAGGATTGTAGCCTCTGTGTGTTTTGTCCAGGATGGACCAGTTGGCTTTAATACATGGAATAGCATGTTTGAACTGTGCTGCAAAAGATGTACACAAAAGGACAGTTTGAAACTGCCAATAAATGGCAAGCTGGCACATGTAAAACACAAAACCAAACAATCCACTGAAGCGTTTTTAATGCATGTGTGGGGAAAGCAGGACATTGCATCTCACAGTTAAAGATCCCAAAACAGATCTAAGGTTGGGATATGTAGAACCCAATCCTAAGCTGTCTGTAGCATCAACTCCTGAAGAGTTGAATGGCTACTACAATATGCTGAGCCTTATAGGCTACAGTTCTCTTCCCCCAGGTAAGGGAAGTAGCCTTGAAATGGGGCTTCTTGATTCTGCCACAAGGTTTGGAGCTGGAATGAATCAAGGACTTCCTTGCTTGTTGCACCATGAGGTCAGGATCTGGTGGAAAGAAGCTCCATTTGTCCTTCTGTCCACCTGCCCTCTCCCTCCCTTGCCTGACTTACCCCCAAATCCAGAGTAACTACAGGAGCACGTAGGAGACTTTACATGCACCCATAGTTACTGCACCGCTTAGTGAAAACCTATGGGAAATTCATATTGGAATCTAGAGTAAGTTGTTCTTACACTGGAGCAAGGACTGCCTGTAGTTATTCTGGATTTTGCCCTTATTCACAGCATTTATATATTGCTTCTCAATCAAGAAAGCTCACAAAGTGATTTACAGAAAAAATAAATGAACAGCCTATTTATTTAAAGAGCAGCTCTTTTGGTTCACGTCTGAAACAAAAGCTCTTTTTGAAATGCTTGGTAACAAAAACTGCATACGTTCCTTTTGGAATCAAACCTCTTCATGTTTCCATTTTTGTTCCAATATATTTTTTATTAGTATTGTCTTTGTTCAAATGGCTTTTGCTTCATAAACAGTAGTATTCCTCCACTCAAAAAAAAAAAAAAACCCACTGAAATTATTTCTTCTATAGATTGTTTGGATTTTGGGAGCCATTTGCATCACCATCCTATATGAGCAACAGAAAAAACAATCAACTTCTAAACTGGATGCCATAAGGCACGGTGTAATTGAAATTCTGATTTGATGGTTCAAGTCACTCTAAGAGGCTGACAGTTCTTCCAGTTTCCTTGCGGTAAGATAAAAGTCTTGCCAGCATCCAGTTTTCCAGTCAATTTCAGGGCAGATGAAAATACTGTTATTGCCCACACTGTAAAAGCTTTATTTATCAGAGAAATCTTTTTTTCCATTGCATTTAATTTTGCACATTCTGTGATCATTCAACTGTGTGATGTGATATCCTCAGGAAGCAACAACATTTCAGACAGCAAATGAAACTCTGAAGTCCTAGTTGTAATGAATCTCAAGAATGCAATTTGCAACCCATAACAGCGGTGCAGCATCAAAGAAAGCAGGAATATTGTATTGAAATTAAAAGGTGATACAAGTATGTACTGCACTTTTCTATTCCCCCCCCCCCCCCCCCGCACAGCTTATAGCTAGCAGTGACAGAAAACAGCTTCATTTTTAAAATGGATTTTGGTGTTTTACAAATATTAGAAGTTCAGAAAATTGTGTTGTGTGTTTTTATTCCAAGGACACATTATAAATTTTAATAATAAATTATAGCCATTCTATAAATTATAGTGCACTAGATAGGTGATAGGGTGTACTGTCAGCAGATGCAGCCACAGGCATTACCCATACCTAACCCATTCCTTACAAAACAGAGTTGTGGGGCTTTTTGGGGGGAGGCAGATTTTTTTTTTTACTAAAGTGTGTAGAAAGCAGCATAATTTATTTCATTATAATTGTTTCCTCCCGCCTCTACTTAAGAGCAAGTTTGCTCATATAGGAAAAAAGTACATTGAACTTAATTGAAGCTTTTCTTTCCATTTTCTGATTTCTAGATGCTGCGAACCAAGGCCAAGGTATAAATAGAAACGATAAACAAGCAACTGGCACAAACTCTGAAATATACGTTATTGCTTTTGTTGAAAAGTTCTCGTCATTTTAACAAGTACAGTAAAATCTTGGATTGAGAGTAACATGGACCGGGAACTTTTTGCAAGACTTGCAAACATTTCTAATAAATTTTGACTTGCAATACAAGTGATATGTTGTGATTCCACCTACTTATATTCAATGATGCTCCTGATGCACCAACTTTCATTGGGTATATGGAAGCTTCCATAGGTGTAAGCAGGTGGGGCTGCTGCAGCACTTTCCTATGGGGTAGTTCTGCCTTTCCTGTTGCACCCTTACAACACATCCCTCTTGGTGTTGTACTTCTCTGTTTGGGTTTAGAGGTGGTCATTTTGTGCTGGTTATGATGATGGCAAGCACTCTACTATGGCTGCTGGAAACCATTCTATGACAGTATTGTACTATTATAAACCTCTCCATGTGTTGGCTGAATTCTGGGTATTTCAACTCAAATAGCTGTGCCAATGGAGCACAAGCTGCATCCTATGGGATGGGGAACAGTCATAGAGGTAAGGGAACTTCTATTTCCTTTAAAGCAAGACTGTATCATCCCAAAAGGCATACCTGGATCTGTAATAGCTTTTTGGCAATATATCATTCAAGAACCTGCTGATTTCTGGATAAGGAGCAGGGTTTTTTTTGGTGCACATGTGGTTACCTTACTCCAGGTAATGCCACAGCAGCTTCAATGGAGCTATTCGGATCTGTGCCACCAAAGAGGTGACACATATTCAATCATTCTGGAACTGCACCAGATCCCCTATGATCTGGCCTATGCTGAATCTTGGTCCCATGCCTTCTCTGCATCAGCACACCCACAAGCCTTCCCCAGAACATCTGTTCCTTCATCCACCAACCATCCCCAGACCAGCCCAACATGACCTTACCTTTCTTCTGGCTCAAAGACATCAGAGTCAATCTATCAAGGCCAGAGCATGGACCATTTCCCAAGTTTTGCTTAAATGCCTTCTAGAACTTCTCACTGTTCACTGAGGCCAGTGCAGTGGACGTGGGCCACCTTACTTATTAGGACGTAGGATTGCACCCTTACTTATCTAGAACTAAAGGAAACAACTTATTCTTTCCATTAAAGTTTATTTCATATAAAATTCCCCACTTCAAAATGCAATATGCAATAAATATATCCACACCATCTGCTTAAAGAGAAATAATATTTTGTTCAAGTTAAACAAACACATTACATGGGATTCTTTTAAGATTGTCTCCCCTATATAGTAAATATACACCACTTAGCAGTTTCACAAACTACCTGCAGGTCTGCTTGAGATTAATATTTTTCATTTAAAAATCAGAAAAATACACCAGAGAAACCTAATGCTATTGGTAAAAACCAGCTGAAGAGGGTCACTGCATTGGCTCTACTGAGCCAATGCAGCAAGCCTTGCGGTGGTGAAGGGGTAGGGGGAGGTTGGGAAGGTGGTTGTGCACCTGAGGCGGTGTGCAAGGAGCAGGGGGCTCTTTGGACTTATGGCCACTCCTGTCTCCTTGGACTTAGGCCACCTCTCAAGGTGGTCTAAATCTGAGAAGACCCATAGATGATGCTTCAGCCTTATCTTCGGGTTGGGGAAAAGGCTCCCCACTCCAGGATAGAACAGCAGCAACCTCTAAAACTTGCAGCTTTGATACTCAGGTAGGCCAAACAATTATTTTCATGATTCTGGATATCGTGATTTTCATGATTGCCTTTTGGGTCAAACTAGACTTTTTCCTATTTCAAAATATTTTCCTTGTATCCTTGGATCTTTTCTTTAAATTACAACAGGTAGAACATTTTCCTCACTTTGAAAGGCTCTTACTTCCACTAGATAACATTTTGTAATGCTAATCTGTTTATCTTATCATTTGGCAGCTTGGGATGTCAGTTTAAGGATTGCATATCAATGATTCAACTTTAATGTACTAGAAATGTTTTAAGACAATGCATCTAATTGCTGTAGGTGATGTGTTTAAAGTGCATTTTCTCTACACCAGAAAGTCTAAAATGTTATTTTAGGTCAAAATAGAGAAGTTTGCAAAAGAAACAGAACTTAGAAAGAGGAGCAGTTGCCATGACAGCTATTCCAAAATATTGGGTTTTTTTCCTTGCAGTTGGTTTTAAAAATTAAAAAGAGAAAGGAAAGCAGGATGAGTTTCAAAAGTTTTGGCTGAAACTTTCAAATTATTTAAAAAGCAGGACACATGGTTTCTATTTTGCTTATTCCAAGACAACCTCAAAAAAAACTTGTAGGTTGGTCAAAAAATAATTTTCCTAAATGGAAAGGGATTTATATTCTTAGTGGCATAGAAATCGCATACCTTTGTCAAAGTTTCTGAGCAAATTATACAAAGTAATGCATAAGGAATTCATCTTCTGAAGTGTTTGCCTCTGTTGTGATAGGAAATATTCCAAACTAAGTTTTGGGATAACTCGTTGCCTGTTTATTTTTACTAGTTCCCATGCCATAGTGATAATCATCTTTTTTGGCAGCACAAAGATGATCCCTCAAAAACACAATTTACAGATCCCTCAAAAACAATTCTGCTATACAAACCAACAATAGAGTTGTTTTTGAGGGATCTGTAAATTTTTGATAGATGGAAGGACAACAAGAATAAGAACAATCACTTTCCACCCGTCATCCTCATTCCCTATTATTCTCTGTGTTTTATCCCTTAGCAGGTACCTTGGATTGAACTGGGAAGGAGGTTGTGCCCTACTTCACCTACTGCACAATCCAGAGTAACTACAGAAGCCCTTACGTTGACATACATTTTTATACAGTATATTGCTGATGCCTTTATGACATTTTGTGCTCCTGCCTCTGGCTTTTGGTTTTTCTTATGTTTTGTGGCTACCATATTTTGTACTGGTGGTTTTTAAAATTTTTTTATAATGTAAGCCACCATGGGTGCCCCTTTAGTGCAAGAAAGATAGGGGTAAACACGTAATGAAAACAAGCACAACTGATTTGTTTATGCAATACAATGGTTACATGATCATAACCCAACAGGCAGGAAGAATAATGACCTCCACACAGCAGTGGCTCCATGTCATGTCAGAAGCCCAAAATACAGTTTTTCTTAAAAAAAAGTGAATGATGATGAAGTGGAAACATCTTAGAAAATGAAAGTTTTAGTCTTTCTGATTTAGCCTGTAACAAGGTATCTGCTTTAGTAAATCCTTTAAAAACCCATTCACTTAGCTGATAAATTATAGGATTTAGAAGATATGTCAAAGCATGCTTATGGTTTAAGCAATTTCTAAAGAGCACTTTTACAGTTCTGGATGGTAGATGGGAAGAACTGGGCTGAAAGTGCATTACAATAACTTATAATACTTGGCAACTATTTGCCACAAATGATTACCAATAGTCAGTTCAGACATGTAAGCAGCTGCTTTTAATTACATGCAATCATTACAGCACCAGTTTCCAAACTCTCTGGGGAGTGTGAGGACGTAATTCTTAAGATTATATCTCGTTGAGACACAGGTTTAGGTTTAGATTTACCAGAGGCTGCAGCAGCCTTGTGGGGAGACTTGCACCAGGATTTCCCCTGCTGTGGACAATAGTGACCACTTCCAGATTCATGACTGCAAAACCAGAAGTAGTGGTAATCGCAACCATTAAGTGTCTCTACCCTCTTATAGGGTTGTGGAAGGGAGAAGGCAGTGATATAATCCCCAGGATCATGTCACATTGGAGGGGCACATGAGCTTGTTTAGACTTAAGCTGCAGTATTTTTTGGAGGTGCCGAGAGCCTCAAGTCAGCCTCCACAGTGCTCTCCAAGCTGCAGATATGGGGCTCCCAGCATCCCCACAAAACTACTGCAGCCTCTGGTAAGTCCAAACAAGGTCACGCGCCCCTTCAAAGCGACATGATCCTGGAGATTATGTCAATGCATTCTCCCTTCCCATACCCTGTAAGGGGGTAAGAACCATAGCTCAGGTAGAGCCATAGGTCAGGTGGCCCAGTTTGAGAACTACTGAAGTACAAGAAAACAGATCCTCGGGGAAAACTATTCTATGAGCTGTAAAGTAGGGGAGAAAAAAAGAGTTCACAGAGAGATCCACAGCAATTTCCATACCATGACGGTTCCGTACACAGTCATGGAAAGAAAAATGACCACATATACTAGTGTATCATGACCTGAAGACTAAATTGTTTAGTTATCTCCTTTGCTCAGTCATGAGCAATATTTCATGCAACAAAACTTGGTGCACCAGGTTGTATATCTTCACATGCTTCTGGTGTGCTGTGCAAATTTCCAGAGAATTCTCAGATTGCTTCTTTGTTCCTATTTACAAACCTACTTCATTTGTGTTTTTTTAATCCCTGCTTCACTTGTTATTACTATGACTTGTATAATTAATCTGCCTCTTTTTAGATAAAAATAAACCTGACAACAGAAGAATTGTTCTTAAAATGTCAAAATTGATTATTTTGTCATCTGTATCTGTAAGGATATCTGTAAAGGTTCTTCCATCACAAAGTATCAGAAGATCACACATTGTGATTTAGAGCAGTGGTCCTCAACCATTGTGGCCCCAGGAACCGGTTCAGTGGGGAAAAAATTTCCAGGGACCAGCCCAGGGGTGGGGGAGAGTTCTATCTCTGGCAACCTGGAGGGAGGACTTCCCTACCTAGAGCAGAAAACAGCTGCCTCCAGCTGTAAATCCCATTACAATAAATTGCTATTGCTAGGTTACTGTGGATAGGATTGCAGGTGAGAACCCAATGTCTCACTGCATGTCTACTCAGAGCAGGGATTTTCAACCTTTTTCAATGTAGGATGCATTGAAAATGCACAAAGCCATCCTAATCACTCTTATTGGAGAGTAAGCCTCATTGACTATAGTGGAACTTGTTTCTGAGTAACAGGCTCAGATTGGTGAGTCAGTAACAGTAACAGATTGGACTCTGAGGCTGCAATCTTATCTGTGCTTTCCTGGGAGGAAGCTCCACTGCCTACAGTGGGACTCATTTCCGAGTAGACAGGCATAGGATTGGTCTCTGAGGCTGCAATCCTCTGACAGAGCCCTCCTGTTGTGAGGAGGAGAAGATGCACTTAGGAGTCCTCTCACAGACCGGTCAGGCAGCTGCCAAGGACCTCCAGTGGTGCCCAGACTGGGGGTTGAGAAACCCTGATTTAGAGGATCCAAGAGTACAATAATATACACGTATGGGGCAAAACAGCTGCTTATATGGTCCCCTTGTGACAGAAGGCATTACTATCATTAACAGAGCTAGAAAGCAATTTCTGTATTAACTACTGAACTCTGAATTTTTAAGCTACCAGCAACTTTGGAGAAATACATAAAACAAAGGACAACATTTCCTCACCCCCACCCACCCTAACCTACTTAGGATGGAATTAACTGTGCAGTTTACACTGTCAGCTACACACAGATTACACACAGAGTACCACAGATTTAGGAGATATGAGTCAAAACACCACTTACAAAGAAAGGGTGCTATTTCAATTCATGTTAAAATCAGCTGCTGTGCAATAACGATAATTAGATGATGGCAGAATTCTGGAACTTTCCTCACAGCACTGGGCATCTCAATACCGATAGCTTCTTGAGAACACAGTTTTGCCAGGTGGACTCCACGGAGGTGGGATTTCATCCTCAAGGATAGCCTGCAGCTTCTTTTGCTTTCTCTGAAATGTGTCCTTCATCTCTTTCTTTTCCTATTAACAATATAATACAATGAGATAGATTACTCACCATTCTTGGGATAAAAGTTTGATTAATCCGAAATTTAAATTCTACAAGGCAAACTTAGGGTGCAATCCCATCCTAGCATAACTCATTCATTTTCCTATTCCCATGGTGATGTAGGGAGGCTAGCAAATATCTGTGTACTGACCTAACCCTCCCCAGGATTTATGGCACTTTTGTGACACCCCTGGGACAGCAGAGGACTTATGTTAGGGATTAAGCTGGGCTTAAGCTGGCCTAACTGGAGTTTAGGATTGCAGCCTTAGTTTCTTTTATAACATCATATGAACAAAAAAAAGCCTCTTTTGTGTGTATTTGTTTCAAAATTATTATTTTACTGGGGGATTTCTGTGCCTACTTAAAGTGGGTTTATAATGAAGGGAAACTGGAAGACAACCACTTAGTTGAAATAAATTGATACCTGAATGCAATGCTAACAGTGTCATACAGTCCTAACGACATTTTTATAATTTGCAGCATCAGGCAATTAATATAATAAAAGTCTAAACAAAATGTTTTCTGAGATTGTTTTCTAATTAATATCCATTTTTGTGAATACAGTATTCTCATTAAAACCCTTTTTACAATGGTGAAAGATGATCTACTCATTTCTGCCCATTATAAATAATTGCAAATGCACTGTTTGGTAGAATATAAGCATATAAAAATTCCTTCATCTGCGTTTGTTGAGCATCTGTTGTTACAGAAATAACAAAACATGACTTTTCAGAACCACATTGATCCGCGTCACAAATATTTCAGATACTAAACCATGTGCTTGTTCAATATAAGAAACAATTCTGATTAGCATAATCTTGTGAAACTCTTAATGACTAAAGATGAACTGGTTTCCTGAACAGATGCATGTGCCGGAGACCCACAGACTGAATATTTTCAAGTTTTCTCAGCTAAGTTTATGTCTGCCCAAATGACACTCCAAAGCAATGCAGCTCCAGGGTAAGGGAACTTCCTAAACTGACCACCAGGACACTGCAGGTAATGCTTCTAACTGAATAGCACTGAAGAATGCAGTGTCTCAGCTATGCAAAGTTGGCCCCATGGAGAAATGTGGATGAGGTTATGCTAATAAAATGATACTGAATACAAAGGAAACTTTATTAAGGGCAAATGGACCATGTGTGACAATGGTCAACACAAATGCACAACATGAAACAGAATGAATATGGGGCAAAGAGATGCATTCAGTGGCACATGTAATCTAAATGGAAGTGTATAAAAATAGTATACTTATATCCAGTGATGGGATTCAAAGAAATTAACAACCGGTTCTATGCCCATCTGGCAGCCACTTTTAAATGGCTATTTATATGTCCTATCTCTTGTTAACAACCGGTTCTACAGTGTACGTGCGAACCTGCTGGAGCCCACCACTGCTTATATCTTTTATTTTGTTTCTTTCTCTATTTTTTAAAAAATAAACCCTAGCACTTCCCTGATCTTTAGATGGCTGTGGGCACATGTTTTAATTTTCCCTTTTAATAATTGCTTCTGGATTTATTTTACTTCGGTTTTTTCCCCATTTCATCTTTTTATCTTAATGGGATTTTATCATTGGAGGCTTTCTTTTTTTCCTTTGTGTTAAAAGTACATACACTGGAAAATTTTTTTACTAATAACATCAAAGAGAAATTAATTTACATTTGTACAAAACAGGGCTAGCTCAAGTCTTCCCTTGCTAACATGCACATCCTCTGTACATATAGAAGGGCACAGAATGCACTGGAGCATATATGGGGTGTTCTTCTACACATTCATACAGCCCATCTTTCATGGTGTACTTCCATTTCATCAGGATGTCCTTTCATGTCCTTTGGGGGGGGGGGCAGGAAAGAAGCCCCCCATAAGAATTGTAAATTTGCAATTGGGTATCCCTCCGGCAACGGTGTTATCACTGGCAATCCTTTCAACCCAGAACCACCTCTTTAGTGACATGAAATACTGATATTTTCCCCATGTTTTAAGTGTGGCACTATTTATCTACTTGCATTTGCATGCTCTCAAACAGGTAGGTTTGCAGGAAATCATCCTAAAGGCTGCTGAAATTTGTTTGTCAGCCTAAATGATATAAAGCTCCCGATAGTTCATTAAGCTCTTCTATTTGTACAAAAGGCTTGAAAACCTCGAGTAGTCATGCTGTCAAGAATCAGCAGCCCCAGGGAAATAAGGAAGCCAAGAACAGGACTGTTTATAGGGAATCTGACCTTATCGATTAACCTCTGAAGTTCCAAGGAAATTCAACAAGCTATTTCCTGGGCCAAATCGTTCTCTGACATTGTCTTAATAACAAGATTCACTGAGCATTGAATTGAAGGCACCTGAAACATCCCAAGCACTCTGAAGTTATTTTTTCCAACAACAAAAATATTAATTAAATCAGAGTGCAATCCTAACACATGGTGAAAGTCCTTTGCACTGGACTGGAGGTGTTACAAAAGTCTCTTAAGGCACTTCAACGCTATTCCTGGGGGTGATAGGGCAGCGTAAGGGTGTGCACCAGCCTCAACTGTGCGCACCTATGCCACCATGAAAATGGAGCACAGGGTGAGTTGTGACCTGCTATTCCTGTGTGGGGAGAAGGCTGTATTGGAGGCAAGAAGATGGGGAGCAGAGGGTGGGTCTTGCGTCCAATGGGTCCAAGCTTCTGACTCCAGGCAGGCAGGAGCATCTACCTTCGGAAATGGCCTAGATCTGAGTAGACCTACTGAGGCTGCTCTTGCATTACCAAGGGAAGGGTCACTGTTTTGCCATACAGGGTACAAGATTTTTCATGAAGGTGCACAAAAAAATCCTGCTCATCATTCAGCACCAAAAAAATCAGCCAAAGACTGGAAAAGAAAAATGAGAGCTTAAAACTACAAGACTGTGCATGGCTATTCATAATTAAACCCTGTTGAACTTAAAATGATAATGGTAATCATCTCCCAACATAAATAATTGTATGTATAGGACCAGCAGCTACATGGTTGTAGGTCCAGTCCTACCTTCACCAGTGAGTGATGATGGAGCCACATTGAGGGCACAATCCATACAATCTTTCAGTATCAATGAAGCTGCAAAGGAGCTTCAAAGGTAAGGGAACAAACTTTCCCTTACCCTGAAGTAAGAACCTTTATGGTTTTCCCACACTGCAAGATTTTTTAATGAATGTCGCTGTAAGCATTTCCGTTGCGCCCCCTAGGCTGGGACAAGTCACTTGCGTTGGCCTGCAAGTGTTGCAAACATGACATAAGTCTGTGCCCCTGGCTTCCCAGACCTAAGCTACCTCCAGCTTCTCAGCTACCTAAGCTTCTCAGACCTAAGCTACTTCAAGATATGTCTACTGACCTCATCTGGGACAACCTGACCTATTGGGACAGCTGTAGCCTTACTCTGAGGAAGGAGAGAAGCCCTCCTTTTTTCACAGTCTCAAAACATGCTCTGGAGACAGTGCAGAATAAGGCAGCCAGGCGATTCCAGCGCAAGTTTGGATTGCGTTCCCAAACACATAGCACAGAGTATCAGCATCCCTAATGTGCTTGATAGCATCACATGGAAAGGAATGCCTGAATGATCAGAAACCTTTTGACTTCCTGCTATATACATTTCTAAATCAAAAACATTTACCTATACATGTATACCTTTTATATATATAAAAGGTAAGTACTAAATAAAACTATCCTAAAATTTTGAGTAATGCAAAAACTCAGCAATAAAAAGGTTTCCTTGTATCTATAGTCACTCACTTGCATAGCAGCAGCTGCTGCTAGGCTTTGCTGGTTCAGGGCAGTCATGACTTGGCCCTTCTGATCTGCTTGTTCCTGGCAGTGAATGAGAGAAAAGAAAACTCTACTGTCACTGTCTTTGATATCAGGACTAGAAATTGCTAGGTACTGCAGCAACAGACACACTACAATCTTCAAGGAGTGCCCATCTTACTCTATGGAAACCACTACTTTCCCACATATTAAAAGAATCAAGCCTGAAAATACCACACCTAGACAAAGACCTAAAATATATGATGCTGAAGGCAACTGCAAGTCAATAAACTCCAGAACATTACTGGTCTTGTTCTACAGTTACTGAAAATTCTGCAAATCATGCAAAATAATACTTCCTCTCCACCTAAGTTAATGCAGGCAGGGGATAGTGGAAGGATAATGAGGCAGAATACCGTGAGATCTCAAATATATCCAGTCAATATGCAAGGCACTTTTAAATATGCATCATATTATCTATCTATATATATGAAAGAGAAAAGTCACTCACTGATTGACTCACTGACTGACTGACTCATCACCGCCCTGCCAAAACCGGTGGGTGTAGAAGCATGAAATTTGGAGTGGGTGTTCCTTCAGTGACAAAGGGGTGCACTAAGAACCGGTTTTTGGAAATTCCAACTGGAAGGGGGTGAAAAGGGGCGCAATGCGTTTTCCTCCCTATACTTTGCATTGGAGAATTGATGACTCATCAACATTCCGCCCCAACTGCTGGGCCTGAAGCATGGAATTCTGGGAGGGATCCTTCTGTCACCTGAACACCCACCAAGAACCCATCTGGAGAAATTTAACCCTTCAGGGGCTGAAAAGGGGGCAACGTGTTTTTGTCCAATACTTAACATGGGAGACTGACCATCCTCCAGCCAATTTGGTCCTCTCTGCCTGGTGCACTGGGGAGACATTGTTCGGAGGAAGAGGTTGCACTGGCGAGGATGCTGAGCATGGGGGAAAGTTGCACATGGGGGAAGTTGCACATGAGGGGAAGTTACGCATGGGGGCATGATGCACATCCAAACTTGATGCGCATGGGTAAAGTTGCGCATGGGTAAAGTTGCACATGGGGGGAAGTTGCACAGGGGGGGAAGTTGTGCCTGGGGGGATGATGCGCCTGGGGGGATGATGCGCCTGGGGGGATGTTGCGCCTGGGGGGAAGTTGTGCATGGGGGATGATGCGCATGGGGGTTGATGCGCATAGGGGACTGATGCAGATGGGTGATGTTGCATATGAGGAATTCAGGCACATGGGGAATGATGCACATGGGGGACTGATGTGCATGGGGGGATGATGCACATGGGGGATGATGCGCATGGAGGGAAGTTGCGCATGGGGTGTTGATGCGCCCTGGGGGGATGGCATATGGGGAAATGTTACTCCCGCAACGTGGGTACACTTTTCGCTAGTACACACATATGTGAGATACACACATCCAAACTTGCTTGACAGCTGTATCCTCAATGCACTTATAGAAAGAACTTAAAAGTTAGCTTACACTGCCACCACCTGGTTAATTAAATTTGAATCATCTGTTCAATTAAATTTCACATATAAAATGCGATATGCATTTTTACACCAATCCTTACGTATTATAACAATACGCAAATTCATTCCAGTGCACTATCTTTACAAGTTAACCCTCACTTATGTCTGCCTTGCGCTTCTTTTTTGGGAACTTTTTTGTTGAAAAGTATGGTAGTTTAGTGATTCATAATAACTAATAATAAGTTACCAGCCATTTCTCGTATTCCTCTAAAGCTCTTTTATCTTGCTCTTCCTTCTCAACTTGTTCATTTATTTCCTTTTTCTTTTCTTGGATTTTTTGTTTTGTTTTTTGCTTCAAAAATTGTTCTTTTTTCTTAGTCCTAAAAGTGAAAGTGAAATATTTTTGAGACCTGAAGCAAATTTATAGTTCTCAAATACAGTGGTACCTCGCTTAACAAGTGCCTAGCTTAACAAGCGTTTCACATAACAAGCAAAAATTTCTAAGAAATCTTGCTTCATGTAACAAGTTCTGCTTCACTCAACAAGCAAGCGCGCTATGGGGACATGTGCTATGTAGCCCTGATGCTCCACATGGAGGCTCTTTAAAAGGGCTGCCAGCCAACGCTGCTGCCTCTAACTGCCCCCAACTTGGGGGCAGTTGCCTTGGGGTGCCAGAGGCAGCAGCCCCTCACTGCCCCCCAAGTGCCCCCACTGACCAGCTTACCTTCAGCAGCAGCCCAGGAAAGCTTCCTAGGTAAGTATCTTTGATTGCAGTCTCCTAACTATGTCTACTCAGAAGTAAGCCTCACTGTGTTAAATGGGGCTTACTTCCAGGAAAGTGTCTTTAGGATTGCAGTCTAAGTAGACTTCATAGGATCATGCACATTGAATGCATGTTTTGAACTCAATTCCAGTGTTTTGTCATTATTTTTACATCCAGTTAATATTTTATATGAATGTTTTGGGGGTTGTGGAACCAATCGTCTGAGTTTCCATTATTTCCTATGGGAAAATCCGATTCACTTAAAGAGTGTTTCGCTTAAAGAGCATACCTCTGGAACAAATTAAGCTCTTTATGTGAGGCACCACTGTACTGTTAACGGTAGCAATATTCTGATATAGAGCTATAAAAGGATCCATTAAGAACTAAAAACCTTAATTCATCTGTGTGCTAAAAGTATCAAATTCAGGTGACTGCCTGCATCATGGTGACCCTATAACGCAAAACTCCAAACTATTAAATTGTACCATTTTTCAACTGCAGACTTGCTGTCTTTCTTCTTCTCTGCAATGATCTCCTTCTCTTTCATCCTTTTTAATTCTTCATTTCTTTTCTCTCTTTTTATCTGTTGTTTTAAGGATTCAGTTTTCTTTTCTTTCCATTTCTCAAAGGCCTAAAGAAAACAAGAAAACAAATCCTTTAGAGCACTGGGTCTAGGAACTCTCCATTATGACTGTCAAGTGATTCAAAAACATCTTAATCATCTGCCCTTGACCAATTAATCAGTTAACATGCAAAGTACCAAAGGCTTTCTAGTATGAATATAAAGTAACTTCAATGATCCTAGCATATTATCATGATGTGGAAAACCAATATTAAGTGTATTCTTTTTTAAAAAAATACAATTGTGTTAATAATACACTTAATAAAGAGTGTCTCAGGACTTTGGTGGGAAGATAACATCTCTGTGCAGGCCAGCTGGTTTCTTCATGTCCCATCAAAACATGGATTGAACCAATCCAGAAACCCCATCACCACTTGGGACAAATGCTGAAGACATTATCATAGAATCATAGAGTTGGAAGGGACACAGTGGATGATCAAGTCCAACCCCCTGCCTGTAGCAGGAGATCCTCGTCTTGTGGGTTCGAGACCCGAGTCCCCACAAGATGAGGATCTCCTGCTACAGGCAGTGGGTAGTTGCCTTTTTAAAATTAATGGTACACACCACAATCAAAGAAGGCATATTGAAAAAAACAAACTACTGTATGCCCTTAGCTTTCAGTCTCACATAATTCACAATTGGCTCAGAATTAAGCTTTATAGATTAATCTTCCAAATAAACTTCTACTGATTTTTCTCCTTATTACCATGGCTTCATGGTTTGCACAATTATTTTTGTAATTCAGCAGCAAATATTGCTCTATGAGGCCCACAATTATCTTTAGCAAGGTAATGTTTTCTTGCTACAGGTGATATCTGGAGAGGCAGTTGCGATTTTCCCGAACCTTCCCAGAGACCATCTTGACATCCCAGGTATGTTTAAAATCCCCTTGCTTCTGGTAGCAGTGCCATCAGGGCTGCAATTTCTTGGACACTCGCCTTAAGGGGCCAATGGCCTGGTTCCCCGGTAAGTTGGACCCACCACTTTGAGTACCATTGATCTAGGAGCACTGAACTGAACTATGATTTCACTATAATTATGATTGCACACTAAGCATTTGTTTCAAAGTCTATTTGCTGCAAGGTCCTTTCCCAAGTTTGATGTTTGCAAAAGAGACATTTCTCATTGCCTTTTGTGCTTCTTCTTTTTTCTTCTCATTCAATTCTGCTTCTTTCTTTTTCATTTCATCCTCCTTCCTCTTTTTGTCAGCCAACTTCTTTGCTTCTTTTTCTTTCATAGCCTTCCAAGCTGCAAAAGATGCAGTGGCTCCCTCTCTCTTTGTAGCATCTTCCTAAAGGGAAAGCAAATAAGCATCACAAAAAAGCTGTATTGATAGTTTTGTGTTCTTCAGTTAGGTTGCCGAATGTTGTTTAATAATTGCCGGAAGAAAGCTGCACGTGTAGGGTTTCAGTATTCATAGAGTGGTCAAATTTTCATTATAGAAGAGGACAGAAGCTACGTATTATTAAATTACATTTTCAGGGCATCATGCCTCTTCAATTGATGGGTTTTGACATGCCACTCCCACTCGGGGTGCAATCCTTAGGCCAGAACAACTCATTGGTCTTCCTGTTCCTGTGACGATGTAGGGTGGCAAGTGCATGCCTGTGCTGTGCATTGGCCTAACCCTCTCCCAGGAATGGCGCAGAAGTGTCTTACGGCACTTTTGTCCACATCAGCAAAGGATTTGTGCCAGGGTTTAGGCCGGCCTAACTGGAGTTTAGGATTGCAGCCTATGTCTCACATCCCCATAGGCAATATGGGGGACTACCATCACCAGTACTTCTCTTACAGGATTGTTATAAGGATTACATCAAAATACTACATATGAACAGCTTTTCACACTTGGAAAGCATATACAAATGTTGAATATCATTATTCCTAAATAATGGCTATTTGTGAGATAATATGTATTTGGAGTCTCAGGTAGATGTGGTCATCTTATGCAGAAGGAAGACTTAACTACATGTCCCTTTCTACTTTCTTCAGCCTACACTGATGAAGACTCCTGCACATTTTCAAGGAACAATTTGCTAATCTACCTCTTCCAGCCCACCACTGCTAAACTATTGTTCATTCTCTGTCACAATACCTTGAGACATAAGACCAAACTTTATATGATATCAGAGATGCTTAATTGGAGCGCCCAATTCCAAAAGTCCATAAGATTTTAGCATGCTGAAAAAATGTGCTGTTGATGTGCTACCTAAAGTTCTTTACAGACCCTGGCCCAATACTTGATCCCCTTTTATAAAAATTATTTTCAAAATAAACCTTTTCAGTTTTAGATCGCACATTCTCGGCTTTGTTTCTTTTTATTCTCTGTAGTTCCATTAGAAAGACTCTCTTCTTTTCTAGCCATTCCTATGAAAAAAATTAAAATGCAGCATAAGATTGCTAGACAACAGCAGAGCAGTTTTAGTAAACTGTTAACAAAGGCTGCAATCCTAAAAACACTTTCCTGGGAGAAAAACCCATTGAACACAAAGGGGCTTACTTTTGAGTAGATATGGTTAGGATTGTGCCCAAAATGTATTAAAATTAGTGAAATCAACACCTGTTTTCTAATCTCATATCTAAGCTCATCTCATCATTTTAAGGAACTGACTCACAATTTGGTATATTTATTTACAGGACTAGGAACAACACATGCCTCAGTATAGAAAAGTGTTTTTTCCACGTAGATATGTTAATAATGCAATTCTTCCCAAACGGCAATTCTTCAAAGGCTGTAATCCTAGCCTCCACTTTGGCCGGCATAAGCGCTGGCTTAAATTCTGTGCTGACCTTGGGGTGTCACAAAAGTGCAGTTAAGACACTTCTACCCCAGTAAACAGGCATACGTCAATCTTGCAACACCATCACAGAAAAACAGGCCAGGTGAGCTAGGCTGGCTTAAATTTCTTAGGTTTGTGCCCTTATAGTGCTAAACTATATTGCTATAGCTTTCTTGTTTCCAGATGTATTAGTTAGGCAGCGAGATCTTATATATAAACAAATGTGGAACCTTTGTTAACCTATCACTTTTATTTTGTTGGTGTGGCTGGCAGAAAGAATATGAGCTCAATCTTTTCCCATTCATACAGAATACCAGCACAAAGTAGAATCCCAGGAAAAAAGAAATTGATATTTCACTGTTATTAGTAAGAATATTGCTTTGTACCAAAGCTTCCGATTGAGCTTACAATCTGTGAGAGTGTAGCGCAGCAGTGGAAAACACATTATTCTGGGTTGAACAGATGTTCTCTGTAGTCTGTACCCAAAATGAAATAAAGCAGGCCTCTGTCAGTCTTGAAAGACTATGGTATCGTGCTTGGCGCTGCATACGCTGCATGCGAAGCACGAAAGCCTGGGTTGGATTGTTATGGAGGATAGGCTGTTATCCAAGCAGTAAATCCCCCCTCTCCAAACCACTGAATTAGTCCAATGGAAAGGCAGAGCCAATACGATTGGATCCAGCTGGCGTCGCAGAGCTGGGCTAAGGACAGGAGCTCACCCTGTCTTGTGGGGCTGACCCGGGTCCCGAACTCTGGCCTGCTGGTTAACAGGCATAGCGTCTTAACCGCTTGCACCACCCACAGCACCAAAATGAAATAACCACCACCATAAAAGATGCTAGGGCAACCTACAGCCAGGTGTGGCTGGCTGGGCAACCTGCCAGGGTCCTTTACCTTGTTCTATCAATCCAAGGAACTTCATGCTTCCCTAAGGCAAAGAGAGAGAAGCAGAAGATGTAAAATGCTTACTTGATAAACAGTGGCCCGCAGAGTATCTGCTTTATCAAGTTCAGCGCTATATTTCTGTAAATGCTTATTGTCCAAGAACTTCAGTGTTCCTAGGTATTGAGAAGATGTGCTTGTAGGGATTAAAGAAGCTTTTCCAGATTTCTTCAAGTGTGAAGAGCTGAATGATCTGTAAAATAAAAATAACAGATTACACTTTCAAAGCATCAAAGATAGACATGTCACATCCTCTTTTACTGAAGATAAAGCTGCATGCTCAAATTTGTTATCGTTTCACAAGGTGCTTCCATTTGGCTGGTCTGCAACCCAGAACTCAAGTATCAAAAGACATGGATACTTCTATATCTTGTAGATAGGCACTTATAAAATTCAATAAATGAAATAGGTTCTAAAGCTTCCAGGTTAAACATCTATCATGTCACAAAAAATGGAGAACATAATTAGAATGTTTTGACTAACACTTGTGATAGTCTCATCTCAGTTAATTCCAAGTTTGGGATTATAGTGATTAGAGCTTGAAGGATGGGATTCTCCATCCTTCTCCATCCTGTAAAGGTGTTTTTTTTAAATATCCTTGAAATAGTCATGAATATTAAACACAAGCATTCCTTTGAATTCCATTTGTAATGCTAACAATTTGTTTGATACTGTTTGCTAGTGACTCAGGAACTATAAGTTAGAATGTGAAGCAAGAAAATCTTTAGATACAATAAGGAAAACTATGCTCGGTGTATTCATACAATGTAAGTCTGAATACTAGACTCTGGAATATGAAATTTGCCCTGAGAGCAAAAAACAAGAGTTTTAAGAAAACATTCATTAATTGAATTTTCATGCCAAAGGAAATCAAACACTGTAGGGACCCTAATGATCCCCCCACAACTCAAATAATGCAAAATATATTTTGCAAAGCATAATAATTTCAGTCAATAAACCATATAAAGGTCATTCCTACATTTGCAAGGGATTCATTTTCAGGGGACCTGCGGATATAGGGGAACCCCCTTTTTGCTGGCATCCGTAGGACCCCCCTTCCCAGCCAATTAGCAATGTTTAAAATAGATTTTACTGCTGCAAAAATGTTATTACTTTTATAGCTTATAGCAGTGATTTTCAACCTTTTTCATCTCATGGCACACCATTAGTTGTTTTTACAAGGCACACCATGCTGCTCAAATCCCCAAATTTTCCTATTAATAAATGTCCCACCCCAAATTCCAACGGCAAACCTGAGGATTATCTGTGGCACACTGGTTGAAAATCACTGGCTTATAGTGATGTGAAAAAAGGTTATAGACGGCCAGAATATTTGAAAAACAACTAGTCTGAATGTTAACATCCAGCTTTCTGTTAATGCTCAAACTAGTTTTAGACTAGTTTCAGACTGCCTACAGCTTGCCTTCATGTTGCTATAAGCTTAAATGCTTATAGTGACCTTTAAAAGGAAACATTTTCACAGTATTAAGGATCTATACAACACTAGCAGAATTTACTCATCATTGCAGGAGTAAAATTTCAAGAATATTTGTGGGCCCTGGGCAAGGCTGGGCACTGGGCAACAGTGGGCACAGGACAGTCTGTATTTCCAAATGTGGGTCTGCAAACTCATACTTAAACTCACAAGTCTGCTTCCATAATTGTAAGCTGGTGAGGTTTGATATTTGTGATATGTATATTGTGAACTAATCTACCATCTACCATGAGCATGTCTAATTTTATCAGAAAATACAGAGTAGGATTGTCAAGTATAAGGCCTGTGAACAAGATTTACAGATCAAGATTTACAGATCAAGATAAGAAAAATATATTTTTTCTTATATTTACAATTAATGAATTCCTAGGTGACATAAATTGTTCAGTTCAGATAATCACTTAAATTACTCCTTACTTAAGGTACAATCATAACCTAGGCCAAACCTACCTACCTACCTACAGTATTTATATACCACTTTTCAACTAACAAGTTCACAAAGTGGTTTACAAAGAAAATTGAAAAATAATAATAGCTAATTAAAAACTAATGGGTCCCTGTCCCAAAAGAGCTCACAATCTAAAATGCAAAAAAGAACACCAGCAGAAGCCACTTGAACAGACACTGCTGTGGTGTGTAGGGCTAGTTACTCTCCCCCTGCTAAATAAAAGAGGAACACCCACTTGAAAGAGTGCCTCTTGCTCAGTTAGCAGGGGTCAATTCATTGGTCTTCTCAATTTCTTGGCGATGAAGGGAAGCAAGGGCATGTCTGTGCACTGGCCTAACCCTGCCCCAGCAGTAGTGCAGAAGTGCCTACTTTTGTGCCTTTTGTGACACCCCCCAGGACAGCACAGGTCTTGTTCCAGGGGTTAGGCCAGCCTAACTGCAGTTTAGGATTGCAGCCTTAAGTTGCAATCTTAACCTGCATTTAGGGTGACCTAAGCCCCAGTATAAGTCCTGTGCTGACTTAGGGGCACAGGACTTCTCTACAGGGCCGGGGGAAGGGGTGTTAGGCCAATGCATAAGCATATTCTGACCTCCCCACACCACCACGGAAAGATATGCCGTGTGAGTTAGGCCAGCCTAAATTTGTTAGGTTTGCGCCATTACTTCCAGTCCACAGCCGTCACTATGGATAATAACTTCAGCCCGCTGTATGAAACAAGTTTGGAATCCCCAATATAGAGAGTAAGGGTGCAATCCAGAGTAACTACGGGGAGTACTTGTTCCGGTGCAAGGACAATTTTTCTGGATTGCAGTATGAATTTCCCATAGGTTTTCACTACGTGGTACAGTAACTACGGGTATATATAATGTCTCTTAAGTGCTCCTGTAGTTACTCTGGATTGTAAGGTAAATCATGGAGTTTGACTGTGGAATTTTGAGGATAAAATGATCTAATATTTCAGGTCATATTTGACAAAAGCCTCACTCCTCAAGACTGCATTTCCTACCTGCCTATTGAAGATTTTGCTTTTTGTTGTACTGTCTTTTTTCCTTCAACTTCTTCCTAATGAAACCAAAAAGAAAACGGATTGTATCATCTGGTACACAGAACTACTAATACAGCAAATCTACCAGTGGCGTGTTGAATCTGAATTTTCTCTAGAAAACTCAAAAGTGTCATTGTATAGGTTTTTGAAAAAGAAATCTCTATTCATAGTTTGTAATAATAATAATAAACCTTTATTACAGTCAATAGACCAGCACAAAAGACTAAAAGCATCTTAATTACAGATATATCCTATGAGAGAGGTTCACAGTAAAAGGAGAAGCATAGGAATTATAAAAATACAAAGATCATAATGTATCCTAAAAACCTTAGGTTAAAACCTCTGCCGAGATTGTACATAAAATAATGGCCTAATATTGGCCAACTTTATCTAGTAAAAGGCAGTAAAAATTGGCAATCGCTTAACCTGAAGCATTCATTGCTGTGGTCCTAATTCTCATAGCAGCAGCAAGGAATTTTGCAACAACATATACCGAAGTTAAATTTCCACCAGTCAAAAGCATATGCAGATATTGACAGCTAGATCTTCCAGCCAGATTGGACAGCAGTGGATAAATAAGCAAAGTACGCAGATCTTTATAAAAAGTGCAACGTAAAAGAACGTGCTCTGTAGTTTCAATCTCGTCCTGACCACAGGGGCAAATCCACTCATGGTAAGGGATTTTCTTATAGCGTCCCTCTACCACAGCAGAGGGTAGGACATTAAAACAAGATAGAGTGAAGGCCCTCCTATAACTGTATATTTCTGGATGGGTCAGATATTGCGCAATGGCCTGTGGTCTAAGCTCAGCTGTAAATACATATCTATGGCTGCAATCCTAAACATACTTTCCTCGGAGAAAGACCCATTGAACACAGTGGAGCTTACTTTTGAGTAGACATGGTTAGGATTGTGCTCTTTGTACATTTCTTTGCTAAATATAAATTAAATATAAATATAAATTAAAATGAATTGAGGGCAAGAGAATCAGTAAATTGTCCTACTTCCCATCATGTGCAGCCACATGAAAACAGGTGAGATTCAGCTTTTTCTTTGAAATGCTGCAGAATGGATGGAAATCACTGACTTCCTGAAAGTTTGCAGAAGTACCCTGCATCACAGTTCTTTTGGATCTAAGATTGCCTATTTTGCAATGATTTTCTAATAGTGGATTTCTATTTTTTTACTTTGTTTTAACAGATATCTTGAGTGGAGAAAAAGGGGAAAAGTTATATAACTAAAACAGAACACCAGCAGAAAGTTTGGATCAAAGCCATTTACTGCCAACAACCAATGTGTCTATGCACAGTAAAAGGACATCCATGATTTCAGATTTGTCAGTCACAGATTTCCATTATTAGTATGCAACAATGATAAAAGTTTCCCGAACACACCATTAATGAATCTTTTGAAGCATTCTGTGCCACCTTTGCAGAACTTAATGCTACCTTATGTACGTGCTTATCTTTCTTTGCTGTCTCATTTGAGCCATCCATTGAAGCCTTGTGTTCTGATGTCTGTAGATTTCCTTCAACGTAGTCTTCAGTTGACTTGTGCAGTTCTTTATTTTTTTCATAAACTGTTGTCATCATTAGTTCTATTACAGAAGGGGATTGTCTGCCACTCTCCAGCAACTTCATATCACTGGAATCATCCATGCTTTTATGTTCCTTATCTAATGTCAAACAAATTAACAAACAAACCAAAACAGAAATAAATCCAGCAGTAGAAACAAACAGATATTGCGAGGGGCGGAGGGGGGGGGAGAGAAAAGAGAATTAGGCTCTTGTCTTAAACACACTGACGAGTTAGCAAGTTCTATTAAACACAGTGTGAATTATTTCTAAGTTAAACATGAATACAATCTCAATCAAAACCCCTGCAGGTCTCTCACATGTATAATTTTATATGAGACCAAAGTATTTTAAAGGATGAAATAAGTCAGAGGCTAATAAACTAACCGTACAATCCAGAGTAATTACAAGAGCATGCAAGAGACATTTATGTCAATGTAGTTACGTAGTGAAAACCTATGGGAAATTCATATTGCAATCCAGAGTAAATTATTCTTATGTCAGAGCAAGGACTCCCTATAGTTACTCTGGATTCCGCCCTTAGTATATAATTTACTGATTTTGATTAAATGTGTATAGGATTGCAGCCTAAGCCTAGAAGCTAAGAGATTCACCTTTGAAGCTCATGGCCCAACTCTAACTTTCTGGAGCTAAGCAGCAGGCCTCTGTCAGTCTTGGAAGACTATGGTATCGTGCTCAGCGCTGCATACGCTGCATGCGAAGCACAAAAGCCTGGGTTGGATTGTTATGGAGGATATGCTGTCACCCAAGCAGCAAATCCCCCCTTTCCACGCCACTGAATTAGTCCAATGGAAAGGCAGAGCCAATACAATTGGATCCAGCTGGCGTTGCAGAGCTGGGCTAAAAACAGGAGCTCACCCTGTCTTGTGGGGCCGACCCGGGTCTCGAACCCTGGCCTGCTGGTTAACAAGCACAGTGTCTTAGCTACTTGCGCCACCCACAGCCGACAGATGTGTTAATGGGGTATGTGATGCATCCTGCAGTGGAAGGGGGCATTATGGAGGCCTCCTTGAGGTAAGGGACCTCTGGGCTGCATTGTTACATTGGTACTGGAAAACTGGACAGGATTGGGTCGATAGTGAGTTACATCGCCCAGTAACTCCTTACTTAGTTTAAGCGACCTCACAGGTCTGGAGGTGAACACATATCATCATCATGAGCTCTCTGGAGGATGGATGGTATAAATATAAACACAATAAATGAAAACGTCCTACTGTGAATATTTTAGGACAGATTCGTGCATTTCACAACAGACACGGAGCATGTTACCTGCAGACATTTACCACATATAAAGAGCAATCTTAAAAGTTTTTAACAGAACCCTTGCTCCTTCTTTTCCCTTTGGTGCTTATCTCAAGACGCTCTGCAGGATGGCAATGCAATCCCAACACCTGGATAGGCCAGTACAAGTTCTGGGGGGAGAGGTTTGCTAAGTGATGAAAGGCACTTCTGCGTCACTCATGGGGGGTTTAGGCCAATGCACAGACATGTGCTGACCTCTCCACACCATTGCCACTGTGATAAAAGGGAGATGGGTGAATTGTGCTGGCCTAAATTGATTAGTACTGCACCTTCTCTGCTCAGGGGACTGAGCCTATCTGAGCAGTGGATCTGGAAGAGGACATTAAAAAGGCACACTGTTTCCCATTTATTGCAGTGGTGAGTTACATTGCCAGTGCATATGATAGAGAAGTGGTTCCAATTCAACCCGGGACTCGCTTGAGACAATGACAGTCTGTCAAGGACACCCTGTAAGCGATATCATGACTGGAAGTCGCACTACCAGGAAGTTACATCACTGTGATGCCAGAGCTCCTCCATGCCTACTTGGAAGTAAGTCTCATTATGATCAATGAGACTTACTCACATGAAAGCAGCCTGAGTGCACCAGATTTCAAGATGGTGGCACCCAGTTTTTCACAACCCTCCTGGAATGAAGTCATGATCGCCCAAGGGGGTCTCAATTCCTGCTTTGAGAACTGCTGTGCTAGGGAAGGGAGAGGAAACAAGAGAGAGGGCACCTGACAAAGCTTAATGGAGATCTTGCGGTGCCACGGATTCTATTTCCATCTAAGGAAGGGCCATGCTCTTAATATTTTTTATTACTTATATATTTCAACAACACTGATCCAAAGCAGAAATAACCAGGTCAGTGATCTGTCAGTTAAGTGCAAGAATGCAACTTTCTTAAACAGACAATTTAAAAGACTAAGGAATGGAACTTTTTCAAAGGATCAACAGCACTAAGCATACCCAAAAGTGTACAGATATAGAGGTCGGGCCGCAGGCCACATTGAGGCTCACCACAGGCCTCATCTGGACCCCGGGCCAGCGTTTGGACACCCCTGGTGTATAGGAATTTTTTTTCCAAACAACATTAGTGCATCATGTGCTCTTAAACTACTGAAATATGTCACTGTGACTTTTATTCAACATCTATACAAATAAACGGAAAATTTGGTCTGTCTGTCTATATGTCTGAAATCCCTCTAACTCGGGTCACACTTGCTCTACATACTGTAGACATATTATACCTTTCTGGAATCAGGATGATCCCAGGATTGAAATCTGTTCTTCATCTGCTGCTTAAACTTCCAGCATTGGAATTTGTGCCTGGCCCAAATCAGCAGACATGCCATTTGAATTCCAGACAATGTATTTGTCTCTTTAGTTTTGGGCCAGAGACCCAAAATGCCCTCCATAAGAGCTGGCTTAAAAGTCTGCACAGAATGAGGCTTTTAAGCAATACGCTGTAGAGTATTGGAGGAGTTGTTTATGTTAACTTGCTTATCCCTTTTTAACATCAGCCAGTTCCTGGTCTACCTCCACCTTCAGTGCTTTTCCCCCCTTTATCTAGAGAGGAGAAACCTGGAACACTGGACAACAATACTGCCACAGACGAGAAAACCCAGCAAACCTCTCCCTGATTTTGTGAGCAAGTATCTTCAACATACAGTGGACACAGGTGTACAGCTAATCCTTCTGTTCCCAATTGGACACTCTTAATGATCCCAACCCATCCCAAATTTACTGTAAATCTGTATTACTATTTAAGTTGCAAGGTGCCTTGAGAGCACCTGTCCTGGCTGAAAGGTGGGACATAAGTTATCCTACAAAGTGGAGGATCAAGTAATAGGCAAGACAAGATACTAGTCTTCACACCCTTTCAGAGAAAGAGAGATGGTTAGCAATTACCTGCCAAGCTGCATTTATATTGTTAAGCATCTGATTCTTTACCTTTTGAGGCTTCATCCCCTGATATTGTCAAATTAGAATCCCCAGTTCTCTCATCCACTGATGAAAAATGAATAGGGTATGGTGATGAGGAGCTTGCTATCCAGGGACCCTGTGGTATAAAGCAATATTATGAACACAAATATTTGTAATAATTCATACCAGGTAACATTCTATTAAAGTATTTTTAATTAGACATTCCAACAATATTTCTTTAAAATCTTATTAGACAAACATGTCACATTCTATACACATATGGAAACAACTCTCAGAAACATTCTTTTCCATTCCAAATAAATGATTAGAAAATTATTTTACATATTTTCAAACTGCCTTCCTCCAAGAAGCTCAGAAGTGGTGTTCATAAGGCTCCTTCTTTTCTCCTCAAAACAATCTTGTGAGGTAGGCAAGGCTGAGAGGGAGTGACTGATCCAAAGTCACTTAGGAAGCTTCACAGATGAGCAGGTATTTCAACCACTACACCAATGGTTCTCAATCTAGTGGGCTGTGATCCATCAGCCTCGGAAGCATGTAGCTATGGTTCCTTAAGAGGCAGAGAAGGCAGCAAAGCACTTCCCAGTATCATACTGCTGTGGGTGGCGCAAGTGGCTAAGGCACTGTGCCTGTTAACCAGCAGGCCACGGTTCGATTCCCGGGTCAGCCCCACAAGACAGGGTGAGCTCCCATCCTTAGCCCAGCTCTGCGACGCCAGCTAGATCCAATTGTATTGGCTCTGCCTTTCCATTGGACTAATTCAGTGGCGTGGAGAGGGGGAATTTGCTGCTTGGGTAACAGCCTATCCTCCATAACAATCTAACCCAGGCTTTTGTACTTCGCATGCAGCATACGCAGCGCTGAGCACGATACCATAGTCTTCCAAGACTGACGGAGGCCTGTTTTTGTTTTTTTTTTTACTGCTGCTGGGACAAGGAAAGGATTTTTCAACTTACTAGATGGAGTGTAGGGAAGTGGAGGGAACCCTGCAGTCTTCAGGTCTCCCCTAACCTCTGTAATAGTAAAAAAAAATCAAGTGAAAGCCAGTTTCTGTACTTAATTGAAAATCAGAAGTGGCTTTTACTCAAGTTTTTTTTAATATAATGGAGAATTGGGAAGCAAAGTAGATGTGACTGTAGGACTCCCCACATTCCGGGAAGGCTAGAACGCCACCTGAAACTTCCCTCTCTTAGCAGCAATGCAATCCTGAAAATTACACTGATGCTTTCACTCCTCTCCTGCATACACTGAAAGTGCTCCCACCTCCTTTGGGATGTCTGGAAAAAACTCCACTACACCAGTAAATGAAACTCATCTCATGTATACAATGAATGACATGTAGATCAAAGAATCTAAAAATATATAGTTTTTTATTTTAAAACACGGAGTGGATCCTGAGTTCAGTAAATCATGATGACTTAGTAAACATATGGCCCAATCCTACCCATGTTGTGGATCAATCTGGAGATGAAGATGACCAGAAGAGGCAGAAAGTGGAAGACAGGGTTTGGATCAGGCAGTTTTAATGGATCCAAACTGCACTTCCCATGTTTCTGGGAGCAGACTCTGGCTGCTCCTGTCTGCTCAGACGTGAGCCACCTCGAGGGGCTTCTGTGGCCAAGGGATGGGGAAAGAGATGAGCTTTCCCTTCTCTGTGGTACCTGAGCAGCAGTCCCAATAATAGCACTGTCAGTAACTTCCCAACTCAAGCTAAGCCCCTGCAAGTATGCTTCATTTCCTTGAGGAGAGTTATGCATGTGTCACACTTAAAGGTCATTCTTGGTTGGTTGGATCATAACTTTTGTTCATACAGAAGAGGAATAAGAATTTCTAACCTCAGGACCAGGACTTTCAGAAAGCGCTCTTATCTTGGATGTTGTCATTTGATCACTTAATCTTGTTAGGGAAGAAGGTGCAGACAGCGAAAATGATCTGTGGCTGTGGCTGTAAGATGCTCTGTCTTCTGACCAGGTTCCTTCATGGTCCTCCACATGGCTGCTTTTTCGCAAAACATTTCTGGGCTGAGGAGATGGCTTCAAATAATCATTTAGAGCAGGAATGCTGATGTTCTCAGCTGAAAATGTATAATTATTAGCAGGCTTTTAAAAATTATTCTTACTTTGCAAATATAGACAGAATTATTTAACAGTCTTTTAAAATTGCTTTCTTTTATCATCTACCGTCAGAGTGCTTCAAACATCCATGGGAATATTATATCTCTCTTGTTAATTAAAACTGAAACTTGACATTCACAAAGAATGAAACAGATAAGCAAGAGAAGCTTATTTCTTACCAAGTGTGGCAAAAATCATGTTTTTATTACATGTAATCATCTCTTGTTGTTCTGTGGGGAAAAAACAACAACCTGACAGCGCAATCCTAACTTACACTGGATCAGGCAGACTGGCACAGCCTCCACTGAGTCTAGTGCAAGTTTTGGGACTGATGCTGATGAAAGGGAAACTCCAGAGATGGCCTAAATCCAAGCAGACAGAACCTGTGGATGATCTGTGCCGCCAGGGAACACAGACATGGATCTGGCATAACTGCCTCTTGCTCACTGCCTCTTGCTCACAGTCCCACCCTCCGCCTGCCCCCAAATGCCCCTCCTGCTCCTCCCCATACTGACCTGCCTCTTCCATGCTATTGTTGGCCATCTTTGACCAGCACATCAAATCCTGTGGTCCATCTCCCCCCAGCCAGCACAAGGGACTTGCACTGGTCTAACTATATATTAAGCTTGTACACTCAGTTAAATCAGACTTTATTGATATGAAAACGGTATTTTATTGGAAGATTCCTTAAGCCAATTTCAACCCATCTCTTTCAGGTGCACTCTGGAAAACATACAACATTTTCCACAATAATCCACCATTTGTGTTCATTTGAAAATAACAACATGTGAATAGCACCTGCTATTCAGTGGCATGTTGCCTTGAACATGGGAGGGTACTTAACCTACAGTCTTCATGGCTAGCCAATGATAGACCAATAGGCCAAACGGTCTATGAATACAACAAAATTTTATGACAAGAATACATCATCAACATTTGTCAAACAAGAAAAAAATTGTTAGCCATGGTTTATTTTTCTCCTTTAAAATATACCCATTCAAAGGTAACAAGTATACATTAAGAAGATAATAGATCAACAAAAAAATTATAAACCAAAAACTGCAAAAACAAAGCAGCTGAATTCAAATACGCTCTCTTTACCTGATGCTGATGCTGGTTTAGCCTTGATTTCTCTAGGCATTGGTACTGGCTTGATTTCAGTTTTGCGCCGTAATATGTCATCCAACTCTAACTCGAGCTCAGAGGTCTCTTGTTGACTATATTCATCTTCAAAACCTGAACCTTCTTCAGAGATGGAGTAATTTCTCTCTTCACTGGATCTATTTAACGTGAATGTTTCTTCTAGATTTCCTTCATCCTCAGGCAGATTGAAATAGTCAGCAGTTTCTCTTTGTAAAGAGTATTTATCTAGCAGAGGTATGTCAAATGAAATTGACTTTTTGGCTGCACTCTCTTCACCTGCCACAGAGTGTTCAGTTAGTAAATTAGTGACAGCTTGCTTCCCTTTGCTCAAACCTTCTCTCTCCAACTTGGTCACACGTTGAGGTCTCTCATCTTCGTCTGATGAAGTGAGATCACCTGCACTTCCGCTTCTCAAAGTGCTTGTGTTGCAAAGATTATAGGCAGACAGCTCTATATCAAAGTCCACTGATTTCTTTGGGGTGCTTCCCAGAGTTTCGGGTTCCTCCAGTGAATCTGAAAACAAGATTATACTGGCATCAAACAAGAAGCATAATTCAGCTATTTTTTTCTGAATGCACATCTGACACTTTGGAAGGCCAACTTTAAAATCACATGTTCTGTTCCCAACTTCTGGCTACCTCTGCAGAATCTCAAATAGCATTGTGTGAAAATACCCTTTACTTGAATGTAACGCTCACTTTTTCAGCTGAATTTAGTCTCCAAAATCGGAGTGTGCATTAGATTTGATGGTGCATTGCATTCTAGTAAAGACCTATTTTGATTATAAGTACAGTGATGCCTCACATAACGTATGTTCCACGTAACAAACAAAAAATTCTCTAGGATTCTGCTTCAAATAACAAACTGTGCTTCATGTAAAGAACACATTCGTTGGCAGTTGGGGCAGACACGCTGGCCGGCAGCCCTTTTAAAAAGCATCAGGGCTGCCTAGTGCGCCTGCCCATAGCGAAAGCAACATTTCCGCGCTGATCCTTCTGTGGCTGGGCATCTACTGGGCAGCGGGAGAGAACAGCAGTGGAGAAGAGGGAAGCAGCTCAGGGCAAGCCGGAAGAGAACAGGGGAGAGAGAGGCTCAGGATGAAGAGAAGGAGATAGCTGGGAGCTTTGAAAGTGTCTTTGATTGCAGAAGAAAGTGTCTTGGATTGCAGCCTCCTAACCATGTCTACCCAGAAGCCCCACTGTGTTCAAATGGGGCTTACTCCCAGGAAAGTGTCTTTAGGATTGCAGCCTAAGTAGACTTCATAGGATCGTGCACATTGAATGCATGTTTTGAATTCAATTCCAGTGTTTTGTCATCATTTTTACATTCAGTTAATATTTTTATATGAATATTTTGGGGGTTGTGGAACCAATCATCTGAATTTCCATTATTTCCTATGGGAAAATCCGCTTCACATAAAGAATGTTTCACGTAACAAACATGTCTCCGGAGGCGCCACTGTACTGTATAAGTCAGCATTAAATTTTACTATATTGTAATAAAAATGTAAAATAAATCCATTGTTGTATGGGGTTTAGTACCTAATACTAAAATTATTAGGTAAAATATCATAACATAAACCCAATGCAATAATATTATTGTCATTGAACTCATTTTGTTATATGTAGTAAAATTAAATTTAGCACCTGCTTTGCAGCTGTGCATTATAATCGCCAGGATACATTTTTTTATCTCAACATTTTTAAAATTGGGGTGTGCATTAGATTAGATGACACATTAGATTCAAGTAAATACAGTAAATTGCAAAACATAGTGTATAGCAATTCAAAATGCTGTTTGTTAAATGTGAATGAATTAATGGATGTGCTTTATAAATGTATGTCACAAGCCAGCAGAACATCACTGACACAGTAGAACACGAAGGGTGCAATCCTAACTCAGGCATCATCACCATGTAGACATCCTAACCATGTCTATTCAAAAGAAAGCCCAATTGTGTTCAGTGGGTCTTACTCCCAGGAAAGTGTCTTTAGGCTTGTAGCCTCAGGCCAGCACAACTCATTGGTCTTTCAGTTCCTATGGTAATGTAGGGAGACAAAAGCATGTCTGTGCAGTGGCCTAATCTCTCCCCAGAAGAGGTGCAGAAGTGTCTTATGGCAATTTTGTGACACCCCTAGGTCAGCACAAGACTTATGCTAGGGCTTAGGCCAGTCTAACTGCAGGTTAGCTAAAGTTGGCCAAAAAATGTGCTTTTAAGCTATTCAGATCTATATAGGGTAAAAGGTGTAATAGATGGAGAACAAAACAAATTACAAATATTTGTATAAAATATATATCAAATAAAAAAATCAAGTGAATATAAGCTAAATTCACTGCAAAGAAGGTAATGTCAATTATGTCCCCCACAGAGTTAAAAATGACGTTAAATTTTAATAGCTTCTGAATTAGATAAAAGATTTGAGTCACATCCTCTATTATCAGTGAAGGCTCTGTGACAAGCTTTGGGGGCATTACTTTAAGGCTGTACTCCTAGACTTATGCTAGGACTTAAGTCAGTGAGCTCAAATGAGCTCATTGAGTCACTTCTACATAAATATGCTTAAGATAATACAACAAATAGTTATTATTGGCCCACTTATGAAGAGATAAAAGGGACGAGGACGACACACACAAATTCCAAAATATTCTGTTAATATCCTACTTTCTTCATCACTCTCAAAGTCTTCTGAATATTCAGCAGTTTGCTGTCTTGCAGCACGAGCAAAAAGTGCTTCTTCAAGCTCATTCTAAAATATACAAAACATAATCATTACTGGTGCATGAAATAAGTGTATATGAAACATAATAAAGTATTATGAAGTAAGTCTGTAAACATAGCCCTCTGCTATTTATCTGTTCAGTGCTACTATAAGCAACGACAATTGCCTTCTGCAGCCTGTCCTAAATGTATGTACAGGGAACCCCGCTTATCTGTGGGGTTCTGTTCCTGAATTCCTCGCTATTAAGAATTTCATGTGAAATCAAACCACGCAAAAATTGGGGATCCACTGAGCCGGGAGGAGGGAACAGGCTGTTTTCACAAGCCTGCTTAGGCAGTGCTAAACAAGCATTTCAGGCCAGGACCTGTTCTGAGAATGACAATCTGTCCAGATCCCCTGGAAGTGATATCATAGCTGAAAGTGTCTTTAAAGGTGCCCTGTGTTGGATTTCAAGATGGCTGCATCCAGCTTTTTGTGACCCCCTGCAATGAAGTTGTCATCCACCAAGAGGGTCTCGGCCCCCACTTTGAAGACCTCTGTGCTAAGGGAAAGGAGTGAAGAGAACTTTGCCTGTGTGTTTGTGAAAGAGTGGTTGCCAACCAGCCCTCTTCAGCTCTTCTGTCCCTCCACCTCCAGGTAGTTATCACCAAGTCTACCTGGGATTAACCCCAAGATTAATTAAGTACCAGGTCCCTCGCCGCTCAGGCTAGACAAGTCTCATTCCCCACTTTCCAAGGCATGTCACTTTAAAGGATGCATCCCCAGCAGGCACAGGGACCTAAAGGAAAGGAATTGTTCAGAGTCCTTTGATAAAGGAAATCAGAACTATCTTAATAGCAAGATATTTTCATCAAGTTGTTATTCAACATGCTTCCCCTACAGATGTTTAAATTGTTGGATTTAAGGTTAAGATAATTGTTTCCAACAACTGTCATAAACTTAAATATAAAGATTGCTGCAACTGGTAAAATAATTGCTATATTGCCTTTTCCCTTGAAATTCTTGGTGGTTTTTTTACATTGTTTTGTTTCTGAAATATGTACCTATTATTTTAAAGATTGTAAATTGCCTTGAGCTTAAAATATTAAAGCAAGACAAACTGAAATATTTGAAAATGCTAACACCAAATTAAGAACAATCAAGGTGCAGATTTTCTCATCATTTTTCAAATTGGAGCCCCTTCTGTGATCGGCCTTCCAAAAAAGAGAATTGTATTTTTCTGAGCCTGCAATCCTAAGCTCCAGTTAGACTGGCATAAGCCCTGTCTTAAGTCCTGTGCTGACCTGGGGGTGTCATTAAGCACTTCTGCCCCACTCCTGAGAGGTTAGGCTAATGCATAGGCATACACCAGCCTCCCCACACCACCACAGGAAGATATGCCAGGTGAGTTATTCTGGTCTAAATTGATTAGGACTGTGCCCTCAAAGAGGCATGTCTCTACCCTTCTCCAGCCCCAATAAGTCTTCAAAACCATGCATCTTCAATCACATATCACTTAGTTTTATTGCAGTCATTCTCAAAGTGGGGACTGGGATCCCCTTGGGGGGCCACAACTTTATTTTGGGGGGTCTCAAAAAGCTGGGGGCTGCCATCTTGGAATCTGGTACTGGGAATGGGGCACTCAGGCTGGGAGTAAGTGTAGTCACAGTGACTTACTATAAGACACAATGGGACTTACTTCCAAGTAGACATGAAAGAGCTCTCACACCACAGTGTTATCCCTTCCTGTTTGATGTCACTTCCAGCCATGACATTACTTTTGGGGGTGATTATCATGCTCAGAAGGAAGTCCCAGGCTGAAGTGCTCGAGAACCATTGGAGCTGTATTTTAATATAACCACTGTATTTTAATATACGGGTGATGATGTTTTAGTATATGTCCTGGTGTAGGATCATATGCAAATAAACAAACAATCATACATACGTTGTAGTCTCCTTGGAACTAACTACTTCTTTAGAGACTTTTTGGCAGAACCTAAGACTTTTTGGTTCAGCATGGTTTGTGAAGAACAATGTGATGGACTGGTGTATCAACTGAATGCAATTTTAATTGTTTAATGTTATTTGATGCACAGGGTGTCTTTATTTATAATATTTATTTGTTATTTTTTAATTCAGGGTGACCATATAGGATGGAGGACCCAGTGCCTATGCCTGTAAGCATTGCCAAGAAGAGGGAATTTAGACAGGTGCTGCTTATTAAGCCCTTCTATGTTGAGCTAAACCTGCCTAAATTTCCTCTTCTATGCAATGGTTAAAGGTACAGGCACTCTGTCCTCCATTCTATATGGTCACCCAGTTTTTACTCTGTAAGCCGCTTTGTGTGCCCTTACTAGTACAGGAGGGCTATATTCAATCAAATATCTAGTTTCATGTTTCACTCGTACATCTCTATTTCCACATTTTCCAGTTTTTGTGAATGTTGAATGCATACAGATGATGATGATGATTAAAAAGGTTTACATGCACTCTTTCAATAAAAAGTTTACTGGTTAAAGAAATAAAATATATTAAAGAAATAAAATTAAAGAAATAAAAGAATATATATGGTTCCCTCTCCCCATAAGGTTCACAATCTGAAAAGATACAGTGGACAAAAAAAAAAACACTAGCAAACAGCTGGCAGAATATAAATTATGCTGGAAAGATCAAAAACAGTTGTTCTTCCCTTGATAAATGTAGGAAAAGCATCACTCAAAAAGGACCCTGCTAGTTGGTCAATAAGGTACAATAAAAGCATATTAAGAGCCTTTCCTGGATCAACCCCAAAGGGCATCCAGCACTCTGCTTCTGATCATGACCAATCAGTTGCCTCCTATCTACAGACAGAAAGGAAGGAAACAACCTTTCCCTTTATCTCACCCAGTATCTGCCACTCTAAGGTAGACTGCCTCTGAACCAGGAGGTTCCTTTAGCTATTATGCCATCCCCTGCTAATCTGACAGGTTAGGGACCAGAGCTGTGGTGAAAAGCAGAAATGGTTGAAAAATGAAACCTGGTCTTTTTTTTTTACTTTACAGATGTTGCTTCTGATGCTTTTTTAGCTAGCAAATTGCAAATTCCCTTTTTATCTTGCAAATTCCTGTCATCACACAAAGGTTTTTGAAAGAGTGGATCCTCAGAAAATGTAGAAAGTAGGGGATGACTATAGTTGTTGATAGAACCTATCGCCTTCCATGATGACATCTCCTCTTTTAATAATAACACAGTGAGCGAGGGTCCTTCTGGGTCAGACTATGATGCTATTTTGTCTGGCATCCAACTTCAACAGCTACCAACTAGGTAGTTCTGGCAAGTCTACGTGAAAGGCATGAAGGCAGCATCACCACCCCAAAAGTCCCAGGCTAATACAGCTATCCCTGTTATACCCCCCAAATGCAAATCTGAAACAAAAGCAACTCCATGTTTTACTAATAGCTCACTAAATACACAACAATAAAAATGTATGATTTGCAAATAAAAACATATGATTTGCAAGTCAACATATTTTACCTGAAAAGTGGTTCTTTTGGAGAATTTTGGGCTCTTGGTGTAGGCTAACGTAGAAATGATATCTTCATCAGACATGTTGCTTGATCTTGGGAAATCGATCTTTTATGCTCAACTGTGATCCAGTGAAGGCAAAACGTCCTGGTGGATTTTAATAAGAGAGAGAATGAGATCTGAAGGCCAGCATGGACATTCTCCTGAAGTAGAGGAAACCCTTCCCTTAGCAATACACCATTTACTATGGCTGCAATCGCATGTGTTGGTATGGAAGTAAGTCCCACTGACAGCAAGATTTCTGAGTAAACATGCGTACAGCTGCACTGCAACAAGTTCCATTTCTTAACCATTGTTAATCTTATGTGGCTGCAGCATGAATGCAGTGGAGCAATGTGGGGATGAAATCCAAAATGGAAAGATGAACAGAGCTGAGGCATCCGGTCTTTTGTCAATACATTTGGTGCTCCTACCCAGAAATCTCAAACCTTTTACAAGGGAGGGCACTTTTTGTCAGACCTAAGTATCAATCCAAGTGTACATGTTTAGTGTGTATATACACAAATAATGGGTACATTCTGTATGTGTAAATACATATACACTATATATATATAGGGCTGTGGGTGGTGCAAGTGGCTAAGACACTGTGCCTGTTAACCAGCAGGCCAGGGTTTGAGACCCGGGTCGGCCCCATAAGACAGGGTGAGCTCCTGTCCTTAGCCCAGCTCTGCGACGCAGCTGGATCCAATTGTATTGGCTCTGCCTTTCCATTGGACTAATTCAGTGCTGTGGAGAGGGGGGATTTGCTGCTTGGGGAACAGCCTCTCCTCCATAACAATCTTTGTGCTTTGCATGCAGCATTGAGCCCGGTACCATAGTCTCTCAAGACTGATGGATGCCTGCTCCCATATATACATATATATGTGTATGTATGTGTGTGTGTGTGGAGACGTGAGGGTGTGTATATATATATACACATACACACACACACACACACATATATACACATGTGTGTGTATATGTATATATGTGTGTGTATATATACATATGTACACACACACATATATACATTTATATACACGTATATCTGTGTGTCCTGGGGGAAAAAATTTATTGTCCTGCTTTTCCTTGTGAGGAGGCAGTATGGAGCCTTCTTGTAATTAATAAATCATGTAATAACTGTATGTAATAGATCTAAATGCATGTGTGTGTGCGCGCATATATATATATATATTTACACACATACATACATATATGTATAGATGTGTATGTAAATGTATGTTTTGCACATATATATGTATTTTATAATGGGCGCAATCCAGAGTAACTACGGGGAGTCCTTGCTCCGGTGTTAAGAACAATTTGCTCTGGATTGCAATATGAATTTCCCATTGGTTTTCACTAGGTTGTGCAATAACTACGGGTGCACATAAAGTCTCTTACGTGCTCCCGTAGTTACTCTGGATTGTAGGGAATGTGTGTGTGTGTATATATATATACATATATATATATAGATAGATAGATATATGTATGTATGTATGTATATATATAATGTGTGTGTATATATGTAATGTAAAACATTACATGTTTTATGCATACATATGTATGTTTTTGTAATGTGTGTGTATATATATATATATATGCATAACACTTACATATATACAGGATGACTGAAAAATAGCTCCCTATATTGTAATTTATAAGTATTTTAAAATACACACAGACGCAGACGCATACAGATGAGTGTGATATACAGATGAGTGTGTCATCCTGTGTGTGTGTTCAGGGTGCGGAGCGTTCCTGTCCTTGGCTGAGGCGCAGGAGGGTCTCTGCCAGTCCTGCCCTTTCCTGGGGAGCCGCAGCCTGTCCTCCTTGGGGGTCATGAGTGTGGCCACCCTGAGAGGCTCCCAGCCAGGCCGGCCCCTCCCGCCCCCGCCCCTGCCCCCGCCCCTCGGTACCTTGCGCGAGGGAGGGCTGCGCAGGCCCACCGATGTAGCTGCATCCGGGCCACAGGTCAACTGGGCGCTCAGGGGGCTCTACCGGCAGGCCTCGCGTCTCCTAGCAACCCCGCCACGCTCGCGCTGACTCCACAGTCGCACCGTTGCTGGGATACACGCCCCGCCCCTCGTGCCTATTGGCTGCGCCGCCTGCCCGCTTGGAAACCCTACAGACCTCGCCTGGGAGGAGGGAGTGATGCGGGGGCGGGGTTCTTCCCGCGCGGTGGGCGGGGCTACGCCCCAGTGGGCGGGGCTATGCTCCAAGGCCACGCCCCTTTGGCTGTAATTTGATACCTTGGAGATAATTCAGTGCAGCTCCTCCTGAGGCTCCACACACACCATCAGCTTCACCTGGGACACAGACACTCCAGGGGCATCACCCCTGCACACGCACACCACCTGCACACACACCACCTGCACACACCCCACGCACACCACCTGCACACACCACACGCACACCACCTGCACACACCACACACCCCACGCACACCACCTGCACACCCCTCCAACTGCATGCGCATCACTTGGTGTGACCCACCCCATGCACATCATCTTGTACACACCACCCAGCACAGTGCGCATCACCTGGTGTGACCCATCCCATGCACACTCACCACTCACCACACTACACACCCCTCCGACTACTTGGGCATCACTTGGCATGACCCACCACAGTGCGCATCACCTGGTGTTGCATGTACCCCACTGCACATCACCTATGTACCCCTCCAACCCCATGCACATCACCTGTGCATGCCACCCACCGCAGTGTGCATCACCCCACACGTCACCCGCTGCAGCTCAAATTCCCACACCCACAGTGACACCACAGGGCTAGGTAACATGTACCATGATAAAGTTGAGTTGTACTCTGTGGAGTTGTAGAGTTGATAAAGTAGTACTACCCTCCTATGCTGTAGTTTCTCAAGGTCAATGCATTTTATGTAATAAATTTTGGCCATAACTTTTGATAAGAAGGAGATATTCAAAGACAGATTTTTGGATGGGATTCTGCTCTTCAATACAAATCCAACAGTATATGACATGATGGGTTGCTCTATTCATGTCGTTATGATGTTGGAAGTGTCACCCTACTATGGGTGTTATCAGGGTGGAACCCCAGGTGGAGCCCTTCTCTAGCTCTGCCGCTGACCAGCACAAGTCATTGGTCTTCCCCACGGTGACTGGAATTTGTCAGATTTGTTAAGTTGGACTTACCTGTTGTGCTCCTGTTGAGCTGGGTTCTGTACTTACCTGAAGAAGACCAATTCCCAAGGTACCTGGGGAGAAAAGAGACATTGGTTGGTGGACTGAAAAGCCAAAAAAGGGGGTAAAGTGAACCTACCTGTCTAGGGCACAATAAGACTTTGAGTACACCAAGAAGCCTGGCTGTGCTGATGTGATTGTTCCAGAGCCCTTCCCTGTATTTAAATTAGCAACATTTTCTATGTGTAACTAAGCCCATGCTGCCTGTGTTCCCACCCTACCTATAACCCCAAGCATTATAAAGTGTTATTTTTGGATCTTACCTGGTTTGGCGTTCGCTTCTTGCGGGTGGCGTGGAACCCTAAGACGGCAGAAGGGAGGCACAGCGGATCTGAAATAGAAGTGTCCCTTGGAGATGAGAGTGAGGGGCATGACAGTCACATGTCCATCCTGGCTTTTGGATCACTTCAACATGTGCATTTTTGGTTTTACAATTTAAGCACTAGCAGGCCTCCGTCAGTCTTGGAAGACTATGGTATCGTGCTCGGCGCTGCATACGCTGCATGTGAAGCATGAAAGCCTGGGTTGGATTGTTATGGAGGATAGGCTGTTATCCAAGCAGGAGATCCCCCCTCTCCACACCACTGAATTAGTCCAATAGAAAGGCAGAGCCAATACGATTGGATCCAGCTGCGTTGCAGAGCTGGGCTAAGGACAGGAGCTCACCCTGTCTTGTGGGGCCGACCTGGATCTCAAACCCTGGCCTGCTGGTTAATAGGCACAGCGCCTTAACCGCTTGCGCCACGCACAGCCCTAGTGTTTAAATTAAGTACAGGAAAGCAATTAGAGTGTTTTTGCTTTTATTTTAACATGTCCTACATTTGTCCTACAGGTTTTTTGGATGTCCTCCATTTTTAAAAAAACATTTCAGGAATTTGGGGGGAACTTGTCCTCTTTTTGGGGTTCGGGCATCTGGTCACCCTGATCTTCCTATTTCCATGGTGATGTAGGGAGGCAAGCACATGTCTGTGCAATGGCATAACACTTCCCCAGGAGTGGCGCACAAGTGTCTTAGGCACTTTTTGACTCATGTCAATTTTTTTATTTCCCAAGCCTGTGAAGTCCACTGAACAAACCTCATAATTCACTATTCCTGCACCTTTACCTGATGCTGCTCTAATCTAATGGGTCTCTTGTCAATCGTTCTTGTCCTTCAGAATGAGAGACTTTAGAATTAATTTTAATTTTTTTAAAATGATGGTAATGTTCAGCATCTCCAGATGATGGCAGCAGAAGATTTTCCTAGAAAGGGACAAGAGCCTTTCTGCTGGTTTTAGGTTCAATCTGGTACGTCATATACAAGTCAGCCTCAGAAATAGGCATCTTCCAATAACTTATTAAGTGTTGATTACAATGATATGATCACTGTAAAAAAAAAAGAATTCAGGCTGGAGTCTCAAACCATGTTGTCTTTCAAGAATCGGGGCAAGTTGTAGGACTTAAAGGGCGCAATCCAGAGTAACTATGGGGAGTCCTTGCTCCAGTGTAAGAACAATTTACTCTGGATTGCAATATAATTTCCCATAGGTTTTTACTAGGTGGTGCAGTAACTACAGGTGCACGTAATGTCTCTTACGTGCTCCCGTAGTTACTCTGGATTGTAGGGATACTTTTGAATAAACACACATAAGGCTGAGTTCTAGTTTGCAGTGGTTTAGCTGATTGTTTCAAAGTGCAAAAAACAATATTATTTTTAATTTGAACATATTTTTGATTTTCAATATTAAATTTCCCCAACCCTACTGCTAGGTACTGCTAGCACCGCAGTACAAGCAATGCATTATGTCAAACAGTAGTTGTGAAGGAACCATTTTGACTAGCAAGACAGCAAAGGAAGAAAAAGATGTAAACCACACTTTCTCAAAGTGCTGCTTCTCTGATCAAATTCAGCTTTTGGTGGCCATATAGATTTAAAAATGAAAATGTCCAGGTATTTATTCATGGATCTCCTGCATACCCTAAATTATATTTAAGCAAATCACATTTTTTGCCTAAATAAGGACATCAGTAACAGCAAACTAATTAGCAACATTTTCTAGGTGTAAATGTTTTGTTAAAAAGCACTTGCATAGCTTCTGAAATTTGAGGGCATAATGGAAACTTACAACAGAGCACTAAAATAATGTAAATATTCACATTTGTTTATTGAGTGATAAGCCTTGTATAATTAAACTGACTAAAATGGCCTACAGTCAGGAACCTGACTATATAGAACCCGGCATAGAACCCAAATAATATGCAAACAAGCATAATTTGTTCCTTTTCTTATCAAGTCCATTTCTAAAGTTTTATTTGTTCCAAAATTTATACCAGCAAAGGTAAAATAAAATTAGCTGTAAATTAGGAGAGAACTTTGTTGCTTTCATTTTTATAAAATCACTGGCAGTTACTCATATACAGATACCACAAACTTCCCTATAAACTGCTTCTTGATGGAAAAAGTAAAATAGGAAAAACTTTCAAAGAACTTCTGTTGCTGAGGTTTGGTTTACTGACAAATTTGTTGTGTTTTTCCCTGCGGGTGTGCCACCTTCATTTATTTTGTTTGAACATCTGATTAGGTGAACCTTGTGGTTGTTCCCAAAGGCAGTTGGAATCAGATAAAACTGTTTGTATTGTCATTTGTTGTTGGTCTGGAACAGGACTTTGGGTACCTTGAAGTCAAGCAATTAACAAATTGCTACTCAAATAATGGAAAGTTTATTGCTTCCAGTTCCTATGTATTGTCAATTCACTTATGGGCTTCTTCAGTTGTATTCAATAATTCGGCAACCCGCAGAACCTGCAGAATTAAAATTCATTCTTTCACTGTTGTGTTTCTGTGAAATAATGTTCAGGTTGATTATTTTTACAACTTATCCCCCATGAAGTATTACCTGCTGTCAACCTGGAGATCATATTTGACCATCTACAGAATTGGGCTGCAGTGGCTGAATGATTCAATATGAGGTTGACCAGACGTTTGGCAGGTCAGCGATTCAAGATCTGAGTACTGCAAGATGGAGTAAGCTCTCGTCTTCTGCTCAGCTCCTACCACCTTAGCTGCCTAGATAAATAGGTACCACTTAGATAAATAGTAGATAAATAGGTACCACTCTGGTGGCAAAGTAAAAGCATTCCATGTTTCTTTGGTTTTTAAGCAAGCCAACCACATGACTACAGAGGTGTCTTCATACAACATTGGGAATATAAGGTACAACCTTGTGCAAGGCCAATCTTGTAACAAGGTTACATCCTTACAGGACAGCCTTGTAACAGGAATGAACACTGCTCCCTTGAGTCTGTTATAGATAGCAGGGCAACTTGCATAGGACACTTTTACCTTTTTAACAGTGAAAGAAGATGCAACTACAGTTATGCCTCAGTTTTTGGTTTATTAGTGTTTCCTGACCTGTCCTGCCTGTTGAAGGGTAAAAACTAAAACCCTACTTGCTACAAGCATAGGGTTGCCATAATTATCTTCCACAAAATTAGGACAGGACCCTCTGTCCCATTTGCTAGCATGTCAACACAATCTCCCAAAATCAGGACTGTCCCTGTTTTTCGAGGCATATGGCAATCCTATAGAAGCGGCACAAGATAGCAGGGTGAGATGGGGACTGAACAAGGAGGCATAGCAGTGCCTATTCTCTCACAGCATTGGAATGTTTAAAGGGATGAGTGTGATCTCTTGCTTGCCAGCCAGCTGGCAACCCTACCTGTATTTAGTCTTCTTTTGTTCCACCATTTGGAGTGTTTCAGTTTAAGTTAGGAAAGCTTTTAAAACTGCATCATGATTTCTGAGAATCACTAACATTCTGTGACAGCACAGGGAAAAATATGAGGAAGGGAGAAATGCATTTTGGGGATGAGTAAACACAAGCACAAACTTTGTCTCATAGTTTTATTAAAAGAAAAATTATGTATTTCTCAGTAGGTGCATGAGGAATGGGACTTTTTCTATACTGAGGAATGCAAACTTTTATCCCAATCTTACAAATATGTTTAATTGTAATGATGTAGAGTACTTTGGGCTACAGAGAGGAAAGGAAACATCATGTTCTGCTGTGCTCACTAGTAAGTTGTAATTCAGGGCAGGCTCATCTACAAGGCCAGCTGAAGCTGTTGTTTCAGGCAGGAGATTGGTGGGATGCACCCACTTCTGTCTGCCTACTCATCTCCACTGGTTCTCCTCTTCCTTTTGCTCCCTGGATTGGTAAAGGTGGTAGTTCTCTCCTGACTCAATGTACAGTTCAGCAAAAGAGACCAACTGGTGCCATGTGGGAGCGAGCAACTGATGAAACTGATACAATGAATGAGCACACAAGGCTTGGGTGACTCCTTTTCTTTCTTTAAAACTGCCTCTCCCCATTTCCCCCACCTACTCCTGCCACTCCCTGCTTTCAAAACCCATTTGTCCCTACGGCCAGAAACAGTTCCACCTCTCCATTCTCCCATTCCCTCTCAGATATACAAAATCAAGACACATTCTCCATCAAATGGATAGCCTGGAGAACAAGAAAAAGGACATCCATCCTCATATTCTAGACAGGTGTAGCACCATTTGCAATTACTGTAGTTACCCTTCTAACAAACGTTTGCAACCCAATCCCTATCCCCCAACCCCCAAAATAACCATTTCCCTCCACCCCAAACCCCTCTTGACTGAACATAATGTATCCAGCTGCAGGTTGTGCACATGAATGCCTGACTTCTGATTGCCCTATAAGCTTTTTTGGGTGACATGGAAGCAACAGACATCGGAGTTGCAAGCAGCACCTCCAAGTCATGCCTCCGACTCAAGTGTTTGCCCAAGTCTTTGACATGCATGACTTGAGTCCACATGAGTCTGTGAAAAACACAGTTTTCAAGACTTTGATCCAATTGGAACCAACTTGCGTTCCCATCACTGCTATAAAGTTGTCAGATTTTAAATGTTAACCTTACTGCACAGCATAGGCAAAGCATAATGTATTTATCCAGCCAGTGAGATTCTTTTTTTGATAGGAGAGCAATCTTCTCTCCAAGATATTTCCTGAGAAAACAGAGCTAGGAAATACATTTTGGCCTGCACTGAAAACATTTTTTTTTTTGGCAGATGCAAGGGACTGGAAAGTATATCAAGACGAGGTCAGACTAGCACGCTAATCTTTTCAGGATGAAAGTATTTCCTAAAAAAGTCTGGTGGCTAATTGGCATCAGGAGTAATGTGCAAGTTTCATTAAACTGATTAAAATGATTATATGCTATCCTTTTGTCTAATTAAGATCACTCTTTTTCTACCAGTGTTATTATTTGATTCAAGCACTTCTAAGAAATTACACTAATGAGTTTGGATAAAACTGAGCACATCAGGTAGAGCTAGCAGGAGTCAGTGAAGCCCTTTAGACTCTGTGATAAATAGATGTTAATTAATTCAGTTTTCACTGAAATGGGAAGAACTTCTACATGTTTTGATTCCTCTGCGCACATATGCTCAAAACATGCAGGCTGCAGATAACATACCCTACAATCCAGAGTAACTACGGGAGCACGTAAGAGACATTACGTGTACCCATAGTTACTGCACCACCTAGAGAAAACCTATGGGGAATTCATATTGCAATCCAGAGCAAATTGTTCTTATACTGGAGCAAGGACTCCCCGTAGTTACTCTGGATTGCGCCCTTAATCTCTTAATCAGAATTACTATAAAAGAAGATATTGTTGCACCATTTGCTTTATAAAGGAATGCTAAGAACAGGCTGCCTTTACAGTTTCCATCATAGCCCATATGGCCCTACAATCCAGAGTAACTACGGGAGCACGTAAAAGACATTACATGTACCAGTAGTTACTGCACCATCTAATGAAAACCTATGGGAAATTCATACTGCAATCCACAGCAAATTGTTCTTACACCAGAGTAAGGACTCCCCGTAGTTACTCTGGATTGTACCCTAAATTCAATATCTTAGCCTGTTATAATAATATGTGAGTACATGAGCCGCAGAACTATCTTTAGCATATCGTGAAATCTTTTCTCACTCAATAAAAAGAAAAAAGGGAAAGAATCCCGAAACATCTAGCTTTTGAAAGCTAACTGTATGTAGCTTTCAGGAATGTATACTGTTGTTCATAATCCTTTTAGGCATGGTGTTCTTAAACGTGATGAAAAGGAGGTCACTGGGTAATGCAATTAGAACGGATTTAAGTTCTGAATCCAGCACACTTGATCAGTTCCCAATAGACAATGTATTTTCCCCATATTTGAAAAGAGCATTGAAGCTAAATATAGCACATGCTACAGTCCAGACAATAGCTTTGACCTTTTTACAGCTAACTATCCCTTTTGTTTTTCAGATAAACAAGGGTGAGGCTATTAGGAGAGAATATTTATATAGAGATACTTTTGGCAAAGTAAAGTAATGTGGATAAAAATGGATTGTTGCAAGTATAGTGAAGCAACAGAAGGCCCTTGACTTGCTTCCCATCCTGTACAGATGTGTTCAAAACATCTAAGCTACAAATCATTTGGGTTGGCAGACACAATGGGAATAGTTTCCAAACAATGAGATGCTACTGAAATTTCTCTCGATGTTTTCTCTCAGTGTTTTGAAATTCCAAATTACCTGGTTTTCTCTTTGTAACCAGGGTGTAACCAGGGTGTGAAACCAGGGTTTTTCTCAGCGTAGGCCAGGTAAGTTAGGCCAGCCTAAATTTCTTAGGATTGTACCCTAAAACCCTACATTCCAGAGTAGCTACGGGAAGATGTAAGAGGCACTTACTCTGGATTGCTCTGTGCATTTCCCATAGGTGGCACTGTAACTATGTTGTTGGTGTAAAAAGTCTTGTAGTTTCTCTGGATTGTAGCCGTAAACAAAATAAGAACACGGGCAAAATTCCTAAAAGAGTCTTTTTCCTCCCCTGCTTCTTGCTTAGGAATAATGATGGACATGTAGTGATGGAAGAGATGACCCCAACAGTCCCACTACCGCTGATTCATCTCTGCTGAAGCAGTCACTGGCAGGAGGTGTTTGAAAAAAGATTGTGATGATTGAAATCCTGCTTTCTTGGTTTTCCCCCCATCTGTTTACTTTAAGGAAAATCTAGTATACATTTCAGTAGGAAATAGATTTCCCTTGGATATTCTGAAATCGGCAGAATGGCAGAAAGATGAAATGTCCAAGCAGATGCCAAATTTGATAGACACCAAACAATTCTTGTTGTCTGAGTCCAGTCAAGAACAACAGTCCCTGGCCAGCCACCTGGCATATTGCCTGCCAGTTGGGCATCAAAATCCCCTTGACCTGGTCAGAAGAGGCAGTATGCCCAAGTGGTCATAAACCATTCAGTCAGAGGGATGAACTTAAGGACTTTGTCGGAAAGGCCTTAAGTCAGGGGTGTGAACTTGAGAACACACATGAGAGAAAAGCCATGTAAGTACCAGGAGTGTGGAAGGACTTTCAGCCAGAATCATAATCTTATGGACCACCAGAGAATCTACAAAGGGAAAACTATATAAATGCTAGCTGTGCATAAAGAGCTTCAGCAACATTAGCAACCTTCAGTTTACTACTCTGATCGAACGCATTTCCACATTCCTGGCACTTATAGGGTTTCTTCCCTGTGTGGGTTCTCCATCACAGAACCCACACACGGGGAGAAACCCTATAAGTGCCAGGAATGTGAAAAGAGGTTCAGTAAGAGTGGTAAACTTAAGCTCCACCAAAAAAATGCACCCAAGCAAGAAATCTTATGGTATATACATGAAATAGATTCCTGTTTATTTAGGCTGCAATCTTAAAGACGCTTTCCTGGGAGTAAGTCCCACTGAACACAATGGCGCATACTTTGAGTAAACATTGTTATGACTGTGTTCTTAAAGTAATTAAAAGCCCAATGCTATGGGCTGAAAGTGCCACTACTGTGGCAGCTCTGAGCAATGTGTGCTACCAGAGCGGATGAATGTTGCTTAAATCAGGCAGCATGGAGGCAGAGGAATATGTTTCGGAGGTAGGGGTTTTTACAAGAATTTTATAAGAATTGCATGCTTAAAAGTTATGAATGACAGTATGCGTTTCTGAAAGCTGGAACAGGGGGCAGATGAACTTGAGAGGTTCCGCTATATGCTAACCCATGTTCCAAGCTTGCAGCCTAACACAGGGTTATTCAGTTCTGTGGTGGCTAAATAGCTGGCGCAGATCTGAGTAACCACGTTGAGCAAGCCAGGGGAACTACACGAGATAAGGGAATAAATGTTCTGTTGGAGTGCTGGATATACCATTGCCTGGCAGCCTCACAGTAAGTGCATGGGATTGGGCTGCCCTCTAACAAGTTCCTGAGAGACAACCCTATGGAACACAGAGGGTATAGGCTAGCACTGAAAGAAAGCACATTATGGATCAGAATCATTGAAATGCCAATATCACCATTTGATGGATGAACTTTTTTGGTTCATCTATCCTTTAAATTGAAAATGAGCACTTAAAAATCATTTTATAAATTATTTTTGGAAATGGAGTTTTTCTCTGAATGGCGAAACAATGGGAATGCAAATTAACTATATAGTCACCACTTTGCTCCTGCAACTTGTCTCTCTGCTTTGGCACAATAAACTAGTTCAGTAACCTTTGATTCTCTCTGGAATGCCCTTGCAAATAATAAGCACCACACCTGGACCAAATAAATGTGTCAGCTTTTAATTAAATATTGACGGATAAGCTCATATCTTTTATCTGGCCAGCGAAGCAGCTTGGGGATTAAGCATTCAAATGATTTTGGCCCTTTGAGCACAAAAATGGTGTTTAGCTTTGCTTTGTGATGCACTGTTTATTTTATTTGCTGAGAATTGTTAGTTGTTTGTCAGCCACAATGTATATAGAGGTCAGACTTAACAGTGCAAGAATCCAGCTAAGCTGTACAGTGGAAGTTACAACAGAGTAATTGGTCGGGGATCCTATGCTCCCTCAGAAGTATATGTCAAAAGCAAAATTAAAAGCATTAGGAAGGGGGTAAGGCATATAGCAAAAATGATAACTATTCCAACAGAGACCCTGGCAACCACATTACCATCCTCTGATCTCAAAGATCCTTCTCGTGATTTCACATAAACATACAAAGAACAAATCAGCATGCAGGAAAACATGGTTACTCGTTCTTTTTTAATTCTGTTATTAGCACTGTGTGTACATTGAAGGTGCAAAGTGGTCCCTTTGAACAAAGCATGTTTTCATCACCATTCCCCACTACCAATATCCCACTACCTGTACCAACAATTCTATAGATATGGCAACATAGTGATGGAGTTCCATGCTGTGCCTCTTGATACAGGAGCTGTGCTCTCTCCCTAGGGTTATGTATCTAATATGCTTCCATGGTCTACACTACAGATTGTTTTATGTGGCTGGGAAGTGGGGTAAATCATTTGCATTCTCCATTGACTCCATTGGTCACATACAGGGTGACCATATAACCAGAAAAACCCAGATTTGTCCGGATTTTTAGCCTCCTGTCTGGGTGTCTGACATTTTGGCTTCATTTTGAAACTTCGCATTAGTGCACAATACCCCATCATGCCATAAATCGTTGGATTCGTATTGAAGAGCAGAATCCAATGCAAAAATCAGTTTGGAGATATCTCCTTCCTATCAAAAGTCATGGTCAAAAAAACCGAAAAACAAAAACAAAAAAATACACTTTTGGCAGTTTTTTTAAGCAGATAGCAATTTTGGCTTGGGATTAGGAATTTTGGCCCTGGGGTTCAGGAATAATCTGGTCACCCTGTGCACATATGTAGTAATAGCTTTTTTGTGGTGGGTGTTTTTGCCAGTGGGACGTAGCCCTGGGGATGCCAAATCGTAGTTGTGCCTGCATAGAGATTTAGCAGCAATCCTGTCTGCAGCGCATTGATGTAACTCATGGATAGGATTGTACTGTTTGTTATGTAACAAGATTTCATTTGCAGATCTCATTTCTGCTCTACAAACACTTGGGTGGTTCCTTTAGTATTTTAATACACGGGAGAGACTGATTGCTTTAAAGTACTGCCTGTATTGTTGTTGGAGATTAAGGTCACAGTAGTAAGGGAGGAGGAAAGGAGTACATTCTTGAGATACAGCAGTGAGCATCAGTCAGGCCCTGTAGTTGGCAGTCCTGAGGGAGTGCAAAAAAGTCTTTCCATCGATGGATCTTTAATTTGTTGTGACTTCGCTCACTCTAACACAACCTTGTTCCAAAGGCAATAACAAGAGCAGGGAAAGTCAACTGTTCAACCTTACTTGACCTTCTTTGCTGCACAGTGAAATTATACTGGCATTTTTCTAAACCTACTCACAAACCATCAATAGAAATGCCTAGCCTTAGGGTGTGGAATATAAATAATTAATTAAGACACAATCAAGCCAAATGCATTAGGCCTGGAAATAAACTAAACTCTAATTTATCTATCTACCTCTCACAGTATTTATATACAGTACTGCTTTTCAACGAAAAAAGTTCTCAAAGCAGTTTACAAAGAAAATGAAAAAATTAATCACTAATGGATCCCCGTCCCAAAATCTAAAATACAAAAGAACACCAGCAGAAGCCACTATTAACAGACATTGCTGGTTGAAGAGGGACAGGGGTACTCTTCCCCTGCTAAACAGAAGAACACCCACTTGAAAGAGTGCATCTTACCCAGTTAGCAAGGGAAGTTAGTTCATGGTATTGTTAGCTGCTTTAAAACTCGAAACATGATGGCTTGAACCAGTTGGAAAGGTTTGTCTTCTGACCATGTGATGAGCTGAAATACATTCACTCACACACAAGATTTCTTACCTATTGCTAGAGGTCTGTTTGAGAGGGGGCTCACTGGTATTGAGTACTGGCACCTTTGTGGGTGAGTACCCACACCTCTGTGGCCCCCAAGTAGACATGCCTATGACTGCAAATAACATCTTCATGATGAGCACCCCCAGTATTATTTCTAGAAAAACAGTTAGAAGTGATCCCAGGAGGTCATCTAGCCCAACCCACTGCTTGTAGCAGGAAAGACTCTGCAAAGGACCAGACAGACTTTTGCTCTTATACATATAAGCTTCCTCCTGGGCCTGTCTCACTCCTCTCCTGCTCTGGGAAATCCTACAGCAGTGTGCACAGCACAGTCTACTTTTTAAATAGCTGCCAGCATCCCCAGTTTTCTGGGGGTGCCTGTGACAGCTGTGTGGGGTGCCTGTGGGGTGCTCATGCGTTTTGCACCCCACGCTATATTTTCGTCATGCCACTGGTAGTAGCACTCTGCCTCATGCAGGGTGTAACCGACTATAAAAGGGGTTTACAGCTCAAAATTCAAAACTTTGTCAGCTTTTCAATTGAACAAGAAAGCCATCTGTGTCTTAGACAAAGATAAGAAGTAACTTTCCCAGCTAGGCTTCTTGCTTGCTTCAGATCAGAACTTATCAGATCTGATCTGATCTGATCAGAACTTAAGCTTCGGGGGATCATAATCACCATTTTTCTAAACAGAAAGTACAGTGGCGCCTCACATAAAGTATGTTTCACGTAACAAACAAAAATTTATCTAGGATTCTGCTTCATGTAAAGAAAGTGCTTCATGTAAAGAAAACATTTGTTGGCAGTTGGGGCAGACGCGCTGGCCGGCAGCCTGTTTAAAAAGTGTCAGGGCTGCCTAGCGCACCTGCCCATAGTGAAAGCAACACTTCCATGCTGTTCCTCCTGTGGCCGAGTGTCCGCGGGGCAGAGGGAGAGAAGAGCAGTGGAGAAGAGGGAAGCAGCTCAGGGCTAGCCAGAAGGGAGCAGGGGAGAGAGAGGCTCAGGATGGAGAGAAGGAGAAAGTGGGGAGACACTTTGAAGGTGTCTTTGATTGCAGCCTCCTAACCATGTCTACCCAGAAGTAAGCCCCATTGTGTTAAATGGGTCTTACTCCCAGGAAAGTGTCTTTAGGACTGCAGCCTAAGTAGACTTCATAAGATCGTGCACATTGAATGCATGTTTTGAATTCAATCCCAGTGTTCTGTCATCATTTTTACATCCAGTTAATATTTTTATATGAATTTTTTTGGGGGTTGTGGAACCAATCGTCTGAGTTTCCATTATTTCCTATGGAAAAATCCGCTTCACGTAAAGAATGTTTCACGTAAAGAACATGCCTCAGGAACGAATTAAATTTGTTACGTGAGGCGCCACTGTAGTTCTAATCTGTAAGGCTACGATGCTAAGGGCAGTGTGCACTCTTTTCCTTGAGTGGGAAGCCTTGAGTTTCCTGCCATGCATTCAGTAGAGGAGTTCTTAAAAACTTTAACAATAGGTAATATCTTTTTTAAAAAAATCAAAAGCAAGTGATGAAGCTGAATGCAACAGTGTGCAACTGAGGATATGTTCCGTTCCTTGAAACAGGGCTGCCTTATGACCTGAAAAACTGTGACAATCCAAATTTTGAGGGATTGTGTTCACATACTGGCAAACAGGACACAGTGTCCTGTCCTAATTTTGTGTAAGAGAATTATGGCAACCCTACCTTAAAAGTCTGTTGGAGGAATGCTGGCAAAAAAGCAAAGTGTTTGTGTCTAGCAAGAATCTTTTATATATCTGCCATTTGACAGATTGGTTTTCTTACAAAACTACTAGCGTCATTGTATTTCTGTGCTCTGTAAGTGAAATGTGCGTAAGTAGAAAAATACAAATTAAAAATAAGCAGGAAAATATGGATGTTTTGTTTCTTGATCAAAACTGAAAACAGCCCAACAGAAAACCAAAACCTTTGTAAATGATAAACTGAAAACTAAAATCATTCCTGCCCTATCCCTTTCTGCATTAATTAATAGTAAAGGAAGGAAGAAAGCAGAAAAAGAGCCACCCATGAATGTCACTTTCATTAAAGGGAACATGGATGAGAAGATAAAAGGGATCAAATGGAGCACAGAGTATGTTGGAGGGGCTTAATCTCTGCATGGGTGGGGGTGGATCCCTGCGGATGTTATTTGGCACATTGAAGGCAAGCTCTATATTAGAGACTATTTTTTTGTTTTTGTTTTTAATCCTTTAAATGCAGTGTTTTCACAGCTCTACATTGGAAATGTCCGAATGAGGGTGTGAATCAGAAAGGGCTTAATATGATGTCGCCACCAGCTGTGATGCCTAAGAAGAAATGTATCTTTTAAAAAAAAGTGAATTATAAAGTCTAGGGATTATAAAGTCTAGGATTATAAAGTTGCAGAATTCAGAAGGGTAGGGGAGATTGTTTTATGCATGTAGGTAGAGCAGGCGTGTTTGTATGATGATGAGTGGAAATTCAGCAAAGGCCCAAAGAATGAATGAATGAATGATTTGAAAAAGGTCGAACAGTGCAATCCTAAGCATGTCTGTTCAGGTCCTATTGTATTCAATAGTACTTACTCCCAGGAAAATGTGGTTAGGATTGCAGCCTAAGGGCGCAATCCAGGGTAACTACGGGGAGTCCTTGCTCTGACACAAGAACAATTTACTCTGGATTGCAATATGAATTTCCCATAGGTTTTCACTAGGTGGTGTCATAACTTCGTCAACATAAATGTCTCTTACATGCTCCTGTAGTTACTCTGGATTGTAGGGAAAGATTTGCTGTTGTTTTGCCTCATAATTATAACAGAGAATTAACATAGGACAAAAAGGCACCCTTTTCCTTTGAACTCTGGTTCCCAATTTATGGTCTGCAATCTCAAAATTCTGAAAAGTTGTCTGCAAGGTCTCAGAAAATAATAACTGCTTTGATCACTCCAGCATCTCACTGCGCAAGCCACACACTGTAGACAAAACAATCAAACCACAGTTCTTTGCATGTGGATGCTTTCATGCTATTTCCCTTGTCCTAAAACAAGAAAAGGGAAAGGGGGAGTATGACCTTCAATTCTCCTGGATTTGTTTTCATAGTGAGAAACCATGCTTATGTATTCTGCCTCAACCTATTGAATGTGTAAATGAATGAGCTTTTTGGAGATATGGTCTGGAGGAAAGTCAGCCATGGCAAGTCTTCCTAACTTGCCCAAGTCTTCCTATTGCTTGAAGCAGAATGCCCCCATGTAACTTCAATTGTACCGTTATTGCTTTCCATGTGCCTTCCTCTGTCCCTTGACTTGCCAGGAGCATGATCTTGTCTGAAACAGATTCAGCCACGTTCTGAGCCTTCACTGCTTCTGCTTGTATTAAACAGAAGCGACGACCTGGCATGCTGCAGATCACACTCCTGTAACTAAAGGGAAGGAGAGCAGGCTCCAAATTGCCGGTCCCTGAATACTTGGTGCTTAAGCACCACATCAGACTGCATCACTCAGCACATCCAGAGTACATCACTCTTCCTTGGTATCTTCTTCCAGCAGCACTGAAGGGAAAAGGCAAGGGGCTGTTTGTTGTGCTCTGGTCTTCTGCGGGTTTTAAAGTTTAAAGGATCATATTCCTTTTATACTTTAAATCTCAGATGGGGAAGGAGAGATGGGGAAGGAGTGTGGGCAGGAGATTAGTGAGATTAGCAAGAGGGAGGTGGCGGCTGCAGATGGAGTAAAGGGCATCCTGAATCCATTGCTCCTTTCACTGGCCACCCTATTGCAAGCTACATCATGTGACTCCATGGTTGGGCTGGCCATGAGAAGTAAAGCACAACTTCTATGATTGGGAGAGTTATGGGTACTAAAATAGACATATGCGTACTATATAGCAATATGGTTATTATACAGACAGATATTAGCATTCTGCATGGTTCTTTGCATCCCCAGTCTTGGGTATAATACATATGTTCATTTTTGGGTGTAATACATATGTTTTAAGACAGGACTTAAAAGCCATGCAATCCTGTGCGGTCTACTCAGAAGTAAGTCCCTTTGTGTTCACCAGAAATTGTGCATTGGATTGTAGCCTTAATTTGTATGGTTTCTTGTGAGCCCAGGGCATGCTGAGGGCATATGATTCAATGATGGTCCTGGACTAAAGTAATCTGAGGTTTAATCTAATTAAAGACTGCCCATATGGGAGACTTCTCAGGAATGCTGTGTGTCCGCCATCAAGTTCCATCATGGAAGAAAGATGAGATATGAATGGGATAAATAAATAATACCTTTTGCTATAATTATAAAAAGTAATCTGCATTCACGGTAGGAAAACTGGGCTCTTCTGCCCTTAATATCTGTGTGACTTTAATGGACGTAGCTTTTCTAATCACAATGCTGCAGTGACAGGAGAAGCATGACCTGCCAAATACTTCCCTACAAGGACATTGTTATAGACACAGGAGTTCCACTGAAGCCCAGTACACTTTTCCTCTTTGCCCATCTCCATCATCAAATCTCTCTCTCTCTCTCTCTCTCTCTCTGGGGGAAAGGAACTCAACTGCTGATTGTCATTCAGTTTGATAGCCCTGTTTGATTTGCCATGAGTCACAGATAATTCCTGCTACAAAGGATGCAAAGTCGTTCAGTGTGATTAAAAGAAGAGACCACTTAATCAAGATGAATCCTTCATTTAGATTAGGAAAGCACATTGGGATCAGTGGAGGGATCCCATGTCTTGCCAGTGCCCTGTGTTTACACTGCATGATGTGTCTTTGCCATTAGCTGACTATCATGCCCCTTGCCAGAAGTCACAATTCTTGCTGATGATCCTAATGCTGGCTGACATAGATTATTAGTTTTTCTAACATAACATTGAATCTGCCATTTCCATTTTAGGCAAATATTTTTTGTTCACTTTTAGAGTAGTGCCAAAGATACTTGATTTTGGAGAATGTTTCTTGTTCTTGAAGTGTCCTCCTTAAAAATCAGTATAGCTGCATCTTTATCAAAACATACTTGTACTCACCACAGTACTTTACTCACTTGTACTCAGGACTTTATTGTAGGTTCACACCCTGTCTACTTTAGGCAAAGCTGGAACTGAAGGTCTGGCTGCAATCCTACCCACACTTTCCTGGGAGCAAGTACTGATGAACACAGTGGGACTTACTTCTTTGTAGACATGCTTAGGCTTGCATTGTCTGTCTATTTGTAGACTATTTGTAGACTATTTGTTTCCAGGGTGTTAAGGGTAAAAGTACACAATATTGGGATACTGCCCCAAATGGCAAAACCCTATTGAATTCTTTCTTTCCATTGGAACACTTGCCCTGTTTTCTGATGTTCTCATGGACTCTGGCAACAGAAACCAATTATGTGAGGAAGAGATTAGGAGATCCACAATTTGGCGAGGTGCCCCATCTGTTAGGTGAAGTGATGCAGGTTGTGTCAGTGCTTGACTGAGGCTGGTAAGAGGGCAGGAGATTCAGGGTTTCCAACCCCCAAGTCTACTACCACCTTCTTCAGACCCACTGTAGACATGAGCTAAATAGCAAGTGCAAATCTGCCTTCTTTCCAAGATTGTCACATGGTGACTTCAAGTTTCTTCAAGTGTGGGACTTCTCTTTTTAATAAAACCAAAAGGTCTGTACCTCCACATTTGAAGAAATCATTCAAGAAGCACAGTAACAGACTATCAGCCCAATCCAGAGCAACTAATCTGTCCACATAAGAGCCCTTAGGTTGCCCTATCTAACACTAGGTTGGAGCAACTGCAAGATGCTCCAGCCCAGTTACTCTGGAAGAGGCTTAGGGCAGAGCAAGGCAAGATAGGGTGCCCTAAGAGAGGTGGACCTGCTCTGCCCTAACTGGGGCAGCCTAAGCAGCTCAGGAGAGGCAAGTTGAGGGCATGTTTAGCATTGCCTAGGGCAGAGCAGTTACTCTGTATCCAGAGCCTGTTTCCAAGGCAGAAATGCCCTCTTCCAGCCCTCAGAGTTATACCACCTCAGGAGCAGGTATAGTAATGACTAGACCCATAGGGGTCCATGATAAGGCCTGAGTAACAATGGGAGTGTTGACCAAAAATCTGAGTTCTTGGCCATCCTAGGTGCAACCCCTGCCTCTCAACCTCAGGATATGGAACAAACTATGGCTGCCCACAAACCTCAGGATACAGCAGGCCACTCCAAGAAGCCCCTTGTATTCACTGTAGAATGTACTGGCATCTCCTCAGGGACTCCTTATAAGGCAGGCAACCAGTGGCATCACCAGACTGGTGCGGCTGGTATGGGCTGCATTGGGTGATGCACTCCGTATGGGGTGATGTGCCGGAGGAGTTTGACTGTCCTTTGGCAGGCCCCGGGCGTCAGCACACCCATTCAGGCCTGCTCCAAGGCGGAGCAGCAGCCAGAAGCTGCCACTTGTCTGAGGAGCTGGCCTGAACGGCCATCTGAGGTGCACTGCGCAGAAACACACTGAGCATGCCGAACAGCTTCAGAGGAGACTTCCTTAGAGCAGAGAAAGTCCGCGCCTCTGCACAGCCATTCGGCCTCACTCAGGAGGCGGAGCGGCAGCCGAATGGCTTCAGAAAGAGTACTGCACAGGCACCGACTCTGACGCCTGCACAGTCTCCCCCGAAGCCAAAAGGCTTCAGAAAAGTACTGCACAGGTGTCAGAGATGGTGCCTGCGCAGTACTCTTTCTGAAGCCAGTTGTCTTCAGAAACAACTGCGCAGGCGCCAACTTTGGTGACTGCGCAGTCCAAGTGGGGGGGCGCGCATCCCAGGGATGATGCACAGACTTCCGCACCAGGTGATGTGCAGAGTCATGTCACCACTGTAGGCACCACAGCTGTTCCTTGTTCAGTGTGATCTGAGGGGTGTCTCCTCAGGAGCAAGTCTTCCCCTTGTGTCAATTACTTAGCATGCTCTGGAGCAGTTAGGGCAGCCCAGGCTTCCTGACTCTCTGGATTCAGCATAACTTTCTGCTCTGGATACAGAATAGTTAGGAGAGTGCAGTTAGGTCAGAGCAGGCTGAATTTGCTCTGGACTGTGTCCTTTGTATGTATGTATGTATGTATGTATGTATGTATGTAAGCCTACAATCCAGAGTAACTACGGGAGCACGTAATAGACATTATGTGCACCCGTAGTTACTGCACCACCTAGTGAAAACCTATGAGAAATTCATATTGCAATCCAGAGCAAATTGTTCTTACACCGGAGCAAGGACTCCCCATAGTTACTCTGGATTGCACCCTGTGTGTGTGTGTGTGTGTGTGTGTGTGTGTATGTATGTATGTATGTATGTATGTATGTATGTATGTATGTATGTATGTATTTATTGCTTGCAGCGATAGACTCAAGACAGCATGAGAAGGCATTCTGGGTCATGCCATTAAAAAAGACTCGGCTGAATCTGTTTCAGACAAGATCATGCACCTGGCAAGTAAAGGGATAGATGGAGGCACACAGAGAGCAATAATGGGACAACTGAAGCTACATGGGGGCATGTGCTGATGTTATGGGACACAGCTAAGGTCCAGAACTAATAGTTTAGGAAATTAGTTGCATGGAAGTTAAGTGCTTTTTCCACTTGAAATAAAATGTTCATAGAATTGAGTTTTTCACCCATAGGGAATTTCAGTCAGGTCTTGCCGAAGTCTGTGTCAATCATCTTGATGAGGCATTCAGATCTATTTCTGAACAAATATGCATAGCATATCGCCGTGGGAATTCCATGTGAAATATTCCTTGGACAATCTGCGAAAGTCTATAGTCATGATATGGGACTCTGATGCATGCTTAAATACATTATGGCTGAAATTATCTGCATGGATTTGAGCTCAGAGAATCAGAAAACCAACATGGACACATCAAAATAATGTAAAAAAACCATGTCAGAAATGGAATGCCCCGACTCCTAAGTATTCCTAATGGAAAAGAGGTGGAACAGGCGGATTCTGACATCTTTTCTGGCAAGATCTTCATGTCACTCAACATGGCGTTCTTCTTTCATTCCCCTTTTCTATCTCTTGTTTCTTTCCCTATGGTCTGTGAACTCCCTATTTGAACTGCATTGTAATCCTAATAGGGGTTAGTACAGGTCCAAGTAGACTCACTGGGCATGACAAGGGAACAAATGTTATTTTGTCCAAATGTTGTTTTGCCCAAAGTAGGTCTCCAGAGGTCCAAACATCCCCATGGGACATTCTGTTGGCAATTCTGCATCACCATGTAGATAGTTATGTTTGATTTGTCTGTTAATAACCATGAAAACATGCTGCTTATATGGTTGGCTTGATCTATGTGTTCTACTCAATAGTCTTTGACACACTCTGGGTGGAGTCACATCATGTTCTCAGTGATGAAAACACTCATCAGCGACAGCATTTACTGGAAAAGGGATTTTTTTTACATTATTAAAAATGTGGAATCACAACAACTTGGAAGTGTTGGTGATCCCAGGCAATGTTCGTAACCCACTGGAAATTGGGTAATGACCCACTTGTGGATCACAACCCATAGTTTGAGAAACACTGTATTTTTCCAGGCTGGTGACTGTGTGAATACAAAGGAATTGGATTAATCTAAGTTTAACCCAGGCATTCTGTTTGCTAGTGGAGTGAACCGGAGTCTTGGGCCTTGAGTTCTTGGGAGTTTGGGGATCTCAGAGCTTGCTGGCAAGTTAGTTTGTGGATCCTAACCGTGGACAATCTTAACCATGTCTACTCAAAAGTAAGCCATGTTATGTTCAATGGGTCTTACTTCCGGGAAAGTGTCTTTAGGACTGTAGCCTTCGAGCACAATCCTAACCATGTCTACTCAAAAGTAAAACTCATTGTTTTCAATGGATCTTACTCCCAGGAAAGTGTCTTTAGGATTGCAGCCTTCATCTTTCATTTGGCTGAAGCGCTGAATATTAAAAAGGGTGGTAGCACCTACTGAAGGATAGAGAGCTTGCACAAACTCCCAATTTGGTGTGTTTGCCCAGTCAGGTGAACATGTACAGAACATGTGTACTGAACAGCTGGTTTCTTGCCTACTCTGTTTAAGAGTATTATGATTTTTGAGATAATAGCACACAAAAGAACTAATTGGGAAAATGCATTTCTGATTCACTGGAAGGGATTGGTCATGAATCGGACTGATCCGAGAGACGTTGGAATTGGGCGATAATGTCAGTTTCTTACTGAACAAAATGGCAGTTTCCTTGATGATAAAAGAACATACCAGATATCTTTCTTCATTTTTGTTAATTGACAGTACTACTAAGCAGCTCAGAAAAAAACAAAGGGACATTTATTGGGGCTAGAGAGAACAAATGCAATCTGGGAGGGCTTCTGCTATGATTCTGGGACAAAACCCTTTTAATCTGCAACTCTTCTCACTTGGCACACAAAACATCCCTTGGCTATGTTTAAAAATCATTGGAAGAAAAATATCTCATGCTGAGCTATTTTTGGAAGTTTCATGGAAAAGGATGACTATCTACTTTCCCACTGAAAGGAACGTGTTGACTCAGAAGACAAATTGGTCTCATTTTCGTATTTTTAAAAAAGAAAGAAAGAAATCATTAGGCTTGTATCTGGGGACATAGTCTGTGCCAGAAAGTCAAAGTTCTTCCAAAGGGAAAATGGATTTTGTGTTTGGAATAAATGATGTAATGTATAAACAAAGGCATATATGTTAAATTAATTTGTGTTTGAAACATTTGGGGTGGAACGATTAAGGAAGATTGAAGGCTGCAATCCTAAACATACATACTAGGAAATGAGATCAATTGAATCAATGGAACTTACATCTGAGTGGACATGTGCAGGATTGTGCCATAGGTTTTTGTTTTGGATAGCTTTGGATAGAATTGTGAATGAAAATGAGGAATGATTGCAGTACATCAATAGAGTTATGGGAATGGGAGTTCGGGGTCACAAAGTTGGAAGGGTCAACATCCCAAGATTGATTTGGTTGCAAATTCATAATATACATCAGAACCTATAATTTAAAAAAACCTTCATACAAATGGAGGTGAAAAGCTTCAATATTATTTGCTTAGGGTTTGGTCAATTTTTTAGAAGCAAGGATTTGTGGGGAGAAAAAAATAGCTCTGTTCCTGTATATTCTCTATTGCACTATCCATCAGAATTTGGCTCATGACCCGCATACTGTAGTGGGCCCTGACCCACAATTTGAGAATATAACATCACTGTTATATAACATCACATAATATAACATCACTGTTATTACAGAAGCTTATGCATATTGGTTACTGTATTTGATAACCAAGCATACTTGCAGTGTTCAGTATAGCTTTTTCCTGTAACTGCTTTAATGAGATGTTTTCTAAATGTACACAGGGCTTCCTTAAGGTGAGAGTAAATTATTCTTAGCTCTGTGGGCTACCTCCTGCCAGCAACATTGCTGTCACCAGAGAATGTAGCCACAGCTTGGCTCCCTATGGCTGGGCTGGACTGCTTTTGACTTTGTGGCATGACAGTACCTGGCTCAGGCCTTGCGCTTCAACTTTGGGGCAGGTAAATTGATGGGCAACTTGTTACTGCACGACTGACGATCATAGTCAGCTAACGAGTGTACTCAGCCTAATGGATAATACACCCCTGGATGTTATTACGGAAGACATGTACAGATGACTTCCATTGAAAGTCATTAAATAGAAGAACAGGCTGTACAGAACTTGGAATCAGCCAGGGGATCAGTTACAGAAGTCCCTTCATTTTCTGAAAAAGGCAAGGAGCAGACATGACTGAATAGGTACGGGATGTTTCTTCCTCCACCATTTTCCCCCAATTATAATTTAAACAAATATGACTATAAAATGTAATTAATATGCTCCACTACTGCGATATATGAGAAAAGTTAATGATTAGCAGCCCAATCCAGAGCAACTAATCTGTCCACATAAGAGCCCTTAGGTTGCACTATCTAACACTAGGTTGGGGCAACTGCAAGATGCTCCAGCCCAGTTACTCTGAAGGAGGCTTAGGGCAGAGCAAGGCAAGATAGGGTGCCCTAAGAGAGGTGGACCTGCTCTGCCCTAACTGGGGCAGCCTAAGCAGCTCAGGAGAGGCAAGTTGAGGGCATGTTTAGCATTGCCTAGGGCAGAGCACTTACTCTGTATCCAAAGCCTGTTTCCAAGGCAGAAATGCCCTCTTCCAGCCCTCAGAATTATACCACCTCAGGAGCAGGTATAGTAATGAGTAGACCCATAGGGGTCCATGAGAAGGCCCGAGTAAGAATGGCAGTGCTGACCAAAAATCTGAGTTCTTGGCCATCCTAGGTGCAACCCCTGCCTCTCAACCTCAGGATATGGAACAAACTACGGCTGCCCACAAACCTCAGGATACAGCAGGCCACTCCAAGAAGCCCCTTGTATTTACTGTAGAATGTACTGGCATCTCATCAGGGACTTCTTATAAGGCAGGCACCCAGTGGCGTCACCAGACTGGTGCGGCTGGTGTGGGCTGCATTGGGGATGCGCTCCATATGGGGTGATGTGCCAGAGGAGTTTGACTGTCCTTTGGCAGGCCCCGGGCGTCAGCACCCCCATTCAGGCTTGCTCCAAGGCGGAGAATCAGCCAGAAGCTGCCACTTGTCTGAGGAGCTGGCCTGAACGGCCATCTGAGATGCACTGCGCAGAAACACACTGAGCATGCCGAACAGCTTCAGAGGAGACTTCCTTAGAGCAGAGAAAGTCTGCGCCTCTGCACAGCCATTCGGCCTCACTCAGGAGGCGGAGCGGCAGCCGAATGGCTTCAGAAAGAGTACTGCACAGGCACCAACTCTGACGCCTGCACAGTCTCCCCCGAAGCCAAAAGGCTTCAGAAAAGTACTGCGCAGGTGTCAGAGATGGTGCCTGCGCAGTACTCTTTCTGAAGCCAGTTGGCTTCAGAAACAACTGCGCAGGCGCCAACTTTGGTGACTGCGCAGTCCAGGTAGGGGAGGCGCGCATCCCAGGGATGACGCACAGACTTCCGCACCAGGTGATGTGCAGAGTCATGTCACCACTGTAGGCACCACAGCTGTTCCTTGTTCAGTGTGATCTGAGGGGTGTCTCCTCAGGAGCAAGTCTTCCCCTTGTGTCAATTACTTAGCATGCTCTGGAGCAGTTAGGGCAGCCCAGGCTTCCTGACTCTCTGGATTCAGCATAACTTTCTGCTCTGGATACAGAATAGTTAGGAGAGTGCAGTTAGGTCAGAGCAGGCTGAATTTGCTCTGGATTGCAGCCTTAGGGTGCAATCCAGAGTAACTACGGGGAGTCCTTGCTCCGGTGTAAGAACAATTTGCTCTGGATTGCAATATGAATTTCCCATAGGTTTTCACTAGGTGATGCAGTAACTACGGGTACACGTAATGTCTCTTACGTGCTCCCGTAGTAATTGTTCTGTACCTGGACATATCATGTCTCTTACGTGCTCCCATAGTTACTTTGGATTGTAGGGTTAGTTTCCTTTGCTGAAAGATAAATTAGCATGATTGAATTGGGAAACCTGAAAAGCATAATCTGCATTCTTTATTCAGGTAATTATTTAAACTGGAGAAAGACTTGATGGAGAGAAAGGAATTTTAATACAGTACATTGTAAAATAATCATAGGTTCAAAAAACATGCAAATCTGAGTGAGTCTAGATGTGCTTGTATCTTAATATTGCAATGGTTTTCCTTTAAAGGCAAAAAATATATTATAATACAATCTGCTAGGCTGTAACAAAATATTGGCAAAATAGAGAAAATTCTTTTTCTGACCTCATTATATTTTCTTAAAAAGTTGTGGTCGTGTTGAGCTTTTGATCAAAATAAACTTTCCAAAATGTTCATGACATCAAAAGGTTTATGAAACAGGTTTATATTTAGATCAGTAATTGCATCTTTATCTGAATAACTCAAAAACCACAGTCTCCAGTTGCTCTATCAACAGGGGTAAAAACCCTAAAGTAAAATAAACTAAAGGGTCCAGAATATTTTACAAGCTGTTTTAAGGGCTGTTCATAAATTGTTCTGTACCTGGACATATCTGTGTACCCAAGTACAATCATTGTTATTTTGTACCTGGCTACAGTTATTCATGTTCCACTTGGAATAGGTACAATTTGTACAAGGATTGTAAAAATGAATCTAGGTACAGACACTTAAAGAGAAATGTATACCCTGGTACAGATGTTCTGTACCTGGTTTAACATGTGAACCAACTTACTGTTGGTCCTCCTCATTTTGACATTTTGCTTTTTAATCTGAATAGCTTCCCTTCATCAGGCTAAGGTGGAAAGTTTGTACAACTTCTTTGCCAAATATCCATAGCTTCCCAATGTTGTTTCCAGTACTGATGGGGAGGTTTTGTTACTAAAGACATTAATTTTTTTATATTTGTGTGTTAATGTGGTGAGGCATCACAGTCCAGTATGCAGGGTTAGAGAGCAGGCACATCAGCTATTGTGCACCTCCAGGTAATTTGTGGAGTAAGGCTGCAACCCTAAAGGCACTTTCCTGGGAGTAAGATCCATTGAACACAATGGTGCTTATTTTTTAGTAGACATGGTTAGGATTGTGTCCTAAGTCCCTGTACCCTGTGATCGACACAGATCGACACAGATTCTTAACACAGACAGAACTGAAAAGTCCCCGAAAGAGTAGTTGCTGCCGCCAAGAAAGAAAAGTCAAGAAAGGGAAATACTTCCATCTAGGAAAAAGTTTACTAGTGTTTCTTTAGCACCTAAGCTGGTTGCTAAAAAAAACTTAATTAATTAATTAATTTTCCAAATCCACACGGCACACCTGTGGAGCACTTGTGGCACACTGGTTGAAAACCACTGATTTAACCGCTAGGCCACTTCAGTTCCTACACCTATATTGACAACATACTTCTCTATATTTAGAGCAACATTTGCACTCTTTGCATTATTTCATGTTCTCCAAGGGGAAAGGAAGGGTTGCTTGCGTAGAAGTGATCTGAAAGCTTTTGATTGCCTGCTTACTGGTGGTTTTCCACATTACAATGGTAAGTGAGATTATTTTTAAACAGCTGAGTAAAACGCCATTTTTTTAAATTGATTTCATTTAATATCTCACAGCTGCTACCTGTGATCCTTTTTCTTCTTGTAATGTCCTTCCCCAAACTCTCATCTCCCTGCTTACAGATGGGATGGGGAAGCAGGGGAGTGGTTAAAGAGAACTTCAATCCACATACCCTGATGGCAGCCCCATTTTTCCCACTGCTGGCTTTTTATAGGGGGTGGGCCAGCTTGATTAAAGTCTTCTATAGCATTGCCATATGTCCCGGAAAACTGGGACAGTCCCAGTGTTCAGGGATAGCATCCACATACTGGCAAGCTTGACAGTGGATCCTGTTCCAGTTTTGTGGAAGAGAATTATGGCAACCCTAGTCTTTTAGAGTAATGAATGAGTAAGTTGGAAAATCATAAACTGACTCTTTTTTGAACCAAGTTGTAGGGTAGTGATAACTTTAGACTAGACTTGAGTCAAGTCAAGACATTCCCCCATCCCTGGTAATTTCATTGTAATTTTACAATTAGAAAGCCAAGAAAATAACGTGATCAGGAAGGCCTATCTGTGCCATTTCAAAAATACAATTGCTTTCATTAGTGGACCTGATTAGACCAATGAAATATTGCTTCAGGCTAACTATAGCGCAATTCCCATTTACTTTCATTTGAATTTTAAAAATATAGCTAGTCTAAAACAGATCTAATTTTCTCCTTGCCTCCACTGCCAAATAATGCATTAAATAATGACTTGCCTAATGTTTTAAAGATTTTAGAGCTGCATATTTGAGGAAAATATAACCTGATTTTTCTCAGACGTGCCTTTGGCTTTATGTGAATGCAAATATTGTGTGTGCATTTTTCTTTCTTTCAGCATTTGCCTGACTTGATGGTTTGACAATGCATTCAGATAAAATTAAATGCATTTTCTTACATATTTAAATGCCTCATTGTTAGGTCGGTGGAAGGTTATTATTTTCCTGATAAAAAACTTCAGAAACCTCTTTTAAAAGTAAAAATCATTTGCACTTTTTATTTAAAAAATACTCAGGCATGAAAAAGAATAATTATAGCAGTTATACAGCTTTCTGTGAACTAAATCCATTTTCCAAACAGGCATTTCCAAGTCTAGACAACTGACCCACCTTCCCCTGGGACATGAATTACAAAGATAAAGCATGAAAATGCACAATTATTTTTCAGGTACTCAAACTGGTGGATTGTGACCCATCACAGGAACTAAAAAAGTGCCATTTCCTAAGAGGAACCCAGGAAAGGGTGCTTTAGTGGTGCTGCAGTGATCATTGTGCTGCAGGACCCTGAGGCTTGTTCCCACTACCTGGAGGAAGGGGTCAGCAAGACCATCTGGGACCATCTGGGAGGGCCGAGCTCCCTCTGCAGGTCTCCCCCAAGCTTTTTATTGTTCCAATTTTATTGAAGCCGCTCTGAGCTGCAGATCAGAATGATAAATCACTTGGAAAGCCCTACACAACGGAAATGTGAGCCTTCCAGACCTTCTATGAGACTTTTCTATTATCCATACGCACCCCAGGTAGGGAGGCAAGCCCACAATGAGTGCCCACAATGGCATGATTGCTGTGGTGCCACTGAGGACACATTCTCCCTCCTAGTCCCGAAAGGGCCTTTGTGCCTCCAGAATGAGAATTCCAGTGGCATAAACCCCTTTACTGATGTCAGAAATGTCACTGTACCAATGTGCACAGCCTGGCCACTGGGGCCATGCAAACATGGACAGAAGTTAGCAGACACCAGCCAGAACAGGTAAACTCATGTAGGGGTTTTGAGGGGCAAATGGGGTGGACAGAACTGAGAGGAAATGGGGTAGCACATGGATCAGTCCCTGTCAGATGGTTGATTTTGGTGGTAATCCTGGAGATCCTAAAGCAAATCCTTCTGCTGGGCTCCCTATGGCAGCACCCACTGGTCCCCCACCCAGTAATAAGGGTTCAGAGATGGATGTGACCTCTCAACCCATACCCAACTTTGCTCGCCCCCAAGGCTGTCTGAGACAATGGGGATGGCAACAGAGAGATGAGTGGAAAAACCAAAACCAAAACAGAAAGAGGATCTATGGGAAAGACAAGGACAAGACGGTGCATTTCAGAAAACCCAGTTGTTTATATTTCAATTTCATTCAGATTGGTGATGAAGATCTTTCTTTCTTTCGTTCGTTCTTTCAAATGGGCTCTTTCTTCATTGGTTTAAAAGCATGTGCCGTGGTGCATAACAAGAATGATTCAGAGTCAATGCCCCAGTGAACTGTTACCTGTTAAGTCACCAAAGGACTGATGTCACTAAGTCCTAAAATGAACATTAAAAAATATGTCGTGCTAGCTTTTCACACCTTAATGAATAACATACTGTGAGAAGTCATGTTGAAAATTTATTTTTATTTAAACCATTGTAAAATTTTCTCATAAAAAATGCAGTAATATTGATATAAACATAATATTAATTTTTGGTGAAAAACAGTATAGAAATATCATTGATGATGATAAGCAGCAACCACACTTTACAGAAATACATTTTAAAACGTGATAGTATTGAGATCCAAGTCAACTTGCCACAGGATGTGAGAGCATCTAGCCTAGAAGTCTTTAAGAAGAGATTGGACACATGATCTAAAATACAAACATATAGAACCATGTGAGAACTATGAACTGTTTGATACACGCACATATGCTCAAGTAAAATGCATTCATTCATATCGTTATGTCTCTACTGTATTCATTTATATAAATCTATTCAAATTTGAGATGTAAATTAATTCTTTTTTCCCAGCCCCCGACACATTGAAAGAGAGATACTGGGCACAATCCAGAGTAACTACGGGGAGTCCTTGCTCCAATGTAAGAACAATTTGCTCTGGATTGCAATATTATTTTTTATTTTTAAAAATTTGTATCCCGCCTTTCTCAGGCTGTCTAGCCCAACTCAAGGCGATATGAATTTCCCATAGGTTTTAAATAGGTGGTGCATTAACTACGGGTACACACAATGTCTCTTACGTGCTCCCATAGTTACTCTGGATTGTAGGGGATGTATCCCTCCTGCCAAAATGTTTGCTTAACCATGACTTAGACCAGTGGCACTCAAACTGCAAATCAAGGGCCCATTGAGGTTCCATGACCCAATTTGGGGTGGTTTGTGGAACTGATGGCAGATTAGACTAGGCTTAAACAAGCTGCTACTGGGTGTGGATGTTCTGCTGCTATAATCAGAATTATAGCTATACACCTTGGCATTTTAAAATCAGGCAGCAGCTTCAAGGGATTCTAAAAAGTTTGAGAACTTTTGGGTTAGACATTCACAGGTGAATTTCTCAACTTGTCTCCTAATGAGCGTGATGGTTCTTCTCATCTCAGGTTCTTTTAGAACATTTTCAAGACAGCACCTGAGTACTCTGCTGTAATGGCACCATCAGTCTTGCACAGGCGAAGTTCCAGAGTTCTGGCTCTCCATATCTCTCCTGGATGTGACAAAAACATATCAATCATTCATTTCATTTCATTCATTCATTAAACCTTTATTGGCAAAAAACAAACAAACAAACTGCAATAGAAAGCAACAAGAGGCAGCAAGGTTTTACACATCGCTTAGGATTCAGGTTGGTAAGGCATGCGGAGGCACTTTCACCTATCAGTCTAAGGCAGAGATTTTTAACCAGTGTGCCATGGCACATGGTATGCCGCCAATAGTCAGGTTTGCTGTGGAAATTTGGGGATTGATATTCATTAATAGGAAAATTGGGGGATTTGAACAGTCTGGTGTGCCCTGTCAATGGTAAAAACAATTGATGGTGTGGCTTGACAATTTCAGTGCCTTGTTAAGTGTGCCGTGAGATGAAAAAGGTTGAAAATCACTGGCCTAAGGAAACACCTGACCTTAATTTAACTTTCAAGTTTTTCTACTGCAAGACCAAATATCGCTTCCTTCTCTGAGATTACCACTTAAAACACACATCTTACAGGAAATGAAAGGGCTATTATTAGCTTTCTTCCAGCATGACATAAAATCCAGAGGGGAAGAGTATGTGTCACTTTGGTTTCTGTGTATTCTCAAGAGTTAATGCATTGGATGCACTCACAGACCATAACCTGCCTCATCTCAGAACGCATCACAAGCTTGTAATTTTCCTTTCAGTATCACATTTGGGCTCAGGTTCTGCGTGCCCTGCTGTGTCAAGGCCAATATGTCAACTGAGTCTAATGAATTCTCGGCGTGTTTCCCTTAAAAGCACAATGGCCCTGCAATTTAAAACATAGGTCTTGTATCTGAATCATTGGGGGAAGGGGGATAGATGAATAAAATACATGACATGAAATGATAAATGTTGCCTGGCATGAGATGTTAGAGGTTAGCTGACAGTTTGTCAGAAAACTTAGGTAATGCAATATTACCTAAGGGCAAAATCCAGAGTAACTACGGGGAGTCCTTGCTCCGATGTAAGAACAACTTACTCTGGATTCCAATATGAATTTCCCATAGGTTTTCACTCAATGGTGCAGTAACGACAGGTGCACGTAAAGTCTCTTACATGCTCCTGTAGTTACTCTGGATTTGGGGGTAAGTTAATCTGTTTAAAGTTAGTTGCAGAGAAGGTAAACAGCAGGTGAAATGCCCCATGTCTTCTTTTTCAGTTGCAATGGCTAACTGTTAGTCTTTGGATTTAATTTTCAAAAAAGTGTTTTCAATAACCTTTTTTCCCTAAGATGATGTTATTTGATTTGGGTATTGGAACCATAAGAAACTATGGAGGACTCAAACTCCATTGGAAGTGATATCACTGTGATGCCAAAGCTCTTCTGTGTCTACTTGGAAGTAAGTCCCATTGTGTTCATACTCCTATGAAAGTATGGCTTGTAGGCTCAGTGAACTATTCTAAGATGGCAGAAAGTGCCAGATTCCAACATGGTGGTACCCAGCTTTTCATGACCCTCCTGAAATGAAGTTGTGACTTTCCCTGCACCCACTTTGAGAACCACTGTTTTAGTGCATAGACATGTATAAGCTAGCTCTCCAATACAGGCGTCCCCCATTCTCTGACAGTTCATTTTCTGATGGTTCCACTCTTTCAACACCTTTCAATTATACCCAGAACTCATTCTTTCCATTCTTTCAACCTGTCTCTGCTCATCTAACAACTAAAATTGTCTTCCCTGATGTTGACTTGCATGTGACATGGGGATAAAACCATTCTTGGAATTTCCTTATGACTTTCTTCAGTAAATAACCATCAATACATACGGTATTCACTGCCCACATATGCCTTTGTTCATTTTACTGTAATTGGTTATGTTTTTGGCTATTTGTCAACAAATATGTATTATTTAGGCTTTCACAATTGATATTTATACCATTTTTGGTGGCCATTTTGCATTTGCAAGCTGAAAACAACTGGGTTCCACTTTTCAACAGTTTTCCCCTTTTGGTGCTCTGGTCCCTTGCCTGTCCAATAAGTGGGGGATGCCTGAATATTTTTTTATTGGAATATTTTTATTCTCACATTTCCATGTTTATGCATTTGCTTTAAGTCTTTTGCATCCACTACAAGAGTCTGAGCTTTTTAAAGTATGTACAATCAGTTTCAAAATTTAAAAAGAGGCCAAGAGGAGCAAATTACTGAAAATATTTAAAGTGGATTTTCTCTGTTTCTGTCTTAGTGAGATGAAACTATGTGGGCATGGCTGTGGCCTAGAGAAGCATCATTTTATATTCTTCCATCATGTTCACACTGTAAAATTCAAACTATATTACTGCTGTTCAACGACATCAGTCCTAGCTTGTTCATGCTGCGGCAGCCCTCATATGTCCTTCTTCGAAAGCAGAGCAAGAGTTTTGCTATAACATCTCTGGTTGTTGAGAGGCCAAAGGCAAAACACTGTCACACTGCTTTATGATGATTCCTTCCTTTGCCAGCGCATGGGAGCTGAACACCCATCCATCTCATCGAAGCCTGTTCTCACCCGCTCATAACAAACAAATGATCTGAAAGCATTCTGTGTTTTCCTCTTCCCCCAAAATTCATTATAATCCAGCACAGTTTCCAGAGCTGGAGAGAGATGATGTTTTGTCTTGGCATTCAATCATTTTTATGCCCGAGCTTCAGACTCAGCAAGAAATGGCAAGTAGTGAAGTTTATGCCCACTAAAAATAAACTTGTAAAGTGGCTGGATTCTTCCATATGAAAATGTAAATAACTGTCAGCTCTTCTGGAAAAAGTTTAGCTCTGCTTGTGACTTACCCAGGAGAATTGGATGAGGGCTTCCCTTCCCCCTTTTCTGCTAAAAGATTTGTTTCCATAGTTAGGACAGATCATTTACACTTCTGGGAAACGAAATCTCTGTTTGTTTCCAGTTTTAAAACATTCTGATTAGTACTGTGGTGTGAAGAGGATTTTAAGCCAGCGGGTGTTCAGCGGGTGTTCAACACTCTCAAGGGTTGAGGCTGGATGTCTAATGGCAACACTCATATTGCGTGCATAAAGGAAATAATTTGGTATAGGCTTCATGAATCCACTTGCATGTCTGCAGTTTGACTCCTTTAAAGTCAAATCAGTAGGAATCAAGATGCTACCTGCTGATTCTCCTTCTACCTCTTCATGCATGAAAGATATGAGAGAGCTTACATACAGGCCATAGCTGCAAGGGCTCCACTTATCTGCAATCACTACTCCACACTTATCTGCAATCACTACTCCACAGTTGTATGTGAACAACAGAAGTCCATTTTTACAATACAAGTATTCCACTTTCTGATGGTTTGTTTTCTGATGATCCACTCGTTCAACACCTTTCAATTATATCTAGAACTCATTCATTCAATGTATTGTCTGCTTTCTCTGCTATTCTAAAGGCCAAAATTGCCCTCCCCCCTGTTGTAGTTCTTGAAGGAGTTAATGAAGAATCCATTTGCAAAAATCCTTGTGTGGCAGCAGGAATTTGCAAGACTAAAGCGGGCAATTGCAATCTGTAGCTTAAAAAATTTATTTATAAAAGCAACATTTATAAACTGAAAAAGATTTGGTTCTGCTTTTCAATGGTTTTCGATTTTGGACATTGCTCTGATCCTTAACCCATCCAGTAAATGGGGGGTGCCTGTGTCTTTCTCAATCTTTCCAGAGGCATTCCGAGATCCTTCTAAAGCATCTGGAAGATCTTAGAAAGGTAGGTCTAGTTTTCTGGTCACAAGCCCAAATCAGTTGTTTCTGAATGAGCTGAGGGGGGTGGGCAGGGCAAAGTGGTTTGGCCATCAATAGTTATAAGTGGATTTTGGCTGAAATGTCTGGATTTGGGCTAAGAAAAGTTTTGGCAGTTATAAAGTCCTTGTCCTAACTGCACAAAACATCCTGAGAAATGTTGACAGTAGTGTGTATAATTTTAAGATTAATTTTTAAAACTTCCCAGGGACATCTAGAATATCAAAAGAGGAAGGAAGGAATAAACTCAGCTGACCGGTATCTCTGCATAGACATCTGGACCAAGGCAAAGGCTATGGTTTGCTTGATCATTCTTCATTCCTGCCTAACTTCAGAATCTCCCTTAGAAGTCTTGCAGAAAAGGTTTCGTTTGGCTACTTAGCACCAAGATTAGCATCTTTGAAAACTTTCAAAGATCTTATCACCTCAGCATGAAGAAAATGTGTTGTTTCGAGATGTGGATGAAATCTTTAAACTTTATAGTGCTTTTAAATTGATTTGCTGCTTGACGTACATTCTTCTGAGATAAGTAAGTATTGCTTAAACTTGCAAGGCAGAGGATAGGGAGAATATCCACTATCAGGTTGTATAAGCATATTCTAATGCATGCAAAAATTAGGCACAGTATAAACTAGACAGGCTGGAGTGCTATTTTAACAAGTTCCAACTGTTGAAACTGATGTTATCCTTACTGAGTTGTCCCACTGCAGCTGCTGGGGCTTAGCCATGGGCAAGGAAACAAATGTCCCCTTACGCCAAAGAGACCTCCAGAAGTCAAAAATCCTCATGGAATACAGTCGAAGCCACACTGGTGCAGCTGAGTTGCCACATGGAGATTTTGGCAAGATTGGAGTGTGAATCTTTTTATAGGTTAATAGGAAAGAAGACATAACTAATTCCTTCCATTTAAAAAATATATGTATGCCAATTTACATATAAATCAGGCCATCATATATCTGTTATGTTTGCTCTTTTTCTGCTATATGTTTTCTAGTCTATTGCAGGTGTCGTGCTGGTGTTGGGACATGACTAGCCACCATGTTCCCACCATGTTCTCATGTTGACCTCTTCCCACGTGACCACCTCCTGGCAGCAAGGTGGGCACTAGTAGAGAGCACCGGGGCAAGTGCTTGCCAGCAGCACTGTTGGCCTGGCTGCTCCCATCTTCCAGGCATCAGCAGCCTATTCACAAAGGAGTGGCTGGAGCTGAGAGACCCCTGGGACTTGTTGTCCCCACTCACTTGACGGCTTGGCAATAATGCTGAAGATTGATGAGAAACCACCTCTGCTTGCTCCACTCTGGCAATGGGGTGAAGGGACTTCACCAGCTATGCAAGTCAGAGCAAGCAAGCCATGGGGGAGGCAAGAGGCAGCCATGTTGGCCACCCACGGAAGGAAGCGGAGGCCAGAACTCGGGTGGGCTTTGAGGGAGTGAACGGTTTTGCCTCAGCCCTCCTACCCCAGAAAATTTGTGCCACGGCATGGGCCTCATAGCTGGCTTCTTTCAAGCCAGCAAACAGGCTAGAATTAGAGCTGGCTCAGTATTTCATGACCTGTGCTAAATAAAGTGCATAGGTCAGCCATCTTGGGCCCTGCTAAGTGCCCAGAGCCAGTCCATGAACCCTTAGTACTGTAGGCAATACTAGTACCCCATTGCACCATGAGGGGTTGATGAGAGGGTGTTGTGTTCTGGGTCAACAAGCAATTTGATTCTAGTTCTGATAACACAAAAACGGGGCCCTGAAAATCAGATTCTCCATGGTAGATTTGAACCACCGCTTTCTGCCTGAAAGAACCTTTTTTGTCGATGGAGTCAGGATGGGTTAAAAATAGTTTTAAAACTGTATGTTTTATCTTTCAATGAGATGTTTATGTATGGAGCAAAAGTTCTAATCTGCCTATGCGATTCTGGATACAGAACTTGCAGACAGTGTCTATTTTGGAAGCGAATACGTGAAATCAGTGTGGGCTGTTGTTTATGCACTTCTCTCTGGGGTGAAGTCTTTACAATATCAACAGTAATACTTCCAATTATCTGCTCTCTTCTGGCAATTAGTTTTCTGTTATTGGTTTGAACAGCTCAAGAGTCATAAAAGAGACTTTAATATGTATCAATTGGTCTCCACTAGTACATTTATTAAAACAATATCCTGCTAGATGTTTAGCCTAGTAGGGGACACACTGTACCGGTTTCATGTCTTATTCTTTTATGAGATTTGTTCAAGACTTGGATTAAACTGCCTCAGGCCAACACAGAATTAATGGCTGCAAAGAATATGACTCTGTGGACTTTCATAAGTTGTTACCAATGTGCATAGAGCGCTATACAGTTCACATCTTTATCATGAACTACTAGAAGAAAAAAAATATATGATGTCCCAGAAATATTAATCCCAGTTCTGAGATGTGACATGCAGATTTGACGCAGGGTACACCCATGCGGCTGTGTGTTTGAGCAGCACTAGTGGGGGTACTTTTGGTTGTGGAGAGGACTCAACACAATCTTCAACACAATGGGCACAATCCAGAATAACTACGGGGAGTCCTTGCTCCGGTGTAAGAACAATTTACTCTGGATTGAATATGAATTTCCGATAGGTTTTCACTAGGTTGTGCCATAACTATGGGTGCACGTAATGTCTCTTATGTGCTCCCGTAGTTACTCTGGATTGTAGGGTATCCTACGCAGGTCAATTCAGAAGTAGCATATTGTATTCAATTTCTATGGGGCTTTGCACAAGGTTTCATGAAGGGTGCTTTCCTAGTCTCAAGTCAGGACTGAAGCCAGAAACTTCTGCATGCAAAGCATGAGCTCTACCACTGAACTACAGCCCACTCCCTTAATGAACATCTCTTAAAACTACATGGTGCAGTCTAGTGATAATTGACTCCATGGGTTTGGGCCATCAGATTACCTCCAGATGCGACTGAAAGTGCCTTCTGGTTGTGTCCAAAGATGTTTTGAGGCCCAGATGTTTTGAGGCCCAAAGATGTTTTGAGGCAGCATGCAGCCTCTCCAAGCTTCAGAAAAGGGCCCACTATAACTTAAAAGGCTCTCCTGTAACTTAAAACTGTTTCTGACAAATACGTTGCATGTTTTTCATCTAGCCACTTATTTCAATTCACCCAGACAACACCTCATGATCATCTGACTGATGCCATGGAGAAGAGGCAGCATGTGCTACCATTTTCATCTTGCGGAGCAACATCTCTTTTTTTCGCCAGAGCCAGGCATTTTGTCTGGGTCAGGTTAATCAAAAGTTCAGAATGCTTTCTGGCACCAGCCACAATTGTTAATATATACAACACTCTCATCTTTGCCATTATGGCTGAACTCCCTGGAGGCAGATAGCAGATATAATGAAATGCCATCTGTGCTGCGAAACCAAGAGTTGGTGGACTCTGTATTTCATACAGAAATAGCTGTCTTCTCCCTATATGTTCATTAAGGATCTGGAAAGATGAAATAAGAACAAACTGATCCCAATGGCCAAAGCTAGCCCAAAATCTGATGCCTGAAACCCAGTTCCAAGTGTTGCTCCTCTCTTGCTCGGTTTTTGCTCCTTGCACTCTCTGGAGATGTTCTAGCTCGCTGCTCTCCTCTCCTGCACACTTCCATTCTGCCCACCTCTTCCATTCCAATTCAGAGCATCCATAGGCATACATAGGCATCCATTAAGGTGGACCACAGTCAACTCCAATAGAAACTCCTCCAAACTTTTCACCCCATCTCATGACCCTAAGAAGTAACCTTCCTATTTTCACAAATTGCAAATGAGAAGGGGGGAAGGGAACACAATGGGCTCATCTTAAAATCAACAGTGCACTCTTTTTCAGTGTATAACCCAGTATCCAGATTCCCACATTCTCTTCTCTTAGTCTGGGGGGCGGACAGGTGGGATGGGGCGGGGAGGATCCACCATAACTATCAATTAAAGATCTGCTAGGGGGCTTACTCAGAGCTGTTAATAGGATGCATCATTTTCTTAGTAGTGTTCCCACCAGTGGGGTCCACTTCGATGATTGATGCAACATGGGGAAACCTGGCCATCCAGTCACAGGGGCCTGTCGCAAGGACATTGCTTTTCCCACCAAGGTGGTATCTATTTATCTGCTAGTTATTTGCATGCTTTCAAACTGCTAAGTTGGTAAGAGCTGGGACAATTTATAGGAATTCACTCCATCATACAGCACCTGGGTCTTGAATCGCTGACCTGCTGATCTTCAAATCAACAGGTATGCTGCCTTTAACCATTGAGCCATTGCAGCGAGTGTATGTGCATGAGTGAGTGTTATGCCTATAGAGATAAATGATGCAGGCAGTTATAATTGTGTTTTTTCTTTTGGTGTTTGATATCCTATTTCTTCGCAATCTGATCTGAGCTTAAGAAATTTGTGGAAGCTTAAGCTCATTCCAATAGCAACACTCTTGCTTTTGCTATGTGTATAATGAAGCCATGTCCCAACTGGTGAACCAGAGCAAATCTTGTAAATTTGCCAAGAAGAGGCTGTCTCTGTGCAACACAAATAGCAGTAAAATTCTGCATTCCCTGGAAAAGAAAAAGGGTCAACAATTAATCTTCATTTTTATGGGCAACATACTTATTGTCAAATAAGCAGCTATTAAATTGTCATTTTGTTATTACTAGGCTGTTATCTGCTGCCAAGCCCCCCTGGCAAACGCAGCACATAATATATTATAAAGCTTTTGGATTAAGGATCTCATAAACAACGTATGAAGAGTGATAGATTCAAAGTTCCTTCTTATAATCATCATCTGTTACTTTAGGATCAAAAAGACTCTTCCCACCCTCTTTCCACTGACATTCGATTTATAGCAATATATAGAATAAACTCATCAGAATAGAGCTATGTTAGTGCTTTGCATTTGCAGCTGTGAAAAAGTACTTCTCTTTGCCATCATCATGAATACAGGTAGATTAAAGCTTATCCAGATATATAAAATCCAGACTATTCTGAAATCCAGACTATTGAGTACAATTTACAAGATGTTAAAAAAAACTTTCTGTAGTGTTGTGAACACTAGATGGTCTTGTGCTCATCATCTTCATGAACAGTGCAGACACTGGCTGTAAGTTCTATTCTCTGCTCTATTCTCAGTCAAGAAACTTAGTGGCAGCTCTAGTAATTAAGTTTGCTGGGTGATTTAGGACCATTTTAAATCAAATCTCAACCTCATTTGCCACACTGGGTTTCTATAAAGATTAATCAGAGACATCGTGCACACTCCCTGAAGTCTGTAAATAAAACAATACTCATAATAATGTACAAACACTGACTTTGTGAAAGAAAAGAGATGCAGTGTCCACAGAGAATTTCCAACTCCATAAGTGATTCTATAGAACTTACATACATGAGATCTTTTAGGCTGGATATTGATCGTTTCCAAAAACCAACATGCAGTTGGACTCAGTAAGTGGACTGTGGGATGCAAATAGATCTTCCATGGCGAAAGGTTTCCAGAGTTTAAAATGGGAATGCCCTTACAAGTTAATCTGATGCACGATGATGCAGCAGCCCACTAGCATGGACTACACTGAATATCATGGGGAATTTTTGACTGCTGGAGCATTCCTTGGGGTAAGCCACAATAGCCACCATGTGTCAACTTGGATCTGCACCAGTTCTATCTGTGCAAGTGAATCAGGCCCAGGAAGGGGACACATCCTCTCCCCTACTAGGTCTGATTGACCACTTCCACCTCATTCAACTCCCCTCCACAAATGTAACCCCTGTACTGCATTATATAGAAAGGCAGCTGGCTCCAAGCTTGGTTTTCAATAAAGAAAATGGAAGTGACATTAAAGCCTCCAAAGGCTTTAGTTTAGAAGGTCTTCTGAGGGCTGGGAAGGCTCTTTGTGGCCTCCCCAGCCCTCAGAACACCATCAGAGGGATGCAGTTGGCTTAGGGCAAAATCCAGAGCAATTACGGGTCCATGCAGTTACATCATCCTCTAGTGTTACCTTATGGAAAGTCACCTTAACTGCTCCAGAGCAAAGGGTTTAATTTGGCTTTAGGATATGAGACTTAGAGCACCACCTCCAGGTTGGGGTAACACCCATGGATGCATACCGTTGGGTGCCTCAGTGGCTAGGACTGCCACTGTCCCTATTCTCTACCATGGTTTCACTTGGCATTCCTGACCCTTTCACAGACTAATTTTACTGAAAAATAAGCATGTACCAACTCACACACTAATTGTATACACTTTGGCCCTTAGTCAACAACCCTTGCAAATTGCTTTACATATTTGTTCCTTGTGAGTATATAGATTGTTAACAGGCATATGATGTTTTTTTGCAACGAGATGAGATGGTTTGACTTTGCTTGGAAACTGCAGCTGAGGCAGGTTTGCAGGTTCACCGTCTTCTGAAAAAGGTTTAAAAGCATACAAAGAAAGCTGGGGTAACTTCAAAGAACCAGAGCTACTGACACTAAATTTACTTAAGTACAAGTCTCAGCTAATCTGCATAGGGTGCATCTTCAAAGGAATTCAAACTTATTGAGGAGCAGTTGCAGTTTGGAAGCATTTTCTGAGAATAAAGTCTTTTATCATGGCGGAGAAATAAACAGTCTCACTGATCCTTCTGAATACATGACAAGAAGCCACCACAACTAAAAGCCCGGCAATTACTCAAACCAGTTTACCCTTTCATTGCCAGCACATGTCAAAACATGCCAAGGAGCATTTTGCAACTCTGGGGAGATCCAAAGGAAGAGAAACAGGTTTACCACAACAAGACCATTAAGCATGATCCTTCTTCTACTGGTATTGGTTAAATCACCAGCTGTGTATGAAACATGGTGGTTATGGGGAAAATATAACACCAAAGGATAGGATTGGACTGCTAACCTCATTTACCTGGAATTCAGTGTTAGGATTTTTTGTGAGTGGTCACTTGCATGGTATGACTGCTAATGGGTCTAAGCGGCTAAGTGGTGATGGGCGTGCTTTGTATGCAGAATGTTCCAGCTTCAAATTCTAACATTTCCGAGTTGGACTGGAAAAGTCTCCTGTCTGAATTCCGGGGAGGCTTCTATCAGTCTATGCAGACCATGTTGTACTGGGTGACTCAGCAGAAGGCAGCTTCCTGTGCATCTCTGTGTAGGCCTGATGCTTTCTTGGTGTACTTGTTAGGGGAGCACCAGATGGCAGTGCCAGGACTGTGGGCAGGCCTCACAGTTAAACGCATGGTTGCTAGCACTACACTGACCCTGCTTTCAATGTGATTTAAAGCACTTGTCTCCTATAAATGGACTCAATTTTGTTGAAAATGTGTGTGTGTGTTTGTGAGACACACACACACACACACACACACACACACACACACACACACACACACACAGAGGTTATTTTTGCATTGAAGTCGGAAGTTTGGAAGTTATTCTTATCAAATAACTATTTAGATTGCAATAATTAACCTTTGGTGTCGTATAATATATGTAATAGCTAAATGAACTACAGATCAGGTTCAAATCTCCTCTCTGTGACATACAACACAATCCTGATGGCCCACATAGGCTGGCACAAGTCACTTGCATCAACCCAGATTGTCACCAGCATGCTATAAAACATGTCTATGAATCCTTATGAGTAGGGAGATTCATGCAAGGAGTTGCACTGGCCTCCTTCCACCACTCCAGGATGCAGAGGTGGGTAAGATGTGATGGCCAATCTTATTCCTGGGTGTTCTGAGAGGTGGGTGGATGGAAAGTGGGAGATGCATCTGGGACTCGGCACTTATATCAGATTCAAGCCATGTTCCCTGGACACTGCAAAGCAGCCAAAGACTGCTTAGTGCTGCTTACCTCTGAGCCACCTTCTGAGATGGCAGCAGGGGCATTGCTAGAGGATGTGACCCCTAAAAAAGGGTTCTTACTGTGTGCTTACATCATGGAAGAAACACGTTCCCCAAATTTCACACTTCTAGGTCAGGGCCTTGATGGGTGAGTGAGTGAGTGAATGAGTGAGTGAGTGAGTCAGTCAGTCTACATAATGGTATATAGATTACTGTTGAACGTTGGACAAATAATAGGGGACAAGAATCCCTGTTATTTTTTCCTCGCCTGTGTCTCAGGGGTATTTGACTGACCATAGCTGGAGACTGAATGCAGGGCCACAGGTATCTTGGTGTGACCAAGAGGGCTACTCTTATCTTCTAATTGGCTTTCTCCTTCCCCTATGTGGCCTGTTATGTCCTGTTGCAGAGTTTATTATTCTGCTCTGAAAAATTATTGGTACTTGAAATGGATCCCCCCATTATTCTAAAAAGCATTTTGTGAGAGCAGATTCTGTTAAATGAATCTATTTCCATTCAGGGCACATCCTTTCACTGTGGTAAGTGCTAAACAATCAGTCCTGGAAAGGGCTGATAACAAAGAAGTGTGGCAGGAATCCACCTTATATACTTGTTTCCAATTATGTAGCAGCCTGACGAAAATTTTAATTAAAATATGACCTAAATACTAATTGGTTCTTCTATGGGAAAAAGCCTCTTGAGAAATGTGTAAAATACAGCAACCAAGGGCCATGGAATTTTCATTTTCTATTAGGAGAGGCAGCCCTAGGGATGTGATTAATAAAAGGGGGAAAGATGCATGTTATTGTATTTTCAGATAAACTTATTTACGGAAATTCCATTTTCATTATTGTCAAAGTATCAATTGTTACTCATGAGCAAAACCAGGAAGAAACTCGTAACTCTATTTATAGTAATATGCATATATATCTAGACCACAGGGCATAATGACAATAACAAAACAACAGGATCATAAAATCAAACATTCAGCCTTCTTTATTCTAGGTCAATGATTTTCATCCTTGGTCATTCCATGGTATGTTGACAAGGCATTATTATTGCCAAGGCACACATCATTTCTTTTTTACAATTGGCAAGGCACACTGCACTGCCAGCAGGGGGATTGTATTCGTGCCAGCAGGGGAATTGTATTCGCCAATGGCCCTATTAATTAATTAATTAATTAATTAATTAATTAATTAATTAATTAATTAATTAATTAATTAATTAATTATTCCACAAACTCCCATGGCATTCCTACAAACCATTCATGGCACACTGATATGCCATGGCACACAGTAGCTGAAAAATCACTGTCTGATCTCATTCTATTCATACATACAACCCAATCAGGGTTGCCATATGTCCCGAATAACAGGGACAATCCTGATTTTTGGGGATTATGATCACATACTGGTAAAAAGAATACTTTGTGGAAGAAAATTCCATACTTTGGAAGAAAATTACTTCCATACTTTGTGGAAGAAAATTATGGCAATCCTAACATAAATGCACATTCAGAGGCTTTCACAGCTTGGCATCCTAATGCATAACAAGCACAGTATACAAAACTAAAAGATAAAACGGATCAGCAGATTCATCAGAACCAGCTATTGAGTGAAACCTATTTGAAGATTCACTTGAGCCCATTCAGTATACATAGCACCACAAATGTTGCAAAATAATGTTTAACCCATGTTGTTTTCCTTGTGCAGAAGCTGTGTGCTAGAGCACATCTCTGATTGTTTTAGCCACCACTCACCACACTCCACCACTCTTCTCTTTGTGTGTTCAAGAACTGAAGGAGAAGATGCAGATACAACCATCATACACCCTCCTCCCACTCATTTGGCACCTAAGGCAATGGTCCTCAACCTTTTTGGCCCCAGGAACCGGTTCTGTGGGAGGAAAAATTTCCATGGACCAGCTCAGGAGTGGGGGGAGAGTTCTGCCTCTGGCAACTTGGAGGGAGGGCTTCCCCACTGAGAGCACAGCTGCTTCCAGCTGTAAATCCCATTATAATCAATGGAGATATTGTTAGGTTACTGTGGGTAGGATTGCAGGTGAGAGCCCAATGTCTCAATGCATGTCTGTGCACAGCAGGGATTTCTTTGGATTGCAGAGCAGCAATCCTTTTCCATGCAGGATGCACTGAAAATGCACAAAGCCACCCTAGTCGCTCTTATTGGAGAGTAAGCCTCATTGACTACAATGGGACTTATATCTGAGTACACAGGCATAGGATTGGGCTCTGAGGCTGCAATCTTATCCACACTTTCCTGGGAGTAAGCTCCACAGACTACAATGGGACCAGTGATGGGATTCAAAGAAATTAACAACCGGTTCTATCTGGCAGCCACTTTTAAATGGCTATTTTTAAACTTTATATGTCCTATCTCTCATTAACAACTGGTTCTATAGAGTAGGTGAGAACCTGCTGGAGCCCACCACTGAATGGGACTTACTATTGAGTAGACAAGCATAGGATTGGTCTCTGATGCTGCAGTCCTCCGACAGAGCCCTCCTGCTATGAGGAGGGGAAGATGCACTTAGAGGAGTCCTCTCATGACCGGTCAGGCAGCTGCCAAGGACCTCCAGTGATCCTTGGGTTTGAGAAACCCTGACCTAAGGCATCATCCTCTCAGTCAGTTTCATTGATGGGACAAGAAAAAATGCAAGGTAAATATCGCAAAAAAATATGCAGGTAAAGCATCACAAAGAATATTCAATGATTCACTGCACCCTCCAATACACACGGGGCATGCATAAGGCTCATGGGCTGAACGTAGTCCCTGAAAGCTCATTATTTCGGCCAGGGGTCTTCAAACATTATGGTAGGAGGGCCACATCACCTCTCTGATAGTGTGTTGGGTCTGGAAAACTAATTTACATTTCTAATTTGAATAAATTTACATATAAGAATGTATTAGAGTGGATTACAAGGCTTGCGCAAGGGCCAGTTAGCCAGGTGTTGCCGGCGGCCACATGAGGCTCACCGAGGGCTGCATCTAGCCCCTGGGGCAGGGACCCCATATAATAGGAGTCTCCTTGAGCCACACTTTCAGCAGCACTTCTTCTGTTGAGGCATTAATTCACGGATTAATGTTGAGGCATTAATTCACACTTCAGCTGCTTAATTCACAGATCTGTTAATTCACTGCTTAATTAACAGATCTCCTTTCAGCTGCTCAATTAAGAAGTAACATCCAAGAAGTGGCACTGCATTGAAAAGGTGGCCCACCTAATTGGGGTCTCATCTTGAAAATATGATCAAAATGTGCACATTTTCTCTTCTTTCCAAGTTATAGGCATCCCCCACTTATTAGATAGGTTAGTGACTGAAGCACCATCAAAAAGTGAAACTGTTGAAAAGTGTTTTTCAGCATGCAAATGCAAAATGGCCATCAAAAATACATAAGTATCACTTGCAAAAGCCTAAAAAACACATATTTTTAACACAGAGACAAAATACATAAATTAAACTAAAATGAACAAAGTCATGTGTGGGTAATGAGTATCTTATGTATCTGAATGATGGCTATTTACTGAAGAAAGTCATAAGGAAATGCCAAGAACAGTTTGAGCACCATTTCACATGCAAATCAACATGAGGGAAGACAATTTTAGCCTTGTGACCAATTATTCCTATGATCATCCATTTCTTCAGAGATGGACAAGAGAGCCTGCTCTCACCTTCCCCTCACTTCCTGCTGGATGCTAAACATTAACCTTTTCCTCCCTTCTGGTTCCAACTTCCCTGCTGTTACTTGTTTGGTCTAAATTATTGTCCCACAAAATATTCACACACAAAAAAATAAGCAACCACACCCAGGCACACGCAAGTCTGCACTCTTGTAGACTCATTTGGTCTACACATGGTCCAGTAAACACACAGACAAACAAATGGAGGAGATGGGCCACTTTATTGTATGATTATTACATAATCAATAATCAATAAATCCTTCCCGTTCTCATCCCATCGATGGCTGAGGTCGGGTTCTTGTAGGCACACCTCCTTGGCTGTGCCCCAGTTGATCCTGATTGTACGTTGCCAAACCCCTTATTTTGGACCTGTTCACCCGCATCCCCTGCCATGAAAGGGGGGGGTCAGCCTTGCGCTTGGCTTCTATTCCATATGATTCTTTTAACTAGACTATTAAATGCCAGATATTAGAAAACATGACAATAGTCCACAGCTAAAATAATGTTTTATTAGGCTTTGGAACCTTGCTTCATTATATAAGAGTCCATGATATACCTGTAATTAACACGGAAATGTAAGTATGGGTGAAATCCAGAGTAACACCGGGGAGTCCTTGCTCTGACGTAAAAACAATTTACTCTGGATTGCAATCTGAATTTCCCAGAGGTTATTATTAGGTGGTGCCATAACTACAGGTGCACGTAATGTCTCTTACGTGCTCCCATAGTTTCTCTGGATTGTAGGGAATGTAGGCCACCATTTTCATTATAAGCACAATCCTAACCATGTCTACTCAACAGTAAGCCCCACTGTGTTCAATGGAACTTACTCCCAGGAAAGTGTCTTTAGGATTGCAGCCTTAGACTTATGGCACAATCCAGAGTAACTACGGGGAGTCCTTGCTCCGCTGTAAGAACAATTTGTTCTGGATTGCAATATGAATTTCTCATAGGTTTTCACTAGTGGTCCAGTTACTACGGGTACACATAATGTCTCTTACGTGCTCCCGTAGTTACTCTGGATTGTAGGGCAACTTAATTAACATTACTGCTTGAAACATAATACAAAAAATTACTTAAATTAGAATTGGAGAGATTAAAATTGACTATAATCCTCTTTAGCTAAGGAGGTTGAAGATAGAAAAGAATAAAACATACCGTCTCACCAAATGATAAAAGATGGGACATCAGGAGCCACGTGTTCCTTTGTGATGGTGTAAGAATAATAAGTAATCAATGAGATTATAAGAAAAACTGTTAAAGTGATGCTAAAGGATTTTTCTCATTATATAATCAGTCCATGTAATTAATTGACACAGATTATCATAGAAGCTTTAGAAAGATTTTTAATAGAAAAAATAGGGCACGCTCTGCCATAAAGTGTTTTATTCTTCACAATCCTTAGGGAAATGAATAAAAGGAAGGCAAGATCCATTTATTTCAAAGAATCTTGCACAAGACAATGGTCAGAAAAATTGTACCTATTGATTTTGGTTGATCATGCATATAAATCAGACTTAAAATAAAAGTCTTGCTTTAAAAAAAGGTTTGCTCTATGGTATGTCCCTCTCATCCCTTTGTAATGTATATCAGATTCATATTATGAAATTTGAATCTGATGCTGAGATGAGTCTGGAATTTAGGGTTTGGTCAAAGTGCTCCTCTGTTAGCTCTTCTGTTAGGAGTCAGCAGTGCTGGCAGAAAGGCCTGTACTGTTTTGCTGTCACCAACACAGGGCCCATTGTGTGCCAGAGCAGGTAAGCTCCATGCTGATCAATAGAGGGCCATGGGGAAGGTGGTGGGGAAGGCAGGGAGGAGGTGTAATGAGAGAGGGGAGGGTGGTGAGGGGGCAGAAGTTGGGAAAATCAGATCCTGGGAAGAGGGTGGGAGCAGTTGTATTGATGCAAACTAGATCATATACAGGTGTCCCCCACTTTCTGATGGTTCGTTTTCTGATGGTTCCACATTTTTAACACCTTTCAATTATACCCTGGACTCACTCATTCAATACACACTCCACTCTTTCATCCTCTCTCTGCTGGTCTAAAGGCTAACATTGTCTTCCCTGATGTTGATTTGCATGTGACGTGGTGATCAAACTATTTTTTGTATTTCCTAATGATTTTCTTCAATAAATAACTATCATTTAAATAAATAAGATATTCATTACTCACACATGCCTTTATTCATTTAACTATAATTTTATGTATTTTGGCTATCTATATAAAAGAGAAAAGTCACTCACTGACTTACTGACTGACTGACTGACTGACTCATCACCGCCCTGCCAAAACCGCCGGGCCTAAAAGCGTGAAATTTGGGGTGGGTGTTCCTTCCGAGATGAAGGGGTGCACTAAGAACCGGTTTTCGGAAATTCCAACCGGAAGGGGGTGAAAAGGGGCGCAACGCGTTTTCCTCCCTATACTTTGCATTGAGAATTGCTGACTCATCAACATTCCACCCCAACTGCTGGGCCTGAAGCATGGAATTCTGGGAGTTCCTTCTGTCACCTGAACACCCACAGAGAACCATCTGGAGAAACTTAACCCTTCAGGGGCTGAAAAGGAGACTGAATAACATCCAGCCAATTTGGTGCTCAGTGCCTGGTGCACTGCGGGGAGGGAGGGGTTACATTGTGTTTGGAGGGAGGGGTTACATTGTGGAGGATGCTGTGCAAGGGGGGGTTGTTGCACATGGGGGAAGTTGCGCATGGGGGAAAGTTGTGCATGGGGAAGTTGCTTATGGGGGTTTGATGCTCATGGGGCCAAGTTGCTCATGGGGGTTGATCAGCATGGGGGCAAGTTGAGCATGGGGGAAGATGCGCATGGGGGAAGATGCGCATGGGGGGAAGTTGTGCATGGGGTTGATGCACATGGGGCAATTTGCGCATGGGGGAAAGTTGCGCATGGGGGTTTGATGCGCATGGGGCCAAGTTGCGCATGGGGGTTGATCCGCATGGGGGGAAGTTGCGCATGGGGGTTGATGCGCATGGGGGGTTGATGCGCATGGGCAAAGTTGTGCATGTGGGTTTGATGTGCATGGGGGAAGTTTCGCATGGGGGTTGATGTACATGGGGGAAGTTGCGCATGGGGGTTGATGTGCATGGGAGAAGTTGAGCATGGGGTGAAGTTGCGCATGGGGGGTTGATGCACATGGGGTGAAGTTGCGCGTGGGGGGTTGTTGCGCATGGGGTTGATGCCTATGGGGGCAAGTTGCACATGGGGCAAGTTGCACATGGGGGAAGTTGTGCTTGGGGGGTTGATGTGCATGGGGAAAGTTGCAGTCCAAATATGCTGACATTGATCTTGAGTCTTGGAACATAAGACTACTGGAACTTGTGCTAGTAATTTAGTAGGTCCAGATTTGAGTAGACTCATTACCATGATTGATGAATTCCCTAAGACAAGGGGACAAATATCGCCATATTTCGAGGAGACCTCCAATCTGAAAAATTTCCTTGTGGGATTCAGCACAAGCTGCACTGACCCAGCTTGTGCTGAATTCAGTGTGGACTCGACTGTCATCTTCCCAGACAGACTAACCTTGCATCATCACAGCTCCATGTCTGTCCTTCAGAGGCTAGTTCACTTGAACTCAGTATTTCTGATCTCTGAAATGAACCAATCTGAGTATAAGACCAGATGCTGCATGGTTTGTTTTGAAAGGTGTTCTGTGCACTAATAATGGCTGACTATAATGTCACGATGACCCAGTTACTCAGCTGTGTGAAAAGCAGAATAAACAGTCATTAAATATGCCATTCAGAGTTTAAATATTAGCCAATGGAAGATCACTAGAAAGAGGAAATTCTGCATCAAACAATGGACTGCTGGTACTAATGGCCTGCAATAAATTGGTTTTTCATATTCTGAGATTCCCCCAAATCCAGAGTAACTACGGGAGCACGTAAGAGATTTTACGTGCACCCGTAGTTACTGCACCACCTAGTGAAAACCTATGGGAAATTCATATTGCAATCCATAGCAAATTGTTCTTACACTGGAGTAAGGACTCCACGTAGTTACTCTGGATTGCGCCCTTACTGTCTTTTAGACAGCCTTCAAATATAATCCTATGCATGTTTATTCCTAAGTTAGTTCTGTTCAATGGGGATTTTTGACAGCTTTATAAAGTGGTGAATTTTCTGATCTGTTGCCATAAGTACTGGTGCAGTGTCATAAATACTAGCCTACCATTAAGTCCTAAGAAGCATTCCTAGGTCTGGGTGAACAGGGAGCTGTGGGCGGGGATGGGAACTGGTAATTATGCCAGATTCCAACCCCGTTCCGAGGAGCGTGCTTGTCTGCTCAGCTCAGTGCCAACTCTATATCACCTCTGGAGGTGGTGCCGATCCAAGTTGAGCCTTTGAGCCTGCTGCTGCATTATCTATGGTAAAGGGGAAAGTTTCCCTTTGCCTTGTGGTAGTGCAGCTGAAGCCCCCAACACATGCTGGATGCAGTGCATGCATGTTAGTCTGCCTTTTCCAGGGCTCCTTAGGATTGCACTGGAAAATATACATTGAAAGTTACAGTATACAGAAAATGAGTAAATCTAATTACTCAAATCAAAGTAAATCTAATTACTTAGGTATTCTACACAATTTAAATCAATAATCATTAAACATACTATCATGTCTTAAACATTCTCTTATTTCCAAAATACTATTTTAAATTATTCTAAAAAATTTATTCCCCTCATTATCAATTATTTAAATTATTTAATTTAATAAAGGCTGCAATCCAAACTTCCAGTTGGGACAGCTTAAGCCCTGGGATAAGCCCCGGGTTGACCGGAAGGGTGTCACGAAAGTGCAATCAGCCACTCCTGGGGGGTTAGGCCAGTGCAGAGACATATGCTGACCTCCCCACATCATCATCTGAAGACATGCGAGGTGTGTTAGGCTCTTCTAAATCAGTTAGGATTGCACTCTAAACATATTTAATTGTCAATTATTTATTTTATTCTCAACAGAAGATTTTTATTTCTATATAACTTATCAAATCCATTAATTAAACTAATTTTCTTCTTCATACATAGAAAAAGTTTGTAAGTTTATCTATTTTAAGGCCAGTATCGTTTCTTATCATTCTTCAATTTAAATTACCTCTGGAACCTTCCATATTTAGCAAATGAACGTAAGAGCACAATCCTAGCCATGTCTACTCCTAGGAAAGTGCCGTCAGGATTGCAACCTTTGTGGCATTACTATGATAATAATTTTATTCATCAGTTCACATTAGGAATTCTGATAAAGTAGGCTTAAACCACCACAACAAATGAGACCTCATTAATTTAATCCATCTTTAAAGTACCAGAAGACTCTTTGTTCTTTAAATGGATTGGGTATCACTAAAAATAATAATTTATGGTGTGAACCAGCCCAAGATAAGCAGCACTAAGTTTGCAGGACATACGCAAAATTTTCTAACAGTAAATGGAAAGTGAACTAATAGTGAAATCCTATCTCATGCTGGAACAGGTAGGACTGCACGCCTGTGCTGTTTCTGGCACAAGATTGGGACTTCTGCAGCACTTTAGCAGGATAAGAGAAAACTTACAGTGCCAACAAGGCATGCAATGCATTTTGCAGTGGAGAACCTTAGAGGCCTCCTCAACGTAATGGAACATTTGCTCCCTTTCTTTGGGACTAGATTGCGGCAGCAATTGCATTGGGATATTAGATAGGATTTGGCCCTAGGTCAATACCATCTACACTTTGGTAGTCAGCCTTTCAACCTTAGGACTCCCAGACCGTTCACATTTGTGTAGAAAGAGAATTTCAGCAGGTGCAACTTCTTATCTCACAAACTGCACCTGCTAAAATCCCCTTCTCTATAAAAGATCCAGGAACCTAAAGTCAGTCACTCTTCTCTATACTCACTAGCAGTGGATCTCAAGAGGTTTCAGACACTTCTGACCTCTGAGATCTTTTACCTGAGCATTCTCCTCTCCACTTGATTTTCTGGTCCATTCCCCATTTTTATCCAGGGAAGGAGGAAGTGCAGCAACAAAGAAGGGCAGAGACAGTTTGATGGGTGAAAGATAGCAGGTGTCCCTGCTATATCTTCACCTTACTTGACATTTTTCAGTTGACAGGACAGGCAAGCTCTGCACGTCATTTGTATCACCACCTTCCAATGTGTAACTATAACTACACTTCATGTTCTTCTTTGAAGCATAAACAGATGCACAAAGGATCATCCAAACCAGGAGTAGGCATACGCAGAAAGCTAAAAACAGTTTTTGCGACCCTGCACCCCGAAGGAGTTTATGCAAGTGTTGAGTCATAAAAATGCTGGCTTGTCTCCACTGCTATATTTTTAGACTGTGGAATAAAAGATAGTGTGAAGTCTGTTATCCTCTTGAATAATGCTGACCTAATATGGAGAAATTCTTGCATGAAATGTTGCGAATTGCATGTCAAAAGGGATTAGTGAGGAAGAAAAGAGCCTCCTTGGCTGATAGGCAGAAAGTGGTCACAAAGTGCCAAAGTCATTCCTAGCATCAGCATAGAAGTGTGACCACCCTCTCTCTGCTCGACACGGCATTTTTCTCTGCCTCTGTCAGAATCTCTGCATTAGCTTTCCCTTCCTAGGTTTACCAAAAAGAAAAAATATTGTTTCTTTTCATATGGGATACATCTTCAGTTCTGCTCTCTACGTGTTCAATTTGACAATGTGATTAAAATGTTTTAGAATGATAAAACTGGAATATCTCCTCCAAAAATGACATTGTAAGCTACAATTGGCATTTCACACTGCTATCATCTTTAGTAATAATATCATAGAATGACACTGTGCCTGTTAACCAGCAGGCCAGGGTTTGAGACCCGGGTCGGCCCCACAAGACAGGGTTAGAGCCTGTCCTTAGCCCAGCTCTGCGACGCCAACTGGATCCAATCGTATTGGCTCTGCCTTTCCATTGGACTAATTCAGTGGCGTGGAGAGGGGGGATTTGCTGCTTGGGTAACAGCCTCTCCTCCATAACAATCCAACCCAGGCTTTCGTGCTTCGCATGCAGCGTATGCAGCGCCGAGCATGATACCATAGTCTCTCAAGACTGACAGAGGCCTGCTTTTTTTTATTTATATCCAAATGAGAGGTGAGAGTGGAATATCACACACACACACACACACACACACACACAGAGAGAGAGAGAGAGAGAGAGAGAGAGAGAGAGAGAGAGAGAGACTGTACCATTTCAGAAAGCCCTGAGGGGATTGTTTATTTGAATGCAAACCCTAGGACAATTATTTCCCTGCAATCGGTAATATGGGCATGCCCCAAGTGGGTTGGGGCATGCCCATATTACCCTAAATGAAACCATGGATATGGGCAAACACTGGCCCATATCTTTCAGAGGTCCCCACCCTCCAGAGATGTTCCCCTCACTTCTGGAGGGTCACCAGAATTCTGGATCATCTGAACCCGTCAATTCCTGGCTTCTGCTGGGCTCAGAACAAACCTTAGAACTAAAAAGGTCACTTTTTTCTTTAAATGGAAATGATGTTTTAAATGCTTTATAAAGAATTGGGAGGCCTGGGGAAGACCTTGAGTGTGATGGGTAAGCACATGCTGGTCTGCTTGATCTAATTAGACCTGCACAAGCTATAACACTGGTACAACACTATGCTGACACAGGTTTCAGGACTGAGGCAAGGAATGGCAATATGATCTTGGTGTGTACTGCTGGTGTTGATACTTTTCCTTTTTCGGCCCTAATCCTGCCCCTTTCCTGGTCTCAATTTGCCTTCTTTCCTGCCCTCATCTCTGCCAGATTCTTTGTTTTGCTGTGCCCTGTTTTGCCCTTCCCACACTCCCCCTGCACTGATTTATCAAAGCCAGCAGATGTCCTCCAGCAGCAGGAACACACAAAATGGTGTGACACATTTTGCAACACTTGAAAAGGGTCTTATGACATCAAAATACTTGTTCTGGTCAGGAAAGCCTCAATGTGTGTAACTTGTATACCAATTTCTGATGGTGTAAGTTGGCTGTTTTTCTGCTTATTTGGGGACATGCATCCTTGTGAGTGTCACCCAATTCTGAAAATTAAAATATTGCAGTCCATTGATTTGTCTCAATTTCAAATGACAAATGATGATTAAAAAAATTATAACTGAAACTGATGAACCAGCCAAATCTGCACAAGTTGAACAAATATTTGAAAAGAGCAAAAAAAACAAACCCACAAAAACCACAACATACTGGGTCACCAGATGAAGTGAAATTCAAAACAAAATTACACATCCCTATTTAATGATAATAATAAATCCTTTATTACAGTCTTTGACCAGCACAAAATAAACAGTAATTACAAATGCGTCCGGAGATAAGAATATAAAATAAGAATGTAAATATAGCAGCTATAAAAGTGCAAAGGTACATATTATGCCCTAAAATCATTAGCCATGACTAAAATATAGATTGAAATTCTAAAATAGGCCAAATTTAAGTAATAAAAAAGCAATGCAACAAATAATTGACAGTGCTTATTCTGTGACATTCATAATGGTATTCCTAATTCTCATGGCAGCAGCAAGAAATTTTGCAACAGCATACACAGAGGCTGAGTTTCCATCGGCCAAAAAACATATATAAAAGTTGTTGGCTAGATCTCCCAGGAGAGTTGGATAGCAGTGGGTATATAAGCGAGATTCGCTGGTCTTTATAAAAAGTACAGTGCAGTAAAGCGTGTTCCATAGTCTCAATCTCGTCCAGACCACAGGGACAAATCCGTTCATGATAAGAGATTTTTTTGTGACGTCCCTCTACAACACCAGAGGGTAGGGTATTGAAACAAGCTAGCGTGAAGGCCCTCCTGTGCTTATATATTTCTAGGTGGGACAAGTATAATGCCATAGTCTGAGGTCTAAGATCTAGTTTGACAAGGGGAGACATCCCTATTTAACACAACTTGAGAAGGGTAACTCACACACACTCACGTGCACACACAAACACACACACATGCATGCACTCGCTCACTCACACACAAACACACACACACACACACACACAGGGTGAAATCCAGAGTAACTACAGGGAGTCCTTGCTCTGGAGTAAGAACAAGTTACTCTGGATTGCAATATGAATTTCCCATAGGTTTTCACTAGGTGGTGCAGTAACTATGGGTGCACATAATGTCTCTTACGTGCTCCCGTAGTTACTCTGGATTGTGCTCATACACACTATGCATGCACTCACTCACACACAAGCACACACTCACCTTCAGGCTGCACAGAGGACTGTGCTGATGGAGGCTGTGGGAGACTTGGGCCTTCTCTGCCTTGTGGATCCACCTTGGGTTTCCCATTTTAAGGAAGAAAGGTGGGATATAAATTGAAATGAATGAATGAATGGTTTATAAGCTGCAAGAAATATTTTAGATTTAGATGTTATCACTGACATGTGCAAATACAGAAAGTGATAGGCACTTTCTGTATGCATTCATATCATTAATATACCGGTAATGACCTGTTCAAGTTACAATGGAATAAAATAGGTAGCCTTTTAGTGGTATTAATTTGTGCGTAAAGGGAGGAAATACAAAGTTCTTGTTACTGTTCAGCAAGCTAGTTTGGTGAAACATGCCTATCTTTCTGTGCATAAGTTAGTCCACCAACCTCATGTTGCCACTAACAGGTTTAAAATTGATCACAGATCTTCAGAATGGAGGCTAATAAAATGTAGGATGATAGAAATAGTAGGATGCAGTGATAATGATTATTTCTTAGGGTCCAATTCTAACCAACTTTCCAGCTCCAGTATAGCCAAAATTCATCCCATTGGTAAGGAAACACATGTTCCTATACCTTGAGAAAGCCCCAGTGACTACCTTTCCATACAGGAGGCCCAAAAACCTCCTTTGGCACAACTGCACCAGGACTGGAAAATTGGATAGGGTCGTGCCCACAGCCATTTGTGGTTCTGAAATTAAAATAATCTGCTTAAGCAATATATAATATGTGTGCATTGTTATAATTTGACTGTTATATTTTGTTTTCTTGGGAGCTTATAAACAGTCTGATAAGGCATTTTTATCTGCTGTATTTAAGATCATGTGGAACATAATCCTACAAATAATTAAAAATAGATTTCAAATTTTGGTGTACTTCCAACTATATATCCATTATTCAGCTAACTGCACTTCTTATCTCAGAAGTATGTAGAGTAAATGTCCGGTTGGAACTAAACTGAGTTAATGATTGGACAGAATAGAAACATTACATAAAAAGGCCTTGAAGTACATTCTGTGTGAAAGATCAATTCCAAGTGAGCCATGCAATTAATCAGGCCTTCTTTGTCATTCTCTAGAGATGGTAACAATAGACAATACCAATAAACAACACAGATTCAGATGAGGTTGAGTAAGGGCATGGCCTGTGTTCCAGGAGGGCTAAATAGACAGCAATTACGTTCCAAATGGAGCTGTGGGATTCCAGAAATTTATCATACCACTTTTCAGAGGCGAAACCCTTAAAACCAACAAGAAATACAAGCAGGTTCCAAGAATCAAGTACACAGCAGGGGTGGGCACAGGCCGGTTCGCTCTGGTTCTGGAGGATGGAATCTTCCAATCCCCCTGCCACTGGCGATGCGGCAGGGGGCCCCCAGAACCATGCAGACCGGTTCAGCCCAAGCGATGCCATCGTGCTCTCCCTGCCTCTCCCGCTGGCGGGGAGGCTAAGAAGGGGGAGCGTAGCGCCACCACCGCGCTCTCCCTGCCTCTCCCACCGGCGGGGAGACTAAGAAGGGGGAGCACTGCGCCACCGCGCTCTCCCTGCCTCTCCCTATGCAGGTCTCTCCTCTCTCTATGCAGGTCTACTCAGAAGTAAGTCCCAGTATAGTCAATGGGTCTTACACCCAGGCCAGTGTGGAGAGGACTGCAACCTCAGAGCCCCAGCCTATGCAGGTCTACTCAGAAGTAAGTCCCAGTATAGTCAATGGTACTGACTCCCAGGCCATTGTGGAGAGGACTGCAGCCTCAGAGCCCCAGCCTATGCAGGTCTACTCAGAAGTAAGTAATTTTATTTTTTTAATTTTTAAATTAAAAACCTCCCCGGCTCCGCCCCTGACCCTGGCCCCTCCCCCTGGCCCTGGCCCCACCCACTTCTGGAGAACTGGTTCTTGGGCCAGGCCAGGCCCACCACTGGACAGGTATCAGCTAATAATATTATTTTCAAAATTGTATAGAGCTCATGGAAATTTGCACTAGTTACAGTATTTGTTGAATGAACACAGAAATGATGTGGCAGAGGATGAGTGAATCATGCCCAGGAATGGGGCAGTTTTGGGCGGCAGTGTGTGCTGGATCCAAGCCACATTCCCAGGCCTAATCCACAGAGCATGAAGCGATACAGATTTTCATCAGTGACTCTTAGCCAGGGTGACCATATAGAGTGGAGGACAAAGGGTCTCTCCCTTTAACCATTGTATAGAAGCAACAGTCTTTGGGGGGGGGGGGGTGGGAATAAGCTGAGCTTGACCCTAGTGGCTAAAATTGTGAAAACAGGGTATGTATGAATAATAATACCATCATGGGAAGGTAATTTAATGCAGAATGCAAAGAAACAAACTGCACTGGAATATCTATGTTTTATCAAAAGTTATAGCCAATTAACCAGAAAATGAAACCACAAAAGCCCATGGAAGAAAGTATATTTCCTTAAAACAAAACTTCCCCATGATACTGATTGCTCTGAAAGCCAATGAGATGTAACTCTTATAGGGTATGGAACTGCGATGGTGTTAATATGAATCAGCTCTCATTTTCATATATCATAATATATATGATATATTCTAAGCACTTCTAAGTTGTGCTCCTTTTTTATTTAGCAAGGAAAGAATAACCATTCCTCTTTGCCACAACACAGTTTTCCTAACTGATAAGGGACACAATTTTTCATTTTTTACTTAATTAAATTTGATTTTGTGGTTGTGGGAGTGGGAACAAAATCTTCAATCTGATAGCAAAGCATCTATTTGCTATCTGGAATTGGAGACAGGTTTTCCCCCAAATTTCCTTTTAAAAATTCCTGGGGTCGGGGATGACATCACTTCTGGTTGTTTCATCACTTCTGGGGCAACATTTTGAGGTTTGCGAGGCTACATGATCATTAGCTCTGCCATTGCCTTTCTGCTGCATGGCATCAGTTCACTGTCATTCCTTTGCAGGTCATTCATGCTAGGGTCTGCTGGAAGGGCTGGTGTGCTGCGCGGTGATTTGGCTATCAGTCCAGCGGTTGAAGCACTCCCACTTCACATGGTTCCTGTCAGGGTTAGCTTTGACAGGCAGTGGAAAGCTTTGGGATAATCCATGCATGGTAGGAGAAGGTCTTCTGGCCTTCTGCCGCTACCTGGTCAGCAGAGCAGTTGCCTTGTTTGCTCTTCTCATGCCTAGCATCATTTGGCAAAAGCCCAAGGATCACAAGGGAGGTCCACTGTCAATACTCCCAACCAGTTCTGTGCTAACCTGTTTCTGATGGTGGAGCAGGGCTCTTGGCCAAGACAGTCACTCAGGTGACACTTCTACTCTCCAGTCTATCTTCTTGAACATAAGCTCCATTACACTTTTTAAGGGATTCCAGGTAGGAGAGGGCCAGTTGAAAGCAAGGCCCCTTGAAACCTAGCCCTGGCCATGTTGAGAACCCAATCTGTGCACGTCTAGTCAGAAGTAAGTCCCGTTAGAGTCAATGGGGCTTCTTCTTAGGAAAGTGTGAATAGGATTGGGCTGTTAAGGCAAAATTATAACCAATTTAGGCTGGCATGACTCCTGTCTCCTCATTTCCGTGGTGATGTGGGGAGGCCAGCACGTCTATGCACTGGCCTAAGCTGCCAGGGCTGGCACAGTAGTGCCTTATGACACAGACTGCAATCCTTAGGCTGGCATAAGTACCAGTCCTATGGTATTTCACAAGTCCTATGCTGGCCTTGGCATACTACAGAAGTGCCATACTTCTGCGCTAATCCTGGCACAAGTGTGGACACACACACACTATCCTTCCCACACCAACACAGGAACAGGGAGATGGGTGAGTTGTGCTGGATTAAATTGGTTAGGATTATGCAATCCCAATCCCCAGTTTGACCAGCATACGTCCTGGCACAAGCCCCGTGCTGGCCTGGGGTTGTTGCAAAAGTGCCACTTCTCAGGGGTTTTGGAAAGTGTACAGACATGCCTGTCTCCCCACACCAGTGTGGGATAGGTGAGTGAGTTGTGCCAGCCTAAATTGTTTAGTATTCCACCCTCTTGTCACCAGCAGTTCCAGCTTTCTGTTCAATTCAGTTGCAAACTCCAGGTATCCTGACCTGGATAACAACCCTCTCCCTCCCAACTTGGATAACAACATTCTGATCCAGGTACAGATGCTACTGTTTGCACACATTTTAGGGGTAATGCATCTAGGAATGTATGTAGGATTGAAATTACAAGCTTCTTTGAGCAGATCAGGAAGGGGCCAGAGATTATCTGTTGGGGCTGAGATTTTCTCTGTCTAAATCCAAGCACTACAAAAAACAAAACAAAAAAACACAGAATAAACAGGAAGGGAAAAATACACGCGGTATTATGAAATATTGATAATAAAAAATAGGTCCTCTCCAGCTTTAAAAAAATGTAGCATTTCAATTCAGACAGTATTTATTTGTATTTGTTTGCAGAAATGTTACTCTAGTTGGCAGCTCTGCCAAACAGAGTGAGTCAGAATGAGTTGATATCTCTAGAAGCAAAATGAAAATGAAATGTTTGAAAATAAAGTATAGATGGCAAGAGTTGTGTAACAAGCTGCACTGTACTATTTGTTCATATGAAGCAATGAGGTTTCAACTTTTCCTCATGTTAAATTACTTCTCCCTTTATTAAGAATAACACCGGCTTCATCCCTAAGGGGACCCTCAGCAAAGTGCCCTCCAAGTGCCCCGTCCTACATCACTGCCTACTGTCCAGTCTACAAACAGGAAATTTCTTCCAGACCTTCTGGGATGATATAACTAGAATGAACAGTTCTGAACTGACCTACTGAATTGTATTTGTTAGTTTCCCCTTTTTAAAAAAATGCTGACTAGTGTTTTCTTTTTCCTTTTAGTATCTTGTTAGGAAATGTAAAACCTACTGAGCTGAAGGAACCACTAGTTAATTTGGGCACTAATATGATTCTCCCCATCCAATGAATCAGGGTTGGCCCAGTCACTTTTTTCATTGGTGAATAATCTATTTATATATAAGAGAAAAGTCACTGACTGACTGACTCATTGACTCACTTACTCATCAACGCCCAGCTAAAATTGGTGTGCCTAGAAGCGTGAAATTTGGGGTGGGGTGTTCCTTCCATGATGGAGGGGTGCACTAAGAACCAGTTTTCAGAAATTCCAACTGGAAGGGGGTGAAAAGAGGCACAACGTGTTTTCCTCCCTATACTTTGCATTGAAGAATTGGTGACTGAGGGATGCTCTGCCCCAACCCCCTAGGAGCATGAAATTCAGGGAGGGTGTTCCTTCTGTCACATGAACACCCATCAAGAACCAACACAGAAAAATTTTACCCTAAAGGGGCTGAAAATGGGTGCAACATGTTTTTGTCCTATACTTTCGTGCTTGGTGCCCAGTGCAGTGGGGGGATGTTGTTCGGAGGGAGGGGTTGCACTGGGGAGGATTCTGCACCTGGGGGTGTTGCGCATGGGGAGATGATGCACATGGGAGGTTGATGCACATTGGGGAGTTGATGCTTATGGGGAGATGTTGTGCATGGGGGAGGGTGTGCTCGGGGATTGATGCGCATGGGGGATGATGCACATGGGATTTTGCACACGGGGATTTATGCACATGGGAGATGTTGCACATGGGGAATGATGCACATGGGGTTGTTGCATTTGAGGGTTGTTGAGCATGGGGGATTGTTGTGCATGGGGATTATTGTGCATGCGGGTTGCGCATGAGGGGGTTGATGCACATGGGGATGTTGCACATGGGGGACTGATGTGCATGGGGGGATGTTGCACATGGGGGATTTTGCGCATAGTGGGTTGATGTGTGGGGGGGATTGATGCGCCATGGGGATGGCATATGGGGGAATTTTACTCCCACAACGTGGATACGCTTTTCGCTAGTAATGTAATAATGCAATTGCTGAACAAAATAACAAATGTAAGAATAAGTAAAGAGGGAAAGGAAAAAAGAGAACTAGATGCTCTGAATGGCCTGTACAGTTTCTGGAAGGACATTCTCCATTTGCAGGTAGGGGAACCACATTGAGCCAGATCTGTGGATCCAAAATCCTTAGATTAATAGACTCAATTTGTATTTAAATGGTTTGTTTTAATTCCCTTAGAGAAACCCGAACATGTTCTTTATGGTGAGGAGCTGTTAACACAAAGCTTCACAGTTCCTAAATCACAGGAATATCCTAGAAAGTACTGCTGACATATCAGTGTGAAAGTTACAGCTTCTTATTTTACATCTCACAATAATTAGGAAAAAGCTTTTGGCGGTTTCACAGTATATTGATTAGAGTTTCATCCGCCACTGCTTTTGGCCTGCCACATAATTGCTACAGGATATAATGAAGCAGAACATCTCTTTCAAGCGATAATTGCTCTACAAGAAGCCATACTCCACAAACATAGAAATGCTTTTTAATTAATGGTCGCCAGGTGGATCACAGGCAAACACTAACAGCAAGAGCAGCCCAGGTTATAATATGCAATTAGTGGCTCCTCTATTTCCATTTACAAGACTGTAATTTTTAAAAATGCTTCCTGCTATACCAATAGACCTTGCTAGCATTTTCACTTCCCAGTTCACTAAAGACCAAAGCAGAAACTATTTCTTTGAAGATTTCTGACGTGATAGAGAGAACAGCTTTGAAATATCGTCTAACAGTCCCACCAGAGTGGCTTTAATAATACGGATCCTTTTAAAGCAGTCATTTTCCATTTTTTTCATCTTGTGGCACAATATCAGTTGCTTTTACCATTGGCAATGCACACCATGCTGTTCGAATCCCCATATTTTTAAATTAATAAATGTCTGTCCCCAAATTTTCATGGCACACCTGAGAACTATTCATGGGACACCAGTGTGCCATGGCACACTGGTTGAAAATCACTGCTCTAAAGCCTTTCAGAATTTTTTACTTTCTCCAAAATTTGTTTGCCTTATGTACAAAGACTGTAATCAATACATCTGTCAAAGCTCTGTATGCGAGTAGTGATGTATTAGAGTATTTATAGAAAGTGATGATTTAAGGCTCTGCTCACTTGGAAGAGATGTTGCTAGAAAGGATACCATGAAAATTCATGAATGATGTTAGTTATCACGTCCACCAAAAATCAGGTTTTGATGTTTGATATAATGCAGGGAAAAAAATCTTCATTCAACTTTTTGTAATTACCATTACTCAGGCATTAGGACTTACTCCTACACAGCCTGCTTCTCCTTCCTTTCACTCCTTCCTTTCACTTCCTTTCTCCTTCCTTTCACCCTGCAACTTCCTCCAACGTCATTGCTCTCACTCTCCTTCCCAAACTGCTTTTGCTAACTGTTCTTAACTTTCATTCTGCTTTTCCCCAAGTGATCTGTCCACATTTCTGAACCACAACTGTCCAAACAAACAAACAAACAAACAAACAAAGAGACAGAATTCTGGGGTTTTTATACAGTATACATACTGTATATAGAGTCTTTCAGCTGTATTATGAAACTATAATAATTTCCATTTGTTAATTGATTAAAATTAAAATTGCTAATTGGCTAAAAGTTTCCTTTGGGGTACAGCGTTTGCACTTCTTTACACATCCACAAAAAATGTAGTTCCTGTTAGAGAGGAACAATTTCATAAGCACACAGATTATCTTCTACTGCAGTGGCAGAGATACCAGCCTGGGACTCCTTTTCAAACTTAAAAATCTGCCTGAGACCACCTGTCAAACTGACTGGGATGTGACATCACTGTGATGCTTGATCTCCTCCTTGGAACTCAGAAGTCTCATTTTGTTCTTTGAGACTTCAGGAAAGTTCATTGTCAGATTCTGAGATGGCAGATCCCTCCCTCTTGTGACTTTCCCTGATCCAAGGTCCCAACCCCTAAAGGGGTTCCCAACTGCCACTTTGAGTACCAGTCCTACTGCATGCACCTATGGCAAGGTTGCACTGGGAAGTGGGACAAAGAGCACCCAACAGCAAATGTCAATCATAGCAGGGGAAGGCAGAGTTTCTTCTGCACTATCCCACAAGTTTAGTGTAACTCTGGATCCTGTGTGATGCAGCAACCACAGTTAGTCTTTGGGTGCAATCCAGAGTAACTACGGGGAGTCCTTGCTCCGGTGTAAGAACAATTTGCTCTGGATTGCAATATGAATTTCCTATAGGTTTTCACTAGGTGGTGCAATAACTACGGGTGCATGTAAAGTCTCTTATGTGCTCCCGTAATTACTCTGGATTGTAAGGTATGTTGGCCACATTTTTTATTAGTAGATTCCTACACTGCTTATAACTATGCTACAAGACAAAATCCAATGGGTGAAGTTTATCTCCTCATTGAGTTGGGAAAAGCCTCAGCCTCTGAATTTCTTTCTCATGAAGCTGTTTGAAGCAGAAAAAAGTTGTCAATTCTGTTTCATGCTTATGTACAGGAAACTGAGCTCTGATGTCTGCCGATACATAAAACATACTTGGGCAATGTGCACTGATATACATTGCAAAGTTCATTGTACACTTCATTGTACACACATTGTACACACATTGTATATTGTACACTTCACTGTGTAGTGAAGACCCTGCTGTGAGTTCTTGTGAGTAAGGGCAGTTTACAAAAATAACAGAAATACATTTCTGTTTGACCCATGGCAAGTTGCCTTCCTTTGTTCTTTCTACACATTCAACAATAACACCATAAGAGGTAGGAAGCATTAAGGTAATGTTTACAAAAAGCAAATCCATGTGTACACAATACCAGGAGTGGAAACCAAAAGGGACTGTGACCAATATACACCAGACACACCAGATCCGGTCCTGTAACTATCATAGCATTAAATGGATTCTTACATTTCCATTGCTTTTTCGGTGAAAGAAAACCAGCTTCACACATCAATGGTATTCTTCACACTGAGGCTCTTTTCCCCAGATCTCTGTACTGGCCCAACATGATCAACAGCATGAATTCACCTCCTGTGCAAAAACGCCAGATTCAGTCTCTGGAGGCCAGTGTATGTCAGTGTGCCAGCTCCTGACTCCTGAGGTGGCACAAAAGTGCCTTACAGCACTTTTTGTGACATCTCTTGGTTAGTGCAAGAGAAGACTATCTTTGGTTTAGCCCTGGCTTGGCTGCCCTAAATGCACACCAAAAGACCATGATTACATGTCTACCCCTCAGCCCATGGAATAAGCCCTGATGTGATTATTTTCTTTTCTAAGTATGCCTTACTATCAGTGTTACCAAATGTGACTGAATGAAAATCATGATGTGAGAAATTGACAGATTATTAGGAAGACACAAACTCTCTGGAGGCCTTTGCAAATGACTTTTTTTACTTAATAAATGTGTAGCTGCGTCTTATATGATCTCTGAGAATAAATGCTTCCCCCCAGGTAGCTCTTCAATTGTGAGGAGATTAAATTTTCTCAGCATATCAAGTACAATATGAACAGCAAATCTCCTTCTCTCTCTCCCCTCTCCATCTTTCCATCTTACTGCTACTGTGTTTTCTGCTCTTCAGTATGCCATTAACTATGATGAGCCACACAGGGACTGAAATTTCTAGTGTGTATGTATATGTGTATGTATTATTGGCATAGCAGATACACAGGTATATGTGTGTGTTCTTGGCATAGCACCCACGTAAGGGGGATATTAATTGAGACCACTTGAGACTATCAAGTGGGTGAAAGGGCTTTAATTCTCATCTATGATTCAATCTGAAGCAGACCCTCCAAACAGCAGGTAATATTTTTGAGGTGATATTTCTTAAGCACGCGCGCGCGCACACACACACACACACACACAAGTCCATCTTGTGGGAACGGGGAGATGGGTGAGTTGTGCTGATTGCATCCTGACTTTATAAGAAAACCCTTAAGAAAGCCTTAAAAATAATTAATCTGTGGCAAAATTCAGATCTTGTTTGGAGTCCATACATGTTGGACTGGAAAGGATGTACTGGTGTCCTTTGTTATCCACTAGGATCCTGTTCTGTTCTGGAACCTCCTATGGATAAAAAAATCCTTGTAGAAAGAAAATAATGGAAAAATAGGTTTAAAGACCCTCTCTTTGAGGCTTCTTGCTCCCCTCTTACATCTAATTAAATAAAATAATTTCTCAATATCTGCAGGGGTCTGATTCTGGGACTGAAAAATGGAATGATTGCTTGCATGACTATCTACAACAGTAGAAAAGCAGCTTTTTAAACTTTGATCTGCAGTGGCCATTCATGCTGAGTCAAATCTGTGTATAAAAAATCTGTGTTTAACAAGGTTGGACCTGTAATGTTTTTCTTTTTTTAAGCCTTTTCATTAATTTTCAACAAAGAAAGCCACTGTATAAACCTCAAACTTTGGTATATGCAACTCTCTTCAAAGCAGTCATCTTTCATCCTTTAATAAATGACATTCTGTTGGATGTCTCAAGCTTGCCTTTAAAGGAACTCCTATCACAAATTAATATTAATGGAAAAGTGTTTAATTCTCTAATGTGTCATGTATTTCAAAAGTACTACATAATAGGAAAAAAAACATTCATTGAAAGCCACATGTTAAGCTGCTATTTTTAAGTTCTTGCCAACCAGCTACAGTTGAAAGATTTTGAAAATGTTGATGCTCTGGAATTTGACCCAAGTAAACAAAAGCATTTAACCCAGAATTTTAATACGGGGAACGAAAGTTCTAATTTACCCTCTGTTGAACTTGGCTTACATTATCAGCAGAAACATTTCTTTCCCACAGAATACTTTGATAACTGTTGGGAGAGGACCACTTCCTTTCAGAGAAATATTCAGAGCAATACAGTTAACTTGGGTTAACCACTTTGGAGGACTTGTTTAACAAGATGTAGGACTGTTAATCGTTATTGTTACCAGACTGAAACCGTCTAATAAAACTGCTGTTTCACATCTGAGCACTTCTTGTTTTGTTGGTAGGCAACCTCTGCCCCCATGTTTGTACATGTGTAATTTTGTTAAAGCCAGAGATCAGGCTTTAATAATTAACAAGGAGCTCTGTGCTGAGCTCAGGGCAGTGCCCAGGCAGGTTTGTGTAGTTGAGAGATAGTCGAGTGTAGTAGGGGTGTAGTTGAGCGATAGTCGAGGGATCAAGGGGGAGAGCTCAAAAGCATCTATGGCAGGACAAGTGACCTTATCAGAAGGAACACGTAGGTGCTTCTTTTGATACTTTCTTCAAAGGACCTTAACCAAGAAGAAGCATCATGTGAGGTCTGTACAGCCTTACATTTTAGGATTTCCCGGATGGAAGGATCCAAAAAGCTGGGGCAGGGGATAAGGCCACCAGTCTTTCAGAAAGGGGAAATAATTTTACTTTACCTTGTACAGTATTAGGTAAAGGTGACCCCGACAGGTTGCCATGCTAGTCATGACTAACTCTAGGGAGCGGTGCTCATCCCGATTTCTATTACTATAGAGCCAGTGGTGTCTGAAGATGCCTTTGTGAACATGTGTCCCGCATGTGCATGGAATGCTGTTACTTTCCCACCAAGGTGGTACCTATATAACTACTTGCATTTTAATGCTATCGAACTGCTAGGTTGACAGGTGCCAGCTAAGGACGGAAGCTCATCCCATCTTGCAGTACTCAGGTCTCCAACCGCTGACCTGCCAGTCTTCAGATTGACAGGCACTGTGCCTTTAACCACTTAGCCACTGCAGCCCCAAGGATAACTCAGTATTATCAAAATATTACCCAGGAATAAAGAAACCCAAATGGTTCCAAAATGGTCCAAGATTTTGGTCCATTGAGAGGGATGAGTCTGCTAAGATTCAGTATACTCGGCTTAAAAGTAGTGTGCTGAGGTGACAGTATGGAGGAAAGGAGAGGAGTCTACAATACAGTGAGTTCTTAGGAGAGATCCTTTTCCTATCCCTTGTCTCACTACCAATTGCTCTTTTTCATGACTAGTACACAAGAGAAAACACATCTCAGCCTAATCCTATGGATGTCTACTCAGAATCAAATCCCACTGAGAGCAATCTAACATGCTCCCAGACACTTGTGCATAGCTGTGATTCTCAAGTATTTTACCACAGGGACAAATTTTTTAGAATAACAATCTGTCAGGACCCACCAGACATGATGTCAACATTAATCTAGAAGTTCATGATGTCATGAACAGTAGTGTCATAATAAACCTGGAAATTATGCCATGAATCTGGAAGTTCTGTCATGTTGGAAGTTCACTCTCAGTCCATTCTTTTTTCTTTTCCATGTCGGATGTTAATATGCCAGAGCCCCTCTGAAAAGTGGTACAAAAATTTAATATTATAAACTAGTATACAAAAAAAAACAATTATACAAAAAGTATAAAAGTTGACAAAGCAGTTTATATAGCAAAGCTATTTTAAGAATGGTTCCGTATCCCAAAGGAACTCATATTCTAAGAAGAAACACAAAGGAGACACCAGCAAACAGCCACTAAAAATATGCTATACAAGGAAAAATGTTTTTTCCAAGTGTCAAATAGTAGAGATCTACTACCTAAAAGGTGTCTAAGCAGGTGTTTTGATGAAAAGGAGAATCAATACAGTCTTTGCCTTTTAATATATGCTTATGCAACAGTTTTCAATGACTTCATTTACAGTGATGTCACTGGGACACAAATAGGAAGAGCAATTTTGGCCTTCTGACAGATAAAACACAACAAAAGCTCTTTCTAATTTGTTTGGGGATCCAGTATTTTGTACCAGGGACTTTTGTCTGGAAAACCAAACATCTCTCTTTGCGAAGGCCTATTTCCAATGACCAATAGTTAACCCAGAAGGTTCTATAAGACATACACAGTATTTTAAAATATGTTATTTGCAACTATGATGCTTATTGTGAGCCAGTGGTGCATACAGGTAAAATACCATATTTACTCTAATCTAATGCTCACGTCTTCCAGCCAAAATCTATCTACTAAATCTGGGTGCATATTAGATTCGACTAAATACAGTATGGTATTTTGATTCTAAGTGTAGGTCAGTACTTAGATTAACAGCTTACTATATTGTAATAAAAGATGTAATACAAACCCATTGCTATATAAAATTATGAGATTAGAGAAAAATCATAACATAAACCCATTGTCATATTATTATCATATAACTCCTTGCATTTAGTAAAATAGTAAAATGTAGTAAAATATAGTAAGTTGTATGTAGTATTTTGCACCTGTGCATTACAATCACCAGTAAAAATTATTTTATCTCTAGTCATTTAAAATAGGGGTGTGCATTAGAGTTGATGATGCATTAGATTTGAATAAATATGGGTAATTTGTCTTGATCAACCAGCACAACCTTACTGCTTCCCAGAGCTTGTGACACCAGTATACATTTTAGTAATAGCTTCTAAACAGCATTGATTTTTCTAATAATGGTCTTCAAAACCATGTATTTTCTTTTTCCATCTTGAATCTCTCCAGAAGCTGTATATACTGAAACCATTAGCATTGCACCTTCCTGATAGGGGTGCGAATGGTTGGGGGGAGGGTTTGCACAGAGGAGGATTGCATGGGGGCTGGGGGGGGGTTTGCAGGGGGTTGTTACCCACAATGGCAGGTAAATTTGGCTAATTAATAAATAAATCCTTAACCTTCTTTTCATCCTTGAAAACAGTTCTCAAGGCCTGACATCTGGAAGCTGGCAGGATGGTGCAAGCTCCCAAGTGCTCTCCAAGTGAGTTACTGTCAGGGTGACCAGATGCCAAACCCAAAATTCCTGAATCCTAAGGCCAAAATTCCTAATCCCAGGCTGAAATTCCTGCCCACTTAAAAAAATTGCCAAAAATGTATTTTTTTTGTTTTTATAGTTTTGGTTTTTTGGTTTTTTGACCATAATTTTTGATAGGAAGGAGATATCTCAAAACTGATTTTTGCAATGGATTCTGCTCCTCAGTACGAATCCAACGACATATGGCATGATGGGGTATGGTGCACTATTGCAAAGTTTCAAAATGAAGCCAAAATGTAGGACAATGAAGCCAAAATGTAGGACACCCGGACAGGAGGCTAAAAATCCGGAAAAATCCGGGTTTTTCCAGTCGTATGGTCACCCTGAGTGTGGAATTGCAACCATGGTCCTCCACATTCACATCAAGCATCCCCTTCCCCAGACATGAAAATCTGGGGAGGGAGACTTCATCGTACTGATCTCTTGTTTATACTGAGGGCCTACTGTAATTAAATCTTGGCTGTTGCACAACAGTTACTCTGGGATCAGTTTTCTGGGACTGTTTTTAAAGATTTAAAAAAATTATTCCTGCTTCTGTTTCATAAAGTGATTTTCTTTTATCATACCTGGATTAATCTTTTGTATTGTTTTTATTTATTATATTGTACCTTTAAGAACAAAAAGCCTTTCCATAAATAAAGTTTATGATTTGGTCAGATTAAAAGCCTTAGTCTTAGCATGATGAATTTCTTATGCTCTAATGGTTTTTAAAAATAGGATCATTCACAGCACCGACCCACATTCTCAGCAGCTTCTCCAATTAACCAAAATGTATCAGCATATTATGGCTGTTATTTCATTTGTTATATTTACTGCTGCTGACGCGTTTGGTAACTAATGTGAAATTCATGGAGTAAAATCATTTAATTATGCAAACTTATGGACCATATTGTACCATCAATTTTTCATTGACTTCTCATTGCTGTCGAGAAAGGGCTACTAAAACATTGATGATGCATTCCAAAGTGGTGTGCTGTGTTCTATTTTAAAAATAGAACAAAGAAAAGATTTGCTGGAGTAGAATCCAAGGGGGATAAACTGCAATTTATGCATTATTTTTTCAGTATGTCATGTAAGGACAAGCTCACTCTGGACAGCACAGCCTCTTAACGTAAGTAAAAATAAAACAAAATAGAGTTACAAAGAACTAAAATTTTTAATTTTAAATAAAAGTGACAAAAGTCAAAGAATAAATAGAGATATTTTTAGATGGTTGATTGCAGGCAGGTGCATCTATTTCCTTGGTACTTCAATGATTTTCCCCCATTTTAAATCCTGAATGACCCAACTTTCTTAAAGCTTTCCAGATCTGCTTCAGAGGAAGAGAGAAATTAGGAAAATAGTATATAGCTCTTTAGTCTTTTACTCTGTCACAAAGAATAATAGCCCATTTTATATACTGTGGCTACTGCTGTTACAGAAAAAAAGAAAATGTAACACACTTCTGAAACGATCAAAGATAGATGAGACTCCCAGTGCCTGGATATTACTAGGTAGTCTCAAAAAACTGGCAGGCAATTTTGGTTCAAGGTTCATCCCCATTTGCTATGCATGTCAAGGTCTGAATCACTGACTTTTAAGAGGATGAATTCCAGCTGACATGTTTGCCGCAGAAGATGTGTTGTGGAGCCGGGAGGAAGAAGGTCAAAAACATAAGGCCACAGTAGGGGTGAAAACTGTACGGAATGGGCAGCTCAATCCTGAACTGCCTGGCAGCACCCCGAGAAGCGGCAGTGCCAAATGGCACCTGCGGTTTCCTAAGGGCTTCAAGCAGCCACTAGTGGTTCCTCTGGGGAAGGGGACATTTATCCACTTTCTTCAGTGGAAGGACCAAGCCCCATAAAGGGGCTACTCAAGACTGTGCTGGCTATTTAGCAGACTATTCTGGGTAAGAAGAGATGCGTTCCAGGGCAGGGCAGGTGTGGAACGGAGGGATGGGTGTGGAACAGGGGTGTCTCTGCTCCACTAGATCCTATGCTCTATGTAAGGCTTTAAAGCCCAACATGGAGCCACCCCAGTATACACCAGCACTGGCAAGAACTGGAAGTGACTCATTGTAGGGCCTGCACCCTCACCTGAGGGAAGGAGACAAATATCCTCTTCCCTTGAGGTGACACTTGTGGCTGCTGCAACACCCATAAAATGAAGCGGGAGCCTTTTTGGCGCTACTGCTCCTCTAGGTGCCAAGCAGCTTAAGATTGGGCTGCCCATTAATTCAGCAACCCTACCAGAAATATTTTTGCACTTTCCTGCACTATGTGTTGGCTACATGAAATGCAATACTTTAGGTAACACAAATACAATGTTGATATATAACCACAATAAATTATGTTGGAAAGAAGTTTCTAAAGCAACAGTGTCTGTCCTTTCTCAATGGCTTGTCTTATTAACTGTTCAACCCTTTTCATTTTAAGCAACAGAGAAGGCATAAAATTAGAAACACATCTGCATTACCTCAGAAAAAAAGATGATCAGGCTCCACTATGCAATTAGACTTTAAACTTGTTGAGTCTACAAAGGAATGCACACATCCGCATGAACGCACACATCTGCGCATGTGCATTCATGCAAAAACTCACAAAATTTTTCTTCCAAGATTTGTGGTTACTTTTAATATTAGAGAATATTAATTACTGTGGAGTTCTTGGGGTTGCTGTGCCCTGTCACCACATATGGGCCCAAGCCAGTTCGGGCCAGATCACCCGAACTGGTTGTTCCCGTAACCCTGCCGCTACCGAACCGGTAGCGGCAGCGGCAGGGTGGCCAGAAAACCAGGCGTACCAGTTCGGTATGCAGGGAGGAGACGGAAAGACCTCGGCGCACGCTTGCTGCGTCTCCTTCTGCTGGAAAAGACTCACAGCGAGTGCGCTGGACTCGGCATGTATGCTGTGCGTCTCCTCCAGCTGGAGGATACGAGTGCGTCTCCTCCAGCAGGAAGAGTGCACATGTGCCGGAGGTTGGCGGATGCGCAGTGTGCCGGGGTTGGAGTCTGCCCCTAGCCCCGGCCCCGCCCCTGACCCCACCCCTGACCCCGGCCCTGCCCCCGACTTCCGGCAAACTGGTTGTTGGGCGAGGCGGGGCCCACCCCTGCCTGTCACCCTGGCTCAGAGGCCTGTCACGGGGTCCACCCCAGAGGAAGCAACACTTAGAGGTCCAGGACGCCTCAGTAGCTATGGGAGGAAGGGGGTTGCACACCCTGGTCCTTCACTCCTGGAGCACGTTCACCACACTCTCTGTTGGCAGTCAGATCTCTTGCACTCCACCCTCATCCTCAGCGTCCTTCTCCCTCTCTGTTGCTTTGCCTGGTCCAGGGTGGACTTCTAGCTTCACCTCCCTTAACCCTTCCTTCACCAGGTGCTTTCCCCATGCCTCCCTTTCCCCACCAAGACCTGCCCTCTTCCCTTGCCCCGTGTCCATTACAGTCCCCAGTCTGTCCTATGTCTCCTTCTGCCTCCCAACTCCTCTTCCTCCTGCCCTGTCCCTGGCCCCCCCAGCTGTGATGGCCCCCTCTCTTCCCAGCACCAGGTGCATTGGGTCCCAGCAGACGCCTCCAAAAGGCGTCCACTGTGTGGATGGCATGACTAAATGCCAAAGACACATGAAACGCTGTTACCTTTCCACTGAACTGGTACCTATTTATTTACTTGCATTTACATGCATTTGAACTGCTAGGTTGGCAGAGCTCGGTGTGTAAAGGGAACTCACTCCATTGTGTGGTACTTGGGTCTCAAACCACCGACCTGCCAATCTTCAGGTCGACAAGCACAACATCTTTAACCACTGAGTCACCACAACCCTACAACATTTATTTTTTAAAAAGAAGAAATCAATCTTAAAAGGACTGCTGAGCTACAGAGTGAAATAGATTGATAGATGGATATGTGGGTGGACAGACAGACAGATCAATTACTTCACCATTTAAACTGAAACAGCAGGAAGGGAGATGAAAAATATTTGAGTTCTACAAAAACATTCTAGTAGGGCAGTCCATGAAAACATAGCATTGTATCCAAAGAAAGTTAATCGTTAGAGTAAAATCAAACCTATCCTCACCTGCTGACAGAGTGTGTTGAATGTGGAAAGAATGTGTGGCCCAGGGGAGGTAAATAAAAACACTTTTTTTACTTACTCCTTGTAGGATGCCTGACTGCCAAGGGATATGTCTCAGCTATTTATCTGGTGTAAGCTGAAGGACAGTCATATTATGTCATAGGGCATGTCAGGCTGTCAGTCATAGGGCATGTCAGGCTGGGGAAAGGAGTCTAGAATCTCAGCATGTGCGCATAAGTATAGTTAACCCTTGACATCTGCAGTAGTTCAATTCCTGGAACCCCAACGATTGCTGGAGCTTTCAGATAACCAAATCCACTGGTTTGAAGGTTGCCACATGTCTTCTTTTTCCAGAATATGTCCTCTTTTTTAGCTTGGTGTCATGGAAAACAATCTCCATTGTCCTCCTTTTCCTTGTGAGCAGGAAGCTTACCTAAGCCAAGTGGTGTGTTCATAGAAGAGGTAAGGTTTGAATTAGGTACTTTCTGAGTGCTAATTCTCAGTAGAATCCTATCCAAGGCTGACTAAGAGCATGAATTGGTGGAACACTAATGTAAAATATTTACTGTAAAAAATTTTTTTTACTCACTTATTCTGCTGCTGCCTTGTGCCCAAGTTGCCTACTCAGAACTCTGCCAGTGCCAACAATTTTTCTGGTGCGAATCTGGCTGGGTCCATGGGAGCATGTCAAGACCAGGTCAGGGCAAAGGTTATTGATCCCAACTGGGTTTGATTCTGGTTCTGATCCTTTTCTGGAATGAATGCCCTTCCTCTGCTCTGCTGTGGTTGAGGTTGTGCGGATCCTTGAAACTCACTGGAGGCCCCACCTGTGCAGAATCATAGTGGCTGAATCATAGGTCATGCCAGCTTAGGATGACCAGATGCCCAAACCTCAAGAGGACAAGGTCTTGGATTCCTCTCAGCGTGGCCTTTCCGGTGGACAATGGCATGTTTGCCTACTCATAAGTAAAGCCACAATATTGGGCACTTTCACTTTCCCGTAGCACTTAATGCATATTTTTTTTTAACTTTAGTGCATATTTTTTTAATTTTAGTGCCATAACTTTTGATAGGGAGATATTTCAAAACCAATTTTTGCATTGGATTCTGCTCTTCAATACAAATCCAACAACATATGACATGATGGGGTACTGCACACCATTGCAAAGTTCCAAAATGAAGCCAAAATGGAGGACAACAAAGCCTTTTTGGAGGACCACCCAGACAGGAGATCAAAAAAGAGGACAAATCCAGAAATTTCCAGCCATATCGTCACCCTGTGCAGCCAGCTGGACCTAGCAATGACAGAAAACAAATTCAGATAGAATTGGACCATCAGGTATTTTGCTCCTCCACTATGAAATGTCATAACAGCCCTTTTATTGTTAAAATCATAAGCATGTATTTGAAGATACAAAAGCTGGGGGAAGCTAATTCTTGCTTGGTCTTGTCTAAAAAAAATCACAACATTAAGCTTTCAAAGCAAACTTCAAATAAAAGAAAAACCATGATCTCTTGCTGGCAGCACACCCACGGTTCACAGTGTGCAAGCCTCAATCCTGTGCTTAATGAATGCTTCTCATATTTTTCCCTTCCCCTCCTCCAGGTAAGAAAATACAAGAGAAGAAAAATGTGTACATTGTCATGCAAAAAGTCAGTAAAACAGTTTTTATTTTGTTGCAGGTACAAAAGAAAGACTTACATATGCACTTACAGAAAAATCAACCAGTGTGTTATGGAGTACATGAGCATAATTCTAACCATGTCTACTCAAAAGTTAAACCCACTGTGTTCAATGGGTCTTAATCCCATGAAAGTGTCTTTAGGATTGCAGCCCATGTTAGCTATGTGCAAACTAGGAATCATAATTACAAAGAGAAATTTCTTATTACAAGGAGCACATTTTTGTCTATTCAGTGCAGCTGAAGATACACAATGCAAGCAAAGTACGGGTGGAAAATGCTGGGAATTCTAAAGTATCAACTGAGGGTTATTCTATCATTGATAGCCTTGTAAATCACAGCTTTTTGGAGAATTATGATAAAAATGAGATTTTTTTTTCCAACTATGTTTACTGTGCCAAAGTTTTGCTTGTTAAAATATATGTAAAACCCTCTGAGAAATAAACATGGTACAGCATGGCATTTACTTATAGTGACTAGGATCCAACTTACAAAGCACTGGAAAGATTCCATCAACTCCTCCAAAATCTGGATGATTAAGGAAAAACTGCAGCATGATCAAATTGAATCACAGCTTATCCAACATTTAATGGTAAATTCACACAATGTAATTCAATTCAATGTAACGCTTGGAAAATAGTGATTCAGCTGACACCCTCTTAACAGACTGCTCAACTGAATTATTTGCTATGAACTAGCTAGAATTTTACTGAGCTTCCGATAATGATATTTAACTTTTGCATGGACCTTTCCAAGTGTGCAAAGCACTTCATATGAATTAACTTGATGCCATCCTTGCAACAACTCTGTAAGACAGGTGAGACTGAAATTTTGTATATGCTCATTACCTGAAAGTAAGGCTGCAATCCAGAGCAAATTCAGCCTGCTCTGACCTAACTGCACTCACCTAACTATTCTGTATCCAGAGCAGAAAGTTATGCTGAATCCAGAGAGTCAGGAAGCCTGGGCTGCCCTAACTGCTCCAGAGCATGCTAAGTAATTGACACAAGGGGAAGACTTGCTCCTGAGGAGACACCCCTCAGATCACACTGAACAAGGAACAGCTGTGGTGCCTACAGTGGTGACATGACTCTGCACATCACCTGGTGCGGAAGTCTGTCCGTCATCCCTGGGATGCGCCCCCCCCCGGACTGCGCAGTCACCAAAGTTGGCGTCTGCGCAGTTGTTTCTGAAGCCAACTGGCTTCAGAAAGAGTACTGCGCAGGCACCATCTCTGACACCTGCACAGTACTTTTCTGAAGGCTTTTGGCTTCGGGGGAGACTGTGCAGGCGTCAGAGTTGGTGCCTGTGCATTACTCTTTCTGAAGCCATTCGGCTGCCGCTCCGCCTCCTGAGTGAGGCCGAATGGCTGTGCAGAGGCGCGGACTTTCTCTGCTCTAAGGAAGTCTCCTCTGAAGCTGTTCGGCATGCTCAGTGTGTTTCTGCGCAGTGCATCTCAGATGGCCGTTCAGGCCAGCTCCTCAGACAAGTGGCAGCTTCTGGCTGATTCTCCGCCTTGGAGCAGGCCTGAATGGGTGTGCTGACACCCGGGGCCTGCCAAAGGACAGTCAAACTCCTCCGGCACATCACCCCATACGGAGCGCATCCCCAATGCAGCCCACACCAGCCGCACCAGTCTGGTGACGCCACTGGGTGCCTGCCTTATAAGGAGTCCCTGATGAGATGCCAGTACATTCTACAGTGAATACAAGGGGCTTCTTGGAGTGGCCTGCTGTATCCTGAGGTTTGTGGGCAGCCGTAGTTTGTTCCATATCCTGAGGTTGAGAGGAAGGGATTGCAGCTAGGCTGGCCAAGAACTCAGATTTTTGGTCAGCACTGCCATTCTTACTCGGGCCTTATCATGGACCCCTATGGGTCTACTCATTACTATACCTGCTCCTGAGGTGGTATAACTCTGAGGGCTGGAAGAGGGCATTTCTGCCTTGGAAACAGGCTTTAGATACAGAGTAACTGCTCTGCCCTAGGCAATGCTAAACATGCCCTCAACTTGCCTCTCCTGAGCTGCTTAGGCTGCCCCAGCTAGGGCAGAGCAGGTCCACCTCTCTTAGGGCACCCTATCTTGCCTTGCTCTGCCCTAAGCCTCTTCCAGAATAACTGGGCTGGAGCATCTTGCAGTTGCTCCAACCTAGTGTTAGATAGGGCAACCTAAGGGCTCTTATGTGGACAGATTAGTTGCTCTGGATTGGGCTGTATGTTCCATTAAATTAAAAGGGACTTCATTCCAAGTAGATTTTGTAGGATTGTGTTGTAAGTATGATGATGATGATGATGATGCAGTTGAAGCTGAGAAGGAGTGGTTCGCTTAAGACCACTTCGTGAATTCATTGCAAAGGTCACATTCAACTTAGGGAAGTCTTGATTTGCAGTTCATTCTCTAACAGCTATTACACAACACTATATTCTTATATGTGTGTAGCATTGTCCAAATAGCTAAGTAAAAAACAGTTAAAAGTTATTTCTCTATACAGCCATGGGTTAGATTTATTTCCTAGAAATTAATGCAGCTTTTTATTATTCAACCCCAAAACCTCCAAGTAGAGCAGAAGAAACTTATTTGAAGCTGCAGAGAGCCGTAGGGCTCAATCATAACAGATCATGGTGCTGTCACTGAGCTGCAATGTTGGCAACAGATTTTGTAAATATGAAAAAAAGAACAAAGTTTACATCACCCTCTAAGTAGGGAGGATCAGTGCTGGCCTGGTGCCAGAGAGATACCACTCAGGGCAAGGTAAGAGATTCAGTCAGTGGTTGGGCTTCTGGGATGAGGAAGGCATTCCAGGGAGGGCAAGGGAAGAACTGCCTGGAAACGGGTGGAGACCGTGGCCGTATCTTATCCCCCCTCCTGGTCCAGGCCAGTGATGGGATTCAAAGAAATTAACAACCTGTTCTATGCCCATCTGACAGCCACTTTTAAATGGCTATTTTTCAACTTTATATGTCCTATCTCTTGCTAACAACCGGTTCTATAGAGGAGGCGCGAACTTGCTGGAGCCCACCACTCCAGGCAGCCTGATTCCTTGGCTTAGTGCCCACTCAAACTCAGGTGCAGAGCCAAAGAGATTTGTTCCTGCTGTCTACTCTCTATCCAGGGCAAATCCTCCTTTCCCCCAGTATCCACAAGATCCAAAGTTGCCATTTTAGTACCATTGAAGCGTTGGCACTGGGAACCATAGAGCTGAGCTAGAGGCATATCATCCTGGTGGTGAGGGCAAAGCAGTGATGAGAAAACCGGCATAAATCAGTGGTAGAGATGGTGCCAAGATCCATTCCTGGCCTTTCCACATAGCATTGGGAAATATGGTACTTGTTTGAAATCCTGCAGAAGCCACTGCTGGTTATTATAATCAATGTTTATCTCAAATTTTAGGTTGAACAACTGTCTGATAACTAGTCCTGTCCTCAGTTGCAGGAAAGTGTGGTATACTCACAGAAAAGCCCCACTGATTCTGATGGGAATTACTTCTGAGTAAATATGCATAGAATTGGGTAGGATTTCTAATCCAAATCCATGGATAGGATTTCTCAGTCAACTCACAGAGTAATATGGAAAGGAACAACAGATCATACATGTGAATAGCATAAGCAGAGCACCACATATAAAGGAACAGTCAAAAGAGACTCTGTCAATAGAGATATAATTAATGTTGCATTTATTTTTACCCTTAATGTTTTTGGAGTAGATCTAGTTTTCAAGCTTTTCAGATAATTTGTTTACCAGACTATGGGTGCAGTCCTAACAAAGGCAGGCACATGTCTTTGCACTGGCCTAATCCTCTCCCAGGAGTGGCACAGAAGTGTCTCTGCACCACTTTTGTGAAACTCCACAGTCAGCATAGGATTTATGCTGGGGCTTAGGCCGGCCTAACTGGAGGTTGGGTTTGCAGCCTATATGTGTAATTTCAACTTCTATCTGTTGCCATAGTGCCTTAACAATCTGGAAATTGCCTGGCTTCTGGGAAACAGTGACATCTAAGCGTCTTTATTAATAATTTTGGGCACCCTGAAAAAACCCAATTTTGTGCCAAAGTAACAATTGTGGGAATTATTTCTAATTATCTTTCTCTGCTCTTTCTCTGAGAGATGATGGGTGGTGGTGAATTTTAATTGGGCTGAATGAAATGTGCTAGAATAAAACCTATTCTTTGTTGCAAAAATATATTGTTAAAAGAGAGATAGATGCTCTTTAGCATGTACAATATATGGAATGAAAACACAATAGAAATTAAGATGGATTGGATTTTAAACATGCACAGTCCTAACCCCTGGTTAGGTGAGCACAAGTCCCGGCACAAGTCCCGTGCTGTCCTGGGTATCGCAAAATTGCAGTAAGGCTCTCTGTGCCACTCCTGGCAGGGGAGGATGTGTTGGCCTCCTAACACCACTGTGGGAACGGGGAGATGGGTGAGTTGTGCTGGCTTAAATTGGTTAGGATTGTGCCCTCAGTGATTAAAGGTTAATATAACTGATAGCCAACCTGTGACTGAAGAGTTGCAGGAAACCCAGTACTGAATGCAGTGTAACTGAAATATCTTGTTTCTTGTGATGGAAAAAAGGCTTGCATGGTTAAAAAGAAAAATGAAATTTGGAAGCAAACAGGCATTTAACATCATGGCTGTTTTGATCTTAAATCTTTCTCGCAGCAGCAGCCAGATCTCCAGCACCCTTTTCAAGTTGTCTGGCTTTTTTCAGTGCTGGAAGCTAGTTACCATGCTTGTTCATTCATTCTAGGTGTAATATTTTATTTCCAAGTTCACCGTCTACAGATAGTGGTGATAGAGGATATGAATGCCCACTTCTTTCATAAAAAGATTATCATCTATTGTGGCCCAATTCTATCCAGGCCAATCCTATCCTGGGCTTGGGCTGGCACATGCAGGAGTCCCCCTGCACTGATTTCCAGAGGGCCACTGGTTTCCAGGAGGCCACGCACAAGTTTGCCACAATCACACATTTTGTGTAGCTGAGTTCCAATTATAACATTTAGACATGAAGGCTAAAAAGCGTATTTAGCTAAATTGTAAAAAAACTGAAAGCAATGCAAAATGAAAGAAGTCCACGTACTTTGTAGCAGGCTAAATCTAATCAGTGGTTTACAAAGCAATCCTCTTTTCTTCTAAGATAAAAAATGGAATAGAAAAGAGAAAAGGGGACTGGTGTGTCTTGGCTCTGCTCTCTGAACTATTAAGTTACAAATTTACAACCGAGGAGAGTAAAAGGCAAGAAGAAGGCTGCAGGAAAGGGTGATAGGTTCTATAGCATGCCATCACCACCAGATCCACCCAGTCCACCTCCCTGCTCCTATTATGGCTTCCTCACTGACCAATATCACCCTTCCCCACCCATTATGCCCTTCTGCATCTCCCACTTAACTGCTCCTCCAGGTGGCTGGAGAGCTGATAATGAGACAGAAATGTACCAGCTTCCCACTATCATTCCCAGCAATGTAGTACATATGGTTCATTTAGGATGGTGCCAGAGGAAGAGGAGATAGGATGTTGGCTGGTGAGTATAGGACTGAAATGTGTGTGAAGAACATTTGTAGCACAATCCTATTCTTGTCTACTCAGAAGTAAGCCCCACTGTATTCAATTGGGCTTACCTCCAAGAAAGTATATTTAGGATTGCAACCTTGGTTTACATGTATACTCGAGTTTAGATGCATATATGAAATCACTCACCACCAGAGATTTGTTATCTCTCGGACCCTTTTAAAATTATTTTAATATACTATCACACTAGCTACAGTGGTGAAAATGTGGGATTCTCCTACCTTCCATGTAAGTTGGATGCTGTAAGAACCCAATCCGAGCTTGGGGCTGTGAATACAGAAATGGGGGAAAGAAATCTACAGCTTTATTCTACACTGGAACAGGTACACCAACTGGCTGGCACTGTATCCAGCACAGGGCAGAAGCCACCTATGGTGCAATTCAGAGTAAGGGGATTTATTTCTTCTTACCCTGTGAGAGCAATCCTAACCATGTTTACTCAAAAATAAGCCCCATTGTGTTCAATGGGTTTTACTCCCAGAAAAGTGTGTTTAGGATTGCAACGTGTCTTTCAACAGCCAACCCAATAGGGTTACTTTAATCTGGACAGATTAAAGTTGCTGGGGCAGAACTGAGCAGCCTGATGTAACACCAACTGTGAAGGATGGGGGATAGGATATGGCCTAGGCAGTGGTGGGATTCAAATAAATTAACAACATGTTCTATGTCCTAATACATTAACAACAGGTTCTATGTCCCTTTAGTAACCAGTTCTCAGAACCAGGTGCTCATTAGCAAAGGGTTCTATAGAACCTGTGAGAACTCCCTGAAGCCCACCACTGGGTTTAGGTCACCCAAGATAGTCCCACACCCTGCTGAGCATAGTCAGCAAACTGGCCCATAGACCCCATTCTTCCCTCCTGCTATCCTCCCCAACCCAATGTGCTGGTCTTCATAGGTTGGCACAAATTCACCTATCACAAACTCACATCCTTGTGATGGCCTCCCTGACTCTGCACTTGCCACAGATTACCCTTATGGTATGTTTGCAGCACTCCTGGGACAGCACAAAAGACTTGTGTCAGCCAATTGATTGTGGTCAGCCAATTGATTGTAGCACAATTGATTGTGCTAGAATGTCAGCCTAGGATTGTGGTCTTAGATTAGTTACTGCAGAATTCTAGGATGTGACCTTGAGCTTGGGGTGGTCTATAGTGGTTAGAAAATGGGCACAATAATTGGATAGTTGATGAAACCAAAGCAGCGGGCTCAGCTGGCAAGCACAATAGATGGCTGGTAGCACAGAAAGAGTAATCAGCATTAGGATAATAGCTAACCTACTTTATACTTTGCATCTAGATTACGCTGTACCACTGTTAGAGGTCAGCTTGAGAGTAGACAGTGGGAACATTGACCTAATTTGTGTTATCAGATGCCTGATTCTGGTTTTTTATATACGAGTACTTCTCAGTGTGCGCTTTCAGTGTGCTGTACTCATTTTCTTTGATTACATCTGATTTCCTCTTGTAACCATTTGGCTTCTTTTTCATCCATATGTTATGATTTTTCATTTGCATCTGTTTCTTTGATTTCTCATGTTTCACACACAAGTTCTCAATCTACAGACTCTTCCTTTTGTTTTAAAAGAAGACATCCACAAGCATGGAGCAGTGATGCCTTTTTTACTGAGCTTCTCCAGGTATCCTTTTACCCACCATTTTCATCTGCAGCATGTAGCTCATATGCTACAGCAGGTGGGAATGAAGGTATGTAGACATTTCGAGCAGCTGAAAATAGTGATGTTGAGATTTAGGGTTATTGCATAATCCATCATTGCGCCTGGCATTGAATCTTGAGTATGAAAGTATATGAACATAAACTGGCAGCCAATCCTAACCTACCCTGGAGGCCAGAGTAGGGTTGGGGCCAGTTGTAGCTCAGCCTGTGGCAAAGGGAATTTCTTACCCCAGTTAAAGCTGCAGTAGCTTCAATGGGTAAGTGGGATCTGCTCCACATCTTGAGGATATGAATGGCCACTCATAAAAAAATATTATCTATTATGACCCAATGCTATGCAAGTCAATTCTATCCTGGAGCTTGTAAACACTTGCAGGAGTTTATATGGCGCACTCTTGAGATGGTGCAAATCCAAGCAGCCTGGAGCTGCTCTGGGCTGTCTGGGACTAAGCATAGCTGTCCTGGTGGTGCAAAAGTAATTTACAGCACTTTCAGGAGACCTTTAAGCTGGCACCAGGGATTTGCACTGACCCAGCTACACGTCTGGATTGTGCCCCAAATCAAACCATAGATCCATCTATTTCAGTACTTTCTTTAATCACCTTCAGGCAGTGATTTTCAGCCATTTTTATCAAATGAAGCACTGGCAAGGTTTTAAAATGGTCAAGGCATAGCATCAGGTTGTTTTACAATTGACAAGGCACACCATGCTGCTGATGGGGGACTCACCATCCCTGGTGGCCCCAATGGCCCCAGTGGCAAAGCTAGGGGGTACAGTTGCGCTGGGCTACAACCTTTAGGTGGGCTACAAGCTAAGTTTGACACAAGCGGCTAAAATTGTGAAAAACGGGCTACATATGAATGATAATACCATCATGTTACATATTGTTGGAAAGGTAATTTAATACAGAATGCAATGAAACAAACTACATTGGATAATCTATACTCTCTCAAAAGTTATGGACAATTAACCAGAAAATGAAAACACAAAAGCCAATGGAACAAAAAGTGCATTTTCTTAACTCAACTTTCCCATGATACTGATTGCTCTGAGGGCCAATGAGTTTCAGTTCTGATACTTTATGGAACTAATAAGGCTCATTTCCATATACATGTATCATAATACAGTTAACCCATGCTAACTGGATATACAGACACTTCTAAGTTGTGCTTCTTATCTATTTAGCAGGGAAAGAATAACCATTCCTCTTTGCCCCAGCACAATTTCCCTAATCAATAAGGGGCACAATTTTCATATTTTTACTTAATTAAATTTGATTTTGTTGCAGGGGAAAATTTTTGTAAAAGTTTTTTTTTTAATATGTTCTGGGATGACATCATTTCCAGCTGTGACATCATTTCCAGGACAACATTTTGAGCTTAAAACCGGCTATATGATCATTAGCTATACCACTGAATGGCCCTACAAATAAATTACTATCTCCCAAATTTCTATGGCACACCTTGGGAACTTTCATGGCACACTAACGTGCCATGGCACAGTGGTTGAAAATGGTTGCTTCAGACTCTCAGGGCTTTATTCAGACCGTGATCTGTCTCAGACCTGCCTACAAATGCCATGGATCTATCTATCTACAGTATTTATATACCACTTTTCTACTAAAAAGTTCACAAAGCAGTTTACAAAGAAAATGAAAAAATAATAGCTAATTAATAGCTAGTAGCCCAAAAGGGCTCACAATCTAAAATGCAAAAGAACACCAGCAGAAGCCACTTGAACAAACGTTGCTGGGGGTGTGTAAGCCAGTTACTCTCCCCCTGCTAAAGAAAGGAGGAACACCCACTTGAAAGAGTGCCTCTTGCCCAGTTAGCAGAGGCTGGAATGAAAGACCTTCTGGGTGTATGATGGAGGACCTTCTGGGTGTAAAGGATAGGTACGATGAGGAAGCATCAGTCCCATCCTAAGGTGACATGCCTGAAAATGTTGTCTTTTTGGACTGGTTATTCAATGTTTATATCTGGTTATTCAATGTTTATATCTGTTAAGCATTTTCCAGCCGTTATCATCATAAGACATGTTGTTATATGTTTTTAAAATGTCGGCATTATTCCATTTTCTTTGCTACCCTCTGAAGCTCAGACCTGCTTCCATATCTTCTAGTAGTTACAGAATTGGAATTTTGTAACAGCATTGGAATTAACACTAAAAATAAAATCATTATTTAACAATAAACCAGTTGACATGATGCAATATAATCTTTTAAGACTTTTCCTTAAATTGTATCCCACACATCTGAGGTCAGTATGCTATTTGCACCTCTATCAAGTTCAAAGAAACAGGCCATCTTTCCCAGTACACTGTGTACAGAGCAAAATAAATCTCTGTATTTCCTGAGCAAAGATGACTTTTTTCAAAATGATGCAAAGGGGGCAGGTAAACATGCAAAACTGTTTCCCTAGAAATATTTTTCCCATGTTTGGTTATGCAGTTTCAATGTCTATAAATAATTCTGTAGAACATAAGACCAGAATAGTCAGGAACTCAAATAGTACCTTCAGTTTCTTCATAATAAGAAAAAACATTTTTACAAAAGAAGATTGAATTTATCACTGCCTTGGCGCAAGCGGTTAAGACACTGTACCTGTTAACCAGCAGGCCAGGGTTCGAGACCTGGGCCAGCCCCACAAGACAGGGTAAGCTCCTGTCCTTAGGCCAGCTCTGCGACGCCAGCTGGATCCAATCGTATTGGCTCTCCCTTTCCATTGGACTAATTCAGTGGTGTGGAGAGGGGGGATTTGCTGCTTGGGTAACAGCCTATCCTCCATAACAATCCAACCCAGGCTTTCATGCTTCACATGCAGTGTATGCAGTGCTGAGCACGATACCATAGTCTTTCAAGACTGATGGAGGCCTGCTATGGAATAGTTGGAAACATACATACATACATACATACATACATACATACATACATACATACAAAAGCAGGCCTCCGTCAGTCTTGAAAGAGTATGGTATCATGCTTGGCGCTGTATACGCTGCATGCAAAGCATGAAAGCCTGGGTTGGATTGTTATGGAGGATAGGCTATTACCCAAGCAGCAAATCCCCCCTCACGCCACTGAATTAGTCCAATGGAAAGGCAGAGCCGATATGATTGGATCCAGCTGGCGTCGCAGAGCTGGGCTAAGGACAGGAGCTCACCCTGTCTTGTGGGGCCGACCCAGGTCTCGAACCCTGGCCTGCTAGTTAACAGGCACAGTGTCTTAACCGCTTGCGCCACCCACAGCCCTCATACATACATACATACATACATACATACATACATACATACATACATACATTGGAGGGGGAGTAATCTGGTTACAAATGTTCCATTTGGTTCTGGATACTCAGCCTCATGGCAATCTTATTATTTATAGAATCATAGAATCATAGAGTTGGAAGGGTCCTAGTAGATCATCTAGTCCAACCCCCTACCTGCAGCAGGAAATCCCCCTAGAGTATCCCCGACAGGTGCTCGTTGAGCCTCTGTTTGAAGATCCCCAGTGAGGGAGAGTCCACCACCTCCCTTGGCAATATTGAGATCAGATGAACCATCAAACCTTTGCAGTGGGGCAAGAATTCAATGGCAATACACACACGCAAGGATGGAGAGGTGACAAGGAAGTACAGTAACTGAAACACATCTCATTCAGCAGCAAGTACCATCCCAGGCATCCCCCTGTTTAAAGCAGCTCTGACACATTGCTGTAATTGCTAACTTTTAAAAAGTCTACTTCTAATAATGGGGATGTCACAACTTCCCTTGTAATTTGTTCCACTTCCTAAATATTTGTGGGCTCTTTCTCATATACTTATCTTTCTTCCTGCAACTTTATTTTGCTTCCTCTAGCTGTTTCCATGGCAAGCTATTAGTTTCTAAATTGGATCAAACTGACAGTTAGGTCTCTCTTCTGTTCTGGACTAAATATTCTCAGTACTGGAATGCTGGGTTTCTCACTTAATTGCTGTAACAGATTGTTATAGATGTTAATTTATTTTGCTTTTCATCACTGTGGTTTGCATTTTCTGGTGCTTAGATTTCATTTGAGTTGTATTCTTTGTCTGCATGTTACACGGGAATCATACAGTGGTTTAAGGCGGAAAGCTCTGAAGATCCCCAAGTCCTGTCTGCTGTATTGAGGAACAATTGGGTATTGGACTGGATAATACTGGAAAAAGAAGAGGAGAATTAATAGCTTCCAATCCAGGAAGGCCAGTAAGCAGTGAATAGAGAAAGGGGACGTTTCTCTTCAATAGCTGCCTGAAGCAATTGACTCAGAACCTAGTCCTATCCAACTTTCCTGCACCGATGCAGCTGCACCAATGCAGCTTCAGTGCAATCCCAACTCCCAAAGAAAGGGAATATACCTTTCCCTATTTTGAGGACACCTCCGTGACTGTTGCCACATCACAGAATGAATTGGTTCAATCCAACCTGATGGATTGGTTGACCCTGTTCAGGCATGTTCCAAGGGTATAAATATTTATTTGATGATTTCTCTGATTATAGGACCGTTTCTGCCAACATTTTATATCCAGTTATGGCCAAGCAGTCACCACTTGGAAACATACACATTAGGGCTAGAAAGTTCTCTTCTTTGTCTCAGAATCTACTAGTCCGATATAACAAGACTTTGAAGAAAAAGTCTGCACTATTGACTATACACACTGTTGACTAACAGCTACTCTAAGGGCACAATCCAGAGTAACTACAGGAGCACGTAAGAGACATTATGTGCACCTGTAGTTACTAAACCACCTAGTGAAAACCTATGGGAAATTCATATTGCAATCCAGAGTAACTTGTTCTTACTTTGGAGCAAGGACTCCCTGTAGTTGCTCTGGATTTCACCCTAAACCATTTAATTTTCACCCATCCCAGAAGTCATCAGTCCAGACATCAGCCCAGTAAATACCAGTCAGATAATTCTAGGGGTCTATTAACATATGCAGGAAGAATGACTAAAATTCTGGCCAGATTTTAACATTTTCACAATTTTTACATAGGGCAAAATCCAGAGTAATGATGGGGAGTCCTTGCTCCGGTGTAAAAACAACTTACTCTGGATTGCTATATGAATTTCCCATTGGTTTTCACTAGGTGGTGCAGTAACTAAGGGTGCACGTAAAGTCTCTTACATGCTCCCATAGTTACTCTGGATTTTGGGGGTATGGTTTCTGTTTCCACCAATTTGTGTTTTTAAAACACCAACACTATTGGCTATGCAATTTACTAATCAGTTACTGTCACAAGTGGAGCTTTCTGATCAAACGTGGTGGGTGGAGATGTTACAGTAGAAATGTAGTAGATTTGTAGAACAATGTTAGGATTTGCCAAATATTTATCCTCATCCTATAGGGATGTATGTTACAATTATTATTAAGAATAGTTATATACTACCGGTTTTCAGTAGTTTACAAAGAAAATAAAATACAGTCCTATATGGCTCCTTCCTTGTTCCAAATACATGTAATCTAAAATGATGCAAATCGCTACTAGAAAGGACACTGTGCTTTTGATAAACAAGGAGTTACACTTCCTCTGCTAAATATGTGAGGAATACCACTTTTAAAAAGTGCCTCTGCCTAGTTAGCGGAATAACTAACTGGACAAAAGTGCTAGTTTTAACTTTTAAAGTCCTATACACATCAAATTCAGGGTATCTGAAGGACTGCCTTCTCCATAAAATCCTATACATCCTCTTAGGTCTGAGGGTGCCCTTCTGACTGTGCCACCACTGGTAGAGACGAAGGAGTGGCAGGTAGGAATAGGGCCTTCTCACTGGTGGCAGCCCATTTATTGATTTCCCTTCTCCTGGAATTAAGAACAGCTCCCTTCCTGGAGAGCTTTCGGCAGGGTCTTGAGACCTTTTTATTCATGGAAGCGTTTGATATTTAGGGCTTTTATTTAATTTTTTATTTAATTTTTAATGATTTTATTGTTGTGATCCAAGTGTTTTAATACTTTACTGTTTTGTTTTATGTTTTTAATTCTTTGATTTAAGTCATGTTTTTATTGTTAGCTGCCTTGAGGCCCCCTCAGACAAAGACAGAATGGGACAAAGGCAGAATATGAGTGAGTTAGTGAATGAATGAATGAATGAATGAATAGAAATTGCCTATTTGTATACCATTCTGAAAACAGAAAAATAAAGTGAAGTTCATAAGGGTTAAAAAAGATCACGTAGGCAACTCCTAGTATAAGTATATATTAATTGTTAATATTATATCTTCATTTTCTAGATGTGTGGCTTCTATTTTTCTTTTACCCTTGCACAGATATTTGTTTGCTGTTTTAATTTTTTCCTAAAACTCTTTTACTCAATCCAAAATGGCAACCAATTTGAGCTGGACAAGGTATGATATGCATTTTGCTGATAACTGAAATTCTGTGTACTAAACAACTGAACAAAATTTCAGTTGAAAATTTCAGGAGGGAGGATAGACAGACAATAACTATATCATTCAGTCTTATTTATTATCTCCTTAAGTGAAATCTGGCAGAATTTTTTGAGGGGAAAATTGAAGCTGTTAACAATTGTTAAGCAAGCTGACTGAGGCTGAAATCCAGAGTAACTATGGGGAGTCCTTGCTCTGGAGTAAGAACAAGTTACTCTGGATTGCAATATGAATTTCCATAGGTTTTTCACTAGGTGCTGCAGTAACTATGGGTGCACGTAATGTCTTTTACATGCTGCCGGTTTTATTTACTTACTTAGTAATTTATTTAATTACTCTGGATTGTGCCCTGAACCTCAGTCTTTGTGGTCCATAAAAGCAGGCCTCCGTCAGTCTTGAAAGACTATGGTATCATGCTCTGCGCTGCATACGCTGCATGCGAAGCATGAAAGCCTGGGTTAGATTGTTATGGAGGATAGGCTGTTACCCAAGCAGGAAATCCCACCTCTCCACACCACTGAATTAGTCCAATGGAAAGGCAGAGCCAATACGATTGGATCCAGCTGGTGTCACAGAGCTGGGCTAAGGACAAGAGCTCAACCTGTCCTGTTGGGCCGACCTGGGTCTCGAACCCTCGCCTGCTGGTTAACAGGCACAGTGTCTTAATCCCTTATAGGTCTTGATAATCACAGGATAATCACAGCTACATCTTCCACCCAATCCAACATTCTCCTGTTCTGTGCTAAGTGGTTTTATACCAAATTTTGTAACAGCAATATCGCAATAATAATAACTTTATTTTATATCTATATAGTATTTCTATATATAATAATACATCAGTTTTGCAGTAACAACTTTCTACTTATTTTCTAACATATTTCCATAATAATAACTTTATACCCATTGTATATGGGTGATATTTATAGAGAGACTCTAAAGGGTTATAGAACAAAAGAAATGCTAGTAAAATCCTTACTTCTGAAATAAATTTATTGTAATTACATACAGTAACAAAGGAAAATGACAGACTTTCTTGCCTAAAGACAAAAATAGATGAATCTGTACAGTATCGTGACATTCTGAAAGCCACATTGGATTTTCTTTTAATTTTTATAGAAGCAAAATAATTATATTAAATCATATTAAAGTGCTGTATTCAAAAAAAGTGCGGTATCTAAAAAAGCTGGATAATTTAAAGTCTTTCCACCACAGTTCATTTGATGTCAATCAAATATCTTGCTGCTTGAAGGATTTCTCCTATGTATTAATAACAGACTTTTAAAAGGTCGTTGCCTATCCCCTATCTGTCTTGCATATGTGTGTGTGTGTGCATGCACACACACACATGCTTTAGTGAACAACTGATGCTCAGGTTTTTCAGCCCAATCCTAAACTCCACCACCATATGGCATACAGTGACTCAAAAAACTATGTGTTACATGCTTTTGGAGGGAGGCAACCTGTAGGCAATCCGAAAGTAAAGCGGCAATCCTAATCTCCAGTTAGGCTGGCCTAAGCCTCAACCTACATCTGATCATAAGTCCTGTGCTCTCCTGATGGTGTTACAAAAGTTCTGTAAGACACTTTGGCACTATTCCTGGGGGAGGGTTAGTCCAGTGCACAGACATGTACTTGCATCCCTATATCACCAAGGTAATGGGAAGAACGATGAGTTGTGCCGGCCTATCTTAGGATTGCACCCTTCGTCAAATAATTACATACCATTGCAGAAGCCTAAAAGCCACCAATTTAGTTATGTAATCCCAGTGACCACTATCATTCCCTCCATAAAAGATATTGTGAGAAACAAGCCTTCTGCTTCCCAATCTTTTATAAAAATTATTTTAGTTGTTGAAATAAAATAACGCATTTCTGCAAAAGTGCAATATGTTTTGAAAGACATCTGTTGTAGGGTTAGTGGTTCATTATTCTTTGGTAAGACCTTGATTTTGCTTCCTGTAATATTGGCAACAAAAATTCTTCTCCCATTCAGCCAATGTGCACGAAGTAGCTAAATGACTTTTGTACGAAGCATGAACTCCTAACCTAACCTATCTCACAAGAGTGTTCTCAAGATAGGCTGACGTAAAGTTTTATAAACTATGGAGTATTATAGAAATGATAAATAATCATTGTCACGCTGAAGGTAATAAGTTAAAAGTTTTCACCAACAGAAAATCGAGTCCAAAAGGACATCTGAATAAATTATCTGAACAATACTAGCAAAGATAAAGCTGAAAATGTTGCTGAGATTTATTATGATTTAAGAACTACAGCTCTTTCATCTGTATAAATCAGCACAATTTAGCAAAACAGATATCTGTCAAATGTTAGTCCAATTAATGATTCAGCCATGTAAACGAGAAAGATCTCATCTGTGTTCAATTTAAAAAAACTGAATGATTTTGGGAATAGAGTTCACACAAGAGGATTTTCCCATAAATTGAAGAGTGGAACCAGATGTTTGTAAAAAAGGAGACATTTCAAGATCCGTTGCAAGAATATTTTAACGTTTGTTTATCCACATAGGACTTGGGCCAAATTGGGATGCATTGTGATGTTACAAAATATATTGTACAAATTAGCATGCGAAAGTACTGAACAAGAGTCAAAAATGTAAAAACAATTAGCTGGGAATATGCAGAGTTAAGCTTTGACACTGGGTACGTCTAAGAGGAAGGGCTGCAGTGGCTCAGTGGTTAAAGAAGGATTTGCTCTCTGTGGCTCCTGAGGGAAGGATTAGAACCAATGGATTGAAAGGATAGCAAAATAGATTTACCCGTAGGCTTGAAATGAGGAAGATTTTTCTAACCACAGTTGTTGATTAGGAGACAGCCTTCCTTGTGCTGTTGTAGGTTTCCTTCATTTAATGTTTTCTGTTTGGTCACTTGTCAGTGATGCTGCAGTAGCTGCCTGCACTGAGAAGGGGACTGGATTTATGATCTCCAAGGTTGCTTTCAACCCTAATGTTTCATAATCCTAATAATAATTGAACTCTCCTTTTGAACTACTACTCATAGTGATGCACTGGCATCACTATCAGTGATCTGTTGAAAGTAAATCACAATTTGAAAGTAAATTTAGGATGGTTTTCAAGTCAGCATGCTTGAAATGGAAATCTATCTCCTAAGTTAAGGAGATACTACAAAAATATTTTTTGGAAGTAGTAAACTGTTTGTAGTCTAACACTGACTGCAAAGAGATGATGTATGCACATGCTCAATTAGTTTATAAACTGATGGCAACTAAACATATTTTACTTTGGCTCACTAATGGCTACACTGTTTAGCCCACTCTTGTGAGTGTGTGTGTGTGTCTGTATACGCGTGTGTATGTTGAGGTGGGTGCATGTGTCTAGCTAGCAATCTGTATATGTACCCTCAGCCATTGCTGCACTCTTCCCCAGTCACTAGGCAATGCCAAGTTTGCAATATATTGTGAATATCTTAATTAGTTCATAATTAATATCTTCATACCTAATATCTAGGGACCTGCAAATGGCGAGGTTATTTTGGGATAACACTCCTTTTGTCAGGAAAAATAATCTTGCCTTTTGCAGGTCCCTACTAATATCTTACTACTTCATGTTGTTCCCCTTAAAGTGGAACTGGAGATCTTTGTGCTTCGAGTATTTGTTGACAGAATTCAATAGCCACTGTGTAAAACAATGTGAAAGTTCACCAGTAGCTATTAAACTAAATACTGGGATAAGGTTCAACATAGTTTATGGAAAAAAGTCTGGGCAGCCCAGTCCTATCCCAGGCAGTGCTGGGTGCAGGGGTACCAAAATGGCTACCACTGTATTCAGTAGCACTGCAGGGGCCACTGGAGGTTTCCTCAGGGGAAGGAAACTTTCTATCCCTTGCCACACAATGGGGCTTCTCAAGTCTGTACCAGCTATTTTGCCTGAGCAGACTTGAGAACCGCCATGTCAGGCTTTCCAGCCTGACATAGAGGATAGGATATGGATGATATGGTGGAACAGGGCTCTGTTGGATCTTCTCTCAACCTACTTCCTTTCCCACTCTGTTCCCACCTTCCCCTACTCTGGAGCACCTCCGGCTGCCCCTAAGGCCCAGTCACCACACAAAGCGCTTCCCTTGATATGATGGTTCTGTCTGGCCCTGGTCCCAGCATCGACTGGTCCTTTACAGGCACCAAGACTCCCTACACAGAAGGTGCTGTAATTCTATATTACGGCATATTTACAACACTTATAGCACAATCCTAACCATGTCTACTCAAAAGTAAGTCCCATTGTGTTTAATGGTCTTACTCCCAGGAAAGTGTTTTTAGGATTGCAGCTTTAGTGCTAGTACGGGAGCTCTGTGCCTTTAGGATTGGGATTTCAGTCTCCCAGCTAATAACGAACCTGGATCAGAGGTTGACTCAGTGGTGGGCTCCAGCAAGTTTGCGCCTCCTCTATAGAACCGGTTGTTAGCAAGAGATAGGACATATAAAGTTTAAAAATAGCCATTTAAAAGTGGCTGCCAGATGGGCAGAGAACCGGTTCTTAATTTCTTTGAATCCCATCACTGGGTTGACTGATTGCTCTTCATGTGTTGGTGCTGAGCACTTCCACACCTCACAACAATGGCAACAACACAACACATGTTGTTGGTGTGTTTAGGATTACAGTCATACTGTTTTTAAATTAATTGTGCGAAAACAAGATATGAGTGGGATTTTTTTTTAGCCTTTATTTTGTCACGTCCTAAATTTTTCTTGGGTGTCTAACATTTTCAGTGTTCCTTGTCCTCTTTTTGTGCCCATCATAACATCAGCTCAGCTTCTGGAGATGTCTGTGTCCTTCATGTGAACAGACCAGGGTGACCATATGTCCTCTTTTTCCGGGCCACGCTCTCTTTTTCATCCTTGTGCCCTGGAAAACAAAAACAAAACTGTGTTGTCCTCCTTTTCCTTGTGAGCAGGCTGCACGAAGCCTTCTTGCAATTCATAAACGACATGTAATAAATAACATGCAATAGATTTAAATATAAATAAGTAATATAGAGCACAATCCTAACCATGTCTACTCAAAAGTAAGCCCCACTGTGTTCAACGGAAAAGTGTATTTGGGACTGCAGCCACAGTAGAAAACAATATGTGAGTTTTTTAGTTTTTATTTGGTTATGTCCTACATTTTTTCTTGGGTGTCCTACATTTTGAGATCTGGTCATCTTGAGAGGGGCAATCTAGAGTTGCCCAGGCCCTTCATGTGAACAGGTTCACTTTCGTTAACCCCTTCCTGCCCAAGCCACAGGTCTGCACACCTTTCCTCCCTATAATGCAACTTTACGCAGAGAAGCCAAAGGATGCTGCTCCAGTCCCTTCCTGGGTCCCCTGTCTGGGGTGCTGTGTCCAGCTGACCCTGCAGCCAGTGCTTGTGCCTGGGATTGGGCAGTAGGGAGAGGCGGAGAGTCCCTGCCCAGGGAGGAGCCCGAAGAAGTGGCTGAGAACAGCAGCCCAGCCAGGCAGGCAGGCGCACGTTCCCAACATGAGTTGGCGGAAGGGAGAGGAAGGGATGCTCTGATGCGCTGCAGGAAAGCGGCATGCTGGGGTGAGTAGTGGGGCTGGTCCTGGTCCTGGTCCTGGTCCTGCCTCTGCATGGAACTGGTGGCTGCTTCTTGGGGAGCACCCAAGAATGAGCACCATGCATGGAGAGGAGATGCTGCCTTTTCTTGCCTTTCCTAACCCTCCTGCAATGCACGTTCCCTTTTCTTCTCCAAGCAAACCATGTCCTCTCCCTGCCCCCCTTATGGTCAGCCCTTCCCAGGGGTCTCCCCACTGGGGCACTGATGTCCCCTTCCAGAGATGCTCCTCTTTGGGTAGGGGGTAAGAGGGTGAACATAGCTCTTTCCCGACCTCTATCCTCTGCTTCCCTTATTCTGCTCTCCCCCTTTCCACTTCAGGGGTCTCCCCACTGGGTCACTGATGCTCTCCTCCCCAGGGATGTCCCACTGGGGGCAGGTGGGGGAAGGATGGAGAACAGATCTGTCCCTTTGCCTTCCCTCCTTCCATCCCCTGTTCCCCCCTCCCCAGGGATCTCCCTACTGGGTCACTGATGCCCTCCTCTAGTGATGCTCTGTTTGGGGCAGGTGCGGGGGGTGAAGGGAGGATCAGAGCTCTCCCCCTCCTTCCTTCCACTTCTCTTATGGTCTGCCCTCCTTTTCAGGTCAGTGATCTCCCCAGTGGTCACTGATGCCCCCTCCCAGGGGTATTCCATTTTGGGGAGGAGAAGTGAGAGGGTTAACGCAGCTCTTTCCTCCCTTCTTCCCCTCCTTCTCTTATTCTGGCGTCCCCCCCTTTCCAGTTCAGGGGTCTCCCTTGTGGGGCACTGATGTTCCAGGGATGTTCCACTGGGGGCAGGTGGAGGATGGAGGAGGCAGGACAGACCTGTCCCTTCCCTCCATCCTCTGTCTCCCTAATGGTCTTTTTTCCCTGGGGTCTCCCCAGAGGATCACTGATGCCCTCCTCCAGGGATGTCCCACTGGGGTGGGGTGGGGGTGAAGGAGGGAGAACAGACCTGTCACTTTCTTTTCCTCCATCCTCTGCTTCCCTTATGGTCTGTTCCCCCCTCCCCCAGTGGTCTCCCAACTGAATCACTGATGCCCTCCTCCAAGGATCCTCTGCTTTTGGTGAGGGGGGAAACAGAGCTGTCTCTTTCCCTCCCTCCCCCTCTGCTTCCCTTAAGGTCTGCCTTTCCCCTTTCTAGTTCAGGGTTCTCCCCAGTGGGTCACTGATGCCCTCCTCCAGGGATGTCCCACTTAGAGCAGGTGGGGGGAGGAGGAGTCAGAACAGATCTGTTCCTTTTCCTCCCTCCCTCCTCTGCTTCCCTTAAGGTCTGCAATCCCCCTTTCTAGTTCAGGGGTCTCCCCAGTGCAGAGTGACCATAAAAGACAAGCCCCCCCCCCCAATGTCAGGAGCCCAAGAAAAATGACAAAATAAAGGCTAAAAACTCTCATATACAAGGCTTTCATGTGGTTAATTGAAAGCCTCTATTATTATTAAATTTAAATTGATTACACATAATTTATTACATATATTATTTCCAAGAAAGCTCCATGCTGCCTGCTCACAAGGGAAAGGGGGACAATGAAGATTTTTTTCCCCAAGACACAAGGACTTGCCCTGGAAAAAGAGGACAGATGGTCACCCTGACCCAGTAGGATACTGATGGACTCCTCTAGGGATGTTCCATTTGGGGTAGGTGGGGAAGGAAGGAGGATAGACCCCCATATTTTGGACATCCTATCAGTAGGAAAGGCAAGTCGCAACCCCCACTTGCCTCTTGCCCTTCCTGTTTGGTTCCCAGGACCCTTGATGTTGCTAGGGTCATGGCTGCAGGGCCAGCGAGGCCAGGGCAAGGCAGGTTCCTAGGTTGAGAGGAGGAGGACCTCTAAACAGCTGGTGGGAAGCTGGCAACCAAGGCTTGTTAGGATTTACCTGGGAGTAAGCCTGGGACTAACTAGCGCTGGAGTTGGATTAGTGGATAAGGGCTGCAGTTAGCTTAATGGTTAAAGGTGTTGTGCCTGTCAACCTGAAGATCAGCAGGTCAGAGACCCAAGTACTGCAAGAAGCTCTCATCCTTAGCCCAGCTCCTGCCAACCTGGCAGTTCAAAAGCATGTAAATGGAAGTAGATAAATAGGTATCACCTTGGTGGGAAGGTAACAGCATCCTGCGCGCATGCCGGACGCATGTTCACGGAGGCGTCTTTGGACAATGCTGGCTCTATGACTCTAGAAATGGGATGACTACTGCACCCTAGAATCAGTCACGACTAGCAGGGCAACCTGCGGGGGACACACCTTTACCTTTAAGCCCCATGGGACTTACCGAGTAAGCTTGGGGTCTTGGGTGGCAATCCCGTGCATGCTTTCCTAGGCATCAGCCCCACTGAATTCAGTGGGTCTTCTGAGTAGACATGCATAGGGTGGGCTGCTATCTTATCTACACTACCCTAGGACCAAGCCCCATTAACTACAGTTGTCTGTATGTCTGATGTCTGAGTAGACATGCCTAGGATTGGGCTCTTAGTCTGGCCAAGTACAGCTAAAGAACTGGCAGCTGTGGTATGCAAGATAATAATGTTGGCATGCCACTTTTCCAACAGTGTGGGTCTCAGACCTCAGAATTTAAAACTAGAGTCCTCTGTTACAAAAACAGAGCAGGGAGAGGTGACTGGGAAGGGACTAAAAAGCAGATGAAACGATGGCATAGACGAGGATCAGGTCAATGAGACAGGAAAGAGACTGAACAATGTACAGAGGTTTGTTACTGCCTTTTGGAGATAGTAAATGTGTCAAGTAAACGGAATAGCATGTGCCAACTTGACTTCGAAAGGAAAGAAATTTAACTGATTAGGGCAATGTTTTTCTATAAATGGTATTTGAGGTGGTGTCTGGTGGCCCTTGTGGGACCACCAAACACTTGCTGCCCTGCAGCCAGACCAGGAATAGGACACAAGAAATAGCATTAGGAGGCTGACGCAGTGGACAGAGCTCCAATACTTTTCTCTGCTTGAAAAAATCTCTCCTACCCATCTACCCATCCTACCCTCCTACCCTTTTACTTGCTGTTGGTTACATTTCACCTGACCTCCCAAATTAGAAGTAACTGGCAGTCATGTGATTGCCAGGTATGTCTGGTGATGCTTTGACCATGTGAAGTGGCACTGTGGAGGACAAACCCTGAGAAATACTGGGATGGGGCAACCTCCATCTTCTTGCTGGGAAAAGCTTCACGTGCTGATTTTTGTGTTATCAAGATCCTAGGAGATGCAGGATAGTTCTATTTTCTTCTGGATAGTTAGCAACCCTAGTCGCATATATTCTGCCTCCCACCGTCACAATTGAAAGCGTTAGAACATGAGTTCAGAAAACCCTTCCCTACCTGATTTCATGACTGTTGTACTGGGCAAATTTTAGTGTGAAAACTGATCTCAGAGATTACTTATATATATAGGTATATTTTATTTCATATATAGATAAATGTGTTTGTTTCATTCCAAGACTTGAAATACTGTATTGTAATACTCCAAGAGCATAAAGACTGTTTTGAGATGATATTTCTCATCTTCTACAAAGAAATATGCCCTGGTTTCAGATACCTTGTTTTCAATAATTAGAAAATAGTACTTATTTATAAAACCCAACCTGACAAATATGGGCATTGTGAACTTGTTTAACTATTCTGTATTATACCCTTTGGAAACATCCTGTCAGTTAAAAAGGCAGCTTTAAAACAGTGAGATATAGCATCTTTTGGGAAAGATTGTTTTTCAGTTGATCACTGAGGTGTTGTCAAATTGTTGGGTTCGGAAACAGCATTTAATGTTTCACTAAATATTCTGCTAAGAGCACAATCCTAACCATGTCTACTAAAAAGTAGTTCAATGTGTTCAATGGGTCTTACTCCAAGGAAAGTGTCTTTACAATTGCAGCTTTGTTTTTGCATTTGCCTTCTCAGATCATAGTTGGTGCTGAAAAGAAGTAAAAGCAAAGGACAGCTTAAGATATTACAGTATAAAGTTGCTTAGGTGTCTTTCCAGTTTCTAATTTGGAGTGAAAAGGCATAAATGGCCAGGGTGATCATATGACCGGAAATTTCTGGATTTGTCCTCTTTTTTAGCCTCCTGTCTGGATGTCCTCCAAAAGAGCTTCATTGTCCTCTGTTTTGGCTTCATTTTGGAACTTTGCAATGGTTTGCAGTACCCCATCATGTCATATGAAATTGGATTCATATTGAAGAGCAGAATTCAAAAATTTGTTTTGAAATATCTCCTACCTATCAAACGTTATGGCCAAAAAACTAAAAATAAAACATATGCATTGAGCTCTAGGAGAAAGTGAAAGTGCCCAATATTGCAGCTTTACTCATGAGTAGGGAAACATGTCATTGTCTGTCGGAAAGGCCAGGCTGAGATGAATCCAAGACCTTGTCCTCCTTTTGAGGTTTGGGCATCTGGTCACCCTGTAAATTACATGGGATTCTATAGTCTTTTAAATATTTTTTTAAGTAATTTTCTCACTATATTACTGAATAGTTGAATTCTAGAAACTTTTTTTTAAAAAAGATAGTGATTCAAAAATATACAATATTGATTAAAGCATTGCATACTAAAGTGATTTTAGAGAGGTACCATTTGTAGGATGTACAGTGCAATCCTAAGTATTTCTACTCAGAAATAACCCCCATTGTGTTCAATAGTACTTACTCCCAGGAAAGTGTGGGTAGGATTGCAGCCATACTATAATACAGAACATGCTTGCAGATTTGTTGAATGGAAGCATACTTCAGATACTGCTACTGTATATTTTTGAGCACAATCCTATGTCTACTCAAAAGTAAGCCCCATTGTGTCCAATGGGACATACTCCCAGGAAAGTTTCTTTAGGATTACAACCTGTGTCTGGATATTGTTTTGTGTTTGATTTATTTGCCAGCAGAATGGAAAGGCTTCAACCCAATCACTGTGCCATAAATGCATGATGCCATGTGCTAGTTGCTACTGTAGTGATAAATTCCAGATAGTAGCTGTGTTTTCTGATGCAGGAAAAACAGTAAGAGTCTGGTAACAAAGACGGGGTGTGACCCTATTCATGCGTACTTAGAAGTGAATCCCACAGTATGTGTTGGGCTTACTCAGTAAGTGTGCATAGGATTAGTTTAGCATATTTACTGGGGCATAAGCCTACTTCCAGCATAACCCTATACATGTCTACTCAGAAGTAAGTCCAATTGTGTTAAATGCGGCTTCTTCCCCGGAATGCATGTTTACGATTGCAGCATTTGCCAGCTGATGTTTAAGAGCTGATGCCAGAATAAAACTAAAGTCCTATACAGTGTTACCTGAGAGTTAGGGCACAATCCAAAGTAACTATGGGGAGTCCTTGCTCCGGTGTAAGAACAATTTACTCTGGATTGCAATATGAATTTCCCATAGGTTTTCACTAGGTGGTGCAGTAACTACTGGTGCACGTTATGTCTCTTACGTGGTAGGGTTACTCTTACTCTTAAGGGTTAGTCCCATTAAGTATGATGGGTCTTATTTCTGAGTAGAAAATGCCTAAGCTTGGGCTGTCAGTATAGTACATGAGTTGCCAGCAGATTCTATACTAGTTTTCAGTTGCTACCTAATGCATGCATATTCTAATAGTCCAATTTTCTTGAATCAAACAATGCTTGTAATCTCAAAATACTAGTACAATGTAGCAAATACATTAATAAGGACTCTCTCACAAAAATGTTACAGTACCTGCAGGGTATAGCTTTAATGTGTGGCTTTCACTAGTTATTACAACTACAACAGTGGGTTGTAGTATGTGTTGGTGCCTATTAATATTAGCACTTATATACGGTTATTTCATTTCTTATTGACTGAAAATTTCCCCACAGAATTTCAACAATTGACACCAAATAGGTAATGAAATTGGTTGAGGGAGCAATCTCTAGATTGGATGGCTAAAAGCACTGAATTATATGTTTGGTGATATATAATTTATTGTTGGGTTTGAGGATCAGATCAGATTTATTTTGAGGTTTTGAAATTCTGTACTTTGAATATTTTTTCATAATAAAGAACATATGGTTGTTTAGATTTGTAGATTACCTTTATATCAGCAGTTTAGCACTGTTGGTTTTGTGAGATCAGCATGGTTAAGTGCTTAATACTGTCCTTTGAAGGGCTGTGGGTGGTGCACGCGGTAAAGACGCTGTGCCTGTTAACCAGCAGGCCAGGGTTCGATTCCCGGGTCGGCCTCACAAGACAGGGTGATCTCCTGTCCTTAGCCCAGCTCTGCGACGCCAGCTGGATCCAATCTTATTGGCTCTGCCTTTCCATTGGACTAATGGAGAGGGGGGATTTGCTGCTTGGGTAACAGCCTATCCTCCATAACAATCCAACCCAGGCTTTCGTGTTTCGCATGCAGCGTATGCAGCGCCAAGCACGATACCATAGTCTTTCAAGACTGAGGCCTGCTGCTTATACTGTCCTTTGAGTGAACATATTTTTCCACTACAATGCTAGTTATTAATTTTTAAGAAAATAAAATTTGGAACAAGTTTGATTATATGTCCTTAAAATTCACTTCCAGCTGGGCTCTGGTGTGAGTTTTGAATGCAGAATGGACCTTTCAGTCCTTATTTACACATCACTGGTAGTAGCAGATTTCAAGTGTTTTCGATTTGTCTTGAAAATACAGGAAATGTGAGCACGTAAATTAAAGTAAATTAAAATAAGTAAATTAAAGCAAAAAGAAGATGCCTTTTCTAGATTGGGGGTTGGTTGGTGGTAGCTTTCAGAAAGTGCTTTACACAGTATAAAAGAGCTTGTCTTTGCTTGGAATTTAAAAACACATTTTAAAAAAACTTATCATCATTGAGAAAAATGGTATACTGTATATCTTTCACTTTGATTTCACCTTGTTATCAAAAAGTATTTAATAAGATCTGCTCCAGTATACAGTGCTATGAACGCTGAAGCTGACTTCAGGCCTCATTGCACTCTGTCAATCATGAAAGGACAAGATAGGCTGCTGGATAAAAGACAGGATGAGATGCCCCATCAGTTGAACTGATCATTATCTCTCAATAGCAGAGCTGGCACCGAAATTCTTCCAATCTGCAATCACACAAGAGAAGGAGAAGAAATGGGGGGAAGAAAAAAGGGTGGGTTTTTTCCCCTCTTCTAACACGATGACTGAACATGAAACTAAAAGTTTTGTAATAAGGAAAATTAAATACTGTTTAAAAAAGCATAATCTGTTAAAATGTTTATCGGCTGAATCAACTACAGTGAAGCCTCACGTAACAAATTTAATTCGTTCTGGAGGCATGTTTGTTATGTGAAACTTTCTCTACGGGAAGTGGATTTTCCCATAGGAAATAATGGAAACTCAGACGATTGGTTCCACAACCCCAAAAATATTCATATAAAAATATTAACTGGATGTAAAAATGATGGCAGAACACTGGGATTGAATTCAAAACATGCATTCAATGTGCATAATCTTATGAAGTCTACTTAGGCTGCAGTCCTAATGACACTTTCCTGGGAGTAAGACCCATTTAACACAGGAGGCTGCAATCAAAGACACCTTCAAAGTGTCTCCCCACTTTCTCCTTCTCTCCATCCTGAGCCTCTCTCTGCCCTGCTCCCTTCTGGCTAGCTCTGAGATGCTTCCCTCTTCTCCACTGCTCTTCTCTCCCTCTGCTCAGCGGACATCCGGCCATAGGAGGAACAGGATGGAAGTGTTGCTTTCACTATGGGCAGGTACGCTAGGCAGCCCTGACGCTTTTTAAACAGGCTGCCAGCCAGAGCATCTGCCCCAACTGCCAACGAATGTGTTCTTTATATGAAGCACAGTTTGTTACGTGAAGCAGAATCCTAGAGAAATTTTTGTTTGTTACCTGAAACATACTTTACATGAGGCGTTCTTTATGTGAGGCCCCACTGTATTTGGAGATTGTTCACAAAGTATGACATTTAACTAGGGTTGAGGGTCTTAGGGAGTAAAATAGAAACCAAAATGTGTTAACATATTCTGTTTGTCTAATAATACTATTATTTAATACATTGCTACTTGATACCAATAGTTTACCTCCATTTGACTTTTTACATAAGCCTGTCTCATTCAGTTTTACTCTGTAGGTATATAGAAATAAGGGTTCTTTCATAGATTTACTTTAATGTCTTATAACTTCTCTTAATGTCTTATAACATTTCTCATAACTTTGAGCTAACATCTATCTACACAAGTTGTACTCCAGTTTTCTAAGAATTCAATCCTACTGAAGATAATAGGTTCTGTGATCAGATCACAATTATTACTGCTTTCTACAATACAGATTCCCACATAGGGATATGTGGACAGAAGCTTTTGGGTTGTGCCTGTTTTTTCCAGAATTGTGACATATAAGAGCAGCCCCTGTGAATCTCACTAATGCTTGAAATGCACAGTTGGGGTGTGTATGTGTGTAATTATATATTTACTAGTGAAAACGTACCTGCGTTGTGGGAGTAAAATTCCCCCCACCATCCCCCACTGCACATTGTGCCCTCTTGTGCATCGTCCCCCCATGCTCAAGACCCCTGTACAACATCCCCCATGCGCACCGTCCCCCATGCGCAAACTCCCATGCACAATACCTCCCATGTGCACCATCCCCTCATGAGCACCCCCTACTTGTGCACAATTTGCATCATCTCCCCATGTGCCTCATCCCCCATGTACAATACCCCTTTACAACATCGCCATACGCACCATCCCCCATAAACATCGTCCCCCCATGTGCACTATGCCCCCTTGCACACCAGCCCCCATGCACATCATCCCTGCATGTGCATCAATCCCCATGCACAACATTCCCCATATGCACTGCCCCCCAAGCGCATCATCCCCCATGTGCAACACTCTCATACAACATCCCCTCATGCACATCATCCCCCATACACATCACCCCCTATATGCACCATCATCCCCTGTGCACCCTCCCTCCCAGTTCATCAGCTGGATGTTGATCAGTCAGTCTTCAGTGTTAAATAGGGGACAAAAACACCTTTGCACACCTTTTCAGCTCCTTAAGGGTTAAATTTCTCAACATCAGTTCTTGGTGGGTGTTGATGTCACAAAAGGAACACCCTCCCCAAATTTCATGCTTCTAGGTCCAGGGGTTGGGGTCGATCATCCCTCAGTCAGGGATTCTTCAATGGAAAGTATAGGGAGGAAAACACATTGTGCCTCTTTTCACCCCTTTCTGGTTGGCAATTCCGAAAACTGGTTCTTAGTGGGTGCCTCCATCATGAAAGGAACACCATCCCCAAATTTCACGCTTCTAGGCCCAGTGGTTTTGGCTGGGTGTTGATGAGTGTGTGAGTCAGTCATCGAGTTAGTGAATGACTTATATATATAAGATATATGAAGTCGAAATCTTTGTAATAAATCCAGTACAATGTACTAATAAATAAAATCACAATATAATTCATTGGTAAACCGTTATTTCTCATGCCTTCTATTTGAAGGGAGAAGAAATCAATGGAAAGACACATAGTATCTAAGGCTGCAATCCTATAAACATTACTTGGGACTGGGCATAAGTGAGGACAATGGGACATCATTCTGGGTAGAAATGCATAGGATTGCACTGTTAAGGGTCTGTTGATTTATAAGGTTGCAATCCTAAATACATATTCCTGGGAGTAAGACCTACTGAAGACAGTGGATCTTACTTCTGAGTAGACATGGTCAGGATTATGCTCTCTGTATCTTTAGAAAACAGGAGTAGCTTTGGGCAGCTCATCTACATCCACTTGGAGATTGCACTGAATTGGGACGTCCTTTTGTGAATTTTACTTCTGTCACAAACTCACATTCTCCCAAATCCAGAGTAACTACGGGAGCATGTAAGAGACCTTACGTGCACCCGTAGTTACTGCACTGCATAGTGAAAACCTATGGTAAATTCCTATTGCAATCCAGAGTAAATTGTTCTTACACCGGAGCAAGGACTCCCCGTAGTTACTCCGGATTGCACCCTAGGTAAGCAAACCACTGGGTCAGCCACAGCTGCGGTATAGGGTTAACATTTACATTATGGAGGTGTTGTCTTACAATAAATTGCTCTGAACATTTGGAAAGTGCTACAGACATCCTCTTTCAGTGGTGTTTGCACAACATTTGCTATTACACCCCTGTTACAAGTGCTTCTGCGATAGCCACATACACACAGGGTAGCAATCAACATCATGTTTAAAAGGTGCTAAGAGTTTTAAGTTTTTTCCCCCTTTCTCATGTAGCTATATAGTCTTTCTCAGATATGCCTAAAGTCCATGTCAAACATATCTGTTTAGGGTGATACATCTGGAGGATTAGTTTCCTGTGAGGCTGAAAATAGAATTTTAAAAAAAACCTGTTACAGTGGTGCTTTAGCAGATTATTGGGAATCTTTTGTTTTAAAATCCACAAGACCTTCGTGCAAACCAGCCAAGTTCCTTTTTTTGTTTATCATTGTATTGTAATGGGGGGATTTGTGACAATGAACATGACAGAGGAAGACAATAATGGCCGTATTTTTCCATTTGTGGAAAGCAGGGGATGATAAGCAATTTTTTTTAATTAAAAGATGAAGGAAATTAGAAGTTGTTTTAAAAAGTCACATTATATGTTGTATATTGTAGGGTCTATATAGCTCATATTTAAAGTAAGCTGGTCCCATGTTAAAGATTGTTTAGGATGATACTGTACAGGGTGGCCCATAAGTCCCTACCCATCCATATATCTTGTGTATCCAATGTAAAAACATATGGATGGGTAGGGACTTATGGGCCACCCTGTACCTAAGTTTCTGTATTTCCATGTGACTATTTATACATTTCTAAGAGGAACTGGCAGGGCACTCCTACCTCTGGCACAACTCCTGTTCTGGCCTCTTGTTCTGGCCTGGCTGTGTCCAAAAAGTACCATAAGGCACTTCTGTGCCACTCTTAGAGGCTTAGGCCGGTGCATCGAGATGCACCAGCCTCCCCATGTCATAGTGGAAAGAAGGTGAGTGAGTTAGAATGCCATTTTAGGTTGCATTAAGAGGACTGTAGCTTCCAAATTGCGAGAAGTTCTAGTTCCTCTTTATTCAGCATTAGTAAGACCTCACCTTGAGTACTGTGTTCAGTTCTGGGCACCTCACTTTAAGAAAGATGCAGCCAAACTGGAGCAAGTCCAGAGGAGAGCGACAAGAATGATCAGTGGGATGGAAGGGAAGCCCTACGAGGAATGGTTGGGGGAACTTGGGATGTTCAGCTTGGAGAAGAGGAGGCTGAGGGGAGACATGATTGCCCTCTTCAGATACCTGAAGGGCTGTCATAGGGAGGAAGGGGCTCATTTGTTCATAGCTGCTTCTGAAAGCAGAACTAGAACCAATGGGTACAAACTGCAAGAGAGGAGATTCCAGTTGGATATCCAGAAAAAATTCCTGACGGTGAGGACAGTTTGGCAGTGGAACAGATTGCCAAGGGAGGTGGTGGACTCTCCCTCACTGAGGAACCTTCAAGGAGAGGCTTGATGAGCACCTGTCGGGGATGCTCTAGGAGGATTTCCTGCTGCAGGCAGTGTCTTGGACTAGATGACCTACTCGGTCCCTTCCAACTCTAGGATTCTATGATTCTATGAGTTGTGCTGGCCTAAACTGGTTATGATTGTGCCCTGAGTATCATCCTTAAGTTTCCCTGCAGAACTCCAGGCTACTTTAAGCTGCTTACAGTTAGAAATAGTTTTCCTGTTAATTAGAGTTAATTATGTAACTATAAGCTAATTATATATCTGTTAAAAATACATTAAGATGTATTTATTGCTTTGCCATTAAGATTACAGTTCTGGTTCACCCAGTTTAATTTAAAAAAGAAAAGAAAAAGAATGAATTTTAGGTTCTACCTCCTAAATGTCATGAAATAAAGAATAGATTAATTATGTTTGAGTGCAGTGCTAACCAATTTAGGCCAGTACAACTCACTTGCCTGTTCCTGTCGTAGTGCAAGGAGGTGGGCATATATTTGTGCACTGGTATAACTCCCCAGGAGTTGCGCAGAAGTACCTTATGGCACTTTTGTGACACCCACAGGCCAGCATGGGACTTGTGCTATCCTAACCCTACAGAGTAACTACGTGAGCACATAAGAGACATTACATGCACCCATATTTTCTGCACCACCTAGTGAAACTTAAGGAAATTCATATTGAAATCCAGAATAAATTTTTCTTACACCAGAGCAAGGACTCCCTGTAGTTACTCTGGATTTCGCCCTAACTGGGAGTTAGGATTGAAGCCTTTGTTTATTGAAGCTTTCAGGGTTCAAGGGAGTTAATAGCATTGTAGTCAAAATAGCACTGCAGCTAGGGTTGTCATATGTCCCCCCAAAAGGGGACAGTCCTGATTTTTAGAGATTGTGTTCACATATTGGCAAATGGGACAGAGGGACCTGTCCTGGTTTTGTGGAAGAGAATTATGGCAACCTTAATTATAGTGGAAGTATACTAGTTCATCATTAAAGAATCTGTTTCACAGAGTGGGGTCTGAGTCCATACTCCCCCTTCTGCATTATGTGTGAGTGCACTAAAAAAAAATGAGAAGACAGTTTTGAATTTAGAGCAAGAACAGAAATTCCTTATTGAGTTTATGATGTTTTATTGGCAAAAATTCAGTTATAGGACTTTTTAATAAAAAAAATCAATCACGCTTGTTTATATGTGAGCTCCTTCTCCCACCCCAATTTAGCTCGGCTGGCATATTTGTATATAAACAGAGCTTATCAAAAATGCAGACTCTCCAATATTCTCTGCTTGCAATGAAACTGACCATCATCAAATTGCTGCCTGAAAAGTTCTTTTACTCAGGAAGGTGGAGAGTGTAAAGGGTACATGTCCAAAATTAAACGATAAAACATCAGCCAAAAGTTTCACATTAATAGTGAATTGTGCTGAAATACTTTGGAAAATGAGTTTTCCGTCAGTGGTTCCCAAAGTCCTTCTCAGGAGGAAGGCACTTAGGCTGCAATCCTAACTATGCTTTCCTGGGAGTAAACACTATTGAACACTTCTGAGTAGATATACTTAGGCTTGCACTGTTAGAAGAAGTGGGGGCTGACATTTTGATCATGCATTTTTTACACTTTAAGCTTCCATAAGTGTAGAAAATGCACTTATGTATTTATACTTATCCTATAGAATCCTACAGACCCTATGGATGCTTACACTTACCCTACAGAAGTCTGGCTAGTGAGTTGTGATTCCCCCCACCCCCACGGTTTAGGAACCATTGGTATACATACTTTGAAAAAGCATGATACTGTGATCATAAGGTCAATACTGTTATTCCCAAACCACTTGCATTTAAAATGGAAATAGTTTAATAAACTCATTCAGCTACTTGCAAGCTTGCTTATATTTAATTGTAATGTTGTGAGCACAGCTGGGAGTGAAATCTGAAATGGCTTGCAAACTGCTGGCCTTAGGGCGCAATCCACAGTAACTACGGGGAGTCCTTGCTCCAGAGTAAGAACAAGTTACTCTGGATTGCAATATAAATTTCCCATAGGTTTCACTAGGTGGTGCAGTAACTACGGGTGCACGTAATGTGCACGTAATGGATTGTAGCCTTAACCAGCTAACTAGGTGTGGAGAAATCCTCAGCAGCCACAAGCTTTAAATCATTTCCATTGCACTGAAGTCATTCATCATTGAATTTATCTGAAGACTGAACCTTCTGTATGCCAACATTCATGATTGCTTGGTTGAGAAGATTAGTTTGCCTAGTTCATAATATTCACATGTACTGTGTAGCAAACATAATTTCCTTGAAAAATTCTTCTGTTCCGCAGAATGAAAGACTGTACGTACGGACTGTACTTTTGAGTTTATTTTTGTCAAAGCCCAGGATACTAATCTCAATGGGAGCACAGCTAAGCAAACATCCCCCCAAAAGAAAAAGGTTAAAAAATATCCAGTAATCAGAGACATCTCTGACCCTTGGGGGAATAAGGAACTGTCCAGTCCCTCAGTTGTCTTGATCAGGAAATTTCCCAACCCATAGTATCAACAGTGATTTTCACTCTTTTTCATCTTCTGGCATACTGACAAGGCATTAAAATTGTGAGGGTGCATCATCAATTATATGATCATTGCCAAGGCACATTGTGCTACTGAAAGGGCCTTACATCCCCCAATGGCCCCACTAATAAATGCTCTTCCCCAAATGTCTCCATCATACATGCACACCACATGCAAACAAAGATCTGTCTAGTGGTGGGCTTCAGGGGGTTCTCACATGTTCTATAGAACCCTTTGCTAATGAGCGCCTGGTTCTGAGAACTGGTTACCAATGGGACATAGTACCTGTTGTTCTGTGGACATAGAACCTGTGGTTAATTTACCAGTATTTGAATCCCACTGCTGGACCTGTCCCATCTCTAACTTTTATATTTGATCTAATCTAAATCTAATGATAATCTAATTAATTACTAATTAAAAAATAACTTAAGTAAAAATTACTTAAAAAATAACTAATTAATTACTTTAAAAATCACAGTCTTTCAGTGATTTAACCTATGAACGATTTGCATACAATGCATGTATTGTGATTCTGTTGAACGCAGGTAATTGGTGGCATTAGGGCTTAAGCCAAAACAGCTATACAAGAGTTAATGCATGCACTGGATCTGTAAAAAAAATTGATTGCCTGAAGGCCTAGACAAAGCAAATAGTAATCAAATGATCTCTTTCCAAGCCAAAGGCTTCCACTGACCAGAGAAGATTAATACTGTGTAGTTAATATCGTGCCCTTTGGGAGACCGAGGAGTGGCTGTAAATGCATTTCTTTTAGTATCAATCCATCAGTCCATCAATCCATCTAGTACAATGCAGTCCAACTGGATTATTTATTTTTCACTAGCTTTGTGTGGAATTATTTTGCAATGTGAAAATCCAATTATAGATTTAATTACAAAAAAGAACAGGTCTTAACTATTCATTGAGGCTGATGCTTCTGGGAGCAGTTGGGCAAGTGGCACCCAATTCTGCCTGCCTGCTTTTGGCCAGTCTCTTCCTCCTCCTCTTTAGCTTCAGAGGGGAGGAGAATAAAATTGAATAAGTGTGGAGGAGTCCTAAAGGAATAGGAGAGGAGAAAATCTATCACTTCCTCTTCCGCTTCATTTGCCTCTTTTTCAGATGTAGAGAGAATCAAAGTTGTAGCACCAGGGGCAGCTGATGCTTTGCCACGTAAAGCAGGTAGTACTGTATTTACTCAAATATAATGTGCCACCTGTAATTATAATCAAAATATAGTACTGTATTTACTCAGTTCTAATTAACATTGAATCTAATGCACACCCTGATTTTTGAGACTGAATTTGGCTGAAAAAGGTGAGCGTTATATTTGAGTAAATACAGTATTTGGCAGGATAGGGCACTGCCCAAGGGAGAGGCAGTATATGGGACTCCACTTCTAGTACTGGAAGAGCTTGGATCAGTCTTGTAAGAAAGTGATACATAGGGTGCAATCTTACCTAATTTAGGTTGGCATAACTTACCTGGCATAAATTCTTGTGGTGATGTGCGGTGGCTGTCACATGTCTGTACACTGGCATATCCAGCCTAGGAGTGGGGCACATGCGCCAGCTTCCCCACATCACCACAGGAAGTTATACCTGGTGAGTTACGCCGACCTTTTGTATCCATGTATCGATTGTATCCTTTTGTATCGATTGTATCCTTTTGTATCGATTGTATCCATGGTACTACAACATCATCATGGATTTTTCACCTGTGGTTTTATCTCAACATTAAGAGAAAGACATTTTAAATTAAAGAAATAAGTCTTTTAACTCAGCCTCACCATTGCAATGAAGGAGAGCGGCAGCAGCATAAAATCAATGAATCAAATTGTCTCCTGGGCTTGAAATGACTTACAATGCAATCCTGATTTTAGGCCAAAAAAATGGCCCAGCTAAGCTGGCCTAAGTAGGTCATATCCTGAGCTGACAGTTAAGCCAAATCCACATGACCAGAAGGCCTCTGGCTGGCCTAACTGCTGCTAAAGAGGCAGTAGCACAAGGGCAGCTTGCTCATTGGGCTAGTGTAGTTCTGCTGTATCCTGAAGTAGGCTGTTATAGTTGTGCTATATCCTTAGTTTGAGAGGCAGGGGTTGGCCTAGGTCTCAGAATTTATTGCCATTACTTCCTATTTTACTTTGGCTTATCATGGACCCCTATGGGCCTATTCAGATTTATTCCTGCTCCAGGCTATTCCTGCTCCTTAGGTGGTTTAACTCTGAGGAGCTGTGAGGGGACATTTCTGCCCTGGAAACAGGCTCTGGATACAGCCCAACTGCACTGTTCTAGGCTATGCTGAACATGCCCTCGATGTGCCTAGGTTGGCACAGCTAGGTCAGCCCAGGTCCATCTGTCTTGGGCCAGCCTATGTTGACTTATGTCAGCCCAAGCCTTTCTGGTGTAACTGATGTGGCCCATCTTGGAATTGGGCAAGTCCAGTGATAAATAGGCTAACCCAAGTGCACTTCAGGATTGCAGCCTAAATGCTATACATCAGCTGTAATTCATTGCTAGCAGTTAATGTTTTTTATATATATATATATATATATATATATATATATATATATATATATATATATATATATATATATATATATATATATATATATAGAGGTATGCAACACTTAAAAATGATACATTCTCTGGTCTCCATTGTTTTGTGTTTAGATTGTTAAGTGAACATTTAGCCCAATTTAGTGCTTTTGTTGTATTAAACAGTACTCCCTATCAAGTACTCTCTGGCTTTGCAGGCTTCTGGAGATAGTCTCTTGGCATTAAGAGCCTCTCTATATATCTATAAGTAGACTGAGGGACTGTAGGCTGTGGGAGACCTGTTAATAGCCTCATTAAGAGAATACTTCTTCTTTGAATGCTGTCGTATATGCAGTCTGTTATTAAGTGGACAGTTGTTAAGCATGCCTATACTGTATTTGAACATTTTAATAATTGTAAATAGTGCCTCATCTATATTCTGTTATGATCAAAGTGGTCTGAATTGAGTGAGGAGTGAGTTCTGTGAAGCCAACTACATTATAATAGAAGAAAATACAAGGAATTCTTATTAATGAACCTAAAAGGGTTGTTTTGTATTATGTTATAAGGCAACTTCTTCAGCATGTGAGATGATGTCCGCTTGTTGTGGATTGGCGTTTCCTCCAATCCATGATGGATGCGCCATGGGCATACCTGGCCGGCCTGTCCCCAGGATGTTGCCTTTCTCACCAAAGTGGTCCCTATTTATCTACTTGCATTTGCATGCTTTTGAACTGTTAGGTTGGCAGGAGCTGGTCTAAGGATGACAGTACTCGGACAGTACTCGGGTCTTTATATTTATAATATAAAACTTCACAAAACTTACTTCTCACACAGTGCAGATCACTTTGATCACAAAGGCCATTTAGCTTCTATTTTTTGCAATATAGACCACTTTGTCCTTGAACGGCTGTGTTGGCTGGACAGTGACATGATTTACCATAAGTCCATGTATTTGCTGTACGCTAAATAAATAAATAAAGTTTATATTGGAGAACCGATGTTTATGGTCTCTCTCTCTCTCTCTCTCTCTCTCTCTCTCTCTCTCTCTCTCTCTCTCTCTCTCTGGATATAACAGTTTTTTAGATGATAAGGGATTTATCTTAATCCTGTAAATCTGCTTTTCTGCACAAACATTAACCTGCACCACCAAAGCTAAAGCTGCATTTTGTGCCTGACAAGGGCTACATGACTTCTGCAGTACTAGTGAGACGAAATGGCCCATAAAAAGCAGCCTTGCAGTCAGACATTTGATCAATCTAGCCCAGCATTACCGACTGTGACTGGCAATGCCTGCTCAGTGCATCAGCCCTGGAGTACAAGCGTGTTTCCCCAGGAGATGGTGAGAATCGAATCCAGAGTCATGTGCATGCATAGCTTCTGGTTTATCACTGAACTGTAGCCCCTCTCTAGGATTCACCCAAAGCTGTTTGTTATATTTGTGCTCTCGGGAATAGAATACACTTAATTTCATTATTTGTAATTTTTTATGTGTGCAGGGTTGGGGGAAAGTTGTGAGGGTCTGGGAACAAATCCCACATGGATTCAAAGGCACCACCTGTAGATGAATAATAATTCTGTCTTATTTGATTATGCATTATTGTTTCATTATTATTATTAGCTATCTTGTGGTAACAAAGGGGAATGGATGGATTTTTAAAACAAGGTGCAATCCTAACTAAGTCTGGCCTAACTCATCGGTCTTCCAGTGCGGGTCTGAGCACTGGCCTAACCCTCCCCAAGATGTGGTGCAGAAGTGTCTTATGGCTGCAACCCATAAAAGTGTCTTATGGCACTTTTGTGACACTCCCAGGTCAGAACAGACTCATGCTGGGCCTTAGGCTGGCCTAATGGGAGCTTAGAATTGCAGCCTAAGTACAATAGCTTACTCTTTGTATCTTTCACTAGGGTGTGGATTGTGCTATCTATCTTTAATGTCTGGAATAACAAATTATTAGAAACAAGCAATTAAATTTTAGCAATAAAATGATGATCAAACCAATACAATACATTCAGTTCATTTATTACATCATCATGATTGTATTCTCCTTAGGAAAGATGATGCTGTAGACATGAGCATTGGGGAAAAAGTTTTCCTGCTAAACCTGTTGCAGATCCTTCAGTAGGAGGACAAACCTCAGTTCTAGTTTTATTTTTATTATATTTGGAGCAGCAAGCACTGCAAAAGCATAGCTTTTCTCCCATGCCATTTTCTTAATCTAAACTACCTTTCAAAGCTATAGTTGGCCCTTAAGGTCCACTGTAGGATTAACATGTTCATCCTAGCACCACTTGCTCTGATTCAGTTCAGAGCTCCAGAGGTTTGTGTCATCTCATGCAAAAGCTCATTGTGTCACTTTTTCCCGTACAGATCATACTGCATAAATTACATCATATGCACAGCATAAATGCAGTGATATCACTAAGGTCGGTGTCACCCCATTAACTTTAATGTATAACAGTTGTTATATTATAATTTTTATTTATAATATAAAATTTATATTATAAATTTATAAAATAAATTTATAAATTTATTTATTTATAAATATTATTTATTATATTTATTTATTATAATGTACAACACCCTCATTAACTTTATTTTAATGTATAACAGTTCAGGATACTCAACAAATGCGTAAACCCCCCCCCCCCAAAAAAAAAAAAATCAGTGGCCAGTGACATAATTTAAAAAGTTCCAGTATTAGCACTGGTACTAGGAAATAAGGGTGACCAGTGCTTTTTTCTGGGGGAAAAATGTGCTGGTACTCACCACAAATCATCCCCATATGACTATTAACTTCTGGGAGAGGGGCAGGTGGAAAAAGTACTGGTAAGTACCCCCAGAAATAAATCCCTCAGGCTGACTTACTACCATTCTTGTACCATACTGTGTTATAGTAATACCTAATTGGCTGTCAGAATAATTAGTCTCATTGGTAGTTTTGAAAGAAATCCACTTTTGTTATGTAAGGCACTTGTGTTTTCCTTTTTTAGATATTTGGCTATAACATTTGATTGAATGCAATTATTTCTGCACAGTTTGAAATCTGCGTTTAATGTTCCATCTAATGTTATATACCATGACAGTATTATTTGAAAACACCAGTATTTTCACAATTTTGGCTAGTAGTAGTATCACCTCCCCAAGTCTGTTACCCAGTTCAGGGTACCCAAGTCTGTTACCCAGTGCAGTCTGAACACCCCTGAGTAATAACACTGCAGCACTCCCTAGTACTGCACAGTTGTCTTGAATCTTTTCATTTCTTAAGTCAATTACCCTACAATCCAGAGTAACTTACGGGAAGACGTAAGAGGCACTTACTCTTACTATGTAAGGGACGTAAGAGGTTCTATGCATTTCCCATAGGTGACACCATAGTTACTCTGGATTGTAGCCTTACCCCCAAGTCCAGAGTAACTTCGGGAGCACATAAGAGACTTTACATGCACCTGTAGTTACTGCACCACCTAGTAAGTTGTTCTTACACCGGCATAAGGACTTTCCGTAGTTACCCGGGATTTTGCCCTTAGGCATTCTGTTTTCACTGGTAAGTAATGATTTGAATATTTGTATTATAGTAATTTCAGGTTTTATGTTGTTAGTTGGCAGAAAAAATATTATGAATATTACAGACTTTTTTTTATCTGGCAAAACATGGCTATTCAGTGAGAAAGAATTTTTAAAAATGCCATGTTCCCATTTTTATTGTATAGTAATTTTGTTTGCTGTGATTTATAGCTACCTGTTTTAAGTATATCACATACTGTATATGTTATACACAGTATTATTCTGTAGATAGATTGTATGTATGTACAGTATTAAAATGTGCTGGGAAGATATCTTGTTTATGTTTGAGCATGTGTTTGTGTTTATAAAATGTATTATCATTTATTTTCGAGTGGAGCCTCAATAGCCACTAATGTGACTCACCACTGATATCAGTGCCTTTAAATGCCTTGTAACAAAAGGGGAAAAAAATCACCAAAATTTCTCACCTTCATGCTGTTAAATAATTATAATTTCATTCTACAGTACTTGATTCCATTATTCACTTCATCTAGTGGCTGAAATCAGTATAGGGTCTATACCATTGCATTTTGGGGCAACAATGGAGGAGCAAGAAAACTAGAAGCACAAACCTAACCCTGTTTACTCAAAAGCATGCCCCATTGTGTTCAATGGGTCTTACTCGCAGGAAAGTGTCTTTAGGATTGTAGGTCTTTAAAGCTATTTTTCCTCTATTTTCCCTGTGGTATCTACTGATTTTTTTTAACGTACTGGGGGTTCCAGAATGGAACCCGAGTGAATAATAAGGCATAACCTATACCAATAGAAAACATTTCCAATGCTAAAAAAATATGAACAGCCTTTTTCCATCCCAAACACTAGAATTGGTATTTTGTCTTTTTAGTGACAGTGTTGTGCTACTTTGGAATTTGTTGCTCTTGTCAGTTTGATGCATTGCTAACTATGTAAGGTTTAATTCCCTGTTATAAACAGGGTTTAAAATGCTTGTGTCTGGTTTGGGTAAGGGCTGATGCTTTGAACAGTTTGTAGTTCTACTATTTTTAAGAAGCACCAACTTCTCAATTGCCCCCAGGACATTGCTTGGAAAATTGGATGCTCGTTTTCCAGGACATATTTCAGTAAAAAATTCTCGGCGAGAAAATATTTAAATCCCATCAAATTCTGGCTCAAGCTAAAAAATAAATATCAAAGCTCAGACAGGCTTTACCAGTGAGGGTATATCATTCTGTCTCTCCTCACTCGTTTTCCAGTATGTGCTCCTGTCCAGGAAAAAGTCCAAAAGTCAGAAGCAATAAACACAAAGAGCCAAGAATTACTAAACATGTCAAATGTCCAGTACTGTTTTTGTTCATCCTGGTCCTGCAGAGAGAGAGAGAGAGAGAGAGAGAGAGAGAGAGAGAGAGAGAGAGAGAGAGAGAGAGAGGGTTGCACAGGATGGGGTGCATTCTTCCATTAGTTGGAGAAGAAAGCAAAAGCAAACAGTTTATGCAGAGGAAGTTATGGAGTGCTTCTTTCCTCTTTGATGTACCTTTGGTTGGTCCAGAAAGTGGTGGCAGCATCTATATAGATAGTAATGACCTAGATCAGGGGTGTCCAACCTATTAGCTTCCCTAAGTTGGACAGACATCTCGCCTACAGAATAGCTTCTGTTATAAAATGCACATTTTTTTAGTTTTTTTGGCCATAACTTTTGATAGGAAGGAGTGATTTAAAAACTGATTCTTGCATTGGATTCTGCTCTTCAATACAAATCCAACGACATACGACATGATGGGGTACTGCACACCATTGCAAAGTTCCAAAATGAAGCCAAAATGGGGGACAATGAAGCCCTTTTGGAGGGCATATGGACAGAAGGCTAAAAAAGAGGACAAATCTGGATAAATCCAATCAGACGGTCACCCTGTTCCTGGATTTTTAACAATTGTGTAGAAGAATGAATTTTGGCAGGTGCATCTTCTTATCACGCAGATACAAAGCTTTATCTGATGAAATTCCCTCCTCTGCACAATTGTTAAAGGTCCAGGAGCCAGAAAGTTTGGACATCCCTAATATATGAATATATAGTATCATATAGAGCAGGGGTGTCCAACCTTTTAACTTCAGGGTTGTTGGACCTTTAACAATTGTACGGAGGAGGGAATTTCATCAGGTGTAGACTTTGATCTCATTGATCACAAGCTGCACCTGCTGAAATTCCCTCTTTTACACTATTGTTAAAGGTCCAAGAGCCCTGAAGTTTGGACACCCCTGATATAGAGTATCTCAAGGGATACAGAAATGGCAACAATCCGACTTGAGACAGAGAAAGAAAGGATAAACTTTCCTCGAGGGAAATTTTGTGTTTTAACTTGCAGTTTTTATTACCGTAAGGGGCAATCCATAGCCAGCTGAAGTCGGTGGAATATTGGCTATTTATTGTAATAGCTGCAGTCTCATAATTGGGTGCAGAGAGAGCCAGGAGACCTTTCTTGTTCACATGTCTTAAAATAAATCTGGCTTCACAACGATTCTTATCATACATGTTGTCCAGATATACTTAGCCAGGGTACAGTAATTCTGCCTCATTGTCACAAGAAAGCCTCCCAGTTACTTGGTAACTAACAATAGCCCTTCAAGATAATAGTTACATTGCATTCTATGAGAGAACCTCATGCGCTCAGTCAAAGATCAGATGTGTTTCTATGATGCATAAGAAACATAAATTGAGTTTGGCAAGATGACCCTTGCTAGTAGCAAGGTAGTCATAAGAAATAGTCATAGCCAGAGTCAGGCTAGTATAGGGTGACCCTATGTCCTCGTTTTCCAGGACATGCCTTCTTTTTTTAGCCTTGCATTCAGAAAAAAAAATCTTCATAGTCCTCCTGTTCGTTGTGAACACATAGCCTTCTTGTAGAGTCATTCCCTCAAATCCAGAGTAACTACAGAAGCACATAAGTGACTTTACGTGCAGTAGATACTGCACCCGTAGATACTTTATGTGCACCCGTAGATACTGCACCGCCAAGTGAAGACCTAGGGGAAATTCATATTTGAATCCAGAGTAAGTTGTTCTTACATCAGAGCAAGGACTCCCCATAGTTACTCTGGATTTTGCCCATAGAGTCATAGAATCATAGAGTTGAAAGGGACCTAGTAGGTCATCTGGTCCAACCCCCTGACTGCAGCAGGATATCTCATAAATATACTGGTAATTCATAAATCTTATGTAATAGTTTTAAATTTAATAATAAATGCGGGGATCCCCCACTTATTGGATGGGTTGGGAACCGGAGCACTGTCCAAAACCATTGGAAAATAGAACCCAATCTTTTTTCGTTTATAAATGTTGCTTCCAATGCTTTTTTTAAGCTGGCAAATGGCAAATACCCCTTTTATCTTGCAAATTCCTGCTGCCACATCAAGATTTCTCAAAACAGAATCTCATTAACTCCTTCAGGAATAGAATTAGACCAGGAGCTACAAGGATGGAGGATGACAATTTTGGCTTTTAGAACAGCAGAGAGAGATTGAAAGAACAGAATATGTATTGAATGATTTTAATTATTTAGTTCTGGGCATAATTAAAAGGTGTTGAAAGAGTGGATCATCAGAAAACAAACCACCAGTAAGCGGGGGATACCTGTAATATAGTGTTTAAATTAACCACATGAAAGCATCAATGTGTTTTTAGCTTTTATTGTGTCATGTCCTTCAGTTTTCTTGGGTGTCCTGCATTTTGGGGTGCCTGGTTCTCTTTTGGGGTTATGACATCTGGTTACCCTGGGCTTGTGGGTCATCTGATTCAGTATTGCTGACACTGGCTGGCAGCATCTCTGCAAGAGTTTCAGGCAGGAATTTTTCAGTGTCCTACCTGGATACAAGTATGCCTTATCTGCATACAAATCACATAGTCCCAGCTGTGCACAAGAAGAGCTCTGATGGATCAGACCAAAGCTTGAACTAGTTCAGCATCTTTTCCCCCCACCATAACCAGCCAGATGTTTCTTGGAAGCTCACAAACTGCCATAAAGATGACAGCCCTTTCCTGCCATGGCTTCCCTGCAGCTGGTATAGTGGAGGCTCTTTAAGCCTACAATCCAGAGTAACTATGGGTGCCCGTAAGAGACATTATGTGCACCCATAGTTACTGCACCACCTAGTGAAAACCTATGGGAAATTCATATTGCAATCCAGAGCAAATTGTTCTTACACTGGAGCAAGTACTCCCCGTAGTTACTCTGGATTGCGCCCTACGCGGATAGTCATCATACGTTCATGCATAGCCATCACAGTTAGCAGCCCTTGATATAAATCATTTGTATTTGTCTTATCCCACTTTAATCTTTCTGCAGTGTTGTGGGGAGATGCTCTTATCTTAGCGGAGAGCACAGAGCAAAATACTTTTATAGTATTTTGCTAATGGTTACAATAAAGGCTTACAGTTTGAGTTCCTTGGATTTATTTCTCTTATAGCAGAATTCTATCCAACTTTCCAGTGGTGCAGCTGTGTTAGTGGGAACTGCATCTTGGGTTGTGGGGGCAGTCATTGAGTCCTTTTCAAGATCAGGATACTTTGATTTCTTTACCTTTGGGCTGCGTCATGGCTGTATCAGTATTGGAAAGTTGGATAGGACTGGGTGCTTGGTGTACATGCAGATAATTTTGAGTGTTAAGTAAAAATGAGGAGGAGAAAACCCTGTTCAGTAAAGTATAATTTGATAAAACATCAAAGTATTTGATACACACAGTTTTCCGTATGTTGAGCTTTGATCTTCATTGAACATCATCTCTACCCCATCTGACTTGATCTTGCAATGACCTCATGCAGAAATGTGTACTCCATTTTCTTGCCTGGTGCATGAAGTGAGTCAAGAGTGTTCACATAATTTAAGTATTTGTCGGTTTGTGTCTACTGAGTGCCTTGTGCAATTCAGTTTGTTTATATGTGTTCCCAGTAGGACTAGAGTTTTCACTAAAAGGTTTAGCTGTGCATGTGCTTTGCTGATAACCAGAACCAGAATACTCCACTCTGTATCAGGAAAATGTGAATTATGAAAATAGCCCTCAAAGTCATAGTCAAAGAAAACAGCCCTCAAAGGTACAGTAGGTCTAATGTGAAGTTATGCTTGTGCTCAGAAGATCAGAGCTGAATGAATGAAACTTCTATAAAGTTTAATTAAGTTGGAGCATAACAACATTAAACAAGTGTACAGTGGAGCCTCACATAACAAGTTTAATTCGTTCCAGAAGCATGCTTGTTATGTGAAATGCTCTTTATGTGAAGTTGATTTCCCCATAGGAAATAATGGAAACTCAGACAATTGGTTCCACAACCCAAAAAAATATTCATATAGAAATATTAACTGGATGTAAAAATGATGACAAAACACTGGGATTGGATTCAAAACATGCATTCATTGTGCATGATCCTATGAAGTCTACATAGGGCGCAATCCTGAGTAACTACGGGGAGTCCTTGCTCCGGTGTAAGAACAATTTGCTCTGGATTGCAATATGAATTTCCCATAGGTTTTCACTATATTGTGCAGTAACTACGTGTACACGTAATGTCTCTTACGTGCTCCCGTAGTTACTCTGGATTGCGCCCTTAGGCTGCAATCCTAAAGACACTTTCCTGGGAGTAGGACCCATTTAACCCAATGGGGTTTACTTCTGTGTAGGCATGGTTAGGAGGCTGCAATCCAAGACACTTTCAAAATGTCTCCCCACTTTCTCCTTTTCTTCATCCTGAGCCTCTCTCTCCCCTGCTCTCTTCTGGCTAGCCCTGAGCTGCTTCCCTCTTCTCCACTGCTCTTCTCTCCCTCTGTCCAGCGGACACCCGGCCACAGGAGGAACAGTGCGGAAGTGTTTCTTTCACTATGGACAGGCACACTAGGCAGCCCTGACACTTTTCAAAAGGCCTGCCAACCAGCGCATCTGCCCCAAGTGCCAACGAGTGTGCTTGTTAAGTGAAGTAACACTTGTTATGTGAGGTAGAATCCTAGAGAAATTTTTGCTTGTTATGTGGATCACTTGTTAAGCGAGGCACTTGTTAAGTGAGATACCACTGTATAGTACAGTGATTTCTCTCTCCCTTCACTGTTCTGTTTCTTCTTTTGCAGGGGTGTAAAACTACAGTTGTTCGTGCACTTGTCATCACAGTTACAAATCGTCTGCAAAGGATCTGCTTCATTAGTGGCCTCCTTGTGCTGAGGGTTCACCAAGCACAGATGCTGAGCACAAAATAGAGTACTTGTCACGTCTACAAACAAAAATTCCTGCAGCATGTTCTGCACTAAACTGAAAGACCTGAAGATCACTGGCGAGTGTCCATTCTCATTATTGTCCCAAAGTGGCATTTCCGATGTCCATGAGGAGGAATGTGCCGAAGTGCCAAATCGTTCCAAAGATGCTTTACCCATCTGCAGAGAGAAGGACACTCATGGGAACCTTCCACAAAGGAAAACTAGCAGAAGCAGAGTCTATCTGCACACTTTAGCCGAGAGCATCTGCAAACTCATTGCTCCCGAGGTAAATGTTTATATTGTGTTGGTTAAAATAGTTTAGGAGATGATCAAAATTTCATTTTGGGAAAAAAAATCACACAGCAGTAATTTTGATCACAAAACTATATCCATTTCATGAATGCTTCATGACAGTCTTCCAATCCCTGATCTTAATGCTCTTGTCTTGCATTTCTATTTATGCCCAGTTCTACACTTGCAAATCTTCTGCATTTTGTTAATCTGATTTCATTACTAATTCTGTATACAGGGAAAGAAAATTAAAGATCGCTTTGAAATTAATTGGAGTTACTTCCTTTCAGAGGAGTTTGGCTTGAGAGAAACCAAGAGAGAAAAGAGTAGATGGGATGATTTCCATATGGTAAACGCTGAAGGCATATTATGGATAGGGAGTTGTTTGACAGTTACAAAAGGAGCACTTTTTTGTTAAAGGGAAAATAACTGCAAAGTCATGGATTACCTCCAACAATTTCCAGTAAAAATATATAAGGATATCAAGAAGGATACCTCTCCTCCTTCTGGAAGTAGTTATAAAACCACTGGCATGTGGTCCTGGCCACTCATGGTCAGCTCCCCAGTTGTGCAAAACAACCTATGGCATTTTGTGACAGCAATAAAGAACCTTGTACTGCCAGAAATAGCATTCTAGGCTTTGCAGTTAAGAAGAGCCTTAATTCTCAGTAACTGGGATCACCAGGGGCAGGTTGAATTCCCCTATCACACAAAACGGTATCAGAGCCTTACTTTCCCCCCATAGGCATTAACTGCAGTTATATAGGAGAAAGGAATCCAGGTCCAACCTAGTTATACACTGATTTTTTTATACACTGATTTGAGTCAATACGAATTTCCACTCCAAAACAAAATTTTAAAATTTGCTTTTCTACTGTTGTAGACCTTTCTATTGCACTTAGTCTTTCAATTTTTCAGTCCTAGAATCAAACCTCTACAGATATTGAGGCACTACCTTATTCCATTAAGCACAATAGAGAAGAAAAAAACCTGGCAGTGGGTCTTTAAACCTTATTTTCCATTGTTTTCTTTATACACTTTTTTATCCATATGTGGTTCCAGAATGGAATCCTAGTGGATAATGGGGGATACTTGTATTGGTCCAACCTTGTTAGATGTGGGGTTTTTTAATACACAGATTTGACCCAACATGAATGGCCACTGCAAATCACCGTTTAAAAAACTGCTTTTCTACTGTTGTAGAGAAGCAGTCATGCAAGCAGTCATTCTGTTTTTCAGTACCATAATCAAACCCCTGCAGATATTGAGGCACTATCTTATGCTTTCTTTTAGACACTGATTTTTTTAATCTATAGGCCTCTATTGCTGCCTTCCCCCAAAAGGATGCAGCACATACCCTGATGTGCAGCACTGCACATCAGTGCAGTGTCTTGGCTGCATCAGTGCACATCAGTGAAGTCAGATTAGGACTGAGTTGTGACAGTGCAATCCTAATGCCCAGTTAGGCTGACTCAAATCCTGGCATAAGTCTTGTGCTGGCCCTGGGGTGTCACGAAAGTGCCATAGGTGTGCCCCTCCTGAGCGGAAGGATAGGACTGTGCACAGACATGTGCTGGCCTCCCCATGCCACTGTAGGAATGGGGGAGTAGGTGAATTGTGCTGGCCTAAATTGGTTAAGATTGCATGCTAAATGTGTAATTCAGTGAAATGGAATTACACTGCTGAGAAACTGTTCCAGTATTACCGGCAAATTTGCTGCATGGACATTGATTTCCCTATTTGTGGAAAACTCACATACTATTGCGCTCATCTCCTTAGATGGCCTGAGATTTGCTTGAAAGGTAATCTTGTTTTCCATTTTCTTGCTTGGAAGCATCATGTTAAGTTATTCATTTTCCACATGGAAAACTCCAAAACAGAGAGACTCCTTATCATGCTCCAGATCAGCTCTTGCTGCTTCTACTGACGTCAGTGTGAAGCTGTGTGGAATGGGAGGGTACAGTGCAGCCCAAAATATCATAGATCCAAGATAGCAATTTATTCTTTGTGGGTTTTGTTTACTTATTTGGGATTTTTTTTTAAGACATGCATTATAAAGTCAATTATGGAATTGGAAAGTTCGCCACACATTGTTTTTGTTTAGGTACAAACATTAATGGCATCTTGCTGCACTAACATATGTAGAAACCAGTTGTTCTTTTTGATGGTTAACCACATCCTTCTTCAAGAATGCAGTGTTTTCTTGAGGCAGTATGATCTTCACCCCTTGTTTCCTTTCATTAAAAAAGTCTGTATATATTTTACAGCACAATCCTAACCATGTCTACTCAGAAGTAAGCTCCAGGTCATTGCTGATCCTCCCAGGACTTGATCTTCCCACTTCTCATCACTGTCCATCTTATATTTTCTCCACCTCTTGTGTCATCACAACAGTCCTGTGTTGTAGCAGTTTGCAGGGCTAACTTTAGAATCTGTGGAGCAAGAGAGCAAGAAGAGGCTGTGCTAGATTATATCAAAAACTCAGTTTTGGGATGTTTCTTTAGTTTAAAGCATCTCCGAGATGAAACAATATTTGGTTGCTGACTTGTCTAAAATAAGGGGTTTTGTGCTAATATGATTATTCCTGTGAGACTTTTTTTGTCTGTCATTTTAATTATTGTGGCTTTTTCATTTCAGTTTGAAAGGTTATATCTTGCATTTCAGAGAACTCTAGCAAAGAATAAAATAAAAGAAATCTGGTAAGTTGAGCAACCTAAGCTTTAATAAAACAATTAAAAGCAGAACTCACTGAGTTCACGGTTGAGAAATATGATATTTCAGCTTACCTGTTTCATGCCATTTTACTTCTGTGTATACATTTAACAGTATTCACAGTATTTACTTCTGTGTATACTTTTAACAGTATTCACTTTCTGAAAAACCAGCCGCCTGATCATAACTAACATCCAGCGATGGGATTCAAAGAAATTAACAACCGGTTTCTATGCCCATCTGGCAGCCACTTTTAAATGGCTATTTTTAAACTTTTTATGTCCTATCTCTCGTTAACAACCGGTTCTATAGAGAAGGTGCGAACCTGCTGGAGCCCACCACTGCTAACATCTCAATCCTATGCTTTCCAATCCTTTGTAGTGCCCAGGGCTACACTGGCAACAAAATGGTGATAACTATATACCATACTATGGGGCAGGGAAACAGTGCAGGTCTCATCAGGGTACGGGAAGAAATGTTTCTTTATCCCTTGTAAGACCCAGGCACCCCCAACAGCTCTTTTCAGATTTGTGCCAACGATTGATCCTGCTGTTGAGCTGACACAGTATTAAGAAGACCCATGTTGGATACAGTTGGTCAGGATACAGTAACAGAGTTTGCTTGGTTTGACACTGTTCCTGCCCTGCCCTACCCCACCCTGCAAAACCCTGCCACTGCTGGGATCTCTTGGCAGCCATCTATGGACATTGAGACCCAATGGACTCAGTGCACTTTTGCTCATGGCACTTTTTTGGCGACAGTTGCTTTGGTGCTGTCAATGGATTGCCAACATAATGGCTCATAGGATTCTGTCCTGAACCCATTCTGCTGATGCAGCTGTATCAATAGGGATTTGGCTGCTTCTGTGATTCTGGCATTCACAGAAGATGGAAAACCTTTGTTATCACATCATGGTACATGAATTTTAAATGACAAGTATTATAACGTCATTGTACAAATCAATGGTAAGGCCACATTTGGAGTGCTGTGTCCAGTTCTGGTTGCCACATCTCAAAAAGGATGGAGAGAAAATGGAAAAGTTTCAGAGGAGAGCGACCAAAATGATCGATGGTCCGAGCCACCCCCAGGATGAGGAAAGGCTACAGCATTTGGGACTCTTCAATCTAGAAAAGAGGCACTGGATGGGGGACATGATCGAGATGAACAAAATTATGCAAGGGATGGACAGAGTGGATGGAAAGATGCTCTTTTCCCTTTCACATAACACCAGAATTAGGGGAACGTCCACTAAACTGAATTTGGGAGAACAAATAAGATATTTCTTTACCCAGCATATAGTTGGTCTGTGGAACTTACAAATTGGATATTTTCTTCATTTTATTATTTCTATCTGAGTTTTCTTTAATTGCTGTTCAAATTGGTTGTTTTAAAAATTCTGTTTTGCAATTTATATAGGAATTATGGAGAAAAAGAAGACTTTGAAAAACTAATAACCGATCATGCAAATGCAGCAGGTAATGATATACCCTCAACTGACAATTTTTATTTCAAATTTTATTTCTATTGTTTTGTCTTTGTATTATTGTAAGCAGTTAATGCTTATTAACTGTGCTTTTTTCTGGGGAAAAAGGTGTCACTTCAGAGTCACCTCTCCAGATGCACCTCTTAGACATTCCCATATGACTAATTATAATTAGCTATAATTATTATTATTTAGCTGCTGGGGGAGCATGTGGGAAAAGGTGGCAGTCCTGAGTACTGGTAAGTATCCCCCAAAAAAGCCGACCTGAAACCTGATTGAAAAGGATCCAGATGGTCAGTTTTATCCAGAACTCTCTGGAGTTGTGATGCAACCACCCGCTCAATCACGCTCAATCGCCCAGGAACTGGATGTTAGAGACTGGCCGGTAATTATCCAACACAATTCCAGGGAGGGCTTCTTCGGAAGAGGACATACCACTAGCTGGTTCAATGACCCCTCTGGGCCCCCTCTGTCAGAGAAGAGTTAACCAATGTCCTTATTCATTAGGCCAGTCACCCCCACCCCTGGGCAGATCTAACAAGCCAAGATGGGCAAGGGTCAAGCAGGCAAGTTGATGGCCTCATGCTCCACAGAAGTCTATCCACATCCTCAAGCTGCACAAGCTAGAAGGAATTCCACATACCCATTCTAGAGGTCAACAAGGGCCTCAGATGAGAGAGCAGCCCTGGCTGCTGGGAAATCTCCTAGAGCCCTCAGGAAACCTCCATTAGCCTCTGGGGGGAGACCAAAGAGTATGGTCCTCTGTCTCTGCAAAGGTATGAAGCCACAGCCAACCTAAACCATAACAGGAATTGATCTGACCATGACAACAGGGTGATCTTAATTTCCTCCACATCCAGATCACCCCTATCTGTCTAGCAGTAAACACCAGGTCCAGCATATGCCCAGCCTTATCTGTTGGGGCTGAGATCTTTTGGGACAGGCCCATGGTTGTTATGGTGGCCACAAAGTCCTGAGCTATACCAGTCTCAGGGAACTGGAAGATGGACCAAAAGGAGAAACAATCTGCTTCTAATGGATTTTCCTTCTCCTGAAACGGCATGTCTGACCTCCACCACCATATCTTCCATGGCTTGTTACCCTCTTAATAGTGGCACCATATCCCTCCCCTAAGCTCCCTCCCAACTGATAACACATAATAGGCTGGCCTATCTCCTGAGCTCAGTCTTCCTGGTCAGTCTGCACACTACTGAAAAACAACTCCTACTGCAATCTCCAAACTAAACTGGTAGCGGCAGGATTGTTGCTGGAGTCCGATTGGTCAGTACCGCCTTGACAAGATCCCCATGGCTGAGAGCCCTTTCGCTTCACCCAAGGGCTTGTGCCCTCAGGCCCTGGCAAGGTCTTTATACCTGGGGAGAAGGAGGCTTCACACTCAGCAGCAACCAGGATGGAGACAGCAGGTAGTATCTCAGTAGACATCAAAGTAGACAAGTTTTTAAGATAATTTTTAGGGTGATGGGTCGTTTTAAATTTTTAAATGTTTTTAAATGTGTTAAATGTTTTTATGTACATCGTTGTTGATGTTTGTTAGCCGCTTTGAGTCGGCTTTGACGAGAAAGCCGCTTTGAGTCGGCTTTGACGAGAAAATTTATTTACAACTCCAGTAAATAAATAAATAAAATAAATAGAACAAGAACATAGGTTCTTGGGTGAAACTGAGTAAATGCCTTCAGAGACAGACCTTCAGGTAAGCTAGAATGACTGTTAGACTGAACACAGTTAGAAGTTATGAAAATTGGTTTGGCAAAAGAAAAGAAAGTATCAAAGGAAAATAATATTCAAAATGAAAGTTTTTTTGTTTCATTAAAAACAGCATCATAGATGAGCACATGTAACTGTAATGTTCTGTACTTACAGGAGTTCCAGTAAACATTATAAAGGAGTCACTAGGCATTGAGCTTTTCAAAATATGTTACGAAGAAGATGGACACATACTGGAAGTAGTCGGGGGGACTCTCAAAGACTTTCTGAACAGTTTCAGCACACTTTTAAAGCAGAGTGCCCATTGCCAAGAAGCAGGGAAAAAGGGTGGTCTTGAGGAGGTCTCCATATTATGCTTGGAAAAAGATCCGGATTCCTTAAACGTGTACTATTTCTTTCCCAAGAAAACTACTAGTCTCATTCTGTCTGGCATTATTAAGGCAGCAGCTCACACTCTTTACGAAACGGAAGTGGAAGTCACGCTGATGCCCCCCTGCATCTGCAAGGACAGTACAGAATTTATTAATCAGCCATACCTGTTGTACTCCGTCCAAGTTAAAAGCGCAAAACCATCTTTATCACCATGCAAACCTCAGTCTTCTCTTGTGATTCCGGCATCTATGTTTTGCAAGACTTTTCCCTTCCATTGCATGTTTGACAAGGACATGGCTATTCTGCAAGTCGGCAACGGCATCAAGAGACTCTTGAACAGGAGAGAATTACAAGCCAAGCCCAGCTTTGAGGAGTACTTTGAAATTTTGACCCCTAAAATCAACTGCACTTTTAGTGGGATTATGACAATGCTGAACATGCAGTTCACCATAAGAGTGAGGAGAGGAGACAACGCTCTCAAAAGATCGACAGGGGTAAGAGTTTGATTATTATTTTCTTTGATGGGGGAGATCTTCCTTCATTCCATCCATCTCTAATTCTGGATGCTATTTAGATGAATCACCATGCAGGTGTATGAATGTTTTTTCCTGCCATTTTTTGTGCTTTTACTTTGATATCCACTTAGGCTGCAACCCTAAAGACACTTTCCTGGGAGTGAGACCCATTGAATATAACGGGGCTTACTTTTGAGTACACATAGTTAGGATTGTGCTCCAAGGAACCTCCAAGGAAAAGGGAAGATAGATGAGCTATATGAGTATGTAATGCTTGCCCTCCCTCTCCCGTCCAAGTTGCCTTTCAGACTTTACAGTGGAAGCGTCTAAGGCAAGATCTTGAGGTATTCACACAATAAATTGGTAATGTTCTCTAACCATCCAAAGACCTGGCCTAGACCAAGTGATGAGATCTACCTGTTAAAATTATTCTTAGAGTGTAACAATAATATTATAAAGTGTTATTGAGCACTTCTGAGCATGTAGAGAATTTAACATGTACTATCTTGAAGGTTGTCAGGGGATGGGGAAAAAAGAACTGATTTGCATTTCAAATCTGAATAAATTTACTTAAATGATTATATTAGAGACAGAATTTAGGAATGAGCAAATGAATGAAAAATAGTTCATAAACAGTCTAACATGAAGAGAAGACATGATCTTCAAACCAGTTCATAGGCATTTTCATATATAGAGTGAGAAGATGTGTACAGCCTCCCTAGCCCGCAGAATACCCTTTGAAGGTGAGGGAAGCAGAGCTGCTGTCATCTCTGGAGGATTACAGGGCTTGCCCGCAGGCTGGGTGGAAAGGGTTTGCTGCATTTGTGCACCCCTACTGTATTTGTGCACCCCTACTGTAGCGGATCTATGGCTAAGAAAGAGAGGCTCATCTGACCGGCTGGTGAGAGCATAACAAAAGTAAGATTCAAATTGGGGAGCTCCTGATACACAGCGCACTCTCTTACGCAGTATACCATACAGTACCAGCTTTTAACCATTGAAACAGTGGTCTTCAATTATTTTTGTGCCATGAACCCAATCAATCAATAAATTATGAGGTTCACCATTGAAGCTGGCCCGCAGGATCCAATCCGCCTATGTCACTGCCCACTCCCTGCCCCCATAGGATGCAAAAAGGCTCTTTTTCAACACGGAACAACCATTTTTGCACATCAAGATAACATATCCCCTTGATTTTTACAGCAACATTCAGTGTAACAGGGGAGCAAGGCTCAGCAACATTCCTATGTGTAAATACTTTCACATGTTGAATGCTGGCCTTTATGCAACACTCCCGTACTGCACCATGCTACCTCAACAGTATGACTTGGCTGCATTGGTCACCATTTTGGCTCCCCTAACTTGCCACAACACTAAAAATTCTGCTTCATAAGCCCACTGACATCAGGACCCCAAGATTCAAGAACACTGATTTAGAGAGTAAGGATGGGGATTGGATACAGAGATGAATCCCTGCTTATGGAAAACTAACTTATCATTGAGAAATCTTGGGCAAAACTCCTCTATTCCCATCTGGGCATCCATGTGTATAGTGATTTGCAGATGAGGAAGATTCTGTAGATATGTGGTTCTCCCACCTGAAAATGTGTAGGATAACTAAAACCTTCCATTTCCTGTTTTATTATTCCTGCTGAGGCTTGTGGCTGTATACATTGGTGGATTTTTTTGTTATCAATATATTTCTTTTTGACATTCTGCTTGTACTGGATTGTTGCAGAACCACTTGCATCTAAATGAATAACACAGATAAAGGACAGCAATATTATTCTTGCATCTGCATTTAATATTTCTTATCTAAACGACAGATCTGTGGTAGCTGTTTTGAAGTCACTTTACTCTGCAGTCATGCTGATAACATGCTACAGCTGAATTTTCATTAGAGATCGAAATTATAGCTAAGAAGGTTCTCTGATGTATCTGAAAGAACAGAATTGTGCTCCTTTAAGGTTTTTTTAGCAAGCAGTAGTCTGTCTTTTCTGCAACAGTTTTCAATCCTGTTTGCCTTTCAAGCCTATTTTTGTAAACCAGGATGGTGGTTGTGAGTGAGGAGGGGAGGAGATTAGTATATATGTTTAACACTTCCTATGGCTTCCATATCTCTCCTGTGATCCATCACCCCGTCAAGGTCAGAAGTGTCACATGATTTTGTCCCAGTCCTTTCCCTTTAGGTTCAAAATACCTGTAATAATAGTGGTGCCATTTGAGCTTTTGCCCTTTTAAAAACCCAAAGTAGCAGCCTTGATGGACAGGAGTAGTGTCAGATGTCAGCCACCATTGGTTCCATAATGTATCATTGCACCATAGTTCCATAATGCATCCTTGTACCACTGGGCTAGACAGCTGGAGTTGGGTTTGCCAGAGGATCCTCATAAATCTGGAATGGTGTGAGAGCCAGTTGGAATCAGAAGCCTTGGGAGGGAAGAAGGGCACGGTGATAATATCTTGGCTTGTGAGTCTCCATCCCCAACCAGTCTGACTCACAGGCTGAATAGATAGGTTATTGTCATTCTCATGCACTTCCATTGCTCAGATATTTATTTCACATTACTTCATCTTTCTTTATTTGCTCCAGGTTATGGACCTTAAAGGACAGATGATCTATATCTTTGAGTCCAGTGCCATCTTGTTCTTAGGATCTCCCTGTGTGGACAGACTAGAAGACTTTACAGGACGCGGCTTATATCTTTCAGATATTCCAATTCACAATGCACTAAGGGATGTTGTTTTAATAGGAGAGCAAGCCAGAGCTCAAGATGGACTGAAGAAAAGGCTAGGGAAACTCAAAGCTACTCTTGAGCAGGCACACCAGGCCCTTGAAGAAGAGAAAAAGAAGACTGTAGACCTTCTGTGTTCTATTTTTCCAGAGGAGGTCGCGCAGCAGCTGTGGCAGGGACAAGTTGTTCAAGCCAAGAAATTTAACAATGTCACAATGCTTTTCTCTGACATTGTGGGGTTCACTGCCATATGTTCTCAGTGCTCACCTATGCAGGTTATCACCATGCTTAATGAGCTCTACACTCGTTTTGATTATCAGTGCGGAGAGCTGGATGTCTATAAGGTAGAGAATTTAATGCAGCAATTTGATGTTCTGGTGAGGAAAAGCAAACCAGTAAAGAAACAAATGGTATATGAAAAACTAGTTTGATACATACCTTAGCTTGAATAGATTAAAAGTATAATGAACTAAAAAAAAGATATAAATTGTCTGTCAAGTTGCATGTGCTGCCATGATGATGGAATAAGTCATTTAGGCCAGTGGTTCTCAAAGTGGGGGTTGGGACCCCTATGGGGATGTCATGACTTCATTTTAAAGAGGTCACAAAAAGATGAGTGGAATCTTGCCCTGGGCACCTCAATCTTAGAATGGGGCACTCAGGCTGCAAGCCATACTTTTCTGGCAATAAGTCTTGTTGAACATAATGGAACTTACTTTTGAGTAGATGTGGAGGAGATTTGACATCACAATGATGTTGCTTTCTGTTTGATGTTGCTTGAGGCTGTGACATCATTTTCAGATTGATAACATCACTTCCAGGGCCCCCTGGACAGATTGTCATTCACAGAAGGGGGTCCAGGCTGAAACGTTTGAGAACCACTGAAGAAGTCTGTAGTCATAAATACACTTATTGAGGAATAAGTGCACTTGAACACAGTGGAACTTACTTCTGAGTAGTGAGGCTAAGGGGTTATGCTGATACACCACTATATGTATAGGACATCAACCCATTTAGAACAGATCAGGTCCAGTGGTTGCAGGGGCACTATTTATATGTAAGTAGCCTGAGGTTTTCTGTTATAACCACACAGGTGGTGAACAAATGTCAAGCAATGGATCTAAAAGTATTACTGGCATAGAGTACAACTTCTTTTGTAACTCTTATACTTTTATACTTTTACTTTACCTATATTTTTATAGGTAACCTGCATTTAAGGTTACCTTAACCTGCATTTAAGCAGGTTAAACAAAGTTACAACAGTTACTGAAATATAACATAATGGGGCGGAAGAATAGTTTAAGAAAAGAGAAGAAAGAAAAAAGTAGAAAATTAGGAAGGGGGAGTTGTAACTCAAAACAGCTTCCTTCAGCAGTTAGCAAGTCAATAATAGGGCAAAATTCCAGATCGCATTGTTCTTGAGTAAAAAAAGAGAGAATTGGGTTAATGAGTATGAAAGCTAGCCATACACTATATTTCCTTTATGTTGCTTTGTTATGTTGCTTATGTTGTTATATTTCCTTTATGTTGCTTTGTTAGTGTGGTAAGAAAATGAATTTTTATGTTTAGGTAGAAACTATTGGAGATGCCTATTGTGTGGCTGGAGGCTTACACAAAGAAAGTGACACTCATGCAGTTCAGATAGCATTAATGGCACTGAAGATGATGGAATTATCAGATGAAGTAATGTCACCACATGGAGAACCCATCAAGGTCAGTAAAGTGTATCAGAATCATTTGATTACTAGTGATTTAAATGCTGCTCCTTATTTTTGTTGATCAATTAAACACATGCCCTTCTTGTTTATTAAACTTAGCAGTGTGCCAGGTTAGGCGTAATATCAGATATACATAATAGAGCCCCCTGCCTATTATGTAGGATTTAAAATTCATAAATTTTAAAATCATGTTGGGGTTACTTATAAGATAAAGGAAACAGAGTGTTAATTCTCACTTCACCATTTTCCAAAACTAAATCTTACTTATACCAAGCTGCTCTTTGTTACTGTTAGCAGGGAAAAAGTAGATATGGATATTTGTGGCAGTGAAGCCCCTGATAATGACTGAGTTGGATTTTCATTTGTGGGTTGTGGGATATTCAGGGTGTAATCCTAACCTAGTCTGGCACAACTCATTGGTCTTCCCAATCGGGAGGCAAACCTGTATCTGTGAACTGGCCTTAATGTCCCCCAAGTATGACCCAGAAGTGTTTTACAGTACTTTTGTGACATCCTTAGCATGTGTTGGGGCTAAGGGTGACCTAACTGCCCTAACTTAGTGTTGGGGCTTAGGCCGGCCTAACTGGCGGTTTGGATTGCATTATCAGTTGCTCAAGTTAATAAGCTGAATTAAACCTGAATCTTACAATCCAGAGTAACTATGGGAAGACATAAGAGGCACTTACTATGGATTGCTCAATGCATTCCCCATAGGTTTTCCATAGGTGGCACCATAACTACGCCGGTTTAAAAGATCCCATAGTTACTTTGGATTGTAGCCCGAGTGCCTCTCAGGGTATAGCAACCTTCAGATTTTTTTTTTGAGAGCCAGTTTTACATACATTTGACAGCCATGAAACCTTCATCCCAAGTCAAGCTGAGAACTGGGAATTCCTCATGGGATTTTTTAAATAAACAACTACTTAAGAACAGAGGGCTACAAAGAATGTGAAGGGAATGGATGGAGACAGAAGCCTGAAAGAAGCTTAATGGCTTGTGGAAAAGCCCAGATGAGATAGGAAATGGAGTCTGAAGGGAGTAAATGAAGAAGGCATTGAAGAAGCTTAAGGAGTTCACAGGTTAGGAGTAACTGCATCCTATGAAAAGTGAAGGACAGGAGTGCTAAGAAACTAGTTTGTGAAACTAGTTTTGGGTAGGCCCAGAGTAGGGTAGGATGGCAGTTTTGCCAGTTATCACATTGTAATGTCAACAGAAAGTGAGCAATGAAATCCTAAAAGCAGTAGAGAAGGGAGCTGAATTAAACCTGAATCTTACAATCCAGAGTAACTATGGGAAGACATAAGAGGCACTTACTATGGATTGCTCAATGCATTCCCCATAGGTTTTCCATAGGTGGCACCATAACTACGCCAGTTTAAAAGGTCCCGTAGTTACTCTGGATTGTAGCCCGAGTGCCTCTCAGGGTATAGCAACCTTCAGATTTTTTTTGAGAGCCAGTTTTACATACCGTAATCAAATTAAATTTAGTTCCAGGTTAAACATTTTCTTGTTTCATTTCAGATTTTGGAATGAGAGTCTTTATTTTGAAAATAATAGTTTTGCATGCTTGAATTCAGACTCCAAGATTACTTCTGTTCATCTCCTAGATAAGAGCAAACCAAATATTTTTTGATTGTTCTGTTCTTGATGAAATATTTGGAATTCCTCCAGAAAGGCTTTTTGATTTCAGCTTTGAAGATAATTTTACTCTGCAATATTTTCTTTTGTTTAGAAACCTGGGATGGGGGAGGATATGAAATGCTTTAAAGGATTTTTTTAAGTTATGGTATAAGTAGCTGATTGTTTTACATGACACCATGTTGCACAGAATGGGCTCTCTTGGATATGGGGGAATAAACAGGCAACACTGTTCATGTCAATTCACAATGAATTATGGAATAATAAAATACCACGCAAATTGCAGTTTGTGATTAGTGCTCAGTTTTGGGACAAAAGGAAAGCTCAGTAGGAATTTGTGTTATAACCTCCTTAAGGATGTTTTGGTCTAAATATCAAAGAAACTTTTTAAGAACCTACGAAGCTGCTTTATATTATTATTGATCCAAATAGCTCAGTGTTGTTGGCAGAGACTGGCTGTAGCTTTCCAAGGTTAGAATTAGGGTTTTTTTTTTCCTCTGCCCTGCTTGGGTTTTTCTGTGATTGAACCTGGGAACTTTGACAGGCAAAGCAGGTTCTGCCACTAAAATACAGCCCCCATTTGAGAAAAATAGTGGTCCTTCCTTGTCATTTTTGACAATGAACCATTATGGGGAAAATGCCTTAATTTCACTCCTTTTCCATTGAAATGTATGAAATGGATGCTTTAAAGCTGCTGCATATTGTAAATTAGACTTCTAAATTAATATACATGTCAATCAACTATGCTGCCACTGGGCAGGTAGTTGCTTTTGGTTCATGCAGATCTGCTTTCCCATTAAATATATTCAAAGCATAAGCCTTGTTGAAGCTGAGTGTGCATAAGAGTTGACTGCTCATTATCCATGTAGTGCACTTCAAATAATATGAATATAACAAGTATCATCTGACCTTCAGTGTCTAGATGGTGCATAATAGGTGCACAATACGAAATAGGTGTCATTTTTTTAACTACAGTACTATCCTTTAAACAATCTTATATTCTGAAAAAGTATATACTTTTCTATATCCTTAAGTATATACAATCTTATACTGAAAAAGACAGAGGTTATCAGGCTACCCCTTATTCTAAGCAAACTCTATATTGCTATTCCCCACTGTTTCTACATAATGGCTACACTGTAGATCTCTTCTACTTCCAATAACTGCTCTTTCAAGATGCAGTATTTGCTCATTATCATAATCCATAAAAATTCATGAGAAGTGGAAAAAAAATCAGTTTTCAATCAGAATTAAACCACAGGTACAGTCCTAACCCCTCATGGCAAGGACTTGCCCAACTATGTCCAACATAGTTGCAAGAGTGTTGAAAAACAATTTTGCACCACTGTAGCTATAATGAGGTCAGTGCATGGACATGCGCCAGACTCTCTGTGCTGATGTGGAACCTGGGAATGTTGAGTTTATACTGGCTAAGCATGGCCATTGTGGGGGACCTAGAAGAGTGTGGGGGAAAAGGAGGATGGATTCTGGAGAGGGAGGGGCAGGCGGATGCAGACATTCATTGGGACAGGAAGATGGGAAGTGGGAAATGGGGCCTGGACCTGCCAGTTAAGCTGGGTCCTAGCCAGGGTGACCATATGCTAGCATCCAAAAAGTAGGACCGGGTCCCCCAGAAGTCCATATTTTCCTTTGAAAATCTGTGCCTTAAAAACATTTTTGGAGGACCCTGTCCTCCTTTTTGGGCGCCAGCATATGGTCACCCTTTACTCAGAAGTAAGCTCCACTGATTCAATGGGCTTACTTCTGAGTAGACATGGAGGATAGGGGGCTTACCTGGGCTGCTGCTGCCTGCTGGGGAGGCCCGTGGCTGGAGGAGCATGGTAGATGCCGTTGGGGGCACTTGGGGACACTTATGGGCAGCCACAGCATGGCGCGGCTAAGTTTTGCTGGCTGTGGTAGCCATTGTAATCAGAATGCAAGCCGTCCAGGCTGCATAGTGCGCATGCGCGCCAGAAGCAACACTTCCTAATCCTATTCCGGCTGTGCACGTCTCCATCACCAGGTACGGCAAGGTCTTCAGGAGACGGAATGGCTGCCACAGCCAGCAAAACATAGCTGCACTGTGCTGCAGCTGCCCATAAGTGTCCCAATGTGCCCCCACTGGCCTCCCACCTCCCAGTATTGCCCAGACATCTCCCTATTGGACCGGACAGTCCAATCCAGTAGGCAAAAGCAGGACATGTCCAGCCAATTCCGGCTTTCTGGGAAGCCTGATCCTAGCCCTGTTCCAGGGCAGCCATGGGTTATTTGGATTTGTAACACTAATTGAAAGGGCATAGATCCAACCAGCCCCTTTGGGACTGCAGTAGCTGCATAGGTGATGGTAATTTGTTTAGGACTGGGCTGTTCAATTGTTTTTGCTTTTTCCTCAAATCTTACAACTTAGCAATATTTTAAAAATTGTTTTCTTTTTAAAAGATGCGTATAGGCCTGCATTCTGGATCTGTCTTTGCGGGAGTCGTTGGTGTTAAAATGCCACGATATTGTCTATTTGGAAATCATGTAACACTTGCCAACAAGTTTGAATCTTGCAGTATTCCTAGGAAGATAAATGTCAGCCCAACAACCTACAGGTAAAGTAGCGTTCAGCATTATCTTGTATATTAGTAGTTGTGACTTGCTTAGCGCTCTTAACTTGCATCAGTTTGTTTTCAAGTACTATATAGCATCCTGCTGAATCTCAAATTATATGGACTTATTGTTGATCCTCATTGCACATGTCTTTGTAACATAAACATCTAATTTCTAAACTCTTTATATTGAAGCAATAATCCATGAGTGACCTCCTGAACAAATTTGATTTGCAGTGAGTTCCAAAATAAAGCAAATTGTTTTTCCAAATACAGGCATCTGTGTGTATCCACAAGGATTCTGTTCCACCCTGCCCCCTATTAATATAGATGAACCTTATATAAATTATAATACTTTGCTCCCACCATGCCCAGTACCTTGATCTTCTTTATTAGCAGTGGCAGCACACATTTTCTTGCTTAACAGAGGAAGTTTCTTGCTTAGCAGACACTTGACACGCGTGCAAGAGGAACACAACCTGAACTTTAACAGGAATGAGAAAGCTTCCTGCTTCTTGTCCACATTCTGGCTGTCAATGTTTTAAAAAATTTAACTGAAGCCCTGAATGGCGGCTGGCAGAGTTGATTTTCTTCTCAGCCAATACACTGCTGTAGGTGCCGGTGGATTATGTGACTGACAATTGATTTCCATTATGTTCCATGGCAATTTGTTTGGCCTGGTCGATTGTCAGTTGCTGACTCTATATCATCCATAACTTGTTTCACCCAAGCTTTATTTGGTGCTGCATGTTTCCAATCAGTTAGTCGTTCTTGTCGTGACTTTCCAATCAGTTAGTCGTTCTTGCCATAAGAGTCCATATAATAGCCTGCTGGTGTCCATTCGGCAAACATGTCCAAACCATTTCTGCCTGCCTTTTTGTACCTGCTCTTCAATTGTGGGTTGTTGGTCACACCTTGTTCTTTTGATATCATTTGAAATGTAGTCAAGTAAAGATAAAGCAGTGCATTTGAAATACTTCAACCTTGTTTATGTCCATCTTGAGAATGGTCCAGGTTTTTGACCCATATACATGGGTATCGGTAAAATTAGAGTTCTGAATAGGCACATTTAGGCTGCGTCCCTCTAGCATCCAGTATATGGATGTGTATGTAGCCAGGGTGTTCTCAGTAGGTTTGGATGTGCATGTTAAGCTTCCATGCTAATCAGAAGGCAAACCTGCCCAGTCTGACTTCTGAACTATGGGTACTGATTGCAGTGTCATCAAAAGTTGGGAACAGCACATGCATAGCACATTTTGGACATGGAAGGGTCCAGCGCAGAACCTTGTCCCCAGAAACATGACCCTAGCAGTGACTGGAACTCCTCTAAATAGGCTTCATTTTTGCTTTCCTGGTAAAAAATGTCCATATGATTGACATTTCAAGCTGCATTAATTTGTAGGTGGTTGCTTGGTTCTAAATATTTGTCTGATGTCAAATAAAAGAGGATAGCTTTTTTTTAAATGCTGCTTTTAAATGTGAAGGGTTTCATTTATTTGAATATCTGCTGAAATGTATGTCTTCACTCAAGTGCGTTGCAGTTATTTTCAATTAGGAATATTTTTACTTGGTAATTTTAGTATCATCTTAAATCACCAATTTTTGCTTCACTTTAAGACTGTTCCAAAACAACACTTTTGTCAGATTTTAGCTGCAATCCTCACTATACTTACTTAGAGTTAGTAGTTCTGAACACAATGGGACTTACTTCTTAGTAAGGATTGCAGAGTTTGTTTTAATCCTTGTTATGTCTGTTGCTTAGTATATGCCTCATTCTTATAAGCTTTATAGCACAATCCTAAATTATGCTTGAGCAGGCAGGCTAGAACAAATTTGGGGCTGCTGCTGTGCCAGCCTCAGGAAAAGAAACACAGGTACTTCAGGTACCGCAGGTAAAGCAGCAGCAGCCCCAATGGGGGATCTGCACCACCAAAATCACTGGTACAAATCCAAGCAGCCTCGAGTGGCTCAGGCTGTCTGGGAAGAGAGCCAGGATTCAGCATAAATGCCGGGCCCTGTCCCCACCCCCAGTCCCACCTGCCAGATATAGCATATGAACTCACAAACAATTTCATAAATTGAAAGAGATTTTTTAATCCACAATTGAGCAAAATAAAGAATGCCATTTTTACATTTATTTCCATATTTCTGGTGCACACAGAAAACTCTTGATGCATACACAAGGGTTCATATATCATCCTCATTCCCTTTAATGTTAAGGACAAACCTATGCAGGCACTAAAAACTTGTGTGCTTTAAAACATGTGAGCGTATGGATAGTTGTTTTTGTTCTAGAGCTTCTTACAGATCTTTATTAAACAATGCTTTCTTAAAAACCATTCACCCTTCCATGCAAATAACAATTGTTTTCCCCAGAGGATAGATTATTTTAATGATTTGTAAGTTCCATATGATTTTGTATTTAATGACACTATTTTTATTCTGTTGTAGGTTGCTAAAGGATTACCCTGGCTTTATTTTTACTCCTCGTTCAAGAGAGGAACTTCCTTCCAACTTTCCAGATGATATTCCTGGGATCTGTTACTTTCTTGATGCTTATCTTCAAGGAACAAATTCAAAGCCTTGGTTTCAAAAAAGAGATTCTGACGATGGAAAAACAAATTTCTTGGGGACACCAACTGGCATAGACTAACTAGATTGTGCTTTGTTGCATTTTCAAGAAAAAGTATGTTAAGGTTTTCGATTTGTTAATGTCATGGTCCAGGGGTCTGTCTGACTGACCTTACATACTCCTGGTTCATTAGCCAAAAACACCCAGTGAGTCAGAAATGTATGTTCCCAATTTATTCTAGCGCATCCTACTATCTCAAGGGTCTCAATACTCCAGGAGAGATTAGGATACAGTTCCTAGACAAAAAAACCAAATGTTCATTACATAATTCCTGCACACATTAAATTGACTGACTAAACACACCAAACAAGTGGGCATATGAGTTCTCAGGGCAAACAGCCCTCCAGTAGATACTACCCCCTCCTTCTGTTAGTCAGTCATTCAGCCGAAAGGAAGCTGAAGACCTACAGACTAACTCCCCACATCTTGCAAGCTCTAAGCTCCTCAAACTTAAAGGACTCAACCTAAAGTTCATTCTAATAGCAGATGGCATTACCTAGGCTGGACTCAGATGAACCCAGTTCCTTTGTATTCCATCTCTCTCTTTCTCTCTCTCTCTCTCTCTCTCTCTCTTTTGTCTCACACATGTACACACAAGTAGGACTACAATCGTTTATTTATAGTAGTGGTTCTCAAAGTGGGGATCGGGATGCCCTTTGGAGTTCACAACTTCATTTCAGAGGAATCACGAGAAGCTGGGTGCCACCATCTTGGAATGGGCTATTTGGGCTGCAGTCCATACTTTCTTGGGAGTACGTTTCATTGAACACAGTTGGACTTACTTCCTAATAAGCATGGAGGAGCTCTGGCATCACAGTGACATGTGATGTCATCACCATCACACGTCACACAGTGATGTCACTTCCAGCCATTACTTCCAGGTTGATGACATCACTTGGAGGGGGATCCTGGGCAGAATTGTCATTCTCAGAAGGAGGTCCTGGGCTGAAATCCTTGAGAACCACCAATTTACAGAATAGGATTTTTTAAGTTATTCAGGTAATTCAGAGGTAGATTGCACACACAATACTAAAACATTAAAGCTAAGCTCCTAATCTTACCCCTGATGCTTTCCTGGATTTTTCAAATTTATGAGCACAAGCAAAGGGTTGTTCTTTAACTTATCATACTATCAGCTCATACAACCATCCACTAAGGAATGGTAAATCACTTAGGACCCAATCCTAAACTGGCCAGCACCAGAACTGACCTCCATTGCCAGTGCTGGGTGTCACAAATGTGCCGTAAGTCAGCACCAGTAGTGCCTGGACACTGCCAAGAACAAGGTAAGAAGTCTAGGTGCTGTTATCTTGCAGATATGATATCTGGCAGATTGCTGCAGGTTGCATCAGTTGCTGCTTTGATGCTGCTACACCTGGCATGATTGCCCCCTTTAGCGTTGGGGACATTGGACCCAATCCAACTTTACAGTGCTGGTGCAACCATGCAGTAGGACCTGCAAATGTAAAGCTGATACTGACCACACTGTAGCTTGTTCACACCTTGTTAAAACCAGTAAAATGTAAGTCACGTACTTTCAATATTTAAGAAATATATTGAAAGAAATAATCTGTGTGGGACGAAAAAGAACAGGAACTGGATAGATTAAGTGCACAACAAAACTATGAGTAGAGGAAGCTCAGCCAGCTGGCCCCCTTCTTTCCCACTAGCAAACAGCTGCTTTGTGAAGGGTGAATCCCATATTGGATTGGGATGGAAAACCATCCCAAGAGGTGGGAATGGTGAGGAGACAGCAAATGACCAAGCCTTGCCAGCCATCCTCATTTTTAGAAGCAGATTCTGGAAGGGAATCTTCATTGTCCAAACAAGCAGAATTGAGCTGCTTGCCATGGGAGCCCCAGCAGGATTATTTGATCATCTCTTTATGAGCAAGTGACACAGTCACACTCTGTGCTGTGAACCAATTGAATACAAATTGCTATTGATACTGAGTTTTCTTTATTTTATAACTTATAAAATAAGTTATAACAAGAGTCATAAGTTTATAACAAAATAAGTTTATAACTAGAAAAAGCTACAAAGTATTGTTAGCAAATGATGCTACATAGCATGCTGACTACATGAAACAAATGGTGCTGTAGCAGACATGCTTCCTCCTGGTACAGGTATCTCTGGTATTTACAGGTAGGTTGGGGATGACACCTAGTTGACACCTAAAATTATGCTACAATCACTGCAGACAAATACTAAGCTACAGCACTAGGGGGGTCTAACTTAATATAAAGCATGTTACTCTGAGATCTGTTAAAGGACTCTGAAGGCTCCTCTCAATAAGATGCAGAGAACTTGCACATGCTCTTGAAGGAAAACCTGTAGGCTACCTTCCATTACTTATCTTAAGTGGCTTTTCCTAGGGATTTAAAGGAGAGAGCCAGGCTGGCTACACCTAAATATTCCTTTGCTCGTAGCAGAAATGGAATCACAATACACTTGGCATAAATTCAAGTTTTGTAACTTGTGGTCAGTTCACCAAGTCTTACTTGTACCCTTTGGGGATGTTATGGAGGGAATGATTGCAGTGGTGTAGCTAACAACCATGTAGCCCAGTGCAAAGCTCAGAATGTTGTCCTGGAAGTGACGTCAAAATTGGAAGTGATGTCATTCTCCATATTTTTAAAAAGAAAATGGGGGGAAAATCTGCCTCGTCCTCCTCAGCAGTTCACCACCCATTTGCTCTGCTACTGGCATAGCTAAACTACCTATTTGCTACCTGGAGTCAAAGAAGAGTTTGTTGCCGCCCCCCCCCCCCCAACAACAAAATAAAGTTTAATTAAGTAAAATAATGAAAATTGTGTCCCTTTTTGGTTAGGGAAACTGCTGGGGCAAAGAGCATATTTTTGCTAAATATAAGTCCTTAGCATAACTGTAACAGTTAGCGTGGGTAACCACTGTATTATGATATATGTATATGGAAATGAGAGCTGATTCATATTTACACTTCCTAAGTTCCATACAGTATTACATCTCATTGGCTCAATTACATCTCATTGGCTTTCAGAGCAATCAGTATTATGGGGATGTTTTGAGTTTTAAAAAATCCACTTTTTGTTCCATGGGCTTTTGTGTTTTTATTTTCTGGTTAATTGGCCATAATGTTTATTAGAATATAGATATTACAATGCAGTTTGTTTCACTGCATTCTGCATCAGATTAGATTTCCAACAATATATAACATGATTGTATTATCCATCACACATACCCTGTTTTTTCACAATTATAACCACTAGTGTCAAGCTCAGCTTGTTGCCCCCCTAAAGCTTGTAGCCCGGTGCAACTGCATTCCCTGAGTGTGAATGGAAGCTTTTATTTCTTGCCCCCCTTGTCTTTGGGGGCAGTGGTTGCCTCGCTCATTAATGCTGTAGTGGTGGACAAGAATAAGATAACAATAATTCAGAATAAGACTATTCTGGAATAAGATAACAATCATTCAGTTGAGCAGAAGAGGTGCAGGATCTACTCTGCCTGCTTTGTCAGTAGTTTTGAAATGTTTTCGCTCAAATTATTTTCCATTTGTAACCATATTAAATTGGGACCTATCACTGTATTTTCAATGAATCAGAAATACAGTATGCTTAATCTTCATTCTTTGAATATCATATAGCCACCTTTTTGTTACATTTTAGGTACAATACACACTGAAAGTGCACAGTTCCATGCACTGCATGTTGCATAATGCACCATAGAACTAACCATGCATGTGCCCCATGCAGTGCCTTTGTATTCATATGTGTATGGTTACAGTTGATACACCTGCACTATTACCAAAAATATCTTAATGAGAATTTTCTGGCTTTGCATATTGCATTTCTGACAAGGGTCCAAGAAGATGTATCATCAGCCCTTTCCCTGCAAAGACTTTCCCTAAAATTTTAACCCTTTGTTAGTTGAAATCTATCTGACAGACATGTCAAAGCTGTTCTTGCTCCCCTCTCCCACCCCAATGTGGCCAAGAGGCCTGTCCCTCCTAGTACCTTCCTATCTCTAGATGCTGTTTGAAACCCCCGTAGTTGGTTTTCCTCCTGCGTGAGGTGCAGTAGTGACCCTCCTGATCTCTCAGATCAGTTTTGCCTGACTGCGTCTGACAAATGTCAGTATTTTTTGTTTTACTTGTTTAAGGTTAATAAATGGGGTTTTTGAATCAGATTTCAAATAATCTCTCTTTGTACAGCCTAATGAAGGTCACTGATCACTTTAAGAGTGTTAGGATAGAGTTCGTTAGGTGCTAATGACAGCTTTCTAATAGGTGTCAGACACAAATTGACTGAACAGGGAGAATCCAGATTTCGACTAAAGAAGTTAAAATGACTGGGACAGGACAACTGTAGGAAGGAGAGAAATTTCTCTACAGGACTGTCTCACAATAACACCTAAGATCCAAGCGGAGTTGGAGCCTAATCCTCTAATTTCTAATTAATTGCTAATAATTAGCTAATTATTGCTAATAGGCAGTCATGTGGCAGCTCTTTAGCTGACACTTTAGCTAATACTAATCTGAAGCAACAAAGAGGGTGCATTAGCTGGTACCAGAAAGGATAGCAGCTGGCATAAGTCACCTTTGCTGGGTGCCACTCCTGACATACCTTCCACTCACCCCTTTTCCATCCTTCCATCAACTCACTATTGGTGAGTGTATCTTCCCACCCTATCATGCTTTGTGATTCTGTGGGTTCTCTGATGGTGGTCTGGAAGCACTCAGTTCCATATTTTTTTCTGGAGCACAATTTATTATGACTGTAAAGCATCTACTGTTACTGGAATGCTGGTTCCAACAGCAATAGAACCCAGTAGGATTGGGCTATTATTATTTATTTGATTTATATCCTGTCTTTCTTCCTTAAAAAAGGAAACCCAATGTGGCTAAAAACATATAGGATAATAAAATACCATTAAAACAAGATAGAAAAATAAATACAATTAAAATACAACTAAAATACAATTAAACTATATAGGACAATAAAAACCCAAGTTAAAACAGGTCTATGAAAACAGGCAGATAGTGATAGCAAGTACAGGAGTATGTTCACCCCGTTTTAAAAAGAATTCACATATTCCTATCTGTACAATTCTTTGCACTGATTCACTTTATCCTATCTGAAAATGCAACTGCTTTATGGTTGGCTTTACTGTCTGGAGTGCTCTGCTATTTTCATCTCTCATTGTCTCACATGCAGTTCACATGTGATACACACTGAAAGTCTACAAAGGGGAGTTGCTACATCGTGAAGCATAGGATCATGACCTAACGCCTGCTGTTAAAAAATAAAAACCAGCCTTAAATCTGATATCCCAAACCTATCCAAATGACACACCAGCAGAGTGCGTGCTCCACCAGTACGCTTGGCCTTTGCATTATCACAAAAGCAATGTAAAATACTTTGGGATGGTACATCTCCAATGCACACTGGTAGGAAGATGGCCTTCCCATCTAGCACTACCCTGCCGCATGGGTGTCTGTCAGAGCAGGTAAGTCCAGCGCAAGGACAGTGAGGGAGGACAGTGATGGGCAAAATGGGGAAGAATCAGTGGTGTTGGTATGTGCCATATCTTACCTCTTTTCCCATGATCTGTTCACATGAATCAGTTCCAGCAATGTTACTGGTACAGTTCTGAATTGAATTGCAGCTGCTGGGATTTACCCCAGGGTAAGAGACAAATGTCCACTTACCCTAAGGAGACCTCCAGCAGCTAAAATTCCTCTGCAGGATGCAACAGAGCCCATGTAGGTCTTGGTGCATCATTGCACAGTGGAATTAATATTGAGCCATGTCACTGTTGTTTCCAAATTCCAAAAATAGATGTAGAAACATTTGTAGTCTTTCTTGCAAACCCTGGTAGCCCTGCAGGACTGAATAAATAAAGCTGTCAGAATTATCCTAAAATATAGGGTATCTTGTATCCCTATTTTATTGCAGCATTTAGGCATATTTCTGTCCTGTGTTTACAATTTCCTGAAAAATAAAGATATTAAGATGTCAAGCAGTGAAACACTTTGCTTAAATATGGTTATCTACTGTTTCCAGTGCTAGTATTCAGAATAAGCCACATACTGCCCCTTGAACCTCTTTCATTGTATATAAATTATAAATACATAGGTTTATGTGCAATATACTGTATAATCGAATGGTAACACCTCTGTAATGGAACAGCATTTTAATTCTTGGAGTTATAAATCTTATTTCAAGGGAAACAAATCTCTGTTATATATTATAGTAATAAATGTGTTGTTTTAGTTGATATTAACATTTATAGATTAAAGAGTAAATGGCACTGTACTATTGACCATTTTTAAGCAGATTGCAAATTGGGTTTGAGACCCGGGTCGGCCCCACAAGACAGGGTGAGCTCCTGTCCTTCGCCCAGCTCTGCAACGCCAGCTGGATCCAATCATATTGGCTCTGCCTTTCCATTGGACTAATTCAGTGGCGCGCAGAGGGGGGATTTGCTGCTTGGGTAACAGCCTATCCTCCATAACAATCCAACCCAGGCTTTTGTGCTTCGCATGCAGCATATGCAGTGCCGAACACAATAACCATAGTCTTTCAAGACTGACGGAGGCCTGCAAATTCAACACAAAAAAGAAAGAAATGAGAAGTAATTAAAATCACATGTGCAGAGTACACACACACACATCTACCTCTTTTGGATTTTGTATATGATTTTAAATACGGTCTTCAAAAAAGAATATACAATACTAGAATGATGTACAGCCAGGATTACCATATCCATCACAAAAAAGGCCTCCAAAATGTGGGACACCCAAGAAAAATGTAAGATATGACAATATAAAAGCTAAAAACTCTCATGTATATTGTTTTCATGTGGTTAATTTAAACTCTGTATTGCTTATTATTATTTTTAGAATTATTATATATAATACATATCATTTATAAATTACAAAAAACCTACATGGTGCCTGCTCACAATGAAGTTTTTTCAGGACACAAGGTAAAATCCAGGACATGTCCTGGAAAAAGGGAGCATAGGGTCATCCTGTATAGAGCACATTTTACATTAGATGTATGACTAGAAGCAGACAAGCACTTTTCTTGAAAAGACAGCCAATAAGTATATGAGATCAAAAAAGACAAGAAAATGACATTATCCCAACCAGTAAAGCCTTTGTGAAACCTTTTAGGCCCTTTGGAAGAAAACAGAAAGTCCTAGGACCGTGTTTCTCATCATCTACTCCCCACTTTGCATGGTCCACTTATTGGAAGCACCAGCAGAACTAGCAATGGTGTCACTCCTGGTTACTTTCAGATTGAGATGCAAGACACTGATAAACACAAAACAGAGGTTCATAGTATACAGGAGGGCTTTCTCAAGAAGGTGCTGGGATATTTTCCTAATGAGCTGAGCCTCCTACTGCCTTACCTATCTACTGCCTCCTACTCAGTAGTGGGCTTCAGGGGGTTCTCACAGATTCTATAGAACTCTTTGCTAATGAGCACCTGGTTCTAAGAACCAGTTACTAATGGGACTTGCCCTACCATCCAGAGTAACTACGGGAGCACGTAAGAGACATTATGTGTACCCGTAGTTACTGCACCACCTAGTGAAAATCTATGGAAAATCCATATTGCAGTCCAGAGCAAATTGTTCTTACACCGGAGCAAGGACTCCCTGTAGTTACTCTGGATTGCGCCGACAGAACCTATTGTTAATTTAGGTTATTAGGACATAGAACCTATTGTTAATTTATTTGAATCCCACCACTGCTGCTACTGCCACATAGCATTACCTCTTTTCCTATCTTAGGGTCCCACTCTCTTGGGGGCACCCAAAAAATTTAAAGGGGAAAAAAACTGGATGTAGATTTCCAAAATATAAGATAAAAACAAATAAAATAAAACCTATGTATTGTACATACAGTGGCGCCTCACGTAAAGAACGCATCAAGTAAAGTAAGCTTCACGTAACAAACAAAAATTTATCTAGGATTCTGCTTCACATAAAGAAAGTGCTTCACGTAAAGAAAACATTCGTTGGCAGTTGGGGCAGACGCACTGGCCGGCAGCCTGTTTAAAAAGCGTCAGGGCAGCCTAACGCACCTGCCCATAGTGAAAGCAACACTTCTGCGCTGCTCCTCCTGTGGCCGGATGTTCACTGGGCAGAGGGAGAGAAGAGCAGTGGAGAAGAGGGAAGCAGCTCAGGGCCAGGCAGAAGGGAGCAGGGGAGAGAGAGGCTCAGGATGGAGAGAAGGAGAAAGTGGGGAGACACTTTGAAAGTGTCTTGGATTGCAGCCTCCTAACCATGTCTACCTGGAAGTAAGCCCCATTGTTAAATGGGTATTTCTTTCAGGAAAGTGTCTTTAGGACTGCAGCCTAAGTAGACTTCATAAGATCATGCACACTGAATGCATGTTTTGAATTCACTTCCAGTGTTCTGTCATCATTTTTACATCCAGTTAATATTTTTATATGAATATTTTTGGGGTTGTGGAACCAATCATCTGCATTTCCATTATTTCCTATGGGAAAATCCGCTTCACGTAAAGAAAGTTTCACATAAAGAAACTGCCTCCGGAATGAATTAATTCTGTTACGTGAGGCGCCACTGTATTTTGTTATGTGCAAATGGCTTTAGATACCTATTAGGTCCATAAATTACCATATAGCATATATTCAACACAAAAAACTGTGACAATTTGTTGTTGACAAAGGGCAGCTGGACATTGAAAGGGCCCCATTACCTTCAATAACTTAGGGCCTCATCAAACCTAAATCCAGCCCTGTGGTATGGGGAAAATTTTATTACAAGTTTCTGCTGCTTAAAATTTACCATTATGCCACTGAGTCTGATGCGATGTAGCTAATAAAAGACATCACATCAGGAGTATGGAGGACAAAGTGCCTCCACCTTTAAGCATTGCACAGAAGAGGGAATTGTCATAGACGGGTTTAAAAAGCAGCACCTGCCTGAATTCCGTTTTCCCTATAATGGTTAAAGGTGGAGGCACTCTGTCCTCCATTTCATATGGTCACCCAGTAACACAGCCAATGCTTAGGCAAGAAACTGCACAGATATAATTTGTCCCAATGTGCATTGACTGCTGATAGTTATTACCTGCCTACTCCATTTTCCTATGGTGGAAACTCAGTACATAGTTTATAAGGATGTCGAAGCATATATACACAGAGATAATCTAAGGCTCTGCATTCCACATTACCCAGATGCAATAGTTTGAGATGTGTTTTCTCCCTAGTACAAAGGGTGGATCTGAATGTTAAATATGCAGCTATGCTGGGACACGAGGTTAGACATCCAAGAAATAATAAACTGTGCAGGAATCTGAAATAAAATAAACAATTCTCTAAAGATATATCTCCGATGGGCTTTAGAGGTTTTGGTGTTGACAGCAAAGCAGCTCTTCTGATTATGTGAGCACAGGAAACTGAACTCTTTTTGCTAAATTGTTCATTGTGGAACACTCTTCTGAAGCTTAAATTGTTAATGTTTGATTATGATCTGGAACTTTAAAAGGCACAAGTCCCCAAATTAACGTCACACGTTCCACACTCCCTTAACAACTTTTCCACGGTGTGAGCACAATGATTGCTGTAAACATGTAGAGGGATTAATGGCCTTGGATTAAGAAGTTCCACTATGCCTGAAGGAAGAAATCAGAGTGTCGGCTCCTGCAGTGGAAAGGATGAAGACAAGATGAAAGAACTAAAGCTATCAAGTAATTTTTCCATCTGAATCTAGAGTAGGGGCATCAAACATAAGGCCTGTGGGCCAACTGTGACTCCCAGAAGCAACTTATCTTGGCCCAGTTATCACTGAGCAGTCCAAGCTCAGTCTCTCTAATTTTACACATTTTCTCTTCTGTCATTTGCAGCTAATGTGTTTCTATATGAGAGCAAAACTTGTTTCTTAATTATGGCATTTTCTCCTTAATTGTGTCATTTCTGGATTTCAGTGTCCACCGTGAATACTAACTTTGGCCCTCTGTAAGAAACATATTTGATGCTCCTGCATTACTCTACAATCCAGAGTAACTACAGGAGCACATAAGAGCCATTTACGTCGACATAGTTATGGCACCACCTAGTGAGAACCTGTGGTAAATTCATATTGCAATAAATTGTTCTTACGTCAGAGCAAGTACTTCCCATATTTACTCTGGATTGCACCCCTAGAGTGTCCCATTCAGGACATTCCAATATACCGTATTTACTCGAATATAATGTGCTGTTGAATCTAATTCGCAGCCCTGTACTTTTAATAAAAATACCATATTTACTCAAATTTAATAAACCATCTAATCTAATGTGACCCTGATTTTGGAGACTTAATTTGGCTGGAAAAGGTGAGCCTTCGATTCAAGTAAATAAGTATTTAGCCAAGATACAGTAGGAGGAATCAAAGACAAGACAGCTGTATTGGAATTCCGAAGTTTCTGCTTCATAACCAGCATAGGGTTTAGATGCTATAACTAATCTCAATTTGATACAAAGAAATTAAAGCACAATCCTAACCATGTCTACTCAAAAGTAGGTCCCATTGTGTTCAATGGGTCTTATTCCCAGGAATAAGATAGGATAGCAGCCATAATATAGCGTAAGATGATCCAGAAGATCAATATCATGTTGCTGGAGTTTATAAAGATGTGTTTCAAAGCCTAAACACACTACTCCATAAAAATAAATAAAAATTATATAAGAAAATGTGGGCACAATCACGAGGTGCACTTGTGCCAGCGTATCTGGCAGTGGGTCAACCTAATGCCAGATAGGCCAGCCTAGCTGCACCAGAAAAGGCCTGGGCTGGCTTAAGTCCACCTGGCCCAGTGTAAGACATATGGACCTGTGCCACCTAGCAGTGCCATTCTAGGCATGGCCTAGAATGTTGCAGTTAGGCCATATCCAGACTCTGTTTCCAGGGCAGACACACCACTCCCAGCAATTCTGACTTAGGCCACCTCAGGAGCAGGGGTAAATCTGAGTAGTCCCATTGAGGCCCAAGAAAGGAGCTATGCCCTTTCTTTCCACCATCCAGCAGGGTGACTGGTTGAGAGGGTCTCCTGGACTTCCTCAAATGGCAGGTAGCACAGCTGTTCCTTGTTCGGTGTGATCTGAGGTAAGTCTCCTCAGGAGCAAGCTCTCCCAGGTGCCACTTACTTAGTCCTCAGCAGCAGTTAGGCCTGCCTAAAGGCCTGCTAGCCCTGTGGATTTGGCCAAAGTTTCAGCTCTGGATATGCCTACTTTAAACAAGAACAGTTAGTTATTATAGATACAATTAGAACAAAAGCAGTGGTGGGCTTCAGGGGTTCTCACAGGTTCTATAGAACCCTTTGCTAATGAGCGCCTGGTTCTGCGAACTGGTTACTAATGGGACATAGAACCTGTTGTTAATTTAGGTTATTAGGACATAAAACCTGTTAATTTATTTGAATCCCACCACTGAACAAAGGTCATGCCTGGTCCAATGAGCAAGACTTCTAAAATTTCTAGATAAGGTTGACTGAAATTTATGCCACATATGCCATAACCAGTAAAAAGAGGACAAGGCCCTCCCAAAATGTGAAACACTCAAGGAAAATGTAGGACATAACAAAATAAAAGCTAAAACACAACTTTAATATTGCTTTTACTTAAACACCTTACTTATTATTAAATGTAAAACTATTACAAATAATTTATTACATATAATTCATTAATTACAAGAAGGCTACATGCTGCCCACTTCCAAGGAATAGTAGGAGATTGATGGCTCTTTCCATGTTTCCAAAGCACTAGCCTAAAATTCAGGACATATCCTGGAAAAAGAGGACATTTGGTCACCTTGTTTATTCCAAATATGGCTAAGGTGACAACAACAGTTAATAGCACAAGAGATTGAACTTATTGAATGCCACGCATTCTACAACTTTCAAGGCGTTAATGGAGCTACTAATAAAAGCACCAGCTTTGAAGTATTACAATATGAGAGAACCAATAATTGCATCAGTAGATGGGAGAACTATAGGACTAACTACTGTATTGTTGTAGGATGGCTCACCTGATGTACATGTTTCCAAAGCACCAGCAACCACTTCATAGGATTATGTTCTGTTAGCAAAATGTTCACAAAAGCATTAGAATGTATAAGATTTCTGCAATTAATCTATTGAAAAACAGACAATCTATTGAAAATTTCTGTTGAAAAAATAGTAACTGGAACCATACCACAGACTATTGGAATCGGACATTCAGAAATGTCTGTATAGTGGAGGGCACAAGGTTGCTGGTCTCTTGTTGTCTTTTGTGCTCCCAGAATCATTTAGAGAACCACCATGAGATACAAGAAGCTGGCCTAGATGGGTCTTTGGCTTGGTTTAGTGAGGCTCTTCTTAGTGAGGCTGATTACCAAGAATCCAATCATAGCTGCTAGTGCTACAGAAATCACAGCTACAAATGACAAATAGATACAAACAAAAACTTACCGTAATAATTAGTAATCAACATCAGCAATTGGTGTTGATTCATCCCGGCAATTTTCAACCTCTTTCATCTCATGGGACATTCAGAAGGTGTTATAATTGTCAAGCACACAACTTATTTTCTGACAATTTACAAGGCATATCATGCTGCTAGTGGGGATAGTGCTTGAGGTTTAAAACTACTAATGACCTATCCCCAAACTTCCACAGTACATCAATGTGCGATGCCATAATAGTTGAAAATTGCAGTTATAACTAGAGAATACATGGAACATAGTATATCCTGATGAACCAAATGTTGCTATACTGTATTTGTCATATGCTTGCTAATTTCTGAACCAAAATAGACAGAAGGTCAAAGAAGACAGAATTTCCAGAAGACATCTGTGCTGGAACACCACAGAGACTTTTGTGTACTTTGCATGGTAGACTACGTTGCAGTAACAGAAGACTTAGGATAAAATCCAGAGTAACTATGGGGAGTCCTTGCTCCGGTGTAAGAACAACTTACTCTGGATTCCAATATGAATTTCCCATGGGTCTTGAGTAGGTGGTGCAGCAACTAGGGGTGCACGTAAAGTATCCCATAAAGGTATAAATTTGGAATTTGATGCCAAAAATTTAAGACTTGACTGAGATCATATATCAAATGCTGAAATTTCAGAGTTGAAAATCAGAATGCACCTTTGCAAAGAAATAAATTTAGAACTTCATGTTTGCCACACAACTTTCAATTTTTTTCTTCTCCATTCCTTTTTAATAAAAGTTATAAAAAAGGAAAAAAGAATGTGTTGTGGTGCTTAGTATGGTGTGTCTCAGTCACTGTGGTGTGTGGAGCTTTGTTTCTTTAAACCACTTCTGCTCAACATTGCATATATGCAATGGAGACCAAATGTGTATTCCTGTGGGCAAGGCAGAAAGGGGTTAATTTGCCCTGCTTTTGTTTATTGCTGCCATAGTTATATTGTTATGAATGATGATAGTGTATTTTGGGATTGTGTGGTGTCTTTCCTTGTTTTGATTTTAAGCTTTTTAATGTTTTAATCTGTACACTGCTTTGGATGCTCCCTTGAGGGCAAACAGTTTATAAGGCTGCAATCCTAACTGGCAGTTAGGCCAGCCTAAGCCCCAGCAGAAGACCCATGCTGACGTGGAGGTGTCACAACAGTGCTGTAAAAGGGGGGTTAGTCTTGGAGGGGTTAGGCCAGTGCGCAAGACATGCACTTGCCTCCCTACATCATCACGGGACTAGGAAGACTAATGAGTTGTGCTGGCCTAAGTCAGGATTGCACCCTACATCTTTAAAATACATCCTTAAACTTTGTGAGTTGCAGGATAATTGTGCCACAACAAAAACATGTTTATTATTAATTTGGATTGCAATCCTGAACCTAGTGGACCTTTCTCTGGAGCAAATGGATGCAATATCAGAATGTGGAGAAAGGCTCTTTGAGACTGAATTTTTCTTTTGCGTTCCTCATTTCTGAATCTTTTACATGGTGACCTTTTATACAGCCTGAACTTCAAGTGAGCTGTCCAGATTTTCAGTCTCATGCCCCTCTGCAAACATTCTTCAGACAATTTGTTTGATTCTGCAGCTTCTGAACATCTGCATGTTCTCTGTATAGAAGTTCATTTGGAAAAGATTCATCTTACATCCGGTGCAGATCATCCAGCCTAGATAACTCTGTATGAATAGTAATTTATTGGCAACTGTGATTCCTCAAGCATTTGAGTGATAACTTTTTTTTGGTATGATAACTTTTTTGGTATGTTGGATATGCTGAAGGCTGTCATCTTCTAAAAGTGTTATCTTTTATCTTTTGGAAATCGTCCCACGGAAAAATTACAGTAGTCTGAAAATAAATTCTGGTTCATAGATTAACTACCTACATTTGAATTTAGGGTTATAGTGATATATGGCCCATACCCAAAAGTCAAATTAAGCCCTTTGCTCTGGAGCAGTTAAGGTGACTTTCCATAAAATAACACTAGAGGGTGACATAACTGCATAGACCCGTAACTGCTCTGGATTTTGCCCATAGGGATATAGCATATATTATAGTGATATAGTGATATCTGTAATGAATTTGCTATTGTGAATTAATTAATTTTGGACCATGTTGAATGATATAGTAAAACCAAGTCAGAATTTTATTACAAGCATGCAGGATTTACTTCTCAAATAATTTTGCCTGAAAGTAATTCCAAAAGAGTAAACACAGATCATATTTTGGTGACGCTAAAACAGGATATTTAGTGACGTCAGTGTGACGATTTTGATGACGGCGAATGTGCCTATCACCAGGCAACTGAGTGATCACAGCCTGAAACCAAAGAAATGTTCCTTGTTAATTCTGTTCTCTCCCTTGCTTTTGGAATGTGATACTCTACAGCTAGAGGAGATTGTTTTATGAAGCAATTTCTGGAAAAGCAGAGATAGTAAAGAGTTTAGATGGAGTTAACTAAAATGACATTGGGCAAATCTCCACATCTTGATTTGGAATGAGCCTGGCCTTTTTCATATTATTCCTGGAAAAAGCTTAGGTTTTCTCATTAAAGAGTTCTATGAATGCTTAGAAAGACACCTCTATGTTATTTCACTATATTTTGTCGTGCTCAGTGTTCCAGTCAGTGCCAGCCCAAGACCTCTTGATAGCCGAGGATATGTGCCAGATGCTGCCCACACTATTATCAGATGATGTGTCAGTCTTTGTTCCTTCCAGCAGAGGCAAGTGGGGAAGACAGAGATGGGCACCACCATATTCCCCACTTTTGTCAGAAACTTCCTGGCTTTAGCCCTGATTCCTATTCAGAAGCCCCCTGGCCACTTGGTATCCTGCAAGATGACCAGATACCTGAACCTAAAAAGGATGACAAGGTCTTGGATGCCTCTGACAAGGTCTTGGATGACAAGGTCTTGGATGCAAGCTGACAATGGCACGTTTGAGTACACATGAATAAAGCTGCGATACTGGGCACTTTCACTTTCCCATAGAGCTCAATGCATATTTTTTATTTTTACTTTTTTGGCCATAACGTTTGATAGGAAGGAATTATTTCAAAACTGATTTTTGCATTAGATTCTGCTCTTCAATACGAATCCAGTGACATATGACATGATGGGGTAATGCGCACCATTGCTAAGTTCCAAATGAAGCCAAAATGGGGGACAATGACGCCCTTTTGGAGGACTCCTGGAAGAAGGCTAAAAAGAGGATAAATCCGAGAAAATCTGGTCTTATGGTCAACCTGGTGAGATCCAAGAAGTTAGTTCCTCCCAGTTGAATTATATTTAGGCAGTAGGGTGTTTAAAACGTATTGATCCCGACAGCACAATGGAGGCTTCTAAGCACTCTGCAAGGAGTCACCAGACAACTGGGAACTCGAAAGATGATCCAAAGGATGATCTGCAGTTTATCCTGATGCCAATTTCTCTCTACACAAAAAAGAGAGGAAGGCTGAGGCTGGCTGCCATGAAGTTGACTTACCAAGTATGAGCTGAGCTGGAATGTGGAAGGGTGTTTGGCTGGGGTTGTTAGATGCAGCTAGGATTGTGTAGTGGTTCAGGAGTTGGTCTTAGACCTGGAAGATACAGGTTAAAATCCCCACTCAGCTATGAAGCTTCATGGGTGACATTGCCATTCAGTATATCTGAGTCTCACCTACCGCACAAGGTTGTTGTAAGAGGGGGAAAAAGGAGGGGAGGAATTCTGTGGCTACTTGGTGCAAATTGGAGGAAAAATGATATGAAAAATAAATTTTCTAAACCATCCTCTTTGTTTAGGGTTGTTACGTGTCCCCCAAAACCAGGGACTGCCTGATTTTGGGGGGTATGTGTCCACATACTGGCAAATGGGAGAGAGGGTCTTGTCCTGATCTTGTGGAAGAGAATTATGGCAACCCTATAATTGCTCCAAGGATGAAAATGATAAATATAACAAAAAGATAAGTTACAGCATGGTTTCAATAGTTTGAATCTACACAGGGACACAAGAGATTTCAAAGAGTCTGGGATAATTATGTTAATGTTATAATTCTGTAGAGATTTTCAAACCAGTGCCCAGTAATTCCTTTTACTGCATTAAATAATACATAGTACGTCTTTTCTGATTCCCTTCATCCTGTCCACCAGCTCTGAAAGGGTCACATCACTGATTTTAAATCTACCTGCAAGTCTAAGAGCACAATCCTTATCATGTCTACTCAAAAGTAAGCCCCATTGTGTTCATAGCATACACACATGACATTAAATTCATATATTACTGCTCTTGACCATTCATTTCACCTTTACCCACTATACTCAAACAACAGAAGACACTGGCTGTTTGGATCATTTCCCAGTTAGTTTCTCTGCCAAGAAAGAAGTTTATTTAACCTTCATTTCCCTCTAATCATCAAAATCCTCTGGGGACTTGTGGGTATGTATTGCAAGAAAACAATAATTAATTCCTTGCCTTAAAAAGACTGTCCTGGTTTACAAGCATCCTGTTTTTATTGTCTCCAAAGACTTTTTTTAAACTTTTCATAAAAGGGGCTTAAAGTCTTTTTTTAAACAGCATGGCCTAGTTTGCGATGTCAGCGCTTCCGCGGTGCCTGCTTTGAAGGGCAGGCACTGTGCAGGCGTCAACGTTGCCCCTCCCCTCGCCCCGCCCCTGACCCTGGCCTCGCCCCTGACCCCAGCCCCTGACCCCGGCCTGGCCCCTCCCACTTTTGGCGAACTGGATCTTGGGAGAGGGCCAGCCCACCTCTGGTTGATGCGCATGGGAGATGTTGTGCATGGGGACTGATGCACATGGGGTAAAGTTATGCATGGGGATTGATGTGCATGGGGGAATGTTGTGCATGTGGGGTTGATGCGCATGGGTGAAGTTGTGCATGGGGGACTGTTGCTAATGGGGGGTTGATGTGCATGGGGGAAGTTGCGCCTGGGAGATGTTGTGCCTGGGGGTTGATGCGCATGGGAGGATGTTGTGCATGGGGATGTTGCGCATGGGGGAAGCTGTGCAAGGGGACTGATGCGCATGGGGGACTGATGTGCATAGGGGAATGTTGTGCACGGTGGGGTTGAAGTACATGAGGGAAGTTGTGCTGTGGGAGATTGTGCATGGGAAATTTTGCTCCTGCGATGCGGGTATGCTTTTTGCTAGTAATAATAATAATTATTGTTATTGTTACTATTATTATTATTGTTGTTGTTATTATTATTCACTGGCATCCTTCGGTCTTGAAAGACTATGATATAGTGCTCTGAATTGTGAAGCTGGAGTGGATGATGTTGGTGGTGATGATGATTAATGATGATGATGATGATGATGATGATGATGTTATTACAGAGAAGGCTACAGAGAAGGGAAGGGAAGGGAAGGGAAGGGAGGAGGCTGAGATTGTTTTCCAGGAGAGGCTTCAGGGGAGGAGTGGTGCAGGGCGAAGGGGCTCCCTGGAGAGCCTGATGGGTGCTGCTCCCCCCAGGGAGAGTCTGGTCCACCCCCTCTAGCTACGCCACCCAGCCTGTGAGAGCCTGTCAGTGGGAGGGAGGGAGGGGGGGAGGGGGCTGCGGATGAGAAGCGGGGCGTGTGTGGCCCTCCCTGCCTCCCTCCTTCTGCTGCCCACCTGAGGAGACTGAAGGGGAAGAAGAGGCTGAGCGCCTCCCTGCCTGCCTCCCCTCCGGCTCCGCCACCGCAGCCTCTCCGCCGTCGCGCCCCCTGCCTTCCCCGCCCGGGCTGGGATTGGAAGCAGCCTCTGCACCGGCCTCCCATTGGCCGCCCTCCGCTCACCCTCTGCCGGGTGGCCGCGCTCCCTCGCCTCGCCTCTGCTCTCCCTCAGCCTTCCCGGAGGAGCCGCGCATCGCCGCATCGCCTCAGCCGCTGCGCTCCGACCTCGGGAGGGGCTGCCATGGTCAGTCAGGGGGCTCTGCCCAGGCAGGGAGGGAGGGAGGCTGGGCAGGACAGGGGCTGGCTGACAGGGGTGCTGAAGGGAAAGCAGACACTCACCGGGCTCAGGGACCCCCACCCCGCCAAGCACCCCCGGCTCTCCTGCAGCAGCTCAGGGGGGCAGGGATGGGGTGGATGGGAGACCCTTCCCCACCTCCCTCTCAGCCACCGGCATCACCCAGGAAGAGGACACCCCCAGGGAAAATGGAGGACACACAAGAATGCAGGAATACACAACAAAAACACTCATCTACACTATATATATATATATAGTGTATATATATATATATATATATATATATATATATATATATATATATATACACACACACACACACACACAGAGACACTATATCTCACACACATAGTATCTATCTATCTATCTATCTATCTATCTATCTATCTATCTATCTATCTATCTATCCATCCATCCATCCATCCATCCATCCACACTATATATACATAGTTGCACACACACACAGAAATTAATTCTCTCTCTCTCTCTCTCTCTCTCTCTCTCTCTCTGTATAGAGAGAGAGAGAGAGAGAGAGAGAGAGAGAGAGAGAGAGACACTTGTGTCTGCATATAGAGGGTGTCCCATAAGTTTCCATACATAGGAACAATAAACATTTTTATGAAAACAATTTTTATTTTTATTTATATTGAACATTTATTTAATTTAATATGTTTTCAAAACAATTGTAGTCATGTACAACATATTACCAGTATATAAATAAAAATGTTTTCATTAAAAAATGTTTATTGTTCCTATGTATGGAAACTTATGGGACACCCTTTATACACAGAGAGAGGGGGGGGGGGGGAAGAGAAAATCTATCTATCTATATGCACACACACATACATACACACACACACTATATACACTATATATATTGCTTTCATATACATTTTATATATTGTATATTATGTTAATATTATACGTACATTGTACTATATATGTAATAAATATTTTTATATATTTCATGTGCTTCATTTAAAGTTATATATATATCATTTTATATCATTCATATTATAAAATATATAATCATATATATCATATATTCATCTTATAATTTATATCAAAGGTATAAATATATGTCTTTCACATGCTTCATTTAAACTCTATATTATTTATTATTAAATTTAAAACAATTATATGTATTTTACTACATCTAATTTATGAATTATGATATAAGAAAGCTGTCGGCTGCCTGCTCACAAGGAAAAGGACAATGAAGATTTTTCTTCCAGGCTAAAAAAGGATGCATCCTGGAAGGAGAGGACATTTGGTCACCCTGCCCCATCCCTGCTGCTCCCAGCCAGCCAACCAGCCACTTGGTACCTGTCATCCTCCATCCTGAGTCAACCCAGCATCTTCTCTGTGGTGGGCTGGATGGAGCAGGGTGTCTGCAGAGGCTGTGTACAGGTGTCCTTCTCCTGGTGGAAGCAGATGGGGAGGCCAGGAAAGCCAGCCAGCAAGGCCCCTTCACGTGCTCCAGATGCCCCTTCTATGTCAGTCCCCTGGTGCAGATGACAGGGCTGGGACTATTGTTCCCAACAGCCTGCTTCCACTCATGGGAAACTGAGAGCCTGATCCTAGCATGTTTAATCAGGAGGAAGTCTCATTACAGTGAATGGGGCTTACTCTCAGGAAAATGTGACTAGGATGGCAGCCTCATAGCCAAATCCTAGGCACATTATAATCAAAGGGGCTTAGTATATTCAGTGGGGCTGACACACTAAACAGGAAACTGCGGCTAGGATGGCAGCCTAAGAGTCCAATCCTAGACATTCAGTGCAATGCTAAGCATATCTACTCAGAAGTAAGTCATATTGTCCTGCTATATCAGAAGTCCTATATTGTCCTATATCTACTCAGAAGTCAGTCCTAATTAGAAGTAAGTCCTAGGAAAGTGTGATTAGGATTGCAGGCATAATGACTCTAATTAGAGTCAATGGGGCTTACTCCCAGAAAAGTGGATAGGATTATGTAACTCAATCCAGGCACTACTCAGGAGTAAGAGTCAATGGAGGCTGAGTCCCAGGAACGTGTGGCTAGGATGGCCTGATCCCTGCATCACCTCTTTTTCTCCACCCATTGACTCAACCTGCCTCTTCCTCTCTCTCTTTTTTGTAGTACGGCTTCGTCAATCACGCCCTGGAGTTGCTGGTGATCCGGAATTATGGCCTGGAGGTCTGGGAAGACATCAAGTAAGTCTTGATCCTCTCCACCTGCAAGAGCTATGCTGTCTCCTTCCCTCTGGCCCAAAGGGCTGGTTCTCAGGCCCAGCCGTGGCTCAGCCTTGCCCGGTTCCCACGCTCCAGCAGCTGCAGAGACCGTCCCGTGGGAGAGGGAGGCCAACAGAGTCTACTTGGGTTCTGGGAAGAGTGGAGCTAGGCTGTCTCCATCCTTTGCTCGGTGGGAAAACAGCAGGGTGACCACATGTCCTGTTCCACCTTCCCCCGGACATGTCCTCCTTTTTAGCATTGTGTGTCCCATGGAAAAAAATTCCAATTTCCCCCCTTTTCCTTGTATTCAGGCAGCATGTAGCCTTCTTGTAATTAATAAATTATATGTAGTCACTTATATGTAATGATTTTAAATTTAATAAGTAATGTAGTGTTTAAATTAACCATATGAAAGCAATATATATGAGTGTTTTCAGCTTTTATTTTGTCATGTCCTACATTTTTCTTGTATGTCCAACACAGGGTTGCCATATGTCCCAAAAAATAGAGACAATTCTGATTTGAGGGGATTATGTTCACATGCAGGCAAATGGGACAGAGAGTCCAAAAGAGGCATTTTGTGGAAGAGAATTATGGCAGTCCTAGTCCAACATTTTGCCTCCTCCTCTTTTTGTGGTTATGATATATGGTCATACGGAGGAGGAGGAGGAGGAAGGTCTGAGCTGACCACACTTTTCAGGGTGGTTTCCAGCAAGGGAGGACTTGCTGGACTCCTAGAGACCCCAAAACCACAGAATTTTTTTTCCAACAGTGGGTCAGAACCCACTGAATGGGTCACAAACTTTTTTCAAGTGGGTCCTCATTTATTTCAATGTGTATTTTATTTTTAATATGTTTGACTTGATGCTACCATGGTATGTGACTGCAATCTGTCAGGAACCACTGTTAGGAACCATAACTCATAACCATAATGAGTTATGTCATTAACCTGGCAGTGATGTCATGATCAGAAGTGACATCATCAAGCAAGATAATTTTGAACATTTCCCCATACAACAAAATCAAGCCACTAGAGGTATAGTGGCTCAACAGTTAAGACCCTTTGCCTGTTAATCAGCAGGCTGGGGTTCAAGACCCTGGTGCTACAAGATGGAGTGAGCTGTTATCCCTGCTCCAGCTCCTGCCAACCTAGCAGTATGAAAGCATGTGAATGCAAGTAGCTATTGGAGAAAGGCGGGATATAAATAAAATATTATTATTTATTTATTATTATTTTACTCAAAATCAACAGTAATACACAGTGAACAACTTCATGCTGGTTTTGTCACATCACCAGTCAGAACCTTCCCAAGTGTCTATTATTATTATTATTATTATTATTATTATTATTATTATTATTATTATTATTATAAATAGGTACCACCTCAGCAGGCATAAGTCCTGTGCTGACCTGGAGGTGTCACAAAAGCGCTATCAGGTACTTCTGCCCCACAGGCCTGGGGAATCCCTCGGTGCATACGCCAACCTCCCCACACCACCATGGGAATATATGCCAGGTGAATTATGCTGGCCTAAATTGGTTAGGATTATAAAAAAAAAACACAGACTGTCATTCTAAAATTGGAGCCAGCAGCTGAGATCTCTTTTTTTTAAAAAGGAATTCTGGTGACAGAGCTGCTGAGCCCCTTTTTTAGACAAGAACTCAGTTTTTGTCATACTCCTCCTCAATGGATGGAAATAGCAATTTTTTTAAAAAAATAAATAAATAAAGCTTGTGCATAGGATCACTGTTTCTTGGGATGTAAAGAATGTTGGGAAGTGCACTCAACAGACCGTGGACATTCTGTAATGAACATTTCCAAACCAAGCTTCTTAACAGAATGATCTCTTGGAGCTCTTAATACTATCGCCGGGAAGTTCACATTTAAAAAAAATGCATGGATGAACTCTGGAAGACTGCAAGGGCAATGAGGGATAGCTTTAAAAATAGATACAAATTAGAGACTCTTTCAGAGGGAGTTTTAAACTAGTACAGTACTCTGTATCCAGATCTATAGATAGGACAGGATACTGAATATCTAAAAAACTACAAAAAAACATGGGAAGCACTTAGGCTCTCTTGGGGTTTTCTATGCTTCAGTAAACGTATGTTGTCTTGCACTTAGGTACCAGTCATTTCAGTTCTGCTTATGTATTATTCAGAAAACAAATTATGTGATTCTTGTTTAAAATCTATGCCTTTGGTTTTCTGATGGAAAATATAAAGATAATGAAGTAGCTTGTTTGGCTTTAACCTCTTCAAGGCACTGACACATCTTTGATACACATTATATTCCAGATTTTTTAAAACAAAATTGGAGCTGTGTAGGGCACCATTTTAAATTTGAATTACAATACTTTCTAGTTGATGCAGAGTAAGGGGTCTGTTTGGCTGTTTGACAACATGCAACTCTTCCAGTTTTCTTGTGGGAATTTCCTCCAAGTGGTTGAGTCTGTGATAAGCATAACAACTATATCTCATGAAAATTCACAGAAGAATGCAAATGTAATTTTTGGCTTATACATAGTGAACCACAAGAATGCAACAGTAATTTGACATTAGCAGAGGCCTGCCATGTCTGGGATATAAATAAATATTCAGAAGTCACCATACAACTTTATTAGCCATTCCTTATGGAGTTTGCTTAAATTTGTATTATTTCTAAATTAAATTTATATGATACCAAAATTTCAATTAACAATGTTTAGTCATTACCATAAAACATGCTACTTTTTGGTATTTTGTAGACATCTTGTTCCTTTGCAAGTTACCTGACTGCAAAACAGCACGTGCGTGTCATATCTGACTGTGATATCTGGCATGGAGTTGGCAAAGTGGTGGGTCTGATTAGAACAAGTAGGAGAACAACCTCCCAGATAAAGTGCTGGAGTCATAGTGGTAACTTTGGGAAAGCATATATGTGGTCTTCCCTCATGATCCACACAATTGTCCACATAAAGTGTCCCGTGTCCTACTGTACAACAACTGTGGATAACAGTGTAGAGTGTAGCAAGAGTAAAACATCACTATCCCATACATGGTCTCTGGACTGGAAAGCATCCTCAGTGTAAGAGTGTTGCTACCTGGATGTGCACGTTGCAGTTAAAAGAGGACAAGTTCAGGGAGGACAAGCCTATCTATCAAGTCAAAAGGACCATTGCTACCTCAGAGGCATTAATTTCTCTGTATGAGTTACTGAGAAGCAAAAGCATGAGAGGGTTCAAATCTCATACGTCCATTTGGAAACAAGAGGGTGACTGTGTATGGTTGCTACACAACCATAGTATACAAAATGGGTCTTTTTTGGAAGCCCACAATATCTCAATTTTGGGACCTAGCTGCAGAAAGGGTGGTAGAGAAAGCTTTGTGTGAAACGCAGCCACCAAGCAGAGGCTTGAGTGGGTGGTGTTGGGGGAGCACTTACTGAAAGCAGTAAGTACCCCAGCCAGGACTGCCTCCTCCATCTGCCCCGACCACAAAGTGGAAGTAAATCTCATTGACTGTAAAAAGGGCTTACCTCTGAGAAGACAAGGTTGTCTTCAATGCAAGATTTGGGCCATACCCCTCAGAGCATGCCCTAGTTTTGCCCTGGTCTTATCCTGCCCCAATCCTGTGCAAGAGAATTATGGAAAGTAGACCCTTGTAACCCTACTAACCAAGTAGACCCTTGGTCTGATCCAGCACTGCTCTTATGTTGTTGTTTGATCATTAAGTCATGTCCAACTCTTTGTGACCCCATGGACTGCAGCATGCCAGGCCACCCTTTCTTCCACTAGCTTCTGAAGTCCATCCAAATTCATGTTCATAGCCTCAGTGACACTCGTCCTCTGCTGCCCCCTTCTCCTTTTGCCTTCAATTTTTCCCAGCATCAAGAGTCCTCCCTCTCATGATGTGGCCAAAATATTTGAGCTTTAGCTTCAGTATTTGCCCTTCCAGTGAACAGTCAAGGTTGATTTCCTGGAGGATGGACTGATTTGAACTCTCGGCAGTCCAAGGGACCCTCAAGAGTCTTCTCCAGCACCATCATTCAAAGGAATCTATTCTTTGGCAGTTAGCCTTTCTTATGGTACAGCTCTCAAAGCCACAGCAAAGTGAAAACTATAGCTTTAACAGAGCTCTTCTAGTTTTACAATAATAGATTGACTCCAGCAGAAATTAAGTATAAAACTATGATTGGAAAAGTAACATTGTTCTCCCTCATGTACATTGGAAATTAGTTCAATCCCATTTAAAGTATACATTTCACTTTTCACTAGAAATTCAGAATTAAGATTCTTAGGTTTTGCCAAATTTTTAACTTGGAACAACCCATTCTACTGATTTTAAGGCTTTAAATAACACAACAATCCTAGGTTTTGGCTGGATAAATGAATGTGAAATGGTGGTTTCCATAGATGGTGAATGTGGAATGGTTGTTTCCATACATGGTGAAATATCTAAAGATGATTGGCAGAAGACTTGCATATTTTCTCTAAAATATATTAAGGACATAGCTGTGTAATGTAATCCTTTTATTATTCTGACCCAACATGTCAGGCTGCTCAGTGCCATGGTTGCCATTTTATTTTGTTAAAGTAATTAATTTTTTCTGGAAGAGTTGATTATATATGGGACAAGTGACTAATTCGTAGGACAATCTTTCATTCTACAAAGTTTTCCAACATTCTTTTGTTGAAAATCAGTGTATTTCAGCCTTTATGTTTCAGTGTATTTCAGACTTTTAAAGTTATTTTTTAAACTGTACTAGATCTCATTGCAGAAGGATGTAGATAGCACCATTAGGGTAAATTTTCTCCCATGAAACTGAGTGGCAGATGTTTTAAGCATCCTGAGCATCCTGACATGCTTAAAACTGTAGAACAGTCAGTCTTTTTTAAAAAATGGATGAAAATAGTGTGCTTTGTGCCTATATAGACAGCATCTGTGTTGGGTTTTCTTCTTAGTGTACAATTAACGTCTGTAGATTTGGATTCCTTGGTGAGCTGTCTTTCTTGGAATGGTGCATTAAAACAACTTTAACCAGAAACTAGGTTATCTTTCCCTAACTATTGTCAGCGGTTGTGATTTTTGTCATTGGAAAAGTAAAATATATATTTATTTTTAATTAGCCCATTTGTAGGGACCTGCAAAACGTGAGGTTATTTGGTGAGGTTATTTTTCCTGACAAAGTGGTGTTATTCTTTATCAGGAAGAATAACCTTGCCTTTTGTAGGTCTCTGCCCATTGGTGTTTAGCTTATTGTGTATGGTAACTCTTGGGTGACTTTTGGGATAGGACCCTCTGTCACACTTACCAGTATGTGAACACAATCCCCCAAAATCAGGACTGTCCCTAACTGGGGGGGGGGGTGTGATATGGCAACCCTAGTTAAACAGGTCTTTAAATAGCATTATACAGGTACCATCACAGAATGTGGGTTACAAATATGCAGGTATATCACCAACCAATCAGTTGCAGAGGACTCATTACTGCATTAATATCAAGGTGTCAGAGGCCAAAGAATTATTAAACAGGCTCAAAAAGGATGTGGTTGTGTGTATCATTATTAATATTAATGCCAAGATTGATTTTATGACTTTAATAGCATTGGTGCCTATATCTAGGGAGAGACCTAGAACATCCACCCTCTGCTTAAAAAGGATTGCCAGTATGAGTATTATCTTTGATTTGTTTGTTCATCTAATATTGACTAAGAGCACTGATGCTTAAGCGTGTTTCCTCATTAGAAATGAACTGCAAGTGAGTCAATATTATTCAGAAAAATGGTTTCAAGGGAAAAAAATAATGGCAATTTAAAAGTTCATCCCAGAAAAGCAAAAGATTTTTTCTTATTCCAGTGGTCTTCAAAGTGAGGATTGTGACCCCCAGGGGAGTCATAGAAACCCCACAGAGGGTTGCAAAGGCTGAAGGACCATCATCATGGTCCTGGACATCCCCCCCAAAATCAACTTCCTGATGATGTCAACATGTCATATGTCATTGGATTCATCTTGAAGAGCTAAATCCAATGCAACAATCCGTTTTGAAATAGCTCCTTCCTATTAAAGGTTGCGGCCAAAAAACTGAAAAGCAAAAATATGCATAGAAAATGCATCGGAAAATGAAAGTAATTTATATAGCAGCTTTACTTGCAAGTAAGCAAACATGCCATATAGTCCAGTGGAAGCGGCAGGCTGAGACAAATCCAAGAACAACAGAAGGGTCCTGATCCAATGAGCGCAGCCCCCAAAATAACCCCAGAAGGAAGTTCTCTCCTCACTGCACAGCCATGTTTACTCGTGAGTAAGCAAACACTTTGGCTGGTGTGGAAGGTCAGTCCAGGGGGTGCAAGGCTTCCAGCATGGCTCATCCCAGGCACCTGGAACTTATAAGTGTTCCACAAGGCAGCCTCCCATACACACTGAAAATGATAGAATCTGACTCTACAGGTAATGCGAAATTTTTTTTAAAAAAATTTTATCTGTAAAAATAGTCCAAACTCCTCTCCCCCTCTCCCAAGCCTAATTTCCTCTCATCGCTCTGGGGTTTTAGTGCTTTTGGGGGTGGGTGGGTGTTTAAGGCTGTTTTTATTTATTTATTTATTTATTTTTAATCAAATGTCCTCTTTCTCCAGGACACATCCTCTTTTTATCCATGTATCCTGGAAAAAATCTTCATTGTCCTCTTTTTCCTTGTGAGCAGGCAGCCTATAGCCTGCTTGAAATTAATAAATTATATGTAATAAATTGTATATGTAATTGTGTGTATGGGTGTGTATGAGTACATGGGGAGGGTATGTGTATAAGTATTTTGTGGGGGTGTGAATGAGTGCATGGGATGAAAGTTCTGTGCTTGTGTGCGTGTGTGTGTGTGTGTGTGAGCACATGTGAAGATTGGGGACAGTGGAGTGGAAGAGAGCATGGGAACTTGGTGGCAGAGTGATCATATATCCTCTTTTTCCAGGACAGGTCCTCTTTTTTAGCTTTGGGTCCCGGATTGGGGGTAGCAAGTTTGACAGTGGGGTCCTAGGCAGATTCCAAAGATTGAATGGTGTTCCCAGGCTGAAATGGACGAAGACCATTTCCATTATCATAGTGGATTTAAAAATAGGTTTTCTTCTTTTTTGATGCATGATCTTATTTTCATCAAGTTTTTTAGTGTAGCAACTTTTAGACTTTAGGGAGTCAGGCAGAAAACTATTCATGTTATTTTGTAGGTTTAGGTTTCTGTATGATAAAAAATTCAGTTACTTTTGCTGAAAAGTCAAAATAGCTCTGGATTTAGCTTTTCCAAGATTTGCTAACACAGCATGTGCTTGTAACTTATATATAATTTTCACAAACCTCAGCATGTACAGTTGACAAGGAGATGCTCTGAAGTATTGCAGAGACATTTGGGAAAATTCAAAAATATTTTTGCTTACTAGCTGACATGTCTCAAGCATTTCAGAAATAATATGTAATTTTATTTTGTTTTCAGAGGCAGTGTTAGAATTAACAGAAAGAAGTGGGACACTAGGCAGATTTCACTGCAGTTTTATTAACCAGCATATCCATTACAGTTTAAAGTAATTATTTGTAAGTTGTAGCTCTGTTAGAATTAGGTTGCAGTCCTAATCTCCAGTTAGGCTGGCATAAGCCCTGGCATTATGCTGCCCTGGGGGTGTCACAAATGGGGTTAGGCCTGTGCCCGAGTATGCGCTGGTCTCACACCACCTCAGGAAGATATGCCACATGTGTTGTGCCAGCCTAAATTGGTTCGGATTGCACCCTCTGACTTGGGACAGACTCAAATAATAGCTTTTGCAATGGTTAGTATATTGATCTGATGGAAAACTGACTATTTCCCTGTTTGTTTCATAAGTTCATCAATATAAGGCTCTTAAGTGCAGAGTCTTGAGCAGGTCATTTGGGGAGTAGATAAATTTTGCCAATGAAATTCTGTGATCAGTGATTCTGGAAAATGGTCCTGGACTTGCTCCAGCATCTGATTTAATTACAAATGCAAGAGGAGAATTAAAGGTTGAAGGGAGTTGAATGAGATACAGTAACCCTTGCAAGATCAGGGGCTTTTAGCACTGACTTTTTCATTTACTATATGAGGAAATGAATGATGCAAAAAAGGAATTTTGGGGGTGATATTAACAGGAAGACTTTGAAAATTAAGGGAGCAATCATGAAGTGAGGCCAGTGAGAATTTTCAGAGCAGAAAGGCTCTTTCCAGGCTATTTCCAGAGCAGAAAGTTGGGCAAAATCCACAAGGCTAGGAGGCTGCTGAGCACCAAGTAAGTGGCAACTGGGAGGGCTTGCTCCTGAGGAGACCCCCCTCAGATCACACTGAACAAGGAACAGCTGTGGTGCCTTCCTAATAAGGAAACCCAGGAGTCCCTGACAACAGCTGCAGCATGAGAATGCAATACAGCAGTACCTCCAGTGGAGGGTGGATGCAAGGGGCTTGTTGGAGTGGCCTGCTGGAGTTGTGCTGTATCCTGAGTTTGAGAGGCAGGGGTTGCAGTTAGTCTGTATATCGTCTGTCACATAAGAAATATTTAGTTAAGAAGTTGAGGATTTCCGTGTCACTCCTCCTAGAACAGTGGTTCCAAACATTTTGGGCACATGTAGCCCATTAGGGCTTCAATCCTATATATTGTATAGGGCACTGGGTTTTCTGCAAAGAGTCTGCATCTCCCCAGAGAGCCACAGTTTGACAACCATTATCCAGAATATAAAATCTATGAGTTCAGCTAAAGTGCCACTTCCATTGTGTCATTCCGTTTATGATAAATCATAGAATCCTAGAATCCTAGAGTTGAAAGGGACCTAGTAGGTCATCTAGTCCAACCCCCTGCCTGCAGCAGGAAATGCTCCTACATCATCCCCGACAGGTGCTCGTCAAGCCTCAGCTTGAAGACCCCCAGTGAGGGAGAGTCCACCACCTCCCTTGGCAATCTGTTCCACTGCCGAACTTTCCGAACCGTCAGGAATTTTTTCCAGATATCCAACCGGAATCTCCTCTCTTAAAGTTTGTACCCATTGGTTCTAGTGCTGCTTTCAGAAGCAGCTAAGAACAAATTGGCCCCTTCCTCCATATGACATCCCTTCAGGTATCTGAAGAGGGCAATCTTGTCTCCCCTCAGCCTCCTCTTCTTCAGGCTGAACATCTCAAGTTCCCCCAACCTTTCCTGGTAGGGCTTCCCTTCCATCCCACTGATCATTCTTGTTGCTTCCTCTGGACTTGCTCCAGTTTGGCTGCATCTTTCTTAAAGTGAAACTGAACACACTGCATCTTTCTTAAAGTGAAACCCCCAAACTGAACACAGTACTCAAGGTGAGGTCTTACCAATGCAGAGTAAAGAGGAACTAGAACTTCTCGTGACTTGGAAGCGACTGTCCTCTTAATGCAGCCTAAAATGGCATTTGCCTTCTTTGCAGACACATCACACTGCTGACTCATGTTCAGCTTGTGATCCACTGTGACTCCAAGATCCTGCTCACATGTTGTGCTGCCAAGCCACATATCCCCCATTTTATACCTGTATTTTTGGTTTTTATTGGCCAAGTGCAGAACCTTGCACTTCTCCCGGTTGAAGTTCGTTCTATTTGTTACAGCCCAGGATTCTAGTTTATCCAGATCCTGCTGGATAAATATCTTAATGGGGATGCCAGGCTAGTGCTAGACGTGATGACTCTTGCTCCAATCTGAATTTTAATGCTGCTATATGTTTTTATTGCTTTAAGTGATTTTCAACCAGTGTGCTGCAGATTGTGCTCAGTTGTGCCACAAGAATTTGGGGATTGACATTAATTAATAGGAAAATTGTGGGATATGAACAGCCAGATGTGCCTTGTCAGTGGTAAAAATAATTGATGGTGTGCCTTGACAATTTCAGTGCCTTGTTAGTGTGCCATGGGATGAAAAAGGTTGAAAATCACTGCTTTAATTGATTGTCAGCCACAATTATGGTATAGACTTGGCTGAGTAGTCATGGCTGGCCATCATGTTGCCATCTGAAGCAGACACCTCAAGGAGGCAGATTGGTAGGGGATAACCATCTGGGTCTGCCTACATTTGCCACCACTGTTCCTCATTCCCTTCTACTCCTTGGATTAGGAAAGGAAGATGGGGATAATGGTGATAAAGAAATATGGAAGGGAGTGCTGAGACTGGGAGGATCAGAGACCAGCACACCAGCAGGAAAGGGGGCTACATTTGGAATGACATCTCAGGCCTCAGAAGGTCTTATGCCAGCCTTGGGTAGAGATTAATGCAATGTTTTGTTAAAGAGGTCAATGTTTGCCCAGATCCAGAGAGGTTTTGATCTGTTGCAAAGCTTTGATAGATGAATTGAACCTCCCACAGAGCTAGAAAATTGTTTCTACTTCCTTCTGCTGTCATAATTTTTCTTTTTTTAGGTATTTGGTTCTTGGGCAACCTCATACAGGGATAGAAAAACAATTTCAGTTCTTAGGTGATAATACCAGATTTGTTAGTACTAAGATGACAAGGGTTGTTTTGTTTTTTTTGCCCTGAGATGTGTGTGAATGTAATCCCCCCACACATGTTCTCTGTGTCATGTGCTCTGTAACAGAGCAAATTGATTTTGCATTTAGGGGAAATTTGCTGGGATTCAAGACATTGGATAATTACTGTTTCTCAATATCCTTCTTCCCTTAAACGTACCATAATAAAGAACAGTTTTTTAAAAGCTTTTCACGGCTTAGACAAAATAATCTATTCTCATAGTAAACAATATTTTATCTGCTTGTTCAACATCCATCCCCAATATAAATTTGTGATGTTTTAAATATCGTACACTAACAAAAACCATTAGTATAAAGAAATAACTTTGCATGATTGGATTGTTTATTTTATTTATAAAATTTGTTTATTTTTCAAGAAGTGCAATATATTTTCACCAAGAAATGTCAAATTTTATTTTTTAATGAAATCTCCATGTTTTGCTGTATAATTTGTGAATGTAATTTTCTAAGCAACAGTTTTATGCAAATGTTTGATAGCAGAATAACAGAATTGATAGCAGATTTTGTGAATTTGCACTCCTGTTAATTTAAATACAAATATTGTCCAACAACAATTCATATTGGCTACAAATATGCATTGGTTTTGTTTAATCCCTAAACTTTGACATCCTACTTGATAAAATGCACCATAATGTTATTGCTACAGAAATAGAGTTGCCTTTCTCATGTAATAATTTTTTTATATGCCAAATATGCAAGAAAAAATTTAACATACTGATGTTGCTTCTGACTGTATGTTCAGCCAGCAGGCCTCTGACAGTCTTGAAAGACTATAGTATCGTGCTCAGCGCTGCATACGCTGCATGCGAAGCACGAAAGCCTGGGTTGGATTGCTATGGAGGAGAGGCTGTTACCCAAGCAGCATATCCCCCCTCTTCATGCCACTGAATTAGTCCAGTGGAAAGGCAGAGCTGATACGATTGGATCCAGCTGGCATTGCAGAGCTGGGCTAAGGACAGGAGCTCACCCTGTCTTGTGGGGCTGACCAGGGTCTCGAACCCTGGCCTGCTGGTTAACAGGCACAGCATCTTAACCACTTGCGCCACCCACAGCCCATTTATATAGTATTATATGTAGGCTTTTGCAAGCTTGCAATGAAATGCACTCATCCACAGTCCAGAGTCTAAAAATAGCTGTGTATTCTTGCTTCTATAAATAGGTGTATTTACTTTACACAGAAAGTCAGTTCTTGGACAGTTCCCATTTCATTTAATTCTGATACTCATTATAATTTTTTTCCACTAACAATGTTTTCAATATTTGTAGAACTTTAGGAACAACAGCAATACACTTGGGTCACTAGGCGGATACATGTGGCCTGTGTGTAACTTAACAATGAAGAAATTGGGTGCAAAGAAAAATAGGGCTACTGTCGATCTGAATGTACTATATGAGAGTAGGAAATTTGTAAAGCATAGCTTGTCATGGAGGGATAAGAAAAACAGTATATCTAGCAATATTATTGGAGCTTTGCCTTTGTTAGCCTCTGGACATAAAATCTGCCCAGCGACATAGTACTATCTAATCTTCCACCATTGATGGCAATAACAGGGCAACCCCAAGGTAAACCCCAACAGGATCCCCCCAACAGAATCCTCCCAACCTTAGCATACCCTGTTGGATTCTTTTATTCAGCAAAAAGAGTCATTGAGGTTTGTTCTGAACTGATTAATTTTTTTAAACCTCTTTAGAACCAGCTTCATGATGGAATCCACTTCTCATAAGGGCTATTTTCTCACAATAGTGGCCAAAGTCCAACAGAAACAATGGCTCCTGTATAGGAGCAGGCATGGAAATATTTTTAATGGGGTGTGTTGAAAGTGGTATCCACATTGAGGAAAAGTTTAATTACCAAGGATACAGCTTCTGTACCATATTTCACAATGCATGACATAACAACATGTCCCAGAGAAACCCTGAATATATTTACGCCAGTGAAGATTTATAGCACTTTCTTTTTCCCCTTTCAAACTGAAGCTATTATGTTTTGCAATTGGTCTCCTGAGAATTTTTTTTCACAAATGAGTTCTTTTTATATTAAAAGTTTATGGCAAGGATTTTTGTAGTGAATAAGAGATATAAGATTGAGATAAAACGTCAAGGTTATATGTCACAAAACTGAATGACTTCTAACATGCTCATAAATCATACTCGGGAAGGGATTAGTTGTTGTTACTAGTTTTAAAGTTCACCTCTGTATAATGTAGCAAACTTACGGATGGCTCATTTTCTCAGCGGGAAATAGCACTTCGGCCCCTTATATGTTTCGTTATAAATCAATTCTAAAAGGTTGAATTAGAAAATAATCTTGTTTAACCACTATCCTATCACATTAGTAACCTGTGATTCTTAATTAGTGCAACGGGGATGTTACTCAGATGTTTACATCTTGTCTATGGATTCTAATCAGACTCAGAAATGCATATTGTTAGAAGCATGCCCATTACTTAAAACAGCTACCCTGTTTAACTGGCAGGCTACAACTCCCACACCAGAGATGTAAATTATGCCTGTAATCAGAAAGCTCTACTCTGCTAATATCGTTCTTTAATTTTTCTGTCTGCATAGACTACACCTTATTAACAATGCATGAATGAGTTTAGCATCTACTTCAAGTTTGACGGCACAATCCTAAACCCTGGTTGGGCTGGCATAATTCCCAGCATAAGTTTCATGCTGGCCTGCGGGTATCATAAAAGCACTTTATGATACTTCTGCGCTACTCCCAGGGTGAGGCCAATGCAATGCACCAGACATGCACCAGCCTTCCCATTCCACCACTGGAACAGGGAGATGGGTGAGTTGTGCAGGCTTAAATTGATCAGAATTGCACCCCAGTGAATTTAGTGTCTGCACTGCAGTAACATCAGTTTTGTGAATTCATTTTATTCAGTTTTCCCCTAAATGAATAACATCCAAGAAGAAAGGAAAAAGCTAGGAAGAAGGTATTTGTAGGTCAAGAGCCAGATGCAATTTGGAAGAGAAGGGATAGAAATGTGTGTCAGGAGAATGGTTTGGAGAGGGAATGTATTCTAGATGGAATGATATCCTGGTTTGTATATTTAGGGTGAAATAAAGGAGTAAGTATATATACCAAGGTGTAAGCACCATATAACACAGTGGGACTTAGTTCTGAGCAGGCATGTAGTGGTATTTGAACATTTCAGTCCGGGACCCCCTTGTGAGAATGACAATCTTTCTGGAAACCCCTGGAAGTGATGTCATGATTGGAAGTGTCATTAAAGGTGCCCAATGCCAGATTCAAAGTTGGCTGCATCTAGTCTTTTGCGACTCTCTTGAAATGAATTCATGGCCCCCAATAGGGTTCCGACCCCCACTTAGAAGACCACTGCATTAGGTTGTACCAACAGGGTTGCAATCCAAGTTAATTATATTCTCAGAGAGAAATAATATCATTTGTCCAAACTTATATCTGAACTTATTGTCATCCAAAGCATCAGACCAGATCAATGTCTCATTGCAGAGGGCTTTATGGCTAGGGAATAGATGCTTAGGTGTGCACAATTTTATTTAATGTGTTGAAATATATTCAGTGTTCATTATAGTGTTCCAATATATGTTGGTTGTGCTCTTCAAAGTTATAATTTGTCATATGTATGGGTCTCTTGAGGGGGTACTCACCAATACTGAGTACTGGCATCTCTGTGGTAAGTACCGGCACATCTGTGGCCCCCCAGAAGACATGCCTATGTTTACAAATAACTTCATGGTGCACCCCACTTTTATTTCTAGAAAAAAGCACTGGTTATATACAATAACTTGGTATATTTTCAGAAACAAGTACATTCTCAGAAGATGATTTATAGATTCAGTAGTAAATTGCAATTGAACTCCTGTCTGTGTATTTATTTGGTTTCTATACATTACATTAGGACAGAATGTGCCTTATTTTAAGAAGAATAGCATAAGGATGATATCAGTGATAAATCACTAAATTTTTCTATTTCTGTTTGTTTGGGTTGGAAGCTGTTTTCAAAGAAAACCTCCCACATGTAGACATTAAAAGCTTGCTAATACACTGCCTGAACTTTATGAAAAGCCAACCACAGCTGTAGTTGGGAGTTTTTCTGAGACTCCTGCCCCAGGCTAGTTTCCAACCAGCAGATTTACTGCACATGTACTGATGTTAATACTATGTGGTTAAAGCCTAGAATTTGCATCAACATTCCAATACGTCATCACAGTTATCTCTTAAATGTTGATTTCCATTCAGAATGGTCAAAGGACAGGAAATAGTTCAACAGATGTAGCAAAATGGTTGAATTTGCTGTGCTTGTCAACCTGATGGTCGGCAGTTTGAGACCGAGTACTGCATGATGGAGTAAGCTCCTGTTACTTGTCCAGCTCCTGCTACCTACTAGTTTGAAAGTATGTAAATGCAAGTAGTTAACTAAGTACCACTTTGGTGGGAAGATAACAGCATTCTGTGTTCCTTTGGCATTTAGCCATGTGGCGCACATGACCATGGAGACATCTTTGGACAACACTGGCTCTCTGGCCTTGAAATAATGATGATCACCATCCTAAGAGTTGATTACTACTAACCAGTGCTTTTTTCTAAACAAAGTACCAGAGAAGGGAACTTGAGTCAGGTAATTTAAGTTGGAGTATGAAAATGCATTACTATTAGTAGTTTTTGTTGACTTGTGGACTCTTGAATTGCACATGTGGAAGACTCTGAAAAACACTTGAATCAACTCTAACTTGTCTCCCAGACTTGAGTATACCTGTGTTTGAGTGGGCTTGTCTACTTTTTCACGGCATGAAAAACTTGTGGAACCAGGTTCAGACCAAGAAAACAGCAGGGAGGTTCCAGCCATGAGTCAGGGAGGGGATCAGGGAATCTACGACCCTCTCTGCAGCCCTCCTGGCAGCTACAAACTGCTATGAAAATCATGACTGCCCCACTGAAAATTTGAGAATTGTTGATAGAAAGGGCTTTAATTTAGCAACCTAAACCTATTTATGTAACTTTTATGAAGGTGTACAGAACCCAAGTAAACAAAACTAAAGAAAAATAAACATATTATAGATGAAAGTTGTGTATGTTGGATGAAAATGGATGGAAGGGGAAAACATGTGGGTGAGATTTAAAATGTGATTATAATTGAAAATGGCTGAAAGAGCAAAGCAGAAGTCAAGTGGATAAAAGGCTATGAACACAAGCCTAACCATGTCTACTCAAAAGTAAGCTCCATTCAGTTTAATGGCTCTTACTCCCAGGAAAGTGTGTTTAGGAATGCAGCCAAGGTATTGCAATATATGAGTATACTGTACAGTAGATCAAAAGCACTTGAACATTTAGATAACATGCTTCTTTAGAATGATGTGAAAGCAGAACAATTGCATATACAATGCAATTTCCATTTCCTAAGAATTATAAAGGCTTTTGAAGCTCAGCTTAGCTTTTTAGCATTTTAATTTCATTTATGAGTGCATATCTCATAGCTTTTCTTTCTATATGAATGCAGAATCTTTCAAATCTTTTGGGATTATTTATGATGAAGGTTTTATTTATATTTGTTTCTCCTCTTTCTTATGTGAAGAGCTAACATTTTACCTTACTATACATTCAATAGAATTAGATCTGCATTGAATTTGCTTAGTTTATTTTCAGCAAAGGACCATTTCTTTCTAACATTCATTACACTCTACTACAGTAAAGAGGTTTTCAGTAGCCTATAAGCTGATTTAAAGAGCCTCTGTGTGGAGCATCAGGACCAGTGATGGGCTTCAAAAAAATTAAGAACCAGTTCTCTGCCCATCTGGCAGCCACTTTTAAATGGCTATTTTTAAACTTTATATGTCCTATCTCTTGTTAAGAACCGGTTCTAGAGAGTAGGTGCGAACCTGCTGGAGCCCACCACTGATCAGGACTGCATAGCACACGTGCCCATAGTGTGCTTGCTTATTAAGTGAAGCGGAACTTGTCATGTGAAGCAAGATTTCTTGGAAATTTTTGCTCTTTATGTGAAATGCTTGTTAAGCGAGGTACCACTGTATTAATTTATCCCACCAAGGAGAGCATGTACAAAGGAGGCAATATGAATCTGACCCTACAATCCAGAGTAACTACAGGAGCACATAAGAGACATTACGTGTACACGTAGTTACTGCACCACCTAGTGAAAACCTATGGGAAATTCATATTGCAATCCAGAGCAAATTGTTCTTACACTGGAGCAAGGACTCCCCATAGTTACTCTGGATTGTGCCCTAAGGCTACAATCCAAAGTAGCTATGGGTCCTTTTACACAGACATAGTTATGGTGCCACCTAACGGAAATGATTAGAGCAATTCAGAATAAGTGCCTCTTAAGTCTCCCCATAGTTACTCTGCATTGTAGGGTTAATGTTCCAGTTCTTTAATAAAAAAAACTTGTTAGTGGCTGTCATTGCTACTGATTCCTTTCCGTTGGGAGAGGCATATTTTGCTGGTTTCGTGCTGTCCTGCCTCACTCTCTGTTCAGATGTTTACATAAATAAAGCTCTGCCTTTTCATGTCTTTTCATAGTTCTTATGTGTCTTCATTTTTTGGCCAAAACTGCCAATGGATACAGGTGCAGAACTCTGCTAATATAGCTTGTTTAATGATTACTCACGTTTACTGCAAAAGTTTATTTTGCTTTTTTAAGAGAATGACATACAAGAATAGACAAAGTCTCATGACTTTTTATTCTTCTTTTAACAAAGATTCATTCTGATCAAAGCAAATCAAGTCTACCCTATTAATTTCTTAAAAGAGAGATGTGAAAAGGTAAAATGTCTTGGTTGAAAAACCTGTATATGTAGTAAAAAATCGTAACAATGTGGTAAGGTATCATTCTTGGTATAACAATTGAAGACTGCTATTCTAGACATTTTCCTGGGAGTAAGACCCATTGAACACAATGGGGCTTACTTTTGAGTAGACATAGTTAGAATTGTGCTTGAAATCTCATTTTCCAGAATTCACAACTTGAACCATAGTACTGTATTTACTCGAACCATAGTACTGTATTTACTCAAATCTAACATCACCTTTTCCAGCCAAATTCATTCTCCAAAATCAGGGTGTGCAGTAGATTCAATGGTTAATTATATTTGAGTAAATACAGTATTTTGATTATAAGTGTAGTGTGTGCATTAGATCTGATGGCTCTTTAGATTCGAGTAAATGCAATATTTTTAACTATCCCCCAAAATGCAACTCCTCTCTCTTTCACTCTAAGCTGTGGGATGTGGATAGGACTTGGCTGCCTCTCCGTGACATAATGGGTGATGAGTGAAACTGCTATCTTCTCCAACAGTGGGACCTTCCGCCTACAGAGATACTTCTTGTGGTCAGTTGGGCATAGACTAATTATAATGTTCTTCATTCTGGAGGATATAGACTTGTACTAGTAACAATCATTTAAAAGCTTTATTATCCTTTCTAAAAACCCTTGGAGGAACTGGACTGCTTCTTCCTTTCAGCAACAGACAACCCAGACAGAGAAGCGAAAGGAGCCTTGCATGTTTCCCCAAACTCAAGCAGCCAACACCTGCATTATTTAGTTAGGTCTTATGCCAATAAAGGTGTCTGAAATTTGAAATTTAGTTAGGTCCAAGGGATCCCTTAACCAATCTCTAGGTCCAAATGGAGTTGAACTGAGGGTTTGCTCCCATTGTCAACACCTGCCTTGGTGTGCTTGCTAGATTTCCCCCTCTTTTCTAGCTTCTAGTGATGAGAGCACTCCCATCCTTCCCAAATCTATTTTAAAAATTATCTAAGATAAATTATGTATTGCTAGGTGGCTGTACAAAAAGGTAAATCCCAAAACACTGGAGACTGGGCTGGTACTAATGCAAGGGGATGACATTAATACTTCAAACCCAAATTATTTCAAATGTATTTATTAACATACCTGTATCTTGCCCTTTAATCTGCAAAGGTACCATCAGAACAGCAGTCTCACTGCTGGTCAGCTGGTTCCAGGGTACCATCAGACCAATGAGTACCATCACTTATTCATCCATTTCCATAACCTTTATTGGTACTCTAGTGAGTACCATCACTAAGTACCACCAGACACTACCTCAGGTACGACTGGTGGTATCCTGATCAGAGAGACATAATCCAAATAATGAGGATACAGAAAACTCGAGTTTCATACACAAATTCCTTATAAATCCTAGCATGATCAGATAAATTGTAATTTTAGACCCAATGTCACAGTCTATAAATAGCTCATGCTACCTGTGGTATTTATTGACAACAAAGTGCCCTCTTGATAAATTAATTAACACAATCACATAACTTTTATTTAAACCCATTGCACAGTGCTTTCTCATAGTATACCAAAGAGCACATTCAGATTCCCCAAGATAAAAATCAGATAATTGAATTTTCAAAGCACCAGACATAGAGCACAATTCTGTGTCTACTCAAAGTAAACCCTATTGTTTTCAATGGGTCTTACTCCCAGGAAAGTGTCTTTAGGATTGCAGCCATACTCCAAATTATATGTGCTTTTTGTAATGTTGTATATACATAATTTTTTATTATGTTTTGTTTCAGGAGGGAAGCACAACTGGATGAAGAAGGGCAATTTCTAGTCCGAATAATTTATGATGATTCTAAAACATATGACTTGGTTGCTGCTGCAAGCAAAGTCCTTAGTGAGTAAATCTTACTAACTTTCACAGTGGTAAACAATTAGGAAGAACTGAAATTCAGTTAGGTTCTTGTCTTTTCTGATTTGTATCAGTTCACCTGGCTGTTCACCTGTTTCTATATTTATAGGTTTACAGTGGTACCTCGCATAATGAGTATCCCACATAGCGAATGTTCCACACAGCGAGTAAAAATTTGTGTGGGATTTTGCCTCACATAACGAGCATGATTCAAATAACGAGTGCCCATTGGCTGGACTCCCTCTCCTTCTGTCTGCATTGGTTGGGTTGAGGCACTGAGGCGGGTCTTTTTTCTCATGCCTGCAGTAACAGGGAAGAGGCCAGTAGAGGGAGTGCTGGAGCCTCTTTAATCGAGCAACAATGATAGCTGCTCCTGCAGCCAGAAAACCTGGCCAGCCCAGCCTCTGCAGCCTCCATCAGGTAGGAGGGAAAACTCCTCCTGCATCCCCTCTAGAGCCCCCCTCAAACAGACCCTTCTCCCCAAGGAAGCCTCCCCTGCCTGGACCCCACTACAACTTCCCCTCTTCCCCACAACCACCACCATCCCTGCCTGCAGTTTTCCTTTCCTGTGAGTAAGGTCCAGAGGATTTAATGGGGCTTGATTTTGAGTAGACAGCATAGGATTTGGCCCCTCTGGTATTGCAGACTGCCTATCTAGTTTGCATAGATAAATCTCACACAAGGAGAGGTTCCTTGTTGAAGATGCTCCAAAAGATACCAGTGACTCTTAGTGAAAATTTGTCATCCTTAGCCATAAAGGTTTTTCTTTTCTTTTTTACTGTGCAGAATATTACAGTGTCTTATTACAGTAAATGTGGTCTGTATGATATTATAGTGTTTTGAATTCAATTCCAGTGTTTTGTCATCATTTTTACATACAGTTAATATTTTTATATGAATATTTTGGGGGTTGTGGAACCAATCGTCTGAGTTTCCATTGTTTCCTACGGGAAAATCCGCTTCACTTAAAGAGCATTTCACATAAAGAGCATGCCTCTGGAACGAAATAAGCTCTTTATGTGAGGCACTACTGTATGTATAAATAAATATATATATAGATTGTATAAATATACATATGATTACTAAGTGTGATTTCTTGATGAAGCAAGGGTATGGCTATCAAATAATGAAAAATATATCGTGTTTTCTGTAGACTTAAATGCTGGAGAAATCCTTCAGATGTTTGGGAAGATGTTTTTTGTATTTTGTCAAGAATCTGGATATGACACCATTTTACGAGTATTAGGTTCAAATGTCAGAGAATTTTTGCAGGTAAGCAAACTATTACAAGGGATCTGAACTCACTGTAAGTTCTGAACTCACTGTATGAAATCACTGTAAAATCACTGTATGAAAAACAGGCAAACCACTCCTAATCCTAACCTGGCCAGCTGGCCTGCCCTATATTCAGCATGAGGTTGGGGCTGGCTGGGGCTCAGCCCAGTGGAAAGGGAATTCAATCTCCTTACTCTGGGTAATGTGGAAGCAGCCCCAACGGGGCTCTTTGGACCTGCACCACTTAAAGAGTTGATGCAAATCTGAACAGCTTAGAGCTGTACCAGATCTTTCAGGAATGGGGTAAGCCTTGATGCAGCCACCTTGGGTATCCTTTTTTAAGGGAAAAACGGGGTATAAATAAATATAAATAAATAATAGTAAGTACTGGGGTAAAGATCCAGCCTAAGTGCTGGATCCTGGCTCCAGGCTAAACAAGGGCCCACCCAAACCTAACCTAAGTATGCCTCCCTTTCACTCTCTTCCAGCCCTTCCCAGACCCCCACTGTGGCTTGCTATGTGTAGTAATAACAACTTTTCCACGTAATGGTTCCTTCTCTCTGTTTTCGCTGGTTCAGTGGGCACAGTGAAGTTGTGGCTCCTGCACCTTGAGCAGTGAGTGCTCCAGGCTTTGTTGGCAGCTATTTTACAACAGCATAATCAAAATTCTGGGGAGGGGTCAGTAAGATTGTCTTTATACCTATTGATGAGAAACTTCGAAGAAATAGGCATTTCAATCCTAACTTCCACTTGTATGGACAGTCAAGTGCCTATGCTATATATACCTAGTTCAAATTTGATCTGAAGCAAGTGAATAAAGTTCTATTCTCCCTTGGATAGCTGCATTGTTAATGGGGTTACTTGGATCTCCACCTTCTTATAAGGTGGTACAAATCTGAGCAGCCCAGGAATAGGTCTGGGCTACTCTGGTCCTTTCCCCACCTCCCTGTCTTTTCGTGCCTGCCAGCAGAACTACCATATCCCTACTCAAAAGTGCCCTCTCCCTGCCTTCACTCCAGACACCTTGCCAGCCAAGTCCTGTTGGTACTGACTCTGATCAGATGTGAAGGTCAGTTTTGGCCTCCATAGGCTGGCGCGTGGCCCTGCACCAGCTCAGCCAACTTGCAAGGAGGCACAAATGTGTTTTATACCAAGTTTGCAACCCTCCCAGGCCTGCATAAGAGACTTGCAACAGCCAGGCATGGAGTTTGGATTGTGCCCTAAGTCTACTCTAATTATCCAACTTACATTATTCTGGCTGCAATCCTAAAGACACTTTCCTGGGAGTAAGACCCAGTAAAGACAATGAGGCTTACTTTTGAGTAGACATGGTTAGGATTGTGCTCAAGTGATACTGATAGTGTTTCTGATGTTTAATGCAATCTTGCCCAGAGATTAGCAAAAATCCTATTTTTATGGATTGTATAAAAATCAGGTGACCGTATGCCATAATTGCAAAAGAGGACAAGGACTCCCCAAAAATATAGGACAACCAAGAAAAATTTAGGATGTGACAGAATAAAAGCTAAAAATACTCATATATTTTGCTTTCATGTGCTTAATTTAAACACTATTTTACTTATTAAATTTAAAACTATTCCATATAATAGTTTTTTATATTACATATAACAGTACATATAATTTATTACCGTACTTACAAGAAGGATGGATGCTACCAACTCACAAGGAAAAGGAGGATATTGAAATTTTTTCCAGGACACCAGGCTAAAATCCAGGACATGCCCAGGGGAAAAGGGGGACATATAGTCACCCTGATAAAGACAGATCCAAAATCAAGAAGTTTCTTCCCACACATATAGCTTGGTTGATACCTCAATTTAAACAGAACAAATATTTGACAAAAAACATTGTGGAAGTTATGCATACACTTGTTTTTAAACCTGGGAAAGTTTCTCCTCCCTTGGAATGTGTTGTTTTGCAGATGCTCCTTTATATTTGTTGGAAAGGCTGAAAAAGAGAGAATCCAATAACATTAGTCTTTTTAAAAGCTGTCATTCTTCTTTTTAAAGTAATACGAAACTGAATTTTTTTGCTAATGGCAATACAAAGCCGTTCAGAGAGAAGAGCTATTAGAAAAATTGCAATCTGAATCTCTCAAGGGTATACTTATGTTAAAACCACCAAAAGAAAAATCAATCAGACACAAAGTGGTGGCTAATCAAAGATACTTCAGGGAGTAATTTGTCTGCAGTGTATGTATTTGAAACTGGCATTGCACTCAAAAGGACTGTTTAGACTAGAGGTATGCCCATCAAACTGCCTAGCAGCTTTTCTTTCGATTTTTAAGGTTTGTGTACTTCAGTTACATTAGGACCCGAGTTCTTTCCTCTTTGCGGAATTTGGGGGAGTAGGGTAGAGTTATGTTCTAGATATTTTATTCCTCACCACTGGCTTCGCTATGGGTATGAGCAATGGTGGAATTCAAATAAATGAACAACCGGTTCTGTGTCCTAATAATCTAAATTAACAAAAGGTTCTATGTCCCATTAGTAACCGGTTCTCAGAACAAGGCACTCATTAGCAAAGGGTTCTATAGAACCTGCGAGAACCCCTTGAAGCCCACCACTGGAGGTGGCATGGTAAATAAAGCAGGTGCCACAATGTGCTGTGCTTACTCATTGTCTGAGCTGCTCTGGGCAGCAATGGTAACCTGCACATTACCATCGCTGCCTGAAATGGCTCTGACAGCAAGTCATATCTACTTACATGGTGCATTGGGATCAACTTATATGATCTACTTACATGGGGATCTACTTACATGATGTGTTGTGATGCTTGCAGTACTTACCATACTGCACAATCCCTACTGTAACTATGCCATACCCTTCAGGTTTGGTTGCGACTCTAGCTATTTTCACACATTCTAAAAATGTGGGCAACTTCTCTATGAAAGAGAAATGGAAAGAACATATTAACAAGCCCCTCTTTGAAGCTCTTTCAAATGAATGTTCTGCATGTGGGAGTTCTTTGGAGCATGTTGGTGCAGGATCAGGACTTTCCAGTGCATACTAACTTCCCCCGACACATCACAAGCTTTCCTATAAAGGGCTTCTATGCACTGGAATGGGTTTGTGTATATGATTTTGCCTGGATTCTGCCATACATTGTTTTTCATATTTTCAATTTTTTTGTTCTTCTTTGTTTGGGGAGCAGGCATTGCTTCAGGGTCTGGGGGGGGGGGGAAGAGGGGCTGTTTTAGCCCATTCCTTCCTGCAATTTTTCTATGCAAAATCGCACCATCAAGCTGGTTTTTTAATCATTAAAGACAGGAGATCTTACTTAGCTGTTTGTATCAATTAAAGATGGGATTTTTTTCTCATGCTTTGAGAAAAGAATTCTGATTTTGATTGGACAGATGCCAAGCGGGTTAAGCAGTGCCTTTCCCATGCTTTTCTGCTGCTGAAACATAGCTGTTTTTTTAGTAACTTTTTTTAAAGGAGTCCTGATCATAACTTAGGCTGCAGTCTTAACCACGTTTTCATGGGAGTACACAATGGGATTTACTTTACTTGAACACAATGGGATTTACTTTTGAGGAGACATGATTAGAACCGTAGTTAAAATCTCCTGCAGTTTTGGTCCTAAGGGAAAAGTCTTCCAAGATCTGTTTGGAATGCTAACCACCCCTTCCCTCAGTTACTCCAAAATGTAAATTTCAAATGGATAAATGGAAGAGGAAATTTTAGATTATGTTCAATCTAAGAATTTACAGAACACTTGTTTCTTTTGGAGACTTCCCAAGATGAAATGCAGCTGCCAAAGCTTTTCATTGCTCACAGGAGGTAAAGTTCAAATGATTTCCAAAATCTGAGGATCAATAGACGTTATGGAAGGAAGCATGATACAACATGCCAATGTAAAATTTGTTTATTCTTTGATATGCTGAATAAACTCCACCCCAGTAACCACAAAGAATATGGCAGTAGAAAATGCAGAAGGAAAAGGGGGAAAGGTAATGCATCAGTGAACGGAAAGCAGAATTGCTACAGATCTTCTTTAGATGGTTATCAGTTTGGATTTTTTTCCTACTAGTAAAATGAATATGGGTGCAATCCAGAGTTACTACGGGAGGTCCTTGCTCCGGTGTAAGAACAATTTACTCTGGATTGCAATATGAATTTCCCATAGGTTTTCACAAGGTGATGCCATAACTATGGGTGCACATAATGTCTTTTACATGCTCCTGTAGTTACTCTGGATTGTAGGGTACGTAAGAATATTTTTAAATTTGCTTCCTTTACATATCTGGATTATTCCCCTCACTATTTATAATAGACTACACTTATCCATGCAAAAAATGCTTTAGGAACTAGACCTATTTTTGGGACCAAAGTACTGCTCTGATTGTAAGCATAGATTATCTTGTGAAAATGCTGGTAAATTGGATTCTGTTTTGTTTTCTGTTGTTCAATTTTTCAGCTGTTGTTCAACAATTCCATTTCAGAACCTTGATGCTCTGCATGACCATCTGGCTACAATATACCCGGGTATGCGGGCTCCTTCTTTTAGGTGCACTGATGCAGAAAAAGGGAAGGGACTTATTCTGCATTACTATTCAGAGAGAGAAGGCCTACAGGATATTGTAATTGGTATCATCAAAACAGTTGCCCAGCAAATCCATGGCACAGAAATAGATATGAAGGTAACTTAAAATACTGTACTGTTTTGTCAAAGGTTGTCATGACACTGTGCTATTTTAATATCTTAAAATATTCTTTCCAAAGTGAGTTTTACTGTAAAAAAAATTAATAGCCAGTTCACAAATGTGGTTTTCTATTGTTATCCACCAAAATGTTCTTTGATTCCTCTTTTTTTACTTTAATAATAGAGCAGTAGTGACAGTGAAATTCTCTAGAGCTAGCTTGTTTATATCAATGTTATTTTTATTAAGGATTCATGTGAACTGGAGTTACATATGTTAAAGACTCAGGTAAACACTCCACTTGGACTTGAGAACCACCATAGATTTGGGTGACTCAGGTGGATTAGACGCAGCTTGGGGGTGCTGCTTGAATGCTGCTCCACTTCCATGTTATCCAAAAGACCTTATGTGATGGTCTGGAAGCCAAGCTTTTAGATCAGCATAAGGAGCAATGACCACTAGTAGGGTACATTAAGTTCAATCAGGAGTTGGGCTGGGGAGTGGTGGAGGCAGACCATTTTTGGGATTTGGGTATTGGGTTGCAGGAGATGCTGCACATGCCTGATCATGGGGGATGGAGATGCTTCTTCTTGTCCCCCAGACTGTCCAAAAGACAGAGGATGTCTCCTGATTTTTTTATGTCTCTGGGTGAGAAGGGGAAGAGGAGGATAGAGGATAGAGGGAAGGGTTTAGGTCATCCTCCTGCACCAAGCATTCACCTTTCACCGGTTTGGCATGTTCCATCCTGATCTTGTGCCAGCTAGCACAGGAATATTCATGCTGAGCGGCAGGGGAGGTAGGGAGTGGTGTTAGTTCACCTCCTCTTGGAGACCCTGGATAGCACAAAAGTGTGAACTAAACATCTAGCAACAATTGGCAGCCAGACTACACTGAAGAATTGGGAGCTGGTGACAGTTGGCAGACAGACATCAATATGAAATTCCTGGCTCTCAAAATACATGGCAATGGCGCATTGGCACATCTGATTTACCATAATTCTATGTATTTGCCATATGCTAAGTAAATAAATGGGAGAGGAAGGCAAGAGGGCAGGATGGATGCAGGGAAGGGAGCATTTGGGGCAGAATGGGGCAGAATTACACCCAGGGAGGAAGGCTCCTTTCACCAGAAACTGCCTCTAGAATATCTTAACCCTCATTCCTGACCCAGGCATTCCCACTCAGGGTTCTCAGATTTATACCAGCTATATAACTGGCCCTCAAGCTTATCCAGATGTGTCCAGATATCTCCATGCATGTTGATTTTTTTTTTTACGAAATGGGCAAACATATTTATGTTAATTTCAGCTTGTCTAGAGGTAATGCCTAATTAAAGGGTCAGCTATTTTGGTGAGGCATTTCATGAGCTGCCATTGGTGCAAAATAACATAACTGAGCACTGAAGAAACTCTGCCAGATAAGACAGAGGCATTAAGTAAAATGAAGTTTAATTTTAAAAAACAAGTTCTTTTTAAAGCTGATTGGTTTTGAACATTGAAGCTATAAAATTCCCATTTGTTCCTGATTCAGTCTGCTTCCTCAAAAATAAGAATTTGTTTCTTAAACTAATGACAATGGTGGGCTTCAGAGGGTTCTCACAGGTGCTATAGAACCCTTTGCTAATGAGCACCTGGTTCTGAGAACCAGTTACTAATGGGACATAGAACCTGTTGTTCTATGGCCATAGAACCTCTTGTTAATTTAGGTTATTAGGACATAGAACCTGTTAATTTATTTGAATCCCACCACTGACGAATGGCACAATGAAAAGGCCGTATATAAGATTTCTCTGTCTACTTCTCATATCTCCAGTCTTGGAGATATGTTCTCCTTTCTCCAAAAGACCCAGAAAACATGGCAAGAAATAATCAAAATCATTCCTGTCTCTAAATTCTGAACAGGATTTTTTAAGGGAATAGAGGGACACAATACTTCTATATTGTAAAAGAGTTTTTCAAATTCTCCCTCCCTTCCTTGGTATGACTCTTTATATAGCCAAGTAGGAAGAATTAGGTAGATATCCCTCTAAACTGTAAGAGTGATTTGTTTCAATTTTTATTGCTGTTACCATAGTGAAGGAGGGTGTAGACGTCACTTGCTGACGTCACTTGCTAGCTGGGTCCTCAAGGGGAAGCACACTTTATTCCTGACTGTGTCTCTGTTGGTGATGCTCTTTCATTTATTAAAGCTGAAATCCTATGCACGTTTTTCTAGGAATAGCCAAGGTATCACTAAACTTTAGACTTGTTACTAAATAAACATGCATATTTTGGAGAAAGTTTTTTGCAGCCTGATTTTTACACTGTACAGATGAAGCCTATCTTACAACTGCGGTTCTGACTCAACGTGGGTCCCCCAGACCTGAATTGAACCAGATCCTGACCCTTTACCTGTCTCCTCTGAAAGGGACCAGAGAGCAGTTGCAGTCCCCTCCAATTGGTTTCTACAGTCCCATTTGGAGGGCTTAATGGGCTGATAACCATGGATTTCCTTATTAGAGGGTTTCTGAAGCCAAAAGAGGCCACATGCATGCATCAACCTGTAGTTTCTGTAATTCTTCCCTGTATGAATTAGGGAAGCAACATTTTGTTACAGCACAATCCTATACATGCCTAGCAGAAGTAAACTCCATTAGGACTTAGAGCACAATCCTAATGAAGTCTACTCAAATGTAAGCCCCATTGTGTTCAATGGATCTTACTTCCAGGAAAATGTCTTTAGGATTGCAGCCTTACAGTGCAATCTACTGAGTGCAATACTCAAAAGTATGTCTCATTATGTACTTCTAGGAAAGTATGGTTAGGATTGCAGGCTTAATCTCAGGAAAGTGCACATAGGATTGTAGCCTTAATTAATTGCTGGATTAATCAGTTAAAACCCCCTTAGATTCTTGTAGGTCAAGCAATAGATTTTTAAAGAACCATTCATTATTTCTTTCAGAAGGAAATAATAAGAATTGTGGGTAGCAGAACACTGTCATTAAAAAGCATTTCCCCCTCAGACACAAGGAAATGCCTCATCTAAGATGGCTTCTATGTCAGATATGAGGTTACCTCAGAACTAGGATGATATGCTTATTTCTTCTGTAGTGTTTACTTTCATGTTCATTTAAGTCAGTTGATTATTCAACTAAGGCTGCAATCCTGAAGACACTTTCCTGGGAGTAAAACCCATTGAACACAATGGGGCTTACTTTTGAGTAGACATGATTAGGATTGTGCTCTAAATCTTATGATTATGGAGGGACACTCCATATCCATAGATCCCATATCCACTGTTGCTTGTCTGTGGATCCACATATGAACCCCTCTATTCACTCTCCAGCTTCCCTCAGTGGCTTTCCCATCTACCGTTGGATGCACGGTTTTTATGTGGCTCATAACAGCCACCGGAGGCAAGAGGAGAATACTTTTCCTTGCTTCCTGAGAGTTGAGGATCATTCCCACTACCTAAAGTTTCAAGTATCCATGGGAGGTTCTAGAACAGAATCCCTGCTGATACTTGGGCACACCTGTATTCAGATTTAGGTCTGATTCCATCCAACTTACCAGTGCAGTTGTAATGCATCCCTGAATTACAGGAATCACTCAATTACCTTGAGAAGGCCTGTGTCACTTTCTCCCCACCACAGGATGCAGCACATACATATTTACATGGCTATATGCAAAGGTCTCCAAACCTTGGCCCTGGAGCAAGATGCGGCCCTTGGCAAGCCTCCATCTGGCCCTCAGCAAGCCCTGTCATCCTCCAGAGGTGAGGGAAGCTCTGCTCTCCACACCTCAGGAGCAGTGATGGGCCCAGCCAACCCCAAAATCTGGTTTGCCGGAAATTGGGGGGCTGGGCCGGCATCAGGGTGGGACTGGGGCCAGGGGCGGACCCCCCAACTCCGGCGCACAGCGCATGTGCCGACCCCGGGGTTGACGCATGCGCAGTGCGTCTCCTCCAGTGGGAGGAAATGCACATTGCGCGCGCCGACTCCGCTGCGCGCGCTGTGCGTCTCCCCCAGCAGGAGGAGCCTGCACTGCAGGCAGTCAAAAAGATGGTGGCCGGCGCAAACTGGTCCACCGTCTTTTTGACTTTCCCTACCGATGGCGGTTCACCAGCGGCAGGGAAATAGGAAGATCTGGTTCGGGCCTGAACCTGTATCTGTCCATGCCTGCTCAGGAGGGTATTTTGAGGACTGAGGAGGCTGTACACACCTCCTCCCTCTGTGTATAAAAGAGCATTGTTTGAAGATCACCCTCTCCCTGTGTGTTGGAAAGTGTTTATGGACTGATTTGAATTCATTCACAATTTCTACCACTACTATATTCATTTATGTAAAATGTATTCAAATTTGAAATGTAAATCAATTTTTTTTTACTTTTAGTCCCTGACACAATATCAGAAAGATGATGTTGGCCTCCTGCCAAAAGGATTGGTGCCCAGTGGTGGGCTTCAGGGGGTTCTCACTGGTTCTATAGAACCCTTTTCTAATGAGCGCCTGGTTCTGAGAACTGGTTACTAATGGGTCATAGAACCTGCTGTTAATTTAGGTTATTAGTACATAGAACCTGTTATCAATTTTTTGGAATCCCACCACTGGTTAGACCCCTGCTGTATTGGTACTGGAAAGTTGGAGAGGATTGGGACATTATTTTGTTAAAAGATGTACTAACTGGGAGAACATAGAACACATTACCAACACTAGTCTGCAATTCCAACACACCTATCTGAGATTAAGCCCAATTCAATACAATGTGATTGCTAATTAAACTTGTATAGGATTGCATTGTAACTTTCCTATTATTGGGTGACAGATCTAGCTATAATGGATTAGTAATATTTGTTCCCAGCATTAAATTAATCCTGATGCAATTAAAAGACACTAAAATAACTTCCAATGTTTCTTTCAATATGCCCAGGTTATCCAACAGAGAAATGAAGAATGTGACCACATTCAGTTTTTAATTGAAGAGAAGGAATCGAAGGAAGAGGATTTTTATGAAGACTTGGACAGATTTGAAGAGAATGGTACCCAAGAGTCTCGCATCAGTCCTTATACTTTTTGCAAGGCTTTTCCTTTTCATATTATATTTGATAGGGAACTAGTTGTCACCCAGTGCGGCAATGCAATATACAGGGTCCTTCCACAGGTGAGAGTTATTCTTTGTCCTGGTTTTTTTTTTTCCAACACAGCTTTGTTTTGCCCACCAATCCCTTGTGTGATTCTGCACTTATTTGTATTGTTTGTGCATGCATTGTATAAAAAAGTTGTATAACAACAACAAAAAAACACAAAATAAAACAAAATAAAAAAGTTGTTGTATAACAACTAATATATATGATGCCTTGACTATGAAAGACAATTTCAATTGACTTTGAAAAACAATTTTAATATCCAAATCACAATCTTCTCTTTTTATTGCTTTAATTGCAATCATTTGCCCTTAAGGCTGCATTTCTGGAATTAAGCCCCATTGTACCCAGTGGGACTTATTTTTCAGTAAGCATGGATAGGATGGCTCTGTAGGATTATCTCCTGCTCTGGAAATATGTATGTACTGACATCCATAAGTCTTGAAAGACTATGGTATCATGCTCGACACTGTATGCAAAGCATGAAGGCCTGGGTAGATTGATATGGAGGATAGGCTGTTACCCAAGCAGCAAACCCCCTTTCCACACCACTGAAATATTCCAATGGAATGGCAGAGCGGATACAATTAGTTCCAGCTGCATCACAGAGCTGGGCTAAGGAGAGGAACTCACCCTGTCTTATGGGGACTCGGGTCTAAAACCCTGGCCTACTGGTTAACAGGCACAGTGTCTTAACCACCTGCGCCACCCACAGCCTTCTGGAAATATAAAGTCATCCTTATTGCACTGTTTTTTCCCCTGACCTCTTCCTTGGAAGGAACCTGGAAGTTTAACTTAGGCACTGTATTTCCAGAATATTGTGGGAAGGTGGATCTCCTCAGCTCTGCACTTTTGTTTGAGAGTGTGCAGAAGCATACAGATCCATGTTGGACTTGCCTGGGCTTCTCCTTCTGTTCTCTCTCTGCCCCATTCTGTCCCCATACTCCATAAAAATACCACCAACCAGCCCTTGAGGAACTCTGGCTGACCATCCATGTAGTGCTGGAATCCAGCACCAGCTGGTTCTGGCCTAGTGACTGTGCTTCCTCCTTCCTTGGTCTGTAAGCAGTGGTAGGCTTCAGGGGGTTCTCTCAGGTTCTATATAACTCTTTGCTAATGAGCACTATATATATATAACTATATAACTCTTTGCTCTATATAACTATATAACTCTTTGCTAATGAGCACCTGGTTCTGAGAACTGGTTACTAATGGGACACAGAACCTGTTGTTCTACCTGTTGTTAATTTAGGTTATTAGGATATAGAACCTATTGTTAATTTATTTGAATCCTGCCACCATCTGTAAGTGTGCCTTATAGCATGTTTAAGACATCTAGTGCCAGCACTGAAGCTCAGTGCCAGCACTTAATAAACAAAGGACTGAGCCCTAAGTTTTTTACTGCAGAGCTTCCAACTGAAAATGGTCTGTCTTGTTTATATTTCAGCTCCAGCCAGGATATTGCAATCTGTTGTCAGTGTTTTCATTGGTTCGGCCTCACATAGATATTAGTTTCCATGGGATCCTGTCACATATCAACACCGTCTTTGTACTAAGGAGCAAGGTAATCTTAATGTTGCCATTTTTCAATTCCTTCTCCAGCTTACTCGTGTGGATGATCTAGTTTCAAAATGCTGGCATTGTTCTGAAATGAAAAATTCTTTCTTTACTTCAGTGTCTGCATACATACCATACAATAAGACATGAGACAATGTGGTCAGAATTTAAATGGGATACAACTTATTCAGATCAATGCATATGTGGGAAACTCCTGTAACTCTGCCTCCACTTAAAGTGCAACCACTTACTTTGGGGGAAACAGCTGGCTATTTGTCTGCCATTTCTAACATTCCTACCCTGACTCAAAGCTGCAAATAGTGTGCTTTAGAGAGCTCTGGAGAACAGTTCTGGAGGCCCTTCAAACCCTTTGCTAATGTCAGGATGCACACTAGTTCCTATCCTGAATTCTCTGCTGGGTCCTAATAAGGTTGATCCTTATAAGACCAAACCTCACACTGAAGTAGGCAGAAGAATGCTTCATCTGCTTCACAAGAGGCCATTTACACAGAGTCCTGCCCAAGTTCCTAAAGCAGCAGCTAATTTCAAATGGACCTAAAGAACTAATTGGCAAACTGTGTCACACCCTGATTTTAGGTGCACTGCATGCTGGCACTACACAGAAGGTCAAAGGTTATAGCCATCACAGTGGGTCACAGCAATAAAAAGATTGAGAACCATTTACCTAAGGACGAAAGACACCTTAGGATGTGTCTTGGCTAAAGACACAGTAGAACTGGCACAACCACTGAGAGAGAGAGTCTGGCAGTGCAATCCTAACTTGTGCTAGATCAGGCAAGGCTGGTTTAGCATGCACTGTATCCAGCACAAGTTTTGGTACTGCTGTCACACTACCACAGCAAAGGAGAAGCTTTTCCCTTTCTTCAGGGTAAGGCTGCAATAGCCCCAATAGGTCTACTTAGATTTAGGCCACCTCTGGAAGTGACAATCCAAGCAGATGGGAGCAGCCAGAGGCTGCTTCCAACTGCCAGGGACATAACTGCCAGCCAAAACTTCACCTCCCAATCTCCACCTGTCCCCAGGCACACACACCCCCACCTCTTTCCTGTCATCTCCTGAATCCTCCCCTCTCTTCTTCACCCCCTTCTAACCCTTGCACTGGCTGGGAATGGCCAACACAACTCACCCTGAACTCCTATTTCTGCAATGGCGCAGGATGGCACCTCATTGTCAATGGCACAAAAATGATTATGGCACTTTAGCAACACTTTGGTGCTGGTGCAAGTGATGGCAACCCACAAGCACTCTAGGATTGCACTCTAAGCTCTAAACAAGATCTTCCTTCAGCACAAACTCAGCCAACAAGGCTATGCCATTTGCATGCCTTGCCCTGTGCCAAGCGAATGAAGCTAAGCAACCCTCATCTGCAGGTAGTGTTCATTTCTTATTGGACCAAAGGAATTAAAACAGAAATAAGGATGGCATTTAATGGTGTGTTTCAGTAAATTTGTTTGTGGAAATAGTAAAGTATATAATGTTATAGAGCTTAAACTCTGATTGTAAACTTTTTTCAAAGGAAGGGCTGTTGGATGTGGAAAAGTTGGAGTGTGAAGATGAATTAACTGGTACAGAAATTAGCTGCTTACGCCTTAAAGGTCAAATGATCTACTTACCTGAAGCAGATAGCATTCTTTTCCTTTGTTCTCCAAGGTAAGTAAACTACATTGGGGCTTACTGTAATTGTGTTGTTACAAAATTTAGTGTTACATAGTCCCTGGACCAAAACAGATGACTTGAAAGGGAAAAAAAAATTAATTGGAAAACAGTCATGGGGGAGAGATTTTAACTTTTTAATACCTGCATTATTTATCTGATCTCAATCTCCCTCCCCCTGCCCGCAACAGTTGCCAGGGAAACTACCTCTGTGGTGCCTTTATTCTTTTTTTGAATTGTTAGCAACTGAGGAATGTTTTCAGTCATAGAAATGGTGCAGAAAAGAAAGTGATAACATCTTCATCAGCACTGATGGTCTGATTAATTCAGATGCTACCACTGACTGCTTAAAAGGCAAACAGCAAAAGCTGGAAGATCTGATCACAGATTTCACATGCTATGTAAATATTTCATTATCACCACATATAAGCCACTGACGGCAGAAATGTCAGTCATAACCTACCACCACACTGAATTTCTTTCCTCTGTATTCATCATAATTTTCATTACAACATTATTTATAAAATGCTTTCACTACACTTTTTGTCTTCCCATTTCCATCTCTCTTGGCTAGCTAGAAAATGCATCATGTAATGATCCCACATCACAACATTTCTGTAGTAACCTAATGCATGTCAGTTTAGAAGTAAGCCTTATTGAAGTTATTGGGACTTAGGGTGCAGTCCAGAGTAACTACGGGGAGTCCTTGCTCTGATGTAAGAACAATTTACTCTGGATTGCAATATGAATTTCCCATAGGTTTTCACTAGGTGGTGCCATAACTACAGCAACGTAAATGTCTCTTACGTGCTCCCATAGTTATTCTGGATTACGCTCAGGTATGTGTGAATAGAATTGCAGCCTTAATAGCTCCAGAAAAAAGCTGTGTAGATGAAAAGCTATATAGAAATAAAAAGTATTGTACAGATATGAACCTGGCCCATATGCTGCTCTGGGGCACAGGTCTATGATATGCTGCCCCCCCCCCCAATTATGCCACATAGCTGGTATACTTCACTACTTGCATGTAGCCTCAAATGATGCTCCAAAAAGCTTCAAAAACCTAAGGCTTCTGGAGTGATCTTAATTTGGGTTTTCATGTGCCCATGGAATGGCTCCAATAGGCAGGTGTAGGCAGCATGGAAACAGCAACGGCAGGAGCACAGTTGGCACTTGCCACCCTCCTGGCCCGCCACTGGTATCATAGTGTTTTGTTCTTTGTTGGGAAGGTGGCATAAACAGTGCATGTTAAATAATAATTACAAAAGAGCTGTTCCTTCTGAGTAATCTAAAAATAAAACTTACTAAGATCACAAGCCTACCCATGTCTACTCAAAAGTAAGCCCCTTTGTGTTCAATGGGTCTTACTCCCAGGAAAGTGTAGGGTTGCAGCCTAAGCCATTCAGTACTGTTGTTTATGCCCAGTGTTTTCTCTTTGGCTTCATTTATTCTTTATTCTAGTGTGATGAATTTGGATGACTTAACCAGGAGAGGGCTCTACCTGAGTGACATTCCACTGCATGATGCTACTCGTGACCTTGTCCTTTTGGGAGAGCAGTTCAGGGAGGAATACAAGCTGACACAAGAATTGGAGATCCTGACCGATAGACTTCAGCACACACTGAGAGCCCTGGAAGATGAAAAGAAAAAGACAGACACGTAAGATCCACTTTTAAGCAAGGGGAGGATTGGGCCCAGGAGGGGGCAGGATTTGTGGAGGTCTCCCCTGCTAAATCTTAACCTCCTTCCCATGCCACCTGTGACTGGCAGAGTCTGTTGGAAGTCTCAGCCAGCATTACCCCATCTTTGGCTATGATGCCTTTGAGGCATCAAAAAACCCCTTTGTGTACCATGATACTCTCATCCCAAACAATGAGATTACAGTCTTGCAGCACTTGAGTCATGCTGCCTTGTTTTGAGATTCTGCACTTTAAAAAATATTTTGACATGTCAGCTGTGGCTAACAAGTCCTGTTAATACTGGAGAGACTTGACTTACTTTGTCTAAACTAAAGTTTAACAGATGTCCCCTACTTTCTAATGGTTCATTTTCTGACAGTTCCTCTCTTTCAACACTTTTCAATTATACCCAGGACTTAACACATGCTTCACTCCTTCAGCTTCTCTCTGCTGGTCTAAAGGCGAAAATTGTCTTCTCTAATGTTGTTTTGCATGTGACATGGTGATCAAACTGTTTTTGTCATTTTCTTATGACTTTCTTCAATAAATTAACTACTATCATTCAAATACATAAGATATTCATTGCCCATACATGTCTTTGTTCATTTTACTGTTTATTTAGCTTATGGCAAAGACATTGGATGTTAATGTTCCATTGCCATATACTTTATTTTGAGAGCCAGGAATTCCACACTGATGTCTGGCTGCCAGCTGTTGCCAACTGACACTTCTTCAATGTAGTCTGGTTGCCAGTTGTTGCAAGTCATTTAGTTTACACTTTCATGCTATCCAGGGTGCATCACGAGAAAGCAGACTAGCATCACACCTCCATTTTACTGTAATTTGTTGCTCTGCATTTGCAAGCTGAAAAAGAATGGGTTCTACTTTTTCAAAGGTTTTCACTTTTAGATAGCGCACCAGTCCCTAACCCATCCAATAAGTGGGGAATCCATGTATCTGTTGTACAATTTTCTATCTCTGGCTGTTTTTGCTCAAATAGTTTGCAATCCTTTGCCCACTTACCTGGGAGCAAGCCTCATTGAACCCAGTGGGGATTGCTGCATAAGACTGTACAACTTGTATAAAAGTAAGATGTGTTTTCATGAGAAAAGATGAATAATACACTCCAAATAAAATTAGATAACCACTATGCTTCATCAATTCCAAAGGCAGAAATTTAAGCACATCCCTCATGTCTCCTTTAAAATCAGTGAGACATTAAAATGTTTGTCTGGGTCTAATCCCCTTAGAGCTTATTAACACATTTTCCTTATTGTTTTGCTTGTTTGATCATTCAGTTGCAGTAGGAACTTTTCAGAGCCATGCCTTTGCCTGTGACTTAAGGATTATGAAGCCCATACAGTAATTAATAACTTGAATCAGTGACTGTCAGAAGTGAAAAATGTATAAAGTTATCTCTTCTATGATAGCTGAATGGAAGTTACAATAGTGTTGGTTTTTCTTCTCCACTCTTTCCTCATCTTACTTTCTATAGATTGCTGTACTCTGTCCTTCCTCCTTCTGTGGCCAACGAGTTGAGACACAAGCGCCCTGTCCCAGCCAAACGGTATGACAACGTGACCATACTTTTTAGTGGCATAGTAGGATTCAATGCCTTCTGCAGTAAACATGCTTCTGGAGAGGGAGCCATGAAAATAGTCAACCTTTTAAATGACCTTTACACAAGATTTGATATTTTGACTGATTCACGAAAGAATCCATATGTTTATAAGGTAAGTGCCTTGTTTTGAATTTCTGAATGCTTCACGTTAGACATTGCCATTTTTGTTACTATTACATAGTAAAGTATTTTTATTATTATGAAAAATATGTAATAAAGTTGGCCTTTGGCATCCACTGGGGTTCCATTCCTGGTGATGTTCTGAAGCCCCCTGAGGGCTATCAGAACAGGGCGATCAGAAAGGTGCTTCATCAAAATGTGTTTTGTGAAAACTGGAAGTGCTTTTCTGACACATTCGGGGACTTTTTTGAGAGTTGGAGGAGCTGTATGCAGCCTCACCAACCGTCGGAAAGCTTCCCAGATGCAGCATGACCACAAACCCCAAGGATGCTAAAACATGTGAATAATGAAATTGTGTGTCAGGCACCTAGACTCCCTGAACGTGGCTGGAGCTATTCTCCATTTCCATCTGTAGGATGTTCTGACTCTGGGATTCACTGACTGTTTTCTGACCCTAACCCTACAATCCAGAACACATAAGAGACTTTACGTGCACCCGTACTTACTGCACCACCTAGTGAAAACCTATGGGAAATTCATATTGCAATCCAGAGCAAATTGTTCTTACACTGGAGCAAGGACTCTCCATAGTTGCTCTGGATTGTCCCCTTAGAATGCATTCTGAGCCTCCAAAAATCTATAAAACATAACTTCCAGTTTTCCAGAAAAATAACTGGAAGTGGCACTTTAATGCCCTTAGAAGGCATTCTGGGGACCAGGGAAGCTCTCCCCAGCCTCTCCATCTCTCAGAAGGTTTTCTAAAGGCATTAAAATGTTATTTCTGTTTTTTTCTAGAAAAGACAAAAGTGGTGTTTTAAGGACTTAAGAACACCAAAGGTGTTCTGAGGGTTGGAGAGGCTGCCCACGCCTTCCACTTCTAGATGTGACAGATGCACAGGTCCAGTGACATTTGGAGACTCCAGGTCCTCAGAGCAGATTGGAGGGCCCATGTTGAATCAAATCCACTGATATTAAATCCATGGATGACATAGTACAATATGTATATTGTTCATATTAGTAATAAATAGATTGCTTCATGTTTAACAGGAGGGAAAATTGCAGTCCAGTCAAGAAAGTAGAATAACTCTCAACTTAATATTTTGTTAGGTGGAGACGGTTGGAGACAAATATATGACAGTGAGTGGCCTTCCAGAGCCATGCATTCATCATGCACGTTCTATTTGCCACTTAGCACTGGATATGATGGAAATAGCTGGACTGGTTCAAGTTGATGGAGAGTCTGTACAGGTTTGTAATGTACAACACGTTCTTGGATCCAGCGATGGTGTCCTGAGTTGTTTTTGTGAAAAATGGAAGACACTTATAAAAATCAGGGAAAGGGGATTTTTACTGAACCATCCTTCTCTTGCAGACCATAGTGCCATTTGCCTTCTTATTCAAAATGATCTTAGGCACCGCTAGTTCTGGTGTGTCAGGGAAGGGTATCTTATGAATTGGTGCAGGGAAGATCATCACAGTTCATCAACAGTGTCATGCTTGTTTTCACAAATTTCTATATTTAAAATATATACTCATGCTGAATTTATTCGTTAAGTGTTTTGTGAATGGTTAAGAAAATTAATTATCACCCTTGGTTACAGCAGCCTAAGCTGTGAGCTGCAACATTGTATGCATTGAACATAAGCCAACTGTAGTGTTTTATTTTGCTTTGTTTCAAAGATAACAATAGGCATTCATACAGGAGAAGTTGTTACAGGAGTCATTGGCCAACGGATGCCTCGTTATTGTCTCTTTGGAAATACTGTTAATTTAACAAGTAGAACAGAAACTACTGGAGAAAAGGGGAAGATCAACGTCTCAGAGTACACCTACAGGTAAATGATTGAAGTTTCCTGAAAAATTTAAGAGTTTTTGCTTATGAATTATATTTAGAGCAATGGGTTCATTTTTTATTTTTATTTTTTGGCAGTGAATGATTGTATAATGCAGGCCTCCATCAGTCTTAAAAGACTATGGGCGCAATCCAGAGTAACTACGTGGGGTCTTTGCTCCGGTGTAAGAACAATTTGCTCTGGATTGCAATATGAATTTCCCATAGGTTTTCACTAGGTAGTGCAGTAACTACGGGTACACGTAATGTCTCTTACGTGCTCCCGTAGTTACTCTGGATTGTAGGGTATGGTATCATGCTCGGCGCTGCATACGCTGCATGTGAAGCATGAAAGCTAGGGTTAGATTGTTATGGAGGATAGGCTGTTACCCAAGCAGCAAATCCCCCCTCTCCACGCCACTGAATTAATCCAATGGAAAGGCAGAGCCGATACAATTGGATCCAGCTAGCGTCGCAGAGCTGGGCTAAGGACAGGAGCTCACCCTATCTTTCTTGTGGGGCCGACCCGGGTCTCAAATCCTGGCCTGCTGGTTAACAGGCACAGTGACTTAACCACTTGCGCCACCCACAGCCCCTTTGTATAATTTGTATCATTGTATAATGAGCTTTATATTTAGGACAAAATAGAGCAGTTACAGGTCCATGCATTTACATCACCCTCTAGTTTTATCTTATGGAAAGTCACCTTAACTGCTCCATCACAAAGGGCTTAATTTGACTTTAGGATATGGGCTTTAGTTAACTATGGGTGCAATCCTAACCATATCTATTCAAAAATAAGCCCCATTGTGTTCAATAGGTTTTACTCCTAGGAAAGTGTCTTTAGGATTGCAGCACAAGCTGAACTTTTGCATGCAATTATTTCTAAAGATAGTCAATATGATGATTTGTGATTCTCTTTACAAAGACATTGTCAGACATCTTAACACTAAGCCTGCAATCGTAAAGTCACTTTCCTGGGAGTAAGAACCATGTAACACAGTGGGGCTTTCTTTTGAGTAGACATGGTTAGGACTGTGCTCTAAGTAGGTGTTGCAAGCCTGGGCTGGATTACATTTCACAAAAGTATTCTCTATTAAAGAAAGGTTGATGTTTTAACTCTGTCTTGAATTGCAGATGTCTAATGACTCCAGAAAATTCTGACCCACAATTCCACCTGGAACACAGAGGTCCAGTCTCTATGAAGGGCAAAACAGAACCAATGCAAGTTTGGTTTTTGTCTAGAAAGTACACAGAAACAGAGGTATGATTGATCAGTGTGCTTTTAAAAATAAGATTGCAGCCATGATTGTATTAATACAGTTGCCGATTAATGTGTGTTATTTGTGCCTGATGCTAGTGCATTTGTTGGAAATAAAAAAATTTATATTTCAAAAAGATCTTGGGGAAGTTCCAATTGCTTAAATATTTATCACACTTTTTCTATGTTAGAAGTGGTAGTATATAATGTCTCTCCCCAGCTGTAGGATAAAACAGGTTTCATTTGAAAAGGTTTAATTCTCTAATTACTGTATTTCAATCAATGGCCATCATGCATTACCTCCCATTATTAAAGTTTGTTTCCAGAAACACTGAATAAATATTCAGAAATTATAATATATTGGGCTGTAATATGGTTTTACACCAGCATAACTCTTGAAGGGAATAAATCAATTCACAGATGAATTCTGTTTAGCCATCCTTTATATATACACGGATATAACTCAACATGGCTCTCCTTGTCCCATATTGAACCAGACTTTGGTCCAGCTGAGCACTCAAAGATGACTGGAGCTGCCCTAAACAAGGCATTAAATGTCACTTGGCAAACTGAAATAATATTTTTTTGCCCATGAGGGCCATTCTGAAGCCCACATTGGAGACCAGACCTCAACCACAATTTGTCATTGAGTGCTTTATTGATTACCAGTGACTTAGGGCACAGTCCTATCCATGTCTACTCAGAAATAAGTCCCATTGTGTACTATGGGACTTACTCCCAGCAAACTGTGGATAGGATAAAAGCCTAATTCAAGTAAGTGACTTGCTCTAACATCCACTGAGACTCTAACCTAGTTGTGTCATATTAAATCAGCAGTTTACATTTTGCAGTCACTCACTGTAAATTAGGGAAGAGTTAAATGTTTGCAGTAGATTCATGGGAGGTTTAAAAATACCTCAAAAAGAGCTGTGCAGATCCTTTAATCAGGATGAATATTTTATTGACTGCTTGGTACCCAGTTTGGCCCCTAGCAAAGTCAACCTCTAATTCACCCTACTAGGACAACTAATTTTTCCAAACTCCAATATTGGATCACAGAGCATGTGACTTTCTGCAGCATTTTCTTGCCTTCCCTCTAAAGATCTGAAATCACCATTACTGTATTTTTTTAAACTGTGGACCTAGTTTATGTGCTATTTTGATTGGTTTGGCTACCTAGTACTTTAACAGAAACCTCATGCTCAAAAAGTAGGCTTTAAAAAACACACACAGAGATATGGCCATTTTTTTTACTCATATAGTATATATTTTCTTTTTCTCTTTTCAACACCCTAGAAATAGACCACTTTTGCAAATACCTTTTGAAGAAGAGCTATTCCCAGATGAATTGGGAACTGGGATAAATTGATGCAGAAGGCAAAAGTATTAACAAGGAGTATTTCCTGCTGCCAGAAGTAAAAAGGGCATTTTTCTACCTACAACAAGCAGCCTCAGCCTCATAGGGATGCAGGGCTCTGCATAGGGCTCCACAAGAATCAGAAAGACTTAAAATAATGATCACAACCCATTTCTGGATTACTTGTTTTAAATAGAAAAAAGCTACTTTTACTCCCAAGCAACAGTATGATGCCTCCAATCACATATCTGTCCCGTACTAGAAGAGCCAGAGATGGGACTTCCCTGGCAGGGGTGCTGTAACACCCATTTAGGAATCCCTGCTGTAGTTTGTCGGATATACAAAAAACTTTTATCAGTCTTATGTCATCTTTGTAAAAACAGTGCAGTGTAAGTCATAACAAGATCACTAATCAACACAGGGACTGAGACGTGAGTCTGCTTCTCTAGTTAAATCTTGTCCAATAGTCTCAAAATTTCAGTTTCTATGAGCATTAGTTTTCCACTTTCCACGTAGTACCTGAGAGCCTTGATCATAGTGAGTTGGAATTAAAGTGGTTAATGTGGACCATCTAGTGCAGTGGTTCACAAAGTGGGGGATCAGGACCGCCTTGAGAGAGGTCACATCTTGATCATAAAAATCTGGGCACCATCATCTTGGAATCTGGCATTACACACCAGCATCCTGAATGTGGCATTCAGGCTGCAAGCCATACTTTCCTGGGAATAAGTTTCATTGAACACATTGGGCCTTATTTCCGAGAAGACATGAAAGAGATCTGGCATCACAGTGATGTCACTTCTTGCTTCATGTCACTTCTGGCCATGACATCACTTCCAGGTTGAAGACATCACTTCTGGGTGTCCTGGACTGATTGTCATTCTCAGAAAGGGGCTGAAATGCTTGAGAACCACTGATGTAGTCCAACTGTCAGATGAGCTTACAAGTAACTCTTAAGGCTATTCAGAGTCTATTAAGAACTGCACCAAGCTCCTGTTAAAATTATACTTCGAACATACCTAAAAGATGTGATGTTCAACCTGGTCTTAATTCTTTGTAATGCATTCATTTGTGAATATATCTAACTTGTTGCACATTATTTATGCAAACTCAAGTCCTCACTTTTCTAACTTTTCTTGCATGCCTTCAGGAAGTAACACATGATGCTAACTGAGCAAGGAGAAACACAAGAGGACAAAGAACAGAGTGGAACACTGTGTCCTGCAACTAACATAGTCTGGCACTAATTAGATGTGACTGCTGTTGCTTCATTGTGTATCCCTTCCATTTGCTCAGCTGATCCGTGCTGAACAGTAATATCCTATCAGGCACTTCTGGGCTCTTTTACTGCTTTTTGTTCACTGAGCTTTTGATATTGTCATGTCTTTGCTGTGGGTATGTAGATCTCAAAGCTTTATTGGCCTCTCCTGCCATATTTCAAAACTTAACATAATGATAAACATGAAGGCCTGTCAGCTCCGGCTGTTCAAAATCTGGTTCTTCACATATGTGGTTCTCATCACTACTTCGAGTGATTCATCACCGTGATCTTTATGGTTGTGTGACTCAAAACTATTCCTGGAAGACAATAAATCCCAATTGATAGAAAAATTTATGTTCTCAGACAATTGATATTTTTTATAACACTGATTTGGCATTTTGCTATCCAGTCTATCAAATCCATCTGCTTCCTTTCAATCTGCTATTGTGAAATATTTTAGTTTGTGCTAGAAACTAGCTTCAGTGCACAGTCAGATGCTCTTTTGCTATGTATTGATTGTCTGCTGATGTGACATATACATTATCTACATGGAAGATAATTTGTTTTAATTTGATGTTCCAGATAAAAATGTGGGCAAATTTTTATTCAAAACTTTATACAAGGTGATTCAAAATGAATAGGACAAAAAGAAAACATACCTGTGACTTTTTGTCCTATTCATTTGAATTACCCTATATTTTCCTCTTGTTTTGCAAATTGATTTATGTTGGGATAGATAAATTCATGCGTTACATGTTGCTGGACAACTCTTTATATAGTACATAATGTTATTATTTTCCAGTGATTGGGGAGAGATGATGGCTGAAAGGACCTGCAAGTGTAGGAAGACAGAATTGCAAAGGAAATTTTCACATCCAAATATGAATGCCAGAGTAAGGCATAAAACCTCTGATCATATCCTGAAGTCAAGGACTTCAGTGAAAATCCAGAGATTCTCCATCATACGGACCTTGTCTGGAAAAAAGCAGCAGCAAAACCTGTAGCCCAGCATGACATGGATTGAACCCATTCAACAGACATGAACAGTTTCCATGTGTTGTATGATGCTGAGCACCCAGCTCATGAGCAGAAATGTTCATGGAGTCTGAATAGGCTGTAGTTTAGAAGATAGGGACAGAAGCCCAATCCTGTCAGCTGAGTAGCAGGTAGCAGTAAGGACTCGGGGGGGGGGGGGAGGGAGTAGGGAAAGGCATTTCAGGGTGGGTTGGGGCATGGCATGGTGAGTGACAGGCCCAAGAGGGGAGAGGATCCAGCAGAGCCCTGCTTTACTGTATCCTGTCAGGATAGAAAGTCCCACCCAAAGTTTCTCAAATCTGAACCAGGAAATAGTTGGCACAGACTTCAGCAACCCTTTTGTGGGCCCTTGGTATTACTTGGGTGAAGGAGACTAAAGACACAATCCAGAGTAACCACGGGACCTCTTACGTCAATGTAGTTATGGCGCCACCTATGGGAAATGCATAGAGCAATCCAGAATAAGTGCCTCTTACATCGACGCAAGAGGTCCCGTAGTTACTCTGGATTGTGCTGTAAGTCCTCTTTCGCTGAGGTGACTTCCAGTGGCCCTGATGGTGATCCTGGATACAGTGGTAGGCATTTTGGTGCCACTGTTCCTAGCATAGGATTGCCATAATTCTCTAATACAAAACGGACAGGACTCCCGTCAAACTTGCCAGTATGTGAACGTTATCCCCCCAGTACTGGGACTGTCCCAGTTTTCCAGGACATATGGCAGCCCTAACTTAGAAGAACCACTGAGTATAGGACTGGTCTCTGTTATCAAGGAATGTAAAAAAAAATAAAGAAGGCAATGGCCATATATATTAAAAAAAAACTATACAGTATTACCAGCGGTAATGGTAATGCTGCAGGCAGGCATCAGTTGTCCTCCTCCTTGTCTGGGTCTTAAAGCCTTAATGCTTGTGCATGGAGAAGGCAACAGTATGCAAAACATTTGGGAACTGATTCTCAATTTCAGCTTTTTGCACTCTGGGGGGAGGGAAGGATCTGCCTCATAAGCTCTTTTAAGCCGTGGAGAGGGAGGTGGATTTGTGTTATAATGTTAAGCAGGCTATTTTTAAACGGTTCTTTCAATTGCTTTTGTTTAACACAAAAATCTGGAATTGGAACCCTTACAGATTCTGAGACTCAACCTATGATCTATTTCTTACTGTCTTTGTAAACTGTTTTGTGAACTTTTTGTTGAAAAGTGGTTTATAAATATTCTTGGGGATGATAATGATAACTGTGGATTTGAGTAGGTTTCCCTGGATTTTGAGCATGTTTCCCTGGAAGTCTTCCAACTTTCTCTTGGTTAGAACCTTCAAATCTAGACTGAATTCTAACCTGGGTGAAAATCAGAGGCAAAGATAACCTTGCTTCCTATTTGTCTATAATTGAAAGGTATGAGAATGGTTCTGAAGCAAAATGTTTATTTATACTAATTTTTAAAATGACCATGTTTTCACTGCTTTAAAAAAATACTCTATTCGATGAAGCACTTTGATTGTACAGTGTAATCTTGTGTTCTTCCATATATGCCTGTGTCAATTTAACTGCCATATCTGTAGCTCTTTCATATTTTTACAAACTTATGATTGTTCTGTATTCTAAAATTGTCAGATATGAGATGATGGCTGCAATCCTAAAGACACTTTCCTGGAAGTAAGACCTATTGAACACAGTGGGGCTTACTTTTGAGTAGACATGGTTAGGATTGTGCTCAATGTGTTGTAAACGTACAGCACAATCCTATGCATATCTACTGAGAAGTAACAGCACAATCCAGAGCAACTAATCTGTCCACATAAGAGCCCTTGGGTTGCCCTATCTATCACTAGGGTGGAGCAACTGCAAGATGCTCCACCCCAGTTACTCTGGAAGAGGCTTAGGGCAGAGCAAGGCAACATAGGGTGCCCTAAGAGAGGTGGACCTGCTCTGCCCTAACTGGGGCAGCTTAAGCAGCTCAGGAGAGGCAAGTTGAGGGCATGTTTAGCATTGCCTAGGGTAGAGCAGTTACTCTGTATCCAAAGCCTGTTTCCAAGGCAGAAATGCCCTCTTCCAGCTCCTCAGAGATATACCATTTCAGGAGCAGGTATAGTAATGAGTAGACCCTTAGAGGTCCATGATAAGGCCTGAGTAAGAATGGCAGTGTTGACCAAAAATCTGAGTTCTTGGCCAGCCTAGCTGCAACCCCTGCCTATCAACCTCAGGATATGGAACAAACTACGGCTGCCCACAAATCTCAGGATACAGCAGGCCACTCCAAGAAGCCCCTTGTATTCACTGTAGAATGTATTGGCATCTCATCAGGGACTCCTTATAAGGCAGGCACCCAGTGGCGTCACCAGACTAGTCGGCTGGTGTGGGCTGCATTGGGTGATGCGCTCTGTATGGGGTTATGCGCCAGACTGTCCTTTGGTAGGCCCCAGGTGTCAGCATGCCCATTCAGGCCTGCTCCAAGGCGGAGCAGCAGCCAGAAGCTGCCACTTGTCCTCGGAGCTGGCACGAACGGCCAGCTGAGGTGCACTGTGCAGAAACACACTGAGCATGCCAAACAGCTTCAGAGGAGACTTCCTTAGAGCAGAGGAAGTCTGCGCCTCTGCACAGCCATTCGGCCTCACTCAGGAGGCGGAGTGGCAGCTGAATGGCTTCAGAAAGAGTACTGCACAGGCACCAACTCTGACGCCTGCACAGTCTCCTCTGAAGCCGAGAGTCTTCAGAAAAGTACTGCACAGGTGTCAGACATGGTGCCTGCGCAGTACACTTTCTGAAGCCAGTTGGCTTCAGAAACAACTGTGCAGGCGCCAACTTTGGCTACTGCGCAGTCCAGGTAGGGGGTGCACGCATCCCAGGGGTGACGCACAGACTTCCACACCGGGTGATGCGCAGAGTCATGTCACCACTTTAGGCACCACAGCTGTTCCTTGTTCAGTGTGATCTGAGGGGTGTCTCCTCAGGAGCAAGTACTCCTCATGTGTCAATTACTTAGCATGCTCTGGAGCAGTTAGGGCAGCCCAGGCTTCCTGACTCCCTGGATGCAGCATAACTTTCTGCTTTGGATACAGAATAGTTAGGAGAGAGCAGTTAGGGCAGAGCAGGCCGAACTTGCTCTGGATTGTGCCCTATGTCTCATTGTGCTCAGTGGGACTTAGGCTACAATCCAGAGTAACTATGGGAGCACATAAGAGACATTACGTACACCTGTAGTTACTGCACCAGCTAGTGAAAACCTATGGGAAATTCATATTGCAATCCAGAGTAACTTGTTCTTACTGTGAAGCAAGGATTCCCCGTAGTTACTCTGGATTGCAGCCTTAGCCTGCAATCCTAAAGACACTTTCCTGGGAGTAAGACCCACTGAACACAATGGGACTTATGTCTGAGTAAACATAGGATTGTGCTCTTACTATCAGGAAAGTATGCATAGAATTGTGGCTTCAGTTACGTAGTTAATTTGTTTTTTAAAAAGATCTGTCTTTATAAAACTAAATACTACGTATAAATACATATTATGTATAAAATTTGTCAGTATATATAGATATCTAGTTGACACAAAATATATGTATAAATGTTTCATATTAATGTGTAAAAGGAAGAATTTTAAATTATGAGCTTTTTCTGCTGATCTCAGAAAGTTTTTTTTCCTTGTGAAAAATCATGTTGGGAATTCTGTAATAAATACATTTAATCTTAAGTATACAGTTTGTCTTATTTAAGTATTTTGCAACTATAATTTGATCTTCAAATACCTATAAATTTTCAGGCAGATCTCTGTTGCAATGCATAGATCTGAGAATTTTGTATATATTCTTTAAATATATCCTAACCCCATTCCTGAGCAGCGCAGAGTGGTTTCAGTCTGCTCCATTCTGTTTGGATCTGCGTCACCTTGGATCTGCACCACCTGAGAAGATCCATTCAGTCCACTGCAATTCTCCATGGGGTGAGGGGAAAAGTTTCCCCTCGTCTTGGGGTGAGCCTCAACCGGATGGAAACTTGTGCTGGAAACAGCGTAGGCCTGCAAGCAGGTCTGTTCTAGCACAATTTAGGATGGTGCTGCCCATTGTATTGAATTGTGCTGGCACTGTAATCCAGAACATTTCACCAGTATAGAGCTCAACAACTTCCATTAAGGCTTTGAGGTGACCACTGGAAAAAGAGCGCCGCAGTCAAAATGTGAGAGGGTAGAGCATGAGCCGACATGTTCCCACCCAACATCCCATCCCATGAGAATTGGTGGAAACCTTGTATATCTTTGAAACAAATGTGAAAATATCTGGATTACAGTCCTGCTCATGCAATGATTGATTTACTCTTGGAACAGAGATGGTCAGAGCTATAAATTAATTTTTTTTTCATTAAAATGGCCAGAACCTGGAGATCAGCATGATTAAATGCCAAGCTAAATGTCAAGTTATGTGGCCAAATTGGGTTGCTGACTGAGCTGCTGTCTCACCATCTGTAAATCATTCTGTCTACAATTGGGTTATCCTAGCCATTAAGAACAACAACAAAAGCACAAAAACGTAAACACATTATCATTGAATATAATATGGTATAAAAACTGAAGCAGCTTTAAGAGCAAAATCTTTCCCACAGCACTGCAGATTTTTCACTTGGGGTGAGATAAGCCTCTTCACCTGTTGAGGGGTATATTCTCGGTACCTATAAAGTCAGGAAGAAAGCTGTGGGACAGCGGCAAGGCAAAAATGCAGGCAAAAAGGATGGGTGGTTTTGAGAACTTGCCTCGAAGGACTACAAGATAAGACGCAATCCAGAATAACTACAGGGAGTCCTTGCTCTAATTTACTGAATCAAATTGAAGAACAATTTACTCTGGATTGCAATGTGAATTTCCCATAGTTTTTCACCAGGTGGTGCTGTAATTATGGGCACAATCCAGAGCAACTACGGGGAGTCCTTGCTCCGGTGTAAGAACATTTTGCTCTGGATTGCAATATGAATTTCCCATAAGTTTTCATTAGGTGGTACAGTAACTACGGGCACACATAATGTCTCTTACGTGCTCCCGTAGTTGCTCTGGATTGTAGGGTATGTCGATGTAAATGTCTCTTACGTGCTCCTGTAGTTACTCTGGATTGTAGGGTATGACTGAAGGGTCTATCCAAGCAGGGAAAACCCAGGAGTCAGCATTTCCTTATGCAGGTTTATTCTTAAGACAATTTCTTACTGTTCCCTAAAAAAGGGTTATTTTCCTAAGATAGGCTTAAATGTATCTTTGGCAGTACTTGGAGTTATTCATAAATACACGTGGGTTGCCAAACCCCTGTTGCCTGAAAATGAGACCCAGCAATGCAATGCAAACAGCAATAGGAGGCTCAGCTTTGTGCGAGTGGGTATTTAAATTGAAAGATACATAGGCTGTGGAAATTTTTAGCTCTTTGGCATGGAAATGTAAGTCCTATTTACTGACAGGGAAAGCCTGATACTGAAAACTGCTAGTATAATTTCCCGTTTTTCTTTTCAAAAGGTCACTTCCTTCTAGTTCTCAAGAAGTTCTGCAAAAAAACCGCATTAAAAACCTCATGTGGCAAAGTTGATGTTCTGGTAAAGATTGATAGGGCAAATGCAGAGCAATGAATGCACAGCCACAAAAACAAACATCCTTCAGTTTTTAGTATTCATTTCCAAATAAAGGAAGGATGTATAATTTGCCCGATACCACAGAGTTCTATAACAGGAGAGCTAAAAGTGCTGTAACGGCGCTATCAGGCACTCTATTTGAAGTACATGTTAGCCTGGAAGGAATAATAATAGTAACAGAGACATCAATATGTATTGGAACATGCATGCTGGCTCTTGTCAGCTCAAAGACCAGCTGACTTTGATCTGTCATTGTGGTTTTGGTCATCCTTAGTTGATCTTCCGTTTAAACCCAGTTCTGGTATATGTTTATTGCATTGCAAAGTGTTCCTATTATTTTAAAGTGGTGAGCCTTTCTCATGGTGCATCAGTCCATTATGATCACTTAGGAAAGTCCATTGAAAAGGCTGGGGATCAGCTCTGTCTGGTCATATGCCACAGTTGCTCTTGTATCTAATGCCACTTCCCAAAGATCTCATCTCCAAATATCAGTGCTCTTTCTTCCTTGTTGTACCTTATGCTTTGAAATCTCTTTCAGAATACCTCTGTCACGCCTTTTTTTCTTTCTCCAAATCCCTTCTGAAAAATGCACTTTTTCTTTGAAGCCTCTTCGAAGACGCCCTGATGCAGACAACACCAAGTCTCTTCAAATATTAATTTAAGAAATTTATTTAAGTAATTTATACTCCACCTTTCCCATGCAAAACCAAATGTCCAAAGCAGTTTACAAAGTGTTTTATTCTTTTGTCCTCACAACAACCCTGTGAGGTAGGTGAGGTTGATAGTGATTGTCCCAAGGTCACCCAGGAAGCTTCATGGCTAAGGAGAGATTTGAACCCAGATCTTCCAGGTCTCAGTCCATATCCCATACTCCGTATCCCAAAGGGGGACATAGTGAGATGGTTTAAAAAGGGAATGGGAAGGATTTAAACCTCCTTTCCAATCTGTAAACCTCCCACCCACAATGGGTTTCCTTGGACCTGCACACTAATTTTGCTGGAACAAGTTGGAAGAAAGAAAGAAAAAGGCAATAGGATCTGACATGTTATGTTGCCACCAGATCATTGCCACCAGGTCTCCAACACATCAGCAGCCTCCTGCTGCCATTGTGCTCCTACCTTTCCTGCCTCCACTGCTGGCTTTTATACTCTGCAGGGTGGCCAGTGCTCTGATGATGTGTACAAGGAGGGTTCCCTACCTTTTCCCTACCTGTACACCAAAAGCCCATGTCAAATTGTGCTTTACAGCTGCTTTTCAGCAGCCACTGTTCCACCAGCAGGGTAGCCTAAATGGATTAGGTTATTAGTTAAGCATAGTAAGCCCTATTAATTTCAAGAGCTTAAATTATGCTCAACTGTCTTCAACTTTTTTTAATGGGGGTTCAAATATTTGTGTGTCCATGAGTTTTGTTTATGGACATGCTTCTTTTTATCAGAACCTGGATCCCCAACTGCATGAGAAGCCACCCTCAAAAACTCATGCCACATGGAATTGCCTTCTGTGGTCCAGCGATGAGTGTATGTGGTCCCCTTCTCAAAATAAATACTCATAAGTGATGGGAGAGTTGGGTGCATTTATCCTTCGCAGTGAACTTAAGTGAGTGCTGTGGATAGCACTACTGATGAGTACTCTGCACATGATGTCCTGGCTGTTGCATTCCCACATAGTTGGAGTGGGGCCATAGTAATGAACAAATAAAATTAGCTCTGCAAACCTCACATTTGTAAAAGAAGGCTGACAGATTTGGCTCTCAGTGTGTGAAAATATCTAAGTTTGTATTAGGAAAATGGAAAGGAAAGAAGGACATCTGCTGGTGATGCATTGCAATTATCAATGACAAAATTCTACAGAGAACTCTTTAGTAATCGTTAATAAAGTATCATTAGTTAAAGTTAGTAAAAATTATACAGGCTTACAAAATTAACCTTTTTCTTAGTTGCAAAGGATCTTTGAATCAAAAAATGGCATCGGGTTTGCCTGATTGGTTCTCATTTAAATGGGGGAACTTATACAAGTTGATTATACATATGTTGATTCAAGCAGCTCCCTTTTGAGGAAACCATGGCATTAGCTTCCTCACGAGGAAGCCTGTGACAATAAGCATATGTGGCCATGCCATGCCGCTGGAGACAATCAAGCAAAATCAATGCCATTTTTGGATTCAGCACTCCAAATACACCCAGAATAGTTCCAACATTCAGAACAACAAAATATGTGTAAGATTGTGTTATTGCTTTTAAAAACAATACTAGAGAAAATGTGTACATATTTGTAAGAATATTGATAGACTTCTTTTCAGTAGTAAGAAAAGTGGTTGTTTACATAAGTGAAGGAATGAAAAATGGCACCTTCTGCCCAAACAACAAAAGAAACAACAGAAACAAACAATCATCAACAAAAAACAACAACAAAGGAGATACAAGAAAACACAGAAAAAGATGCAATGTGAAGATGAACAAGGAACCAGTCCTTTCCTCTTGCTTAATAAAAGTGGTTTATCAAAAAATGGTCCAATTTATGAGCTTAATAAGTTGTGGTGTTCTCTGCATAACTGAGTGTTTGGTCTGTCCATCCCCAGAAAATATAGTGCAATGTGTGAGGGTTGGTGGCGCAAGTGGTTAAGTAACTGTGCCTGTTAACCAGCAGGCCAGGGTTAGAGACCTGGGTCCCCACAAGACGAGGATTTCCTGCTACAGGCAGGGGGTTGGACTAGATGATCCACTGGGCCCTTCCAACTCTATGATTCTATAAAATCCATTAAATTCTATAAACTCCATACAGAATGTCATATGCATAATTATTTGATTTGAATGGTGATTTCTTATCTCCAACTCCAAAGAAAAACCCCAACCTTCCTAGAACAACAAAATCCAAATGTCATCAGAAAAATGTGCTTGATTTTGTAACTTATTTAATATTACACAAGACATATGAGAACCAAAGCACAGCTTTGTTCTTGTTATTGGCTTCAAAATGGTGCCAGCCCTTAATATTCCTGTATTTGGGGCAGCCCTTAACATTCCTGTATTTGCCTCTTGTGTGTTGGTTGATTCTGATTTGCAGTGTCCCAGTTGGGCACTTCCGGGGCTTTCAGGAGAAGAAAGACACACATCCAGCAACAGTTGGTGAAAGTATATTCAAGAAGCTCTATGATTGTAATCATACTTGCACCACAAAACAATCCGAGTTGACCACCGACATCAGCTGTAAATAGAAAAAAAGGAGCATATTCATCTGGCATTAAAAAGAAAGAAGTTTAAACTCAGATTGTACACATAATTACTGTACTTCATAATACGTTCCACTGAAAACCATATGATGAAATTCTAGGTAACTATACAGTGGCAGCCTTGCATACAGAAGATCTCAGAGACTATTCCCAAATAGGACCGCCTAAAGCCCTACACAATTGTGGTTAGTCTAAGTGAGCAATAATGACGTAGACAGACCAATAATCTGACTTGGTATAAGGCCGCTTCTTATGACTGGGAAAGTAGCCTGTAGTCACAAAATATTCCAATCAGTTCAATGCAGTGTACGTTTCAAAATATTGATGGACATGTATTTGTTGAGAATCACTTACCAAGCAATTCAGATACGCTCAGTGCCTTCTGCTGCTGTGTCACTTTGTAATTCAGATCATGATACTTTATGTCAATATATACAAGGTTATTCCTAGGATTGATAAAACATTATTGTTGTGGTTGCTGCTGCTGTACTAGACGATTCGATATCTAAATCATTTCCATCCACACTTTATTCAAATTTGCTTTTATCACTGCATAGAAATTTTGTTTAGTAAAGAGACAAAAATGACAATCCTTTTGTCTTGTAGAAAAAGGAAAACAATATTGCACTGACTCCTTGTTTTAACAGGTCTTTATTTAACAGGCTTTGAAAATAAGAGATATGAAATGAGGGTTCATTATACAGTGCTTTTGCTGCGCCCTCTGAAAGAATGTTGGAAGTGATCCCAGTATGCTTCATGTTTCCTGTTGTATTAAAGGGCTTGAATGGAAGCAGGAGAATTTCCTGCTACAGGCAGGGGGTTGGACTAGATGACCTACTAGGTCCCTTTCAACTCTAGGATTCTATGATTTCTAGGTGCAAGGTAACAGTGCATGGTTTTTTGGGGTGTGTGTGATACTGGCTGCACCTTGCTCCTTCATCTGTGCATGATGCCCCTTTCATTTCAAGCTGCCTGTGAGGGTGCAGCAGTGCTAATGCTGGCCCTGCTGTACCTGTTGACCAGCTGGAGCCAAGGCAGTGGTGGGGAGGTAAGTAAATAATTTTTTTTAACTTGCCTCCTCCACCACTCTCAGGTCCCCAGTGGGCCTACTTGGATCTACACCAGCTTTTTTGTTGGAGTAGGTTTGGTAGGTTCAAAGCTATGTCCACTGTATATTTGGACTTACACAGCACTTTCTGAGCTTCACACGTTTTAGCTTGAGGCAGTCCCTATAACAATGCTGTAAGGAAGAGAACATGTGTGGCAGTGGTGGTGGCAATGGTGGTGCTGACGTTCAGCCTGGCAGTGGCAGTCTGGCACGGGGGCATTCCTCCTACCTCAGCCCACCCAGTTCCACTGGCATCTCTGGATGGGGAGGTAAAATGCCCTGATGGGCACCTCCTTTTTCCTACTTGCCCCAAAGCCCATGTGAACACAACAGAGCAAAGGAAATGTCATCACCTGGACACAGTACCAACCATGCTGACTCTAGGTTGAGGAAGGGAGAGAGACGTACCAAGCACTTTGTTTCCCAATGTAGGCCATTCTTCACCCCCGAGAACCCAGTACAAATCTAGACTCATGATTTACTCTAGAGGTTTTGACTTGGGGGAGGCTTTCAAGTGTTGGTGTTGGGGGCCGAGGAGCATATGAGTCCCCTTCTCTCACAAAACCACAATTTGAATATTATCTGAATTTTTAATTCCAATGCATATGCATTCAGACCCAAACATTTTAGACAACACAAAGCCTAATTTTTACATAGTCCTGAAATGGAAGAGCTAAGTGACAAAAGACATTCCTTTTGGACAGGCAATTTCTAATCTGAACACTTTTATATTATACAATAACCGTAATGGTCTTGTTAATGGAGCCTATTATTTAGACTTCCTGACATAGCTGAGTAGCTACAGTGGTGCATCCTCAGCACCCAGGTGGGTATAGTATTTTTTATTCTTTAAAAATCGATTGATGATGCCATTAGATAATTTATGGTGTATTCTCATAAATATGTTTTCTTGATTCCTAGTGGCTAATCACTTGGGAACAGAAAAATCCTCCTGTAATTTATCAGGGTTCATGGTGCAATTGATAGATAGTGCCTTGTTTGCAGAAAATAAATGTCAAAATGAGCTAAATGGCCAAACTACTTCGGCACACCAGACTTCAAATGAAACTTACACAGAGAAAACAGTGATTGCTCCTCAGTGGTATTGGGGGAGGGGATTTAACTCTTCCCATTTTCCCCCAGTCCAAATCACTCTCGGCAAAGGTATAATATGCTCTGCTCTGGAAAACATAAAAGTACCTACAACATGCCTTCCTCCTTCCTAAGCAGGGCATTTCTGTTGCTTTTAGTTTTGGGGATTCTCTTCTATTTCACTGTACTTATTTTAATTTAAATTATTTTATTGTAATTCTTGTATTTTAATTCTCACCCTTGGGTGCCCCAGGTTATGGGAGGAATTACAGAAATAAAATACAGATGTTCCCCACTTTCTGATGGTTTGTTTTCTGATGATCCACTTTTTAAACAACTTTCAATTATACCCATTCATTCAATGCATATTCCAATCTTTCAACCTCTATCTCTGCTGTTCTAAAGGCCAAAATTGCCTTCCCCCATGTTGTAGCTCCTGTTGTAATCCCATTCCAAAATGAGTTAATGAGAATCCATTTGCAGACATTTTTGTGTGGCAGCAGGAATTTACAAGACAAAGGAGCATTTGCAATTTGCTAGCTAAAAAAACACTGGAAGCAACATTTAGAAATTATAAAAAGATTGAGTTTCACTTTTCAACAGTTTTCACTTTCGGATGGTGGTCCGGTCCCAACCCATCCAATAATTAATTAATTCCCTGTAATTAAATATCAGCACAGGGAACATTTAGAATGGCTTGCAATTTGAGTTGGTTCCAGAATTCAGGAAATACTGGGCAAGCTCTCTGGGGACTCACTCCTTCTCTATAGACCTCAAGAGACTATGAGCACAATCCTAACCATGTCTAATCAAAAGTTAGCCCCATTGTGTTCAATGGATCTTACTCCCAGGAAAATGTATTTAGGATTGCACCCTATGATGTTGTTGATGGGGAATATGACAATGAAGACTATAGGTAAAATCCAGAGTAACTACAGGGAATCCTTGCTCCGGTGTAAGAACAAGTTACTCTGGATTGCAATATGAAGTTTTCACTAGGTGGTGCAGTAGCTATGGGTGCACGTAATGTCTCTTATGTACTCCCGTAGTTACTCTGGATTGTGCCCTATGTGAGATCCAATAGGTAGTTGTAAGTCTCCTTAGCATAACAGTACCCAGAATCAGGTGGCCTCAATGGATCTGCACCTGCTCCATAGCTGGAGCAGATCTGAGTAGCCCATGTAGGGTTTTCAAGGGTAAAAAGAAGATTGGATCCTGTACTATCCTTTCCTCACCCACCTTCTGGGCCTGAACCCCTGCCTGCCCATTTCCCAGCCCAGTTCTGCCCTCTGACTGCCCATCTGTCGCTTGCTCCAGGAACACTTTCCTGCTTTTCTTTGAGGAACTTGCTGTTGGTATGTGCCATCAGTCATCCCATCCCAGCACAGAAATCCAGTGTAACTGATATTGATGCCAACTGATGCCCTTTACGCCAGCATTATTCATCTCCTGGCCACTACAAAGTGCCTTATGTGCCAGAATGGCATTGCCAAGGCATTGGTTTGGCCTCATGGATTGGCCAGCCCTGGTCAGAAATCAGCATCAATCTTCAAGTGACTACTGAAAACAGCTTCAATGGTCTCCAGAAATTCCCAACTATTACACTAAAATAAAAGAACTAAACAAAAACTTGCAAAGAATAGTTTTAGTTAGCACTGGCAATCTTATGTGAAAATCAGCATTAAAAATAAACGTACCTGACATAATCTGGAGTTTTCCGCAGTTTTGTGGAAAGAAATTTCAAAGCCTTTTCACTTGCAAACGTTGAATAGGAGATAGAGGCTGGGTAATCAGTCTCTTCACAAGGTACAGGACAAGTAGAGTTATATGTTCCTGCTGTACACAGTCCCATGAGTTCTATTTTATCTAGGATGGAAAGAGAATCTTATCTATATAAAAAGACTTGACCTGTGTGCAGAGTGTCCACGCATTCCATGTCAATCAAGCAAGCTGAAGGTTCTATTTCCATGTGTCTCTGGGGCAGAGAAGGGTGAGGAGGAGAACAACTGTCAACAGTCTATTTGCATTTCCACAGATATTTCTAATTGTTTCAGGGACAGAGAACAGGCCAGGATGAAAACAGGATTCGGGGGAGTCCTCAAGAGAGCTGTTGAGGAGGGAGGAGGCAAAAGGGCAGTTGAGATGCTAGAAAGAGGGGGTGGTTTTTACTGATGATTTTAGTTATACTGTACCTCCTCAAGTGACAGCTGCAGTCTGCGACTAGTCAATATATATAAAACTGAAAAGTCACTGACTCACTCACTCACTCATTCACACACTCGCCAATGCCCAGCCCAAACCACTGGCCCTAGAAGTGTGAAATTTGGGGAGGGTGTTCCTTTTGTGATGGAGGCACCTGCTAAGGACCGGTTTTCGGAAATTCCAACCAGAAGGGTCTGAAAAGGGGTGCAACATATTTTCCTTCCTATACTTTACATTGAGAATCCTTAACTGAGGGATGCTCTGCCCCAACCCTTGGACCTAGAAGCATGAAATTTGGGGAGGGTATTCCTTATGTGACATCAACACCCACCAAGAACCATTGTTGAGAACCTTAATGGGTTGAAAAGGGGTGAAACATGTTTTTGTCCTATAACACTGACGATTTATTAACATCCAGCAATTTGGTGCCAGGTGCTTGATGCACTGGGAAGGAGGATGCACATGGGGGTTGATGTGCATGGGGGTTGTTATGCAATGGGGGAATGGCGTACAGGGGGAATTTTACTCCTGCAATGTGGGTATGTTTTCACTAGTTCATTAATAAATGGCTACACAAAGAACAAGGCCACGCCTGACTTGTTTTCTCTTCAAGGTACGGCACTGAAATCAACAAAAATAGGATTTGGTTTGTCATCATAGCAACACTGTAAAGGTATCCTTTGCTAAGGTTGTTGTATAGATTGCAGGGTCCATGGGAAGAGTGAACATATTTTTCCATCTGCACATAATGAAAGAGATTTTATGGATTTCAGCCCAATTATAATTCTCTTCCACTATAAGAAGTAGTGTTCTGATGGCAAGAAGCACAAACTATCTGTGAACTGCCATTCCTCTGTAACTCAGTTTCATGATGATACAAAAAAAAATGATGTTCAGATCACATTGGTACTTAAGAAAACAACTCAGGTATTCTAAGCTGTTTTTTTATGTTACTCACATAGTGCAGGAGAAACACAGCTGTAAAATTTTTCCAGGTCACATTCTGTTCCATTTCCTTGTCAAAGGAAGAGAGAATGAGTGGGAAATAAAAAGACAGCTATAAATAAAAAATGTTATTATTATTATTATTATTTTATTTAAAATACATACAATTTTTCACCAAATGTTCACAAATGTAAAAGCCTTTCCAAAAAGGCTCATAATCCATACTTAGTAGATAGGTTACTTTCCCGCCCCAAACATCTAATGATAAAGAAAATACAAAAATATGTGGTCTACCTTAAATCAGTTGTAAACTACAGTCTCATAGGATTTATTTGAATGTCCTTTGTCAGACTTAAGACAGAATCTGCCAAGGTGTACCTGGTAGCATGAATGGTAAACATCCACACCACTTCTGTATATGTCGAGCCTTGCATTCTTGTAGGCATCCATAGGTGCTATAGATCTTGTAATGCTGAAGTTTCATGTGCGGGTTACATTCTCCCCAAGGGTATTCTTGGATAATTGTCTTTAAAATGAAAGAAATCTCATGATGTGTTTAGAAAATTGGAATCCATAATTTGCTTTAAGTTAATTTAGCATATGTCAGCTTATGTACAATAAATTTATGTAAAACAAAAACATACAAAACCCCCCAAGTCTTTATATACTCTATAATTGAAGAGTCACTGACTGACTGACTTACTCATTAACACCCAGCCAAAACAACTGGACCTAGAAGCGTGAAATTTAGAAGGGTGTTCCTTCTGTGATGTAGGCACCCACTAAGAACTGAATTTGGGAAATTCAAACTGGAAGGGGATGAAACAGGGGCACAATGCATTTTTGTTCCTGTACTTCCCATTGAAGAATCCATGACTGTTCATTGCCTTGCCCCAACCCCTGGATCTAGAAGCATGAAATTTTGGGACACTATTATTTACATGATGTGACCTCCTACTAAGAACTGATTTAAGAAATTTAACCCCCAAGGGGGTGAAAAGGGGTGCAACGTGTTTTCGTTCCTATACTTAGTATTGAAGACTGATTACCGGGGTGATGGTGATGGGGGGTACCCCTAGGGAGGTGGTACATGGGGAAAGGGGATGTGCTAGTATTATTATAATACGACCATTCCTCATTTGTATCAGTACAAAAACTTTTGTGAATTTATGGACATGCGAAGCTTTTTTCCCTAGTCAGGCATTGACCCCTAACTTACTATTGTCTACAGACCATTGGTGATTTCCAAGGATTTGAGTGTGACCTTATTTGACCTCAGATTGTCTGCATATAAAGCAAGTGCTCCACCAATGAATTCCCCCATTTCTTTTCCTTCATGCCAACCCCCGGAGGAAAGCCTGACCCACTTCTGGAAAGTAACTGCAGTGGTTTTGATTCAAGCCAGATTTATATACACTTAAATGCACAAATATTACAGATATCAGTGCGAGAGCCATTCTCGGTTGGAAATTCTGTGCATACATTGGAGTGTTGCATCTAGTTCATTGGAGATTGACTCACACTGATGTTTTAAACACTGTGTTTACGTCTGCCTTTTTTCCCTGGTGCTTTCTTTAAAAATGATCTGTTGTCTGGGCTTGATTTTATTTAATTTTGCTGCCTGTATAATTAATTTGTTTACACGGCCATGTATATTGACCACTTGGGATGCTAATGAAGTTGACTGCAAAGAAAAGCTTTGTGAAGTCATAAACATCTAAAATGCACATTTTTTTCTTATTTTACACTTATTCTTACCTTCAGTTGGCGTATAGCAGCATGAGCATGCATCCCTACAGGGGTGGTTAAACCCAAGCCATCAAACCGTGGAAGTTCTTTAGGTGAATGGATAGCAAAGGTTATGCCAGCATCAACAAAACCAAGGGCTGGGTCATCAGTGAATTGTGCCTAGTACAGAAAGTATTTCTGCGTTAATAAGTTACAGTAAAATAGTTACCCTACAATCCTGAGTAACTACGGGTGCACGTAAGAGACTTTACGTGCACCCGTAGTTACTGCACCACCTAGTGAAAACCTATGGGAAATTCATATTGCAATCCAGAGCAAATTGTTCTTACACCGGAGCAAGGACTCCCCATAGTTACTCAGGATTGCACCCCAAGTGATTTCCTGATCACTTTAATGGGTAAAGTCTCATTGACCTGTGAATTGCCTTGATGAAAAATAATCTGTAATTAATTAATGTGCTATCTCAACAATTCTTTCATTTGCATAATTTTCACTTCATAAACCTAACCTTTACCTTATATACTGGTAAATAAAAATCACCATAGATCAAGGGTGTGCAAACATTTTGGCAGAAGAACCACATCTTTGTCGGGGACCGGAAAAAAAAATTAATATACATTTCAAGTTTGAATAAATTTACATAAATGTGTAGATTAAAGATTATATAATTGATAAATTAATATATTAGAGGATGAATATAGTATACAAATGAATTCAGATTAGTTCATAAACACTTCATTACAGAGAGAAGCCCAGTTGTGGGGCCTGTACCCTTACGTATGGGATTTATTATTTATTTTATTTTAGAGATTTATACCCTGCCTTTCCCATGTCAAAACAAATGCCCATCATGGCTTACAAGGTATTAAAAAATGAATTCCTAAGGACACTTTCCTAGGAGTAAGACCCATTGAATGCAATAGGGCTTACTTTTGAGTAGACTTGTTCAGGATTGTGCTCAGAATCAAGTTGATAGTAAAAAAAATGATTAACAAGCAACAAAACAAACATAACCATGAATCTAGAACATCAATTTTAACAATATTAAAAAGAAACAAGGAAAATATAAAAAATCTAACAAAAGATAAAGGACATTGGTATTAATTAAATTAATTAAAGGCATTAATTAATTTTTTTTCATTACATGGTGAAAAACTACTATTGAAACAGAGCAAGGTTGAAGGGAAAAGAACTCAATAAACCAGGATTCAGAGAAACATACAAGCCATAAAAACAATATGACATAACCAGCAGCCAAATGCTACGTGAAACAGGTATGCTGGAAAGACATTAGGATAAGTAATGACACTATGCCGGAAAGACATTAGCCTAACTTCGGGGAAGGGGACAAACATCCTCTTTTCCTGAGGTGGTTCCGATAGCGTCCTGGTACCTGCAGGATATAGCTTGGCGCTAATGAAGTTTATGTTCCGGTCGGCCGTGTCATAGCTTCATGAACACTTTGTAAATCCTAATATATAATATTCTTGCACATTAAAATCACTGAAATTTGGGGTGAGTAAAGCCTATGATAAAAAAGCCGAATATGCCTATTTTTACATGGGATACTTGAGATTTGTGACATTAGATTTTAATATGCACAATTTATTACAAATATCCATCACCTCTATTCTTTACCATCAGTATTTCATTATTGCATTTCAAAAATACATTTAATCCTAGCCAGGTACCATGGGGTCATATGTGACCCAAATCCTCTTTGACACATGTCCCCCCCCCCCCAAAAAAAAAAACTATAGTGAGTAGTGACCTTTGCTTTCATGCATTCCTCAGTTAGGCCCTTATGTGATTCATGGTCATCCCACAGTAAAAGCCAATGCCAGAAGTAAATGTTTGGCCTACGGCAGGGTCCACAGTGTTGTGCTGTCATGTATTTTGCTTCTCAGATCTGGTAAGATGAATTTGCTGCATGGGAAAGCACTTAGCATGTGCATAAAATTTATGAGCCCAATCCTATGCATGTAAGTTCCCACTGAAGTCTATGGGGCTTTCTCCCAGGAAAGTGTGCATAGGATTGGGCTGTAAATGTGACAATAAGCAGAGCTCTTCAGCCTAATGAATGGCTACCTGAAAACACCTGTGTATTATATGTTATTTGAAGGTTTCTAAGACCAGGGTGACCAGATGACTGGAAAAACCTGGATTTGTCCAGATTTTTAGCCTCCTGTCTGGGTGTCCTACATTTTGGCATCATTGTCCTATATTTTGGCTTCATTTTGAAAGTTCGTGATAGTGCACATCATGCCTAACCCATCATGCCATATGTCACTGGATTCGTATTGAAGAGCAGAATCCAGTGCAAAAATCAGTTTTGAGCTATCTCCTTCCTATCAAAAGTTATGGTCAAAAAACCAAAAAACAAAAACAATACATTTTTGGCAATTTTTTTCAATGGGTAGGAATTTTGGCCTGGGATTAGGAATTTTGGCCTTGGGGTTCAGGAATTTTGGATTTAGCATCTGGTTACCCTGTTCTATGCCTCTGTTTATCAATAAAATATGATAAACAGAGAAATATGCCTCTATCAATAAAAGTACAATCTTATTTGAAGAAAAACAAAAGGTTTTTATAATAGGATCAAATTAACCCCATGGTACCATTGGTTTTTTACAATGGGGTCAAAACTGATGGTACTCTAGAGGAGACTTTTTTCATGGTACCCGGCTAGGGTTAATGGATGGTTGTGTGTGCATTTTATTGCAATATCTTTACCTGTTTGACATCAAAAAGTAAACTTAAGCCCCTTCCAGAAGCACTCACTCTTCTCTTCGCTGGGATGTTAATATGATTAAAAGTGAAGCAGTTCCCATATTCAGTGAACACATGTTTGAAGTCCTTCAGTGGAAAAAGCAAAAGGAAATTAAAAATTAAAAAATTAGATATGCACAGTGGTGGGCTCCAGGCAGGGTTCTCACTGGTTCTGTAGTATCCTTTGCTAATGAGCGCTTGGTTCTGAGAACTGGTTACTAATGGGACATAGAACCTGCTGTTAATTTATTTGAATCCCACCACTGGATTGCAGTCCTAGATTAGTATGTTTCTAGCGAGGTGTAGCCAAGACAGCAGATCAGTGTAGAATTTGTCACCCATTTTCCTCTGATCTGTTGTTCTCTTTTCCATGTTTTTTGGTTTTGAAATGAAAGATGATGAGAGCACAGCAGAAAAGGAAGTGCAGAAGAGAAGAAAGCGGTGATTGGCTCTGATGTCTCTGATGCTCTCTATCCCATCACCTTCTCTCACTGCCTCTTTTTGATTCACATCTTTCTTTTCAGAATCCAGGAACTGGATGAAAGAGAAAAGCTGCAGAAGCAGCTGCTGATGTGACAACTGTTAGAGGGATGGATTTGGCATGCCAGCTCAGGTACCAAGAAGTCTTGGCACAACCCTGATAAACAACGTTTTCTCTTATGTTAAGAGCAGAAATCATACCTCTGGATAACAGGGCTTTCCAAAATATTCACAGTCCAACAAGGTGCTATTGTCGAGATAGAAACCATTATGCCTTGTAAATTCTTTGATGCTGAAATTCTGATTTCCCTGAAGGAAGTCTGTGAGCTCCTGGCCAAATTTGTCACCAATGTTAAACATATAAAGAACTCCAGACACAATGCTCCAGAGGAAGAAAATGATGCTCAGATTAGCTACTGCTTGGGTTTGAAACCTGTGATCACAAAAAGAAACTTTGAATTGTTCATTATATATCCAAAGCAATTTTTAAAACTTTGCAACAATACAGTTGATAAACCAGGGCAACTATTTGCTAAGGCTATAATGCGAAGTTGATGTATAGAAGAAGGGAATTCTGACCCACGCAGAAGGTAGGCCATGCCAGTATTGGGTTCTGGGGGTGCTACTAGAGCCTATAGATATGCAGGCTCCAATTTGTAAGTACTGTACAAGAATTGTTACATAAAACATTTATGGGTGGGTTATATGTGATAGGGTGATTGTCGGATACAGTGCATGTCCCTTGACCCATGTGGCACCTGCATGTCAAGAGCCAGGGTGTCAAACAGGCACCCCCAGTACCACCATATGGGATGGATCCTCCAAGCAGGAGAAGAACCACCACAAAAGGTACCCCCAATTCTTAACTCAGCCAGTCAGTCCAGAAGGACACCGTGGTCAATGGTGACAAAAACTGCTGAGAGCTCTTCACTGTCCAACCTCTGGCATAGCCTTCCACCAAGGCTGCCTCTGGCTGCTTCTGTCAATGCAGATTTGTGCCATCTCCAGAGCTGGCTCAGATCTGAGTAGACCCATTGGTGACACGATGCCCTGAGCTGGAGTGAGGGGAAAGCCTTCCCCTTGCTCACGTTAGCACAGCAGCAGCCCCAATGGAGTGCTGGATGAAGCACACGTCATCTCGATGTTGGTCTGACAAGTCTGGAAAGCATGAGGTTGACATCAGGGCCCCATAATGCAATGAATGTGATATACAACTGCAACCACTTGAATGCAATGACATGTTCAACCTTCAGGGATACAAACAACATAGAGAGGAAGGAGAGTGTGTGGATAGTGGAAGGAGAAAGGTTAGATAGAAGAGTGGTTGAGAAAGAGGACTTGCTGACTAACCGACCAGTGGACAGATTGGCCAACAGACCAGCTGACTGGCAGACAGACTGAGGAAGGAATGAGAAAGAAGGACCTCAGTAGTTCAAACAGGCAAGCCACCATGGTGGTGGGACCTACTTGTACTTTCTGCAGAGACAGGGAAGGGAAGGAAGGGAGGCTACTTTCTTTCTGTACTTTCTTGGGGAAGGAAGGAAGGCTAAATAGTCTGCAATGGACTGAAGCTCTCTACAACAAGGGTGGCCAAACCCTGGCCCGAGGGCCAGATGTGGCTCCTGGCAAGCCTCTATGCAGCCTTCAGCAATACCCCTTCATCTGGGTAAACACCAGTTCAGGACTTGTCCTGCTGGTGTGTGTTTGAGCTAAGAACTTCTAGGACAGGCCCATGGTTGTCATGGGGGCTCTGATGGCCCAGAGACCTTGGCAAAATGCTACTAGGCATGTGAGGTGGTTGTGGAGAGGACTCCAACACCATTCCAAACTGTGTCAGCTCAAGCAGGGAAATTGTTGGATAGCAGGGCAGGTAGTACACCAACAGAATCTCAATATTGTTCAGGCCTCTCAATACGTCTTGCAGATATTTGCACTCAGCAAACTGTGGGACAGGTACCTGGCAAAAGAGAAAGACTCCCAATAGGCCACTGCAACTCCCCCTCCCCATCTCTGCAATCATGGCTGCTGCAGTACCTACAAAAACTAGATAGTCTGGCTTACACGTATAAAAAACTTAGAGAAACTGGGTCTACATGATCACATCTTGAACTTCATCCCTGAACAAGCAGTGATATGACACAAGGAAGTTATGGTTTCCTACCTGTTCAGATTGCAAAAGGTTACTGCAGGAAACTCAATCTTCTCCACATACTGAACTACCACTGATGTGGTGGTGGGCCAGCTAAAGTAATAGATTAAACGATTGCCAATCTGCCAAGCAACTATGACAATTGATCCAAGGAGGAATAACACCCACAGCACCTTACGGGTCTTGCTCTTAGTCCGAACAATATTGTGCACGCCATGGAATGAGGTGGACACTGCAAACTCATAATCGTACTTCTTCCTTTCTTCCAGAGATGGTAATGGTTTACTTGTTAAATAGTGCTTGGCTTTTTCTAACAATCCTGAATAATTGACAAGAAAACATTTATTATTGGCATATTTTCTATGAAAGTAAGCAAGTAGGATCTTTCAAAGTAGATTCTGTATTAGCTAGGATACTGTCCCTTTCAAAGAACCTGTCATAAAAAGAGGAATTCTAGCAATCACCTGCTGATTCAGCACAGTGATATCTAGAGTCAATAACTCACTCCCTTTCACTCCCTTAGTTTACAATCCAGAGTAACTACAGGACCTTTTACACCGATGTATTTACGGTGCCACCTATGGGAAACCTATGGGAAATTCATAGAGCAATGCAGAGTAAGTGCCTCTTACTTCTTCCCATAGTTATGCTGGATTGCAGGGATAAACTTCTAATTAGTTTGCAGCCTGGTGTGTCAAGATTTGGTAGTACGTAATACTTGTATTATATAATACATGCCCAGCCAGAAGAGGTTATGAGAAAACAATATATCAAATTTGGAAAGAGAAACATCAGATCAATAAATACCAAGGTTAGTGATCAGTGAAGATTCATAGAAAGGAATATTCACAGAAGTTGAGCTGGAAGAACTGCCAAGAATAATGCCAGCTCAAGATATGCAAGAATTACCACCAATTGAAGAAAGTGCCCAAGTACAGGTGGAGAAGCTGTTGGTGATAAAGGATTCCACTGGTGTTAACTACCTCAAATTAAAAAAATAAGGCAACCTCTCCCTTGCCTTCATCTCAAAAACCTGAATGTCATTTAACAGAAAAGCAGTAGGAACAAAAACAAAAATAACTGAACATAAGAAACAGAGTACAACTCCCAGATCTAAAAACAGTAAAAAGAAAGCATCTTGCTCAAGTATTAAAGATATTGTTGTTTCATTGTTCAGTTATGTCCAACTCTTTGTGACCCCAGCACACCAGGCCCACCAGCTTCCAAAGTCCATCCAAATTCATGTTCGTTGCCTTGATGACACCATCTATCCACCTCATCCTTTGCCATCCCTTCTCCTTTTGCCATCAGTTTTTCCCAGCATCAGGAGTCCTCCCTTCTCATGATGTGGCCAAAATATTTGAGCTTCAGTATCTGTCGTTCCAGATGGGACTCACAAGCGTCTTCTCCAGCAGCATAATTCAAAGGCATCTCTTTTTCAGTTGTCAGCCTTCTTTATGATCCAGCTCTCACAGCCATACATTATCACAGGGAAAACCATAGCTTTAACTATATATTTGTTGGCAAGGTGATTGACTTATAATTAGGTTGTCAAACCCTGCCATAGCTTTCCTCCCCAGAAGCAGGTATTTGTTTTATTTCTTGGCTGTAATCACCATCTACAGAGATCTTAGAGCCCAAAAAAATAAACTCTGTCACTACCAATTTTTCCCCCTTCTATTTGCCACAAATTGATGGGACCAGAAGCAATTATCTTGGGTTCTTAAAGTTTAGTATTAAGAGACTTCTTGCACTTTCTTCTTTCGTCCTCATATTAAAGGCATTAAATGCTACATTTGCAGAAAAAAACAACAAATAATTTGCAAGAAACTTATTTATAATGCAGTAACAGTAACAACACAAGTGCTTAAGTGTAAGATCAAGAGACTTGCAAAGGAACATAGTGCACCTTAAATAGAGTAAAATAGAGTAAAATATAAAATTGCCAGGCTTCAATCAAATGCTAGCAAACTGAAAGAAATAAAAGACAAGAAGTTGAAAAATGAAAATATCAAGTAGTATCTGATCCAAAAGTAATATCTAGATTCAAGAAGAACTGCAAAAGTTCTGTAAAACAACAAATAGTAAAACAACAAATAATAGCAGTGTCAAAAAAAGATTGGCAGATACTGTTCAATATTTGGTGGGACCACAGAACTGAAAAAGCTGATGAAAATGAAGATGACAAAATATTATGGGATTTTCATCTACAGACAGACAAACATTGGTTGCACAATACTACAGATATAACTGAAGTCAAGAAGAAAGAAAAACAAGTCAAAATTATTGATATAGCAATACCAGATGATAGCAGAGTAGAAAAAGAAATAGGGAAAAAACAAAATGCAAAGATTTACATATAGTAATCTTTGTATTTACATATACATTCTGTATATACATTACATCTTTGTATTTACATATAGAAATGTACACATAGAAGGCTGTAGCAAAAGACTGAAGTCATCCCAGTGGTGTTTGGATCATTCCGGGTTCAATCCAGAGTAACTATGGGACCTTTTACACTGATGTAGTTATGGTGCCACCTATGTGAAACCTATGGGATATGCATAGAGCAAGTCAGAGTAAGCGCCTCTTATGTCCTCCTGTAGTTACTCTGGATTGTAGGATCAGTGCTATTCCACCTGAACAGCATTGGGGCCACAGATATTGCCATCCACCAACAACAAAATCAACTTTAATGGGAACAGCTTACATCTTCCAACAATAGTTATAATAGCAAAAGAGGATAAAAATCAGGCATCCTATGTCATTGGGAAGAACTTGGCATCTGTAGAAAACAAAGCAGTCAATGATCTCTTCCTGTGTGAAAATTTCATAATAATAATATACCGCTTTCAGCATAAAGTTCATGAAGTGGGTTACAGGGGAAAAAATATCTCAAATAACTAAATGGCTCTCTGTCCCAAAAGGAATCACAGTCTAAAAAGATTCAGAAGAGCACCAGCGACAGACACTAGAAATCTCTTGTACTAGTATGAAAAAGCACACATACTCTCCCCCTGGAAATATAAGATCATCACCTAAAAAAAAAAAAAAAGATCCTTGCCCAGTAAAAAGGGGATATTTTAGTTGTAAACTGTGTTAAAAAGATTTGTAAATTCATGGATTAAGAAAAATTATTAGGAATAATGTGTTACTTGTTCCATTACAAAATTAAACCATCACCAGCAGAACAAATAAAAACAAAATCTACTCATTGTAATAGTTACTGTTACATACCCCGGCCGTTAAATCTACTCAGTTCTTGAAGTCTCTCCATTGGGAACATATTTGAGAAAGGGGATGCAGCTGCAAAATACATGCATCTCACTAGCACTTAATTGCTTTATTAAAAAAACAAAAAAGGGGTGGGGATTCGAGTAAATGCACATCAAGGGGGCATTTACCTTCCTCTGTTGCTATACTCTTTTCAAACAGTGTGAAAATAAATCACATAACCAAATGCATGAGCCACATAATAAGCTCTCCATTACAAGGTACTGGAGATACTCTAGGTCACCAGTGTATTTTCTTCCACTCTTCTGCTCCTCCAAACGTCCTCATCCACTCTTCCATCCACACTTCTGATACTTTATGTGACCATCATCTATGTGCATTTTATATTTTAAGTGTTCCCACTAAAGAACACTTCATGCAATAAACCTCACTCTTCTTCACTTTTTCACTTCAGCAGTATCAGGAATGAGATTTCCATTTGTGGAGATCAATTCTATAAATTGATCTTCACGAAAAAATCCCTGTGTGCTTAATCAACATCATTTGAAGAAGGTCTATTGAAATGAAGGGATTCTCTTGCTGCTGAAGGGATTGAGCTGGCTTTTTTTGACTTCTTACCAGACTTGATATTCATTTCCAGAAAACTCAAAATTTTATTTTCTGTAGGCAACACTAGAGGGAGCAGCCTATCTCCCTATCTATTGACTACCAGTTCCCTGTTCATAGAGGCACATATTAAAAAAACCTTGGCATCCATCAGTCTTGAAAGACTGTGGTATCATGCTCGACGCTGCATGCGAAGCACAAAGGCCTGGATAGATAGATATGGAGGATAGGAGCCCAAACAACATCCTAAACATGTCTGATCAGAAGTAAATCCCACTAATTCTAGGTACACTCCCCTAAAGTATACGACTGCTGCCCTAAATAATGTGTTACTTTAGCTTGTCACACATTGGATGTGTGATAGCTTTGTGCATATTCATGTGCTCCAAAGGCAGGAAAAAACAACAGTTTAAATAGAGCAAGAGATCCTGACCACCATTCCATTTACTTGGTACATGTCCCTGAGCAATTCTGAAATGGGAAAATAAAGCTAAAATTCCAATATATATTGTACCATGCTTGTTGTTTTTAAAGATAAAGTTCTCATTTGTTGGTTTTATGAGAGTTTCTGGCTAATACACTGACCTTAGAACATTTATTCTGAGTATTGGGTATTTATCTTTGGGTATTTATTCAAATTGAATTGACAATGACTCAGGCTTTGGGAGTTCCTGACAAATTGTTACATGTCTGAATGTAAAAGCGATTCCTTGTCAGGATGATACATGTTAATAAAGGATGTGTCTATAATTCAGCTTTTACCTTTTGCAGCAAGAGCTGTGAATATTCTGTTCTGATCATTCTGAACATTCTACAGCACATCACTTATGGATCACCTTCAGGGTGACCATATGGAATGAAGGACAGAGAGCCTCTACTTTAACCATTGCATAGAAAATGGAATTTAGACAGGTGTAGCTCAACATAGAAAGGTTTAAAAAGCAGCCCCTGCCTCAATTCCCACTTCTATGCAATGCTTAAAGGAAGAGGCACTCTGTCCTCCATTCTATATGGTCACCCTGATCACCTTGTATTCTCTTTTCATCAAGCATCACAGTCTTTAAAATTTGGATAATGCCCTTTGCACACATCCCTTTGCATATTTGCCCAGGTCTCTAATCCAAGTATTGACTACAAAGTTGAGAATCACCTTCTTTCCCAGCTAAGATCTAGGACTTGTCTGAGTTGTACAGTCTGGGTAGGAAAAGTACCCATTAATGTTAAATTTTTAGCATGCCTTTTAATCTCTCATCCAACTGATGCTCATCCAACTGTAACTCATCCAACTGTTGCTCCTGCTTTACTGTTTTGTGTTTCCAGATGTGCCTTGTTTTTTGCCTTTTGATTTATTCCTTTTGTTTTGGTGCTTTTCTTCCTTTTAAGAAAATAAAACCTTCCCTGTTCTCAGTTTACTTCTGAATCAGCTGCTTACTCCCATCTCCTAAACTGCCAACATACAACTTTGGCATACAAAGATACAACAACATACAACCCTGCCAACCAGAGGTTTTGAAGCTCTTTGTGAAGGAGGTTTCCCTAAGGCAGCCTCCTTATGCCTGCTTTTCCCTAGTCTTGGGTAGAGAGGACAAGATCTGCCACCCTAGTTTGATTCCAGGTTCAGAAGAAACAAGGATTGGAAGTGGGTGGATGCTGGTTGTGATCTCTGCCCATCTGTTGACTACCATAGTGAACTCTGTTGAACAGATTAATGTACACCATTTATACATTGAATGGAACATGTGAATAACTATACCAACCCAGATTTAAACTCCTGATGATTGTATGTGGATATGGAACTGGTTGCACCATTTAATATGTAAACAATATATATGCAATGCTTCCTTGAGACAATATATGGTGAAACCATTCATAATTTCAAGGCAACACATGGTTTCGAGGCTAGAAAGGAAGTTCCTTTTCTACATTATATAAGCCATGACACATTTATGCAATTTTTTAAAGGCCAGAGGCATGTCTTTAAAAGTTGTACTGCATACCACTGTCTTTGCTACATTTTTACATAGGAGTTTACTGTTTGTATAACCTTGAACTTTATTCCTCCCACTGAGAATGTGTATCTGATTGGATTATTAATATTGCATCAACTGTTATCCGTATTTGCCTAGCCTTGAGTAATTGGATCTCCCATTTACTTAAAGTAGACTATTAATTGTAAGCAGCGCTTAAATGCAAAGGGCACTCTGACTGCGGAAATTACAAAACAGGGGACAGGAAACATTTGATCTTAACCTAGAGCCAATATAGATATATGTATATTGATGTTATTTTATGACAGATTATTCAAAATATTGCTGCCAATGCAGATTCAAAGATATTTGGTATATCTCAATGTAAGCAAAAATGACATCTTTATATTAATTTCTTTTCTTAAAAAAAAAATCAGAAGATAAATAAAAGTGCAGTGATAAATAGATTTGTATGAAGGAAGTCAATTTAAGTTATTTTCACTTCTCCACAAATTGTAACTGACACAGGAGCATTGCCATTTGCATTTCAGGAAGAAATCTGTTTCATACCACTCAAACTGTCATTCCATCCCTTACCCTCTCACGCTGTGATCCAACATCCCCGTGTGCATTTCTTGTACACGCTCTGAATTTATGAGAGTAAGTTACAGTGTCTACCACTCCCCACAAGTATACCAATGACAGTGCAATCCTAAACCTGTTAGGCTGGCACAAGTCCCGGCACAAGTCCTATGCTGGCCTGGGGGTACTGCTGAAGTTTTGTAAGGCATTTCTGTGCCACTGCTGGATGTTAGGCCAGTGCACAGATATGCGCTGGCCTCCCCACGCCACCACAGAAACAGGGAGATGGGTGAGTTGCGTGGGCCTAAATTGTTAGGATTGAACCTTGATTGAACCAGTCCAAGAAATCCAAATAATAGGAAATGAATCATTTGGATCCTGCTAGAGACACATTTCAGTAAAAATGAAATGCCTGAATTTAGGGCACAGCATTGTATTAGGAAGGAATTGGGCTTTGGGTATCTGCTTACATACAATTTATTGATCTAGCGAGTACAAGATTATTTCAGTTCCTATTGGTTTGAGCAGAAGGAGGCTCCTTCAGTTCAAATCAGTTGACCAGAGAACTGTCTGTTTTGGTCCAAATTCCACGTAATGTTGTAATCGGCAGTGATATAACGTAGTTCAAATGGCAACATCAATGCCAGGTACAGAGCCTGGTCAAGGTTGTGAAAGTGGCTAGGGCGGTGGCAGAGAGGGGAATAGTAGGAAGGGGGAATGTCCAATATACTATCTGGAATATTTTTGCTTTCTTCCAACTTTCCTTACTGCCTTGTGTATCCAGATTGCTAGTTTGGCCATTAATGCTTTCTTTGCCCAAGTGCAAATAGCTAATTTTAATTGCACTAAATAGTGCAATTTTAAGTAGAAAAATGGGAGCCTAAGAAGGTTTAAGAAACCTGTTCCCCTGCCAGTCTTCAACACGAATCCATTCTAGAGCCTCGATGTCTGCGTTATCTAAAGGAAAAATGTATAGTGTTTCCCCACAAATGGAGTGATAGAAAAACACATAAATATATGTGCAAGGAGCAAAGCTGTACAAACAGGGACACCCAAGTGTGAGACAGAAAAGCACCATATCTGGCAGGCTCAGCCAGGATTTGGCCTAGGCCCAGGGAACTAAACTACTGAAGGAAAAGACATAACCCATGCCAGTGACCTTAACCTTTGTGCCTTATGTCACAACCTTTGCGTGGTGACAGGCTGGGCCTTGCTCTCCTCATGGAGCCATGGCAAAGGCCAAAGCTCATGAGCAGTGCACTGGCAGCTATAAGAGATCACACCCAGTTTGCTATCACCTTCAGTTCTGCTGGTCATTACGCCCTTGCGCCGCTACTGCCATGTTTAGGCCAGAACTGCCAGACACTCCTTCTTTTGCTAATTTCTTTTATAACACATGGCTATGATAAAACACTTTTTTAGTTTCCCAGGATGGTTGAATGAGGGCACAATCCTAATCAATTTAGGCCAGCACGATTCACCTATCTCCCACCCTCAGTGGCACCCCCAGGCCAGTACCAAGACATTTGCTGGCCTAACTTCTGGTTAGGATTGCAGCCTCAGTTTAGCATATTTGGGGGGTGCCTAATCCAAAAATGGCATTAGGTCTGTCCAATTGGCTCTGGTTTTGGAGAAGCAGCATAACCGCTTGTATGCAGATTCAAGCTGCTTCCTCATGAGGAAGCTGATGCCAGGGCTTCCTCAGGAGGAAGTTTTGCCATGCTACCCCATCTAGAGTTAATAGGGCAAAACTGATGCCATTCTTGGATTTTAGCTTCCCAATATACCCAGGTCTACCAATATATCCAAAAGGTCTAACTTTTTAAGACAGCAAAATGTGCGTAGCCCTGTATAATATTAAAACTTTGAAGGGCTCTCATTTCAGTCATTGTTGTTCCAAAGACAAACGTTGTTCCAGTGTTGAACATTTGACCCAGTAAAGCTATATAGGATGGGTTAGTCCTAAACACATTGAGGTCTATCTTAGAGATTTTTGTTTGAATGAGAGTATTCGTAGAATGCTTGTGTGACTACAAAACTCTTTTTTTTTTGAAGCACAGGGAAAAGATGCCATATGATCTTTACAGTAGCAAGTATTTTGTTAATGATTAGCAGAACTGAGACATACTGTTTAACAAATACAGCTAAGTTTCACACAGTAGTGAGAGTTAAAATCCTTTAAAAACTTTAAAACTAGTTTTTTAAAAATTTGTTTCATTCTAATTTACAAATGTGAGCATTTGATTGCTTCCATTATTTTAGAAAGCCTTTTTAGTTGTTATTATCTTCATTGCACATTTTACATTGATTTCTTCCAATGAATTACTTTCAAATTTTGGCTCTGTAATATAAAAAATTTATTTAGCAATTATAGATGGCCTTGACTTGTACAAAAACTCTTTTGTACCCTTGTACAAATTCCTTTCTATATGTGTCTTGCAGCTTGTTCTTAAACATTTTGTACAATTATACATGGGTCAGATGGGAAAAACTGCTATGAAAGCTTTAACTTGTGACCTTTGTGTGTTGTTCTCTTTTGGGATTTGATCCGTCAACAACTCAGATATTCCAGAATTGTTGTTTCAGATCTTTCAGGTTTGTTTCAGGATAGCTTTTGTGATTACAGCTAAATGACAGGGATGGGCAGATAGATAAACGGGATTGGCCAAAATCATGGGATCAGGTTACATAAAAAGAGAACTGGAGGTTTGTTAAAAGTCAATACGCTACACTTCGGGGGGGATTAGACCCTCACTGGATTCTGGAGTCATGAGCGGGTGTCCGTTTTGGGAGAACAAATACCAGTGAGTACATTTATCACTTATACAAATAATGTAGAACAATTAAGATAGACACTATCTGGGTGGCCAAATATAAAAGCAAAGATAAAATAAAATCTGACATGTAGACAATTAATTACTAAGACTGCTTCTTTAAAAAACATAAGAAGCTTTTTTCAAAAAGATCTATCTACAGTATTTATAAACTGCTTTTCAATTGAAAAAGTTCAGATAGGACTATTGATTGTGGGACTATTGATGGAACTATTGATTGTGGCTTTTTAATAGATGTTCAGTGCTAGTATCATTACAAAGTTTGAACAAATATAGATGATTCTGGCTGCTATCATACACATATTTACTTGGGGGTAAGTTCCATTGAATTTAATGAGAATTACTCCTAGATAGATATGCACTGGAGTGTGCTTTGGTTAAATCAATTGGTATTATAAATCAACTTTGTCTTTCTCCTTCCTTAGGTATAATTTTAATAAGCTATCGTTGGCTGATGGGGAGGATGACAAGTCGCAAGAAGGACAGAATAAAGCTAGCAAAGGGGGTCTTATCTATGGAGACTATCTACAGGTAAGCTATCATGCAACATCCCTTGGGAAATGATTGCAGAGAGCTTTTCCAACACAGCATTGCTTACAGACATGCCTCCTAAAATACGTCAAATTCTTCTGGGAAAAGTTAGGTTAGCAAGTGAGAAATCTGAGCCTCAGTGTAATGTTCAACATTTTGAACAACAATGTTCATGAAAACAGTTTCTCCTTTCTTTCTCCATGAAAATGAAAAAAACCCATAAAATAATCCATAAAAATGTCAGGATTCTTGAAGCAGACAAATAATGACACAGCAGAAGGTGAAACTAATAGTAAAGAAACTTTAATATAGATCCCATTGAAATCAGTGAGGCAAGGAGTGTACCCTGGGTAGCATACAAATAGTCAAATATCTTACAGCCAAATAGTCTACACATCTTGGCTGCTGGACCTCAGAATGATTTCCCAGCAAGAAGAAGTGGTATGAACACCAGAAATAAAAACAATAGCTTTCTTCAGAGACAGCTAACAAAGGATATCGATGTCCTGAAAATTGTACAACTAAATGTGGAAAATATGAGCAGATCCAAAGATTCACTCATGCTAAAACTGACTCCCAGGGTATCCAGCCATAGACCAACATATGCTCATATACTGTACATATGCTCATATACTGTACTTTATATATGTGAATTCCATGTTTTGCAGCTGTATTTTACCATACAAATAAATAAGCAAAAAAGTCAAAACTACATTATTAATTTCAGTAGAATTTAGGTTGCGATCTTACACACACTAATCTGGGAGTAAACCTACAATCCAGAGTAACTACAGGAAGATGTAAGAGGCACTTACTCTGGATTGCTCTAAGCATTTCCTATAGGTTTCCTATAGGTTTCCCATAGGTGGCACCATAACTACATTGGTGTAAAAAGTCCCGTAGTTACTCTGGATTGTAGCCTAATTAGCTACAATTATTAATTAGCTATTAATTAGCTATTATTACCCCTGCTAACCGAGCAAGAGGCACTCTTTCAAGTGGGTGTTCCTCTTTTATTTAGCAGGGGGAGAGTAACTGGCCCTACACACCCCAGCAATGTCTGTTCAAGTGGCTTCTGCTGGTGTTCTTTTTTTTGCATTTTAGATTGTAAGTCCTTTTGGGACAGGAACCCATTAGCTATTAATTAGCTATTATTATTTTTCCATTTTCTTTGTAAACCGCTTTGTGAACTTGTTAGTTGAAAAGCGGTATATAAATACGATAGATAGATAGATAGATAGATAGATAGATAGATAGATAGATAGATAGATAGATAATTCTCATTGAATAGTGTCTGTTTCTGGTGAGATTTACATCATTAATTTTACAGGCATAATTTTACAGGCTAACTTCAGAGTAATATAAATAACACCATTTTCAAACACCTCTACCATTGAATTGAGTGGGACTTACGCCTGAGGAATTATGCATTAGATTGAGTAAGGAAGTATGCATAAGATAAGGCTTACAACATGATTATATCACTTTGATTACAATCCACTCTCTTTGAAATCTAATGTTCCAAAAGCAGTCTTAAGTTTTTTTTTAAATGAAAGCATAGATTCAATAAAAGTATGAATTTAGAACTCCTTGATGATTCCTTATGGCAAGTATTAAATGCAAGTATTTAATAAGTAAGCCAGAGGAGAGTTTTCTTGGAATTAACATTTGGTTTAAGACTATGCTTTATATTTATTTTAAAGCTGGATAAAATATTAAACGCTCAAGAGCTTCAGAGTGAAAAAAAGGGAAACAACAGAATCCATGACGAACATCTCTTTATTGTCACCCATCAAGGTAATATTCAAATAAGCAAGGGTACAGCAATTATTATACAGCCAACTCCATTTTCATACCTGGTAATTAAATTATACCTTACTAGTGAAATGTACATAAGAACAGCCTCCACTGGATTAGGCCAAAGACCCATCTAGTCCAGCTTCTTGTATCACACAGTGACCCACTAGATGACTCAGGGACCATATATTACACTTGCATTCTGGTATTTTCCCCTGCATCTGGCATTTTGAGGATGCCCTTATTTACAGCTATCTATGCATACATGCATAGCGATCATGGCTTATAACCTGTAATGGGCCTTTCCTCTAGGAATTTGCCCAATCCCTTCTTAAAGGCATTAGGGCTAGATGCTGTCACCACATTCCCACCCATCTCCACATCACATATGGTTTTTATACATTTCTGAATATGCAGTGTACACATTCTGGGAAGTCAGAGATTGCCAATACTTTGACACATTCAGTCCAATTCAGTCCAGTGTTGGCATCATATGCTTTAGGATTCTACATGTCTATGTGATAGTGCTTTTTCTGCAATAAGAGCAAAGCTGCTCTCTGCTAGCTGAGTACCATGACCATTCTGTATTGTTCTGGCGCTATATGTATACCTGCAGATTTACTCAGTGGGGGGAGGAGGGTTAGGGAGGAGAAAGTGTAAACAGGATTACTGTAGAACAGCGATTTTCAGTCAATATGCCGTGGTCTGCAGGTGTGCTGTGGATGTTTAGTGGAGAATCATAAGAACATAAGAAGAGCTGCCATCGGATCAGAGCAACGGCCCATCTAGTCCAGCTTCCTGAATTACACAGCAGGCCACCAGTCACAGTGTCCAGATGTCCAGCTTTCCCTGGACTTCTCCAGGTTTTACTACCTTGTCGGGGGTGTAGGAAAAACCAAGAGTGCCTCTAGAATTTACAAGCCATGCACGCAGCTCAGATTTCCCCAGCCCTAAACCTCCAGCTCTTAACCCTTTCAGTGCCTCAATTTGGGCAGAAATTGCAAGGGAGGAGCAGCAGCTCTGCCTGCCTCAGCCAACAATTCAGGCTCTGCTCCACTTCCAGACTTGCAAGGTAAATCCTGCTAGGGGATCCTGGTTTTACTCTGCTTCCTTCTTCCCAGTTTTTTATATCCTGGTCCTTCAGGATCCCTATAGTCTGCTTTTGCACTCTGCACACCCTCAGAGGCACTGCTGATTTCTCTTGGTGATTCCAGATCCCACCTCCCTGATGCAGAGATGTCTTCCTTTCTGTCCCCCTCCCTGCTTGATGTGTATGTGTATGTGTGTGTGTTTGTGTGTGTGTGTAAGTTTGTGCTTGTTTGTGTGTGTGTGTTTGTGTGTTTGTCTGGGTCTTAACCGCATATGTTGGAGTCACTGGATGTGTTATGATACTACAAACGGTCTCTTTAATGTCTGGGTTTGAATCATGCATTATACAATGTTTTCAATTTTAAAGTTTGAAATTAAGTACAGGAAAGCAATATGAGTATTTTTGCTTTATTTTAACATGTCCTACATGTGTCCTACACTTTTGGGGTGTCCTACAATTTTTTAAGCACGTAGGAATTTTGGTTGGGGGGGGGGGAGGAAAACTGGCTTTAGGGTTCAGGGATTTTGCATTTGCCATCTGTTCACCCTGCCACCAGATGCTTGTCTGCGGCCCACCAATCATATATTTGTAGGGTGATTGGAGGATGTGAGCACCCCACCAGCAACATGGTGTGTTTATGTCAAATGTCAAAAAACTGTTGGTATGCCTTGAGAACAAGGTGACGATATAGAATGGAGGACAGAGTGCCTGTACCTTTAAGCATTGCATAGATAAGGAAATTTAGGCAGGTTTAGCTCAGCATAGGATTTAAAAAGCAGCACCTGTCTCATTTCCCTCTTCTATGCACTGGTTAAAAGTACAGGCACTCCGTCCTCCATTCTATATTGTCACCCTGCTTGAGGTTTAGCACCTGCCAGTGTGCTGTGAGATGAAAAAGTGAAAATCTCTGCTCTAGATCAGTGTTTCTCAATGCTGTACCACTTCACATGTCCCACTATTGGAAGTTCAACCAAACGTAACTGGTGATCATGCCAACCCCAGTTACTTCTGGATTGGGAGTCCAGATGCAGCATGACAAACACTCATAAGAAGCTCTGGATGGATGGGAGGACATTTTTTTGAGCACATAAAAAGAGCTTGTTGGAGCTCTGCCCAAAGAGCCAAGTCTCCTAAATGCTGCTTGTTAGATTATGTTGCTGGTTTTGCTGCCAAGTAGTAGATATCTAGGGGTTCTGTACATCCCACCTGACACCACCAATCACCGGTTGGGAAACACTGCTCCCAGATCAGCAAAATGGTCCATTTATGTGTACTTATAGCCTTCTAGTGACAGGACAGCTGTTGCTGTGTTGGTAGAATACAGGTCTAACTTTGTTATACGCTGATTTTTTTATACAAGGATTTGACTCAGTAAAAATGGCCACAGCAAACCACAGTTTAAAAAACTGTTTTTCTACTGTTATAGATAGGTAGTCATGGAAGCAGCAATTCCATTTTTAGTCCTGGAATCAAACCCTTGCCAATATTGAGGCACTTTCTTATTCAGTTAGAAGAGCAGGTAACCTGGAAGCGGGTCTATAAATCTATTCTTAATACTGAATTTTTTTATCCATGGGAGATTCCAGAATGGAACCCTAGTCAATGGGTCACCTGTATAAAAACATTCATCAGTAAAATAAACTATCCCCCTTAACAGCATCTCAGCTGCCCTTTTTCCACCCACCTTTCACATCAATGGCTCTTCTCAACTGGTCCTCTAGCCTCTATTCAGCCTGAACTTCATCACAGTTGAAATTAAGTTAGATTCCATTATTCACTGCATTTATTGGCTCAACACTGTATAGCACTGGACACACTAACACACAGGTTAATATTTTTATGTAGATAGACTTTTATGGATGCATGATATTTTAATAGATCTTTTTAACAGAAAAATTTTGTAATTACTATGGAGATACTTAACTTCTAATATTTCTCCTTACTATTGCTATTGCTAAGAAATGAAACTAATGATGCTTTCTCATTGTAGCTTATGAACTATGGTTCAAACAAATTTTGTGGGAACTGGACTCTGTTCGAGTGATATTTCAAAATGGTCATGTAAGTTGTGTGCAAAAATAGATATTAAAGCCCTCCCGTCTTTCAATTTCTGTCTTTATTACCCCCGTTGAATATTTGAGTTTCATCCCTTGAGATTTGATCCATATTTTGCAGCTTTTTGAACAGCAGAATCACGTATAACTTTATCAATCATAGGTGCAGTCAAGGAATGTTGGGCATGTGTAAGTCCCATTGCAATCACTTTGATGATTGATCTCAAGATCTCAATGATGATCTCAAGGATGATCTCAAGAGCATCCTTGAGAGGTGTGAGCTCCAATCCAATACACATTTTCCATTTGAGTACAGTGGAACTTCTCAATACACACGCATAGGAATGCACTACTATTCTATACAACTTTATTTGGGAGTAAATCTGATTGAACCCAATGAGACTTCTGAGTAAGCATTGATAGACTATGCTAATCTTGGATATTTGCTTAAAGTTCTGCTTTCCTTTCTCTGGCTAGGATTTCATATCTTTTCAAATGTTTAATCCATGAGTCTCCTTGGAAGACACAGCCAACATTAAAATAGTCTATGGAGGGCCTTCCATGTGTCCCATCTCCAACAGGAGTTGGTAATGTGTCCTGGAGATCCAGGTGGCCCTTCGTTCCCTGCATTTTAGGCATTTTATTTCAGCAAGCATGGTGTTTTGATTACTTGAATCGCCTGCCATGATTTGTTTACATTTTGTTCTTTAGATATATTCTACTGGGTATAAATTTTTCATATTTTGGTGATCTGCATGTCTTGGGCATATCTTCCAGATGGAAAGACTGGATAAAAATAGTTGACAGTGCAATCCTAAGCATGTCTACTCAGAAGTAAGTCCTATTGTGTTCAATAGAACTTACACCCAGGAAAATTTAGGACTGCAGCCTAAATAAATAAATCACATCCGCAACCTTTTAGCTGTATATAAAACTCAAAAAAAATGTAGAAAAATGTTCCTAATTGATCTACGTAAAAAGAAAAACAGATTGAAGATTGGAATGCAACTCTAATTGTAGTCAATCAGATTAACATTATGGTGGTGTCCCATTTTATTGCTGGAGCAGTGATAAAAAATTAGTCTGGGGAGAATGAAAGAGTGGAAAGACAATTGTTCGGGGAGTGTTGCATAGAACTTTATATAGTTTGATTGAGAGCTGGGGAATCACTGGGGTTGGAAATAATATTTTGAGGAAACTTTTCACTACTTCTTAGGAACATTCATGTCAATCAGGTTGAATATTTTTAAAGATTAATTTTTTTAAAGTACCATATAAAAACTGCACAGGGAACGAGAGCCCTGAAAGAGGGATTCCATCCTGTGGGTGAGTCAAAGGGGAATGTCTTCTGAAAGAATGTTAGTTGTAATAGTAACATATTCATGAACATATTCATATCTGAAAACTAAGAATCAATGTACTTGCTTTAGAAAAATGTTTTATCCTATGAATATCCACTATGCATATCCTGATCCACTATATTCTGAATTCCATATTGGGCTAGAAGGTCCATGATGGACTCTCTCAGATCTGTGCTGGCAATATAGTTGGCTCAGACTTTGGAAACCTCATAGTGGACCTTGAGTTTTCCCCCGGAAAATCTTATGCACAATCACCCAAGTTGGGTAACAGATCTAAAAATATTACCACTCCATGCACCACCTTTCAGTTGATTGATCTTTCTTTCTCCTACTAAGGTCAGAGATGAGAGGAACATGCTTAAGGTTGTTGCTCGGATGCACAGAATTTCCATGATCCTTAAGTTACTTGTGGAGCAGTTTTCTGTTCTGGAAACTATGACCGCTCTGGACTTCTTTGACTTCAGGTAAATGCTATCCTGATTTCTTCCTTGATGAAATGCCCACATAATGGAGGCCTCCTAGGCCAAAAGGAAACTTGCACCTTTTCAGCATTGTTCTTAGTCTTTATAGGGTGAGATTGTTCATTAAAGCAACAGTAAGGCACCTATCCTATCTACCACCATCCCTTGTAATACCTATGTTGCCAGAGGCAGAGCAACTGTTCCACCTGGGGAGGGGAGGCTTAATTGGGGAGAGGGGGATCACAGAAAACTTGGTACTGCCATCTTGGAATCTGGCACTGGCCACCACAATCTTAGAATGGGGTGTTTATGGTGCAATCCATAAGTTCCTGGAAGTCTCATTGAATACAATAGGATTTACTTCGAAGTAGACATGGAGGAGCTCGGGCATCACAATACTGTCACATCCTGTTTGATGTCACTTCTAGCCATTATATCACTTCCAGTTTGATGACATCACTTCTGGGTGTCTCATGATGGACCTTCTGATGGACCTTCTCAGAAGGTGGTCAGAAGTTGCTGAAGTATCTGAGAACCACTGCCCTAGGAATTTCTAAGCATAACACTACAATATCCATGCAGCCTCCTTTCTCCACACAATGACAATCAAATGTACTGATACACTATTGTGCCTTTTTGTGCACATTTTTTCAGAACTGCCCACTAAATTACACTTTGGTTTTAATATTGTGTGATAGTTTCTTAAATGTTTGTTTTTTTCCTGCCTTTTAAGAGATTACTTGAGTCCAGCATCAGGATTCCAGAGCTTGCAATTTCGATTACTGGAGAATAAGATTGGTGTCCCTCAGATTCTGCGAGTCCCATATAATAGAAGACACTACCGAGATAACTTCAAGGGACAAGAAAATGAATTATTGCTTAAATCTGAGCAGGAGCCAACTCTACTGCAGTTAGTGGAAGTATGAATTTCTCACCTTCGTTCTACTAGTACAGGGCCTTTTCCTGCAAGTTTCCATCCCATCCTTGTTGGATGGTATAAGGGATCATATACTGTAGGACTATATACTCGACTATATGCTAAGTTTCAAGAGCAGGGATTCTGTCCCAGGTGGAGATCCTCCTCCTATGATTTAATTTTCTAGTATTACCCAGTGCACATTTCATCATCCTGATTATTTATCAGAATTACTCTGTAGCTTATAGCTGATAATGTGGTGGCTAAGGAAAGAAAAGCATTTTTCCTAATGTTATAAAATCATTAGGAAGAACTGGTTAGGAAGAACTGAATACTACTGTACAGTGGGTTTAGTGGGATAAAAGAGACAAAAAATGCAGGGCCATTACACATAGTGATGTACTAATGTCTAAAATATATGATAGACCACAGCCAAGTTCATGTTTACAAATCTGTGTACGCCCTACACATTAATATACCTATGTTGAACTGAGCATGTGGAGAAATGTGTGCAGGTACAGACTAACAAAAGTGTCCCTAAGTACACAGATTTATCTTGGTACAGTATAATTACTCAAACTATGGTGCATGATTGACCTTAGTAAAAACTTGATGCCAAACAGAGAAGGAATCATCACAACTGTCCATTTACAAACTGAAATATTGAAGATTGCTTTTGGCGTGTAAATAATCTGCATCATGAATGAGCAATTCATTTTTTTTAAATAAGGCCTGGCTGGAAAGGACACCTGGACTTGAACCTGAAGGATTTAATTTCTGGGGAAAATTTGAAGCAAATGTGCTTAAGGGACTGGAAGAGGAATTCGTAATGGTGAAAGTATGTATGACATTATTTAAAAAAAAAAACCCTCAAAGTTTAACCACAGTGATTGCCATAGGATGTCTTAGAAATGATTTAGTCAATTCATCCATCCATGTAGTGGGGGGAAGGGCTCGTATGAGTCATCCATCAAACACCAAACATCTTATCAGTTCATACTATATCATAATTACATTTCATTAGCTCTAAGAGCAATTAGTCTCTTGGGTCAGTTTTGAGTTAAGAAAATTCACTTTTTGTTCCATCGGTAGTTGTTTTCATTTTCCAGTTAATTGGTTAGAGGTAACAGAAATTCCAATGCAGTTTGTTTCATTGCATTCCTTATATAGGTTGCAATTCTAAACACACTTTCCTGAGAGTAAGACGCATTGAACACAATGGTACCTTACGGTACCTTACCAAAGATCTAAAACAGGATGGTATTAATATTAATACATATGCATTTTTCACAATTTTAGCAACTAATGTCAAGCTCAGCTTGTTGCACCGCAATAGCTTTCTACCTGGTGTGACTGCTACCCCCTACACTCCTTAGCAGCACCACTGATTACTACCCCAAGGAGTCGGATGTGCTAACTTCTGGCAGAGCCTTATTCAAGGTCTCATAATATCTTGTGCTTTCTGCCAGCTAGTTGATCAGCCTGGCATGTAGCTGTGATAGAGAGCCCACCAGGTAGCCATACTCTCTCATTTAAGCTTCTATGCAGCTCATTTCAGTTGCATAGTGACTGACAAGAAGGACTGGTAGTGGCTCCACATCTAAGTTAAAGTGGCCAACCCCCTGACACTGTGGTTTCATCAAACCTAGGCTGCACATACATGCTTATCTGGAACCAAGATCCACTAACTGTGGTGTAACTTACTTCTGAGTAAACACGTATATCATGGTTACACTGTAATCTTATTCATTTTCCTATACCATTTATCCCACAAAGTGACAGAGTCCATTAATATAACAATGATAGGCTGCAATCATGCAGGTGCACATAATGGGTGAAATCCAGAGTAACTACAGGGAGTCCTTGCTCCGGAGTAAGAACAAGTTACTCTGGATTGCAATATGAATTTCCCATTGGTTTTCACTAAGTGGTGCAGTAGCTACAGGTGCACATAATGTCTCTTATGTGCTCCCATAGTTACTCTGGATTGTGCCCAATGTCTCTTACATGCTGCTGTAGTTACTCTGGACTGTAGGGTTACTTCAGAGTTAAAAGCACATTGTTTTGCTTTTTAATTCAAGATGTGAGCATTCCCACACACCTGACTCATACTTGTGAGGAACAGAGCAGATGGTTAATCACAGAGACACTGAAAATGGCTGACCAACTTTTGATTTGCCGGGCATATTGGGATAAAATAATCATGTCCTTGAAATTTTGAACCACAGGAAATACTCCAGTCACAGGCTCACACACAGGAGTAGAAAATATGGCTTTTCCAACCATGTAAATAGATTTTTTTTCATTGCAGGCCATTAGATTTTCATAGATTCAGCATTATACATGACAAATCACTGTACAGACTTAGAAAGGACAATAGAAGAGAATAATCTGGAATATCTAAGATTTAAAAAAAACTGTATTCTTATATATGTCTATATTTCTTTTGACTGGAAGGCCAAACAGGACTCAGAAGAAAAAGAAGATCAGCTGTCAGAACTTCAGAAGCAAAAAGAAGTGCTTATTTCATTGTTCGATGAAAAACGTCATGAACATCTTCTAAGTAAAGGTAGGGCTTATCCCATGACCTTCATCAGTCAGCCCTATGGGGCTTCTTGGATCCACACCTGTGATTTTGCAGGCACAAATCCAAGTGGTCCGTGTAATACTGCTGGGGCCAGGACCAGGGATTAGGATCTGCTGCAGCCGGTCTCACTCCTCCCTGGCCAGCCCACACTTGCCTACTCCAAAATGCCCCCATCTTGGCCAGGCCAGCACAAACACACTTTTTCTGCAGCTGAATTCAGCTCCAGCAAGCCACTGTACATCCATGCACTGGCTCAGTTTGTTTCTGAGTAGCTGTGAATAGGCTTTATGGCCCATTAGTGACACATGGGAGCCTACACAAGGGTCTTGTGCTGGCTCAGGGGTGAGCTAGGATTGTTCTGCTATTAGGTTTGTCTTTGTAACATTTGAAAGTGAATTTGCAGTTTCTAATAGAACATCTGAAATGAAATTAAAACATTAAATTATTTTTACAGGTGAAAGAAGGTTGTCCTATAAAGCAATGAAAGGTGCTTTAATGATTTACTTCTACAGGTACACTAATAAGATTATTCCTCATGAAAAGTCTCTACTTTTGCTCTTTTCTTAGAGAGAGAGAGGGAGAGAGAGAGAGATAGAGAGAGAGAGTTTTGTAAACACTAATGCCTTCTTATACAAGGATTTTTTTGGTATTTGGAGAGTGAGATATTTTTAGATATTGATACATAAAAACATCTCTACATTATGGATTCATAGAAGTGGAGTTTCTGTATTTTGAATATGTTTTTATATATTCATAGAACTGGAGCTTCTAGTCAATATTTTTGACAGTAATTATTTAAAAAACATTGAGCACAATCCTAGTCATATCTATTCAAAAGTAAGCCCCACTGTGTTCAATGGGTCTTACTGCCAGGAAAGTGTCTTTAGAATTCATCCTTATTTTCCCAAATTTCCAAAGGGTATCTACATTTTTGAAAAATACAAAATACTGTCTCAGAGTAGCATTTATTCAAGCTAAGCTTTCCTTTCCATATGTATGATACTTTATTACATGCCTCTAGGTATTATAAATTCTCAGACTTATTTTTTAATGTTATTATCTGTGGACAAAAATGGGAATGAATAGGTATTTATGGAAGACATTTATTTATGGAAGATATTTGTTGAAAACTTATTTATTTGGAAGTAAGCTGTACTGAAATGAGTGGGATTTACAATATTTCAAAGTAAACATGGTTAGACCTGTAGCACAATCTTATGCAAGTTTACTCAAAATATAAATTGGCCAATATATAATTGGATGTATTTATCAGCTTGATTTTTCTGTGTCCTTTTGACACACACAGTAAAGGTTAAATAAGATAATGAACTCTTATCTATCCATTCACTCCTCAGAGAGGAACCCCGCTTCCAGGTTCCTTTCCAGCTTCTCACCTCTCTTATGGATATTGATGTGCTGATGACCAAATGGAGATGTAAGTCTTCCATCCTGTATTCCTCTGGTTGGATTACTATTGGTGCCTTCCAAAGTACCGTAATCTTTTTCAGAGGTGGAAAAACTAGCCAGATTTCTTGTGGCGTAAATTAACTCATGTTTAAGATACCACATGACTTCTTGAAAGTTTTATCATAACACGGTAGCTGACATTGTTGTTATAATAAAGTACAGAGATAGCCTAATTATATGCAAATTATTTGTATGTGGCTCTGACTCTTTGGACTTTGTTTTTTTAATTTTATTGAGTTTTTAAAAATTATAGATACAGGTACAGGAAAACTGGAATTATATGTGGGTGGTGCAAGTGGTTAAGTCACTGTGCCTGTTAACCAGCAGGCCAGGGTTCAAGACCCGGGTTGGCCCCACAAGACAGGGTGAACTCCTGTCCTTAGCCCAGCTCTGCGACACAGCTGGATCCAATTGTATTGGCTGTGCCTTTCTGTGCTTGGGTAACAGCCTAGCCTCCATAACAATCTAACCCAGGCTTTCATGCTTCGCATGCAGTGTATGCAGCGCCGAGCATGATACCATAGTCTTTCAAGACTGACGGGGGCCTGCTAGGGCAAAACATGGGTTTACACACCATGTCCTATTTGGACCCCCCTACTGTACAATGAATGATGCACTAAAGAAAACTTGTCTCCGTGTTTAGATAACCATGTCTGCATGGTACATAGAATGATTGGTAGCAAGGCTGGAACAGGAGGCTCATCAGGATATCATTATTTACGCTCCACTGTAAGGTATGTGGTATTTTTTTCTGTTGTGTTTGAATTTTTTGTATTTTTCTTAAAAGAGGGATTAGGATATAGTGAAGTGGTCTTCAAACTTTTTTGTGCCATGACTCCAATAAATAAATAATGAGATTGGGCGGCCAGCATAGATCTCGGCCTTCTTCTGGGACCCTAACCACTCTCTTCTTCCTCAGTGCTAGTAGCCAATTGCCTGGCTCCCCACCATGTTGCAGCCACAGTGGCTTATTGGTTAGAATGCTGAGGTCAGAACACTGTGCTTGACTAGAATTCTAGTCAGTAACTGATCAATAACCGAGTACTACAAGACAGTGTGAGCTCCCGTCCTTATCCCAGCTCTTGCCAACCTAGCTTTTTGAAAGCATGTAAACACCAAGAGATAAATAGGTACTACTTTGGTGGGAAGGTAAGCAGCTTTCCATGCTCTATGCCAACCACAACTATGGGGATATTTTCAGACAATGCTGGCTCTTTGGTCAACAGAAATGGAGAGGAGTGCCGCACCTGATGTCCAGTTAGCGCTAGCAGGTTAACTTGTGAGGGGTTATCTTACCTTATCTTACCACCATGTATACTGTGGTACATGATTGTACCAAATTGATAGAATGTGCTCCCAAATTTGCTTCCCAAATTGATAGAATGTGCTCCCCAACTCACACCACAATCTGAATTCTTGTTCACTACTAAAACTGTCTTCTTCAAGCTTAAACGTGGCACCTCTCAAACCCAAGCAAAACTTGCCTGTCCAAATCAAACTCATGGTATGCGTGACTTAGGTTATAGATCTTTTCTACCAGCACACAGGTTAATGGCAATTAGGGAATTCCACTCACGAGGTTTTTGTATTTCTTTTGTTTCCTCTGCAGTGACAGATACAAAGTGTTCGTTGATTTGTTCAACCTTTCAACATATTTGGTGCCAAGACACTGGATACCACGGATGAATCCCACAGTCCATAAATTCCTTTACACAGCAGAATACTGTGACAGTTCCTACTTCAGCAGCGATGATTCAGACTAAAAATCTCTCTTCAGTAATCCTTGCATATAACTTGACTTTGACTGCAAGACATTTGGGCTGCAATCCTAACATGCTCTCCTAGGAGTAAGACCCACTCAACACAGTGGTGTTTACTTCAGAGTAGACATGCAGTCTTGGTTACTCAGCCTTTTATCTTATACATAGAATAAATAAAAGCATTGATGTCTATATATTTATGCACAATGCACTATAACTTCAAAGTGTGATTAGAACCACATTTTAAAGACATCAGGTGAAATAAACTAGTGGTACCTTGCAAGAAAAATGTCCTATAGGAGGAATGCTTTGAATGACGAGCTGAAATTCTTCTGGGATTCTGCTGTGTTGGACAAATGTGCTTTGAAAGCACATTCCTGGGCTCCCTCTCCTCCTGCCTGTATTGGCTGGGCTGGGTGGCTGAGGCCGGACTTCTCCTCCTGCCTGCAGTATCAGTGAATAAGCCAGCAGAGGAAGCACAAGAGCCTCTTCAGTCTACCCAGCATGGCTGACTCTGGAGCTGCATATCTGGGCTTCTCCTACAGCCAGAAATTCCTCCTGCACCCCACTCTGAAGCACCCCTCAAACAAACCCCTTCTCCCCCAAGGAAGCCCCCCCCACCTGGAACCCAGTACAACATCCCCTCTTTCCCCCCACCACCTTCCCTGCATGGAGTTTTCCTTTCCTGTGAGTAAGCCCCAGTGGATTAAGCCCCAGTGATTCTGAGGAGACCATAGGATTTGGCTCCTTTTACTTCAAGGCAGAAGCCATTGCTGCTGCTCCCGCTGAAACCAGCTATCTGGTTTGCATAGATAGATCTCACACAGAGAGCACAATCCTAACCATGTCTACTCAAAAGTAAGCCCATTGTGTTCAATGAGCCTTACTCCCAGAAAAGTGTCTTTAGGATTGCAGCCACAGAGGGGGCAGGGTTCCTTGTTAAAGTTGCTCCAAAAGATACCAGTGACTCTTTTAGTGAAAATGAGTCATCCTTGGCCATAAAGGTTTTTCTTTTCTGTTTCAATGTACAGCATATTACAGTGTTCTATTACAGTAATTGTGTTCTGTATAGTATTATATTATAGTGTTTTGAATTTGATTACAGTGTTTTGTCATCATTTTTGCTCATCATTTTGTCATCATCATCGTGTCAATATTTTAATATGAATATTTTTGGGTTGTGGAACCAATCATCTCAGTTTCCATGATTTCCTGTGGGAAAATCCACTTTGTAAGAAGTATGCTTTGAAAGACAAGCTTCCTTCTGGAATGAATTAAATTTGTCTTACAAGGCACCACTGTACCTGGCTTTTTACTACTTGGGCAGACTACTTGGGCTTCTATACTGAAATGTTAAATCACTGAAAAATAAGAGAGCTTATAGTTAAATGTGGGCTATGGGTGGCGCAAGCGGTTAAGACGCTGTGCCTGTTAACCAGCAGGCCAGGGTTCAAGACCCGGGTCGGCCCCACAAGACAGGGCGAGCTCCTGTCCTTAGCCCAGCTCTGCGACGCCAGCTGGATCCTATCATATTGGCTCTGCCTTTCCATTTGACTAATTCAGTGGCGTGAAGAGGGGGGATCTGCTGCTTGGGTAACAGCATATCCTCCATAACAATCTGACCCAGGCTTCCGTGCTTCGCATGCAGCGTATGCAGCACCAACCACAATACCACAGTCTTTCAAGACTGACGGAGTCCTGCTTAGTTAAATAAAATGTTCTTCCCTGTGGGGGCATAATTTATAGTGTTACAGATTGAACTGCTGAATTGTGTGAAAACAATCATCTCTATGTTGTATTGTGGGGAGCCTGGTGTGTAGAATACTCCTTTGTGGTTGTCTATATTTCACATGGATTAGGAAGATTTCTTTATATTGTATAGCAAATGTGTTATGTGGTATACTTAGGTAAACCATTGCTCTTGAAACTTTTTTTATCAAGGCAAAATACCCAAAATGCAATTTGCACTGTAGGTGCAAACAATAAATATTTTAAAACTCATAAAAAATTAGAAAATATTTACTTGAATATGTAAAATATTATTACAATTCTACTATTTAGGCATGTTACAAACATTCATTCAAATATCAGAGATACTGGAATTTGATAGTTAGACATCTCAAAATGCTATTTAGTTTTATATCAAAGGCATAAAGGCATTTCTCTATATCCAAGGAGGAATTCAGATCAGTTTAATTCCACATTCAACATAATCACAAACAAGGAGGCAAAAGAGACTAAATTTGTATATGGTATTGTTGGACTAACAGATAGTGATGTAAAGGGTCTAGGAGGAGTGTCAAAGGCCAAGAACAAAAACGGATGAAAGATTCACTAATGACAAGACATCAGAGAAAATGGACCAGGAGGTTTGGGAGAGAATATGGGAGTTAATCCCCCTTACCTGTACGTAAGCCTCCTGCTTGCCAATGAGTTTCCTCAAACCTCTGCCAACCCGTTAGCCTCCGCCGTCACCACAACCTTATCTAGCAGATGTGGTGTGGTCTAGCAGCAAAGTTCCAGCAGCATAAGTGACTTCTGCTGTGGGAAGAGACCCCATGCTACAGCCCCAAACTGCATAGGACTGCTGCAATACTGGCAATTAAAAATACCTTCTTTCTGCCTAACCAATGATCTGTCAAATTATGGATCCACTGCACACCATTTTGTTTCCAACAGTATGTATCTGTGGTAAAGGCTGATGGTTTTCCCAGAGTTTCAGATGTTCCACGCTCAACTATTTCAAAGGCCACAAGTATTCCTTCTTGATAATCAAATGCTTTCCTGTTGATTCGTGTCCAACATGTTCATCATTTAGATCAGTAATTTCACACAAACACAGCAGAAACTGAATCAGCAATACCTAGAAAGGCAATAAATAAATCAATGTTGTCATTTCACCCAATGTGAAGTACATCTGCTGTCTTTTCAACAGACTTCCTTATTTCACCAACGCTGGCGTTGCCCAATAATTTTAGAATACAGATATTATTAGGGTCTGCTTGGTTTTTGGCGAGAACTCAAGGCATGTCTGTTTCGTCTGCCATTTGGTTGATGGGTTGATATCTGCCCCCTTTCTGACCAAGATACCCACACTTCTAAGGGCTCTGTTGTACAGGTAGTTTTGTTTTGCAGATTTAAAATGATTTCACTTATTGCTGTTATACATTGTACATCAATATTATGGTGCTTTGCAACTGGTCTTGGGCAATTTACTTTGGCATGGGGAAAGCGGGATATAAATTTTTTTCAGATAAATAAAAAACAAACATTAGAAAAAATCACTAAGGCAGCAATCACTAAGGCTTCAGAAGAACGAGAATCATTTTGCATGGCTCTATATACTCACGCTCGGTGTTTCCTAGCTTCTCAAAAGGTGGTAATCCATAAACTGCTCATTCTACAGACAATATATTTAATGAGGTACAGCTGACTATATAAGCAAACTTTTGAGGCATTCTCATTGGAGCTCAATCCTCAATGTAACCATGTCAGACAGCTTAGGATGCAACCCATAGTAACTACGGGGAGTCCTTGCTCCAATGTAAGAACAATTTGCTCTGGATTGCAATATAAATTTCTCATAAGTTTCCACTAGGTGGTGCAGTAACTACGCATGCATGTAATGTCTCTTACGTGCTCCCGTAGTTACTCTGGATGGTAGGGTTAGTTTCTCACCTGCAGGATAATTGTGACTGCAGCCACTGCTGGAGTATGAGACTGCAAAGTGGTGGTGGTTGTTGTGAAGACTGAACAAAAAGATCGGTAAAGTCATACATCTGTGGCTGCAATCTACATGCTTTTTGTTCAACTTACCACAGATATTGGTGCCCATTTTGATATGAGCATAGCCGTCAATTCCCCATAAGTGCCCCCAGGAGTTCCGTACAATCCAATATGGAATGCTACCTGTAAAAACACTTCAGTAAGTTTCTTTTCGTTTGTTTATTTAAAAAAAGAACAAATGGAATGTCAACCATATAGGAATAGAAGACTAGGAACAGAATGTCCCCAGTATATGAGGATCCAGGTGCCTGTGGGAAGACCATGAAAATGGCCCATATGGAGCAGGATAAACGGCAATATCTTTTTAGCATTGTTGATGGCTTTTCGGGGAAAATGTGTCAAATCCACCTAATAAGAAATGCTATATAAGGATGCCCATTCTGAACTTCCTGTGGCTATCTACTATTGAGACACATAGGAGTTTGCTCTGCTGTATACCACCTCTTTACTCAGTTCTTCCCACAGCAGCACACTGTTAAACAGGCAGCCAGGAAAGGAAGAACTACACTAGCACTAATCAAACCAAATGTATTTACAGTTTTCCCAGCAGTGAATGCTAGAGCTATAAAAAAAGTCTAATTTATAGCTTAGATGGCAAGTTCAAAATGCAAATGCTGTGCCTGGAAAAAACCTTCCTGCATTGTAATTAAATTATGAAAAATGTTAAATAAGATAACTTTTTACTGAACTCCAGTCTGTACTTTCAGGCACAACTTACCTGGATGGAAATTAATCCCCAAGAGTCATTAGGATTTGTTTCTGAAGAATCATAGTGCTATTAACTGATACAGAATCATAACTGAAGCCTAGAGGATGAAATGTTACCTGTCCTATCAAAGCCAGTAATAAGAACAGCATGATTCGCTTCTCCACTGGAACAGTGATGTTGTATGATACCACCCAGGTAATCTTGCCAGCTAACCGCATCTACAATGACTGCCAGAGGACCCCATTTCAGAAGCAGTTTCATCATTTCCTCTTCCAGTCCACTATAGGGAAAGAAATAATCTCTTAATCTGAATGCCATCTGCCACCAAAACAATTCTACTTGTGAGTCCTGGTTGGCCCGAGGAGGTGGGATCTCACCCCTAGGCTGAAGATAGCTGACTCGGGGCTAAAATACAATTACTGGATTGAGCCTACAAGAATAATTAAATGTAAAATGTTGTTTGTGAACATTAACAAAACAACACCTGATAAAAATGTAGCTAGGTTTAAACTTCCTGTTATTACAGGAATGTTTATGCAGAATCTTTTGTTGCTAAAATAAGAAAAAAATATAAATATGGTATACTCCTTGGTCCAGATCCACTTACAAATTTGTGGCAGCAGGTTGTTGTGTGTGCAAAGCCCAGAAGAAGTTCTACATCTGGCAGGCAGAGCTGTGTGCATGTAGCCCCAATTAGATTGTATTTGTGCTGATCGATGGTGAGGGAAAGGGTCACTGATCTCCAAGATATGCAACAAAACAGTGGACTTCTGAGCATGTGCATATTCCATCAAGCAGCAGCCAGGATCAGTAATGTAGTTAGAGGGCAAGCATAGGTAGGGAAGCATAGGGAAGCATTCACAGTGATGGCAGACTGCTGGTGTGGGAGTTTGGGGATGAGGGAGGGCATTTTGTTGGCATTTGTGGCAGGCAGGTGCCAGCTATTTAGTAGGCATGAATCTGAGTAGACACATTGCAGTGGCTGGGGCAGTACTTGGGGCCTCCCTGTTCCTGCCTAATTTTAACCAGGTGGCCAAGCTGCTTCAGCACAGGTTTGAAATACTCTGTATTGCATTGCATGTGACTGTAGTGTGCAAGGTTTTGCATTGTTGTTATGTAGTGTTGTTAAATAGCAGTATCAGAGTGAGTCATGATATGTAGAATGAAGAGTTTGTTCAATAACTGATATTGAAATTATCTATATCAGTAACTTCAGCGTTTTACTCAAGCACATGTGCATGGGATTGCAGCCTTAAATTATGAAAAACATTAGATACGATCACTTATTACTGAACTTCAGTTTGTACTTTCAGACACAACTTACCTGGATTGAAAGAAATTTCTACGTATCAGTGAAATTTATTTCTGAAGAACCACAGTGCTATTTATTAATTGATACAGAGTCCTAATTCTGCATGCACGATTTAGTGCATGCAATATCCATTTCAGTAGCTATAAAGTATTTAATGACTGAATTTATTCATTCATTTTTGCTTATGTAAAATTGACACCAACAATCATGATAAACCAGCATAGTAAAATATTTTGAGAATCACAGCCCACAAGCATCACAGAAAATGAGAATAATTCCTTGCCAGTCTGCTTTCATTTATTCAGTTCTGTTTTTTTAAACATATATTACTGGTGCACGTGGAGTAGAATTAACTCCTCTAAATGGTTTCTGACTGATTTCAACTTTTGTGACTTCTTTCTTTCCCAGGTATTGAAAATCCACTTTTGCTCTAGTTCTCAATGAAAAACCTCCAACAAGAACTTGTTGCTTATCCAAATTGTAGTCAGCGGTGCTGTTTGTTCAGCTCACATGAGTAAAAGAGTGTACACATTGCAAAGAAAATGCAAACAGTACTGACTCCATTTTACAGGCGGCTGGGCAAATAAGTACCACACATGTGTCTTCTTAAATATCACACCCATTTGTCTTGGAAACTTTACAACTTGGTGTCTTTTTTCCCCGTTTAACAAGTCCAGTCTGCTATGTGATCAATAGTGACTATGAGCTGCTCTGTATTTGTAATGCATAAGAGAACAGTGTATTTATTACCTGAGTGTTACCAGCAGACATCTCGTTATCTCAAAGACTAGTATCTTTGGGATTCCAGAAAATAATTAATTCACTGGTATTGTTGAAAGTGTCTGCAATCCTAATCCCTAACCCACAGGTCCTGGCACAAGTCACATGTTGGCCTGGTGGTATCGCAAAAGTGCTGTAAGGTACTTCTGCGCCACTTTTGGGGGCGGGGGGGGGGGGTTGTCCAGTGCACAGATATGCACCAGCCTTCACTCACCACCACACAAACAGGGAGACAGGTGAGTTGTGCTGGCCTAAATTGGTTGGATGCCCTGATTCACCTTAAGTTTCCAGGGCATGCACAAAAAGCAGGCCTCCGTCAGTCTTGGAAGACTATGGTATTGTGCTCGGCGCTGCATAAGCTGCATGCAAAGCACGAAAGCCTGGGTTGGATTGTTATGGAGGATAGGCTGTTACCCAAGCAGCAAATCCTCCCTCTCTACGCCACTGAATTAGTCCAATGGAAAGGCAGAGCCGATACGATTGGATCCAGCTGGCATCGCAGAGCTGGGCTAAGGGCAGGAGCTCACCCTGTCTTGTGGGGCCGACCCGGGTCTCGAACCCTGGCCTGCAGGTTAACAAGCACAGTGTCTTAGCCATTTGCGCCACCCACAGCCACTGTATGTGTTAAACACTGCATGTGTTGAACAGCCATGCAGAAACTAAGCATGTCAGAGCTGGTTCAGACACTACTTTGGAAATTCCTATCTATTGACTTGAGTGTCAGGATGGTAGAAACATGGGCAAAAGCTGGAAAACGTTTCCAGTGAGCAGTTCTGCTCTAGAGACATTAAAGCTGTGAAGAAGCAGCAGATCTTCCTAAGAACTTCTATTATAATTATTCTTTTTCTATCCCTTGTAATTATAATAGGGGTCAACAAAAGTTTTCATTCATCTTTCTTTTTCTGAAATAAGTGAACTGATCTGTACCTTTCTCAGGCTCCACCTTTGATAATAACAGCATTAATTCAGTATGTAGTGAGCTAGCCAGATAAATGAGGTAAGTAAAAAACATGTTAGCTGTTACCTGAGATCGTATGCTGCATAGTCTGTGACTGATACACCAAAATGTCCACGGCCGAAGTAATGACATATTCCTGTTTCACCTTTAAAGGAATATTCTGAGTCCTTTACCACTTTTACTTGTGTCTGCAGGAAGAGAAATCAGTCCAATGGCTGACCATTATGCTGACCACAGTGATCTCTGAAATGGCAAGATCTGCCTATCTATCTATCTATCTATCTATCTATCTATCTATCTATCTATCTATCTATCTATCTATCTATCTATCTATCTACAGTATTTATATACCGCTATATACAATATACTATATATTGCTATATACTATATACAATATAGGAAGCTGCCACACATCAAATTGGATGATAGGTCAATTTAACTGAATATTGTGACACCAAACTGCAGCTTTCCCCAAAGTTAAAATGATCATGACGTTCTTCTTTTGTGGCAGCCTCTTGTTCTTGGCACCCTCTGCACCTCAGTCTTGGATTATGCACAATCTTGTACAATTCTTGTGAGATCTTGCAAAAATTGTGTGAGATTTTGTGCTGTGAAAGATCATGGCACCCAGGAGGGCAGGAAGAAGAGGGTCCCAGAGACATCCTGCAGCAACCTTGTGAGTTTCACACAATGCCCTCAAGTGCCTGTTTGGGAACCACTGATGTACTGAGCTACACAGAGTGACTGACTTGATATAAAGAAACTTCCTTTATAGCTAGAGTGTCCTCAAGGATTCAGATTTGGGACCTTCAGCAATCAAAACATTTGAGCTACCACTGACTTAACGGTCCCTCCCAATCTGCAAAATATTACTACACTAGGGGAATGAACTCACCACTACAGGAGTAAAATTTCAAAAAAAAAAATTGTGAGCCCCAGGCATGGCTGAGCAATGATTGGCAACAGGCAGTAGCACCAGCGGGCACTGGCACCAACTGGGCAATGACAGGCACTGGCAGGCATCCCTACTGTGCACCACGCATCCCTACCAGAGAACACTAGGCAGCATCGGGTACCACAGTGCAGCAGGCTGTGGGCACCAGTGGGCAGGTGGCATGTGTGGGTGGCAGTGGGCACCAGACACCTCTACTAGGCACCACTGGCATTATACAGTAGTGAGCACCACTGGGTACCAGTCAGCAGCAGACACAACCAGGCACTATTCAGCAGTAGGTACTGGGCGTCCTTACCAGGCACCAGTTATCCCTACTGGGCACCGGGCACCACCACCCACTCTTTTTTTCTTACCAAAAATTATCACATATTAACAGAAATTGTAGACTGTAAGAAATTCATACCTGATTCATCCAACTCAGAGCATTAACAGGAGAGCCACCACCACAGCCCAAATTCTTGTATGAACAGTCAATGACCTGCTGTACACTGAGCTCTTCCAGAACATTCCCTTTAATTGCATATACAGATTCTAGTGCACCAACAACACTGAAAGCCCAGCAGCCTCCACACTGAAAAGGGAAACAAAACACTTAACCAACAATAATCACAATTCCTTTTTTTTATACTGTATATGCATGCATATTTAGTATAAGAATATTTAGATACACCATGTTTGTCACCCTTCACATTAACGGGAGGATGAGTTATCCAGAATGTTCTCACATCATACAGTTGATCCTGTATCTTTGGAGGCTCCATTCCTAGACCTCCCTCCCCATGGATAGTGACATCTGTGAATAATGAAATTCATGGATGGGTCTTACAGGACCTCTGTGTGTAAACGTATAGATGACAAGGACCAACTCTTTTTTTTCGTTACCAAAAATTATGTCAAGGACCCATCTGCTACTATAGTACTAAGCTTGAGCACATAAACACAAAATAACTGAATAGCCTTACCCAGGTTCTTCTTGCTTCCATTTCCCTCCTCTTGTTCTGTTACAGTCGTGTCTCTTTTTAGTCTGCGAGCCTCTTTGGGACAAGGAACCAACTCATTCCTTTCTTTTTCACTTTCTACACATTTTTGTTTCAAATCAGTACATGAATACATAGTATAATACATTCTTGGGGTCAGTGCAGAATCTGTCTATGGGACCTATTTCTACGTTAAGTTGCAAATATGAAGTCCTTTCTGGAAAGATGCACATCTTGTCTGATTTTAGTAGATCATGTGATGGACTTTGTAGCTTTTAAAACTGACATCCAAGGTTCCCCTTTAACTTTACCACTAACTCATAGTAAAAGCTCTTCTCTGTTAACTGGAGATAAAATATAAAAATTTAACTATTTCTTATACCATTGTCATCACTTCTTCAGCACCTGTCTCAAAAAGAGAATGAAGGCCTTCATGATTTCCACGTTGTCCTTGTTGGAGAGGTGAGGGAATGATCCGAAACTTGGGATTCAAGAAGATGAAATGCAGAACTTACTGTGTCTTGATTTCTCACTGGTGTAACAACTTTCTTGTCCCTCCAGTCAAATTTGGCAGGTAAAGGTGCTTCCGTTCCTTCTGGCCTTGGAGTGTATTTGGGAACCGCAGATGGCCTGCTTTGTAAGTAAATAGCTTTAAAAAGAAAGCGTTGAAAGTTTAGACAGAACTCAGAATGTATTCTAGACCAGTGCTTCACAAACCCCTAGCTAGGAGCACTGTTAAATTATTGTGAGGAAGTTGTTGTCCATCTTAAAGAACCAAAGATGGTTAGGCCATAGTTGGATTCCATTTTGTGAAGTGGCCTCCGTTTTGTGAATACAAGTTGAATTGTTTAAGTGTCAGGAAAAGTGCAGGGGGGTCAAGGAAAGTGCAAGGAAGTTAAGGGAAGTAAAAGGAGGTGCAGGGAAGGGCAAGTATATTTCAAACAAAGGTTACATCCAGTTGTTACATCTAGCTAAGGGTGCAAAGACATAAAATCTAGAAAATTCCAGTTAAGTAATGACCCCTCACTTAAGCTAGATGATTTGACCTTCCTGGAGACCTCCTGGACATTTCATCGCTTGTCTCCTGTTTGGCTGATCCATCAGGTCTCCAAACCCCTGCCTGGGGCCAACGTGACCCAGGCAAGACCTCTCTTATCAGGCCCCTGGGCAAGCTTGTTAATGACTCCAATACACTGTTATATGTAAATTTATTCAAATTTTAAAGGTAAATTAGTTTTCCGGCCCCTGATACCATACCAGAAAGATGATGTGGCCCTCCTCCCAAAATGTTTGGAGACCCTCCTCTAGGCTAGAGGCATAAAAATACCTAGTTAGGGAGGCAGTTTATTCATTCATCTTCTCACTCATCACCAAAAGACCAGAACTTTTCCCTGACACTTCAGAAAGGTGGAGTAGTTTTAAGTAATAGATTAGTTTTAGAATAGCTTTTCTCATTTTATTCATTTAGCAGTTAGGATTGCCCTTATCCCTGTAAGTCTCTGTTACCCTACAATCCAGAGTAACTACGGGAACACATAAGAGATATTATGTGCACCCGTAGTTCCTGCACCACCTAATGAAAACCAATGGGAAATTCATATTGAAATCCAGAGTAAATTTTTCTTACACCAGAGCAAGGACTCCCCATGGTTACTCTGGATTGCGCCCTTAGTCTTTGATGTGTAACCTGTTTTATGCTAAATAAATAATCTTAAACTTGAAGCTTGCTATTTGTATCTGGCACTGCTGCCATATTGAATCCAGTTTTGGTACTGATTATTCAATTTAGCTCTACAGCTTCCACTGGATCCCTGAAGCTAAGGCCAGTATTGCTGGTAGAGCTGGGTCATAACTGAGTGGCCAGTCTTCAACTAGGAGGTGGTCTGGGTCTGGCCCAAAGTTGTAGGATGGGTACTCATTAGCTCAAGCCTGGTGAATCTAAAGGGGGGAAGGCAGAAGAATGATCCCTGCCAACAATGGTGGGGGGTTCTAGCTGGACCTCCAGTCCTGGGGATCTGGGGGAGTAAGGAGCCCCCCACAGGTCTCCCAATGCCTTTCAAGAGAAAGGGGCACTTCTAGTTCATTGCAAAAACCGTGTTTTTTTTCTTTTTTCCACTTTGGCAGATATAGGGAGCCTTGAAGAGGGCTTCCTACATCCCTGCGTCACTCCAGGACTGCAGAAAACCCCTTTCCTATTTCAAGCAATTATGGGGATCGCATTGCTGCCTTTGCTCCTTCCTGCCCCTAAAAGAGGCACTGGCCAGTTTGACCCACCACTTTGGAAACCACTATTCACAGATGAATTCTAGATTTTTACCAAGAAAAATGCCCTCTGCAACACTGCTACCCCCTTGAAAACAAATAATTTTTTGTGACTTTTCTGCAAAAATAAACATGTATGGATAAATTATTCCATAAAAACATCAAACATCTGACAAAATGTCTTACATCAAATTTAATTTAGGTGGTACTGCTCACAGAAAACCAATTATTCAGTACGATAAAACTCCATACCTCTAAATTCTTCAGGGAACAAGTGGGAAAACTGATTTATTCCATAGACAGCAGTGGTGTTGTCACTGGATGAGACTGAATTCAAATGCTCAATTCTTTTAATGCTTTCCTGAAAGAGCAAGAGAGCAAGAATTACACTTCTGAAATGCAACCATGTTTGTCTACAGTGGCGGTATTATTGTTAATATTATTAACTACTATATATACTGATTATAAAAGTTCCTTAGTGATTTACAGAAAAAAATAACAAATGGCTCCTTGACCCCAAAGGGCTTACAGTCTAGAAATATTCAAGAGAACATCAGCAGAAGCCACTATGAGCACAAACCTAACCATGTTTATTGAAAAGTAGACTTGTGCCAGGGCTTATGCCATCCTAACTTGGTGTTAGGATTGCAGCCTCAGTGTCGTGACCATCACTACTACCTGATAGGGAGCAGGAATTGACCAGAGCTGTAAAAACGCTCCAAGAACACTGGTTCAAGGCTGACGCCCTGTGGTAAAAATGGAAAAAATACATTCCCTACATACATTATAATCAAGGTTCAACAAGGCTCTTCAGTCTAGAAAAGAGGCACTCGAGGCACATCGATTGAGATGTACAAAAATATACAAGGGATGGATAGGGTGGATAGAGAGATGCTCTTTTACCTTTCACATAACTCCAGAACTAGGGGACATCCACTAAAATTGAATGTTGGGAGGGTTAGGTGGGACAAGAGAATATTTCTTTACCCAGTGTGTAGTTGGTCTGTGGAACTTTCTGCCACAGGATGTGGTGATAGCATCTAGCCTCAATGCCTTTAAGAAGAGATTGGACAAATTCCTAGAGGAAAGTACCATCACAGGTTATAAGCCATGGTGTGTGTGCGTGCGCACGTGTGCACATGCATAGATACATGTAGACGTGTGCTACCTCAAAATGCCAGATGCAGGAGAGGGGGCATATGGACATAGGTGTCTTATGTGCTCCCTGGGTCATCTGGTGGGCCACTGTGAGAAACAGAAAGCTGGACTAGATGGTCCTTTGGCCTGATCCAGTGGAAGCTCTTCTTATGTTCTTAAGGCATTTTCAACAAGACTCACCACTTTCTTACTAGAACCAATGCTTACTCACTAAAAATATACTTGCATGAAAATAGCCTGCTAGCTATTCCACAATTGATGCATTATAGAGGGCCTAAATATTTAAATCTGAAGGTAGTCTGTTTTTCTTTTAATTGAATGTCCTACCTTAAAACCCATGGCCTTTTGTTCATCATTCCCAGCCAGTCCAAACCAACTTTCCAGATCCTATGCAACCCCAAAATAAGGGAGCAAATGTATTTATTTTATTTATTGAGAAGGCCTTCACGACTGCCTCCCGCCACACAGAATGTAGTGTATGTCCTATATGTATGGCTGCTTTAGTGCTGAACACTGGTTTCCAACTACATTCAACCCTCAAGTGTAACTGCACAAATCACGTGCTGCTTTTTTCACCCTGTCAGGGCACTATCCTAACCAATTTAGACCAGTACAGTTCACCCATATTCCTGTTCCTATGATGGCCAGCGCATGTCTGTGTACATGCGTAACTCCTCCAAGAGTTAGTCAGACTTTTGCAACATCTCCAGGCCTGCATGGGACTTATGACAACCTAAAAAGGGGTTAGGATTATGCTGTTAGGGTAGGGTTGCCATAATTTTCTTTCACAAAACCGGGGCATGACCCCCGTCAAACTTGCAAGTACATAAATGCAATCCTCAAAAACTGGGACAGTCCCCGGTTTTCTGGGACATATGGCAACCCTATGTCAGGGTGCAGTTCTAACCAATTTAGGCTGGCCAGGCATATCTTACTGTGATGGCATGGAGAGGTCGGAGTAAGCCTGTAAAGTGGCCTGACCCTCCCAGGAGTGAGGCAGAAGTCCCCGACGGCACATTTGTGACACCCCAGGACTTATGCTGGAGCTTAGGTTGGTCTAACTGGAGCTTAGGATTGTAACCTCAAATGCTTTCTGTTGATTTCCACAGTGCCTGCTTCAGATTATAAAATCAACGGGATTAGGATCCTACATACCTTTGCCTCTACAAAAGGTTGTGGAGAGAGGCAACAACTTAGTGGAGAAACACCTGCTCTGAGAGCAAAGGTATTTAGATTTAGGGCAAAATCCAGAGTAACTACAGGGAGTCCTTGCTCTGGTGTAAGAACATCTTACTCTGGATTGCAATATGAATTCCCCATAGGTTTTCACTAGGTGGTGCAGTAATTACGGGTGCACATAAGGTCTCTTATGTGCTCCCGCAGTTACTCTGGATTTGGGGGATAGTCTCCACCAGCAGTTTCTGCCAAAAGGACCACATATCCCCAATTATGTCAGTGGTGGGCTCCAGCAGGTTCGCACCCACTCTATAGAACCGGCTGTTAACAAGAGATAGGACATATAAAGTTTAAAAATAGCCATTTAAAAGTGGCTTCCAGATGGGCAGAGAACCGGTTGTTAATTTCTTTGAATCCCATCACTGGTAAAGGTATTTATTGACAGACCTTCAAGGGGGTCAAGGCAGCAGACAAGCTTCTCTCCTGTTTCCTCACAACACAACGCAGCCTGTGAGAGAAGCTGGCTTAAGGGAAGCCGGTGAAGGCACAATGCTAACCAATTTAGGACAGCATAATTCACCTGCTATATATTCCTGTGGTGGTGTAAGGAGGGCAGCACATGTCTGCGCACTGGACTTAACCCCCTAAGAGTGGGGCAGAAGTGGCTTATGGCACATTTGTGACACCCCCAGGTCAGCACAGAACTTATGCCAGAACTTACGCTGGCCTAACTAGAGTTTAGAATTGCAGCCTAAGGGCACAATCCTAACCAATTTAGAGTGGCATAACTCACCTGGTATATCTTCCTGTGGTGGTGTGGGGAGGCCAGCACATGTCTGTGCAATGGCCTGAACCCACCCTCCCCAGCACTTTGTGACACTCCCTGGTAAGCTGGTGCCCAGTAGGGATGCCCAGTTCCTGGTGGTGGCTAGTGCTGCCTGGTGGTGCCCATTGCCCACTCTGTAGTGCCGCCAAGCATCCAGTGCCCAGTGGTCCCTACCAGTGTCCAGAGCCCATAAATTTTCTTAAATAGTCTTGAAATTCTGCAATTTATTATATATGTACGAATTCCAAGAAGGCTAAATGCTCAAAAGGAAAAGGAGGACAATGAAGATTTTTCCAGGACACAAACCTAAAAAAAGAGGACATGTCCTGGAAAAAGTGGAAACATGCTCATCCTAGATATCATTTCTGATTTGCAAAAAAGGCTCCATGCTGCCTGCTCACAAGGAAAAGGAGACAATGAAGATTTTTTCCCAGGACACAAAAAGAGGCCATGTCCTGGCAAAGGAGGACACAGGGTCACCCTGCTGAGAGTGGAAGCTCCTTGGAGCTGGGCAGGCTGCCTGGCTTCTGATGGGGAGCATCCAGGAGGGGAACAGGTAGAGCCACCCCAGGAAGAGCTCCAGGGTACATACCCTCCAGGCAGCCTCCTTCCTCCACTGGCTTCCCCAGGCGGGCAGCAGGCACAGCAGCAGCCCCAGCCCCAGCCCCAGGTCCATGGGGGAGACAGGCAGCCTCCTCTGGTCCTCCTCTTCTGCCTGCTTCCTTTCGCTTTCGCTGGCTGGCTCCTCCTCTGAGCCTCCTCTCCCCCGGGGGAGTAGCTAGAGGGGGCGCAGCATTGCTCCTGCAGGGACCCTCGCCTTGCTGTTCAGGACACTCCTCTGGGTAACCATGTGTCCTCTCTTTCCAGGACAGCTCCTCTTTTTCAGCCTTATGTCCTGAAAAACAGTTTGTCTTCCTTTCCCTTGTGAGCAGGCAGCAGGCAGCCTTCCTGGAAATCATATATGTAATAAATTATGTGCAGTGGTGGGCTCCAGCAGGTTCGCACCTACTCTATAGAACCGGTTGTTAACGAGAGATAGGACATATAAAGTTTAAAAATAGCCATTTAAAAGTGGCTTCCAGATGGGCAGAGAACCGGTTGTTAATTTATTTTGAGCCCATCACTGATTATGTGTCATCATTTTATACTTAATAATAAGTAATATACAGTGGAATCCTAAGCATGTCTACTCAAAAGGTAATCCCACTGAGTTCAACAGTACTTACATCCAGGAAAGTGTGGTTAGGATTACAGTCATAGTGTTTAAAATAAGCGCATGAAAGCTATATACGCATGGGGGGTTGATGCGCATGGGGGGGTTATGCGCATGGGAGAATTTTACTCCCACAACGTGGGTATGTTTTAGCTAGTGTGTGTATTATATATATATAGAGAGAGAGAGAGAGAGCGCACGACCACTGCAGCCATAGTGTTTAAATTAAGCACATGACAGCGCTCTCTCTCTCTCTCTTTCTCTCTCTAAGAGTGCAATCCAGGAAAGTGTGTTTTGGATTGCAGCCTAACTCCCTCTTTATATATAAACACTCTATATAGAGTGTTTTTAGCTTTTATTTTGTCATTTCCTACATTTTTCTTGGGTGTTCTACATTTTGGGGGGTCATTTCCTCCTTTTTTGGTTATAACATACGTTAACCCCATGCTTGCTTATCAGAGCAAGGGGCCACAGTCGACACCACACCCTATGACTTGCACATTTCCACTACAGAACTCTATTTTTCCATGAATGCAGGCCCCACTTGCCCCCCTGCACCTATTAACATGATTTAGACCCCAATCCTATGAATATCGTCTCAGAAGTAAGATCCATCAAGGGTTGCCACATGTCCCCCAAAACAGGGACAATCCCAATTTTGGGGGATTGTGTTCACATACTGGTAAATGGGATAGAGAGTTTTGTCCTGATTTTGTGGAAGAGAATTATGGCAACTCTACGTGGATGATCACCCCGCTGGTGCCCGTTCTGGCTACACCACTGTTTTGACCTCCTAGTGGTGCTTTGGGGTCATCCACTTCCATCCAGCTTCCACATGAGCATCCCCCTTCATCCTTCTTAAAACAGAAGGAAACCCCTCAGGCTTGGATCCAGTGGTGGGATTCAAATAAATTAACAACAGGTTCTATGTCCCATTAGTAACCAGTTCTCAGAACTAGGTGCTCTTTATCAAAGGGTTCTATAGAATCTGTGAGAACCCCCTGAAGCCTACCACTGCCTGGATATCCTAACACATATCAGTTAGGTGACCCCTCATCAGTGGGTGACCCCTCATCAGAAGATCCCTAAGTGCAAGAGAAATCTTACTGGTATTTCTGTCCCAGGATTGCCTTCCTGCAACTGGCATTGCTTCAGTCTTAGGCATCCATTCCTAGAAGTAAACCCTGTTGAACATGATGGGCTGCCTTCTGGGTAGACACACGCACAGCATTGTGCACTTAACAGTGTAAATCTAAACAGGGCTACTGAGATGCCTCAGTTCAATGACAGTTACTCTTGAGTGAGTATGCATAGGATTGCAGCTTACACACACACACACACACATACACACTAGGCAGACTTTTGCAGATCACATTTTGTGGTAATGCATTCCACAGACTAATGATGCACTCTTCACATAATTGTTGAGCTAATTTGAGAAAAAGTATAGAGAGCTCCAGATTTCTGCCACTGTAATACTGTATTATTATTAAAAGTATATACCATTTTTTTTTCAAGGCTTTTCAGTGAAACTAATGGCTGGTTCCTTTCCTTCTGCAAAATCAAAAAGGAGCATCCACTTGTAAAAGTGCCTCTTACCCAGTTATCATGGGTTATATGTTTCATGCTGCCTGAATGCTTTCTGGTTTTGATTTGTTTGTTTTTAGCAGTAGTGATAATGAATTAATAAAGAACAGAGTTGGAACTAGTTTGACACACCACTCCTAGTCAGTTACTAATATGAATCTTCTGTATTACATAATGCTTTCTGGAGACAATATACATTGTTATATGTATTTTATAACAATATAATGTACAACAATAATATAATGTATAACAATATACATTGTTAAATGTATACAAATAAACATTTATACAATGTATACAATTAAACATTCTAGACTAGAATATTCAAGCATTTAATGTACATTGCATAGATCAGTGAAAAGACTTGTTATAATTCAAACTTTCATTTTTATCTACAGGTTATGACTCATTATCCATTGGAATTGTTCTAAAATTCCAGTGGATTAAAAAAAATCAGTGGAAAAATTTTTAAGATCCACTTCCATGTTTCTTGCGCTTCCATTTTCACCATGAAATGCATTAATACAAACACTATATGAAATTCAGCCACTAGATGGGATGAATAATGAAATCTAATTGAATGAAATTATAATTATTTAACAGCACAAAGGTAGAAAACTGGATTTTGGTGCTTTTTTCCTTGTTAAAAGGCATTTTAAAAGGACCTCGGTATCAGTGGTAAGTCAAATTAGTGGATACCAGGTCAGTGGATACTGAGATCCTATCTTTATTCTTCCTAGTGGTTTGGTGAACTGTTATTCAAAATGCTATTTTTATAGTTAGTGTCCTGCTTTTTAGAGCCAAGCTTCTGAAAGAAAATTAAGTAATATTGCATTAAAAAACTGTGTAGCCTTGGATTAAAAGCCAATGTTTAAATCCTTATGAAAAAATAGAACCTTTAAAGCAGTGATTTTCAATCTTTTTTGACTCGGGGCACAATCCTAACCAGTTTGGGGCAGCACAACTAACCTGTCTCTGCATTCCTGCAGTGGCATAATGTTTGCGCACGGGCCTAACTCACCTCCCCAGGAATGGCGCAGAAGTGTGTTTGTGCAAGGACCACTGCAAAATTCAATTCAATATAAAGAAGTAATTTTCCTGCTCAGCACTCGGGGGCAGCAATGTACTTTCCAACAAGAAAGTGTGGAAATCTTTTTCTAAAAAATTGATTCCAGAGAAACACACCTTCCAAATTGAATCACAATAGAAATTGAATGCAGGTCTAGAGGGCAAAGTACTTTTCTGAGGTTAGCTGCAAACATGTGCTAAACAGGTGTACCAAATTTATTTTGCTTGTGGACACCAAAAGAGAACTTCAGCAATAATGGTGCTGATAGGTTATGAACTCAGATTTTTTTATTTTTTTTTAGATTAAACAGAAGCCCGTTTCGTCGTGGGTTGAGGATCCAATGTATAGGATCTTAGCATCAATGGGGAGCTGCAGACAATGGTCCAATAGAGCCAGGAGTTGTTAGTTGTTAAAGTTTGGGAACCCTTAGGTTAGGAGTTAAGAATTCTGGGAGGGTGATGATCTCCAGCCCTGATTGCCAAGTTTCAAAAATGGTCAAAGTTGACATTCATTTCTGCTTATGAACATTAAAAAAAATTAAAATAGAAAATAAATAAACCATGGCACAACTCTTAAAAGAAGGATTTTAAGCCATTTCATGCATGACAGCCTCTGCCTTCTCTCCTGCCAAAGCAGACAAATGGGCAAAGCGACCCATGGGATCCCTTCAGATCTTCATTTCTCTGGTTCGGTTACTGTGCTTTCAACTGAATCCCATCTTTATTTGCAACTATTAATTATTCATCTGTTCAAACGGAATACTAATATTGGGGGAGAGAGTTAATGAAAGTTTACCACTTGCAGAGAGCTTGAATTACCAATGTGGATGATACATCTGGAACCAGAAATATAAGGAAAAACGTGTTTTTCTGTAACAAAAGGCAGAATGCCTGACATAGCCTACGTCTGAGTAGACCCATTGAGGTTGGTGCAGCACTACTCAAGGAAAGAGATAAATCTCCAGAGGTGGGCCCCAGCCGGTTCAAACCAGTTCACCAGAACCGGTTGTTCGTTTGGGCTCAATCCTAGCGAACCAGTAGTTAGGATTGGGCCTAAACTGCCAGCTTTTAAAAAACCCAAAACAAACAGCACCATGGGTGCCGCCATCTTGGAATTGCATGTGCACATGTGTGCGTGTGCAATTCCTACCCTCCAACCCCTCCTGACAACCCCTCGGCCAGCCAGAGAGGAACCAGAAGAGGAGCCTCTGAACAGAGCTCCTCTTCCAACACCAGCCTGGGCCAAATGAAGTCCCAGGGCAGCGCGCTCCTAGGACTGGCTCTTGGCTCCGCCCCCAAGGTGCAAAGCAGCCAATCGGCTGCCTCCTCCTTCCTTAAATTCCGATGGGCTGCTTTGCACCTTGGGGGCGGAGCCAAGAGCCGGTCCTGGAGCACACTGCCCCAGGACTTTATTCAGCCCAGGCTGGCGTTGGAAGAGGAGCTCCGTTTGGAGGCTACTCCCTGGCTGGGGAGAATGGCCGCCGCGGCTGGCCAAATCTTAGCCATGGCTGCCTGTATCTCCCCCCAGTGCCTCCCAAGCATCCTCCCACGCGGCCCAGGTAAGCGTCCATGTATGTCTACTTAGAAGTAAGCCCATTGAGTTCAGTGTGATTTATTCCTGCATGCATAGGAATAAATTACACTGAACTCAGGGGCTTACTACTGATTTAAGGGGTCACACGTGTTATGATTTGTGTGTGTGTGTGTGTGTGTAAACTAAGGGTTAAAATAGTCATTAGGACATAGAGAACTGGTTGTTAAAAAATTTGAAGCCCACCGTTGCACGTCTCCCCTTTCCCATGGTAGTGTAGCTGCAGTCCCATTACTTGGATCAAGGGCAGCTAGGACAGCCTGCCTGATCAAGCACCAGTTAGGATTGGGCAGTGATAGTGCAATCCTAACCACCTTTCTAGCACTGGCATAGCTGTGCCAATTGGGAACACATTACATCCAGGACCCCCCATCCTGGTGTTGGCAGGGGGTCAGTCAAGGAGGCCTTTTCAAAGTAAGGCAGTGTTGCATTGCTCTTATGCTAGTGCTTAAAAGTTGGTTAGTATTGCACCCTTACATCCCAATACTATTTACACTTTCTTGGAAGTAAAACCCATTAACTCTAATTGGCCTTACCTCTGTGTAGATATGTATAGGATCAGAATCTTATACGGTATGTGATTTAATATATAAATATATTTACTACACATGCGCAACTATATTCCCATGATAATATGAACATCCAACTACAGTAATTTACTTTCCCGCAGAAAAAAGTATAGTGATGCTGAATAGACATTTGCCATTGAAGGTGTGTGCAAAAGTGAGATTTTAGTTGTGGCACCTTGGATTTGGAGCTAAAAACTGTCAAGTGGATTTGGTGTTTATTGCAGGTGAGCGGAAAGGAGCAAGAAAGACAACTTGTAAGCTATAGCTGTAAGCTATATACCTCTTAGACAAATACATTGTCCATATCATTCCCCAAGAAGAGGCACAGTTGTCAGTTTTCCCAGACGATTAAGTTACTGTGTTTTGAAGTGTATATAGATGATGTCAGTAACTACATCTGTGCTGAAATAAAAACCTATTAATTATTGTATTTAATGTTAAAGCACTGGCTTCATTTTCTTTTCCATACACTCAAAATCTGAGATTTATTTACACAGACATTGCCAGGTGTGTTAAATTTAATTCACTTTGTCAGACTTATAGAGAACATCAGAAATGTGGCATTCCTTTACTGCTTGCCTTAAGAGATGTTTTTAGTATGGTTTTATGCCCTATACACCTTTTTTCTTTTGGTTTCCAGAACTGGGGCTTTAAGATATTAAATGACAACTGCTTAGTAGTATTTGTTATCCTATGAAGCTGTTTTATACAGAGTTAAACCACTCAGTATTTTGTGCATTGACCAGTGGCAGATCTCCAGATTATAATGTAGAGGACATTTCCAAGCCTAGATGACGATGTTAGGGATTAAGGCTGGGCCCATCGGCATGCAAACCATGTGCTCTGCCATTAAGCAGTGGTCTTATCCTCAAGCAATTGCACCAGCCTATTTCTATCTTGAATTGCTAAATCTATAGGTAGAGGCAGAATGTTGTTGCTTGAAATAAATGATGTCGCTTTTCTGTCCAGGCGTTGTCCTGTAGCATTGAAGGATAAAGAGAATCAATAACATTCTGATAAACTGTTGCTATCTTCTTACTTCTTCGAAAATGCTTTCATATAACTGACAGTTCCTTCTTTCATAACACAGCCTGGCCTGATAGGATTCTCAAGAAGTCTTAGAGCACAATCCTAACCATGTCTACTCAAAAGTAGGTCCCATTGTGTTCAATGGGTCTTACTCCCAGGAAAGTGTCTTTAGGATTCCAGCCTTAATTTTACTAGTAGGCATTAAAGACGTAATTGGAAAGAGGAGAAAAAATGGTAAAAGGTAGGTTGGGTTCAGTGGTAGGCTTCAGGGGGTTCTCATAGGTTCAATAGAACGCTTTGCTAATAAGCGCATGGTTTTAAGAACCAGTTACTAATGGGACATAGAACCTATTGTTAATTTAGGTTATTAGGATATATAACTTTTTGTTAATTTAGTTGAATCCCACCACTGGGTGGTTTCCTAGGATTATGATATGGAGGAGGTACAGTTAGTGGCCATTATTATGTATCATTCAGGGCTCAATCCTAACTAGGCCAATCCTAATCAAGCTAATTAGGCCAATGCAACTCACCAATCTCCCCATACCTGCAGTGCAGTGGGGAATGCCATCTCCTTGACCTGACCTATCCTCCCCCCATAGGAGTGGCACAGAAGTGCCAGGGACCTATGCTGGGCTAACTAGGAGCTAGAATTGCATTGTCATTTATGTGAGTTCCATCTCTAGTACCGTATATTCATTTATGTAAATTAATTGTAAATCTTAAATTAATTCTTTTCCGCCAGCCCCTGGCACAATGTCAAAAAGATGTAGCCCTCTTGCCAAAAAGTTTGCACACCCCTGATATAGGTCCATGAGAAGAGAACGGGGACCAGTGCTGATGGTGAGGTGATAAGAGAGTACACTGGTGTTTGCTCCGGTGTGTCTATATGTTGTTTACACAGTGGGAAGCACCAGAGCACCCGGTTTGTGCCCCTCCTGGCATCACTCTGTGTCTCCCTAGTGAACTATTTTGAGAAGCAATGTCTTAGACACAAAGGAATGACCAGGTTGTAACACTGCATCTAAAAATGAGCTCATACTCTTATTTATGATGTGGAATGTCTTGCCTTTGCTCATTTGTGGGAGCCATAGAAATTAGATTCAGACAGATGTTAATGATTAGTACACATTCCTGCTGTCTATTAAGATGAAGAATTCTGGAAGCTACTTTTCAGAATATATGGCCATCTGGCCACACTTTGGATAAAAGTGCTTTCTGACCAATTACCCTATACATGAGCTAAATTCTTCCTACCCTACAATCCAGAGTAACTACAGGAGCACGTAAGAGACATTATGCACCTGTAGTTACTACACCATCTAGTGAAAACCTCTGGGAAACTCATATTGCAATCCAGAGTAAATTGTTCTTACACCGGAGCAAAGACTCCCCGTAATTGCTCTGGATTGCACCCTACTGTTTTTTCAAAAGTGTCAGCATATATGCTGATGAAGATAGTATAAATCAGTTTAATAGCTGATGAATATATTCATATCTTATCTAGAACAGTGCTAGTAGACCTTAAAATAATTAGAGTGTTTTATATCAACTTGGGAAACGAATAATTGGAAAAGATGATTACTTCGTTCTTTTTTTAAATGCATAGATCGCACATCAAATTAAAATTTTGTCTGTGTGAACACATGTTGACATCCACACACTTCAATAACTATTTTCTTGCAACTCATCTATAAAGCAGATAAAAAGCTCTACTCATTTTCTTTCTGGCTAGTTTATTTCTGGTTGTTGTTTCTGATGTATGATACATTCAAATGGAATGCATGACTTGCTGCTGAGGATCTATTCAATGTATCTTTTTCACCGCTATACTTTTTGATTGTTCCTGTTTCAGCATACCTCTTATTATATTCCAGTGTTATTTCCTGGTTACAAATTTTTCTCCCTATATGACCTGTCAAATAGTCTTCCATTCAAAGGACCCGAAGAGCCATTTTCTCTTCATATGTGAGCTCTTAACATTTTCACTCCATTAGGAAAGTGTCTTGGAAAATGATTTCAGTGAACAAGAATAGTAGACTATAGCTGTGCTGGCCATAGTGGAGTTAGATAATTTCATTCTCCAAACTGAAAATTACCTTTTCATTCTGCAAATTGAAAATTACCTTTTCAAAAGGCTTTTTGTCACACCGTCAATATTTTATTTCCCTTTATTTCAAGGCATGCTGGAGACATATGTATATGTATGCTTGACACCTTGCTAACAGGGTAAAGAGGCACTTTTCCAAATGGTACTCCTCTTATATTTAGCAGGGGATCTATAACTGGCCCTCCTCACCCCTCTACAGTGTCTTTTCTAGTGGCTGTTTGCTGGTATTCTTCTGAATCTTTTTGAACAGAAATCCAAAATTTAGGTACGGTATTTGATTTATTTGTCTCTGTAAATTGCTTCATGAACTTTTTGATTGTAAAGCATTATATAAATACTGGTCATGATGATGATGTACTTGGTTCTGCTTGCCTGGAGAGAATGGCCCAGACAAATCATATGGTCTAGGACTAATAACAAGAGGTCATAGATCGACAGGCTTCCTATTGCTAAAATCCTGTAATTACACATACCCACATTAATCTAAGGACAAGGTGACCATGTAGAATGGAGGCAGCCACTACCTTTAAGCATTGCATAGAGAAGGGAATTTAGGCAGGTGCTGCTTTTTAAACCCTCCTATGTTGAGCTAAACCTGCCTAAATTCCCTCCTCTAAGCAAAGCTTAAAGCAGTGGTAAGATTCAAATAAATTAACAGTGAGCACAATCCTAACCATGTCTACTCAAAAGTAAGCCTCATTGTGTTCAATGGCTCTTATACTCCCAGGAAAGTGTCTTTAGGATTGCAGCCAGTGTCCATGTCCTAATAACCTAAATTAACAACAGGTTGTATGTACATAGAAAAACAAGTTCTATGTCCCATTAGTAACCCGTTCTCAGAACCAGGCGCTCATTGGCAAAGGGTTCTATAGAACCTGTGAGAACCCCCTGAAGCCCACCACTGGTTAGGTAGAAGCACTCTGTCCTCCATTCTCTGTATGGTCACCCCGTCTAAGGAGTCCAACTTGAACAAACTCTTTTAAATTCAAATTGAGTTGAATACTGGGAAAGCTTATTTGGTACTCTGTGACCATTGCTTCTCCTAGACACTCCTAACAAAGCCAAGAGAAAGTCTAATACCTTCAATAGGTATTAGACCTATTGTGTCACCCAATTAGACCCAATATGTCACTACTAACATGTCACTACTATGGTGACATAACTCCAGTCCAAGATGTATGATTTCCACAAGAAATCACATAGGATTTGATAGACAAAAATCAATGTGGGTTTCTTTATCCATGAGATACCCGTGAATTTTTTGCCATGTGATATCCCAAGTACCTGTTTCATGTTTTATCCAGTGAATTCTGATTCTGTCATGATTGTTTTGAAATTGAAAGGAAAATTGACATGATTGTCAATATTATCAGGGTTTTTGAGTTCTCATAGAAAAGTTCTCAGACAACAGTCCCAGACTTACCTGATATCCCATGAAGTAAGTGGAAGTCCTGGAAGTAAGTGGCAATAGTGAAGTGATGGGCTGATGTCAGCGCCACTTTCAGGTTATGTGGATTTTTTGTTTGTTTTTCTACACAACAATTAGAACAAATGGGAACTGAATCAATAATATGTTAATTATATGCTTGGTCCAATTTACAACTCAAAATCAGAAAAAAAAACCACACACATACCTGTTTGTATTTCTGTTTTTCTGACATTGACCGCAATGAGAGTTTTTATTTAAAGAATAAAATTCATTTTGGGTTAGGTTTTTGTTTGGGGTTAATTACAAAATGACACATCAAAGACAAGAATGAAAACTCTACAACTACAGAATATTACAGAATATTACTGCTTGAGATAGATGTACTATGAGCACAATCCTAACCATGTCTACTCAGACGTAAGCCCCATTGTGTCAGTGTTTTATTACAGTAATTGTGGTCTGTATGATATTATAGTGTTTTGAATTCAATTTCAGTGTTTTGTCATCATTTTTACATCCAGTTAATATTTTTATATGAATATTTTGGGGATTGTGGAACCAATCGTCGGAGTTTCCATTATTTCCTATGGGAAAATCTGCTTCACTTAAAGAGCATTTCACTTAAAGAGCATGCCTCCGGAACAAATTAAGCTCTTTATGTGAGGCACCACTGTACAAGATTGCAGGCTGGACCACCCAATACCCTCACACAATCCTATTGTGTCTCTGTGAAGGCATCTCTGTGATGATGAGCAGCACCTGCTGATATTTCCTCTTCTATACAATATTAATTACAATTTTATACAATCATCCAGCTTGCTCGTGCCAGCCCTATATAGATTCTCTATTCTGGTTGGTTGGTTTTCTGCTCTTTATATATCATTCTGCTCATTTAATCATTATTTACCTTATAGCACTTGTAGTTCTGTTGCTCTGTTTGCAGTTTTTCTCTTTTGCACAACTGCAGTCCTAAAGACACTTTCCCATGAGTAAGACCCATTGAACATAATGGGGCTTACATTTGAGTAGACATGGTTAGGATTGTGTTCTATGAGACCTTGCTAAGCAAGAGACCTTGACGTTTTAAACAACCTTATATGCTGAGTAGTAGTATTGTATTTTGGATTATTTGTAGTGCAATCCTAGTCATGTCTGCTCAGAATTAAGTTCCACTGTGTTCAATGGAGGATTACTCCCAGGAAAGTGCTCTTAGAATTGCAGCCTAACTCTATTTGTCATAACAGTCTTTGAACACAAGATATTATACAAAAAATTTGTTCTTTAGTGTTTTATGATACAGTTGAGCTATCATTTGTGGGAACACATTTTTTCCCATATAGGGAGTACTCCCTCCCCCCGTTTCTTGCAATGTTTAATTCCAACTTAAAAAGCAGAATTTTTAATGGAACTGCTGCCTAAACATTTTTGGCATTTGTACCATGTCAACAAAAATGCCTTCAAGGTAAAAAGTATGAAAAGGTTTCTTTTCATTCATTTTTATCCAAATACACTTTGAAATTTTATCTCTAACACAGGTTCTGCAGTGGTGTACATAAACAGAAAAACAGGTACAAGTTATTAATCAGCACCCTTTTTTACTGTAATTCTATTACATTTTAAAGTTCCTGATAACTTTGGCAGTTGCTAATGCTTTAGGCTACAGAACTCCAGGAGATGTAAAAAAAAAACCACTAACCCTCATTTTAAAATAAGCTATATTGTATCCAGAGCATAACCCTGTGTAACCCTGTGAGGTAGGCAACTGTTCTATGTGCAACTCGTAGAACTCTTCTGGATGGAATTCTTCATGGTGTGGTCACCACATCTGGCATCAGGGAATGCCAGGGTTTCTATAGATCCAGGGTCCCCCTCCTAAAACCTCCCCTCATCCCCATTATCCTAATTTAAAGGTTACTGGATTGAAAATTTTATTCCCTACACAGGTTGTTATAAGCCTACTGACTCCATTACTCTACTTATTTTCAAGCATTCAGGGTGCCAGAAGCTTGACTTTTGCTTCTTGTTATCCTCCTACTAAGCTCAAAGGAGTCTTTTCAAGTTCTCAGGCTTCCAGAAGAAAGCCTATCACTGTATGGGCGCAATCAAGAGTAACTAAGGGAGTCCTTGCTCCGGTATAAGAACAATTTACTCTGGATTGCAATATGAATTTCCCATAGTTTTTTCACTAGGTGGGTGCAGTAACTATCGGTGCACGTAATATCTCTTACGTGCTCCCGTAGTTACTCTGGATTGGAGAGTAGGGCTGTCACTATAAGCCTATCATTATTAGGCTAATAGTGACCTGTGTAAGGAAGAATATTTTCTGTCTGCTAAGCCTGAAACCCTATCCACACTTGACTGGGAATAAGCACCATTGATGTAGGGTTGCCATAATTTTCTTCCACACAATTGGGACAGGACCCTCTATCCCATTTGCCAGTATGTGAACACAATCACATATTGATCATGGTGGGCTGCTGTGTGATACAGGAAGCTGGACTTGATGGACCTTTAGCCTGATCCAGTGGAGGCTCTTCTTATGTTCTTAATCCCCCCAAATCAGGATTGTCCCTGTTTTTTGGGACATATGGCAACCTTACATTGATGGAACTTACTTCTGAGTAGATATGGATAGGATTGGGATCTAAATCACATTAACAGGTGCAGGGGGGACAAATGGGGCATGGAAAAATAGAGTTCTGTAGTGGAAATGTGCAAGATCCCTCAAAGACATAGGGTGTGGTGTCGACTGCTCTGATAGGCTAGCATGGGGTTAAGAACTGGGCCTTTGATTGTAGCAGCTACTTAGAGGTAACAAGGGCTCTGGAGTAAAAACATCTAGTGGAGGGAGAGTTTGTGGGTGTAGAAAGAAGGAGGTTGGGAAGACTGAGAGAGCAGAAGGAGCACTTGGAGGAAAGAGGGCTGGTTGGCCAATGGACCAAATGGAGGCAGAAAAAAGGCTATTGGAGACTGGTGTGTGTCTGCCATGCCTGAGTTTCTGAGAACCAAGGTGTTGCCCTGATGGCTGTTATATGGAGGTTCAGTGTTGTAGCCAGCTCCTTAGTAGACCTTTCCATTCAGTTAATGGTCTGGTGGGAGAGGGAAGGAAAGAGGATCCCTGCAAGTAGAACAGGCATGCTGCCTTGGTTTTGGGGTACAGCACTAAGTCCAATGCTGGGCACTAATTAGCTTGACGTGGGCATACGTTTTACACTTGAGTTGCCACATGTCCCCAAAACAGGGACAATCCCAATTTTGGGGATTGTGTTCACATACTGGCAAATGGGACAGAAAGTACTGTCCCGATTTTGTGGAAGAGAATTATGGCAACCCTATTCTATACGCAAAGCATGGAATGGGCATTTGGCTTCTCCATATCCATGCTTTCAGTATCCTGTTGATATGGAGGCATGCCTGTAATACTGCTAGTATGAATATGCTTCTTTGCAGCAAATTCTATGCAGAATACTCCACATTGAGGCATATCACTGAAATGTAAAACTCTCACTTCTGTCTGCAGACTGATTAATATTACATCCATGTATGCCTTTCATCTTTTTTTCCAGTATGCTCAAAAGTGAATAGGTTAGCTGGATATATTTGCACTTGGAAGAAGGGTGGGAATGCTGTAATTCTGAGCTGCTTTGTGTCATCTGCCAGTTGGCTGGGTTTAACACAGCATTTGATCATTAAACCTCTTCGCCTGTATAAGACTGGGACACAAATATGGAAAACCCTCAGGCAGCTTCTGTTTGCCTCAAGCTGGCAAGAAGTCTGTATAATTCTTGCCAGTCTGTGTTATTCTTGCCAGGCTGAGGTGAACAGAAGCTGCCTTAGATTTCTGCATATTTGCTATATGTCTGTGCACAGTTAGAGGTAAGATTTCACTTTCTTGTGCCTTTCCAATCTCATCTTCTCCCAGAATTGTTTCTATGGGCTAAATCCATAGCAGTTACGGGGCCACGCAGTTACGTCACCCTCTAGTGTTATCTAATGGAAAGTCATCTTAACTGCTCCAGAGCAAAGGGCTTAATTTCACTTTAGGATGTATATGTCAGGGTGACTTGTTTTAGGTTTTCTTTCCATTTCAAGTTGCAAAGGTCACCTTTTCAGGGTGTTCTCTGGGAGACTGCAAAATCAGTAATAACGGCCGTCAAGAGGGCAGAGTGTTACACTACAGTACATTAATGGGTGCCTGAGGATAGCTTCTCCTGTCTGTGTGTGAATGTCAAAGGATAATGTGACCTTATTACTTCCAAGATCAGACATATACGAAAGAGATGCGGGCTGTGCAAATGAAAGATGGCAGTTTGCATTGCAAATGCTTTTAAAGAAGAAAAAAAATTATTTCTTCACATCCATGTTTTCTTTTTCCTCAAATAAGAGCGTGAGCCAGAATAAATTGTGTGCAAGTTAAGGAAATAGAGAATCCAAGAATAACATTTCACGTAGACGCCTGTGTTTCTTCACTTCTGAATATGGGTCTATACTTCCTACATCCGTAATTTTGCCACACGAAACCTTCTCATCAGTCACCGTTGTGGTTAGTCATCGTTCAGCAAGGGGGCCTCTGTATTACTCTACTTATTCCCCTGTGTTCCCCCTTTTCCTCCCTAGTAAGCTTTAAACAAACTTCCTTGAGAAGGAGTCAGACTGTGCCTAATGCTGTTATATGAAGGTTCAGCATCCTAGCCAGCTCCTTAACAGACCTTCTTTCTATTCAATTAAGTCCGCAGCAGCTCTATGTCACCAAATACCATATTAAGTCATATAAAAAAGGCAGTGGGGCATGAAAGAAATAATTACAGGTTATGAGGAAGCATGCTAATTGTGACCAATTGTAAGTGCCAGTGCTCGTCTCCCATTACTAAGAGGTTTACTGTCTGTATACACTTCAGTGGTCATGTGGCCAACCTGACTCTACCTTCACAAGCACAGAACGATGTTACCATCTTGCATGTTTTAAGCATGGTAGTTTGCAAATGTAAATAGGTATGTAACTACCACACTGGTAAGTTAGCAGGAGCAGGAATGATTGGTGGGTGCTCTTTCTGTCCTGTGGCACTCAGGTCTCTAACTCCTGAGCAGTCAACCTTAAGAGTCATCATGCTCAGAATCTTAACCACTGAGTCACCACATCACTAATTGAAGGTTATTATGGTTATTTTTATATCTTCTCTTTGTGTCCCTGAAATGAACTTGGCCAAGCTCATTTGAGCAAATGAACTTGGCCAACCCAATAGTCTGTGACCTGCAGATTGGCCATGGTGGATCACTGTATTTCTGTGCATGGCTCTGAAAGAGTTTTCTGCTGGAAGAGTTTCTTATTGAGACAGAAGGTGCACCTGACCTCCTAAAAGTAAATAATTTTAGAGATTATTAGTTTTTTTATTTAATTTTTAAAAACTATTAAAAAATTTATTTTAAAAAAGATTTAAAAATCTAAACACAAATTTTATTGCTTCCTTTTAAACAGCTAGAGAATTTTATTCTATTTTTACTAGGGTGGGAGAACCTAACTGAAAGCCAACTGAAGTTCATTCTTTGAGGTAGTGCACAAAGGTCCTCAGCTTTGGAAATGAAGCTGGGCAAAGAACCAAAACCCTATTTTTTCCATCATCATCATCTCTCTCATGTGATGAATAACAAGGAAAAACCCACCAGGCTGAGTTATGCATTAAGCATATAGTGTATTAACTACCTGAAATCAATATACATGAGTGTTTTTAGCTTTTGTCATGTCCTACAAAATTAGGAAAAAATTAGCAGAAGGACTGCTTTTGGGGAGGAAAGCTATGGTAGTTCTAGACAACCTAATTAAGGACACAATCATAAACATATCTACTCAAAATTAAGCCCCATTGTGTTCAATGAGTCTTACTCCCAAGAAAGTGCCTTTAGGATTTCAGCCTAAGACATCATGTTGCTGGCAAAGATCTGTCTTGGTTTTCTTGGTTTGGAACCTACGGTTTTCCCTGTAGTAATGTATGGCTGTGAGAGCTGGACTGTCAAGAAGGCTGACTGCTGAAGAATAGATGCCTTTGAATTATGGTGCTGGAGAAGACTCTTGAGGGTCCCTTGGACTGCATGGAGATCAAATCAGTCCATCCTGCAGGAATTCAACCCTGACTGCTCACTGGAAGGACAGATACTGAAGCTGAGATATTTTGGTCACATCATGAGAAAGGAGGACTCCTTAGAAAAGACCCTGATGCCGGGAAAACTGAAGCCAAAAGGAGAAAGGGGCAGCAGGGGATGAGCGGGTTAGATAGTGTCACCAAGACAAGGAACGTGAATTTGGACAGACTTCAGAAGTAAATGGAGGACAGGGTGGTCTGGCATGCTGCAGTCCATTGGGTCATGAAGAGTTGGACATAATGATGAAACAACATGTCCTACATTTTTCTTAGACTAAGATATAGGACATCCTCAGAAAGGAGGATTCCAAAACTCTTCAGGGTGTTGCTAATTTTCAATCCAGATTTGTGTGTTCTAGCTCACAAGAACACACAAGTTCTAGATGTGCTATAAGACACATCTATGACCATTATTGCCAGCCCAGTGCTGAAACTGGCCAAGTGCAAGCCTGTGTTGGGCCAGTGCCAGTTGGAGGCTGGTGGTGAAGGTGGTGATGGGACATGGAGGAGGGAGCCGTTCCGGTGTGGGAAAGGCAGGAAGAAGGTATATGGGGAGACTAATAGAAACGTGTGGCAGTGATGAACTCTGCTGGATTTAAAGCCTTATGTTGGGCCTTCTTACTCAGAGACTTACTCAGGCAGCTAAGGATAGTGCTTTAAGGTGCAATCTTAACATAGGCTGGCACAACTCATTGGTATTCCTGTGCTGATGTAAGGAAGCAAGCACATTTCTGCAGTGGTCTAACCCGCCCTAGGGTGCCTTATGGCACTTTTGTGACACTCCTAGGCCAGCACAGGACTTATAATGGGGCTTGGGTGGCACAAGTGGCTAAGTCACTGTGCCTGTTAACCAGCAGGCCAGGGTTCGAGACCCGGGTCAGTCCCCACAAGACAGGGTGAGCTCCTGTCCTTAGCCCAGCTCTGCGACGCCAGCTAGATCGAATCGTATTGGCTCTGCCTTTCCATTGGACTAATCCAGTGGCAGGGAGAGGGGGGATTTGCTGCTTGGGTAACAGCCTATCCTCCATAACAATCTAACTCAGGCTTTCGTGCTTCGCATGCAGCATATGCAGTGCCGAGCACGATACCATAGTCTTTCAAGACTGACGGAGGCCTGCTTTTTTTTAGGCAGGCCTAACTGGAGATTAGGATTGCAGCCCAAGTCTGCTAAGACAATTTAGCACTAAATAATGACAAAGACCATCCTTCCAGTCTGCTTGTTTCATATCACCTATTCTGGCACACACTTTACCTTGCGTCCTTGTCTGTGAAGCTATAGTGTTTGAGCTTTGGACAGATTGGGTTTGCTTCAGCCCTGTTGTGCCAAAATGTTTTCTGTAAAGAAGGTGAATTACCTTCACAGCAAGAGCAAACACAGTGCATACTTTGTCTTCTCTAGCCAGAATGCCCCACTCAATGATGGCACGTAAGACAGCAAAACACTATATTGCAGTAGCTGAACTCAGAAGCCACAGAATCAAGTCATAGAAAGGGAATTGCTTTTCTCCAGTCACCTTCTCTTTTGCTTAGCTATGAACAAACCACTAATTAATTTAAAACTGTACATATGGTAAGGAATTTAATGCTTTTAAAAACAGCACAGAACATGTCCTCTGATTTAGAACTGCTGAGCAAAGTGGAGCTTTTTAGTATCCTCTTATATTTAGCAGCAAGAGAGCAACTGCCCCTCTTTACCCCGACTTAGCAGTTAATTTCCTCTTTTCCAATGGTTGCTGCTGGTAAAATTGCTTTGTGAACTATTCTATTCAAAAGTGGTTTATATGTTTTCTTTTAAATTAGGGCGCAATCCAGAGTAACTATGGGGAGTCCTTGCTCCAGTGTAAGAACAATTTACTCTGGATTGCACTATGATTTCCCATAGGTTTTCACTAGGTGGTGCAGTAACTACGGGTGCACATAATGTCTCTTACGTGCTCACGTAGTTACTCTGGATTGTAGGGTTAATGTAAGAACTTTGGAATGCAAGCGTTTCTGTTCATCTAATCTGTCTTAGTGGAAGGGTAGCTATGTATTCACTGTGTGTTCTGTTGTATTATTAGCATGTATTATTAGTACACTACACTTTACAAAGAGTGAAGACATTCCCTTGTCCCAAGATGATTACAATCCAGATATTCAAAAATGGAAGATAGGAGAAGTAGAGGGGAACAGAAGCAAGAGGAAACAGGGAAAGCACATGCAAGCATTAAATAGTTTAGCAACTATCAGAGGCCAAACCTACGTTCTTTAGCACCAGTAGCATGAGCATACCACAAGTGCTGGGTGTTGCAAACATACTGTAAAGCACATTTGTGGCAGTGGGAGAGGAGAGAGCACCTGTGCCATGGGTGAGTTCCTGGGAATAAGTCACACAAAAGTTCTCATCCCTCAAGGAGACCTCTGGTGACTCTTCTGTGCCTACCATCACCCATTATAAAAAATAAAAATTCACCTTATGTATTGATCAAGCCTCTGTGTTGAAGTATCCGATCTCCCTTCCTGGCCTCAATCTACCTTCTTGGATGCACCCAGACTTTCAGCTGTTAAACTGCTGGCACAGATCTGAATAGACCCTAAGCCCAGGCTCAGTCCTGGCAATGGAACAAATGAAAGCATGGGAGGATTTAGGTTGGACTGGGCTACCTGATTCAGTTAACATATATCCGGTCATCTACTACAGTGAGGCACTGAATCAGAAGTTCCCTTTAATCCAATGGAAAGAGAAGACAGAGCTCATTGTCACCTGCATACTGATTCCACCCCACTCCAGCTTCATACATTAAATCAGCAGGAGACACAAGATGAAACCTTGCAGGACTCTGCAGGAAGGTGTTTCATATAAAATGATGACTGGGGTGGGCATGTATACTACCAGGGTAACAAATGCTACAGGATCAAACTACTAACCCCCTATGTGGTTTCATGCTATTTCACACCCCCCACTACCTATTCATGCAGCTTTGATCCTTTGATGTGTGTGAGTCTGCTATTTATAACCACTTCCATACATCCCAATTAATCACTTCTGTTTTGAAGTCTGTCTGGTCCAGATCAGAGATTTAAATAAAGTTAAATATTACATAAATACTGCACAGATAGGCAGATATGCAGCAAGGTCTAAGAATCAAAATTTCTAATGAATGCAACTCATATTCATGATCAGACGAGAGCCAATTACAGACTGATCAGTCCTCTACCTACAATGTAGCAGTGGTGATGGACCATATTCCATACCCACTGATTATCCACTGGTAATCTGGTGCAGTAGTAATCCAGAGGCCTGTCAGAGATTAAATAAAATATTCTTTATTTGCCTCTGTTTAGGCTACCTGTACCTGAAGCAGTTCGAAAGCATATCAATGCAAATTGATAAATAGGCACCAGTGTTCCATGCGCCTCAGCATATAGTTGTGCTGGCCACATGACCATGGAAGTGACTTTGGACAGTGCTGGCTCTTTGACTTAGAAACAGGGATAAGCACCGCACCCTACAGTTGGTCACAACTAGCAATACAACTTGCAGGGACACCTTTAGGCCAACTAGTGATCTATAGATCTCTTCAGATATATGCCAGTTGGCCTTTGTCCACGGACAGAAAAGGGGTGGGATCCGAGTATAAACTGCTGCTTCCAAGATCCACCCTTACCTGCCAGTAATATATTCCTGCCACCAACTCACCAGCACTGTTTGAGCCTCTGGGAGCTGCTGCCATGAGCATCGTGCATCTTGCTAGTTGTGGCTGTACGTGGGAAGAATGCAACTGTGGTCTGGCTCTTGTTTCACCTTAAAGGGCTCTGCTTTTCCAGAAAGCAAGCAGAAGTCTCCCAATAGGATTGGTACGGGATGTGAAAATCCACTGCAGTTGGATTTGAGTTTGGTCCTCACCTCCCTTTGACTCGATTTGCATACAAGTCTTAATGGGTGACTGTGACAACTTATCCAGAGCATTTTTGGATTGCATTTGAGACAGGAGTCTTTTTGATATATATGAGAGACGCAGCTCTATGGGGAAAAATAGAGCTGCTAGCAGCATGTGTGTGTGGGGTGGGGAGGAGGGAGTTCTCAATAAACACTACCCTTGTGTTTACCCATCTCATTGGTAAGCAAAAGCTCTGCTATTAATTAATGCATCAATTCAGAGAGTATCAAATGATTCCTAATAAACTCCAGTGACAAAACACGTTCCCCCCCTCCCCATTCACATCATACCTGCATAAGGAATGCCAGGAAGGACATGATGCAAGAGGATTCAACTCAGCATGGATTCAGCTAATCTCAGATAATGAGCACAATCCTAACCATGTCTACTCAAAAGTAAGCCCCATTGTGTTCAATGGGTCTTACTCCCAGGAAAGTGTACTTAGGGTTGCAGGCTATGAACACAATCCTAACTATGGGTACTCAAAAGTAAGCACCATTGTATTCAATGGGTTTTACTCCCAGGAAAGTGTCTTTAGGATTGCAGCCTATGTGAGATTAACCAGAAGAATGAAGTGGTAAGGAAGAGGAGGTAAGTAAGAGTGGCAAGTAAGCAGCAGCATGCACAGCAGGCTTACCAGCTGTAGTCCTCAGAAGTAGTTTTACTGAAGCTGGTTATTCAATGAACCTGCTCAGGGTGACCATATAGAATGGAGGAGAGAGTGCCTCTACCTGTAAGCATTGCTTAGAAAAGGAAATTGAGGAAGGTGTAGCTCATCATAGAAGGTTAAAAAGTAGCACCTGCCTCAATTCCCTCTTCTATGCAATGGTTACAGGTGGAGACACTTTGTCCTCCATTCTGTATGGTCACCCTGATTTCCTGTGGGAGACATTAGTTTCTTTTTGCTCATTAGGAATCACCTCTTACCATTGCCACAATTCCTCCTTTTCCCACTGCTAAGCCAAAAACCCCTTGGACTTGACCATCACACATCATTCATCTAGGGAACAGACCTTCATTACCTTCATCATCATTGGTTCCTTGTGATGAACAAGACAGCTGCCTCCTTCCTCCACCTCCCTGCTAGATCAGGGATGTCCAAAACCTACCACAGGGGACCAGATGAGGCCCATAGTGAACCTCAATGTAGCTCATGGCAAGACTCCTCAGTCTAGCCCACAGGAAAGCCTTCTAATCCTCTGGATCTGTCTCTAATACATTCTTATATATAAATTTATGTAAATTTATTCAAATTTTAAATGTAATTCAATGGACAAATGTCAGAGAGATGATGTGGCCTTTCTGCCAAAACGTTTGGACACCTCTGCACAAGATGCAAAATCATTAACCCTTCTTTGCCTTCTGGCTGGAACATCCCTGCTACTCACTTGGTATAAATGATGGGCTGAGATTTATCCCTGAGGCCGCAATCCTGAACACACTTTCCTAGGAGTTAGTCCCTTTGAAGACAATGGGGTTTGCTTCTGAGTAGGCATAGATAGGATTGTGTTCTCAGCTTATCTGTAAATAACGAGAGAGATTCACAGACTTGAGTTGTTCACATTCACAACTCATTTCAGAGTCACTGAACTGGGATTTGAGAAAGTGCTGAAGTCAGTGTCGTAAGTGACTCAAGTGTACATGAGTAAAATTTTTTTGATTATTTATGTAAATGCTCTAACACACCCACATCCCTCTCCTATGATGCTTTATATGATTCTTTTCTTAGATTATATGGCTGAATTTAAATAAAGATTTCTTTTTAAAAAATCCATATTATTGTTTTTATTCAAGCCTATGTGTTGTTTATTCTTATTATACAGTATATATGTTTTCAGGCAGGGATTCAGAAATCTCAGACTGAAGTAAGCACCTGTACACCGAAGAGCAATTTTCCTTGTGCAATGACCTTGCAAGAGTAAAATTAAGTTGCATTTCATATCTCTTCTGCTTCTGGAAGGCTGTTTCACATATTTAATTATGTGCATAGCTTGTGCAGCTGGGCACACAGCTTCACCAAGCGTTATTTCTGGATTGTGACCTCCATCTATTTTGGTATCAGAGTTTAGGTTTATTTGAAGAAGACAAAAATGAAATCCCAAAGTAGCAGGGGTCACTGTCCTTTATTGGTACAAAGGTGAAGTATTAGGGATAATTTTTCTGATGTTATATTTAAAGCTATCATAATGAAATGGTGACCTGTTAAAAATGAAGGGAGGGACACTAATTTCTTATGCTTCATTTACATGCTGGAGTCACTAATTTAAAAGCCACAAACAGACACAAAGATCAATCTTATGTGTGCCATTAGTGTTTATTAAGGGGGTATTATGTGGTTGTTTGGGGTATTATTGATTGTTAATGGGCATTTAATAGTCCTCAGGGGATCTATAGGGATTCTTTGGGTTTTTTAAATAGGTATTTAGTAGGTTCTTTAGGGGGGTTTAAGGAGTACTTAGGGGCGCTAGATTTGGGGTATTAAAGGTTGTTTAAGGGGTATTAAAGTGTCTTAGGGGGTCTTGAGAGGGTGTTACAGAGTCTAGTAGATAATAAAGGGATATTAATGGGTCTTTAGGTGATCTAATTGTGTTATTAAAGGACTTTAGGGGCTCTATGGGGTGGTTCTCTAGGGAGTTTTTTAGGCAGTCTTAAAGCTGCTGTTGGCTTAAAGGCTAATGGCTCTGTGTCAATCTGTAGATTGGCAGGTCAGTGGTACAAGACACGAGTACTACAAGACAGATTGAGCTCCCATCCGGTGGCATAGCTAACAATTGTGTAGCCCAATGCACAGCTCAAAATATAGCCCTGGAAGTTATGTCACAACCGAAAGTGACAACATCCCAGGAAAACCTGCTGCCTCCTCCTCAGCAGTTCACCACCATTTGCTCTGCTAGTGGCATAGCTAAGGCTCCCATATGCTATCTGGAGTCAAATAAGATTTTGTTCCCCCCCCCACCCCACAACAACAAAATCAAATTTAATTAAGTTAAAAATGAAGATTGTGTCCTTATTGGTCAGAGAAACTGTGCTGGGACAAAGAGGAATGCTTATTCTTTCCCTGCTAAATATAAGAGGAGCACCATTTAGAAGTGCCTGAATACCTAGTTAATATGGGGTAATTGTTTTATGATATATGTACTGTATATGATATATGTACTGAGAGTTTATTCATAATAACAACTTATTAGTTCCATACAGTATCAGAATTACCTCTCATTGGCTCTCAGAGCCATCAGTAACATGGGAAAGTTTGAGTTAAGAAAATCCACTATTGTTCCATAGGTTTTTGTTTTCATTTTCTGGTTAATTGGCCATAACTTTTGATAGAATATAAATATTCCAGTCAGTGATGGGCGGCAAACCAGTTAACAACCGGTTCGTAGCCGACCACTGATACTGCACATGCTCCAACCTTGGCGCATGCGCAGCGCGTCTTCTGGCACCAGTTGGCATCAGAAGATGCACTGCGCAAGTGCCAACCTTGGTGCCTGCACAGTGCGCCTTCTAGCACCAGCTGGCGCCAGAAGATGCACTGCGCAGGCACCAAGGTTGGCGCCTGCGCAGTCTCAGATTTCCTCCTCTCTAAGGAGGAGGTCTGCACCTCTGCGGGGTCATTTGGCCTTGCTAGAGAGGAGGAACGGCACTTGCCGCTTCGCCTCCCTAGCGAGGCCAAATGGCCTCACAGAGTGATGCACTGCGCATGTCCGAGACTTCAGACATGCGCAGTGCGTCTGCGCAGCCATTGGGCCTTACTCCGGAGGTGGAGCAGCTGGCCCCGCCTCCAGAGCATGGCCCAATGGGTGCGCAGAGAACACACTGGTCATGTCCAAATTCGTGGATATGTGCAGTGTGTCTTTGTGTACAGCACCATTCTAGCTGGCTCCGAGATGGAGCAGCAGCTTAGCCGGAATTGGTGGGCGCCGGGAATTGGGCCCGACACTAATAACCGGTTCGCTAGTGTCAGGCCCAATTTAACAACCGGTTCTACAGAACCGGTGCGAACCGGCCTGGGCCCACCTGTGATTCCAGTGCAGTTTGTTTCATTGCATTCTGCATAAAAAATACCTTTCCAATGATATATAACATAATGGTATTAGCATTCATTTTGGACCCCATTTTTCATAATTTTATTCACTAGTGTCAAGCTCAGCTTGTAGCCCTCCTAAAGCCTGCACCCCCCACCTATGCCACTGCTCCCATCCTTAGTCTAGCTCCTGCAGTTTGAAAGCATGCAAATGCAAGTAGATAAATAAATACCACCTTGGAGCAAAGTACCATCTTGGTGCAGAACACCAAGTTCTGTGTGCACAGAACAGTGTTCTGTATGCATGCGGGCAACATGTCCATGGAGGTGTCTTCTGATAAAGTTGGCTCTATGGCTCTAGAAATGTGAGCATCACATCCTAAAGTCTGACATAACTAGCAGGGCAACTGGGACACTGTTATCTTTACCTTTAGGGAGCAGGGTTTTCTTGCTTTTAATCCAATTAAAAGGATTTTAAACTATCTCTTTACAGACCCCCAATGAAATATTCTAGGAAGACCTTCCCACATTGATTCTGTTGAGGGTGGAGTGGGGCCAGCACAGAGGAACTCATATTTATAGTTGTCACATTTTGGTTCTCATAAGTTTTGGGCAGAGAATATGAGTCTCTATCTGGGGATGAAATGCAGTAATCGTAACGGTATATGTGGTTGTCCTCTGGATTGTTGCTTGTGATGATGTCTGATTCTGCAAGAGCCAAGCAACCTCAGAGATACCAGCAGGTACATACATAATCTTATATGATGTACAGAACCAATCATGTGCACATTATTACATGCACATTATTATATGGATTTATTTAAAGAAGTTCACACTTTTCATCTCAAATGTAACTCATAATGTAAGAGCGAGGTATAGCAGTTGCCAGGGCAATCCCTCTTTTAAAGAAAATAATAGGGAACAAACCATTGCCAGGATATATGCAGTGATTCCAGAATATCATAAACATCACATGCATTTGATGCAAAAGGTCTCCAATGAAAACTGATTTTATGTGTCTGAGCAGGTAGGTTTGCTGTTATATCCTGGCTGCTATATCCTCAAGAACATAGAGCACAATCCTAACTACATCCACTCCAAAGTAAGCCATATTGTGTTCAATGGGTCTTACTCCCAGGAAAGTGACTTTAGGATTGCAGCCATAGTCACTGCAGAAGCTCTAACATCTGTTAAAAATAACATCATCTTTCTTGGCTTGATCATAACATTTTCAATCTAGTTTCAAGCAAAGGCACTAAAGATGGCATTTTAAAGTGTAAAAACCAAGTTTCTTTTTGCTCCCTATCAGCAGTTGGCCCACATAGTAGGATATTGTGCAGACCCCAAGGCAAGCCTATCACCTGCCTTCCTTCAGTGACCAGTATGAACCCATCTGATGCCTGGTAAGCTTGCTGACCTATTTATTCCAGTCAGGCCCCTGTGGTATTAACTATGTTAATACCAACTGGTGCCTCACAGGCAAGTACCGTCTTTTGGATAATTTGCAATGGCTAGAAAATGTGCCTCTTGCCCTGGCACATTTGCAATCTTCATTCACCTGCTGGGGAAGATTCTTGGCAAACCTACTTTTACTCGGGGTATCTTCCCATAGTTAACAGATGTACCCATTGTGGTGCTTGTTCCTACTGACACCCCTTCCTCATGCTAGGGGCCTTTCATTGGCACTACCTCCTTCTCAGTCTATTCTGCAAGCGTTAAAACAGTTTTTAAAAAAAAATTAAAAAAACTTTAAATTTTACCATTAGAAACCATGCAGTTGGGAGAAGGAATATTTTCCTGGTTAAGAACATGGAATCAATTCTAATTCAAACCATTAAAAGCTTTTAAAAATCCCCATTTCTTGGTTGCGAGACAATCATACCCACTGGGTCGTTTACCAAAGTTTAGAAAATGAATGCACATGACACCATAATATGGTATTATATAAACCTGGAAACAGGCTTTGGCATGTGTCAAACAAGCCAATTCACAAGGAATGCCAGCCTAGCAGCATCACATTGCAGACATTGTTCATTATCGCTCTGGGGTGTAAATTAATCACCCGCAGGTGTTTTTGCAATTGCTAAAATTATGCCTGCTCATAGAATATGGTCCCAAAACCAAATATGCCTAACTTTGTTTTGTCTCATAATTCACAATAGCAACTTGATTGTTAAATGCAGGATACTGGGGGGAAACAATGTGCTTGAAACCTGAGTGGTAATTATGGGATTGTATGTGGCCAATTATTTTGTGCTAAAATTACAAGGCAATCTTCTGTTGAAAAAGGGTGGTTGTTTAAAAAGCACCCCTAGGATTTTAATTGACTGCACTTTCGAACACATCCACAGTAATGGAGCATCTTAAAACTGTGACTGTCCTCCTTTGAAAACATGGAGCAAAGCTTTCAAGCTCCAGAGTAGAGTTTTCCTTACAGTTGGCGTAAATGAATATCTTGTTTGAATTCCTGAAGAATCCTATAGAGGAGAATGTTAAAGCCTATGGCTGCAATCCTAAAGACACTTTCCTGGGAGTAAGACCCATTGAAAACAATGGGGCTTACTTTAGAATAGACATGTTTAGGAATGTGCTCATAGTTTCATAATTATGGGACCCACAGTGCAATCCTAAGCCTGTCTACTCAGAAGTACGTCACATTGTGTTCAATAATACTTACTCCCAGGAAAGTGAGGTTAGGACTGCAGCTTCAGTCTCCTACAGATGTTGAGAAGATGTTGAGAAGTCAGGTTGAATGATGGATGAACTGATATTGAAAAATCTGCAATCATTCATGTGAGGAAGGGCCTTCAATTTTTTTTCTTAGAAGTTTAATGCATGAATAACTATGCATGCCAGCTAGATGCAATCAACAAATGTATTTATTTTCATTTATTTTGCTGATTTATACCCTGTCTTTCCACCCAAAAAAGGATACCCAAATGGGCCTGGAGACAGGTCCTTAATTGGCCCCCAACTGCCAACGTGTGTGCTTGTTATGTAGAACACAATTTGTTACGTGAAGCAGAATCCTAGAGAAATTTTTGTTTGTTATGTGGATCAGTTGTTATGCGAGGCAGTTGTTACGTGAGGTACCACTGTAGTTGTCAAGCACTTTGAATGCATAATGAGTAACAACTGGGACAGAATTCAGAAATCATCTGGAAAAATGTCTCTCTAGTCATCCCTTGCACCTAAATTCTCAAACAAGGTTACCAATTAGAGATGAGTGGGTATTGGATTAGTTTATTTATTTATTGGATTTATATCCTGCCTTTCCTGTTTCAAACTAAAGACCCAAGTTGACTTACAAAGTTTTTATCCTTTAGTCCTCCTAACAAACCTGTAAGGTAGGTGAGGCTTGAGAGTGAGTGACTGGCCCAAGGTCACCCAGAAAGTTTCGTGGCTGAAGACCGATTTGAACTTGCATCTTCCAGGTTTCAGTCCATCTTCCTAACCACCACACATCCTGGCTCTCATAAGAATTCCATGCCCAAGAGACTTAGGCCGCAATCCTGAAACACTTTCCTGGGAGTAAGATCCACTGAACACAGTAGGGCTAACTTTTGAGTAAACATGGTTAGGATTGTGCTCTTCAGAACTAGTGCACATAGTAGTACGCACCTTCCTAAGACTTTTCACCAAAGGTGATCCCTACTATGGAAGGCCAAGAGCTAAATTATGAGCACAATCCTAACCATGTCTACTCAAAAATACATCCCATTGAGTTCAATGGGTCTTACTCACAGCAAACTCTCTTTGGGATTGCAGCCTAAGTTTACAGTAAATCCAAGAAAAGGATCTCCCAGGATCAAGTGTGGATTCTCATGATAAAAATAATGGCAAATTGTTCATTGACTCATTAGCGCTATCTGAACATATCCTAACCATTTCTACTCAAAAATAGAAATGTTCTTTTAAATTGCTCTTTTATTGTTCTTTTAAATCGCTGTTAGCCGCCTTGTGCTCCCTTTTGTTAGGGCAGAAAGGCGGGATATAAATGAATGAATGAATGAATGAATGAATAAAAAATATATAAATAAAAGTAAGCCCCATTGTGCTCAGTGGGTCCCACTCCTAGAAAGTATCTTTAGGATTGCAGCCTATGTACAGTATGCATGCCATTTATACATTCCATCTTTGGACATTGAAATAAACAGAAGTCACAGCATGCAAAACACATTTGCTAGGCTTCTGCCTATGGTAATTGCATGAGTTAACATTTCCCAGAAGGCTTAACTGGGAGCTTATGTGGTGAATAGGAAAGAACTTGTATGCACAGAGGTTAATTTAATTCTGCCTAATATGAAAATCCATCACTACATTTTGGAAAACAACCTCAAGCTCTACGCTGAGGAACTTAATGCAATCCAGGCATTGATGAGTGCAGATGGTGACGTTTGGCCAGCTGCACTCCTGTGATGTAAAAGGAATTCCTTGTTATTTGGATAGGCACCTCATCAGCTGAGGGGAATGTAAGGATAAGTAGGCTAAATGAACCACTAGAAACATCTGTTGCACTCATAAATTTAAATGAAGCAGTTCGGCTGTATAGAATTAAAATTATTCTTTCCAAACACTTATTTCAATAAATAAGAGATTGCACTGCAAATTATAGCTGCTGTTGGAGTTCCACAAAATCAAGTGTAAATGCATATTTTTTACAAGGAAACTCTGATTTTTCTGAATCCATTATAATTCTGTGCTTTGTGTAATGAAATTATAAAGAACTTGTGTTGTCTTTTTTTTTGCTGGACTAATGTAAAATTCTCACCAAAAAGTTTTAGAAGAAACTAGTGATTAGGGTACCCTAAGAAAATAAGAAGAGCCTCACCAAATCATGCCAAAGACCCATCTAATCCAGATTCCTGAATCTCACAGTGGCCCACCAGATCCTTCATGGAACACCCAAGACAACAAGTGATCTGCATCCTGGTCTGCTTTGTTCGGTGGTGGGCTTCAGGGGGTTCTGACAGGTTCTATAGAAACCTTTGCTAATGAGCACCTGGTTCTGAGAACCACTTACTAATGGGACATAGAACCTGTTGTTCTATGGACATATAGCCTGTTGTTAATTTAGGTTATTAGGACATAGAACCTGTTGTTAATTTATTTGAATCCCACCACTGCCTTTGTTGCATCTAGCAATGTGATGCACAAGGGAATGGGATGCTATAAAGCAGCATTCTCAAACTTTTCATGTTCTGGAACTCTACATGTTCTCTAAAAGAGACTTTGTGAACCCTGCTGATGCATTCATGGAGCATCTGGTACATGCATGGAGCAGCACAGCATTATGTCCAATGAAAAATAGTGGCAAAGAACCAGGAAGGAAACAGCCAAAAAGATTTACAAACAGGGCAGGGATGGATGAGCAAAGTGGCCGCTTATGGATGAGAAGATGGAAGCCACTTATGGTGTCCTTGTGGATCCCCTGAGGGGTCTCAAAGAACCTTAAGATTCCAAGGAACAAATTTTGAGAAATGCTGATACATGAAACAATTAACAAAAAAATACAAGTAACAAGTTTAAAAAAACTGAAGTTTTTGTTGTGTAAACCAATGGCAATTTTGTTGAAATAAAATTGTATTTGTTTCATTCAGTTGTCTGTGAAGGTTTTAGATGTACACATTTTAATACATGACTGCAGTTCTGCTCTTGCTCAGGTAAGATGAAATGTTCCCCATAGGTTGCCCTATTAGTCGTGACCATCTCTAGGGTGCAATGCTATGGCCCTGTTCTAGAGCCATAGAGCCAATGTTGTCCAAAGATGCCTCAGTGGACATGCACATGGAACACTGTTATCTTCCCACCATGGTGGTACCTATTTATCTACTTGCATTTACCCACTTCTAAGTGCTAGATTGGCAGGAGCTGGGCTAAGAGTGGGCGCTCACTCCATCTTGCAGTACTTGGGTCTCGAACCGCTGACCTGCTGATCTACAGATTGAGTGGCACAGGAGTTGTAGTTCATCTTAAATCCCATGTTTCCTTCCATTGGCCTCAAGATGGAGCTGTTTTCATTCCAGTGGATGGAAAAGGATGAAAATACTGCTTTTTAAATTTAGAATTCTGTGTTTGGTCTTGAGTGAATATTTACGTGTGCTGGTAATGGGAAGCAATTTCTCTTTCCCCCAACTCCCCTTTCAAGCTGAAAAGTTCAGAGAAAGGTAGAGCAGGAAAAGTGCCATATATAGATAGATTTAGACACTGAGTGATTTTCCTTTAAGCACACCCACTTTACCATTCACTGGCCGTGGATGGTTATAAAAGGGATCTCCAGTTATAAAAGGTATCTCACAACCATATACCAGTAGGTGAACAATGCCTGTCAAAACTGTGCCTCTTCTGTTCTTTCCACCATCAGCCATGTTTTTTGAGGAATCTTCAAGATGTGTTTTGCATGCTAATAGGAGTTGTTATGGCAGGTTGTCAGAATCAGTGTACGGCACTACGTGTATTTTTGTCTTGTCTGCCACCGGCTAAATAAGCTCCCTTTCAGTGCTCGTCACATCTGATTTATGTGAGACTTGGAATAATGGCATAATTTCTGCAAAGAATATTGGTGGTGGAGAGGTGGCAGCAAATACGAAAATGTTGGCGTGAGGTTCTTTTTGGTACAACCCGTCCCTTAAAAAGTCACAGCTCTGAACAGTCCTCCTTCCTAATCTGATGATCACTGGAAAGACCCCTGAAGTGCTTCACTGAAAAGGTTCCTATTTTCTTATGCATATCATTGGACATATGGATACCATTCATTTCAGGGGATGGAGGAGTTCCATCATGTAGGATCTAATTAATATGAGGAGGGCTTACATATGGAGTTCTTGCATTTGGTGATTCTGTGGAAATACAGGTGCAATGTGATTTATTTGTATGCAATTTTGTCTCAAAGTGAATGAGGTTGGCTCTTTAAATGGAAAGATAAGCATCCTGTAAGTAGCAGTTAATGGCTTAAAGGGAGCCTACTTAACATGGCAAAGTGGCAGGCAATTTGGCTTATCTTAGAAAAATTCACAAAGGGGTCAGTTTCAATTCTGTTTCATTTGGGATGGAGATCTCCTCCCTTCCCCAAGTAATAATCACTTCTGAATTGCCTCTGAGCCAAAACTCAGCCACTTGAAAGGGAACTTGATTCATCTTGATTCATTGCGTGCCTTGTTACCATGATAACTAATTGTCTTTGTATAATGGAAAAATTGGTAATCACTGCGGTTCCTGGAACTAAGGACACAATCCAGAGTAACTATGGGGAGTCCTTGCTCTGGTGTACAAACAATTTGCTCTGGATTACAATATGAATTTCCCATAAGTTTTCACTAGGTGGTGCAGTAACTACGGCTGCACGTAATGTCTCTTGCATGCTCCCATAGTTACTCTGGATTGTACTCTAAGTGTCATGAATGGGGAGGTTCAACCAGTATGTTCAGGGTGTCCATATGTCACAACCAAAAAGAGAGAACAAGGGCCATCCAAAATGTAGGACACCTAAGAAAAATGTAGGGTATGAGAATACAAAAGCTAAAAACACTTAATATATATTGCCTTTGTGTGATTAATTTAACTCTATTTTGCTTATTACTAAATTTAAAACTTACGGTATATGTAATTTATTACATACAATTTTAAGAATTACAAGAAGGCTACATGCTGCTTGCTCACAAGAAAATGAAGGACAAGGGTTTTTTTCCAGGACACAAGGCTGGAAATGAAGGACAAGAGTTTTTTTCCCAGGACACAAGGCTAGAATCTGGAACACGTCCTGGGAAAAAAGATCTATGGTCACGCTGTGTATGTTTAACTAAATTCAACAGGAGCTATTTGTCCAGTCAGAACTTAGCTGATGGAATGGGATTTTCCACCTTGTTCTTACTGCAGCCTCCTGTGCCTGCCTCTTTGCCTCAAGAAATAGTGTTCTGGATGTGGTTGCACCTGGATTTACCCCCAAATCCAGAATAACTACGGGAGCATGTAAGAGACTTTACGTGCACCCGTAGTTACTGCACCACCTAGTGAAAACCTATGGGAAATTCATATCGGAATCCAGAGTAACTTGTTCTTACACTGGAGCAAGGACTCCCCGTAGTTACTCTGGATTTTGCCCTTAGTGAAGACTGCAAACCCTCACCCTGGGGCAAATAGAAGTGTCTCTCACTAGAAGGCCTTCTTACATGTTAGGGGGTGAGCCATAAAAGGAGATTCTAGATATAGTGCACATAAAATCTGAAGATTTGACTTGGGAAAAGGTGGATTGTTAAGATCTCCTTTGCTTGTATTCCCACAAATGACCTGAGAAACACCCTCTGATGTGACCAGAAGTTGCCTTTGCAAACTGGAAGTGACCTCTGGTTCCAAGGAGGTCCTCTGAGGCCCACCAACCCAGGATCTGGAGATCCTCAATTCCAAGTATGCCTGGACTATGGATAAAGAGTCCCACTTTGAAGGCCAGCTCCTTGCCATTCTGTGTAAAAAAATTGGAGACAGGAAAAAACAAGCTGCATCATTAGATTGCATCGTTGATGAGAGGTATGGCGTTACCAAAGTTTTCCTTGAAAATAAATTCATTTTTTTTAAAAGCTGCATTGATTGTCCTTTGTTTCTGCTTTACAATCTGGTGCAACTTCTAGGTTACTGGAGAGCACAAAGAACTTATAGTTGAGAGCCTAGAAGCAAAATGTCTCTACTCTTTCTACTCTCTCAAGACCATGCACAGAGCAGACTTCTGAGTCTGGTGGCACCTGAAGAATAACTTGATGGGTCAGAGTTGGCATATTTCTTCATTCCTCTTCAGAATATTGTATTGTTCATATGTATGTTTTACTATGTACGATTTTGACCATGTTGTAAACTGTCTTGAACATCAAGTTTTCAATCTGGGGAAAAGCAGTATATCAATCAATCAATCAATCAATCAATCAATCAATCAATCAATCAATCAATCAATCAATCAATCACGATTTTCCTGTAGCATATTCTTTGCAAATATGAATCTCCTTCAATTGTTTTAATTGCTCCCTGATTTATTACTACTGTATTCTAATTTTGGGTGCAATCCAGAGTAACTACAGGGAATCCTTGCTCTGACGTAAGAACAATTTACTCTGGATTGCAATATGAATTTCCCATAGGTTTCCACTAGCTGGTGCCGTAACTATGTCGACGTAAAAGTTTCTTACGTGCTCCCCTAGTTACTCTGGATTGTAGGGTTTGTTTCTTGAGATCATCTTACATTTGGAAAACAAATGTTATTTCCAGAGAGATATACAGTATCAATAAATTCTGCTACATAGTCAAATGGAGCAGGGTGCCCTCTATATGGAAGAATCTCCTAAATATTTCCAGCATCTTTATAGGACAATAGTACTTTGCAGCTTTGAATAAACTATAGTACAAAGTCATATTCTGAAGCCAGGATGGATGGATCAGCTGAATTCCTGGAACTAGAAAGCCAGACTGTTTATAATTTGCCACTTTCAGAACTGAAACATAGCTTGGAAACAGCAGGGAATAATGGCATCATTCTCACTGAGGTGGCAATCCTATGTCTGGGCTGCATGACTCAGTTTCCAGCTGAGTCCCAACATACTGCTGCATCTGTCCATGAAAAATACTTTTCCACATAAGAAAAATTTTTGTGTCAGGAAAAAGAAGTAGGCTGGGATCCTTCCACCTAACCTCCAGTTTTCAATATGGAAAGAATATTTCGTTGATGAAAATAATATGATCAATTTTCTGAAGTGGTCTAGATGTGCCATCTCACCAAGACGAAACGCAACAGATTTAGAGAAAGGGTTGACCAGGGTACAGAATAACAGAAGGCCACAATCCAGGCGCCTTGCTTGGCATCAGCAGAAACCTGCTTGTTTATGTTTAGAGAAAATTGAGAAGATAGTGACTTATGCATAGGGTATATTCCAAATAATCTCATGTTAAAAATAGGGGCATCATTTTCAGGTGCAAGGTCCAATGATCTGCTCAAGATAAAATATTTTGGTGGAAATGTACATATACAGGTGTCAACTCTTATGCGATTTATTTATATGCAATTTTGGCTGCAATCCTAACCACGCTTTCCTGGGAGTAAGTACTATTGAACTCAGTTGGACTTACTTCTGAGTAGACATAGGATTGCAGTTTGTTTCAAAGCGAATGAGGTTGGCTCTTTAAATTGAAAGATAACCATCCCTTGAGTAGCTGTTAATGGATTAAAGGCAGGCTGCTTACCATGGCAGTGTGGCAGGCAATTCAGCTTGCTGAGATAAGTTCATCAAGTTGAGCTTTGGGGTCAGGGAGGTAGTCCCCCTTCAAATGGCATTTGAAGCCATTTGAAAGGGAAATTGATTGACTGATTGATTGCCTTGTCACCATCATATTGTATGACACAAAAAGTCATACACTGTATTGTATGACACAAAAAGGGGTTCTTAGAACCAAAAGTCACAACTGGGGAGGTTCAATTTGTATTTCAAATTGAAGCTCTTGGGAGCTCTTGGGAAAGGCTGCGGGTACTCCATCTGATTGGGAAAGACACACTCTGGGATTTATCTATTATTACTTTGCATAATTCTCTTTGTCATCAACAGAAATTTTTATGCACGTTTCTCAAAGCAAATCATTCCAAATTGAAAACAGCTGTGTAATCCATGGCCTCCTATTTCTGTGTGTGTGTGTGTGTGTGAGAGAGAGAGACAGAGAGAGATCTTTTCCTTCCCACATTTCTACCAGTCATAATATACATTTCACTACCCAAGTGAGTAGTGATGAGCCCAAATGGAAAGTGCTGCCTGTCTGCCAGCATCCTATTGTCAGATACATTTCTTTTTCATTTGGAAGAAAGGTTTTGAAGCGAGTCTCTTTGCTAAAGGAAGTTAATGGATTGGTTCATAAATTAACTTGGAGCTCTTTCTGAACAGTCTAAAAGAATCTCAGCATGTCATAGGTTTCGTATTATGGGCCTAATAAATAACAGAGGACAGCTGTTAAATATGAACCCTAAGGCATAATCCCCCCAAATAAAACATCTTGAACACTTGGTACGATGGACAAGGTTTAAGTGTACACTTAGCAATTCCTCTGAAATCTATAGGACTTAAAAAGCTTAGCATCGGTTTGATTGTTTGCCTAACCTGCCCCAAATTTGGATTTGGAGATGCCATAGAATCCTTGATAAGATTTGGAAGTTACACATTGTTTGCATTCAGATTTGGGGACTGTTGCAGAATTTTGCAACGTGTACCAAAACAACCATGGAGGCATGGAAAGCTGGGCTATAACTCAAATCCAAGTCATGAAATCCAAGGACTCAAGTCATATGTCAGTGATGCCACAAATACTCAAATCAGGAACCACCATGGAGTTGGGCAACTCGGATAGCCCAGACATGGCTTTGGGTGTGAGTTTTGGGTTGCAAAATTCCACTAGAAAAGTCACAACTTGCAAAAGATGCTGTGCATGTCAAGAATACAAGGGAGACAGTGCTTCTTATTGTTGAATTAATCGAATGCACACCAGTGCACAATATTTCAGAGGCAGTGCAGATCTGAGTAGACCCAATGGGGCTGCTGCAACCCTACCCTAGACACACATAGGCTACAATCCAGAGTAACTACGGGACCTTTTACACTGACATAGTTACAGTGCCACCTATGGGAAACCTATGGGAAATGCATAGAGCAATCCAGAGTAAGTGCCTCTTACATCTTCCCATAGTTACTCTGGACTGTACTCCCTAGCAATACCTCCATTTTTTTCCCATGGAGCCGTGACTGCCTTTGTAAACGGAAAACATGTGACTTAAGTTTTTCCAAATTGTGAAAACACTCTGTGGAACTTAAAAAGTCTTCTCATTAGGACTTATTGATGAGTTGTTGGAGTGGAGACTCATGACTCAACTGAGTCAAGCTACAAAGATTCACCCATCCCTGGCTGTTGATCTAGGCAGCAGAGGTTTTAAATCCCATTTGCTCTCCTTCTTCGTTTCCTTCCTCTCTAGAATGATTTCCTTTTTCAAGTCAAGGCATACAGCATGCTGCTCTCAGAGCAGGAAACATCTCATTCCAAATCCTCAGATGACCAATTTGTCTCAAAGACAAACACAACAGTGAGAGCTTGGGGGGCTTGCAGCTGGTTTTGCAATCTCACTTGCAACCTTTCTGGTGGAATTGCACTTGAAAGTGAAATCCTTCAAAGGTATTTTTCTAACTTAATATGAGCGGACTTCTGAATTCTCCAGTAGCATAAAGTTCCTATTGAGGTGATGGAATATGAAGTGTGTGAGATTTGCCATTGAACATTTCAACAGATGTAGAGCTGAGAGGTTTGAATCCCAACTGAATTCAGGACATCAAAACCCATTTTTTTTTTAACCAGAGGGTGCAATCCTTACAAATTTAGGTCAGCCTAACTCATCTGGCATATCTTCCCGTGATGGTGTGGGAAGGTTAGTGCATGCTTGTGCAGTGGCCTAATGCCCAGAAATGGGGCAGAAGGTGCCTTATGGCACTTTTGTGACACCCCCAGCCCAGTATGGTACTTATGCTGTTCTTAGGACAGCCTAACTGGAGATTACGATTGCAGCCAGAAACATTCATTCCGAGGACTTCCTCCTGTGAAACAATGGTGGAAATTCTGTTATAGTTATAGATATTTGGGCTGTGGGTGGCACAAGCGGTTAAGACGCTCTGCCTGTTAACCAGCAGGCCAGGGTTCAAGACCTGGGTTGGCCCCACAAGACAGGATGAGCTCCTGTCCTTAGCCCAGCTCTGCGACGCCAGCTGGATCCAATTGTAATGGCTCTGCCTTTCCATTGGACTAATTCAGTGGCGTGGAGAGGGGGAATTTGCTGCTTGGGTAACAGCCTATCCTCTATAACAATCTAACCCAGGCTTTTGTGCTTCGCATGTAGCATATGCAGTGCCGAGCACGATACCATAGTCTTTCAAGACTGACGGAGGCCTGCTTTTTTTAAATAGATATTTATTGGGAGATGTGTAACGGTTTAGCAGGATATTTAGAGGAATGGTAGGACATCAAAGGAATGTCTGCTGTAAAGTCTGTCTTAGGCTAATTTTGACTAAGTTTGAGCTATCGGTTATTTACAATTTTAAGTATCAATTATTTAAATATCAGTTATTTACAGTTTGGTAGGCAAAGGAGGCCTGACCTGAAAGGTGAAAATTATAGCCAGCAACAAGGTCACCAGAGGTATTTATCTTTTGTTTGTAATTTATATCATGCTGGCTGTTTAAGAACTTTAGCTGGGTATGTAATGTAAATTGCTTTCATATACCCATGACACAAATGGCAGACCCAAATGACCATGAAAAAATTCATCAAAGAAAATGCAACGACCACCACCATAATCGATGCCATTCTATGCATGACAACTCAGAAGCAAGCCCCATTTAGCTCAGGCTGCAATCCTAAAACACTTTACTGGGAGTAAGACCATTGAAAAAATGGGGCTTACTTTTGAGTAGACAGGGTTAGGATTGTGCACAGGCAATGTTTTTTGGTTTGCAACTGTACAGTGCAACCCTAAACAATTTTCCAACCCCAGACTGAGGTCAGAAGCAATGTTTTTTATGCCTTAATATGCATCCGGGGCTTCCCAATGCAAACAGTGCTCATATTAGACATTAAAAAACAGTGTCTCCATGAAATCCAAAATTACTTTTTCCTCTGAGAGTTCAGTTGGAGCTTGGGAGAGGCTGGGGATAGATACAGTATAAGTGGATCCACGGATATGGGAGCCCACTACAGCCCAGACTAGAAATTTATTTCTAGCCTGTGATTCACCCCTTTCAAAATGGAGTACTTGTTACAATAATCTGGTCATATACTGGTATTTTCACCAGTCAAACCAGAAGTAAAATAGATATTTAAAAAAGAAAATTAATGGCTCTCCTATTTTTGGCAGCTGCTGTTCGTCAACAGAACAGAAGCAGACTCAGATTGTTTAGTGACCTTTATGTTTATCCATAAAACAGGAAAGGTAGCGGCGGTCCAAGTTCCTTCTGCCAATCTGCCACAATTTCCTGAGCACAACTTTTCAGTTTACAGAAGCGGAAAGAATTTCTCATCCATGTGTGATGTTTGCTCCACACAGTTGTTATTATAAGTAAATGCTATAAGAAGCAGACAAACTGTAACGGCCACTGGTTATTTTTCCCTTCTCTCTCTCTCTCTCTCTCTCTCTCTCTCTCTCTTATTTTTCTTCACACCATTCCAGTCTCTATCTAGACCCAGACTGCAATCCTAAAAACACTTTCCTGGGAATAAGACCCATTGAATACAATCGGGCTTACTTTTGAGTTGAAATGGTTAGGATTGTTCTCTCATTCATAGTTCGTGATTTGTACTAATATCAAATTGTCAAAGCAACTACATGATATTCTTCATCCCATCCCACCCCACACTGCTTGGACGTAAGAGCTATTCAGAGTTGTAAGGGGGGCAGTTTCAAGAAATAGTCAGCTTTCAAGAATAGTCAGCTTCAGGGTCTTCCTCTACAGCAGTAGAAGTTACATCATCAGGAGGACCACTCAATATCAATATCGTATCAATAATAAATTATCATCATATAACAATAATAAATGATATATAATCATTTTAGTTTAATAATAATCAATATAGTGTTTAAATTAAAGCAATATTTATATATGCGTTTTTATCTTTTATACTGTCATGTCCTATACATGGCTACCCTGTATGACTCTGAGTGCTGTATCTGGTATGTTCCACCAGTAGAGCCCTTGAACTGCCCCTTCCAGCAGAATGATCCATGTGCCCTGCGGACACCCAACACTGAATGCACAATGCTGTTTGCACACCTCTCTCTATTGCTCCAATCACTTGCTGTCTGACTAAAAGGCCCTACAGCACAGTTTTCCCACATCAGTTCCCAGACTTGTGGCAGTGCGGAGCTAAAATTCTGCATGAGTCCTATGGAGATCTCTGCCTCTGGGAACTACTATGGCAACATTACAAAATCAGTTTGTGACTTGATTATAAAATACTAAACCAGAAAATTAATGGAGGGGGGTTTAGTTAATCCATATTAGTTTTTCCACATTAATGGAGAAAATGTTATTAGTTAAGTGATTTGTTTTCTCTGGTGCACTAACATGGGAAGAAGCCTTATTCAGAGTCAGACTGTTTGGCAGTTCAGTACTGATACTGGTGGCATTGAGTGGCGTCGGAGGTAATTTTCCTTTGCTGTATTTCAAGATGTTAAGATTGAACCTCTACCAAGCTAGGGAATATATAAAGCAGTATATTTGCAATGAAAAGTTAGCCCACAACGGGAATACCTCTTTTCTCCCAGTGTTTTGTTAGCAAGTTTTGCATCAGTTCAAACAAGAGAGGAAAACAGTACTTTTGAGAAACAGCTGCTTCTCTGCTCCAGACTTGGCTGCCCAGAAACACTCACTTAAATTATCATAACACAAAAGAGCATGACACATATTATTTAAAGCATGTCAATATTCTCTCTCTGTGTGTGTCTCTCTCTTTCTCTCTCTCTTTCTCCCCCCCCTCTCTCTCTCTCTCTCTCTCTCTCTGTGTGTGTGTTTGTGTGTGTGTGTGTGTGTGTGTGTGTGTGAGAGAGAGAGAGAGAGAGAGAGAGAGAGAGTTCATAGAAGAGGAAAGAAGAAAAAAAAAACTGGAATGTGGTAAGTTCAGAATAAACACCGGCAAACTTTATGGCGTTGATTTAAAAGTGCCTCACCTTTTTAACTTCCTCAACATGTTTGCTCTGCTGAAACCCCATGAATTATTTATTGCTTACTTACCTGATGATCAGAGAGATGGCGTGTGCTAGGAAAGAAAGTTAGCCAGTGCAAATCATTAATTAATATTATGATAACCTCTATGCTGGGTATTTTTTTTACTCCTTTTTACAGTAACTTTCATGCATACTATAAAAGACTTCTGTGTATTTTTTCCATGGTTCATTACTATATATTCTAGTTATCAAAAGTGCTATTGAGAACTCTTGATGCTTAATTGATTAAGCATCAATTCTGTACGTTGCTGAAACGGACAAATGAACGTCCCAAAGAACAAAGCAGGATCTGGGGTGGCAAATGGGGAATACAGTGCATGATGGGATATTTTGCTAATGTACAGGACTATGTTCCTCAAACTGTGGATCAGGACCCACTTGGTCGGGTCTGAGCCAATTTCAGGTGGGTTGTATATTCCCAGCTTTGTATATTCCCTAGCATAGCACCTCACTCAGAGACCACTGAAAATACAGGGTATTTGTTTGGAGCTGAAAATACAGGGTAAATATCATAACTGCTAAGCAGGGCAGGCTGCTCATGTAACCCTGAATAGGTGGGATTAAAAAAAAAAGCAGGCCTCAGTCAGTCTTGGAAGACTATGGGACACTTTAAAGACACTGGACATATTGCTGGAAAAGGATCCAACTCTGCATTCTGCTTTGACTTCCAAGTTGGAATTTTTGAATTTTGAGCTGTGAAATAGCACAAGCATGCCATGTCCTTTGGTTGATGGCAGCTTAGGTTTGAAGTCTAAAGTGATGGTATCACTTCCAGGTATGTAATAACTTTCAGTGATGTAATAAATACAACACTGCTGATGGGTCCCAACAGATTTTCATTCTGAAGGTGGGTCCTGGGGCTCAAGGGTTTGAGAACTACTGGTAAAGGATGTTGCATGAGAGCATCTCAAAACTGGGGCCATCAACTCCACAATTCTGAGTCTGCATCTAGACTAAGAACAATAAGTTATAAGATATTGTTCCTCCTGTAATGAAGTCTGATATGGAGAGGGTCTGTAGCTCAGCAATAGACGTGTTCTGTGTGCAGAAGCCACAAGTTTAACCCCTGGCAGTTGCAGAGAGAAGAGAAATGTTATATGAAGAGAAATAGGCTGAACCAAAAATACTGAACCAATGCCTCGACTCAGTAGAGCTGTTCACATGTTAAACTGTACCCATCCATGTACTGGATGGCACTAATTGTTAGTCTGTATCTACTCCCAGTCTGTATCTACACCCAGTATTTATATCCAGTCTGTATCTGGGTTCAACTCTTCACATATTCCATTTAATGTAGATCCAGTGCATATGGATTGTTGATCTGTAAATATTAACCCAGGTATAATCATTTACATGAAAAGGTGTAGCAGCTTTATGTGGGAATAGACCAAATTTAAGGAAACTTACTCACCAAGTTCCCCTTCGAACACCCTATGGAAGTGCATGGGAATATTTATATGCAATTACCATTCACTTTGATGGGCTTATGCAGGAGAATGTCATATAGGATTGTTATACAGCCATTACCATGGATGTGCATGTGCATGTGCATGGACCTTGAAAAGACAGTTATTTTAGTACATCCCATTCATGAATCAGAGCTCTATGAGATGCTCATTTTCCATTCACAACTTATTCAAGGTCAAGCCTTGAGCTCTGGTTTGTTGTGTTTCTTCATGGATCTCAGCCTAGGTTTGTGAAAGCTAAACAAATGTGTGCTGAAGTTATTTGCACAGCTGGGAAGTTGCTGAAAACCTATTGTCATCAATCAACCTGTACACTTTCATGATTTCTCCAAGAAGTCCCCCAAGACATGTTAAAGATTAACAATGTAAAGTATTCTAGAGCTTCTGGGAATAAACACTGGGATGTAGCTGCTAAATCCCATTCTCTTCAAAAGCTTGATGCATAAGAATAGTGTTTAAAAGTAAAGGTTTGTAAAATTAAACTCATCAAGATTACTTTTTACTCTGAAATATTTTGTACTATACAAAGGACATTGTCAACTGTAAAATATTTTCGTTTCATCTCTTTTTTCACACAGTTGCACTCCAACTCTTCTAAGTTATAGAGAAGGATAGTTCCTATTGACTTCTCCTGTCTATCACTGGGCACAGTGGAGCAGCATGATAGAAGAAAGATATGGATTGTAAAAAAAATTGCCATTTGTTGATGTCAATTCCTGTCATGACATCACTTCTGGTGGGTCCTAACATTCTTATTCTAAAAAGTGGGTCCTGGTTTGAAAACCATTATCGAGGTTCTGAATTACCGGTAGTTTCCAAAGTCAATGGTGGGAATAATGTGGACAAACAAACCATCCAATAAAGACAAATATGCTCCTTCTCGCTGATCCAGTGATGGTATATTATTTTTTTCCCATGGACTAATATTCTGAACATATTTCTTTTAAAAAAAATTTTAATGGAACGTTGATTTAGGACTTTAGCAGTGCTCTTGGGCCCAGCAAGGGTAATGGATTCCCTAGAGACTGCAGTTCCTGTGAATACTTTAGGTAGCTGTGCCCATACCTGGGGAAAGGTTCATTTGGCCATACCTGGGGAAAGGTTCACTTGGCCTTGCTTATATCTTGATTTAACTACTGAAATATGCTCTGCCTGGGGCAGATTTGAATACAATTCAGAAATTTCCACTGTTACAAAATGCTGACTTTGAAGTTTTGACTGCTAGCTTTTTTGCAGCATGTTATTTCAACATTAAAATAGTGTTCCATGTGCCTTCGGCAGTCATGCTGGCCCCATGACCATGGAAGTGTCTTTGGACAACACTGACTCTAAAGCCTTAGAAACAGGGATGAGCACCACACCCTACAGTTGGCCACAAATACCAGTAAAACCTGTGGGGGACACCTTTACCTTTACCTACTCTGTTTCAACATTATACTAATTTCATTGACCTCCTGTTTCTTTTTCAGGTGCCATTCAAATGCTGGCTATTACCTCTAAGTACGATTCCCAGTGGCTTTGGATGAGAGTTCCTGAAGGACCATTTTCCCTGTACAAGTCTCTACATCCACTGATATCTACTAGGGAAGCTCTTTGGGCATTCCTTCACTTTGGCTGCAATACAGAGTAACTACGGGGAGTCCTTGCTCTGACATAAGAACACTTTACTCTGGATTGCAATATAAATTTCCCATGGGTTTTCACCAGGTGGTGCCATAACTATGTCGACATAAATGTCTCTTACGTGCTCCCATAGTTACTCTGGATTGTAGGGATAGGGAGATTTTCTTTTTTCCTGGGAAGGCACTCACAGCATGCAACTTACTATCTCAAGGGATCATTTTGGCCTTCCCCTACATACAATTTATTAGCTTTTTAAGCCATCAGCTGAAGATCTGTCTGTTAAGATAAGCTGTAGATCTGTTTTTGGCCTGACCTTTCTTGCCAGTAAATGCTTTTGTTAGATTGCATTTTATTTCCTTTTATTAAAAAACTTGAAATGTTTCCCCTGCCCCACCGCTTTTTGGATATTTGTTTTTTTCTGAAATGAATTGTTTGGGCTCAGAACTAACCAGCTCCAGATCTGCTCTCTCCTCCAGATGCAGGGGAAGAGCACCTGGACGCAGGTGAGTTGTGTGCTCCCTGAGTCATCTGGTGGGCTGTTGCGAGATACAGGAAGCTGGACTAGATGGATCTTTGGCATGATCTGGTGGAGGCTCTTCTTATGTTCTTAACTTTCCAGCTTTGATGTATCGATGGGGTATGTGCTGTATCCTGCAGTTGGGGTGAGAGCAGTCATGGAGGCCTCCAAGATACAGGAATCTTTGTTCCCTTTCCTCAGAGTTGCATTGCACCCTCCAAGTGTTTTTTTTGAGAATGGAGAGGTGGGACAGAAATGCCATAAAGGCCCAGGTGGAACGACCACTGAATAAAACAGTTCAGAAAGAGAAAGTGCCAAGCTGCAGTTGGTCTCCGCTAAACCCTTAAGATGTAAGTTGAGGACAGAATCACTCTGCAGTATTCCAAAATGGCTAAAAAGCTATGATTTTGCTAGCATGTTTTGCACTGCAAGACTTTCAGGATAGTGAATGTGTACAATTACTTTCACACCAATGCTTATTATGTCTTTAATCACTTATGCAAATAGAAGTCTAATAATGTGCTATTAATTATTCATAAGATTAGATCTGCTTATCTGAAGGGTTATTGCTCAATACGATTGTTCCATTTTGAAACTGAAAACTGTAATAAGTCCAGTTTCCTGGTAATGTGCTCAGAATCATTGGGTTTTCCGGAATAACTATCCAGACTTTGTCCAATGTGCTTGTATGAGAAAAAAACCAAGAACCAAATTATATTTATCCTCTTCTATAGAAGTAAACTATTCCATGTGATCACCTCACAAGGCAAATGGTGGCCATTAACCCTGGAATGACTGTGTGAAGATTGCTCCATTATAGTGTGGGTTGTGGTTTGTAGGGCAAACAGCTGGAGGGCATGCACATGGCCTACTGATTCTCCTCCATCCTGTGCTAAAACTGGCAAGTTAGTGGGGGAGAAGAAAGGATGATTGTGTATGGCTCAAAGTGTGGAGTTGGCTGAGCCAGGGAAAGTTGACTCATACCAAGATCCCTTCCCGCCTTCCCAGCCCAGACCCCTTACCAAATCTCCTTTGATTTATACAAGTGAAAGAGCACCAAGGACGAGACCAGTTGGAGTGCAGGCAGCCTATGGAAAGGTAAATAAAACATTACTTGTCTTGTTGTACCTCCATCACTGCATGTATCACTGCATCAAGCATGCTAGTGGGGGGATGGTATTGGGCTCTAAGCAGGATGGATTCAAGGAGGACCATGAATTAGTGGCCTTCCAAACTGTCATGCCAGTCATGCCCTTTCTGGGATGGGGAGTGAAATCAGGTGCCAAGGAAACTTCCACTGGACAGACCATTGGGAATGAGATTGTGCATGGCTGGGAGCCCAAGTCTATCCACTTCTGCCCACCTGGAAGAACTAGCTTCAGCTTCAACTCTGGTTGGAATGGGAGTCCAGATTTACCTGGTCGAAGATCAAACAGGATCTTCCTGGCCAAGTCACAATCCTATTCATTTTTTGTGCTCATGGACGTTATGCTATCACTTTTGTGAGTGTGAACCATTGTAAAGAAGAGAAATCCAACAGAATACCACATACAGGAAGCTACCTAAGTCAGAATGCCAATTTATTTTGGTCAGTATTTCCCCATCTACTGTTTACAGAGTGGTTGGAGGTTCAAGCGACACCAGAAACTGAACTTGGGATCTTTTGTGAGCAAAGTATATGCTCTGCCATTTGGCTACAGTCTCTCTCACCCAAAGCTAACCACTTTCCACATTTCAACTCTGAAATGGAAGATCAATGGTTAAAGTTCAGTAGTCATGTAAATGGCCTCTTATATGATTTTGTATATAACAATAACCTGAAGATGAAATGTGATGAATGGAGATTGCACAAGTCTTTATGCAACAGCATTTTGCATGTTCTGGGTATCATCAGTTCTGTTATATCATAATCTGAAGACAACAAGAGTCAATCTAGACAGTGATAAGTCCATCATAGACAGATCATAGACCACTGACAGATCTACATTTGGAGGTCCCTGATGCTTGAACTATAATGGGGGACCTTATGCAATCAGCAACAAGTTCTGGGTAATCACCAGTGACATGCAGTAAGGACCAGGCCTGGGAAGGCAAATCACACTATCTTCCCTTTAAGCTCAGACTATGCAACACACACTCTCTTCTTCACCCAGAATTTTTTGTTTTTTTAAAACAAAATTTTGTTTGTTTATTTTTTGTTAAAATAAAAATATTATTTAAATAATAAATAAATTCACTGCTTTAAATAAACTGCTTTAAATAAACTGCTGAAAGAAGTAACAAGGAAACGGTAAAAGGAACTTTTAAAAACCTGTTTTTTTGCTTTCTGAGTCAGGTAGTTTTTACCTGGTTTATCCTGACTGTACATCACTGGTAACCACTGTTAACTTCATCAATGGGGTTGTTCTTCAACAAATCATTAGATTTTAAAATTAGATACTATCTGATTTTGATTTAAATTTTTATGCAACTATTTCATTATATTTTATTATATTGTAACATAATGACTATATTAATATTATTTTTTTAAATAGAAACTTTCCAACGAGCATAGTGGAGTTTGTTTGCATCTGTAGAAAACATTTCAAGTCTGTCATTGGTTCCAACAGTGAACTGAATTCCATATGCCATTATTAGCATCAGTAGACTGGCAAGCTGGAGGATGCCTCTTTAGTTGGAAATTATCCTTTGAAAATGATGGCTCACTCTGCCCTAAAATGACACAAAAGCAATGATAGCTTTTGCACCACATTTCAGGCAGCATTTAACCTTAGAAAAGCAAATTGGTTTTCTAGCACTATAGCCAGTGTTGATGAGAGGTTTGCTCTTTAGCTCTTTTCCAATTTGGACTTGCACCCTGACGAGGACACCTTTACCATATTGATATGATCATCAGGAAGAGCTACAGGGTGAAGAGAAGTGTATATATCGTCTGTAAGGTGCAGGCAGGAACAGCATACATTGAACGGCACAACCAAGTAGCTGGCATCGTGTACAGGAACATCTGCTCAGCCTATGGATTAACCCCTCCCAAGACCACATGGGAGACTCTTCAGAAAGTTGTGGAGAATGACAGGGCTAAGGTCCTGTGGGACTTCCATATCCAGACAGATAAGAAGGTACTGGCTAACCAGCCAGACATTGTGGTGGTTGATAAGGCCCAGAAGACAGCCCTGGTGATAGATATAGCAATAACGAATGACAGCAACATCAGGAAAAAAGGAGCATGAAAAGGTGGAAAAGTATCAGGGTTTGAAGGAGGAATTAGAAAGGATTGGAAAGTGAAGGTGAATGTGATCCCAATAGTGATTGGAGCACTAGGGGCTGAGACATCCAAGCTGGAAGAATGGCTCCAACAGATTCCCGGAAGGACATCAGAACACTCGATCCAGAAAAGCACATTGCTAGGAACAGCTAAGATACTGCTCAGAACCCTCAAACTCCCAGGCCTCTGGTAGGGGACCCAAGATTGAGGATAACACACATATATATATAGCGAGAGAGAGAGAGAGAGAGAGAGAGAGAGAGAGAGAGCACTTATATATATAAAATATATGTAAAAGCACTTACAAGGGTAAATATACATGCTAGTTGTGACCAACTCTAATGGCAGTGTTCATCCCCATTATATGGCCAAAAACCAGCATTGGCTGAAGATGTCTTCATGGTTATGTGGTCAGCATGACTAAATATTTTTCCACCAAATTGCTACCACTTTAAATGTTTTCAAACTGCTAAGTTGATAGGAGCTGGGCAAGTAACAGGAGCTGACTCTATAATGCAGTACTTGGGTCTCAAACCACAAACCTGCCAGCCTTTAGGTTGACAATCTTAGGCTGCAATCCTAACCTTCAGAGGCCAGCATAAGTCCCGTCACAACTCCCACACAGTCCTGGGGGTGTCACAAAAGTTTCATAAGTCACTTCTGTGCCACTCCTGGAGGTGTGTGTTAGACCAGTGCACAGACATGTGCTGCCCTCCCAACACCACCACAGGAATAGGGAACAGGTGAGTGTGCTGGCCTAAGAGCACAATCCTAACCATGCCTACTCAAAAGTAAGCCCCATTTTGTTTAATGGGTCTTACTCCCAGGAAAGTGATTTTAGGTTTGCAGCCTTAATTGGTTAGGATTGCAGCCCAGTGTCTAACCACTGGGCCACTGCAGACCTAATATATACATATATATTGGAATTACAGCTGCTTTATAAACATCTGTGCCAATTATGCCTATGTGCCAATATTTTCATGTAGAACGACAGTCAATGAGCAAACATTGTTTATAGAACAGTTAGTCCAATTTGATTCTTTAAGACAACATCTGTCCCCTAAACAACCATTACAGCAACCAGGTTTAACACCAATGTTATTCCGATTGCGCCATTTTGTCTTTTGTGAGGAGACTTTCTGTGAGGCAGACTGTTATATAAGTATTGTGTTCTGAGAGGACCTGCTGCTCTTTCTTCTACTGAAGCAGCGTTTCAGTCTTCATTGATGTCAAGATAATATCTCTCAAATGGCACTAAATGCAGTTAAAAAGAAAGGACAATGTTGTATGAGTCATCCCGCTGACAAACTTTTCACATTGCCACCCACAACCAGATTTTCTCCGAAGCTGAAAATTACATCCTTTCTCATAGAAACTTGAAAAATAGCAAGGAAAATATGTTTAACGAAGCCCAAGAGTCCAAGCCAAGGAATATTTATTCAGAACTACTTCTCACTGTGTACAACGGGGACTGACTTCCGACTAACTGTGCTATTTAGGATTTTGGTCTGGATGTTGACCAGTAAAGGAGAACATCTGAAAAGAGAAATCTGAGGTCCAGATCAAGTGTGTAAAAAAGGCCGTGTGAAAATGAATATTTCCTTCATAATAAGTGCAGTTCCCTGATATGATGACAGTACTGGCACCAGTTTATTGCGGGTGGTGCATGTGATTAAGACACTGTGCCTGTTAACCAGCAGGCCAGGGTTCGAGACCCGGGTCAGCCCCACAAGACAGGGTGAGCTCCTGTCCTTAGCCCAGCTCTGCGATGCCAGCTGGATCCAATCGTATCAGCTCTGCCTTTCCATTGGACTAATTCAGTGGTGTGGAGAGGGGGGATTTGCTGCTTGGGTAACAGCCTATCCTCCATAACAATCTAATCCAGGCTTTCGTGCTTTGCATGCAGCGTATGCAGCGCCGAGCACGATACCATAGTCTTTCAAGACTGACAGAGACCTGCATGCAAGCCCTCTGATGAACGTGAGTCCTCAGCCAGTACCCAATATGGCTGATTCCTGATGCCATCTGTCATGACATACTTTAATGCTCACCACTTGGCAGTGCCAGATCAGTACATCCATATAAAATATCTCAGTTTACAGTCTTCACAACTACAATTGTACATCTTTGAGAGAATTATACACCTCAGTTTTCTTGAGAAGACTTGCATCATGAAATTGACTTCTTACGAACCTTTCATCTTTGAGAAGGAAGTCTAAGGTTGCAGTCCTAAGCAATTAAGGCCGGCCTAACTCACCTGGCATATCTTCCTGTAGTGGTGTGGGGAGGATAGCTCATGCCTGTGCAGTGGCCTGAACCAAGGAAAGAGGCAGAAGTGCCTTACAGAACTTTTGTGACACCTCCAGGTCAGCATAGGACTTATGCCGGGGCTTAGGCTGGCCTAACAGAAGGTTGGGTTTCATTTGAGAGTACATACACACACACACATTTTTCAAGTGTGTGACATCATGGCACTTGATGGGCCACCTTATCATCTGAATGCTATTGAAACCTTGATTTCAGGCAGAAAATCATATTTTATCTGAGCAGCATGGAAACTGTACTATGATTACATATGATTACAGTAAAGTAGTTTTTGAACAATCACATGCATATTCTCTAAACCACTGTGAAGTAGTTGTTCATATTTCAGGAGTTTCTATGCCTTGGGAATAACGGCCAAATTCAAGAAAAGCTTCAGGAAATTATGACATGCAAGTACATAGTTGGAACTATGCTGAAATACATATAAAATACGTGTGTAGATATATTCAGTATATCATATTCCTCTTTCCTTGTTCTCTATCTTAAATTAGTACAGGGACATGATGTATCAGGTATGTGGTGAGGCAGGAATATATGTCATGAATAGGGATACCAATAGGAATAGGGATACCAATAGGAATATATGTCATGAATAGGGATACTGATAGGGACACCAAGCCAAGATGGGGCCCTGAAGGAAAGTCCTCCAAGTGCCTCTCCTGTGCTTTGCAAAGTACAAGGGTATGTCAGCTACTCCCTATGGTGTTTGGGAACGAGACACCCTATCATCTCTTTGGAAGCCTTCCTCTTGGACTCTGGTCTCCTAGTTGGCTTACTGGAAAAGAAACAGTAGGATCTGTAAAATGGTTCTAGGGTCCTTCCTAATTTGGCACCCTTCCTAATCTGGAGCCCTTCCTGATCTGTGACCCATACATAGCTACATACTTGCCAGAAACACTGTAAACATAGGCATTTGATTGTTAAAATGCATGGAAATATATTACTCATCCTATCCTTTCTTTCCACTGTGACTAAAGGCACAATCCTAATCAATTTAGGTTACACAACTCTCTGGCTCCCTATACCCTTGGTGGTGTGGGGAGGCTGGCACATGTCTATGCACTGGCTTAACCTTTCCAGGAATGGAAAGAAATGGCAGGAATGAAATTTCCAGGAATGGCACAGAAATGCCTTATGACACTTCTGCAACACCTGTAGGCCAGCATGGGACATGTGCCAAATATTATGCTAGCCTAACTGGGGGTTGCCCCTAAACCTCTCAAATACAGTTACTATAAAAAGAACCATTCTTGGACAGACAAATAAGGAAAACTGCTGAGGGGAGAGTCTGTAAATCTACATACTGTACTAAAAGATTGTGGATGACATGGCTACTAATGAATATTGACTAACATTTTTTAAGTACTAAATGCTGTGAGGACAAGAATGTCACTGTAGCAACTAAAAGAAAACAGAAAACCAAATTTATCTGATGATGTATTCAAGGCCAAGGTAATGAATTAAAGAGTTTATTTCCTTCTTGGACACCAACTTGTTGTGAAGCATTTGAAATTGATCTACAGCAGTAGAAAATAGGAAACATTTTTTAAGCAGCATTGCTGTAAGGGAATCAGATTTCAGATATATAGCACCTTTGGGAAACAAGTACATTATGTTAATAGGCTTGCACGGAAGCCAGAACCTATCTGTGGTGACATTTGCAATGCCCCATAGTTGCTTGTCTTGATTTACTCCTTGCATTTGCTTTGTTTCAGATCTTGCTGGACCTAGGTGAATGAGGTGGAATTGTTTGGGCTTGGAGCACAGGAGGAAGAGGAGTCATCACTGTGTCCTGCCATATTCATTTATTTACAGGGACAGAGGAAGTGAAGAAGAGAAACTGCTGCTATTGTCACATCCCACAGCTTTTCCTTCTTCCATTCTCCCCATTGGCTGTTGGGAGCATTCCCTGCTTATTCTGTGATGATCACAGAGTTGGAAGGGGTTTTCAAGGCCATTCAGTCCAACCACCAAGGAGAAAAATATTCTGTGGAGCACTGACTTCTAGATTGTGGGTTGCGATGCACCTGTGGATCTTGTTTACCTCTTTTCGGTTGGGTCATGAAACTGACAAACTGATAGCTGATAAGAAAAATGTATTCAGCCCCACAGAAACTGAAATGGGACAAGAGTCAGGCAAACATGAATCAGTCCACCTAGAAGGCTAGACTGAGGCAAACCACCACCAGAATGGTCCCAATCCGCTGAATGCAAATTTCAACTTGAGAGTCATGAAAAGAGCACACGAGGCAGGAATTGCTACTCCTGATACTTAAAGGCCAAGGAAAGGGGAGCAGGATCTTGGCATGTGTTACTGCCACTGAGATGACATGTTACTGCCACTCCTACCCATCCCATCCACCCCCTGCATCCCTACTTTCTCTCCAAGTTGCTGATCACTCCAACCATCTTACCTGTAGCCACTGGAGCCTTTGCATGCTGCTTTCATACATGCAGGATCTCTGGCTGCTTGTGCACATGATAGTAACAAACCTTTTATTTTCCCATACTGGGACTTGTTCTGATAGATTGTGAGATCTGTTGCCATAAATCCATGTTGGGATTGGGCTGCCCAAGACATTACTGAATAGAAATATATTCACTGCATGATTTTTTAAAAAGACAATGCAACTGTTTTAGTTTTTTTCAGGGTGACACCTTTTTTGTTTGTTTGACTGGCAAAACTGAGTACTGACAGATAGTTAGGGTGTATATATTTTCTATAGATGTGTCATTTTGATGAACATCTAATGTTCCACACCAAAAATCTGTGCCTGGCATGAAAAGTATTCTGAAATCTTACCAAAAGCATTTGCTGCCCAGCACAAAACTACTTCAGTAGGCATTTTACCTGGGAAGGAAATTGACACATGAGAAGTGCCATTCTCAGTTGCTTCTTGAGCCAGGAAGCATCTGCTGCCAGATTCAAAGATCAGTGGTCTTCAATTTCATTTCAGGGGGGATCGTGAAAAGTTGGATGCAGCCATCTGCACTGGGCATCTTTAATGTCACTTCCAGCCATGACATTACTTCTGGGGGGTCCCAAACAGATTGTCATTCTCAGAAGGTGGTCCCAGGCTGAAATGCTCAAATATCACTGCTTTAAATGTTGTGGAGTACAGGCGTGTGGGGAGAGTTTGAGCTGTAGCTTAACGCTAGAACACATGACATGTGTACAGATGTTTCTGCGTTCAGACTCTGGTATCTCCATGGTGGCCTGAGAAATACACATCTGGAAACTCTAGATAGATGTTGTCAGGGTTGACAGTACAGAACTAGATGGACAAATAGTCTGACTAAGGCAGCTATTGAGTAAGCAGGGCAAGTCCAAGAGTTTCTCATGCTTGATGAGCATGCCAAATACTACCCCTTTGCCTGATGTTATGCCAGCTTCTGCTCCTCCATCTTGTCACAAGATGCAGTGTGAATCTTGCCTAGTTGCCTTTAAGAGAGTATTGAACAAATTTTGGAGGGAAAAGTTCATCATGGGTTATAAGCCATGAGGGGTATATGATGGGTATCAACTCCCTATTTTAGATATAGGATTCTTCAGAAAGCCCATTGCAGGGGTGGACACCAGGATACAGGGCTCTTGTCATCTTGAGTGCTCCCTGAAGCATTTAATGAACCACTGTGAGATACAGGAAACTGGACTACACCATTTGGCCTGATCAGTGGGACTCTTCTTATGTTCTTGCACTTGCCAATGTTCTAGATCAGCACTCTGCTCTCCTCTATATTTCTTCTTCCTTTCTGCCCCCACACACATATATCTCCCTTATACATAAGTAGTGGAAGGAGAAGGAAGAGCAGTCAGAAACTGGCAGCACAATCCAGAGCAACTAATCTGTCCACATAAGAGGCCTTGGGTTGCCCTATCTATCACTAGGGTGGAGCAACTGCAAGATACTCCACCCGTTACTCTGGAAGAGGCTTAGGGCAGAGCAAGGCAAGATAGGGTGCCCTAAGAGAGGTGGACCTGCTCTGCCCTAACTGGGGCAGCCTAAGCAGCTCAGGAGAGGCAAGTTGAGGGCATGTTTAGCATTGCCTAGGGCAGAGCAGTTACTCTGTATCCAGAGCCTGTTTCCAAGGCAGAAATGCCCTCTTCCAGTTCCTCAGAGATATACCACCTCAGGAGCAGGTATAGTAATGAGTAGACCCATAGGGGTCCATGATAAGGCCCAAGTAAGAATGGCAGTATTGACCAAAAATCTGAGTTCTTGGCCAGCCTAGTTGCAACCCCTTCCTCTCAACCTCAGGATGTGGAACAAACTACGGCTGCCCACAAACCTCAGGATACAGCAGGCCACTCCAAGAAGCCCCTTGTATTCACTGTAGAATGTACTGGCATCTCATCAGGGACTCCTTATAAGGCAGGCACCCAGTGGCGTCACCAGACTGGTGCGGCTGGTGTGGGCCACATTGGGTGATGCGCTCCATATAAGATGATGTGCTGGAGGATTTTGACTATCCTTTGGCAGGCCCCAGGCGTCAGCATGCCCAAGGCGGAGCAGCAGCCAGAAGCTGCCACTTGTCTGCAGAGCTGGTCCGAACGGCCAGCTGAGGTGCACTGCACAGAAACACACTGAGCATGCCGAACAGCTTCAGAGGAGACTTCCTTAGAGTGGAGGAAGTCTGCAGAGCGGCAGCTGAATGGCTTCAGAAAAAGTACTGCACAGGAACCAACTCTGACGCCTGCACAGTCTCCTCTGAAGCCAAAAGGCTTCAGACAAGTACTGTGCAAGTGTCACAAAAAGTGTCACTCTTTTTGAAGCCAGTTGGCTTCAGAAACAACTGCGCAGGCACCAACTTTGGCAACTGCACAGTCCAGGTAGGGGGTGTGCGCATCCCAGGGGTGACGCATCAACTTCCGCACTGGGTGATGTGCAGAGTTGTGTCACCACTGTAGGCACCACAGCTGTTCCTTGTCCAGTGTGATCTGAGGGGTGTCTCCTCAGGAGCAAGTCCTCCCCATGTGTCAATTACTTAGCATGCTCTGGAGCAGTTAGGGCAGCCCAGGCTTCCTGACTCTCTGGATACAGCATAACCTTCTGCTCTGGATACAGAATAGTTAGGAGAGAGCAGTTAGCGCAGAGCAGGCTGAATTTGCTCTGGATTGTGCCCTAAGTGACACATGGTTTATGCATCTCCATTGTGATAGTTTATGCATCCCCATTGTGAAACCACCCGTGTATCATCATCATCACAGTATGATGGTTATATCTTGTCAACCAGATTGTCTACCTTTGTGGAGTGCACCTCTGTTGTTAACCTGTACAATGGTGGTGATTTTGGCTACCTCTCTTACCCTGCTGCAATGGTGAAGTTAAAAGATAGTGAAGGTATTAAATTGTTCTATTCTGCTTTAAAGCAGCTCCCTGTCTGAATTAGAGAGCAACAGACTCAGCCATCTGTTATTTGATGCTGCCTATCATGGGAAGAAATGGAATTGCTTTGAAGTTTCATTAAACCATGTCACTCGGGAGGAAATACTATGTCTTCAAAGATAGTTTGCCTGGGGTAGTAAGGCGCTCTCTGGGCTAAGTTGCAGCAGCAACAAGGCACTCAGACTTCCAGACCAATCAGATTTAAAACACTCAGGGATAATGAACTTTTGAAGCTGCTCAGAATCTGAAAGCTGTAAGTTAACCCCCTGAACTTTTGAGGCTTTAGAAGTTCTTTCTCTGTCCCTGGAATTTAAAATCCATCTAATTTTTTTCTCTTCTTTTAAAAAAAGAAGTATCAAGAGTAGCAATTTTTGCCTCAAGTGCCTTTTTTGTGATACTCAAGTTTATATGGAAATTCTATTTAGAGCAAATTTAATTGAAATAATGAAGTTTTTGACTAGTTTTCATATAAGGCAAAGTTGTCCTCTGAAAGTTGCCCTGCTAGTTGTGACTGGCTCTAGGGAGTGGTACTCATCCATGGTAGAAGGCCAAAGAGCCAGCATTGTCCAAAGATGGGTACAATCCTAACCTAGTTCAGCACAACTCATCAGTCTTCCCATTCCCATGGTGATGTAGGGAGGCAAGCACATCTGTGCATTGGGCTAACCCTCCACCAAGGGTGGTGCAGAAGTGTCTTACGGCATTTTTGTGACACCCTCAGGTCAGCACAGGAATTGTGCTGAGGTTTGTACTCCTGCAACAGTGCGTTCATTCTCCCCACTACTAAAAAGTGTTGAGCCATGTGACAAACTCTTCCAAAGGCCAGTGGCGTAATGTCTATCTAGCATGAGGTGTCTTGTGCCATGGGTACATTCACATTGGTTGGTGCAAGTGCAAACATGCACCTAGCACTTTTCCCATCCCAGCACCCTTCCATGCCAGCTTGGAAAGCGGTGTGTGTTCCAGCTGAGACATGCATGCACTCTTCTATGTCATCGTTTCCCAGCTGGCTCAGCAGGGCACATGTGCAGCTCCAGCTGAGCTGTGCATGTGCCCTTCTGAACCAGCCAGGTAACATAGCTGTTTTGGAAGTGAGTGGACGCAACTCAGCTGCTGAACCGTGCATGTGCTTTTGGCAGCCAGCTGAAGAATCCCTCTGGGTTGCTGTGAAGGGTGCATGTGAACTGCACATGCACTCTTCACAGCAGGCCAGAGGGTTTTTCCGGCTGGCTGTGAAGAGCCCATGTGCATGATGACACCATGGCATCATGATATCATGCATGCCATGGGAGAACAGTGACATTAGTACGCCCCTGCCAAAGGCACGATCCTTGAAGCAGCAAGGAACAGCAGGGAGAGCTTTTCACAATGGATATGTTCTATATCCTGGAAAGGTCAGCAAAATCACTCAGGCAGCTGAGCAGATGGAAGAGGATGAAGAAGATGAGAAGGATGGAAGTATTACTGAGGCAGGAGGGCAAATTTATGCCTGCCTTCTTTGGTGCAAGATATTTATGCACTTCCTTCAATGCCATGAAAGATGGTTCCAACTGACATGCTGAAATGTCTTAATCACTATTCTAGTGATTAAGCAGACAAGCAGGTTCTGTGAATTATGCTTGAAAGACGGCTGAGGGTTATGGCTGTAGCCCCATATTTTCCAACCCATTTGATAATTCAGCAGATAAAACGGGCTTACAGTGAATCGTATATTTTGTTCTGTTGCGGGAAGGTGCATTTAAGATGTTTTGCGAAGTGGAGAGGTGCTTTTGTGAATCAAACAATGTTAATATATTATGTGGGAAATGTGGAAATATTATGTGGGAAATGTCCCATATATTTTGTTGAAAACGACATGTGTGGAAAAAGGTTTTTAAATGGAAGGGAACTGCAGTCAGTGTTCACATTTTACCGCCCATTCTTCATTCATAAGAAGATAAGTTGGAGGACTCTAAAAAAACCATCCAATGTATTCACCAATGTATGATTAACCAACGTATAAATATACAGGTAGCTGGGAATGTCAGTTTGCCATGATCTCATCTCTGTTTAAAGAGGCCACACACAGAAATATTCTTGCTGCCCTGATATTCCCCTTCTCCAGAAATCTGCTGAAATGTTATCCTGGCCTTTTAAAAGACTCTAAAAATATTTATATTTTATCAGAGGGGCTCTTTTTCTGCCTGAAGACCCACAAAGTAGCTTGCAGTCAAATTGAAAATCAAATAAAAATAACCTCACACCAATGTTTTTTAAAAACAATGAATGAAAATGCCTGTAATAATAATAATAATAATAATAATAATAATAATAATAATAATAATAATAATAATAATAATAATAATAACAACAACAATAAGCCTGAAAAATTGGTTGCAAACAAGCAGGTCAAGCTTCTGTGGGACTTCAGGACACAGTCAGACAAGGTCTTGGAACACAATACTCCAGATATCACCATCATAGAAAGCAGTCAGGTGTGGCTTGTTGTCATCGCCATACCAGGTGACAGCAGAATTGAGGAGAAACAACTGGAAAAGATCTCCCACTACCAAGACCTAAGAATCGAATTACAGCGTATCTGGTGTAAGCCAGTGCAGGTGGTTCCAGTGGTAATTGGCACACTGGGTGCAGTGCCCAAAGACCTTGGCAGGCACCTGAAAACTATTGGCATTGACAAACATCACTCTGCCAACTGCAGAAAGCCGCTCTTCTGGGATCAGCACGAATTATACGCCGCTACATCACACAGTCCTAGACTCTTGGGAAGGGTCTGACTGGTGAAGTGAATGAAACCAGCACAAAATTGTTTGCTGTGCATTTATAATAATAATAGAAAATGTTCTATTGTGCTCAATGAGACTTACTCCCAGGAAAGCCCACTGCCAGATTCCAAGATGCTGGATCCCACCCTCTCACAAACCCCACTCTGAGTATCACTGCTCTAACCAACCGACTGCTGCAGAAATAACAGGCTGGTCCTATTGCCTGCCATTCTCACAACCAGTAGCCAAAGGGAGCGGGCAGGAAGATGCATCTGTTTTATTCTTAGGGGGGAGGAGGAGGCTGCCTTCTGGAGCATTTCCCAAGCCAACTACGGGTATTTATATACTGCCTTTATGGCCACTGGATTTGACTTTATTCATAGTTGTTTATGTGGGCAGGATATATTTCAATCTGGTTTTTCAGTGTATTCTGCTGTAAAATACACATCCGAAGGTCTATAGCATTATGGAATCTATTCCTAACTATTTTGATTTTAGTGCGTCATCACCCCGGATGTGTCACTCCCTCAGAGTATCACCCAGTGCAGGCTGCATCCCTTGCACCTTCTCGTGATGCCACAGCCACCAGGTTAAATAGTGTCGCAGAACTGGGCTAAGGACAGGAGCTCACTCTGTCTTGTAGGGTCGACCCGGGTCTCGAACCCTGGCCTGCTGGTTAACAGGCACAGCATCTTAACCGCCTACAGGAGAATGTAAGAGACATTACGTGCACACATAGTTACTGCACCACCTAGTTCTATTAGCCTTAAAAATTCTGCCTGCTGAAACATCATTTTTGGCAGTGCATGGAAAAAACATTATATTCTTGTGCTCCATGTTGCATCTATTGGTGTCAGAATCATCTTCTAAATGGAACACTTATGGACTGAGTTGATTTTTTTGGGATGCCTCACCTACTGCATGTAATGTAATTATGCCTCTTTGAAAGATTACTTGCCCTTTTGCTTTAATAGTTCCTGTTTCAGCAAATTCACAGACTGCCTTCACAGACAATATGCAGTTCTTGACCTTGCAGCGTTCCACATTTAAACATGGCCATTTAAAGGTATAACTTTGCGGTACTGTCCTGGGGATCATTATCATGCAGATTCTATATTGGCTTATTGTTTCTCAAAGTAGGGCTTTAGTTGATCCCATATGGATTTCTAGGAGTTCCTGCCTGCAGTAATGGTTCCAGAATGCGTACTAGTTAGTCCTTAATGCAAATGAGTTCCTTGCTGGCTTGGCAAGTGTTTCCAACTGCTTTGAAAAACTACACTGGTTCCCAGCCCCCTGCCATCCTCACTACTTCATACAAGGTTACATTCAGCATAAACAGATCCTGTAATCCTGAGGGATAAATATACTCTGCTTAATTTTATTTTTTACCTTCGTCTAAGTGAAATCAATTGCTCTTTTTTTGTATATCATTTCGGAAATCAATCGCTTTTCTTTCTACCCTGGTAATTTGCATTTGCTTCTAATCATCAGAGGTGAAAACTTTGGCAGCCATTTTGATTAGTGTGTTTTTCCCCCACCCTTAGTATTGATTTACCGCAACAAATCACTAGTTGGTAGCACTAAATATAGGCTGCCCATGATCCGGAGGCTGCTTTTTGCATACAGCAGCTGTCCAGTGCTCAAGAAGCACATTCTCCTTTGTGCAAGCAGGAAGGAAGTCTACTAAGAGACAAGGAAACAAGGTCAAGATGATGGTGGAGGTGTTATAGCAACAATGTGCCTGTGGATCCTGCACATGACATTTGACCATTTTCCCCTTCAATTAAGTAATATGAGTAATGGTAACATTTGTGAAACATGGACTAGTAGTTAGACTTATCCTTACATTCAGTTGCATATATTTCCTTCCCATTTCAGTAAAAATAATAGAAGCTAACCTGGATTTTTCATTAAATTACAGCAGGAGAGGCAAGAGTACAAACCTTATTTTGAGAATCAGGTTTAGATCCAATAAGACTTAATCATCGTTTCTCAAAGTGGGGGTTGCCTAGAGCTTTCCTGGGGGTTGCCTAAAGATCCCTGGTGCAGGGGGCAAGGTCAGGCTTGCCAGACCTCCGGCTGTAGCTGCACATGCACTGGGGCTGACTGACAGCCTCAGGGCCCAATTCTATGCATGCCTACTCTGAAATAAATCCCATTGCATTCATTGTGTGCACAGAACACACATATCATTTGTAACAATGAAAATACATCCTGCATATTGGATATTTACATTAGGAAACATAACAGTAGCACAATTACAGTTATAAAGTAGCAACAAAAATAATTTTATGGGTTGGGGGTCTCCACAACATGAGGAACTTATAAAAGGGTCACGGCGTTAGGAAGATTGAGAACCACTGGCTTAGATCCAAACCAAGTTTTAGGAAAGCAGAATTTGTAAATTGAATTCTTCCCATCCAAATGGGAATGTGGTTCTACTTCAGAATCATATAGACCAGTGTTTCTCAAACTGGGGGTGGGTCCCCTTTGGGGGTTGCCTGACCCTTTCATGGGGGTCACCTAAAGACCCCTGGTGTAGGGGGCCTTGCAAGATATTTTGCATCTTTTTTTATTTGTAATTAGAAATAAATATTTCACAATATATAATTAAATATTATTTTGTGATTAATCACTATGCTTTAATTATGTTCAATTTGTAACAATGAAAATGCATCCTGCATATCAGATATTTACATTATGATTCATAACAGTAGCAAAATTACAGTTATGAAGTAGCAACAAAAATAATTTTATGGCTGGGGGTCCCCACAACACGAGGAACTGTATTAAAGGGTCACGGCATTAGGAAGGTTGAGAACCACTGATATAGACCAAGAGTATCAAACATATTTCATATTGTGGGCTAATAGCATTCACAGCACCTCTGAAGGCCAGAAGTGATATCATCGTTCAGCAAGTGACAGCATTAAGCAGATGATGGTCAGAAATAAGCACTTCGTTCTCATATCAAAACTTATCAGCGTCAAATGACGGAAGATCATTTATTTTTACTTTAGCCTTTTGAGGTTTTTTTAAATGTAGCTATACTCAGGTTTTTTAATGCTTATTTGTCTTACAGTACATTTTAATGGTCTCCTGCTGGTTTTTTCTGCTTTTCATTCCTCTTAGCTTTAAATGAGATCATTATGTTTACAAGATTTTAGGAGTTCTTCATTTTTTATTTTTAAATAATTTAATAATGTTTATAATTTTATTATATCTTGAAGCTATTTTGAATGCTCAGGAGGGAGATAAAGCAGGGTATAAATTGATTAACAAACAAACAAGTAAGAGGAAAATGTGCAAGTCTTTTTCATAAGTTCAAGATATGCGAGAGCCCAGTTATCACACTGGGGGAGCTCAATGATAAAGGGAGTGGATAAAATGCTTCTACTGGCTGCATCCAGCTCATCCCAGTATAAACCAAGAGTGCATGCAACTCTGCCAACTTTTGAGAAGGCCCATCTTTCCAGGGCCCAGCAAAAGTGACGCCACCAAACTGAAAGTGATGTTGTGGTTAGAAGTTACATCATCCAAGAGGAAGTGCCCTCATTGTGATGACAGAGTCAGAAGTGTTGTCATCAAGCAGGAAGTGACATTCCCTTTAATACAGTCAATACCGCTTAGTGGAGGAACAAATGTTGACGGTAGGGAGGAGATCTCATGGAATTTTATTAACTTTTATTGAGTTTTTCTAAGCCTTTTCCCAATAGCAGAATATAAGCAAAAAAGCCTATTTATAACCTTGACACAACACAATAATATCCTGCTGCATGGTTGCCAGAGCAAATATTATGCAAAGGTCAGATTGGAAGAATGTCAGCATTTCAGCTTCTCAGAATTATAGTAAGCTACACAGTCAGGGTGACCATATGATCAGATTTTTCCAAATTTGTCCTCTTTTTTAGTCTTCTGTGCGGGTATCCTCCAAAAGCGCTTCATTGTCCCCCATTTTGGCTTTGTTTTGGAACTTTGCAGTGGTGTGCATTACCCCATCATGTCATATGTTGTTGGATTCATATTGAAGAGCCGAATCCAATGCAATAATTGTTTTTGAAGTATCTCCTTCCTATCAAAAGTTATGTCCATTAAACTAAAAATAAAAAATATGCATCAAGCTCTGTGTGAAAGTGCCCAATATCATGGTTTTACTCTTGAGTAGTCAAACATGCCATTGTCCACCGAAAAGGCCAGGCTGAGAGGTATCCAAGACCTTGTTCTCCTTTTATAGGTTCAGGTATCTGGTCACCCTTGCTACACTTCATGTGCTGGAAACACAGAAAAATGAAAGCAAATGCACACAGCTTATGTGAGTGGAACAGATTGCCAAGGGAGGTGGTGGACTCTCCCTCACTGGGGATCTTCAAGTAGAGGCTCGACGAGCACCTGTTGGAGATGCTCTAGGGGGAATTCCTGCTGCAGGCAGGGGGTTGGACTAGATGACCTACTAGGTCCCTTCCAACTCTATGATTCTATGATTCTATGATTCTAATTTCAAATGTTTTCTTGGTAGAAGGCTTTCCTCCTCCACTTTTAAAGGGAAAAGGAGGTGCAGTGCATAATGGTGTCATAATGGGAGGAGGATGGGAAATCAGAAGTTTACCTAGGGGGACTTGGGGGTTGGAAAAGTGGATTTGGCAGTAGTGAGGAAGAGGAGAAAAAGGAAGTGGAAGTAATTCTCCTCGAAATGTTGAAGAGTATCACAATCTCATTGTCCCCCTCAAAAAAATAAATAAAAATTGTGAGCAGCAACATGCGTGCCTGTACAACTAAACTACACAGTGAAATCAATGCTTTGTTCTCACATTTCTTGTATTTCAGTGGCAAATAACAAACATATCTTTATTTTTTTAAAATAAAACCCTCCAGATGGGATCAACTCATCACACCACACCACCACACCACAACTTATGATGCAAGAAAAAGCATAGCAAACCTGTCATGGTTCCTGAAGTGTGTGCTTTGGTTTCCTATGAAACAGAATGTGGGAATTATTTGCTTTGAATCTACCTACTTATTCTGGCACTGATCTGTAATTAAGGAAGGTATAATGAGCTCTTCTATAAGAATATGAAGCATTCATGTCAAGAGACAATTGTGTGGAATTGAAACAAAAAAGGCACTGATTAAGACAATGCAAACAAATGGCTGGTTGATTTGCTTCTTCATCATGCATTGGCAAAGTGCTGTCTTAAAACACAGGATCTTTTCTTCAGAAGTCTAGGACAAACAATGTTTCTTCTGGCAGTGTACAAGGAGGTGTAACAGTATCAAAAACTAAGGTAAACTGCACATTTTACAGGTTATTTTTAGCTGTGGCCTGGATCCAGAGAGCCACTTGAAGTGTCCCAAGTTTTGAGCATCTCCAGTGCAGCATGCAACTTCCAACTCCCCTGCCCTCCGTCCACGACGGGTGGTAGATCGAAGGGAGGCCAGTGAGCAGCTGCATCAGGGTGGGGAGGAATAGCATCCCCTATATGGGGGGGATTGGCACCAGAAGTCCTTGGTTCATCTAGTAGTGGTGGATTGCCATGTAGGTTGCTGCTAATAATAGGTAGTCAAGTTGGCTGCAGTTATCCTTCTTTCAGATTCTTATATACCTCCAGGGGATTCTAGCCACTACTATCAGAAATGGAATAATTGCAGTCCTAACGCAGTTGGGACAAGAGGCACAATTTCAAGTGGGTGTTCCTCCTTTATTTAGCCTGGGGAGAGTAACTGGCCCGACACACCCCAGCAATGTCTGTTCAAGTGGCTTCTGCTGATATTCTTTTTTGCATTTTAGATTGTGAGACCTTTTGGGAAAGGGACCCATTAGCTATTAATTAGATATTAATTTTTTCCATTTTCTTTGTAAACCACTTTGTGAACTTTTTAGTTGAAAAGTGGTATATAAATACTGTAGATAGATAGCTATCTTTCAGTACACTAACCCTATGAAAAAGCACGCTTTATACCCAAGACAAAAAGTTATATCCCGCTGTTCTCCACTCAACATTTTTTATTATTCATACAAAGGGGATAGGGCTTTCATTTTAATGCGATGTTTTTTTTGTCATCATAAAATACGGTATGTCCAGAGTAGTTTGAAATGTGAGAAGTGGTATGATACCAAATTTCTCCAATTGTTTCCAACATAATGCAACACTTTCAGTAGCTGTCAAAGCTTTTGGCTCTTAGTAGAAACACAGAGCTTAAAAAGAACGTAGAACAAAGATCTTCCAAAAAAGAGCTGGAATAAATAATGGGATCTTGCTGTGCCAATAATAGGAGAACTTTTTGTTACGATAAAGGATTTGAGTAATAACTGTAGCCATTCATTTGCATTCTGTCTCTAAATATTTTCCCTGACAATTATCCTCTTTTCAAAAAATAATGAGAAAGAGGCAAAAACTTGCTCAACATATTATGGTTTGGAGCAACATCTCTCTCTCTCTCTCTCTCTCTCTCTCTCTCTCTCTCTCTCTCAGCAGTTCTTTCAAGAGACTGTAAATGACCATAAGTACAACAGTAGTCAAATGTGAGCAAACTAGACCATTCTAGAGGTCTATACAAATTCCATCATTACAGATCTGGGTCTGCTTTTCTTTCTCATCTGCTTTAATGGCAAGGGAACTAATCCATATCTTTTCATAATCTAATCCTAAACTTCGCTACCACATGTGTAGCAGCTGCTGTGCCAGCTCTAGTCGCTGCAAAAGTACCGTAAAGCATTTTCACTGGCTCAAACGTAAGGAGCACTGGATTGGTGTCCTGTGTTGTCCTTCAGCTGGAAGATCCAGAGCTGGGACCACCAGAGCAGGTAAGAACTTCTCTGTGTGGTGTGGGGAAGGAGGTGTTTTTGGATTAGGGAAGGTGAAAAGATAGCAGATCAGACAAAAAGGGATTCGGATCAGTGGAAGAGGCTTCCACCATATCCTATTCCCCCTACTGAACTTTTCCTCAGAAGCTTCTCAGACTGGTACAGATCCAAGTATCCCCATTAGGCAGGTTATGATTTGATAGGGGAACTGCCAGCTTGCTGCATGCCAGCACTGGAATCATAGCATGGGCAATGAGGCCCTACTATGTCAGCACAAGAGAGGATTGGACTGAGGAAGCCTTTCTTGATATGGTTTCCTTGTGCCCATCTGTGCAGCAGTTTTTGATTCACAGTGCTGATTTTAAAGTGGAAAATGCTTGGTGAATTGTATGTACAAGTTGAGTCTATTTATCCATGGATTCTAAATCCACAGATATGTCCTGGGCCAATGTTTGGCCCAACCTGTGGCCTCCATAGGTGACTGGAGCAGAGCTCCACAGATTCATTAATTTCTGGAGGCCTTTCTGAGATTTGTGGATGTTACGCATGGGCTTTACAGGCCTGTGAATGGCCTCCAAAGTTCCTAAAAGGACACTTTCGAACTGGATGTGCTCTTCTAGTTCCTCCAGAAGCCTATCGGAGGCTTGAAAGGCCATGCATGCCTCTGTGAACCTTAGAACGGCTCTGAACACATTCACCTTTGGAGCTCAGGAGGGGTCTGAAAATTGTGGATTTTGTTATCTACAGATTGTGGTCTCTGTGGCGAGGGGCAGGAGTGGACCTCCTGTAGATAAAAAGGCTCCACCTATATTTGCTTGTGGTCCAGTTTGAACAATATGTCCCAGCCAGCCTCTCTTGGCACACATACCATTTCTCTCAGTATTCCTTCCTGTCTCTTGGCTCCTTCCCTAGGTTGCTCCATCACCAGAGTTGCACTCAGGTAGCCTTCTGGAGTCCTCTTATCCTTCATTGCTAAGATTGTGAAGATTCAGCTGGAATTCCAGAGATGGTGCCCAAGATGGTAGGGCAAGTCTGAAAGAGGACAAATGCCAATATCTAATGCCCGCTTGATACAGTGGATAATGAAAACAGAGGGTGAAATCCAGGGTAATTACGGGGAGTCCTTGCTCTGGTGTAAGAACAATTTACTCTGGATTGCAATATGAATTTCCCATAGGTTTTCACTTGGTGGTGCAGTAACTACGGGTGCACGTAGTGTCTCTTATGTGCTCCTGTATTTACTCTGGATTGTGCCCTGTGTCTCAGATAATGAGAGCTGGTGACAATTCTTCCCCTAATTCTAATAAGCTAATTCACAAATAACGAATTCACTTCTAAAGATAACTGAATATGTCTATTTGAATTAGACATTCCAAATTGCCGCTGTTTGTTAAACAGTGAAACAGCCAATATGTCAACAGCCAATGAAAAGTGATTCATTTTTAAACCCTAAACCCAGTCTCAATTACTACGGTATGGAGGAAGCTATCTACCCCATGGGCTTCCTGATACCTGTATGTGTCCTGAGAGAGTCAGATTATATACATCACTACCACCACCATCACATAAAGGTTATGGGCCTAAGAAGTAGCCTCAGAGATAAGCAAAGGGCCCTTCAAAGGTAGGGTTGTCATATGTCCCGAAAAACTGGGATAATCCCTATTTTGGGGGATTGTGTTCACATACTGGCGAATGAGACAGAGGATCCTCTCCTGATTTTGTGGAAGAAAATTATGGCAACCCTATTCAATGGGCTGAAGGCCTTGGGGTCAGCTATCTCAAGATAGCTAACCCCATTTCTCATCCAAGCTACTATCATCATTGAATGAGATGGCAGAGAGGACACATCTGAAGATCCTGGCACTGTCTAGCGGTTGGATAACAGTGCAGACCAGCCTAATCAAGCCCTTTATAACTAAATTTAGGTAACCTGTAAGTAAATAATGCACATTTAATTGTAATGGTGGTTTACTGAGCAAATGCATCATGCCCACAGGCATGCAAGGACACATACTTTAAATTGTTTATTTTTTATTTGATTCTCCTTTGCTTTAGCAAAACCTAAGCATTTCTAAATGGTAGCCAGAGATTTTTGTAACCCAATCCTTTGGTGATTAAAGTAATTTGGTAAACTGTATACTTAAAAAGACCAGGAGAGGATTTTTTTAATGCACAGGATGACAGGATGAGCATGTACCTCTGCTATCTTAATCATGAGAAACATAACTGTTGTTTCTTAGGAGTTTTTTTCTGGGATAGAATTGAAACTACAGCAGCAATGCAATCTTAATTCTCAGTAGGAAGATTAGGGAATATGGTGACATCTGCTTGGGGAAGGCGCTGGGAAAATAACCAAGCACAGCAAACGAACATCTGTTCTTCTTGTGATAGTAGCATAGGTAGAGAAAGTCACATCTTGCTCAATGAAAGGATTACGTTGTTCTTTTCCTGGTTGGTATTTAATCAAACAATCAATCAACATTTAATCCCATCAGAAATAATTAACATTAATTTAATAAGGATTAAATAATATTTAATCCCGCCAGAAAACAATTATTCAGGTGGATGTCAGTGCTTGACAGAAAAAATAGTCTGTACAGTGCTAGACCTTCTCTCTAGAGTGCTCCATCTTCCACACAATTCTGCCTAGAAGGGGCTTTTGTTATGGCAGATGCGCCCAACAGAGGCACCCAACAGTGTCCTCATGTAATTGTGTGGCTGGCTTGGAGGGTAGAAAGAATTGATAACACTGTCAATAACACTGTCACCTCCTGACAATCCTTGCTAACTGCATGTTCTCAGCATTATGACTCACAGGCTTGATCTCGAAGAAGCATCAGTGTTCCATAAAGCCCAAGAGGAAATTTCTTTGGAAACCATTAGGTTTTGATGCAGTATAGTGGATGGCGCAAGTGGCTAAGACACTGTGTCTGTTAACCAGCAGGCCAGGGTTCAAGACCCAGGTCGGCCCCACAAGACAGAGTGAGCTCCTGTCCTTAGCCCAGCTCTGCAACGCCAGCTGGATCCAATCATATTGGCTCTGCCTTTCCATTGGACTAATTCAGTGGCGTGGAGAGGGGGGATCTGCTGCTTGGGTAACAGCCTATCCTCCATAACAATCCAACCCAGGCTTTCATGCTTTGCATGCAGCGTATGCAGCGCCGAGCACGATACCATAGTCTTTCAAGACTGATGGAGGCCTGCTTTTTAGTGCTTCTGAAATTTCCATGTGTCTCACATTTGCATATGTGTATTTCCAATATCAGCAGACCTAATGCAACTGTCTTGGTGACAAATCACAGACCCAGCATAAAGTTTTAGGTACAGCCTAACATATGAGAAATTTTGTCAACAGGAAATTTTGGGAAAGTGAGGGGTTTAGGAATGGGGAAACATTTTGGCTAGAAAGCCACATCATCTTTCTTACACTGTGTTGGAGGCCAGGAAAAAAGAATTAATTTACAGTTCAAATTTGAATAAATTTGCATAAATGAGTACCTTGGGGACAGAACTTATATGAATAAATGAATTTTTCTGAGCTTATTTATAATGCATACGTGAGAACAGTGCTGGGATTCAAATAAATTAACAACAGGTTATATGACCTAATAACCTAAATTAACAACAGGTTCTATGTCCCATTAGTAACCATTTCTCAGAACCAGGTTCTATGTCCTAATAACCTAAATGAACAACAGGTTCTATGTCCCATTAATAACCGGTTCTCAGATCCAGGTACTCATTAGCAAAAGGTTCTATAGAACCTGTGAGAACACCCTGAAGCCCACCGCTGCATGAGAACCATATTACAGGCATACATGTAGAACCTTATGAGGAAATATGAACTGTTTGCCACACACCTCTTGCACAGTGAAAATATACAGACCAACCTTACAATCCAGAGTAACTACAGGAGCACATAAGATACATTACATGCACCCATAGTTATGGCACCACCTAGTGAAAACCTATGGGAATTTCATACTGCAACCCAGAGTAAATTGTTCTTACACCAGAGCAAGGACTCCCTGTAGTTACTCTGGATTGTGCCCTAAGCCAGTAGCACATGGAGATATATCTTTTTCAGAGGAAGTAGGGGTTAAAATAATGCCTGTGGACCAATGTGGGCTTCAACAGTCTCCAACTGTCCATTCTTAAATGGACTGTGGGACAAATTGGTAAGTTCCCCGAGGATGACAAATGACCCCAGACCAGGGTTTGTCCACACCTGGGTTACATTAACCCCATATCCAAGGACGAAGCTTGTAAAGAAGTCCAGGTGCTACGTTTGCTACCTACAGTGAAGGTTGAACAATCCTATGCTCATGTTCGTGGGAGTCACCCCCCTTGAACACAGTGGGAGTTATTTCGGTGTACGCAGGCATAGGATTGCACAGCTGGTGTTGTGTCCACTCAGAACACAGTAAACTTTCTTTCATCAGCAACATTTTCTCTCCTTTAATTTCCGCTCTACATGTTTCCATAGAAACTGAGAAAGAAAATCTTTTCAACAAATTCAATAGAAGCAAATGTCAAATAACAGAAAATTACTTCATGTTGTGCTGACAAATGCGTGTTCGGGAAACAAAGTTTGTGCTCAAAGCATTTCTCCCCCCTCCCAATAATTTTAGGATGGTTATTCCTATCGATTCACTCTTTTGATTAATTTCTCACTGACACCCATGAAAAGAGGGAAATAAATAGATTTCCATATTGAGGCTATTATGTCAGAAGTGAGTTTCTCTGTGAAATATGAATACAATGTGACAATTTCCCGGGGCAATTCTTGACATCGTATAATGTGAAGCCACCATATATAATGCATAGAAGAGTGAACGAGAATGGCAGGGCTGATAAAGTCCAATTGTGCTCTAGTGTTCAGATGTGAGACTAACACCAAGGATGCACTGTAGCGGTAGTGACATAATTTCTTGTGCTCGGCTCACATGAGCAGCTTCCCTGTAACCTGAAAAGAGTGATGTGGAGATGGGAGAATTTTTACTGTCTTTCTCTATGTTGCATGGGAAGGACTTGAGAGAAATTGGCAGCTTATAAATTTTGGGAGGGCAGGGAGATTAATTAGGATCCGAGGAAGCATTTTGCCTCCAATCCTAATTAACGACACAAGGATTATCTTGAATTCTCAGAGAAGGCAGGGATGAGAACCAGATTTTGAGGATGTGTGCCTGATCGCACACAACTCCTGATCCCAATTTCCTTCCCCTTTTATTCGTGGCAAGGAAGCCACTAGCAAACCTAATAGGCACCCTGCAGCAGGCAGAATTTTTGAGTCTGAATTCTGTCCTTGTGTGGCCGAGGCTTTGAGGTGGCTTGAGAAAAGTGCATGAAAATATTGCTGATCTTTTCAGGTTACTGTTCTTCTAGTTGACAGGATTCACACAGTGTCATTGTGAACTGAGAGCCAGGAGGGTATGGAAGTTAGACCTGGAACTCCCTGCTAAGTGTTAAGCCTTGAAGCTTCCTGAGTGGCATTAAGGGTGCAATCCTAACCTAGCCTGGCACAACTCATTGGTCTTCCTGTTCCTGTGGTGATGTAGGGAGGCAAGTGGAATCTGTGCACTGGCCTAACCCTCACCCAGAAGTGGCACAACAGTGACTTTTTGACATCCCCAGGTCAGCACAGTACTTATGCTGGGGCTTAGGCCAGCCTAAATGGGCTGTGGGTGGTGCAAGTGATTAAGACACCATGCCTATTAACCTGGCCTTCAAGGCCAGGGTTTGAGACCCAGGTCCCCACAAGACAGGGTGAGCTCCTGTCCTTAGCCCAGCTCTGCAACGCAGCTGGAACCAATCGTATCGGCTCTGCTGTTCCATTGGACTATTTCAGTGGCATGGAGGGGGGATTTGCCGCTTGGGTAACAGCCTATCCTCCATATCAATCTAACCCAGGCCTTCGTGCTTTGCATACAGCATCAAGCATGATACCATAGTCTTTTGAGACTGATGGATGCCAATGCAATGCAGGCCAGCCTAAGCAGAGGATAGGATTGAGCCTCAGACTTGTGAAGAAAAAAAGTTGGAAGGAACTATGTACACCACCCTGAGCTCCTTGGAGGAAGGATGGTTTGAAAAAAATGAGAAAAACAAACTCTGCTTCCTCTTCCTACAGCCTCCAATGGTATAGAATTTTGCCTTCTATTGTGGTTACTCCCCAATGAGGTGGATTGAGACAGCATCTTAAAGATGGCCAAGGCAAGGATGGGATTCAAGCTTACTCTTTATTGAAGGGTTAGTCCAAAATAAATAAGAGTGGGATTCATCAGTTTGTCTTGGTTGGGTGACACTCACCCCAGCTTTGTTTGAACTTCCCTGATGCAGAACACGCTCCATGCACCTACTCATCTCTTGCTTAAACCCTCCATCCTTGCTGCTCCCTTTGCTTAGCCCAACTCGTCACCTTCCTGTCCAGTCTGTTGCTCCCTCCCTTTCTCTCTCCCCTTTGTTCCCTGCTCTCCTTCTTCTTGCCTCACCCCCCACTCACATCTTCCACCTTTTGATCCTTTTCATTGTCTTGCCTTCAGTCTGTATTTCCCATTCCATCCCTCAATTCCCTCTCTGCCCCATTTGGCTTCTCTTGCCCCACTTTGTCCTGTCCCTCTCTTCCTTTCTTCTTCCCCCTCTCTATCTCCTGTTCCTTTTCCTTCTTTTTATCCTCCTCTCCTTCCCAACAGCTGCTTTTCAGGGCTGATGCCAGCCCCTACCCTCCCATGTGCAAGTGATGAGAGTCATGGCTGCAGCAGGCAGTTGGGCAACCTGACAATGGTGGTTCGTCACTGGTCACAGTCATGCTCCCCAGTGGATCAGCCATACCGAGCTCTCTTAGCCCACAGGATGAGCACCTGTCACAGTCATCCACTTTCATTAGAGGAATGATCTCCGTTCTTTCTTGTCTCCCCAAGTGCTTTTTCAGCCATGATATCTGTCTTTTCTTAGAACTTTAATTGAACTGATTTGTCTCCCTTACCTTAGAGTGTCTTAATGTACAGAAGTCTCGAATTGTTGGGTCAAAAAGCTGACACTCTTATTGAAAACTGTGAGATGTTGCTACAGCCACTAAAAATACATCTCGTTGTCATGGTAACTGGTGTCTGGGAAATCTACTGGGATGTCTACTTTTTATTATCCTTTTTGAAGAACTGGTCAAAACACACTGGGTTGCTCTGTTGTGGTCATACTTTTCGTCTTTACCTAACCTTCATGTTCAGTTTAATGATGGAAAATAAAAACACAAGGGCAAGATGTGCCAAAGCATGATTTAGTAGCTTGCTAATGTATCCCTTAAACATTTTGTTAGATTGCAATATAAATATTAAATTAATTCCAGTGATTAAAAAAAAGCAATTAGTGCTTGTGTTTTTTTCCCCCCTTATTATCCTGCATATGCAACCCATGTAAAAAAATATCATTGTTTTACGCCAGTTTTTTCCAAGCTATGGGTCAGGACCCATTGGTGGATTGCAACATGATTTCTGATGGATCACAAAAGAACCTCTAGTGTAAACATAGTGATGTCATGACTGTGATATCAGACTGTTGGTACAGAACCTCCAGTGTAAACAACTGATGAGCCAGGATATTTTATTGAGATCCAGGATGGTGCAGTGTTTAGGCAGTTGGACTGAGAGCTGGAAGATCCAGGTTCCTCAAATTGCTGGGTGATCTTGGGCTAGTCACTCACTCTAACCCTCACCTACCACGCAGGTTTGCTGTGAGGATAGCAGGAGGGAGGAACTAAAGCTTCTCAGTTCTGCTTTTGCAAACCTCTCCACATAACAGCCCAATCCAGAATAGAACTGGGATGATAAACTATAGTTTCTGGATTGCAGGTTCAGTGAAGCAGTGACTTTAAATAATACTGGGATGTTAAGTGCAAGTGGAGGAGGCAAGAGGTGAGGGGAGGAGGAAATGAGAGGCTGCATTCCTTCCGTTACAGGCATCCCCTTATCTGAATCTCCTTATGTGAATATCCTTTATCAAATTCTGTGAAATCCCTTATCTGTCAGGGGCAAAATTGCCATCATTACTTGTGACTTTGTTCTTGTCATCCACTAATACAGTACAGGTTCTGCATGAAGTAGGCATTGGTATAGGTCCATGGATTAATGTTGAACACATTTGTGTCTGCTTTCAGACTTGCCCCACAGTCTTGGGGACCATCTCAAAGACTCCAGCTGAATCTTCATAATGGTGGATGAGTGGTCTCTGGAAGGACCAGGGAGCCCAGGGAAGCCCAGGGGAGAAGCAAAGAGAGCGGTAGAGGAATAGGTCAAGTGAAGAAACCCCCTCACCACTGCTGATCTTTGAGGTCTTAGTGGGCTTTCAAACTTCAGTGGATCACCAGCATGGAGAAATTGGCATTGCCAAAACCTTTGAATATTTGGACAAAAGATAAATATCTTGTTCCAATTTTTTTAAAAAAAATTGAAAGTTGAAAAACAAATCCATTAGCTTACCCTACAATCCAGAGTAACTACGGGAGCACGTAAGAGATATTACGTGTACCCGTAGTTACTGCACCACGTAGTGAAAACCTATGGGAAATTCATATTGCAGTCCAGAGCAAATTTTTCTTACACCGGAACAAGGACTCCTCGTAGTTACTCTGGATTGCACCCTATGTTCCAGCAGGGTGAATGTGGGTGATAAATTGATACCAGAAAACTCATATCTTTCAACATAACATGGCTCATATTCTTTACTGTTTTGGTCACAACTGGTGGGCCGTAATACCATATTGTGGAAAGGACATTTAATTTTCATCAAAGGTTTCATGTTTCCTTCTCATTCTGAATGATGCATATAAAATAAAATGATAAATGTTTGAAAGAGAAAGACTTGTCGGTGTGTCTATTTTGGGCACCACAAGAAATGCCATGGCAACAGAGCTAGCAGAGACCCATCACAATAATATATAAAATAGCATTTAATTTTAATATTTTTCTTTGCCATTTTTGATCTTATCTTAGCATCACGTGGAAAGAAGGGTGTGCATTCTTGACTGCTGATCCACGTATGGAACATCCTTGTAGGAGTCTGACATTTGTTACTATTTATTTAGAAGCATTCACCAACCCAAGAGTGGGTGAGAAGCAGGAGGTATGACAGGATCCAGCACTTTTCCTGTATCCTAACCCTATTCCCAGGCAGGCTGGGGCAGTCACTTGGATTTGCACTGCCATTTGAGATCATGCAGATCCATTCATTGGGACTGTAGTCGCTCTCTGTGGGGTAAGGGGCTAGCGAGATCGGTAAGCGCTATACCAAGAAGTGGAGATGTTGGAAGCCATAGGGCAAAATCCATAGCAGTTATGGGTCCATGCAGTTACATCACCCTCTAGTGTTATCTTATGGAAAGTCACCTTAACTCCTCTGGAGCAAGGGACATAATTTCACTTTAGGATATAGGCCATAACGTAAATAGGAAGCAGGTGTTTCAGGGTAGAGAGAAAGTGGAGAGGGGAAGTATCAGGCCCAAGAAAAGGGCAGAGACAACAGAGGCCAGCTAACCCCCATTCCAGGATAGTGAGCTATACATGGGACTACTTCGTCCTGTACTAGCTACTATATTTACCTGGCATGGATCTGAGCAGCCCAATTAAGCAGATTTGGGCTCTATATGGATTGGAACAACTGTTCCCTTACCCCGAGGAAACCTTCCACCTGCTTAGTGGACCCAATAGGACGGGGGCAAGAGTGACTATTTAAAAGTATCCAATGAGTATCTGGCTTTGGCTGGATTTGAACCAAAGCCTTCCCAGTGCTCGTCTAAAATTGTCACTGCTATACTATATTAGTTCAATTTGTTGGGTCAGAGTGCTGGGAAAATAGTGCAATCTCAACAGAAAGGGAAAATTTTTAACTGGATGCCACAAGTGAGAAGTAAATACACTAAACATTTACTAAACAATGGATGGGATAGCCCTGTGTTTGGACCGACTTTACACTTTTGGACTGCAATAGCAAGAACAGAAGTTGCTTAAAAACCTATAAAAAGAATGGCTGCTGCTGATATTTTAGAATGACTGCTTAAAAGGAAATCTGGAAATGATACAAAAAGAACTGAAAAGTTTGCTGAGTGGCAATGTGATGGAAAAAATATGAAAGGGGCAGGTGGAGGGGAAAAAGATTATTTTTAATTGGATTATTTCTTAATTTAGATCCTTAAAGAAGGATCTGAAGTTCCTCGGTGGAAAGTCACTCATAGTCATTAGAACAAAATGTTCTAAATAAAAGAAACCCCAGTCTTAAAATTGCCACTGGTTGCAATGATGTAAGATAATAGGTAAGCAATTTAATCCTGGTGGCAGGTCATATTGTAAATATGTACACATTTGTGCAGTATACAGAGTATTAGGAACTCCTAGGCTCTGGAGAAAAGGTGGATTAAACTTTTTAAAGCTAAATTCTTCTTTCAAAACAACCACCACAATTTGTTTGCTATAAAAGACCTTTACATTTAAATATTGTACAAAACAAAGTTGAAGAGACAAAACAAATGGAAGGAAGTATTCAAACTGAATTCCAAAAAGAAGCAACATTCCATCCTAACTCTTTTAATTTTGGAAAGACTGGGAGGAGGGGGATTTTTGATCTTCCAAAAGTTTTTGTAAGTGTCTAAAAGGACCAGGTTCAGAAGATTGCTTTATTTGTAATAGGCAGGTATATAGGTACATGCTGCATAAAGACAATTCATTCAAAAATATACTTGAATGAATTCAAGTATGGGCAAAATGCAGAGTAACTATGAGGACTCCTTGCTCCAGTGTAAGAACAACTTACTCTGGATTCCAATATGAATTTTGAATAGGTTTTTACTAGGTGGTGCAGTAACTACAGGTGCATGTAATGTCTCTTACGTGCTCACGTAGTTACTCTGTATTTGGGGGTAAATTGAATATCTTCAATTCATATCTTCAAATTGAATATCTACAATTCATATCTTCATATACTATGGTGGCCCCTTAAGATTATAAGGGAGCTGAAAAACCTTACGGGTCTTGTGTAACTAATCTTCTGTAGCTGTGACCAGTGGTTATGACCCAATTTTTTGTGTGAATCATGTGCTGGAGCCAAAATTAGGAGACGATCCTGTCTCCCCCTTTATCCTAGTAGCAAGTATGGTGTACCTTGTCAATGGTCAAAAGACAAATTGTGTGTCTTGACAATTTTAATGCCTTGTCAGTGTGTTGTGACATTAAAAAGGCTGAAAATTGCTTTCCTAAAGTGAAACTTCCAAGTGGCTGAGAAAGGCATTTTTCTAATGAGCAGGAATGAAAAGGAATGAGCTTTGTCATCTACCACATAATTCTGCTCATGGTGGTGACAGGTTCCTAGTTAAATCAACAAAGCTATTCTGTACATGTGAGTAAATCATTCACATTCCTTTTTGTGCAAAAGTATTTATCTAAAATTAGGATAATGTGAGCCTGGGGCTAAATGTCAACAAAAGAATAGGTTCTCAGTTCAGGTTTTCTTTCTTTTTTCCTTGAGAATGGCAACAGACATTTGTATTTGTTCTGGCATGTTCGATAAATGAAGGGAGCAGCAAAGTTTAGAACAAGCATGTTCTAGCAAAAGATTGCTGGCTTATTACAACAATAGTTAACATTTTGATTCCTATGTTTTGTTCTACTGAATTTTTCAGCTGTGTCTCACACTGCAGCTAAAATTTCAGCATTTTATACAAGAATAGCTATTCTATAGCTAACCACTTAGTATTCATAACTCAAGCCTACTCTCATCCTCTAAAACCAGTCCTGTCCTTCATCCTCAGGCAGTAGGGTTGCCATTTGACCCCCAAAACAGGGACAATCCCGGTTTGGGAGGATTGTGTTCACATACTGGCAAATGGGACAGATGGTCCTTTCCTGATTTTGTGAAAGAGAATTATGGCAACCCAAAGTTGCACCAAAAAATGGACGCGCTGTATCTAGCATAGGAGAGAACAGAGTTGGAGCAAGGGAGTGGGGGAATTATTATTTGGAGAGGGGGGATATTTATTATTTGAAGATGGGGAATTATTATTAAGTCTTCTGTTCTGCATTGGATCTTATTAATCCTGTGCCAGGTCCACCACATGCCCAAGGGTAGTTGGTGCAAATCTGAGAAGAGAAAGGGGGCAGGAAAGCTAGCAAAAGAAGGGATGGGATCTGATGCATGCCAGTGCCACTCGATCCCTCCTTTACAGCTTTCTTGCCCCCTTTCATTGTAATATGAACTACATTGTGGCTGCAATCCTAAAGACACTTTCCTGGGAGTAAGATACATTGAGCACAATGGAGTAAACATGGTTAGGATTGCAGCTTGTGTCTCTCTGATAGCCCTTTGGATAAAAATGATGGCCTAGACCAGAGGTACTCAGAGTATGAGGTATGATTCACAAGGAAGGGATCACAAAGCACACTCCAGGGAGTCATGAGACGGCAGCCATTGCCAGTCAGCAGCAAGGACGGTACAAGGAACATGAGAACGGATTATAGGAGGCTTAGTTTGATGGGCTGAGATCTTGAGCATGGTTTTCCTGAGCTTGGAAAAGTCTGCCCATTTGCCTTGAGCAATGGCATAGCTAATGATTATGTAGCCTGGTGCAAAGCTGAAAATGTTGCCCCAGAAGTAATGTCACAACTGGAAGTGTTGTCATCCCTGGGTAGTTTTAAAAAGAAAATTGGGGAAAATTTTCTGCCTGCCTTCTCCTCAGCAATTCACCAACCATTTGTTCTGCTATTGGCATAGCTAAAGCACCTGTTTTCTATCTGGAGTGAAAGAAGATTTTGTCCCTCGCCCCACCCCCAACAACAACAAAATCAAATTTAATTAAGTTTAAAAAAATGAAAATTGTGTCCTTTATTGGTTAGGGAAATTGTGATGGAGCAAAGTCGAAAGGTTATTCTTTCCTTGCTAAATACAAGGGGAGCACCACTTAGAAGTGTCTGTATACCCAGTTAGCATTGTGATATATGTATATAGAAATGAGAGCTGTTTCATATTAACATCTTATTAGCTCCATACAATATCAGAATTACATATCACTGGCTCTCAAAGCCATCAGTACCATGGGAACTATTGAGCTTTAGAAAATCCACTTTTTATTCCATAAGCTTTTGTTTTCATTTTCTGGTTAATTGGCCATAACTTTTGATAGAACCTAGGTATTCCAATGCAGTTTGTTTCACTCTATTCTGCATTAAGTTACCTTTCCAATGATATATAATATGATGGCATTATGCTTCATACATACCCCGTTTTTCACAATTTTAGCCACTAGTGTGAAGCTCAGCTTGTAGTCCTCCTAAAGTATGTAGCCCGATGCAACTGCACCCCCTGCACCCCACTAGCTACATCACTGGCCCTGAGCATCTTACTGTCCCTTGTACCATCACTGGAAACCTAGACGTGACTGGCAATGGATGTGATTGCAATGACTTCTGGGAGCTCTGAACTGTGACTGAAGATTGCAAGGCTGTCTCAGGACTCTGAAGACTGGGAAGTGCTGGCCTAGACTTTAATATATGTCCCTATGCATGTTTTTCAGTATTGTCTTTTGCTAAGCCTGATGTTTCTTCTCAGCAATGGTCCTGTGAAAATGTTGCGAAGGCAGCATCTGAGCAATCCTGCTGATGAGGTCACTGCTTCCTATAGAAAACTTCCTGGAGAAAGCTCAGTGTTCTTTTTGTCTCCCTCTCTCACATATAGTGCCGAATAATGTGTCCCCCACCAGTTGTCCTGATAGTTGTGACTGACTCTAAGGGTGGTGCTCAATCCCATTTTAAGACCAAAGAGCCAGCATTATCCAAAGATATCTCCATGGTCATGTGGCCAACATGACTAGATGCCAAAGGTGCACAGAGGCTTTTCCTAAATACATTCAATAGTCCTCCTCGTGGAGATGAACCCACCAGAGTGGTACCTAACCTATTAATCTACTGCTTGAATACTAGATTGGCAGGAGCTGGGCATGTAACAGGAATGCACACCATCAAGTGGTACTCGATTCATGTACTGCTGACCTGCTGACCTTCAGTTTGACAAACACAGTGTGTTTAACCATTGAGCAACACTGCAGCCCCATGAATAGCAATCCCTATAAAACTGAAAATTATCCTCAAGTGCTCCCTAATTCATTCGTTTTCAATTTGTTAAGCATTGGTATAATTGCCTTCAGTTCAAGTATGCTTTCACCACCACAGCAGCTGTTTGTGTGAACCAGACCCTAGTTTCTTCTGATAGAAAATGGGCTTTTGGTAGACATTTAATGAAGATCTTGTGTCCCTTCTGTACTATACAGTTTCTGCTCCAGATAAAATGGTCTTCCGTTTGTTGCCAGCAACACTTAGGCACATAAATTCTGTTTAAATGTCTTGTCACTGGTATTTTGTTCCTCTGAGCATTTGTTTTCTCAGTAGAGCTTGACTTATTTTCGATGACATTAGTTCAGTTCCAGCAGCGGGAATGAGCAAGTCATTGGTCTGAAGCAGTTTGCTTGGAAATATCTGACCACCTCACTTTCATAATAGACAATACAGTAGGCAGTACTATTTTCATCCAGGGAAAATGAAAACTGGAACTCAAATTTGCATTCAAGAAGTTGGTAGCAGAGTTAGGAGAACAAATCACAGGTATTGGGGCTTTTTAACCCTTTCCATTGTTCAGTTTTTCCACCAAAAAATACAATAACAATTTCAATAACATTGAATTAATAGCCAGAAACAAAAACATTGAATTTGGGGGGCGGGGGGGGGGAGTGCTGGTACTCACCACAGATCATACTGATATGTCTTATTAGTTAACTGCTGGGAGGGAGGGAGGTGGAAAAAGGTGCTGAAAAAAGCCCCGACTGTGGAAGGCTTGATCCAGATTGGACCATCAAAGTAGCAAAGGATTAGTGTCCCTTCCCAAATAGGATCCCATTAGTAGAAGCAGCTTTTTAGGGGATCCAGGGGGAACCACAAATAAGGGGAAAGATAATGAAAAATGGTCTTCTCTCTCTCATGTATCAATTCCTGGAAATACTTGTTGAGATCCAAATAATAGTCTTCCAAACTGCAGATGTTACTTTTCTATGTCGTTCTTAACACCTCCCACCGATGGACAATACCTTTTTGTGGTGGGGGGATTGTGTGCTCCAGTGATACAAAGGGCTGCGCTGGCAGTAGTGTAGCTTCTGGCAGGGACAGACCTTTGTTGAGGAGCCAGACCAAACCTGTCCAAAATTCCACTGAATGTGGGTTGTCTGGAGAAGGAAAACTCCCACCTGAAACCTCCACTGCCTTGTGTGGCTATACCCACCTATGGGAAAGGCTTCAGGAGTCAACTCTGAGGCAAAATCCAGAGCTGGAGTCCCGGAAGCAGTTTGTGACTGTGTACAATCACATTCCGGTAACTCCTGCGACACAGCTGGAACCAGTCATATCGGCTCTGCCGTTCCATTGGACTATTTCAGTGATATGGAGAGGGGGGATTTGCTGCTTGGGTAACAATCTATCCTCCATATTAATCTACCCAGGCCATTGTGCTCTGGAGAGGACACTCAGAGCATGATAACCATAGTCTTTCGAGACTGAAGGATACCAGTGAGTGCATCACTCATTTTCTAAGGGCAAAATCCAGAGTAACTACAGGGAGTCCTTGCTCCGGTGTGAGAACAACTTACTCTGGATTGCAATATGAATTTCCCATAGATTTTCACTAGGTGGTGCAGTAACTACGGATACACATAAAGTATCTTACATGCTCCCGTAGTTACTCTGGATTTAGGGGTTAGAGTCTTAACACCTCATCTCATTCTAAATACTGTTTTATGAGCTAAATGCTCATTCTAACAAGCAGTCTTTTATGACATGTCTAAAAGGTCAACTTTTTTAGCTTGTCCTTTTTAGGACAAGCAGTCTTGAGGCTTTTCCTAAATGTATTCAGTAGTCTGTCATTCATCTCCTCGTGGAGATGGACATGTGTCAAGTGTCACTAGAGTGTGCACTTAGGCTGCAATCCTAAAGACACTTTCCTGGGAGTAAGACCCATTGAACACAATGGGGCTTACGTTTGAGTAGACATGGTTAGGATTGTGCTCTATATCATGTTCCCACTCTTTCCAATATTCTGGGTGATTATGATTGTTGGGAGAAATGTTATGTGCTGTGTGTTTGTCAATGGAGACAAACACAGATTATAGGGATGGTGAAAGTGTGCATGTCATGGGTACACTCTGGATTCATCATTCGTACAGCACATGGAAGGTAAACACTGATTAGGTAATGTTGGTGTGGATGTTCCTTCCATGTTCATACAGCACTCTTTGATACCCACACTATTTTGACTACCTGTTATGTGTGCATTATGGATGTTCCTTCTTTGATTGAAATAAATGAACTAAATGGCCTGAAGGAAAGTTCTCTGTTTCAATTCCATGAAGATTGATTGCAAATAATCTGTTTTGAAATTTATAATGCCGTCAGAAGAAAGGAAATTGTTATGCTCTGGGAACAAATGAACTCAGAGTAGAAGAAGCTTTGAAGAGTCGTACAGACCAATTAATTTCTGAAAGCTTAATAACTGAAGTAGGAAAAGAAGTATAGCGAAATAAAGGCAATGATGATTTGCCCTACAGTCTTGGGGGGGGGGGGGAGTGAGCGTTACAGTAGTGCTTAAGCTGATATTAATCAGGGCTCTGTGCTTTAGAGCACAATCCTAACCATGTCTACTCAAAAGTAAGCCCCATTGTGTTCAATAGGACTTACTCCCAGGAAAGTGACTTTAGGATTGCAGCAAGTCATATTGATGTAAAGCACAGGCAAACAGAAAAATACTGCAAAAAACAAAGGTCATTAATTCTTCAAACTATTCTGCTGGGAGCAAACTTTAGCCATAAATCTTTGTGACAGATGTATCCCATAGCAGACCTGTACTCAAGGTTAAAAAATAAGTTATTATAGAGGTGGGGTGGTAGCACTTGTTTTTCTTGAAATGGTAATGGTGTATTTCTGCATTATATGGGTGGGCAAACTGGTTCACTTTAGGGATTCTGGACCTGTAATTCTGTAGGAGAGAGAATTTCAGCCGGTGCATCTTATCACTGTCTAGACAATCTATCATTGTCTATACAATTGTTGGAAAGAGTTGTTTGTGCAGATAAAGAAGTATTATAGCAGTCAATACTTCTTATGTCTGTTTGGTATCAGATTTACAAACATTTTATATAACAAACTTGTTAATGGAAGTTTTTTTTGTTTAAAAACCTTTGGGGGCTTTAGAGAAAGATGGTAATACAGATACTGTATATGATTTTTCGTTTTGCTGCTGAAATTTTAAAAGGCCTGTTTGGTGTAACTGAATTTCCCAGAGTTGGATGCTAAATGTCCATTTAGAAGGCGTCCATTTAGAAGGTAAGAAGGCAACAACAATGGTGTTTCCCAAACTATGGCTCCTTGAGGAGCTATGATAGCCAGCCAGGAGAGCCTTGCAATCCTTGTGAAAAACTCACTTTCCTATACAATTTTAGTACTGTAGCCATATTGGGGAGCGAAGGCCAATTGCCCAATTGGTCAGCCAGGCTCCCAGTTGAAAGACTTTGGGAACCATTAAGATACCACTATTAATTAGTACTTTGTAGAGATGAGAAAAACATTGACTGCTTTTCTTTTTCTATTTTGTTTTGTTTCACATGTGTGAAAGCAACGTCAAAGAGTCTCCTTTGTGTTGCTTTTGCACAGGGTGACCATATGTCCTCTTTTACCAGGACATGTCCACTTTTTTTTAGCCTTTTGTCCTGAACAATGTCTTCACTCTCCTCTTTTTCCTTGTGAGTAGGCAGCATGTAGACTTCTTATAATTAATACATTATATGAAATAGTTTTAAATTTAATAAGTCATATTGTGTTTAAATTAACCACACAAAATCAATCAATCAATCAATCAGTCAGTCAGTCAGTCAGTCAATCAATCAATCAATCTATCTATCTATCTATCTATCTATCTATCTATCTATCTATCTATCTATCTATCTATCTATCTATCTATCTAACAAAATATATGACATATGATGAAATATATGGTCGCAATCCAGAGTAACTATGGGGAGTCCTTGCTCTGGTGTAAGAACAATTTGCTCTGGATTGCAATATGAATTTCCTATAGGTTTTCAGCAGGTGGTGCAGTAACTACGGGTACACATAATCCCTACAATCCAGAGTAACTACGGGAGCACGTAAGAGACTTTACGTGCCCCCGTAGTTCCTGCACCACCTAGTGAAAACCTATGGGAAATTCATACTGCAAACCACAGCAAATTGTTCTTACACCGGAGCAAGGACTCCCTGTAGTTACTCTGGATTGCACCCAATGTCTCTTATGTGGTCCCATAGTTACTCTGGATTGTAGGGTATGTCAAAATAAAAGCTTAAATTTTGATATATACCGTATAAATAAATTTAAGCTTTTATTTTGATATGTCCCACAATTTTCTTGGGTGTCCTAAGCTTTGAAAGGGGCTTGTCCTCAATTTGTGGTTATGACATATATCGTCATCACCTTGCTTTTGCAGCCATTAATGTCTCTGAAAGCAAGAGGGGATGCTTTACATAGGCATTCAGGAACATGAAAAATTAACCCTACAATCCAGAGTAACTACGGGAGCACATAAGAGACATTACGTGTACCCGTAGTTGCTGCACCACCTAGTTAAAAGCTATGGGAAATTCATATTGCAATCCAGAGCAAATTGTTCTTACACCGGAGCAAGGACTCCCTGTAGTTACTCTGGATTGCGCCCTTAGTGTCTCATTGCCCCTGCTGCACCTCCTCCAGAAACACACATGGAGTGTAGTGTGAATGTAGCTATGTACTGCCTCAGGTAACCCTGGGAAAGGCACTGGCCTAAACATTAACATACCCAAATCCAGAGTAACTATGGGAGCACATAAGATACATTACGTGCACCCGTAGTTTCTGCACCACTTAGTGAAAACCTATGAGAAATGCATACTGCAGTCCAGAGTAAATTGTTCTTATACCGGAGCAAGGACTCACTGTAGTTACTCTGGATTGTGCCCACATGCCTGCAGGCAAATGTTCCAGGTTGTGTCTTGCTTTTCAACCCATGTTTTAGGGGGGAAAAGTGGCACCTGAGTGCTCCTGTTTAGTCGGAACTTAGGTTGAGTTGTCTTTTGTCGAGTTCTGTAACACATTCATAACTTTCCACAAATCATATTAAAAAAACGGATGAACAAGAGGGGAGTACAAAATGTTCCCCAGCTGGCAAAAACAGAATAACAAGTTACCATGATTGAAATGAAGGAAATTGTGAGATTGCAGTAGGTGAAACTGTATTAGGCACAAGGAGTTACTTGCTAATTTGCAGAGATATATAATAATCACCAACGCGGATGGGAAATGGAAACTACCATGAATTGAGCATTTAAAGGTTCTACACACCATTGTTAAGATATTTGCATGCAATTTTCACATAATACAACTGATGGAAATGATTTCTAAGTTGGACAACTTAGAAACACTGACAACTGTGGCAGCTTTAAGAGGATGCCACGTTCCAGGAGAGGTGAGTACCAAGAGTAAACTGCACTTGGGCCCAGGGTCAATAAGGGAGTCCAGCAAACAAAGGAGGACACCCCCAAAACTTCCTGGGATCTTACATTTTCTAATTTTGGCATCACCTATGAGAAGAAGTGCAGGAGGTACATCTTACCTGAGCCCAGGGTCAAAATGGGGTCCAGGAACAAAGACAGGGGAGCTGGAAATTTCCTGGAAGCTTAGAAGATGAGATTCTTGCTCCTAGTGGGTTTCAGGATTTCTAGGTGTCACCTTAGTTTTAGTTTTCTTTATTCCCTTGAAAACACTGTATAAAGCTCAGGGCAGTGGTGGGCTTCAGGGAGTTCTCACAGGTTCTACAGAACCCTTTGCTAATGAGCACCTGGTTCTGAGAACTGGTTACTAATGGGACATAGTACCTGTTGTGAATTTATTTGAATCCCATCACTGGCTCAGGACAAAATGTCAGGTTATTATCTAGACTGGATGAATGTGGCTTTGAAACCCAGAAAATGAATTTCTCATTAGGTGACAACTCTGATAATTGATAATTGAATTGATAATGAATATGATAATTGGATTTTTTGTAGAAACAAAGATTTCCGTGGTTGGAGTTGTCACCTAATAAGACATTTATTTTTCATTTTTCAAGGCCACATTAATCAAGTTTACATTGTAACCTGACATTTCGATCTAAACATTTTCCTAATGAAGAAGGGAAGGGGTCTAAAATAAACTTCGTACCCCTAGGTAAAATTTTTTTTAAGAAGCCCTGGGGAAATGGCTCTTCCGCCATCCTTATCACTGCCTTGCAAATTGAGGAATATGATTGCTTTAAGCTGTGTCATGGGATAAGATCCATGCAGTAGTGGGCTTCAGGGGGTTCTCACAGTTTCTATAGAACCCTTTGCTAATGAGCGCCTGGTTCTGAGAAGTGGTTACTAATAGGACATAGAACCTGTTGTTAATTTAGGTTATTAGGACACAAAACCTGTTGTTAATTTATTTGAATCCCACCACTGGACCCACGTATACACCTCTACAAATTTTACCTAAATGCAAATATCACAGATGAGGAACAGAAATTGAGAACAAAAGTTGCAATATTTATCTTTAAAAAGATCACACTTTATTTAAAGTATTTAATTTAAAGAACAGGGTTTGTTTGGTTTACTCATCAAATTTATAAGTCTGAACCTTCTACTAATTTCTTTTCGCAGAAGCCCGTTTTGTCTGTGAAGGTTGTTGTTCCAATATAAGGCTGGGAAATAAGCTGCCATGGAAAGAAGAATCTCTGAGCATCACAAAAGATAATCTTAAATTCAGTAATAAGACTGTTATCTTTTGTTTTCAGCATCAAATAGAACAATCTGGTCTTCAGAGTATTTAAGTGGGTACCTTTTAAAACTGTTAGATGTGCAACCTTGTTTTAGAGATAATGAAAGGGGGAAGGAAAACCTCTGGATTTAAATGAAGTAAATTCTCAGGTTAAAATATCGGCAGTATTTTCCAAACTTTGAGTCCTCAGTGGGTTGCGAGCCAATTTTTGGTGGGTAACAAAATGTTTTTGTATTTAAAAAACCCTTTTGAAGCACCCTTGGCTGGATTTCAGAAGAAAATTGTTATCTACTATGAGTAATCTTCATATCCCCAAATTAAAATCTCACATTTTCAAGTTTTCTTTAGTAATTTCACACAATATAGAATTTATTAAGCATATTTCAGCCTTTTGTCTGGCCTTGAAATCCACATTTTTATTTCCAGTTGAAAACCTTCTGGATTCCCTGGAATGACTGTAAAGGTTTGCTGAAACAGTCCAATAGTGAGAGTCTATCAAATATCTATGCACAAATATTATCTGTATATTCTCTTGCAGAATATACAGAACAGAATCCCAAACATTACTGATTAATTATCATTTAATAAATAAAATATTACTTTTTGGTTGATGGATTGATTGTTTTTATATAATTTTTTGTCTTGTAGGCTTTGAATGATGTTTTTAAAAGTGGGTCCCAGGATTAAAAGGTTTGGGATACTCTGCTTTTGGGACATCGGGCGCAATCCAGAGTAACTATGGAGAGTCCTTTCTCCGGAGTAAGAACAACTTACTCTGGATTGCAATATGAATTTCCCGTAGGCTTTCACTAAGCGGTGCAGTAACTACAGGTGCACATAATGTCTCTTACGTGCTCCCGTAGTTACTCCGGATTGTAGCCATCATTTCAGACAACCCCTTTTTCATTTCCACAGGTATTCAGTGCTCTTAAAACTGATCATAAAAACTGTCTATTCAGCAGGAGATATATTTGTACAGCTCAGTCTTTTTATTTTAATTTGCTTACCCCATTTCTAGCACCGTTCACAAATTCAGTACAGAATCAACAGTCAGACCAATACTAGGAAAACGAGGAAGGCCATTGTGATTCTTGGTAGTCTATCTGCCGTTTGTTATAGTTCATAATTATAGTAAACATGGGAAATATTTTCATGCAATACATCCAACGTATGTTTTTTTGTACCGATAAGACTGTTGTGATGATCTTGTATAAAATTCATTCTCTTCCATCTGAGACTTGCATTTAGAAAGTAGGTTAAATTTAGGTTGCTAGGAAACTGAATAGGATCCTAGCGACTGTTATAAAAAAAGAAGGCTCTCTGAGTATTATATAATTGCTAGGAGAAAGTCCCAATCTATTGTTTATACATTAATACTTTATAATCATTTTAGAGATAAATTATAATACATTTCCCAGTCATTTTAGCAGCAATCAAATTATCCTCTGTATGTTTGCCTTTCCACTATGATGTCTTCAGTCTCCTCATTCTCAGTGGTGAACAACTGCAAATGGATTAATTCTGGACAAAGGGATGATGGAGCGGTCGACATTTCTCTATCAAGTAACAAAAGAATTCAGTTAAGGTCCTTCTCTTGCAAATTTAAAGGACTAATATTAATAATTAAGAAGCTATTCTGTTTTGGAGCAGTGATGCCGAATATTGTAATAAATCTTACTATATTGCATAAACGTCTCTGGAATGACGAAGCATGTTTTTAATGGAAATTTCTGACTTTGAAAACAGTGCTTTAGCTCTTTGAAAATTTAGTTTAGGCAGTGAAATGTGGCATATATCTGGTGACCCATTCAATACGACTGCCATGGTCATTGAAAAGGAGGAGATACTACTGTATGTCTGATCTCTTAAGGCTGGTCCAGATACCAGTTAGAAATAAGTAGTTGTGGAGGATCTCAGTGCTGGTAATAGGTTGATGTGTTCCCATTTACCTATTTACTATTTCATTATATCTCTGACCCAGTGGTGGGATTCAAATAGATTAACAACAGGTTCTGTGTCCTAATAACCAAAATTGACAGGTTCTATGTCCCATTAATAACCGGTTCTCAGAACCAGATGCTCATTAGCAAAGGGTTCTATAGCACCTGTGAGAACACCCTGAAGCCCACAACTGCTCTGACCACCCTATGATGGTGTACTGGGCACTATCATTACCACATGTAGGAGTTCAGAGGTAATCTTGGATAACTGGGTCCTTTTTCCAGTTGAGTAAGGAGACAGATGGTCCACTTTTCACTCTAGTGGGTGGAAAGCAGATCAGTACAGCTTGCGTCATGGCAAGGTAGCGGGAGGTAGAAGCAGCAACAGACTTGAGATAAAGGACATGTGAACCTGATGCTCAGAGTCCCACCTCCCTGCCTCTGTTTCTTACCCCTTGCAACATTTGTTCCTTTAGTTACCTCCAGTGGCAACCAGAGATCAGGAAATAGTGCAGGCCCTCTTACAACACTGTATATATGTCATCAAAAGTACATTATGGACTTTTCATAATGGCTATTGATGGTGCAAGCAATCAATAGGTTTGCGCTGTGAGACTGCAGTCCTAATCCTCAAATAAGGTGGTACAAATCCTGACACAGGTCTCATGTTGGCCGGACATGCTTCAGCCTTCCATTGCCATTGTGGGAACGGAGAAGATGGGTGAGTTGTGCTGGCCTAAACTGGTCAGGATTGTGCCCTGAGTTACCTACATTAGTTGATGCAAATATAAATGCACATATATAGTAAATCCAAGTTAGGGTGACCATAACCTTTCCAGGACATGTCCTCTTTTTTAGCCTTTTGTCCTGGAAAAAAAGTTTCCTTGTGTGCAGGCAGCATGTAGCCTTGGAATTAATAAATTAGATATAATAAATTATATGTAATAATTTTAAATTTAATAAGTAATATAATGTTTAAATTAACCACATGGAAGCAATATCCATGAGTGTTTTTAGTTTTTATCTTGTCATGTCCTACATTTTTCTTGGGTGTCCTACATTTTGGGGGTCCTTAGTTATGACATCTGATCACCCCGATCAAACTATAGCTATACAGCCTAGTTGCATCCTGTGGTTAAATCAGGATTTGTACCCACATGTTTAAGTCTTCTGATTATGTATCTGATTTGGACAATATTTTATGTTTAAAATGAAAGGGCCCCTTCTAGTTTAAAACTGAATCCATTAGCGCAACGGCTTTGGCACACTCACAGCAGTAAAGAAAATAAGCACAGAAACTGACAGTGATCATTGATCAAACCACAGGATTAGATGTTTTCCTTTCTTTTTTAGAAACCTTATGGTAGCAGAATCAAATGTCATCATTATAATCCTCAAGATATAAAATATAAATTGAACTTCCATGCTAATGCAAACTGGCTTTGAAATCTGGAGGCCTTGGCTCAAAAAAATACGAAAAGTTGGCTTGCCCTGTGGAAATGGTGTTCAAAGAGGTTCTCAGCAGGAATGGGAAAAGCAGCTCGTGGTGCTGTGGAAGAATAAACAAGCACTTGCCTTGCCCCCCTTTTTTACGGTGCATCTATGTCTGCAATCCTAAAGACACTTCCCTGGGAGTAAGATCCACTGAACACAATGGAGCTTACTTTTGAGTAGACATGGTTAGGATTGTGCTCTATTTCCACCTATAAATGAATATTTAAAGAATAATGTGTGCTTAAAGCACTCCGTAACCCCTTTCAAGCTTCTTTCTGCCAAGGTGGCAGATATAACTTGATATTTTTCTCATTAGTTTCTATGTAACCTTTTTCTTTTCGGCAGCGTGTGCTCCAACTCGGAGGTCTTCAGCAGGTGGATTGGGACCTAAAAATTGATTCCACCTCAGATAGGCCACAGTAGTTTTGCTTCCACCATCTTGCTTTGCAGCACAAGCCTGCACAGATGGAGACACTAAAATTAGACTCCTGTAAATACAGGCATCCCCCACTTATTGGACAGGTTAGGCACCGGAGCACTTTCCAAAAGTGAAAACCATTGAAAAGAGGAACCCAGACTTTTTCAGCCTGCAAATGTAAAATGGCCATCAAAAAGAAACATACAGCACAATCCAGAGCAACTAATCTGTCCACATAAGAGCCCTTGGGTTGCCCTGTCTATCACTAGGGTGGAGCAACTGCAAGATGCTCCACCCCAGTTACTCTGGAAAAGGCTTAGGGCAGAGCAAGGCAAGATAGGGTGCCCTAAGAGAGGGGGACCTGCTCTATCCTAACTGGGGCAGCCTAAGCAGCTGAGGAGAGGCAAGTTGAGGGCATGTTTAGCATTGCCTAGGGCAGAGCAGTTACTCTGTATCCAGAGCAGAAATGCCCTCTTCCAGTTCTTCAGAGATATACCACCTCAGGAGCAGTATAGTAATGAATAGACCCATAGGGGTCCATGATAAGGCCTGAGTAAGAATGGTAGTGTTCACCAAAAATCTGAGTTCTTGGCCAGCCTAGCTGCAACCCCGCCTCTCAACCTCAGGATATGGAACAAACTACGGCTGCCCACAAACCTCAGGGTACAGCAGGCCACTCCCAGAAGCCCCTTGTATTCACTGTAGAATGTACTGGCATCTCATCAGGGACTCCTTATAAGGCAGGCACTCAGTGGCATCACCGGACTGATGCAACTGGTGTGGACTGCATTGGGTGATGCACTCCATATGGGGTGATGCGCCGGAGGAGTTTGACTGTCCTTTGGCAGGCCTTGAGCATCAGCATGCTCATTCAGGCCTGCTCCAAGGCGGAGCAGCAGCCAGAAGCTGCCCGGACGGCCAACTGAGGTGCTCTGCGCAGAAACACACTGAGCATTCCGAACAGCTTCAGAGAAGACTTCCTTAGAGTGGAGGAAGTCTGCACCTCTGCACGGCCATTCGGCCTCACTCAGAAGGTGGAGCAGCAGCCAAATGGCTTCAGAAAGAGTACTGCACAGGCACCAATTCTGATGCCTGCACAGTCTCCTCTGAAGCCAAAAGGCTTCAGAAAAGTACTGCGCAGGTGTCAGAGATGATGCCTGCGCAGTACTCTTTCTGAAGCCAGTTGGCTTCAGAAACAACTGCGCAGGAGCCAATTTTGGCAACTGCACAGTCCAGATAGGGGGGTGTGCACATCTCAGGGGTGACGCAGACTTAACCGCACCAAGTGATGTGCAGAGTCATGTCACCATTGTAGGCACCACAACTGTTTCTTGTTCAGTGTGATCTGAGGGGTGTCTCCTCAGGAGCAAGTCCTCCCCATGTGTCAATTACTTAGCATGCTCTGGAGCAGTTAGGGCAGCCCAGGCTTCCTGACTCTCTGGATGCAGCATAACTTTCTGCTCTGGATACAGAATAGTTGGGAGAGAGCAGTTAGGGCAGAGCAGGATGAACTTGCTCTGGATTGTGCCCATAGGGTGCAATCCAGAGTAACTACAGGGAGTCCTTGCTCCGGAGTAAGAACCATTTACTCTGGAAAACAATATTAATTTCCCATAGGTTTTCACTAGGTGGTGCTGTAACTATGGGTGCATGTAATGTCTCTTACGTGCTCCCGTAGTTACTCTGGATTGTAGCCATATATATCACCAGCCTTAATAACACATATTTATTAACACAGACAAAATACTTAACAAATTACAATAAAATGAACAAAGGCAATAAATAACGGGTATTTGAATGATGGTGATTTACTGAAGAAAATCACATGGAAATGAAAAAGTCACAAGGAAATCAACATCAGAGAAGACAATTTTAGCCCTTGTCTTCAATTTAGCCTTGGTCAATTGTCTTGGACAATTTAGCCTCCAAGCAGAGAGAGGTTGAAAGAATGAAGCATATGTTGAATGAATTAGTCCTGGGTATAATTGAAAAGTTCTGAAAGAGTGGTACTGTCAGAAAACCAACAGGCAACCAATTCGTGTCTCACTGGAAAATATCACTAATTAGAAATAGTTTATCTTCATAGAAAATAGTAAAAGGCTTAGGGATTTCACAATTTATAAATGAATTTTTTGGCAGAGCTGGACATGTAAACAGCTGTTGCCGTATTTAATGGTATAATTTGCAATTATGGAAGCAGCAGCAAGGTTGTGGTAATAGACATCTTTCAGATGAGCAATAGCAGAGTAGTAATTTCTTGTGGAGCATTGCATTGCTTAGGCTGCAATCCTAAAGACACTTTCCTGGAGTAAGACCCATTAAACACACTGGGGCTTACTTTTGAGTAGACATGATTAGGTTTGTGCTCTCTATTATACAGAGCACTTTGCCTCAGAGGATAAACTTACTGTATTCTTTTTTTTCGATTTCAACCATACACTACCGTTATTTCTTGTTCCCTGACTGGCAATGAGCAAGTGCTATCCAAAAAAATGCATGTTCAACTGAGCTTTTACTACATTTTTAAATGTAATGTTGCTGTGACTCAGCTTTTAAATGCTTTGAAGTCATAAATCAAATTTGTTGATCAGTTCCTGTTCTGCTGCGATATTATTATCCCTGGGATACAATCTGAGGCATACTCGTTGGACAACAAATCTTATTGAAATCAGTGGGACTTACTTCCCAGTAAACATTTAGGATCAAACTGCAAATGTTCATTTGGCACTGAAAGAAGCCATGGAATAATTAAATAGGCATACACATCTCCAACCATTAAATGCTTGCTTAGAAAAGATTTAATGTATTTTACAGAAGATATCTAGGCAGCCTTCCAGGGAAAGGCTTTCCAAAGCCAGGAACAAAACCCAAGAACATGCCTCTGTTGTCCTCACTGTTCATAGCTTACTATATATAAAATCTGTTTTGGATTTTAAAGGAGAATAGGTTCTTCCTTGTTGGCTGAGGTTCTCAATCTGGGGCAATGCAGAACCCCATGCTGAGAGCCTCAGCCTCTGGATACTTAAGGGGCAGGAGAAAAAGAAAGGCAGTGATGGAATCCACTGTTTTACTCCCAAGAAATATGAGAACTGTTGATTTATGGTATGCATGTCCCAAATAAGTATATCATAAGATGACTGTGCTTGTGACCAGCACATCTGAAAGATTGTCTTCTTTCTTACTGTCTGGTCCATTCAGTCAGGGCACTTTTGGCCATTGAGAGATGTCGAGGGATGGTGGCCAGAAACAGGGTCTTTTTCACAGTAGCATCGGCATCATGGAATTCCCTCCGCTTTGAGCTAAGAATAACCCCCCTCATTATTAACCTTCTTTTGAGGCCTGAAGACATATTTTTTTCTGAAAAGTCTAAAAGTAAGATATTGAGTATGATGGCTAGTAACTAGCCCGAACTCTTTAATAAATTATTTACAGTGCAATCCTAAGCATTGTATTGATTCCCGTTGTGTTCAATAGTACTTAATCCTGAGAATGTGCGTTAAAGAGTTTAGCCATAGTGTTTTATGACTTGGTTTTTTATGCTGCTGCTTGTCGCTGGCTGGCTATTAATATGTATTAAAAATAATATGTATTTTGTAGTTTTATGTGCATTTATATTTTATGTATATCATCTTTGATCTATTTTAATTGGTTGTTAGTATGTTGGGTGCCCTCCGGGGAGAAAGTCAGGAAAAATTGAATAATTAAATGAATAAAATGCTGCATTTGCCTCTAAACACACTTTAGTGACCAGTTCATATACACAGAAATAAAACTAACACTGCAATCCTATTTGTGCCTACTCAGAATTAACTGAGTTCAATAGGGCTTCCTCCCTTAAGTGCTCTTAAGATTGCAGCCTTAGGAAGTCAAGTCTTAAATTGATCCAGTCTTATTTGTCACATTTCCTACACTTTGTCTGCAATCCTAACCTGCGGTTAGGCTGGCCTAAGCCTTGGCGCAAGTCCTGTGCTGACCTGTGGGGGGGTGTCACAAAAGTGTAGTAAGGCACTTGTGCACTGGGTGACCATATAGAATGGAGGACAAGCTGCATGTGCCTTTAAGCATTGTATAGAGGAGGAAATTTAGGAAGGTGCTGCTTTTTAAACCCTTCTATGATGAGCTAAGCCTGCATAAATTCCCTCTTCTATTCAATTCTTAAAGGTACAGGCAGTCTGTCCTCTATTCACCCTGCATTGTGTGCCACTCCTGGGGAAGGGTTAGACCTGTACACAGACATGCACTTTACTCCCTACTTCACCTTGGTAATGGGAAGACTGATAAGTTGTGCTGACCTAGGTTAGGATTGAACCATTTTCCCAATGGTTTTAGAGGGCCAATTTAGTAGCACCACAATCCTGTGAAGTGCTTTGGTCTGACAGTGCAGTCTTAACTCCAGGTTAGGTCAACATAAGACACAGCAGAAGTCCCATGCTGCCCTGGGGGTGTTGCAAAAGTGTAATAAGGCATTTTTGCACCATTCCTGGTGGCGATGGTGAAGCCTGTACTGACTTGTCCTGTGCTGGCCTAAATTGATTAGGATTGAACCTTGAATGGCCCAGTCATATGCTGGGCAACACCATCAGCTACAGTCAGATGCAGGAGAAAGATATCCTAAACTGAATGCTGGTCTAAATAATGTATTTACTAACCTAGGAGGAATCGCTTGAATTTTTCAAGCTGGGTAGTGCAGGACCCTGTACAGATGAGAAAAAGATAGACGGTCAGTGTCAGAACTACGAAAGATTAAACCTTGTTCAAAATTTGTGCATGATTTTTCCTAATCCCAAATTTTCCAATACCTCCAATTGGAGAACAGTTCTCATATCAGAGCCAACCATTACTTCCTTCCCATCTCATAATCAACAATATCAGCAATTACTAAAATGTCTAATAGCCAAAATCTGATGGAAATTGTTGAATCATCATTCTCTTTTAATTATTCATATTTTCATATATTGCATGTCATCGTCTGAAAAAGCTGGAATTCTTAAAGATCCAGACTTGTACTCAGGTGAATACATGTTGAAAACCATAGTCTCGTGCAACTCACAGCAGCCAATAATGTTATGAAACCTTAAGACAAGAGAGTGGACTCCTACCTTGTCAGAGAAGCAAATAATAATAGACTTGAAGACACCTAAGGCGCAATCCAGAGTAACTATGGGGAATCCTTGCTCCAGTGTAAGAACAGTTTGCTCTGGATTGCAAAATGAATTTCCCATAGGTTTTCAGTAGATGGTGCAGTAACTACAGGTACATGTAATGTCTCTTACGTGCTCCCATAGTTACTCTGGATTGTAGAGCTAGTCTTTCTGAAGGAGCACACTGTTAACTGAAGACAGGATGGGCTTTGGTTCAGCTCATGACTATTCTGAAATGTTAGGTGAGACAAAGGATTTAAAGATGCAACAAGATATAAAAGCAATAACTCTATGGACTGATGTATGGAAAATGTTTGAAACTCTTTTCTATTAGCTATAAATCAGCTAGAAAATTCCACAATTGTAGTCTGAATTTGGATATCAGTATACTTCAAGCTGTCATATAAAGAGGTCTGTTCCTCCCTTTACTTTATGTGTGCAGGACCGTAAATTCACAAAGATGAAATATTTATCTTTCTACCTGTCTGCAAGTGGGGTGTAAACCTTTACAAATACCGTACTGTAATCTCCCTGTATCCACAGATTTGGTTTACAACTTGTCAGATTATCCAGAGTATCCTGAAGCCCCAAAATATTAAGTGAATACAGATTATTCGTAAATTTCAAATGGTGCACTATCCTGAATAATATTGCGAGAACATCCCATCCCGTCTCACTCAGTATGACTCATCTCTCATTGTCTTCTGTACCAACTTTGGCTTGCTTTACACAAGTAAAGTTAGCCTCTAGCATTCCAGCATCTGCATTTGAGACGAAGTGCAAGTTAATTTGTTATTTTTCTTTATATTTTTGTATTTTCTTTATTATTTTTTATTATATTACAGTATTGTAATCATTTTATATGAATGTTTTTGGGTTGCAGAATGAATTGTCTGAGTTTCCATGATTTCTTATCAGAAAATTTACTTTGCTATACCAGCATTTTGGATTACAAGCATGCTTCCAGGACGAATTATGCTCATACAGAAAGGTACCCCAGTAGTTTGAAAAACATTCTTGTATTTCCATTTGCAGCGTGCACTCTGCTTTATGAAACAGCAAAACCACCATTGTTTTAATTTCATTTAAACTCCCTGCAAAACACTATTCAAGAACAGCTCACAATGTGATTAAAATACAAGAATAACTGGGATAAAAGGAAACTTGCTTTGGAAAGAGGAATTGAATGACAGATTCCAAAATATCAGAGCCACCTCTTCGGCCTTAACCAGAAACTCTCATTCTCAGCCTGTGATATGTAGCAAGTTTCTCATTGGTATCTGGGGCAATTAAGGAACACAGGAAGCATATTCATTCTGCAGCCCTAGATAAGGAGATTTTAATATGCTGTACAAAACATTCGGTACAATATTCAATAGATCCAAATTTTGTTTTTCAATCTAACCTTATCATTTTCTTTTCAAGCCAGAGTCTCATTTGCCTTTTTAATAATAAGGAAATGCTGATCAACTTATTGCTGAAACAAGTCAGTAGCAACTAATTCCCTGCAACATTACCAGAAATTCAAAAAATGTAAACTTCTTATTTGAAAAACAACCACCACATTTTTCTTGCTAGAGTTCCAACTGTAATACTTTATTTTGATTAGCTTAAGTCTAAAACAACAACAACATGGGATTGGAAGTGTCCTGTTTATGCCAAAAACAAAGTGGGATTCTATCATTATTTATTCTATTCTATTCAGTAGTTGCAAATTTTAATTTTAAAAATAATTTTATTTTCCTAAAATAATTTTATTTTCCTAAATTGATCATGTAGATAGATTTACACATAATGTGCATCTTACTCTGAGAACCTACTCTGTGGCTAAAAAAGAATACTTTGCTACCACCATCACATCCGCAGAGAACCGTCCAGTGGAGCTCTTCCGTGTGGTCCGGGGCCTACTCCATCTGGCCCCCCTCACCAACATGGTAGAGCACACGGAGGCTCGCTGTGGCGATTTCGCTCAACACTTTGCGGACAAGGTCGATCAGATCTGGCATGACTTGGACGCCACTTTAACAACATCCAACAATGTCCCCAGGGCACCTGTCTTGTCCAACTTTTGGGATTCTTTTCAGCTTGTAGAACCTGAGGATGTGGACAGGATTCTCTGTAGTGTGCGACCATCTGCATGCCCGCTAGTCCCTTGCCTAGCCTGGCTAATCAGATTGGCCCGGGATGGACTGGCTGAATGGACAGGGAGGGTGGTGAACTCCTCTCTGAGGGAGGGGGTGTTGCCTTCTGCATTAAAGCAGGCGGTGGTTCGCCCCCTCCTGAAGAAACCCTCACTGGACTCTAAAAACTTAAACAATCATCGGCCAGTCTCAAACATCCCATTTCTGGGTAAAGTGGTCGAGCGAGTGGTAGTGTCCCAGCTTCAGAGGGTCCTGGATGAAGCTGATTATCTGGATCACTTCCAATCTGGTTTCAGGCCGGGGTTTGGGACAGAGACTGCCTTGGTCACCTTGGTGGATGACCTACGCTGGGGAATGGACAGGGGGAGTGCGTCACTGTTGGTCCTGCTGGACCTCTCAGCAGCCTTCAACACCATCAACCATGTTGTCCTTCTGGGTTGGTTGGCTGGGTTGGGGATTGGAGGCAATGTTATGCAGTGGTTCCCCTCCTTCCTGGCTGACAGGTCCCAGAAGGTGGTGCTGGGGGATGCTTGTTCGACACCCTGGCCTCTTCGGTGCAGGTTGCCACAAAGTTCCATTCTATCCCCCATGCTATTTAACATCTACATGAAGCCGCTGGGAGAGGTCATCCAGAGATTTGGAGTGAGGTGTCATCAGTACGCTGATGACACCCAGCTCTATCTCTCCTTTCCTCCTGAGTCCAAGGAGGCGGTTGAAATCCTGAATCGTTGTCTGGAGGCAGTGGGGGACTGGATGAGAGTGAACAAGCTGAGATTAAATCCTGATAAGAGAGAGGTTCTCCTGGTCCGGAAGCCCTTGACTCGGGCATTAAAATATCATCCCATTCTGGATGGGGTTGCACTCCCTCTGAAGGAGCAGGTTCGCAGCTTGGATGTTCTCCTGGATTCGCAGCTGCTCCTGGAGTCCCAGGTGGCGGCTGTGGCCAGGGGAGCCTTTGCTCAGCTTCGGCTGATCCGCCAGCTGCAACCATACCTGAGTCACTTGGATCTGGCCACGGTGACCCATGCCCTAGGGACATTGAGACTAGATTATTGTAACACGCTCTACATGGGGCTGCCTTTGAATACGGTCCGGAAGCTTCAACTAGTCCAGAATGTGGTGGCCCGTGTGGTTGCTGGGGCTCGTCGGTTCGACTCTGTCGGGTCACTGCTTCAGCGACTACACTGGCTGCCCATTCGTTTCTGCGCTGAATTCAAAGTGTTGGTCCTGACCTTTAAAGCCCTAAATGGCTCGGGTCCAGGGTATCTGAGGGACCGCCTTCTTCCGTACAATCTGACCCATCACCTAAGGTCATCTGAGGGGGCCCTTCTGACTGTGCTGCCACTAAGAAATGTGAGAGGTGTGGCGGCCAGAGACAGGGCCTTCTTGGTGGTGGCACCCCAGCTTTGGAACTCCCTCCCCTTAGAACTGAGGAAAGCTCCCTCAATACAGAGCTTCAGGCAGAGCCTTAAAACCTTTTATTTTAAAAAAGCTTTTTAAATGGGGCAGAGGTTAGGGGTCAGTTTTATTGTTCTATTTTTATATTGTTTTTAACTAATGTTTTTAGTCTGTTTTTATTGTTCTTATTGTACTTTAATCTAATTGTATTTTAATTGTATTTTAATTATGTTTTAAACTTTATGATAATTTTAATGGTGTTTTATTCTTATCGTTGTTAGCCGCCTGGGGCTCCCTCTTGCAGGTGAGGAAAGGCGGGATATAAATTAAATAAATAAATAAATAAATCTTTTGCAGATACTAACAGCCCAATCCTATCCCCCATCTACCCAGAACATTCATGCTTCACTGCATGCGTGGGGGGGACAAGACAGCCCTGAAGAGTTTAATAAGCTTTTTATAAAATATTTTAAACATATCTCTTTCTAAGCTGTATAGTCTCCAATGGGTCCACTTGGATCTATATCAGCTCATTTAGTCTGAGGAGACTCTGGTGGTAGATCTGAGTGGGGAAGGAAGGACTGGATTTTGATGTGCGTGGCTGCCTATGAGATTTACCCTACAATCCAGAATAACTATGGGAAGACATAAGAGGCACTTACTCTGTATTGCTCTATGCATTTCCCATAGGTGGCACCGTAACTATGTTGGTGTAAAATGTCCCGTAGTTACTCTGGATTGTAGCCCTATCCTACCTTCCCCCATTCATAGTCTAGCCCATTCCTTGCCCCAATCCTGCTCCAGCATTGACTTACCAACCCTAATGGAGGATGCTCTTTGGATCAGTGGGACCCCCATACAGACTCTGGGCCTTTGCACTGGTGTGGCCAGTCTACAGAATGTCAGACCAGCTTTATCATTTTCAGCCAGAGACATGGGACAGCAGATTGTCTAAAATTGATGTGTATAGGAACCCCTTGAAAACTATCTCGCAGATGGCTACCAAGGAAAATCACAATCTGTGTGTGTGTGTGTGTGTGTGTGTGTGTGTGTGTGTGTGTGTTTTGTTCACATCTACGATTCATTCAGAGAAATAATTATTCTCAAATCCCTGCTTTCAAAGAAAATCTGTTTCCTTTCTTGTTGGTTTCCTTTTGTAGCAGAAAAAAACACAGAGGTCCAAAATAAATGTCACTTTGCTTTGTTATGAGCATTTTGTTAACAACAGAAGCCTTTCTTTCCTCCTGCAAAATTATTGGCAGCAAAGCCAAAGCTAAGAGCTGTTTTAGCTACCTTCATCTCAAGGTTGTTACATGCAGGTAGCATGTCTTCCCCTCGGAGCCAAAAACTCTTAAGTCTTTTGAGGGGTTTTTATTGTGCAAATGCTTCTCAGATGCTTGCCATGTTTCTTGAATTTATATCAAATGAGCATGAATACAATTTGTAAAAGTATCTCTTTCATCAACTAGCTAGCCAAAAACAATATTGTCTGTACGGTATTGAGCCATGAAATACTTCTTGAAATACTTCTTCGGGGAGCCAAAAAAGGAAAATAAAGAATAGATGAAGGATCTAAGATTCTTCTGGCCAGCTATAATCCATTGCTGTATGCTTTTACCTGGGTTTTCTGGCAATTTGGAAAGATGTAGATCAAGGCCTGGCATTTCACCATGCATTGTTGCTGGTGTCCTCAAAGGTGAAAGACTAACAACAGCCAACACAGGGATGCTAAATGTTTGAGAACCACTGATTAACAGTCTGTTTCTATCGGGTGCATCTCCATGCTCTAGCTTGACTGCTGGCTCCAGGTTTTGTAAAAATACCGTACTTATGGCACATAAGACATTCTGGTGTCAGCAGTAAGGATGTAGTGTTGAGATGTGTTGGGGAGCACTGGATAGCAAGGCTTTTCAGGGCGGGGGAGAGAAAGGAGGGCAGCAATGGGTGCAGGGAAAGTGGGTTGGAGGGAGGATCGGGGTGGGATGGTGACAGATATGGCACGAGAGACTGGTACAAAATCCTAAACCTCCACCCAAGCCACAGATTTTGATAGCCCTCTCCTTGATTTTCTGCCTATTCAATAGTGGGTACAGATCAAATTAGACCCATTGGGGCTGCCTGGGCTCAACATAGGTAAAGGAACTGCTGTTCTCTTATTCCAAGAAGACCTCCAGAACTTCCTTTGCCCCATAGGATACAACTGCTGTCTAGCTGGCATCAGGGAAGCATTGGCTGGGCCGTAAATATAATTTCAGGCAAAAATCATCTTTCATTTTTTTAGATTTTAAATGCCACGTTTTCTATTGTAATGGTAGGTGGTGGTGGTGGTGGGGGGGTTCTTGAATTTGCTACACCATCTGCAGGCATAATCTATCCCTGTCGTATAAGATGAAGAATTTGTGTGCACTGAGCTGCAAATCTGTATTTATTAGTGCTGCGGATAAGCAAATAAATTTTTCAGTATTTGCACAAGCAGCAAAATGCTATAGATGTACAGATGTGAGGGGAAAGATGGCTTCCGAGTTTGCACAAATACAAATCTTGTATTTCTGATGCTTCTTGGATAATCAATAATGGATGATTATTTTTTGTCAATTGAATATTTGATTTGATTTCTCATACGCCACACCCAGCAGAATATATTGCAAGTCAAACCTATGAATGTTGCCTGAAATAAAGCGAATGTGTCATTTTTGTGTGGAATACTATACAAAAAATCCTTTTGAAAACCAGAAGGTAGCAACAAATAAGGACAAATTTGTGCCATAGGAGCTGAAATTACCATGAATGCCCTTGTGCTGACATTTCCTTAATGGGTATTTTCCCCTGCAATACCATGGTGAATTTTTGTTATAACTCGCATCGCTTCTGAATTATGGTGAGTGAGTCATAAAATGCCCCTCTAAAGCTATTTGAAAATGTTCTGCAGTCAAATAATTTTTTTTAAAGCTGTGGCTTGATTTGGCAGATATTTAGCTGCTGGTTCAAATAGATGTGTCCACCTTTTGATGACAGTATCATCAAGTGCCAACTTGGCTGAGTGGATAGGACTTCTCAGAGCTGTACAGTCTGGCATCATAAATAACGACAGGGTAATAGAAAAAGGATATCACTGATTAAGAATCTCAGCACAAAATCCAAAGATCTGTCTCAGCCAGTGCAAGTCACCTGCAAGTCTCCAAGGGATCTGAGTAGCCCCATTTGGGTCATTGCTGCATTATCTGGTGAATTCTTTAAAAATCAGAAAAGTGCAGTCTTATACATGAAAAAGAGATATATGCCACAATCCAGAATAACTACGGGGAGTCCTTGCTCCGGTGTAAGAACAATTTGCTCTGGATTGCAATGTGAATTTCCCATAGGTTTTCACTAGGTGGTGCAGTAACTATCGGTACACGTAATGTCTCTTATGTGCTCACATAGTTACTCTAGATTGTAGGGATAGGCTGCAATACTTAAGACGCTTTCCTGAGACTAAGACCCATTGATCACAGTGGGGCTTACTTTTGAGTAGACATGGTTAGGATTGTGCCTATAAAGGATAACATACAAGTAAGCCCTAACAACCACCATGGCTCAACTTTTGTGGCAGTTTATTCACGTTGACCTGGGAAGGCAAATCAATGCCCAAGAAGACGGCTGGATTCAGCTTCTATCACTTCTGAATCACCTCCCAGGCCTGATCTGTCCTCCTTCCTGCCCTTGTCATTGCCCCTACGCTCACCCTCCAGTCTAGTCTCCCTCATTTCACCCTTTCCCACCCCATTCTATCCCCTGCATGGCCTTACTTGCTACTGTGGGTCTTGAACTACCACTGACAGGTGGCCTACCCACCAGTGGCCCAGGAACACAAGTTGGCACCAATGTTTGAAAGTGATGCCATAAAGCAGTCTCTGCCCCCGCAACCTGCAATACACCAGTGCCTCACCATTGCTACGTTACATCCTACTGCTGTCTTGCAACACCCCTGCACCACACACACATTCCGTACAATCCAGAGTAACTATGGGAGCACATAAGAGACATTTACATCAACAAAGTTAAGGCACCACCTAGTGAAAACCTATGAGAAATTTATATTGCAATCCAGAGTAAATTGTTCTTATGTTGGAGCAATGACTCCCTGTAGTTATTTTGGATTGACCCCATTGTCTGGATAAAGAAATTCCATGTTTTGCTTTCATGGCTAATAGCCATTGCTTGACATCCTCAACTCTTATACTGAGTGGCCCTTGTTACATGAGATACATTCCATAAGTTAATTATGGGCAGCGTGAACATTTTTGTTCTTTTGATTGTCAATCAATTTCATAGGAACAAGTTTCAATTACTGTTTCTTCATTTCAAATTGTGCAATAGTGAATTACAAGAAACAAAAGCTGTGGGGACTGAACATTGCTTTAGGATCCATTCAAACTGGGAAGCAAAATGCAACTAAAGGAACTCCTTGATAAAATTTTATTGGAACCCTTGCCTAGTAAGGATTGTGATTGAAGCCTCCTCTACTGTCACTTCCCCCTTGCTCAGGCTGGCCCTGTAATGAAGAGTTAAGACACAGATCCGTGTCACTGGTCACAATCTCACTAGTGAATATAGATTGCATTATTTTTAACTTCCATGCATTTTTTGTTTGGTTAGTACTGGTGAGACTGAGTGGAGTTTCAGGTGGTTTTGCAGCTCCATAGTTAATCATATCACAATTTGGGTTTTGCCATGTGTTTCCTATAAAGACCCTGGTGCTGCTGAGTGCTACACGATTGGTTGTCTGGAAGATGAAGACAAGGTGCAAAGATGTTGTTTAAGTCTCTTTCTGCAGTGGCTTACACACAGTAGCCAGGGTTGCAGCTTGTTATTCTAGTGTGCTGTCTGGATGTGGAGAAACTTAACAATGTTCACACTGTAACTTGCCTCAGAAAAGTCTTTCATGTTTAAAGCCCTTTGGTGCATATAATATGATATAAAAACATGTTAAATATATGTCTGGGAAAGATCGGAGTGAGGGAAAAGGTGAAAGGGAATTGAGAACAATGTGCTATTGTACTGTAGAAGGGTGAAAAACTCAGGACTGTCAAAAATGAATTGTAAAGTACATTGGAAATATTTCCTAAACCAAGAAATAAAAGGTGGAAAATTATCTGACCTTGATTTAGGATGCAGAAATATTGAGGGACATTATGTTCTCTTCCTGTTGTTAGCTGTTTAAGTAAAGGCACAATCCTAACCTATTTAGGCAAGCACAATTCATCTTCTCCCCATTCATGTTGTGGTGTGGGGAGGCCGGAGCATGTTTGTGCACTGGCTTACCTCCCCTCCAGGAGTGGTGCAAAAGTGCTTTATGACACTTTTGCTACACCCCGAGGCAGGCACGGGACCCCCTAACTGGTCATCAAGATTGCAGCCTAAGTTGCTTAAAGTGCCTTGCTCAGCCTGGCTCTTCAATGAAGAATTAAGACACAGATCTGTGAATACATAACTAAAAATAAACCACACTGAACATAATGGGGCTTACTTCTGAATAAATATTATATGATTGCAAGAGAGAGCACATAAGGTTTTTTGGATGCATGAGTTTAATGCACCAAACTCCATATAGGGTTTCCAAGTTAGATTCCCAAACCTAACTAACCCACCTTCAATGCACCACCTAACTAACCCATCTTTGCAGGCACATGTACAGCCCTTGAGTGATCTCCCCACCCCCAGAAGCAGCTCAGTAGTGGTGGCAGCACATTTAATTTTGAGCCGAGAAAGAGCCCAGGAGGAAGGAGGGCACTTCTGAGTAGACATGCAAAAAATTGGATTGCGGCCCTTGGGAGATACCATTAATGCTATTGCAGCCATCTGTATGAAATGAGTTTGTCACCCCTGCTGTAGATGAAGAGGGACCCTCAGTTATACAGTTCTAGATTAAGTGTACAAATGTTCTGATCAGGCAATGTCTGCCTTAGGCTGATTTCCCCATTTCCTCAAATTCAGCCCTGTGCTTTGGAGGGCCTGACACTGGGGCAGCAGGGAATTGCGATCTACCACTACCGGCATATCAGTACCTGCATAAGGTACAATTACCTGCAAAATTCTACTATTAGTGCAGTGATGGGAGTGGAGACCAAATTAGCCTGAGAAAGGAAAGCTGAAAGAGTCAAGGATTCTATTACCAGTCAGTCAATCAGATCTTTTTCACTTTACCAGTTGTTTGAGACACTAGCCACACAACAACCATTCACTTAGAATTATAATATTTATTGTTTGTCATCTGCTTGGGTACAATATAGAAAGGTAGGACATGATTTTTTAAAAAAATAAGGAAAGGATATCAGCCTGAAATGTGGGTTACATACATACATACATATATACATACATACAGCTTTCAAGAGGTTAATTTAAACACAATGTTGATTGTATAATTTAAAAATATTAAATATAATTTATTACCTATAATTTATGAATTACAAACACACTACCTTGTTCACAAGAACAATGAGGAAAATGAAGATTTTTTTTCCAGGGTACAAGGCTAAAAAAGAATAAATGTCCTGGAGAAAGAGGATATTGATTACAAAAAATAAAAACAGACTTAAAACCTCCAGAGGGAGGAGGACAAGAAAAGAGGAGTTGGCTAGAGGGGAAGAGAAGATTAATGAATACATCTATTTTAGAGTACTGCATGCTTTTTTCACCCCATCCAATCCAAACCCTCAGGGAATGGTTGATAAAATCCCTTCAGACTGTAAAGCAAATATTGACACATTTAGAAGTTAAAATTCCATTCATTTTTATGTTTAAGCCCCTGCTCATTTTGTAATTAATCCTATTTGTTTTGGAACAATTCCTCCATTTTTGTTCAGTTTAGTAGCAAATTTGTACTTTAAAAACAACTTTAAAAACTGTCGAGCCCTCAGATATTTATTTCTTTAAAGGGATTTTGACCCCTCCTTTCCTATGCAAAAGCAAACACCCAAGGAAGCTTACTAAGTTTTTATCTTTTTGTCCTCACAACAACCCTGTGAGGTCAGTAAGGCTGAGAGTGAGGGACTGGTTTAAGATCACCCCGGAGGGTTCATGGCTGAGTGGTGATTTGAATCAGGATCTTCCAGGTCTCAGTCAGACTCTCTAACCATATACCATCCTGGTTCTCAATACACCACAAATAAGGTAAGATTTCTCCCCTGCTCCTTTCATTATGAAGGCAAGGTTTTGGAAAGGTGATGATATAATAGATAGGTCATCGTTAATCCCTGCCAATAGGATAAAAAGGCACTTTTTCAAGTGGGGGCCACTCTTTTATATACCCTTCCTTACTTGAGCAGTGTCCTTTCTAGTGACTGCCTGCTGCTGTTCTTTCTCATTTTTTTAAAGATTGTGACTTTTTGGGACAGGAAGCCATTAGTTATTAAATATCTGATTTTCTCAGTAAATTGCTTTGGAAACTTTTAGTTGAAAAGCAGTATATAAATACTGATAATGATGATGATGATGATGATGATGATAATGATGATGATGATAGAAGAGAAAGAAATGCATAGGAGACTGAGAAAATAAAATAAAGTGTTGTTAATTGACCTGACCACTGGGTGTCATCCTAAGAATACATTTTTTAGACAGCTCTAAATGATTACTAAAGCAACACAAGTACTATGGATTATTCGAGAGGGCAGATTAACTTTTGTATTAGTATTAATAAGCATGATCTCTGCCTTAGAAACAGCTCAATCACCTTTTTATACTTGAGCCAGGCTCTCTTATACTCTGGTGCTGACCCTGAGTAGTATGTCTGACATGTTTCATTAAAGACATCAGTATGGGACGGGGGGGGGGGGTACTTGTCCTCCACATATGTGGGATGTTTATAAGTACATCTAGTGACCCCCCACACCAGCAATCTACAGCAAAAACTGAAAACAAGTGAGCATCAGTTGCAAGGGTGGTGCTTGCAACTCAGCAGAGAGTCAGGATTGACTGCCAAAAAAAGTTTGCGGAGATCCGTAATTAAAGTGGATGTCAATGTGTAGACAGATCCTCAACAAGTATGATGTACAAAAAAACTAGATGGAAATGGGGACTTCAAGATGCACTGTTTCCACCAATAGAGGTAGGACAAATTGCAGGTGGGAGACGAGTGGATAGATCTTCTCCAACCAAGTGAATAGATACATGCAAGAAGTTAGTCTCCTGTCATAAGCAGGTCTTGAAACAGCCAGAGCAGCCACGCAGGCAGTGTTCCAGGTCAAACAACCCAGAAATAGAAATGTGACCATATTGGCAAAGAAAACTAAAGTAAGACAAAGTAAACAGGATCCACTGTAGAATTGATGGACGCAACCTTAGAAGGAGCTGTGTCTGCTGCAGCTGTCGCCACTGTCATAGTACTATCCAAGAGGAGCAGGACAGAACAACTGGATTCAGGTTTAGCAGACTTTCCCTTTCCAGACTTGCAGAGAAACTAGCCAGGCTACTGTCAACCTACCAACAGGCTGAATTGTTGCACTCCGGCTTTCTAGTATAGTTCACAAATGAAACTGTTTGGACTCAATTTAGGAAAAAACTTAGAAAAAACTTTAGGGAAAAAAACTTAGAAAAAAAACTTTAGAAAAAAACAATTTAGAAAATAGACGTATGCCATACATCCCAGCATGATAATCAGGGCTAAACTGATTTATAGCTAAATACTTGTGCTCAGGGGTCTTTTTGAGGGGGAACGCACCAGAACAGAGTTCCGGCACCTCTGTGGGTGAGTACCAGCACACAAACACACAGACACACACAGAGACACAAATACACACAGAGAGGAGAGTACTGGCAGGTGAGTTCCAGCACCTATTTTCCAGAGAGATAGCACTGCTTATGCTTAACTGGTTTGGATGGAGACAAAGACTCTAATCCTAATCTCCTGTCAAACCAGCATAAACTTTGGCAGAAGTCCTGTGTTGACCTGGGAGTGTCAAAAAACTGCCACAAGGCACGTCTACCCCACTTCTGTGGGGGTTAGGCCAGAGCCCAAGCTTACGCCAACCTCCCCAAACCACCATGGGAAGGTATGCCAGATGGGTTAGGCTGGCCTATTTTTTTTGATTGCATCCTAATAGTATCATGTGAATGTATGGTACTAGTTAATTATATGACCAGTTGCATTTTCCAATTTGTGTTTAGTAATCATAATTCTTAACTGATAAATATGTCTGTTAGATCAGTGGTTTCCAAACTTTTTAAAGAACCTAAACCAGTGTTTTTCAACCTTTAGGTGCCCTAAATATTTCAACCTCTAGGAGCTTGAAAAATATTACAGAATATTATTATTTACAGAAAAGATTTGCAGGTTTCTGCTTCATTCATTCCTTCATTCAATTTTTATCCTGCCATTCTCTCCAAAGAGACGCAGGCAGATTTTGTTGCCAGCTGCGGTTTGTGCAGTCCATATTCCACCCTATCTGATCTTTCGGGAAACAACCCTTGATTCATAAGCCATATGCCCTGTTCTTCCCAGACATGTTCTCTTTTTTGGTCTCATGTCCTGGAAAAAAAACACTGCATTGTCCTTTTCCTTGTGAGCAGGCAGAATGTAGAATTCTTGTAATTCATAAATTATATGTGGTATATGTAACTGTTTTGAATTTGGTAAGTAATCTAATGTATAACCACACAAAAGCAAGTCATGAATGTTTTTAACTTTTACTTTTGTTATGTCCTACGATTTTCCTGAGTGTCCTACATTTTGGGAGCCTTGCCCTTTTTAAGCATTTATGACATATGATCAACCTGACCCAGTCAGCTTCATGAACCACCAAAAATTGGGTAATGACCCACTGATGGACCTTGGACTCACAGTTGGAGAGCCATTATTTAGATTAGAGTATTGTTAGACCAGCATTGTATTGGCGCATTACAAAAGACAAAAAGATGTTCCAAAAGGCTCACAATCTAAACATTGCTCGCATACGATTCCAGAAGTCTTATGCTGCTCCAAAGATGGCAGGCAACATTGCTATGAGGATGTGGAATGGAGGAATTTACAGTACCATACCTGACCTTCCTCTTCTTCAACCAATGCAATTTACTATGAGCCAGACCTCAATGATTGGCTTTGCTCTGAGAGTTCTCTTCCAGCCCAGTGACTCAGCAATAGCACTGATTTAAGACCTGACTTTTTGTAACACAGGAACTATGGCTTCAGGGCCGACTTTGGATCCCTCTTTTCTTATGCCAGTGGGAGGATGACAACCACCTTTTAACAGAACCACATCCTAGCCGGACAGCTGGTCTTTGTTCTTTGCATCACGCCCTCTCCAACTCACCACAGGCACATCTGTTTGAACAGATGCAAAAGAATGGGGGTGGGAAGAATCGAGCCACGGGTTCCCAGCATTGCTTCAAAAGGAATTTTCCAATCCTATTCAGGTTTTGTAAATGGTTAGGGAATACTCAGGCACACGTAAAAAATATAGTCGATTAATCAACCAGGGTACAAATATTGCGCCCCCCCCCCCCCCCAGTACTACATCTGTGCTTTTGATCACATCAGCCACACTTTTTGTTTCCTATATTTGATATTCTCTAAAATTCAAGGATCCCATTTAAGGGATTTAGAACACAACTTTCCATCGGACATGAATGAACTGACTCTTGTGTATTGTGCCTCTTGAAACACATTGTCTTTAGTCCTGTGTAGATGTAAAGAAGAATGAATACATTATGTGTCTAGGCAGGGGATGATTTCATACCCGTTCTCCTCCCTCTGACTACTCCTCATTCATCTGATAGTCTCTACAAAATTTGTGCATGTAAATACAAAGATTTTGTACCTGGAATATGTGTTGTGCATTTCTGCACAAAGTTGAGCATTGATGAGCGGAATAAACCTTTGGGTGCATTGCAGTAACTGCAGTAACCTACTAGGTATGTAACCTATACACATGCCTGATGGGACAGAACTCTCCACATCTGGTCACACACCAATCTAAAGTAGGGTTGCCATAATTCTCTTCCTCAAAATCGGGCAGGACCCTCTGTCCCATTTGCCAGTATGTGACTACAGTCCTGCAAAATCAGAATTGTCCTGTTTTTCAGGACATATGGCAACCCTAATTTAAAGGCCTCCACAGAGCATATGCTACCAGAAATGCACTATCCAAAAATTATCTTATCCTACTGTATTTTCAGAACTGTCTTCTCCTTCTGTCCACCCAAGCTGGAGAGATGCTTCAAACATTTGAGTTCATGTTCCCTATTCTATAATGCTTATGACTCATCAGAGCAAATAAAATAAACCTTTATTGGAATAATATGGCCCTTAAAAGTCTCTACATGAAAATCTGAACTGGCTAACAGAGGCTTTATGAGGGCCATCGACATTATGATAATACTGTCAGATAATAAAAGCTGAGGGCCTGTAGGGGCCTGTAGAGTTGGTTTCCATCACCGCCAAGAGCGTCACAACCCACCACAGAAGATGTAGGACCCCCTGAGAATCATGGTAAAATGTCACGATCTGGAGCCAAAGTCTGTTGTAGGGAGAGGGTGGGCAACAGGTGTTTCCGGGGGCAGGTATGGGGAACTCACAAGCCTAGCCTGGGCTGCTAGGATTTGTGCCACACATTTTGGTAGTGAAGATCTGAATAGCCCATTGAGGCAGCAGTGGCTCTTTCTGGAGTAAGGGAAAGCTGTTCAGCACCTGGAGGAGAGGGTTCAGTTTCTGAACCTTGCACTAAATAAAGCACAGACATGCAGGCATCCCCCACTTATATGATGGGTTAGGGACCAGAGCTGTTGTGAAAAGTGGAAATGGTTGAAAAGTGGAACTGATCTTTTTAAGTTTACAGATGTTGCTTCTGATGCTTTTTTAGCTAGCAAATTGTAAAAGCATTTTTGTCTTGCAAATTCCTGCTGTCACACAAAGATTTCTGCAAATGGGTTCTCATTAACTCCATCTGGAATGGCAACAGACCAGGAACTAAAGTGGCCATGTGCGCTCTCTTTCTCACACACACATACTTAGGGCACAATCCAGAGTAACTGCAGGGAGTCCTTGCTCCAATCCAGAACAATTTATTCTGAATTGCAATATGAATTTCCCATAGGTTTTCACTAGGTGGTGCCATAATTACGTCTACATAACTGAAAGGTGTTGTAAGAATGGATTTGAAAGGCGTTGAAAGACCATCAGAAACTGGCATGCCAGTGCCATTGCAAGTTAGGATTAGGCTGCTCATCAAATGTTCAATTAGGGTGCAATCCTAATTTGGGATGGCACAACTCATCAGTCCTCCTGTTCTCATGGTGTTGTAGGGAGGCTAGCACATGTTTGTGCACTGGACTTAGTATTTCCCAGGAGTGGCACAGAAGTGTCTTACAACACTTTTGTGAAACCCCCAGGTCACCCCAGGACTTATGCCTTGGCTTTGGCCAGCCTAACTGGAGGTTTGGAGTGCAGCCTTAGTTGCAAACTGCAATGCAATTTGGCACATTTGTTCAGAATCTCATTTTATTAATTAGAATGATGAATCAATCTTTGAATTGATGTTATGTATGGTCATCATTATAAGCTCTCCAAACCAGGGGAGTAATTCCCTGAAGTTCAATAGTAATTACTCTGTGAATGACCCACATCCACATGCAGTACTGAAGTATAACCTTGATTTTAAATATGGGAATTCAGATCAATGACATTAGCATTATTTAAATGCAGTAAACCCTTCTCAGGTCCAGTTGTGTGACGAGAATATAAACTCTATCTGCAGTTGGGTGATACCCAGAATAGAAATGGACAAAAATAGATTTTTCATTAGGAGGAATAAAGTAGGGGTCATAAATCAAGTCCACTGTGAGAAAAAGACTGTATATAGATATGGCTGAATGAAAAGCAGTTTACAGTATTTATATGTACAGATATTATATTTCTTAATGCATGTTAATCACTCAGTATAAAAAATGATTCCTGAAAATAAATCTAGAAAAATTAAGACTAAAACAAAATATAGTCTAATGATTGAAATAATTTTTAAGTATTTTTAGTTTATTGTGTTTACTTAGGTGAAGGTATATGGCACACAACCAAAACATATTCCATTTGCAATTATGCTTCAATCTTTTGATGATCAGATCACCTAGACCACTAACCAGCAAATAGTAGGTAGCTCTGCCACCCTGTGCATGCCTATTGAGGTGTAAGTCCCATTGAGTTTAATGGGACACACCCAGGTTGCAATCTAAGACTTATAGTTGTAGAACATTATAATTAGGATTTGAAGGTCATCTAGTCCAATCCCTCTGCTGAATGCAGGCAACTGCTACAGCATCCTTGATAGGACATCATCCAGTGTCCTGCAAGTGCAGGGATGACTCTCAACCAGAATAGTCCTGCACAAGGACAGAAGGGGTGTAATGGGAAGGAAATTGGAAGGGAATGGGCAGATCAGACACTTGAATCCAAAGCCCCTTCTGGGACCTGATCTTCCAACATGAATCAATGTGAATGTGGGCCAAATATGGAGCTGGCACAGATCTGAGAGCAGACCCATTGTGGCTGCTGGGGCTTACCGTGGAGTAAATATCTCCTTATCTCAATGAGACGAATATCTCTTTATCTCAATGAGATCTTCAGCTGCCAAAAATTCCCTCATTTTTAATTAGTGTTATGTGGAGAAGCATCTCCCTGTAGATTGCTCCCCCATCAACATATCAGAGAGGGCAGAGACTTCAGTGCAGTTGAGCAGTCCATTTTTTGCCTTCACTGGTGCTGCATGCTTGCTCCATGAGCAAGGCTATATGAGCCTGTTGTGGCTGTGCATGATACATTCTCTATCCTTTGATGAATCATGGGAAGCATCTCCTGTGCATACACTTCCCCATGGTCTACCTTAGAGGACCAGCCATAGCCAACACTTCATCCCTCTCTGCTGGTACATGAGGGAGATGCTGGTAGTGATTAAAAGCAGTTTTTTCTGAGACATCACGGGCCACTTTTCAGGGTCCACAAACCACAGATTTGGAAACCAGTATTGTAGACTCAGATCTAGTATGAACATACAAAGGTTGTGTAACCTAGAAGTGGTAGTATGGAATTTCCACTCCAAAGTGCAGGTGGACGAACTTCAGTTTTAGGTGCTCATCCATTTGGAAAACTCCCAGGAAAGAGGACATCAGCCTGGATTTGTTGATCACCTGGAAATGGATCCTCATTCATACTGCTTTCCATGATGGTAGGAAGAAAGGGAATGAATGAATGAATGAATGAATGAATGAATGAATGAATGAATGAATGAATGAATGAATTCAGTCTATGTGTACTAGTTGTCTACTTAACATATGATTGGGGCAACATGATTAACATATGTGTTCTGTTCCTCACCCTGCTTCCTGCTATACTATCTAAATGGGGGATTCTTAAAAGCATTTGCTATATATATATATATATATATATATACACACACACACACACACACACACATACATACACACACACACCCTGGCATTCCATGCCAACACAAATGCCCAAGGCAACTTATAAAGCTTTAGTTTTTCCTCTCCTGCTGTCCTCACAACAACCCTGTGAGGTAGGTGAGGCTGACAGTGAATGACTGGAAGTCACCCAGGAAGCTTCACAGCCAAGAAAAGTCTTGAACCTGAATCCTCCTGTTCTCAGTTCAGCTCCCTAACCACTATACAATCTAAAATCTCTGAAGCTAGTAATTAATTATTAGGTTAATTCATGAATGAATCATTTCCAACTCTGCCACAAGACCATGACAACCTTTTTACAACCTGCCTGCCTGTAACGTTTTGTTGTTTTGTTTTAATTTTTTGCCTATCCTGATAACAACAACATTTAGAAGTACGAGTAAGTAAGCAGTAAGTAGTAGTAGTAAGTAGGTAAGTAGGGTGAGGGAAAGACAAATTTCTAAAAACCAACCAAGAATAATCCAGTGTATTTTATGACACGCTCTGTAAGAGAATAAACCAGAGATGAATGAGATTCTGGACTGTGTGTTCTAGGGAGGACTTTTGTATTATTGAGTTTTGCGTAATGGAATAATTGGTTGGTTTATTAGTCAAAGTGCACAGTTAATTGACTTGGAAAAAATCTTTAAGCCTTTGAAAGCCCTCACATAAGGATATGAAAGCAGAAAGATGTAAGGAGTGAAATCCAAATCAGATAAAAGGTCTTGCAGATTTCAGCTAAGTACTGAGGAAAAGCAAAAGGCAAGTCAATCTGCCATAAAAACAAGACTATAAGAAGAAAATTAAGGAGGGGAAATGAAATCACCTTAAGCAGCTTACTAGAAGAAAATGTCCATGGCTCCTTTTATTCTCGTGTTAACACTACCACCTGGACCACCACAGTTGGACCACTTGATGGTCTAGTGCAGTGGTTCTCAATCTTCCTAATGCCGTTACCCCTTTATAAGTTCCTCATGTTGTGGGGAGCCCCAACCATAAAATTATTTTCGTTGCTACTTTATAACTGTAATTTTGCTACTGTTATGAATCGTAATGTAAATATCCGATATGCAGGATGTATTTTCATTGTTACAAATGAAATGTGTGTTCTATGCACACATTGAACACAATGGGATTTATTTCAGAGTAGGCATGCATAGGATTGGGCCCTGAGGCTGCAATCCTATCCACATTTACATGGGAATAAAGGCCCTCCTGACCATAATGGGATTTATTTCAGAGAAGGCATGCATAGGATTGGGCCCTGAGGCTGTCAGTCAGCCCCAGTGCGCACACAGCTACAGCCAGAGGTCTGGCAAGCCTGACCTGGCCCCCTGCACCAGGGGTCTTTAGGTGACCCCCAGGAAAGCTCTAGGTGACCCCCAAAGGGGTCCTGACCCCCACTTTGAGAAACACTGGTCTAGTGAAACCATTGGCCTAAGTCATCCTGGAAACTAAAGTAGCACACCAAATACTGCCTACCACACAGCAGCCGCCAGCACCATCTTCCTTTTATCATTTTCTTCAGTTCTTGGATTTGAACAGAAAAACGGGAATGGTATGGAGAAGAAATTGTGGAAGAAAGAAGAGAGCGTTCTTGAACATCTCAGATGATCTAGCCTACTATTCAGCTCCCCTAAATACTTTGTTCCCTTCTTGCTTTTCAAATACAGGGAACAGTAGGGGAAGCAACAGAAGCAGGCAGTGGATGGATCCTCACAGTTTGGTCTCATGAATGGAAAAAACTTCTTAAGTGTATTTCATGTGTCAAACACAAGGCCCACTGGCCAAATTCGGCCCACCTCACCATTTAATCTGGCCCATGAGAGCATCTCAGCCTACACTTTCCTGGGAGTAAGGCCCACTGACTATTATGGGACTTGCTTCTGAGTAGACATGCATAAGATTGGACTCTAGCCATCAGAAGTCACTGGACTCTGACCATCAGAAGACACCTTTAAATCTAACTTTAGCCATCTGTATGAAATGAGTTTAACACCCCTGGTTTATCAGAATAATTGATTGATATCAGCATGGAAAGATTCTAACTAAATTTACATTTCACCTGTTTTTCTTTTAAAAAAATTGTTCTGTTTCTTCTATGCGCATGTAAGAGGTTGGTGATTTTTGCATCCTGAAGGTCTGCCCAGAAGGATATGAATGTAGAGTTACTAAAATCTGTCAATAAAACTGCATCAGAGGAGACCATAATGTGCCAAACTGGGAAACATACAACTGTGTTTTTCTTTGAGAAAAAGGAGTAAAAACACATTTCTTCTTATCATTGTTTATTTTGTGTGCCCCAATTCATTTTCTGTAATGCAAATTTTATTGGAATGCCTATTTCAAAAAGTCCCCATCTCTGGGAGGTAAGACACAAGAATTCTTACATATCCTATTAAAATGGTAAGGCGTCATAAAGTTCCTTGAGGTACTAGGCTTTTTAAAAAATCGAAGTCTGTAAAAGTAAGGATTCTGATCCAATCTGACACGAAAGATAGGCAGAAGTATTCATGTTTAAGTATGCATGTTTGAAGTATGAAGACAGAAGTATGCAGATAGGCATGTTTGAATTGGATGAAGATACCATGAAATAATCCTGCAGAAATATTTTTTTTTGTACAGTACAATATGTTCTCCTTCTTGAACCAAAGCTTTGTAGCATCATTTTCATTGACACTTTGTGGAAATTATAAATCAAAAAAGCAATGTTAGTCTGAAGATTGACAAAAATGAAATCAGTGACTTTCTAAACATACTGGTTCTTGGTATCTCTTTGGTATACAACCCTAGCCAGATTTTTATGATCATTGTCAGAGCCCTTTTCTATGTCTCCTGTTATCTGAAGGAAGGGGGAAGATAGTGAAGGGAGGGCAGAAAGTATCAGAAGCTGGTACATCATCAGATAAGGGAGACAGTATTTGGCATGCTAAATCAAGCACCCAATATTGCGCCAGCCCTTCCATGCCTAGGCCTGGAACATATGACGATGCTATTTCAGCAATAATAATTTTCTGTGAACTTTTCAATCTTCCTAAAGAAACAATAGAATGGAAGAGTAGCGAATAAAGAACGACATGGTTGCAACTGCTGATTTGAGCTTTTTATTGCAAAAATTGGTTGAACACCTTATTTAGTTTTTAATCAGGATTCTCATCACTTAAGAAGATTTTGCAATTCTTTTTTGTTACTGTTGATTTTGTACAACTGCTGATGCATGGAAGGCAAATCTTTCATACCTGAATCCTTCAGCATATGTAGACTATGCACTCTTTTGCACCCAGTAATAGAAATGCAAAGGTATTCATTCTTGTTTAGAAAGAGAATAAAAACATCCACTGCCTGTTAATGGGTCCAGCTTGTCCCCCAGTGTGCCATGAAAGTAAATAGACCTGGAAGAGTCACCTTGAGCAACAAACAGCGCTATAGTTTGGATGACACCTCTGTTCCTTGGCTCCCACCCCAACACCCTTCCCCAGTCTGCCAGCCTGAATTAGCCTGAATTTGGAAGTAATCTAATGATCTTATTTCCATTTCCAATAAATAGTTATGCAAACTACACTTAAGGGTACTTCCAAAACAGGCTGCCAACCTGTTCCCAGTTACACATGGTGGTTTCTAGCAATACTGTAATATTCTTCCCACACACACACAGCTTGCTGGCTCCTTGGTATTAATGTAGTGAAGCAATTCTGCTGTCTCCTTCTGATGCCTCTCAATTATGGAAGTTCCTTCTCTACTTCATAGGTTTTTCCAAATGATAGGGACCAGAGGCAACCCAGACACAACTTTCCCTGACCAAGGGCTGTCCCAAAACAACCTACAGCCTGAAGCAGAATGCCTAACATTGGTTGTAATCCTATGCATGTCAAATCAGAGGTAAGTTCCATTAAGTTCTATGGGACGAAGGGCACAATCCAGAGTAACTACGGGGAGTCCTTGCTCTGGTGTAAGAACAATTTACTCTGGATTGCAATATGAATTTCCTATAGGTTTTCACTAGGTGGTGCCGTAACTGTGGGTGCACATAATGTCTTTTACATGCTCCTGTAGTTATTCTGGATTGTAGGGCTACTCTCAGGAAAGTGTGTTTAGGATTGCAGCGATTGTTCCCTACCCCTGCTGATGGGTCAGCTTCTTCAGCAATGGCCTGAGATGTCCACCTAACCCAGGACAAACAACATAGCACTGGAACACTTGCTCTATTTATCAAATGCAGCTGTATCTGTTTGTATCTGTCTGAGTTGATCCTTTCACCCTGATGATTCCCCCATCCTCTAGGTTAGGCTCTTGAACCTGAGTCACAACAGAGTCCCATAGAATAGAAAGATGGGCGGAAGGAAGTCCATCCCTAGATGGACTGGTGGATGCAAAGTGTACTTTTGTTTGCATGTGCCTGTTTATGTGAGAGTTATTATTTTGCAGGATCTATTCTGAGTGAAGATGCCTGCCCTCCGTTCTCCCAATTCTACACTCCACACAAGGTCGGGAACTCTTGCTATATCACTCTTTACTACATCACTGTGGCATTAATTTCATTTCTGTTGGTTTCATGAACATGGTGAACCCATTTGCTGAAGCTAAATGAAAGCATTGGGAATGTCTGTGGTCTGTGCTCTTGCTTCTTTTGTCTCATTTTACCTATGATCCCAGAGATTTGACAGATTTATGCAAAAATCTGCAAACCTGGCATGGGGATACAATAGTGGGATAAACATACACACTGAGAGCAGCACACCGATAACTTCTGCACACCAGTATTTGTTCACTGATGTCTTTACTTCCCATAGTATTCTTCTGAAACAGTAGCTACTCATATTTCTCTTCACAGTTGAAGCTAGTTAGAGCACTAGAGAAATGCTAGCAAGTTTCCTTCCTCAGATTATAAAACAGGTGGGTTGCCTAGAAAGATTGGTTCATTATGGCAGAATATAGTTTGTGGTGCATTTCGGAAGTATATAAGCCACATTTTACCAGAATAAAATAAACATAAAAAGCTCTATTGGACCATGCCATAAACCCATCTAATCCAACAACCTGTTTTCCACAACGTAGGGCACAATCCAGAGTAACCACGGGGAGTCCTCGCTCCGGTGTAAGAACAATTTGCTGTGGATTGCAGTATGAATTTCCCATAGGTTTTCATTAGATGGTGCAATAACTACGGGTGCACGTAATGTCTCTTAGGTGCTCCCATAGTTACTCTGGATTGTAGGGCTAGTGCCTTTTGGAAGCCTGCAAGAATCCTGCTCCCACCAGAACATTTCTACAACTGGTATTTGGAAACATACTGCCACATATGCTTGAGCAGTATATAGCCATTATGGCTGCAATCCTAAAGACACTTTCCTGGGAGTAAGGCCTACTGAACACAGTTGGGCTTACTTTTGAGTAGACATGGTTAGGATTGGGCTCTGTGACTAGTAGGTATTGATAGTTCACAACTCTGTGAATTTCTCTAAAGACCTATATTATTATTAGGTTAAAGTGAAGGTAATAATTATTATTATTAGGTTAAATATCATGCCTCGCTTGCAGCATATGCAGTGCCAAGCACGATACCATAGTCTTTCAAGACTGACGGATGCCTGCTTTTTTTAAAGTGAAGGTATCCCTCTCAGGTTCCCCTGCAGATCATGACCAACTCTAAAGACGTTGCTCATCCCTGTTACATAGATAAAGAGCCAGTATTGTCCAAAGACGTCTCTGTCCAAAGACTAGTGCTATCCTAACCTAGGCCAGCACAACTCAATGGTCTTCCCATTCCTGTGGCTATATAGGGAGGCATGTGGAAGTCTATGCACTGGTCTAACCCTCCCCCAGGAGTGATACACAAGTGTGACACCCCCAGATCACCATGGAACTTGTGCTGGGGATTAGGCCAGCCTAACTGCAGGTTAGGATTGCAGCAATAGTCTTTATAAACCACATGAAAACACTCTCCTTATCTGTTGGTTTAGCACATGCAACCTCCCCATATGTCAGAACATCTCCAGATGATCAAAACTCCACTGATGAACCCATTTATTTAATTATCTGCAGATTTCAATATCCATGCTGGTTCTGGGAATGGACCCCTGCAGATATCGAGGTCCAATTATATTCTTTTAAAATATGCTGTTACATGCCTGGGATCATTCCAGAAAGAAGCAAATCTTTTCAAACAAATAAATAACCTCCATTTAAAGCCCTCTAACCCAAAAGTCATCACGACAGCCTACGTTAGCAAATTTTCCTTGAGATATTTAAATAGTTGTTGTATGTTTGAGACAGGGCTAGTTCTTTCAATGGGCCCAGTTGCATTTCAGGTCAGTAACATATTAGTACAAAACATGAGATTATTTTGTGCCTCTTGAATTTATGCCAGTAATTGTAAGTTATTTATAAATGCATTCTAGTAAGGCTTATTGCTGTTGCTATCGAGACAAAGAAATCCTCTAAGTCTAATCATAAACTAAGGCTAGAATGTTATTTATTTTCCTTGAGCACAGGTATAAAAAAAGATTATTTCTCATCAACAAAAAGGTGCTTTGCTCCTTACATTCATCGATTTTCATAGCGAAGGCAGATCCCCAAGCCCCTAACTCATTTTTCTCATCCAGTTATTCCAGACTACCTCCAAAATTATTTTTTGGGATTAGCCAATTGTCTAGCTTCTCTGATTTAAGTTTCTGGGAAAAAAAGAACAAAAAGGTTCATTGGAATTTGAGTTCTCAAAATCAGATTTTCCACTCTGGATGATTAATGTTTGGAATAAAATGGGGGGAGACTAATTTGCAGAGGTGGCTTCATACCAAATATGTAATCCTTCTCTGGCTCTGAACTAGGGTCAGATGTTCAGATAAAAACCTTTCACAGTCATATTTTGTGTAGTTTGGACTGTTTCAAACCAACCACAAATGCAGAACCAGATAAGGCCAGAAAAACAACTGTGCACTAACAGTTAATCTATGATCAACATTTGTGCAATCTATGCACTAACAGTAGTCTTCAAAGTGATGGTTGGGACCACCCTAGGGGGTTGCAACCTCAGGTTGGGGGGGTCATGAGAGGGTGGGGTCCACCATCTTGGAATCAGGCACTGGGCATTCCTGGGAGAAAGAGCATAATCCTACATCTACTCAAAAGTAAGCCCCATTGTGTTCAATGGGTCTTACTCCGAAGAAAGTGTGTTTAGGATTGCACCACAAGGGCAAAATCCATAGCAGTTATGGGTCCACGCAGTTACGCCACCCTCTAGTGTTATCTTATGGAAAGTCATCTTAACTGCTCTGGAGCAAGGGGCTTAATTTCACTTTAGGATATAGGCCCAAGTCTCACTGAACACAATAGGACTTACTTCTGAGCAGACATGGAAGAACATCCCAGTAAGTTTGAAAGGGGGTCCTGGACAGATTTTAAAATTTGAAAGGGGGTCCTCGGCTGAAGTGCATGAATACCACTGGTCTATAACTTGTGATCAATAATTATTTATGTCCCTGGAAGATACTTCATGTTATAAAATGATTGAACTGTGACTCCATGTGTGTCTGTTGTGAGAGACTGTCCAGTAGTTTGGACTGTGCTGCCATTAATGTGCTGAGGAGTTCCTCTCATTTCCATCTGGGACCGGGAAAACTGGATTTTCTGAGCTAGTGAGGGCTAGACATAGGTGTAGCGCATCAGATCAGGGGTTTCCCTTAAAGGCTATTCAGACTTGATAGGATGTTGAGGTCACCCATATGTCTGAGCACATTTCACCTGGACTTTGTGATTTGAACTGCATGTTTCCAAATTCATTTCAAGGTGCTGATTATAACACTGACAGAGCCTTGTTTGGCATGGGTTCAGGATACGAGGAACTCCTTTTGCAAGAACCTATTCACACTTTGCGTTCATGAGGGAGCATGCACCACCATGTAGAATGCCTAGAGTGTGCATGCATGTATAGTGGACATCTGAATAGTAAATTCAACTATGTGGACTACAGCAGCAGTTTTCAAACTGTGGTTTCAGGGTCCACCCGTGAGTTGTAACCCAATTTTTGGTGGCTAGCCTAATCTGCCCTATCAGTTTTGCAATATGCAACAAGGGTTAAATAAGCTGCTATAGAGGGACAGGCTCTGTTCCCCAATCATCATTATAAGCACACCCTATGGGATTTATAAATCAGAAAGCAGTCTTCAGGGTGCCTACAAAGTTTGAAAAAAAAATTTTGATACAAACTTTGAGATCGACAAAATTTAAGGCTAGAGAATCGGGAGCACTGAAATGCTGCCAATATCTGTACAGTTCTTCAAAATGCCAGCAAATGCCCTAAGAGGATGTGATAATGAGGGCAGGCAATCCTCTGAGAGCATGCAAAACAAAAAGGCAGAGGACTGGATGGAAGTAAAATAGGTGGCGATGCACAACAACATTCTCATTAGCAGAAAAAAAAATGGGTGCAAAAACTTAATACCAAATGGAAAGCATGGCAAGGGAACCAAAGGGCAGGTAAGGTGATAGTAACAGTTGGATGTGTACTTCCAAGTTTGTTTTTCCCTTGCAAGATGCAGACTCATCTGATTAACTCGTGAAATATTGCAGCCTCGGCCCAACTTTCAGTGGAAAAGAAACATTATTTTTCACACTTCTTTTAAAAAGCTCTAACTTTGCAACTGCTTCAGTTTCAAAGAGTCCTAAATGTGTCATTGTCAGTTTCCTCATAAAGTTTCTGGCTTCAAAAAAATAATAAAAATCACTGCAAAGACCCCTTGCCATATTTAAAAGCCCATTGCTTTAAAATTCTTGGATGATTTTCAATTAGACTGAGAGGTTTCTTTCACTCTGTGTATCATGGGGTTTACTTCCATTTTTGGGTCAAGACACATTGCTATTTATGTGGGCTGCTTTAATGGTCTTTTAGACAGGAAGGAACCGACTGCGGAACATTCCCAAAAACTAAGTGGGAAACTAGGATTGATTTGCCAGTGTATTTTCCCAGAATGAGTGTTTCCTAAAGTGTGGTGCTTGACTTCCTAAGCTCTTTTTAGAAAGGAACATCAGAAACCAGAAGGGAGAATATAAAACAGAGAAACAAAATAAGGAAAAAATAATCACACCCTTCTCTTGATCCCATGGTATTGGATAATTACTGTATTGGAAAATACAGTAAGTCCCTTACTTATGAACTAGTTTCGTTCTGGAAGCTCATTCATAAGTTGATTTGTTCATAAGTCCAACACACTGATGATAATGCAGGTTTGACCCAGTTTGACTCAATGTAAAAAAGGAAAAAAAATGAAAAAGTAATGTAAATTAAATATCTTTACTGTTAAAAAGCACTTTTTACTGTTAAAATATTTTTGCAAAACTGCTGTTAAAATACTGCTATTGTACCTTAAATGCAGCAGACAAGTAGAGAGTTATGCTGGTATGTTTGAAAATTCGTATCTTGAAAGTTTGTTGGTATGTATGGAAGTTCTGATCTCAGATGTTCATAAGAGAGTGATCTCCACTGAGAGTGATCATTTTGAGATTTGGAGTTAGCTGTCACCCACTGTGGTGACTCCAGTTTTGGGGACAAACTCCTATGGGGACCAGTGGCGAAGCTAATGATCACATAGCCTGGTGCAAAGCTCACAATGTTGCCCTGGAAATTATGTCACAACCCAGATGTCTATTTTTAAAAAGAAAATTGAGAAAAACCTTCCTCCTCCTCCTCCTCCTCAGCATTTCACCACCATTTACTCTTCTAGTGGCATAGCTAAAGCACCTGTTTGCTATCTGGACTCCCCCATCCCCACCCCAAATTCTGGGCAGTTATGGAGATACTGGGTAGGAGCACTTGTAAGCTACAAAGAGGAAAAGGAGAAGGAAAGACAGGGCACAATCCAGAGTAACTATGGTGAGTCTGACATAAGAACAATTTACTCTGGATTGCAATATGAATTTCCCATAGGTGGTCCTGTAACTACGTCGACATAAATGTCTCTTACGTGCTCCCGTAGTTGATGTAAATGTCTCTTACGTGCTCCCATAGTTACTCTGGATTGTAGGGTTATTTTCACTTTTTGTCCATCCTCCCATTTCCCTACAGTTTTCTTTATATTAACAAACCCAACATCAGCTGAAAAATCTAAAAATAAAACAATAGTTACATGCTGGTTTGGAACCTGCGTGTAATTTATGGGAGTGATAAAACTGATCAATGCTTTCAATATGGTCACTGCGTTTAGATGTACGCATTCAGACAGTGTTATATAATACAGTATATACATATATTTAAATATTTATTCAGCTTTTGTATTACACCTATTCTTCACCATCTGCCCTCTTTTTCCTCCACTTCCTGTTCTACCATTTCTTTTTAAATTTCTCCCCGTGCCTTTTTTGTAATTTATATAATTATATAACTTTCTATGCTGTTTAAAAGAGTGTAAGTAAATTAATAAACTAGCTTCTTGCATAACATATCATTAAGAGGGCTCAGCATAGGACCGCAAATATGGTACTGTCATTCATTAGACCTGTATCGAAAGCATAGGAAATTCTTAATTAAAATTCAAATATTGTTGTTCATGGATAAACAACAGCTATGGATACCAGTTCGAAGGTTTTCAGTCTTTTTAATATTGCACCATCCTGGCACTGACCCTTTCAGCATCTTCTGACAAAGTGCTAAGGATGTCAAGACACACCATCATTGTTTTTACCATCGTCAAGACACACCACACTGCTGGGGGCCGGGAGGCTCACATCCCCTAAAGGCCCTCCTAATATTGACTTTTCCTGATTTCCTACAGCACACCTGTGGACTATTCATGGCCCTCTAACATGTCACTGGCTGAAAATCACAAGCTTAAGGGGTCAGGCAGGTTGGCATCCAACTGATGGCCTACACTAGTGGTTCTCAAACTTTTGAGCTCCACTGTAAGTGCTTGCAGGGAATTGAACCATGTGAATGAGATACCTAGGATAGCATTGTGTCACTTTAGAGGGTTCCTTTCCTTTTAAGGGGGCTTAAGGCAGGGCCCTCAGGTTGGGGTGTTACAATCCCCAAGTTTAAGAACCACTGGCTTATAACTATAAGAGGGCCCACTTGACCAGGCTTGAGCCCTCACTACTGGTGGCAGTGTACCAGTGCTCCATCAGGGTATAGGTGCGGGGAACCATATGGGACCCAGTGCAAACTTCTGTATCAGTGAGCAGCGCCAGTTGTGGCGCCAAGACCAGATGACTCCACACTTCTAATAAATTTTTATGTTACTTGCAGAAGTAGCTGCCTTGGTTTGCCCTCGAGTGGGTTTTCTCTCTAATAATGCATGGGCAGTGGCGACAAAACCATGTGCATCACCTGATGTGGGCGTGAATGCATCACTCCCTTGGGACGTGCATCTGCACATGTGCCAGTTGGTGTATGCACAGTTCAGAGATGCCAGCACACATGTGTGAAGATTGCACGTGCGTGCTGCACCCGACGCCAGTGCGCGGTCCTTTGAGGGAGGGGCTGGTCACTTCTCCTTCAGAAGACACTGACACCAGTCACCACACACGCCTCTAAGAGAGGGGCTGGTTGCTGTGTGCTCCTCTGAAGGAGGGGCAACGAAGCCTTTTCTCAGAGGAGCACTGTGTTGGCATTCCAGTGCTCCTTTGAAGGAGGACAGGTAAAATGCTTCTCCCTCAGAGGGGTGCTGGTGCTAGGGATGCTGCGCAGCCTCAGCCAGGGTGACACAATGGTCTGAGGAAATGTCAAACTCCCTTAGCGCATCACCCCAGGGGCACGCCACCCTGGTGTTCTCGGCACCAGTCACACCAGTCTGGTGACGCCCCTGCGCATGAATCCTACTTACTAGTGGGAGGAAGAATATCTGTGTACCAAAGTGAGCCATTGAAGGAATCTCCCATTCCCATGCACTATACTGGGGACCCAGTCTAGGTTTCCTTCCAGAGATCAAAGCAACCTGATTTCATCCCTTGCTCTCGAAAACTGAAGGGTCAACTGCATCAGAATCTGGAAAGAAGTGATTTTGCTGTCTGGCACCCTTTGCTCTACAATTTCCCTGCTGTTGTTTTTGTTGTGATCTTCTGGACCACTTGAAAGCATGCCACGGTCACCAAATCACTGCTGTGGGGGGATGTTTGGTTGCAGATAGTCTCGTTGCTTGAGCCCCTTGCTTTTGCACTGCTCAGACTCATGAGCACATTCCATCCTTTGCCTCTTTAGGAGATTAAAATGTAAAGCTCTGATTAACCCCCACCCCTTCCAAAAAGTCAGTAAGGGCCCTGCCACAGACTTCAGCAAAAAGCAAGGTCAGGCTCTGAATCATCCCACAGCCAAGGACAATTTTCTTTGAAGAAACTGTTTTCATGAGGCAAGAGAAAACAAGACTGCCAGCTTCCACATAACCAAGGGAGTGATTAAATGTTAAAAATATGCAGAAGTCAACTATGGGGTTTTTCCCTGTTAAATCTTTTATTTTTATAGGCTATGGACAATAATTTCTAATTGAAAGACCCGTGCAGTTTTTTTGCTTTTTTAATGTTTGTGTTTTAATTAAAACAAGGGCATTAATTTATGGCCTTCATATATTTCAGGTCGCTTTGGGTGCATATTCTAAACAGATGTTTGGCCCAAGAGGATAAGGTTGCTGCTGTCTTCCTGGTGGAATTACTTGCTACTTTGAGAGGTTAAAGACGGAATCTCTTCCATGATTCACAGCTCTCACATCTGTTTACGAATCCACTTCTGAACCCTGAAGTAACCAAATAAGGCCCGAGAGATTCCCAAATGAAGGCTGGTGTCACTGGGAGTATCTTGCAGCCAAACGCCGGTTTCTTGGCAGTGGCTGTGTGACCAGTAGCACTGCAAGGCTGGCCCAAAGATAATTGTATATGTTACAAAACCACGGAATATTATGGTTGCTCAAGAAAGGCTTGGCACCAGGACAGCAGGAATGTTGCATATAAGGATTGATGGGATTTGGCAGGGACATATGGAGAAGCTTACACAATGCCTGCCCACCCTCTGCTCTGCTCATGCCAAAGAGCTTTTGAGTCCACCTCTGTCAGGAGGGCTAAAATCACTCTTTGAAAACATCTTAGGCTTAAAAATACGCAAAACCCTGACTCTGAAGGGAATGTTTCTTAGGCACGTGACAATATTACAGCCAAACCAACAAAGAGACTGCAGTGTTTACCTCTCAAATATCAGGCATGTGCATGATGTGCAGACTCTGAAGGGGTGATGGCTGCCCCACCATGGGTGGAGGGAACAAGGGGGAGACTTCCCAACTGGCACGTTGTACGGATGAGGTGGAAGGAGCCATCCCAGTGAGGCAACCAAAGCCAAGGTGACTGAGACACGTTCCCATACTGCTAATGCTCCAATTCCAAAGGGGTGGAAAATGTTGTCCTGATTACCTGGCCAACCAAATGCATCTCTGTACTTTTGCAGGAACTTTACGCGAGTAGAGAGGGTTTCCTTGAATTGCTGAGAAATCAGTCCATAAAGCTTAGGGTGTGAAAAGTATTCTGCACCATCTGGGCATTTTATTTGTTGTCCCCTCACCCAGTGGTTCTCAAACATTTCAGCCCAGGACCCCATTCTGAGAATGACAATCTGTCTGGAAGATACCGTCCCCTGGAAGTGATGTCATGGCTAGAAATGACATCAAACAGGATGTAATATAACCATGATGCAAAGGCTCCTCCATGTCTACTTGAAAATAAGTCCCATTGTGTTCAATGAGACTTAATCCCGAAAAAGCAGCTTGAATGCCCCATTCCAAGATGATGTCAGCCAGTGCCAGAGTCCAAAAGCTGTCACCCAGCTTTTCACGACCCACTTTGACCCCCACTTTGAGAACCACTGCCCTAGCCTCTGCATTTATTTTCCCATAAAGAATTCTATTTTTTAACTGATCTGGCCAAATTGCTAGGCTGGGATTGCTTGCTCCCTAAGGTACAATTTCCAGTTAAGCCGAGACCTAGCTATAAGTAGAAACATCTTCTTTACACCTCATTCTTCTACATTCTTCTACATCCCATGCTGTAAGGCCTGATTATTTCTTGTCATCTCAACTGATCTCATCTCAGTCTATCTTGCCCAATACAGCTCAACCTGAAATTTGCCATTCTTTAAAGCCAACTGCTCAATTCTCCCCACTGACCAATTGTTTGCTATTGCAGTGATGCTTCTGATAAAGCGGAAGATTGTTTATCTGAAATTCTGTGTTGTGTTGTGACTCAGTTTAACTGACCAGACAGACATACAACCCAATGGCCAGAGCAAAGATTCACTCAGTACTGTAGAATGTGGCCTTATCAGTCCAGAGAGAATTATTGGTCTAATATTGCAAAGCAGGTGTTCATATTTGCAAACCCTATTCACCTTTGGATGAATCTGTAACTCAATCACATAGTGCAGCATAGTAGAAGGGTGCTTTAACTTAACTCCCAGTTGCTGGATGCTCCAAGATGTTTCACAGGGTTCCCTGATGCCAGTGTGACCAGATGTCCAAACCCAAAAAGAATGCATTCAGAATCTTCTGGAAAAGCAAAAACACAATCCTTCCTGTTTGTAATCACTCTGTGATTGCATTGGCAATCAATGAGCAAATGCTTTGTAATCAATTTTTTCTGAAAATAAAAACCTTGGAGAGTCCCATGGAAGGCTGGTGCAGGGCTCTTTACACCTCCTGAAGGGTTTTTGCTATGCCTCCTTAATAGGAAGAGTCCCTCAAAAGAATGCCTTGCTGGCCTCCTTAACATTTAAAATGATTTAATTAAATTGAATCAATTAAATATTAAATTTATTTAATGCATATTTTAATCTTGGTCAGCTGAAGTCATGGTAAACTATTCTAATAAAGTCCCACAGGATTAAAGGAAAATAAAGCTGGTTAGAATCCAGGGGGCAGAATTCTACTTTCTATTCAAAAACAAGCAGTTCTTTCCTTACCAATTCATTTCCTGGCAAACTGGAGGTTGTTGACATCCTGTGACATGGCCAAGTAATGCTATAATCAAGTTACAATTTGCAAAAAAAAGGTTTATCCATCAATCAAAGTCAATTCTTTAAGACATCTATAAAAGTTTGCATATTCAGAGTTCCTAAAATAAAAGGAAACTTGATACACAAATTTAAGCCCATCCCAGCCAGTATTTGATGGACAGAAATATTACTTGGAATGTTAATTCAACCCCTGCAGGTGAACTTCACAGAGATTCCAAGTTTCATGTTATTTGATGGCAAAAGAGTTTGCTAAAGACAGAGCTTACATTTTCTACTTCACATTGTGCTGAGAATCAAAGGGAGTAGAAGAATAAAAGAATTATAATGATAATTGGATGGTGCATTATGAAATAAAATTGTGGCCAATTTCCTTTAAATTCCCCCCCAAATTAATTACATGAATTTTAGATGTTCCATATAATAAATGAACTATCAAATTATGCATACAGTCCATTAATTCTCAGAAATAAGCCCGCTGTGGTTATAAGAAATAAGAACCACAGTGGTTCTTACTCCCAGCAAATATGTACAGTGGCACCTCACGTAACAAATTTAATTCGTTCCAGAGGCAAGTTTGTTATGTGAAATGTTATTTACATGTAGCGGATTTTCCCATAGGAAATCATGGTTCCACAACCCCAAAAATATTCATATAAAAATATTAACTGGATGTAAAAATGATGACAAAACTCTGGATTTGAATTCAAAACATGCATTCAATGTGCATGATCCTATTAAGTCTATTTAGGCTGCAGTCCTAAAGATACTTTCCTGGGAGTAAGCCCCATTTAACTGAATGGGGCTTACTTCTGGGTAGACATGGTTAGGAGGCTGCAATCAAAGACATTTTCCTGGAAGTAAGCCCCATTGAACAGAGTGGGCCAAGGCAAGACAGGAGTGAGCCATGAATGACAAATGGCAGGCCGAGTGAGTGGGCATAAAACTTGCAAACAAAAAAGAGTCAATATATTTAAAGCACCAGTGGCATATGGTCAATAGGACATGAGTTATCTTGTGCCATGGGTGTGTACTGGGCACAAGCATGCCCATCTGCCCCCTTCTCTATGCCCTTCGCAGTCAACCAGGGCTAGGCCAACTATCTTGACTTCCCCATATAGGGAACACTTCGCAAATAGTTTTAATTTCATCAAGGAATCTTCTAAATATCCATCTTAACTGGATCCGCTCTCCGCTTCTTCACACCTGATAGTATGTCCTAATATTTAATCAAATTCCACAAAGATCTTAGGAAACAAGCTTGCCACACATTGTAGCAATGGAAGGAGATGCTCCTTTGAGAGTGTGATGTGTCTTAATTGGGATTGTTCTTCATTTTGACGTATATACAGAAAAAGGCATCTGTGACCATTCCAACTTGCCTTTGAAATAGATGCAAGAGGTGCAACCTCCTTAACAGTTGGTCCTAAGTTATTTTCAGAATCTGCCTTCCAATGGCTTTAAATAAAACACCACTGGAATTTCCATCATGGACCATATTCTATTCTCACTGAAGCCAAAGGGTAAGGGATCGAGACTAATTCATTCTAAAAATATATAACCTTTTGGGAAAGCTAGATGCTATTAGGGGGCCTACATCACTAAGATTAGTCAGTAGCAGCAGCTGATGAATCATGAAAATTTGTAGTAAATTCTGAAAATGTCATGAATCTTTTCCAAATGCTTTTTAGATCACCCCACAGAGAGAGAGAGAGCGCGCACACTTTAAGTGGACGCAACTCATTACAATTTGCTTCACAAAGTGTAAGAGCTCATGCATTGCTCTCATGATGGACCTACTTCCATAGCAGAGGATGCAGAATAAATGATAGACATAGTTTGTGCAGCAGCATCACTAATGTTGGTATAATCCCTATTGACTTTATTTTTATATGTAAAAATACAGATCATTGGGTGTTGTCCACCCACAACCCTTTAGTGATGCTGCTGAATACAGCTAAACTTAAAATCCATTATATCCATGATAAGAACTTATATTTCATTCTCAAGGGTTGCACAAAGAATGAGGTTGCATTTCTCAAAAATGAAGTGTCTTATGATATCAAGATACCTTTGAAGAAGGGGCAGCAGTTCTGTGGATGTTTTCACTCGAGGGTAAAGCAAATAAGAAGAATTTCCTATAAGGATTTTTATGTGATTATTCAAATACAATAAACATGGTGCTGTCCTTCCTGAAGTGTACTGCAGGTGTAACCTAATTTTATGTGATTTATTTACAGGTATATGTAATTTCATCTCAAAGCAAGTGAGGTTGGCTCTTTAAACTGAAACTATCCTTTGAGTAGCTGTTAACGGCTTCAAGGCAGGTTGCTTACTATGGCTCTCCAGGGCTCTCCATATTCCCCCAAACCTGGCAGCACCTCTCTTGGGATAGAAAATAGTGTCCCTTCCCCAGCAGGTTCACCAGATCCCCTCCCCCAGAAAAAACGTACTAGGAGCACAATCCTAAACATGTCTACTCAAAAGTGAGCCCCATTGTGTTCAATAGGTCTTACTCCCAGGAATGTGTCTTTAGGATTTCAGCCTTAGGCAGTAACATTTGGGAATCACTGGTCTATGTGATGATCTGGCTGGGTGGTATGGGTGGATGACGTCCCCCCCCCCACCCGGAGTTCTTGCCAATATGGAATCAGGCACACTACTAAAGTAATTCCACGGAGACAGATGAGGCATCTCAATAATTAGATCTTTACTTCTATCTGTGATAGAGGCACTTCTTTGGTACAGGTTTCAAAAGGTATGACAGGTAAGTAATCAAACACAAGTCCCTCTTAACTAGAGACAGAGTCCAACAGTCCCCTGCATAACAGGTATGTAACTCTTCTTACGTTTAGTTCTTTGAAGCTGGTAAGTAATAGGCTTCTCCCTCCAAGCTAAGGCCTAAGTTGCATAAGCATGAACATACCTCCTCCTTCCCTTTGCCTGTCTTTTCCCAGTCTGCCTCTCTTCCGGCCTTTTCTGCTCCTTTTATCCATTCCGGGGCCTCTCCCCCTTGGGAGCTTCCACCCCTCTGCTCCAGGAGGGGTAGAAGGTTCCACCACCACACAGGCCCTTTGGTGAGTCCAGGCCGGTGAAGGGTGAACCCTTCCCCCCGGTGCCATCCTGGGCATTCTTTGAGCCAGCCGTCTTGGACCTCTGCAGCCTCTCTCTCCCATGGGAGGTCCTAGAGACTGGCACCTGGACTGCGGGGTCACAGTGGCAATCTGTGTCCCCCTCCTTTTTTTTTTTTAAACAAAATTTATTGGTTTTTAAAGACAAATTAAAACAAACAAAACACAAACAATAAGTCCAAGAATATACAAGTGTGTTGGTTGTTATACAGAGTTTTTTGTCACCCTTTCCTAACCATAATTAGTTACATTACATATTAACTCATATTAATCAACCTTTAAACTGTAAACTTGTTCATTAATACTTTACAGGGTGATTATTCTAAAAAATTTTATTGTCTAGCCATTGATAGAAACAATCCCAAATTTCATAAAACTGTTTATCCTCTTGTTTTCTAATTTCAAATGTCAATCTACTCATTTCTGCACATTCCAACATTTTCTTAATAACTTCCTCCTGCGATGGTATTTTCTCACTTTTCCAATTTTTAGCAAATACAATCCTAGCTGCTGTTAATATATTTACAATCAAATATTTTAAGTCTTTACTGTATATATCAGGTAGAATTCCCAATAAAAAAAATTCTGGTTGCAAATCAATATGTTTCTTTGTCATTTTTTCCAGCCACGAACATATTTTAACCCAATACTTTCTAGCATTCCCACAGGTCCACCACATATGATAATATGAGCCAGGAATCTGATGGCATTTCCAACATTTTCCAGATTTATTCTTAAACATTCTTGCAATTCTAGTCGGAGGGAAGTGAAATCTATAAAACATCTTATGCAGGTTTTCTTTATATGCTGTTGACATTGTCATACTATAATTTTGAGACCACAATTTTTGCCATTTTTCTAAGTCAATCCCATATCCAAAATTCTTTCCCCACACAATCATAGTTTCTTTCACCTGTTCTTCTTCTAGTTTAATTTCCAATAAATGACCATACAATTTTTTAATCACCTTATCACCAGTACCTGTTAAAATTTTATCTAAATCAGTCAATTTATGGTAAAAAACCTTCTGTTTTGGAATCTTCAATATATCTTGAACGTACTTGGACGTATGAAAACCAATTCATCTTTATGCCTTGTTCCTCTAATTTTTGCATCAATTTGAGTTCACTCTTTTCATCCAAAATTTCTCCGTATCTCACTGTTTGTTCTTTTTTATATGTTATAGGATAAGAGAATGCTTCAATAGTCGATAACCATAGTGGAAGATACTTCAACTCAGAATGTTTGGGATACAATGAAGGCATATGCTAGAGGATTAATAATAGACTATACAAAGAAAAGGAACTTCAAGAAAAGACAAGATATTAAGGTGTTAGAAGATGAGCATAAAAAACTTGAAAAAGAATTACAGAAAGTACCACAGGAAAAAGGTATAAAATTGAAAATGGAAGTAATTAAGCATAAAATTAGGCTAATAGAGAAAGAAGAACTAGCACAAAAAATTAGAAGTGCTAAACAAAATTACTTCGAAAATGCAAAAACCAGGTAGATGGCTAGCATGTAAACTGAGAAAGGAAAAAGGATCAAGAAAGATATTACAGTTAGTAGATGACCAAGGTCAGATTTGTTATAATAATAAAGAAAAAAAGGGAATTATTCAAGATTTTTATGGCCACTTATACAAACAAGAGTATATGGACGAGGAAAGAATTAAACAGTATTTACAGAACGCTAATTTACCTAAAATATCTAAAGAGATGCAAAAAGTGTTAGAAAGCAATATAACCATGATGGAATTAACTGAAGCACTTAAAAAGCAAAACAATGGGAAGGCACCAGGCACAGATGGGCTCCCGTCAGAATTTTATAAGACATTACAAGAATCTCTGAGCCTCCCATTGTTAGAGGTAATGAATGAAGTTATGTCAAAGAAGAAGATACCTAAAACATGGTCAGAAGCTTATATTACGCTCATCCCAAAAGAAGAGGCTGATCCACTGCAAATTAAGAACTATAGACCCATTTCTTTATTAAATGCAGATTACAAACTCTTTGCCTCAATTTTGGCAGAAAGTTTGAAAAAATATTTAAATAATGATCATCCTGATCAAAACGGATTTCTGCCAAAGAGACATATTAAAGATAATATGAGAGTAATTTTGGATACTTTGGAATATTATGAGGCACACTCTGAAAAACAAATGGCATTGATATTTTTAGATGCGCAAAAGGCATTTGACAATGTGAACCGGAGATTTATGTTGATTTTATTGGAGCAGATGGGTTTTGCCAGAAATTTTATTCAAGCAATAGAAGCTATATACCATGAACAAACGGCAAAAATAATAGTAGAGGGAGAGTTGACAGATTCTATTAATATAAGAAAAGGTACAAGACAAGGATGTCCATTATCACCTCTGTTATTTATATTGACTTTGGAAGTGTTGAATAGAAATATTAGAGATGATAACAGTATAAAAGGTATGAAAATTAAAAAAGAAGAATTCAAATTGCAAGCCTTTGCGGATGATTTGGTTTTTATATTAGAGGAGTCCTTGGAGACAGCACCAAGGCTATTGGAAAAAATAGAGACATATGACAAGGTGGCTGCTTTAAAAATAAACAAAGATAAAACAAAAATTTTGACAAAGAATATGTTAGTAAAACAAAAAGAAGAATTGGCAGATGTATTGGGGATCCAAATTGTAAATAAGGTTAAGTATTTGGGAATTCAATTGACAGCAAGATGTAGTTCTTTAAAAGAGGATAATTATGTCACACTTAAACAAAAGATAGCTTCAGATCTGACTAAATGGGAAAACTTACATCTCTCATTAATAGGGAGAATTTCAACAATTAAGATGAATATCTTGCCCAGAATACTATATTTGTTTCAAACAATACCAGTCAGGCTTGGAAAGGATTATTTTAAAGAACTTAATGAAATTGTTTCGAAATATATATGGCAAGGTAAGAAAGCGAGAATAAAGTTAAAACTCTTGCAAGATACTAGGATCAGAGGAGGATTTGGTTTGCCGAATTGGGAGTTATACTACCAAGCTGCAAATTTGATGTGGGCTAAGGAATGGATAACATTAAGAAATTTTAGATTGTTGACATTAGAAGGACATGATTTGTTACTGGGGTGGCATGCTTTTCTATGGTATAAGGGAAGTAAGTTGCAGGGTTATTTTAGAAGGCATTATATACAGTGGTGGGCTCCAGCAGGTTCGCACCTACTCTATAGAACCGGTTCTTAACAAGAGATAGGATATATAAAGTTTAAAAATAGCCATTTAAAAGTGGCTGCCAGATGCGCAGAGAACCGGTTCTTAATTTTTTTGAAGCCCATCACTGATTATATACGGGATTCTTTGTGGTTAAATTGGGAGATTAAAAGACTATGTTATTTGAAAATTCCACTCTGGTTATCGACTGTGTCCCCCTCCTTGTATGACACCTCGAGGTACATCAAGTCCTCAGCTGGCTCCTCCCCCGGGGTCTGCCTTTTGGTGCCCTCACAGTCTAGACCAGACCATATACGTCTGGCCATATATGGGCGCAATCCAGAGTAACTACGTGGAGTCCTTGCTCCGGTGTAAGAACAGTTTGCTCTGGATTGCAATATGAATTTCCCATAGGTTTTCACTAGGTAGTGCAGTAACTAAGGGTACACGTAATGTCTCTTACGTGCTCCCGTAGTTACTCTGGATAGTCTAATATGTCTAATATTCTATTCAGTGGCGCCTCATGTAACAAACACCTCACCTAAAGTACATTCCACATAACAAACAAAAATTTCTCTAGGTTTCTGCTTCATGTAACAAATTGTGCTTTAACTAACAAACAAACTCGTTGGCAGCTGGGGGAGACGCGCTGGCCGTCTAGGTTTTAAAAAGCGTCTAGGTTACCTGGTGCGCCTGCCCATAGCGAAAGCAACACTTTTGCGCTGTTCCTCCTGTGGCCGGGCGTCTGCTGGGCAGAGGGAGAGAAGAGCAGTGGAGAAGAGGGAAGCAGCTCAGGGCCAGCAAGAAGGGAGCAGAGAGAGAGAGGCTCAGGATGGAGAGAAGGAGAAAGTGGGGAGACACTTTGACGGTGTCTTGGATTGCAGCCTCCGAACCATGTCTACCCAGAAGTAAGCCCCATTGTGTTAAATGGGTCTTACTCCCAGGAAAGTGTCTTTAGGACTGCAGCCTAAGTAGACTTCATAAGATCATGCACATTGAATGCATGTTTTGAATTCAATTCCAGTGTTTTGTCATCATTTTTCCATCCAGTTAATATTTTTATATGAATATTTTTGGGGTTGTAGAACGAATCATCTGAGTTTCCATTATTTCCTATGGGAAAATCCGCTCCACGTAAAGAACGTTTCACGTAACAAACATGCCTCCAGAACGAATTAAATTTGTTACATGAGGCATCACTGTATTTAGATCTTGGAATTTATACCCTTTTGGATGATGTACAAATCAACTAGGCATGCAGGATCCATGGTTGAGTTCAGCAGAGAAAACAAATGCACACATGTAAAGAAATATGCATATTTATTGGCTCTATCCATGCAGTCATGCAAGCAATCATTCCATTCTTTAGCTAGGCCGGGGGCCTTCTGTAGATCTAATTGCTACTGCCTCTCTACAACAGTAATAAAAGCTGATTATAAATCATTATAAAGTGATCCCCCTTTTTTTTTTAGAAAAACTGATTTTATTTAACACTTTTTTAGGTTTCAGCAGGGAGTCCCAGAATCAAACCCCTGCAGTTATTGTGGCATAACCTTATTCCATTAGAAGCAACAGACTAGAAAGAAACTTGGAAGTGGATGTTTAAATCTATTTTCTTCTGATTTTTTATCCACTGCTTTTTGTATCCATGTGAAGTTCTTGAACAGAACTCTTGTGGATAATGAAGGATAATTTATTCATAAATTTCAGAGGTTTTTTTCTGCTGAGGACTGAGAACAAGAAAATTAGAGACCTTGGATCTACAAATACTTTTGTAATGCCCCATCAAATGTTTGAAATCAGAAAACTGTTTCAAATGACAGATTAATTGAATTGTGAAAAATAGTAGGCAGGTAGTTCTATAACACTGGATTGTTGAAGAAAATTTCCAAAATATCCATTAAGTAATTTAAGAATTACAGTAGATATTTATAAGAATAATAGCATCAACCAATTGCACACAGTTTTAACTAACCGTCTAGCACCAGCATAGGTGTGTTTGCAGGGCACCATGTTGCAACTTATGTCTGTTTCCTTACCTTAGAATTGCATTGTCCTTATGCTAGTGCTGGTAAATTGGTTATGATTGCACCCAGTAGCACCCATTAGCATTGCAGGAAAAAAGGAAAGTGCAGAGTTAGGCACCTTCTGCCTGTTGGAAAAGTTGACTTGCTGGATCCTGTGATTTGGCCATCACTGCAAATGATGAGTAAATGTAAAGCTTTACATGCCAGTGGACTCCATATTCCCAGTAAGTATGTGAATGAGGCAGAAGTTGGCAGAATAGGGCAAGAATGGGGGCAGGAATGAGGGTAGACTGAAGTGATTGGGTTCATCTTCAGTGGTGTCTGCCAAATCTTAACCTCCTTCCTATCCACGGTGCGGGTACATGTAATCCTGGCAGGCCAGCAAAGGCTCACCTGGTTTTTTTTAAGCTGCTGATGCTACAGTCCTAAACCCACTTACTTGCAAGTAAGTCCAGTGAATTGAATAAGGGCAAAATCCAGAGTAACTACAGGGAGTCCTTGCTCTGGTGTAAGAAAAACTTACTCCAATATGAATTTCCCATAGGTTTTCACTAGGTGGTGCAGTAACTGTAGATGCACATAAAGGGTGCAATCCAGAGTAACTACAGGGAGTCCTTGCTCCGGTGTAAGAACAATTTGCTCTGGATTGCAATATGAATTTCCCATAGATTTTCACTAGGTGGTGCAGTAACTACGGGTACACGTAATGTCTCTTACGTGCTCCCTTAGTTACTCTGGATTGTAGGGAAAGTCTCTTACATGCTCCTGTAGTTACTCTGGATTTGGGGTAGGACTTACTCCTGATCAATGAACTCAGTATAAATGATAAGATGTATAAATCTATTTTTCCTGAAACAATACCATTTTTTGCACTATGCAGAACTCTTCCTGCTGTAATATTGGCTACATTTGTCTTTATAGAACAACACAGAGCAATCCTACCTGAATAGGCTTGCCTTGGGCAATGTCTTTGTTAGAGACACTCTGTTCTCCTTCTTTATTTGACATGTAAATCGTATATATGTGGAGGACTGTCAGCTATCTTGCAAAGCTGTACAAAAAAAAATAAATCATTTATTGACCTCTTCTAAGGTTCTCAAGATACTTATTTTGTTTTTACAAAGGCCGGAGGCTTACAAATGCAAATGAGATCTCCTGAAATGTAGACAAGTTGTCTATTGCAGTTAAACACTGATAAAAGAATACTTAAAAGACAATTAGCACATCTGAAGGTCATTTTGAGTGCAAAAACCCAAATTCTAGCTTCATTAAAAATATAGTCAAGGTTACTTTATTTTTAAACCCAAATGGGATATTGTCAGTGTCACTGGTGTGAAAATTCTAAACCAGGTAGAGCTTTTCTTACCAAAAATAAATTATACCAAAAATTACTCAACAAATAAATCATAAATCAAATAAAGCAACTTTTTGGAAATGTTATGGTCCACGGCAGGGATCAGCAAACTTCTTTGGCATTGGGGCCAGAAGCTAGGTCTATGAGTGAATGACCACTGTGTTGCAATACCATTTCTGGACATTGGGTCATGACATTGTCATGTCATAACCTCTGACTTGCTGACTTCTATATTCAACCTAGGGGTGCATGGCTCTTTGGCAGCACACATTAGAGGGCACAGTGATAGTGAGCAGATTGAGGCTGAGCTTTGTGAAGTGTCAGTCCTGCGCAACCAAAATGCTCACATTAATGGGGGTAGAGCACAGGTAGAGTAGGTCAGTCAGTACCAGGCTGGCAGTGGAGCCGTGGGTGCACAGCAGCCGCCATGTGTTCCCATTGCCAGTCATGAACATGATCAATAGCACATGCTGAAAAGCCCAGAAGGAAATCACCATCCAACCCACATCCCCACCACTGCCAATTTTTTGCCCAGAAAGGTGTTCATGGTCTGCTCCATCATGGTTGCAGGTGGTGACACTTCCCTTCCAATTTGCCACATGCAAGAAAATCAGTAGCAGAATTAAAGATAGTGAGGACCCCTATGCGTGACAATCGCCCATTTTCAGAAGCAATAAGTTGGACAAATAGAAAGATTCCTGAAGACTAAAAAGAGATGTGAAATATGAGGAACAGCTGCCTTCCTTGCTCTCCCTAAAGAGTACCCCTGCAGCAATATATTTAAGGCTCACTCTTGACAATTTAATTCTTGCTTTTACCTGAGTAACTTTACAAACTTTTAGAAGCTGGTAACATCATTACATAAATTCATTACTAATTTCTGGGAAATAGTCTTTCGTGTCTTATCTAATATGTAAACCATACTGGAAGCCTCAGACCAGATAATGCATTTCGATGCATATACATGCTCACACTTGTGTGACAGGGCTTTTTTAATGTCCTTGTTTTATGTGCATCAAACATTTATCATCCATTACATCATAAACATAGTGTGGACACAGATGAGAGCTGATACACCACCCAAAATACAAAATTCTCAGCCAACTGTTACAAGGGGGTTCTCAGATGAGTGGCACAATCTGAGGAGGGGCGCTCTGGTGCATGGATGTGCAGTGGCAGGGTGACCATATGACCAGAAATTTCTAGATTTATACTCTTTTTTAGCCTTCTGCCCGGGTGTTCTTCAAAAGGGCTTTATTGTCCTCCATTTTGACTTCATTTTGGAACTTTGCAATGGTGTGCAGTACCCCATCATGTCATATGTCATTGGATTTGTATTGAAGAGCAGACTCCAATGCAAAAATCTGTTTTGAAATATCTCCTTCCTATCAAAAATTATGGCCAAAGCACTAAAATTAAAAAAAAATGCATTGACCTCTATGGGAAAGTGAAAATGCCCAATATCATGGCTTTACTCGTGAGTAGGCAAAAATGCCATTGTCTGCCAGAAAGGCCAGGCTGAGAGGAATCCAAGACCTTGTTGTCCTTTTGAGGTTTGGGCATCTGGTCACCCTGTGTGGTGGTCTCCTCATGTCACCACAAGTACAGGTAGGTTTGTGCTGGTCAAGCTTGGCCAGCACAGAGGTTTGGCAGGGTATGGAGAAGATGAGGGTGGGTGTTCCTGGGAGCGTCAGATAGGAAGGAGACCAGGTCAGGAATGGGCACTTATACCAGATCCTAACCCTGATCCTGGGCAATCTGAGACAGTCCTGGACTATTCAGATTTGTGCCACCATTTGAGGTAGCACATTTCCAAGAAGCCTCATTGGGTTGTTGCAGCAGAACCTGAGTAAAGGGAGGAAATTTCCTCTTTCCTTTGACTGGCACAGCAGCAACCCAAAACTTGAGCTGGAAACAGAACAGGCAAACCAGCCTGTCCATTCTAGTGTAAGTTAAGATTGCGCTGCCTGAGAGACTTGCAAAGCAGAATGTGCATGATGTTGAAGAATGTAACTGTTCACTTACATTGCAGGTAAAATACTCCCATGGGGTCTATGCCAATAAAGGAAGAATGTTTGAGCACCCTGTGAGAAATCATAAACATTATGAAGCCTCATAATGGCTTCATACACATTATGAAGCCATCAGTGTGTGACGTTTGAATTTTTTTTAGTTAACAACTCTGAAGGTAACATTTTTAACTAGCCTAGAAGGGGAAGAAATTGAGGTTGTGACAGAGTTTTGTTTTGTTTGGGGGAGTTTTGTTTTGGGGAGGGTTTTTTTTTGTATTTCTTTTCCATAGTTTTTCTTCCCAGTTTTCCTTCCCAGTAATCTGGGAAGGAAAACTATGACAGGCCTAGACAACTAACTGTAATTAAAAATTGAGACATCTCATTCATAAATTTTGAATTGTGGTGCTGAAGAAGACTCTTTGAAGTTGAACTGAAGAAGACATTTGAATTAGGGTGCTGGAGAAGACTCTTGAGAGTCCCTTGAACTGCAAAGTCAGTCCATCCTTCAGGAAATCAACTAAGGGTGAAATCCAGGGTAACTACGGGGAGTCCTTGCTCTGGTGTAAGAACAATTTACTCTAGATTGCAATATGAATTTCCCATAGGTTTTCACTAGGTGGTGCAGTAACTATGGGCGGATGTAATGTCTCTTACGTGCTCACGTTGTTATTCTGGATTGTAGGGTAAATCAACTAATAAATATGTAGTTTCTGGCATTACTATTCCATATTTAATATTTATTTTATACCAACATTAGATGTGTCTCATTATGCAGGGGGTTTGCAAATGCCATGTTCCCTGCTTAGTAACCATCAAGAATTTACATTATCCCACTGTAAATTAATCCATACAATTGTTTGGCAGCTTTGCCAGAAACATCCATTGTGTTATGGATCCTATAAATTCTGCTATCTGAAAACAGCCAAACATATTAGTGTTACCCTTGGTGATGTATAAAAGGGATAGAAAGCTCCAGTGGGTTGGGGGGGATGGCTGTAAAATAAGATTCTGGCATTCCCATCCACTGCATAAGCACATAAGCACCAGAGTGATATGAATTTCTTGGCATGAAGCGGTGTTATATTTCAAGGGGATTAGAGTTTTCATCTCCTGGGTAGCTGCTGGAAAATGGTAAAATAAACCCTTTGGGGACAGATGGAGACCTGAACACATGCAGTACTGACAGATTTCACATCTGTTGATTTATAGCCCTTGCCCCAGCTCTGTTAATCCAGAATACTGGGATCAGAATCATGTTTTGTTTCTTTGGCTTCAATAGGTCCAGCTCAGTTTAAATCCAAGTGTTTCGGCATAAATGGGTCATGGATCTTGCTATCCATAAATTGAAAATGGAAATTGTACTAGTACATTGTACTGAGTCCAAATTCAATCTGTGCAAAGTAGCTCTGAAAACAAGGAGCTGTTGTCTACGGGTTAATGACGACATCACGCTTCCCTTTAGCCAAACACATTGCTATCATTCAAGCCCTTAAATGTTAATATCCTCTTATTTAATTGCCTACTCAACAAATTCGTGGTCTCATTCTCTGGTGCAGGTGCTACCTGGAAACTGGAAGCTTCTCCAGGAAATTTGTTGTCTTAGCTCCCCAGAGCCTTCTATCCATTGTGCAAAACAAGGAGCTTTACAGAAACTACAGTTGGGAAAAAGGATAAGAAGTTCTAGTAATAGAACTACATATAAGAGGAGCACTAATAACCAAAGGTTGGTGGGGTACCACATACACTTGATGCACACATGATCTGGAAATGACATGAGTCAAATGCTGATCTCTGCTAGCTAATCCAAATGGCAGGATCTACTGACGGGACTGGTAGATTTCAACCATTTCAACCCCTGGACAACCTTCTGAGTATGATAATCTGACCAGGACCCCCCAGAACTAATGTCACCCCGGAAGTGATTTCATGGCTGGAGGTGACATAAAAAAGGAAGTGACATTGCTATGATGTCAGAGCTCCTTCATCACTACTCAGAAGTAAGACCTATTGTGTTCAATCCATACTCCCAGGAAAGCATGGATTGCAGTCTGAGTGACCCATTCCAAGATGGCAGCATCCAGCTTTTCGTGACCATCCCCCTTGAAATGAAGTCGTGACCTGCCACAGGAGTCCCGACCCCCACTTTGAAAAACCACTGTACTAGACAAAGCTAATGGAGGAAACATGAGATAAATTTTATTAGAGACAGTGGGTTAAATTTTATTAAAGATTGGGGTATTGTCAGATTTTGGAGAGCAGTTTTGCAATGGTCTCTCTATGGTTCATTGAACCTATGTGCTTCCCACGCTGAATGTATTAATGGCAGGTAATAAGTTTCTCCTACCTTCCCTGTTAATTAAAGTAAGTATCCTATAAAGACCCCATAAGGAAAACACCTCTATTGATAGATGTAGTTGATGGGCATAGTAAAAGTGACAGTCTTGCCCACCTTGCATCATCACTTCCACAATCACTGGGACGCTTCAAGAGCAAGACTGACTGACAGGGCCTTTTGATGGTCTTGATCCCTTGGCCCAAATTTGACCTGTCTAGGTACTCACATTATTCCCAGCTAGAGAACTGAGACAATATTACTCATGTCCACCTACTTTAGTCAGGACCTATGCACAGACTATGGCCAGACAATGTTCATTAATGGTGCAATCCTAACCATGTCTATTCAAAAGTAAATCCCATTGTGTTCAATGGGTCTTACTCCCAGGAAAATGTCTTTAGGATTGCAGCCTCTCACTTTCTCTCTATAAAAATGTAGAAAGATGGATGGGGGTGAGGAACAGACAGGATATAGTATATGTGTACATGACAAAATCATATTGGTTCTGTGCCTGTCTAGCCACCATGGATTTGCCACAGAAATATTTTGGGATTAAGTTTACGGGAGAATTGAGAACTCTCTCCACTTGAACTCCGAAAACCATGATTCTCTGAGGAAAAAGTAACGTCTCTTAAACCAGCAAATTAGCAGTATAGATATATGCTGAGAGAGAGAGAGAGAGAGAGAGAGAGAGAGAGAGAGAGAGAGAGAGAATATTAAACTGAATCACTTGTAGCGTAGTGGGACTGGTAGAGCATCAAGTCCAAAAAGGCCAACAACTGCTGATGTAAACCATAGATTTTGAGGACAGTAAGACAATCTTCTCAGTTCTTTTGCTGGTCATATTTTTTTCCTTCATTGGGACAAAAATCCACCTTAATCCAGGCACCTCCACTTAATTCTCTCTGGAGCAGAACAACGTCATTCGGAGCAGAGATACATTCTTTGCTCTGCTCCCTACAAAGCCCCATTTCTTCATTATCTCCCAGCTCCTTGGCTGCTCTCCAAGTGTCTGCAGAGGCAACCAGCTCTGTTCTGCGCACAGCTGCAGCAGGATTCAGCCTGTCAGCACTCATGAAAAAGGTAGTGAACAGAAATGACAAGTTTTTTTTAAAAGCAGTATTTTGCCTCCAATCATTTGGTGCCTTCAAACCTAGACTGGTTTTGTTTTTGAACAGACACAAGTCACATTCTCAGATTCATAACAGTGTTGATGGAACTTAGTGCATGTTTGGCAGGCAAAATACCCTGCATTCTCTCTTTAGATTTGACTTTGTAATTCAGATACATATAGTGATTTCTGCTGGTGTTCTTTTGTATTTTAGATTGTGAGCCCTTTTGGCACAGGGACCCATTAGCCATTAATTTTTTTCATTTTCTTTGTAAACCGCTTTCCTTTGTGAACTTTTTAGTTGAAAAGCAGTATAAAAATACAGTAGATGACAGGCAGGCAGGCAGGCAGGCAGACAGAGAGATAGATAGATAGATAGATAGATAGATAGATAGATAGATAGATAGATAGATAGATAGATAGATAGATAGATAGATAGATAGATCGATCCATCTCCAGACCATGTGGTTCTATAGCTCTGTGCTACTGTAACTTTCTGCTTCCCTTCTCTTCAACCTTTGAATTATACTGAAAATGTGCAAGTACAGGCATGTCCCCAAATCTGCCAGGATTCCACAGCTGAACTCCCCCCCCCCCCCCAGTTATGTGGCACTACCTAACCCTGCCCCACGAGTGATGTCTTACGGCACTTTTGTGACACCCCCAGGTCAGCATAGGACTTATCTGGGCTTAGATCAGCCTAACTGGAGCTTAAGATTGCAACCTTACATGTTCAGGGAAGCATTTGTGAAACCATAAATGCCATTATTTCAACTGCCAAGTTCAGCCTGAGACTGGCAGAACTGGTAGGTGGCTAAGAGGATCCTCTGGAGGTGAAGAGAAACCTGTGGACCCAAGCTGCAGATAACTGAACCTGCAGGAACCATGATATTCCATCTGATCAGAAGATCCAAACCGATCCCTATCCCATATGCAAGGCTGGTGCTGGCATTTCAATGCTTATTCAGTGTGTTGACCCTGCTTAACATTAACTTTTATGTGTAATTAATACAAGTACATCAGTCAGGCTCAAGTTTTGAAGTGAAATTTTATCTGCGTGCTGACATCAGTAATGCTAGCATGATCCTTATCTGTTGAAAGAAAAAGCCGATCTTAACAGGCATGCAGAACCCTTTTATGATTGCACTTACCTTACAGAATTTTATAAAAAGGCCTATTGTGTCAAAAAGACACTAAATGGACACTTGAGGTTCAGAGGACATATTTGCACTTTCAGTTAGTGAGCTCATGGCAATCTGTTAAATTGCACTTTGTTCTAAAAAGTCTATAAAGATAAATGTTTGACTACAATATTTGAAAACTCTTTTTCCTATCTGGTTCTTTATCCTTTGGCCCAGAAAACATCCCGGTGATGAAGAGATGCTGGAATGATATTGCATCTTGATGCAACCATTGCTAAACTTTCTAACTGTGCCAAACATTTCCCAACCGTAGGGTGTTAACATTAAAAAAGAAAACTCAGAATACAAACGTAATAGTTGTTCCTAGTGTTGTATTCTACAAATAGTCCAAAATATTAAGATACTGGCAAAAAAAATCACTTCCAGAAAGTTTGAACTGGTTGCTTTCCCAAGAGTACTTGCAGAATGCCAAGATTTCCCACTCTGCAAATTCAAAATTTGCCAATTTTCAGGATTAAAAGTAATTGTAAAGCAGGAATTTTTCAAAACAATGTACTTGAATGTTTTAATGATTGTACCCTGCACATTCTCAGTAATATGAATGTCCATTTCAGGCTTTGACAACTGCATGCTACAGTCCAGCAGAGGATAGGATTGGCTTGTTATTAGATTTGCAGTGCAATCCTAAACATGTCTACTCAGAAGTGAGTCCTACCTTACAATCCAAAGTAAATATGGGCGCACGTAGGAGACATTTACGTCTTCATAATTATGGCACCACCTAGTGAAAACGTATGGGAAATTCATATTGCAGTCCATGGTAAATTGATCTTATGTCAGAGCAAGGACTCCCTGTAGTTACTCCTACATAGATTGTGCCCCTATTGGGTTCAATATTACTTACTCCCAAGATTGAAGCCTAAATTTAATTATGGGACATCTAATGCAATCTAATGCATCTAATGCAATGTTTAGGGCTGAACGTTGTTTTGTTTAATTGTATTTGCCTTCATAAAAACTAACCTGTCCTCTTAGGTTATCCTAATATGTTATGGCAGACACGTCCAACAGGTAGATCGTGATCTACCAGTAGATCATGGAAGGGTCAGAGGTGGCTCCATCTCTTCAGCAGTTCTCCTGTCACTTGGAGAGAGCTGGCAGGGCATGCCATCACTGCTGATCCTTTGCCTGTCTTTTCTCCTAATACCAATAAGTTTGATGCTGATTTTCCACCCAAAGGTGAAATTTTTAAACTGAAGCTCAAAGAACTTAAATCAAAATTGGCTACTCAGCAAGAGTTGATGGCAAAGCCAAGGTCACATTTGGTCAATGCAACCATAACATCCTTCAAGGTCAGCAACCTGATTGCAAAGAAATGCAAACTTTTCACTGAAGGGGAATCTGTAAAAGATTGTTTTCTTGAAGCAGCTGACAATCTTTTTGAAGGATTTAAAAATAAGAAAGAGATCACAGCTGCTATTCAAGATGTACAATTGTCAAGAAACACCATCGGGGGGCAAATAGAAAAGATGTGTGGAGACACAACTGGACAATTGTTGGAAGATGTTTCAAATTCTGTTGCTTTCTCATTCCAACTGGGTGAATCTACAGACATAAGAGACACACCCCCAAATCCAGAGTAACTACCGGAGCATGTAACCTAGTGAAAACCTATGGGAAATTCATATTGGAATCTAGAGTAAGTTGTTCTTACACCGGAGCAAGGACTCCCCGTAGTTACTCTGGATTTTGCCCATAGCCTCGTTACCCATAGCCAGTCATTATCCGGATGATTTTTTAAGACTTCAGTGTTAAAGAACTACTTGGAATGATTTCTTTAAAAGGGAGAAGTACCAATTAGGAAATATTCAGTTCTTCAGTGACAATCTTCCATTGCATTGTTTCCATCACTGCTGAAGAAGCAAGAGCAATGACAGGTGAGGTTAACAGTTTCGTAGCCCTCTGTAGACAGGATGACAACTGCACAGATTTCCTTGCTTACCATTGCACCATTCATTCACGAACAAGTTTTGGCAAGCAAGAGACCCAATACAAAGACTGTCATGGACATCACTTTCAAAATTGTAAATTCAGTTCAGGCTTTTCAATCTTACTCTTGACGAAAGGGCAGCGGAAATAATTTGGCACACAGATGTAAGGTGGCTAAGTAGGCACAAATTTATGCAAAGATCTTGTGATTTTGCTGAATGAAATAAGAAGTTTTTTGAAGGAGAGGGGAGATGACCAAGCAAAGTTGGAAGAAGTGGAGTGGTTATGTGATCTGGCATTTCTCGCTGACTGTACTGGCAAACTCAGTGATATGAACCTTGAACTACAAGGTAAAAACAAATGCATTGGCAAGATGATGAGTACAGATCCTACAAGAGCAAATTTGAACTAATGATGACTGACCTTGCAAACAACACTCTTGATTATTTTCTTAATATGCAGAACCATCTGGGACAATATCCAAATTTTGTTTTTCAAAACAAGAAGTATGTGACAAAAATCTGTTCTGTTATCCAGGAATTCAAAAATAGATTCTGTGACTTCCAAAAAATTGGAACAGTTGTGGAGTACTTGTCGTACCCATTCAAACTAGATGCAGACATTAAAGAAACTGCAGCTGCTATCAGTAACTCATTGAACAAGTCATCTCCAAAAATGAAATATTAACAATTGAAAATGACATTTTTCTCAAGACCCATGCTGAGCAAGAATCGATTTGGAAGCTAGTGCCTAGAGGCAGATTTCCCAACTCGAGAAGATGCAGAGAAGCTGTGCACTCCTGTTTCAGCTCAACTTATTTGTGTGAATCTGCCTTTTCCCATCTGGAAATGACAAAGAGTACACAATGTTCCAACATGACAGATGAACATCTCCAGGATTCCCTGAGACGGGCCCTCACGCAATATTCACCCAACTTCAAAAAGCTGGTGGATGAAATGCAGGCTCAGACGTCTCACTAATGAGTAAGAGCGAAATATTAAAGATTGTGCAAGACTACGGCATGCGCGATGTGCGTCTCCTCCAGCAGGAGAAGACGCACTATGCAAGCGCCGGCCTCGGCACATGCGTAGTACATCTCCTCTAGCTGGAGGAGACATACTGCGCACGCGCCAACCCCCGAGGCTGGTGCTTGCGTAGTGTGTCTCCAGCTGGAGGAGACACACTGTGCATGCGCCGGGGGTTGGCACATGCGTAGTGTTCCAGGTTTGGGGTCTGCCCCTAGCCCCACCCTGGCCCTGACCCTGACTCTGCCCCCTGACCCTGGCTCTGCCCCCGACTTCCGCTAAGCCAGTTCTTGGGGGAGTTGGTGCCGACCCCTGGTTTGAACCAATAAAATGAATCAGGCCTCTGTCAGTCTTGAAAGACTATGGTATCGTGCTTGGTGCTGCATACGCTGCATGCGAAGCACGAAAGCCTGGGTTGGATTGTTATGGAGGGTAGGCTGTTACCCAAGCAGCAGATCCCCCCTCTCCACACCACTGAATTAGTCCAATGGAAAGGTAGAGCCGATACGATTGGATCCAGCTGGCGTCGCAGAGCTGGGCTACGGACAGGAGCTCACCCTGTCTTGTGGGGCCGACCCAGGTCTCGAACCCTGGCCTGCTGGTTAACAGGCACAGCGTCAGATCACCAAATAAAGCAAAGAAGCCACCTCTAAAACAAGAAATGTTTTTATGCATTTCCCTGGTGTGAAGCCACTCATGATATATTACTATTCATTCCTTGTATTGCACATTTAGCATAGTGTGCCTAATATGAATTTACCATGCAGGCAGAACAGTGAGGGAAGAAAACAGTGTTCTTCCATTATAAGCCCTGAACATCCTATTGCTCCTAATACCCAAACCTTCAAGCCAATTTTCCAATTTGATTCAAAGGTACAAGCTAACAGCAGCCAAGAGATCATTGCCATTTAAAATCTTAGCTGATTTTCTGACATCAGTTTGGGTTTGCATTCAGAGGTTTATCCTTGACGTGTGTGTCCCATAATGCTTTCCAAAACTTCCCAGAAATTTTTTTTAAGGGGGTGCTTTCTTTTGAAATTTTGAAAAATATTCCAGAAGGGTTTGTTTTCTTACTTGGTTTGTTAACTTCCTGTTGCTTCCAGAAGCACAATTTATGAGCATAATAGTGTCTGTTGGGGTTTCACTTGCCTACAGCAAATATGGCTGCAATCCTCAAGATACTTTCCTGGGAGCAAAACCCACTGAACATTATAGGGTTACTTTTGAATAGACATGGTTAGGATTGTTCTCTATGACACCTACTTTCTCAGCAAAATGCTGCCTGAGTTAACTAAGCCTGTGTTAACAAACTGACTTATCATCAGATCCGTCTACTTGAAATCTCATATGGATAAAAGAGAGGTCTGGCTCTATAATCACTCCCAGTTTTGTCCCAATCCACAGAAAAATGAGTGAGATACAGTGCTATCAAATCTATATTTTCCCAAATCAAACTTCTTACGCTGAAGTTTTTATCAGAGTAATGGCACATCAAATCCCATCATCAGGCTGTGTTGCCTGAACTCACATTCTGGCAGTGCAGCCCAACATATGGAATTGAAAATAAGGTGTACTATTGTGCATTATCTGACTGATTCCAGAATTGGTGAGCAGCACCAACTAAATAGCAACAGGCTTCCAACATCCCCATGTAAAAGAATGAACTTACATGTACAGTATATACCTACATAAATCCATATATAAATCCATTGCTAACCAAATCTCCCATGCTTCAAAGCCATTACTCATCCACTAATCCTTGACCTCCTTGACCTTTTCTTCTTTTTCATCTTTCAATCTTCCCCCCACCCTAGTAAAGACCAAGTCAAAGTGTGGGTGAACAGAGACTAATTCATAAAGGCAACACAATACATGAGACCATATAAGGTCCTGTGTGCTTTCATGGTGCAGAAATTAAGGTGAACAAAATTAATTTCCCTTGCTTTCAAGGGCACAAGAGAAATGGAAAGCACTTTAATGCTGACTGATTTGAAACTCAAGGGGTTCTTTGGTTTTAATTTAGCCTCAAACAATCCAATGAGAACCATTAGATTGAGGGATCATCGAGGCCACCGAAAGCAAACATACCTGAAATTGATTTGTGTTGTATTGGTTCTTAAAGCTATCCTTTAATCCATCATTGTGGTAACCCCTACCACTTAAACTCTGTTTGACAGAGTTAAACAGAGTGTACTTAAACTCTTAAAACCCTACCACTTAAACTCTTGCTTCAGAGAATGTGAAGTGTTTGTGTGATTTAATGTCTTTATCATCGAAAATAGATCATGTCTTAATCATAATCTGATTTTGTCACCAAGTAATAGCAGATGAAACTGCAGATGGGATGCCCAAACTGTGACTTGGCAGTACATGGGATGTCTCAATCTTGAATATTCCTTCATACAAACAATCCACACCCAATAAAGCTAGAATGTCAGAAAAGAACCCTTTGCCCTAAAATCCAGTTCACCTGTGTGTAAGAAATGGGGCACCACTGAAGAAAGTGTGGCACCTTTGAAGGAGGTGGCAGCCCTTGTGACCTAAATGGCTAAAATCATGGTTTGTAGAAATAATCCCATCATGTTATACAACTTTGAATGTGTAATTTACAGCAGAATGCAGTGAAATAAATCACTTTGAAATATCTTTATTCTATTAAAATGTATGGCTAAAAAAAACCAGTGGAGGCAGGGCAATGGCACATAACCATGCCCACCATTCATTTTGTTGCCCCGCCCAATGTATGGCAGTGATGTGCTGGCCTCCCGCACCAGGTGATGTGAACCCTACTGATGCCCTTGCATCTGACTCCGGTCTTGTTGATTTCTGCAACTGTAGTGTCAGTTGCCAAGCCAGGTTTATGTGTGGGTAAAAAGGATACATTAAAACGTACAAATCAAAGTGCATTTGGTAAATGATAGGTTACCATTCACAAAGCTAAGGTATTATTCCTAAAGCTGGTATTACGAGTTTTTTTATACAGGCAGCACATCTAAAATTAACAGCTGATCATCTTTTCAGAAGCAGTTATTTGGGGACTTACTGTGTATAGAAGATAAAAACATCTTAATCACAATGTAGGTGTAACAAACGTCACCGTTATCAAATTGTATATACAACGTGGGCTGGAAATGTCATGCAATGCATGCTCTTGTATCTGGATCAAAATGTTCAGAATAAAGAACACCCACTTTTACCACCACAAACAAGAATTGCAACACCCGGGAATTGCCAATAGAGAGACTGTGGGCTACAGTAGCTTTCCAGGATTCTGTTCCTGTGTTTGTTCCCTGAGGGTGATTTTCATAGCTCACTTCAATTTGGTGGCATCCTGATAACTGGGCTGGATTTCCTCTCCCCTCCCCTTTCTAACAGTAATTACTGTATTAACTCGAATCTAATGTGCCAATGAATCCAATGCGCACCCTATACTTATAATCAAAATACTGCATTTACTCAAATCTAATTAACCATAGAATATAATGCGCTCCCTGATTTTAGAGACTGAATTCAGCTGAAAAAGGTGAGCATTAGATTTGAGTGAATACAGTAAATCTGAAACCGGAATCAGGAGTTGTGATGTGAACAGGAGTTTGTGGCTGGGATTTTTGCGGAACCGATCAGCACATTCTGCACTGCCGCCCTCCCCTTAAGAACAGCAGAATTTCTATTTACAGATGGGATAGGTGTGGAAATGTGGGGAGTGTTTCCATTCCAACACATCTATACACCCCAGTAGAAGCACCCTGCCAGTTTTTTTTTCCTGTGGCACACACCTGGTAAGTGTATCAAAAAAATTCTGATGCAAGTTGGATTCCCCAAAACATTCCCCATGCCCACCCATTAAGATGCATGCAAAGGAAGCAGGGACTTTGAACTTGACTCAAGTCTGGATCCAAGGGATTTTAACTTCCCTGGCACTGAAAAATACAAAATTGAAATTTAGAAATACAAAATTGCCTTGGATATCTAAAGTCTCCAGGTGCAGATTTGAGTAAATTTTAGTAAGCAATTAAAGGCAAACATATAATAAAAGACTTTCCTTCCCCATTGAGTTGACTAACTGTACTTCCTCAGGCTCCATTATATCCCCACACCTCCAGCAGTAGCGTGGATCTATGTACAGATTCTTCATGAAGGAGCAAGATCAGAATGCCCTGATCATGACCTTAAGGTAGCAATCCTATCCTCACTTTGCTGGGAGTAATTATTGACTATAATGAGACTTGCTTCTGAGTAGACATGCATAGGATTGGGACTAAGTTGGATGAAGTCACATCTTCATCTGATTAGATTTTAATCTGGAAATTCCACCTACCCCCTTATTTGACCATGGCCTATATCCTAAAGTGAAATTAAGCCCCTTGCTCCAGAGCAATTAAGATGACTTTCCATAAAATAACACTAGAGGGTGACGTAACTGCGTGGACCCGTAACTGCAATGGATTTTGTCCTATGTGTGCTTAGATGTTCAGTGGGTTGCTGATGTCAGGCTTAGGAAGCTTAACTTAAGCTTGTGTTATTTGTGGCAAGCTAAAGAAAACCACCAAAACCATGTGGCCCTTCTGTAATGATGACCATCATAGAAGCCTTAGATGGGAAGTTCAATCATCACACCTTCCGGTAACCTTCATCCTAAATTAATTTTGGCTGCCATGACTTTTTACAGTGTCATGGATTTAATTTTTTGAGTTTTATTCATATTACCTTTGCCCTCACTTTGCCTCTTTGTCCAGTTTCTAAAAAGATGTCATCATATGACAATCTGAATGATAGCATAAAGGGCTGGAGCCAGGGAATTATTCTGCCTACTTGATCCCCTCCATGATTTACAACAAACTGTTATAATTTTATGAGAAGAATTCTTAAGTAAGAAATTCCTATTGCTTTGGCACACATGCAATATCCATGTCCATGCCCCGTGTTAATGGGGGCTTTCAGACCCCATTCACTGATACAAATAACCAGTTAGTCCAATTGCTAGAGAATGATCTAGAAGAGAACCATCTGTTTTTAAATCTGACCCAGGTCAACTGATTTTTTTTTATGCCACTGCTATGTCAGGCCACATAAATGGGTCCTGTTATAATGGTTCTATTTTGATTTTATGTGTTGACCAAGGGTGTTAATTCAGTTGAAGGGCCATTATAAAAGAAAGAAGACCGCAGCCTTAGTGGTTAGCATATATTTTTTTTCTCGTCTGTTTGGACACAAAAATTGAAGCCCGGGTGGGAGGCGAGGCCACAGACATTTGCAAAGAATGGACTTTGAAAAACGTCTGCTGCAACCTTAACATTCACAAATCATGCTTTTTTTTGCAATTAAAGCCTTCTTTTTTAGTATATCACAGGGGAAAGTTTAGCTGCTAAACTGTTTAAACCAATGCTTCCCATACTCCCACAAGGGAGTACTGTAAGTATGCACATGGGAAAGGCTATGGTGCTGCTGCTGGGAAAGCAAATGAAGATGCCTCTGCTGTTCTCCCTAGGACTCCACATACAAAAACATGATTGAAAACCCTTTTTGATTTTCAGGTTACAACCATGTTTTATATTTTTTTACAGTTATAGGATTTTGGGGAGCCCTGCAGTGGCACCCACTCAGAAGCAGTATAATTCTGAGGATCGTGTTGCTGCCTTCCCCTTCCCTTCCTGCTCCTTAAACAGCATGGAGAAGTGATTCCCTCATGGTGGGGGAAGTTGTGACCCACAAGTATGGGAACCATTGGTTTAATTTATTTTCATTTCTTTTCCAGTATGCTTTGATCAGAAACATGAAATAGTGGTCAGCAAGTGGGAAATGGCAGATGTCCCAAAACTTTTCTTCCTTCTTAATTTGCTTCAATATCTTTAATTAATGCATCCTGTCTTAGCTAGTTAGCATTCAAATTGCAGAGTGTCTCTATCTTTGTCGTTTGATAGGGCAAAATCCAGAGTAACTACGGGGAGTCCTTGCTCCACTGCAAGAACAACTTACTCTGGATTGCAATAAGAATTTCCCATAGGTTTTCACTAGATGGTGCAGTAACTATGGGTGCAAGTAAAGTCTCTTATGTGCTCCCGTAGTTACTCTGGATTTGGGGGTTAGTGTTAGACAAGCTCAAAAAGATAACTCCTAATCATTAGGAAATTAGCTCTGCCACCCATCATGTGACTGGTTTTTTTTCCCCTGGCTATATCTACAATCGTACAATCGTATGAGTACATTCCACTTTCCACCTCATTGTTTTGCTAGGATTTACTTGGACAGATGAGTGGCAAACAGCAAGAGCTGCTAAATCATTGATTCTAATCTCTTCTCTGCTGGAACAAACTAGCACCCAGTTCAGACAACAATCTTGTGTACAATCAAGATATGGATTGATGAGCAGGATTATGCCCACTGACCTTGTCCTGAAACATGCCTATTGATTTAGATTATGTTCAAAAAGAGCAGTCAGTGTGTGGGGATCAGGGGATGGGGCCTCATAAAAAACTTTATTCCTTCCTCCATGCATGAGAATTGTTGTTGCCTAAACCGGGCTCAGATCTCTTCCCTTTGCGTTGTCACTATAACCAGTGGTGGGTTTCAGGGGGTTCTCACAGGTTCTATAGAACCCTTTACTAAGAACCGATTACTAATGGGACATAGAACCTGTTGTTAATTTAGGTTATTAGGATATAGAAACTGTTGTTAATTTATTTGAATCCCACCACTGACTATAACCCAGCTTCAGTATAGCATATTCTCAATAAAGATAATCATAATTAAGGGAGGGATTGTAGCTCATTGGCAAAATAATAATGATAATAAATAATTAATTCTTTATTATCATTGTACATATATATGCAGTGTACACATACAATGAAACTGTATGGGAGAACTCAGTTCTCCCATACAAGTTCTCCCAGGAAATAAGAACTCAGTATGCAAAAAACAATGTAATCCCAGTAACATAGATCCAGCATCCATGGATTTGACTCACCATGGATGCCTTGGATACTGGGGGAAAGCTTGTCAAACTGGATACCAGAAGGCCTTCAGAGAATCACAGAGACCTCAGAAACCCACTTGCTGTTTGATAAACAAACCAGAATTGGCTGTAATTTTCCTAATGGTGGGAAGGTCCTGGATCGGATCCCCCACAGCTAAAAAAAAAGGTGGGTTGTCTCCACAAAATATGCACTCAAAAAGCACTATATTAATGCTAATGAAGATTGTATCACAATATATTTATCGGAATAGGACCAATTCAAAAATCCCAAATCAGTGAGTTTGCTTCAAAACCCTCATCACCCAAAATGTGATAAAATACACAGGAAAAGTATGCAGGAAATTTGATGGCGGTAATAAAATTTGTTGAAGTATCATTGACAGTCTGCTCTAGCCTTAAAGACAATGATTTTTCTTTTTCTGTACTGAAAACTGCTTTGTGAACTCTTGTTGAAAAGCAGTATATACCGGTACCTATTGATTGATTAATTGAAAATTCATATTGTTTAGGCCGCTTTAACATGCCATATGTATAAGACTGTATAAGCTCAGTACAAAGAATTAACGAACACTTTCCCTTTGTAAATATATAAGTGTCAGCAGTGCTTTAATAAATCTTTTCCATAGCACCAATCAAATCTCAGAGATCTCTTGAAAGATATTGTAGGCTGGAGTAAGAGCTGGAGACTCATTTTTCGGTGGTGTTACGATCTGTTACAATAAGAATCTTTTTTTAAGAAAGTGTTTCAGTGCCAATGGCAAGCAAGTCAGAGTTTGCCATTATTAAAGGTTGGCTTTCTCATGCTCTCGTTCACTCCAAATTCATGCTGACACAAACATTGAAGCGGAGGCTACAAGTGGCTGCATGAATTAATTTTTTCCATGGCTTAAGTGAGGAGAAGTCATCTGGATATTTAAAAACACCACTGACTGATGAAACATCCAGGGCTGATGTTACAATGATTTTTAGCTGAGGTTACAAAATCCCGGCTACTCCTGTGGTGTCTCTCCTGATATACCTTCCTGTTCAGAGCATGTCTAGGAATATTTATCATCTGCCACCACTGTGGGTTTTTTTTCCTCTCTTCTTTTTCTCTGTCTGTACCCTGAGTATTTCGGAGTGTATTCAGTCATTATTTGGACACAAGAATTGACTTCTAAGCCATACTGAACAGGGAACATTTTAACTTGATTTCTATCAAGAACAGTCTATAAAATAGGCTCAGTGGGTTTTTAAAAACAACAATATGAGAAGAAAATTATGACCTAACATGACTATATTCATTTTTACTAGATTCTTATTTAGGCAGCCTTTTTTTCCTTCAGTCACTCTCAGCTCTTTTCTATTTTTCTTTCTAAACTTCTCTCACAGCACTTTTTAGCTGTCCTGAAATGCCCACTGTCAGGATGACCATATACTGTATACTCTTTTTCCAGGGCATGTGCTCTATTTTAGCTTTGTGTCCTGGAGAAAAGAAAACACTTCGTTGTCCTCCTTTTGCTTATGAGTAAGAACAGGTAAAGCAGGCCCCCATCTGTCTTAAAAGACTATGGCATCATGCTCGGCGCTGCATATGCTGCCTGCGAAGCACGAAAGCCTGGGTTGGATTGTTATGGAGGATAGGCTGTTACCCAAGCAGCAAATCCCCCCTTTCCACGCCACTGAATTAGTCCAATGGAAAGGCAGAGCCAATATGATTGGCGTCGCAGAGCTGGGCTAAGGACAGGAGCTCACCCTGTCTTGTGGGGCCGACCCAGGTCTCGAACCCTGGCCTGCTGGTTAACAAGCACAGTGTCTTAACCGCTTGCACCACCCACAGTCCAAGAACAGGTAAGCTACCCACCTTTACAGAGGTGATGAGGTTCACCAAGACTTTGACAATAAGAAGCTTTTTTTTCCTTTTATAAATTAAGCTAATTAACCCAAAGTGGGCTTAAGTTTTCTAAGTATGAAAAGGAACCTTGATCAGGCAAATGTGCACACATTATTAATGCCGTGATCAAGCTAATCTTCTGGTTAGGCCTCCTCTTTCCTTGGTAGCATCTTATTTATTATCATTTGTTCTGGTGCCTGGAAAACTGTGCCTCTTAACAATCATTTTTCCTCTTCTCTTCTGTTACAAAACATCTCAAATCCTTCTTATTTTTCCATTGCTTTTTTCTTATAAACTCTTAAATTATTCTACTTTTTGATTCAGAATCTCTTTCCCCTGTTTTCTGCTTACTTCCCATTTTTTTTCACATCTCCTCACTTATATTTCCTATTTGGACAGAGAGCCAACCTTATCCAGCCTTTCAACACTGATACCTAACCATGTCAGTAGGGCAAGTGCTGCATCTATTAGTGAGAGTCAGAACGGGAGGCCATCACAAGGGAATGCTTACTCCCTTGCTTAGGAGCTCCATTGAGATCCAAAATACATGATGGGATTGGGTCCTGAGTTACTTTAAATTATAAGCCAGGAAGAAAACAATTATTATTGTGACTTGTAATTTGCAGACTAACGATAAGATAGCTTCCAGCCCCAATGAGCTTACAGGCCAAAGAGGAAGCAATAGTTGGAAGAGTGAAGGAAAACAGGAAGAATAAATAAGGAAAGAGTAGATATTCATGCAGGGCCATGGTGGCTCAGTGGTTAAAGATGCTCCATTTGTCTAAAACCTGTGTACTGGAGAGTGTACTGCACAACGAGCAGAGACCTGTGCACAATGGAATGAGCTCCTATTATTTGCCCAGCTCCTGCCAGCCTAACAGGTCAAAACATGTAAATGAATGGGTACCACATTCTGTGTGCCTGTTGCCAGTCATGCTGGCCACAGGACTACAGAGACATCTTCGGCATTGTAACAGGGATGAGCACCACCCATACAGATGGTACCAACAAGCAAGGCAACTTTACCTTTTCTTTTTTAGACATATGCGCACTCAATCTTAGTTTTATTAGGGACTGAAATGCCAAAGCTTTGAGGAAAAAATGGATATTTGAAGAGATAGAAAAGGAAAAGTAGTATTATCTCATGGGAGGAAACTGCAGCATAAGGGGTAACAAGGGAGAAAAAGAAGTCACTAAAGGGTGCAGGAGATTTCCCCTTCTCCACAGTAGCGCAGCAGCAGCCCCAATACTTGTGCTGGATACAGTGCAAGCAAGGACAACCTGCCTGTTCCAGTGAAAGTTAGGATTGTGCTGTGAGTCATTGACATGTGTGACTCGATTCCTCATGTTTCAGTGAAAAATGTGTCATTCCTTATGTGTTAGTGTGACTCTTGCTCAGGTCACTTGATCAGATTTCCATTTATGCCTTTTGGTGTCAGCAAACAACCTGCAGCAAACTCTTGCAGGGAAGGAAAAGAATCTTGGAAAATAAGGTTTTTCTGAGACAATGGCACAGCCACCCTATTACCTTGATTAAACTGTCTTATTATCTCCGTTATGTGTGGTGCCCCAAATAGACCATCCATCTATTGCTCACTTTTCCTCTTCTACTTCCTGCTTAATGTAGATATTCCCCTCTGCATCTGTCCTTTTTTATTTATTTAAAGGTTTCTGCCATAGCGCAATACATGAAATGGGCTATGATCACCGTTTGCATAGGGTTGTTGCAAGGAGCAACTGTTGGGGGTTAATGTGGGAAAATTACTTTGAAAAAGGTAACGTTGATATTAAAAGGCCAGACAAAGGAAATCCTAGCTCAGCACCCATAGTAAAAAAAATATGGAAAAAACTTAGATCTATTTTTCCTGCAGCAGTTTCAACCTTCAGTATACCCTTGTTCTCAATTAGAAGTCTAATTTCATATGACTAAGGCTGCAGTGCAGCCCTATTCAGATTTTCCTCGGAGTAAATCCCATTGAATTTAGGCAGACTTGTTTCTGAGCAGACATGCAATTAGACTATAAATGAGGCCGGTCTCCTTAAGGCAGTTCAGACAGTTGCCAAAGTTTTTCTGCCCTGGGTGGTGGTGGTTTTTCTTAAACAATGAGAAAATTTAGTTGTTTTCTCTCCCTGATCTCCCCCACGTGTGCCACACAAGCAGACAGTGAGGCAGCAAAAGGCAGGTTGCATCTACATCACTGACACCCCTTAAGAAAATAATGGAACTTGCAGAGCTTTGCTTTTTCTGAGCAAGTGAGGGATTCAAGTTATCTAGGGTAGTTCTTTAAGTGGAAAAAAGGTGAGAAGGGTTATTCATGAAATCTATACCCCCTTCTTAAACTTGGCATCCATCAGTCTTAAAAGACTATGGTATTGTGCGCGACGCTTCATGTGAAGCACAAAGGCCTACGTCGATTAATATGGAGGATAGGCTGTTACCCAAGCAGCAAATCCCTCCTCTCCATGTCACTGAAATAGTCCAATGGAATGGCAGAGCCGATACGACTGGTTCCAGCTGCGTTGCAGAGCTGGGCTAAGGACAGGAGCTCACCGTGTCTTGTGGGAACCCGGGTCTCGAACCCTGGTCTGCTGGTTAATAGGCACAGTATCTTAACCACTTGTGCCATCCACAGCCACACCACCTTCATTCTTTGACAAATCATGGTCTCCACAAACAGTAGCCACAGGGAAAGTCCAATAGTTAATGGACGGATCTGACTTTTTTGTAATTTGAGCATTTCTGTTTTCCTTAAGTAGGTATGTAGGACATATCTTCACATCTAACTTCACAAGACGTTCCTGAGCCTAGACACTGTTGACAGCTCTCGACAACTCCCTGCTGAGTTCACCAGAATATTCTCTGGAAGTTCTGACATCTGCCAGAAAATAGTCACCATGTTGTGACTAATATGGAAAAGGTAGCAGCCAAAAAAAGGCTGCCGACACAGCTGAATGGTTTTCTATGAACCAATCTACCCAGTAACCACAAGGCAACAGCCTATAAACAAGGTTTTGCCGTGACTGCTGCTGTTCCGTCCTTTCTTCTGCAGCTCCTTTTTGGTGCACACAGAAGGTGTCACATTATTTCCAGTAGCAGCAAGTCTGGCCCAAGCTCCACCCGTGCAGAAGGAACACCCCTCTAATTTTTTTTCCTTCCAGTGGTGGAAAAAACAGCAGCTTATCCTGGAAGATGCTCAGAGCTGCCACCATCCTACACTCCTCTATTTGTTCCCATGCATTCACCACTTTGGAGAAGCAGAAGGCTGCATAAAGAGGAAAAGCAGCTTACGCTGGACCAGGATGGGCCGCCCTGGGAAATGGACGGCCCAGAAGACAGCAAAGGGACAATGTGTGGAAGGGTGGGAGTGAAGGTGGGTGGTGCAGTGAAGGTGGGTGAAGATGGTAGTGAAGACTTTTAAACTCATTTGTGTGTGTGTTTGTGCATGTGAGTCTGTTAAGGCATGTGACTATGGGGGTGTCGTGACAAATTTACACAAAAACTAAATTTACCGCCACACCACTGGCAGTCCACCTCTAGCAAAAGACATAAAAAGGGGGGGGGGAACATATTGAATCCCACTTCTTAGGCTTCAATCTTAAAGACACTTTCCTTGGAGTAAGACCAAGTGAACACAATGGGGCTTCCTTTTGAGAAGACATGGTTAGGATTGTGCTCTTAGTGTAATTTTATTGTGCCAACGATTTGCCTAAATGTCAAACAACTTAAATTACTTACAGATAAAATTGATCTGTGGTTAACTTTGTACTTTCAGAGGCTACTGCAGTCAACTGCTATGCGGAAGAACTGCGGGAACTGCGGGAAGAAAAGGGAAAACAGTTTGAACGTCTGACTGCGCACTCTTATACATGTTTACTCAGAACTAATGTCCCCTTAAGTTCAATATGGCTTACTCCTAGATAAATGGGGATAGGATTACAGCAAGAGAGCTCAATCCTATACCTGTCTCCCACCATGTCTCCCACCAATCCTATAACTCCCACCATGAATTTTATTCAGTCCCTTAATGAATTTTATAAATAAGATTTATATTTAATTTAAAATTTAAATATTTTTATATTTAATTTAAATATATTATTAATATTTTTTATATTTAATTTAATATTTTTATATTTAATTTAAAATTAATAAAATTTTATAAATAAAATTTATATTTTATTTTATATTTATTTTATTACCCTTAAGGACTGGGGTGTCTTTGTTCGCTCCTAGAACTCATGACAACTTAAGCAATTGGGGGTGTGCTTGTTATATCTATAACGTTAATTCAGTGGGGCCACAGTTCCTGTGTGTTTGAACATAAAACAGATGATGTTTCAATACACAGCACCCAACCCATGAGTAGGAATCATTAACAGCTGAGCTGTGATTCCCCAGTGAGTCAAGGCCCAGCCTCAGGTGGGTTGCAGCACAGCTGCCCTACCATTTTTTTTTCTATAGTGAGGATCACACAGTTTGAACAATAGCCACAACTAGGGGGTCCTTGATGAGGTAACCCTGTTACTTTGTGTAAGGCCCAATCTTTAGTAGGACAAAGCTGTAATCCTAACCTTCAGTTAGGCCAGCATAAGTCTGGCATAAGTTTTGTGCCAACCTGGGGATGTCACAAGTGCCATAAGGCACCCTCGTCCCACTCCAGGGGAGTTAGGCCAGTGCACAGGCATACATCAACCTCTCCACACTGCCATGGAAAGATATGTGAGTTAGACTGGAGTAAATGGTTAGGACTGAACCCCAAGTTTCCTACGTTCTACCTATTCTCTCTCCTCATCTTCCAAGTGGCCAAGAAGGAAATAAAGGACAGAACAACACAGTAGCAGTGCTTGCTGACTGCATGATCCCATTCAGGAAATAAGACCAACTATGACTACGCACTCACATCCTGGGCTCTTTAAGTTAGGTCTCCTCTTGCAAGCTGGGGTTTGAGCAGGGGTGGGCTGAAGCCGGTTTGGGCCAGATCACCCAAATCGCTTTTTGTTTCTGACCCCCCGCTACCGATCCGTTAGTTGGGGGGGGGGGGCCAGAAAACTGGGCACACCGGTTCGGCGTGCCCAGCAAGCCCTATACAATTACCCATGCTGACTGGGTATAGAGGCACTTCTAAGTGGTGTTCCTCTTATATTTAACAGGGAAAGAATAACCATTCCTCTTTGCCCCAACACAGTTTTCCTAATCAATAAGAGAAACAATTTTCATTTTTTTTACTTAATTAAATGTGATTTTATTGTCCTGGGGTGGGGTGGGGGAGCAACAAAATGTTTGACTTCAGATAGCAGATTCATGAGATATGAGAGCTGATTCATATTTACACCTTATTAGTCCCATATAGTATATATCTCATTGGCTCTCAGAGTAATCAATATCATGGGAAAGTTTTGAGTTTAAAAATCCACTTTTTATTATATAGGCTTTTGTGTTTTTATTTTCTGGTTAATTGACTATAACCTTTGTTAGAATATAGATATTCCAATGCAGTTTGTTTAATTGTATTCTGCATTAAATTACCTTTCCATCGATATATAACATGATGGTTTTATCTTTAATACATATCCCATTTTTCACAGTTTTCGCCACTTGTGTCAAGCTCAGCTTGTAGCCCCCCCTAAAGCTTGGAGCCCAATGCAACTACACCCCCTGCACCCGCCCAGTTATGCCACTGCCTCAGCCCATTGTTTGAATCCTTTCACCTGATCATATGGGGTGGTCTCAGAGAGCTTAGTGTTCCCATTCTGTGACTAGCCATAAAAAAGGCTGAAACCCAAGCCCAGACAAACCAATTTCACTTATTTTGGAGAGCAGAGCCAACTCCAAGTCAACCCACTCCCTCTGTCTGCTTCTTTGTCCAGTCCAAGTAGATTTCTTACTGCAAGTAATATATTGTTAGAAACAGTTTGGGTTTATTTTTATCTTTCCTTTGCCCACAAATGTATAATCTTTTCCATATTTGTACTTTTCCTACTTTTTTTAAAATAAACACTCACCCTCTCTTTAAAAAGTCTTCTTGTATGGCTAATGCAAAAGCTATCTTCCCACTCAGGAGGTAAATAGTTTGAGCCAACATTACCAATACAGGTATCACCCAATAAGGCTGCAATCCTAAAGACACTTTCCTGGGAGTAAGACCCATTGGACACAATGAGGCTTACTTTTGAGTAGACATGGTTAGGACTGTGATCTAAGGATTGGACAGGTTAGAGACTGGAGCACTGCCCAAAAGTGAAAACCATTGAAAAGTGGAACAGAAGCTTGCCCTGTCCAGCAGTACTCAGGTATCAAACTGCTGACCTGCCAATCTGCCAAAAGATGGGCAGACACAGCCCCCTTAACCACTACGCTACTAGGGGGCCATCTCCAAGGATCTAGGATAGTTAAATATTTTTGTGATATATGTACTGATCTGTTATTGTTTTTGTCATTTGTTTATCTCTGTAGCACTTTTGGAGAATTCACACCACTTCACATACTGTATTTACTCTAATCTAATACATTTTCCTGCTGAATTCAGTATCCAAAATCAGGGTGCGCATTAGATTCAATGGTTAATTTGATTTTTAGTAAATGTGGTATTTTGATTATAAGCATAGGGTGTGCAAATTTTTTTAAATAAATGTGTTTCTAAATTAGTGAAATAAGACTACTGTATAATAAAAATGTGCAACAACTGACAAATCCCATGAAGGCTGGCGTGGTACCAAGAAATCCTGAAGTAAAATAGGCATCAGAATTAGCAACAAATTTGATGCATATCCACAACTAGTCTCCACATCTGGAAAATATGTATTGTACTCTGTAACAGTAAGTGAAGGTTATGGAATAAATTGCAAAGAGATTTACAGCTGCCGTCAAAATGTTACGTTAATTATTTCCTGCGCAATTAAGTTATTTCTGGGGGAAATAAGCTATTATTTAGATGCTTCAATGGGTGCCTCCTTCCCTAGAGGTGTACAACATTCCTGATTCATCCTCTGCTAATCAGAAGCCAGGATTTTGATCACCTTTTTTCAAAGAAAGTAGCTGACTCAGCCAGACTTACTCTGCTTTTTTCAGATCTCCGTATCACTCAAGTTCGTATCCTGTGCTTGTCTGTTACCAGGCCAAGCAGTCCATGGCTAGAATGATTACAGCGTCTTTTTCCCATAGTGCGGACACATCGCCAAGCTACCAAATGTCACCAAGATGTAGTGAGGTTGGCACTGCCTCCCTCGTTGCTGCTATTGTTTTAAATCCAGGCCTGTGACAGACTCCTGGTGGCTAAACATAAGGCCCATTCAAAGGTGCTGAAGATTTATTCCCTCTGCCTTCAATGAATGAAAATAGGTTACAGTGAAACCTCCCGAGAATTAAGCTGATTTACTGTAGAATCTCCTTATTGTTGATGTTCTTAATGAAAGCTTTAGGTACTTTATAATTCCCAGACTACTGCAGGGTTTTTTTTGGGGGGGGGGGAGTTGGGAGGATTGGGGGAGTTGAGAGAAGGCGCGAGAGACTGAAAATGTTCTCCATGGTTCTTACAGCAAGCATAATAAATAGCCTTACGTCAAGTACTAAAACATTGTTACGGAGCACTAATAAGTACTAACCAGCTAGATGCAGTTTAAAGGCACTTTCTTACAAGCAACCAAAACAAACAAACAAAAATGAATTGGACTAATTCCTTCATATACAGGTGGGTTTTGAAACCCAACATTTATCTTTTCATCTCCTTGTAATTATCCCACTTTTTTCCTCTTCCATTTGGCCTCTCCCCAAAAGAGAATGCTTCTGCTCTATTGTCAATCATTTGTGTGACATGCAAACCCTCTAGCGCTTTTCACGTGGCTTTCAATGCATAATAAATTCAGTGCAATGGGTTTATTCTGCCAACTGTGGAATTTTGGTGTTTTCCAGTAAACAAGATACAGATTTCATGTTGTATCCCACTGAAGAAGTGGTGGCTGTAGACTCCTCTCTCCAACCTGGATCTTGAGATGGAAATTTTCTGCTTGAGTTGTTCCTACATTGCAGCAAACTCCACATTAATTCAAAAACTGAAGTTTTTTATTTGAGCAAGTAAAATATCATACTGTCATAACCTGCCAAAATAAGGACATATTGATATCCATGTCCTTGTGCGATGCTTCTCAAATAATCATCTTGAATGCTGTTGCACTTATTGCCTGCTTCAAAAAATTTTGTAAAAGCTAGAATTATTTCACCAAAACAATGCCAAACTATATCCAGCTAACACCTCTTATTTCCTTTCTTGCTTCTCATGTTGGTAAAAACAACAAGATAACCAGCGTTGGGTTTGAACAGGTTATAAAGCTAGTTCTGCGGTTATTGGAATGCATTTTATGGAGTTCATCATCTAATATCATGGCTGCAATTCTAATCTCCACTTAGGCCAGCCTAAGCCCCAGCATAAGTCCTTTCCTGACCTGGAGGTGTCACAAAAGTGCAGTAGGACACTTTTGCCCCACTCCTGGGGTGCTTAGGCCAATACACAGACATGTCCTGACCTCCCCACACCATCACGAAAGGATCAGCCAGGTGAGTTAGGCTGGCCTAAATTTCTTAGGATTGTGCCCGAAGTGCTGCTTATGCTTCTTCCCACAAATACTCAAGAGATAATTTAAGAGAAGCCTAGGTTCCCAAACATCTACTCAGAAGTTGGGAACTACCTAAGAAGAGATGGCAGCAATGTGATCCCTAAGGACTGAAACACTACTGGGGAAAAGAAGGAGGGTTTACCTACTGAGCCCAGCACCGTTTTCTGGGGAGTGTGGAGAGTCCTGCAGATGCCTCCATAGGGCCCCTGAAGCCTCAGAATGAGTAAAAATCAAGATTGGAAGTTGGAACCCATTTCAAGTTTTCTATTAAGAAAACTTTCTATTCTATTAAGAAATTATTACTTCTCCATGTCTGCTCAGAAGTAAGTCCCATTGTGTTCAATGAGACTTACTCCCAGGAAAGCCCAGTGCCAGATTCCAAGATGGGGAAATCCCACCCTCTTGTGACCCCCTGACCTGAGGTTGGGTCCTCTTGTGACTGCAGACCTCACTTTGAGTACCACTGCCCTAAACAGAATTATGTCCCTTATATTATTTGTGCATTTGTAACCCCTTTCACAACTTTAATGCAAGATCTCAATGGAAAATGAATCTCTGTCATTTGCAAAACATTGACATTCATTGATTTGTTAAATACTAAAACAGCATTTATGACATGTGTAGCAAAATAAAAACAAAATTGTGTCTCTCTTTTGTTACAGAAATGTTATGTTAAGAATAACTGAAATGTCAGCACTGCTGAACATCTCCTGTGTTGCCTTCTTCAACCCAGCCCTGGTTCTCAGAGGGAGCACCAATCTTATTGCAATGGTGACGTGGCTGATCAGTTGTTCATGGGAGGTAATTGGGGAGCCAGTATGGCAAAGACGGATCCGAATGCCTGCCAATGTAACTGGATCTCTGCTTTCTGCAACTCCTTGCAGAGGCGAATCCCAAGCAGGTGAACAAGTACAGACCAGGACCACCAAAGAGGGAACACCAGGCCTAAAGATGACTCCAGTCTTTCTACAGCCATACATACCCTTCAGGCCCTGTGGGAAATAAATGGGTAATTACTAGCAGTCATAATGCTATTTGTTGACAGATAGCCAGCGTTGCCTGGAGAGTAAAGAGGCATTGTTAAAAGACAGCTCTTTGGATTACACCACTGTGTATATTATTTTCAGACAGCCTGGTCAGTAATGTGAAAATCTGAATATTTCTGAAAAGGGACTTCTGGCAAGCTGATATTTATTAGCCTTTAACTACAGACAGAACCAAACACACTGGGACTAGTTCGGACTTACTTTCCTTGGGTAACAGCAGTCTGTATTCAATAGCCGACAGATTACACAGTCAATCCAATGAATCCATGAAACACAATTTAACAGGATGACTTGGATGTTGGCCAGTTTAATCCCACGAAAGTCCATTGGACTGAGTTAACTCTTAAAGTGTCAGCTTCACAAAGTTCTGGATCAGCTTAAGGGCCTCTTAATTGCTGTTTAAAAAAATTTTCTTCCAGAGGGTGCCATAACTTTAATGCAAGCAAGAGTGCTTCTTTACACAAACCATCTGTAACATTTTCCAAACATTATAAATGCCCTGGGATTGGGGACTCCAGCTGTTGCATGACTGAAGGAATCCCCATGACATCAGCAGTCAGGAATTAGGTTTCATTTACCCCTTTTGCCATGGTTTGAAAAGGAGGGGAAAAAAGTCAACATGATCCAGATGGTCGTTCTGGGTATTAAAATGGGCCTGTTTTGTGATTGTGGTGTGGTAGACAAGCCCTCTCTTTATAGTGCTGAAAGAATTGATTTCACCCTGCTTTCCAGAGAGGTAAAGGACTCGAGGAAACAACCGTCTTCTTCCATTACACGTCAGGGTGGGGAACCATCTCAATGATGTTATTGTTCTTCCAAATCCAGTGGTCAATAGTGTATGATGTCATGCTGGTTTTTTTTTTAGATGCCAACTCAGCATCGGCTAGCATTTAGAAATAAATAACTTTAGCAAAAGGCGCTAAGTAGTTTCCAGTTTTAAAACCATAAAAAAATTTGCACCAGCAACAACGACCCCAAAATTATCCTGTTTCTTTTCTGGAACTGCAAACATTTGGGGGGAAAGCATTAAGAGTGTACATCCATTTAGTACTGAATGAAAAATGGGACCATTCTGTTCCTTGTTTGTTTGTTAGAAATGAATGGAAAAAAGTTCACAAACCAACCAAATGGAATATTTACTATTTGGTTCATACAGGAAAATATTTGTTTTTATTAAGGAGGGAGGGTACACTGTAGCAAGTAGCAACAGCAGCATGCTTATTCCTCTCTCTAACTTTGATCACTGCTCTTTCTTTTCCAGGAGGCAACAGATTCCCCCCATATGATCACTGATTAGTCCCATTCCAATGTTACTGCAATATTTTTGGTATCTGACAGACCTGTCCTCCATGATGTATCTTGAACTTGAATCAGACTGCAATCCGAATTCCTCAGTTACTGATGTTGCCAGAGTGCTGTAAGGACTTCTGCAGTACTTCTATGGGGGTTAGGCCAATGCACAGATATGCGTCATCACAGGAACAAGGAGACAAGTGAGTTGCACTGGCCTAAATAGGTTAGGATTGTGATTAGTGGTGGGCTTCAGGGGGTTCTCACAGTTCTAGAGAACCCTTTGCTAATGAGTGCCTGGTTCTGAGAACTGGTTACTAATGGGAAATAGAACCTGTTGTTAATTTAGGTTATTAGGACAAAGAACCTGTTGTTAATTTATTTGAATCCCATCAGTGATTGTGATCCCATTCTCTTTAAGGGCGAGTCAAGGGGCAAGCTTGCCTTTGGGGTAACAGCTATGGTGGTGCCACAAAGGAATATTATTCATATCTTCATTGGAATCATGATCCTCAGACCTACTGAACAGATTCCCCCAAGAAAATGTGCTTTGAGATCACCGTCATCTGGATAGGAGTGCCATAGGGATAACATCTGCTTATAATCCTTTTTGACAATGAATTAGAAACAAAATGCACCAGCTGTTGGGCTTACAATACAGTGACTGGCTTGGGGCATTACTGATCTGTGATCTTAGTACACCTGCAGCTGCACGTAAGAGCAATATCAAATATTGCCGACAAGAACCGGATTCCTTTGAAGCCATGGGCAAAGCTCTTCACCAACTCCAAGGAAGCCAAAGTATCATCTCAAGAGCACTATGGGGTTATGGAATGTCTTTCATTGTATGTGCACTACTCATATAGGTGCCGATATGTTAATGCATTGGGATGAGTCGCTCTGGGCTAGGAACCAGATTGACTAAGGCTGTGAAATTGGCTCCCCACATCAGAGGAACGGAATTGGCATTAAGCAGGAAGTGCTGCAAGGCTCCAAAATGTGGGCATGAAAAGTTTGATGGCAAGCTCAAGTACATTGCCAGCTGCATAAGCTACTGGAAAAACACCCACAGAAACTTCCCTCAGGTTATCAGGAAACCCAAAACTGCTGCCAATCTAATCTGTCACCAAACCGTCGATGCAAAGAAACTTATCTAGGTAATCAACTCATAGCTACCACAATGGGGAAAAATGAAAGGACAGCAAATGTGAAGGACAATACTACTGTCCAAATGTTGGCTAAAGATCAGCAGTGGCATAGGTAAAGGGAGGTGGAGCAGTCAGTCTTAGCAGGAGGGGATGACTGAGGATGAGGTGATTAGCTAGTGTCACTGAGGCAATGAACATGAATTTGGACAGACTTTGGAAGCCAGTCCCATGAACAAGTCTTCTCTCAAATTACCATGTGCCTCACCTTTTGAAGGTCAGGGGAAGTCTGCAGATCTGAAATTCTGAATAGGTTGATATAGAAGAAGGAAATTATAATTATAATTCAAAAGAAATTATGAAGCTTTTAAAGTAAATTTGTTTTTCTGGATGTGGGGGAGATATAAGCAAAGAATCTACTTTGTTCAGATTTCATTAACGTATTGGGATGCAAAAATAAAGCAGAATGATTTGGAATAGAAGTTGTCCAAAAGTAGCTGTTGACAGCCTAAAATTGTTGCATAGTCACAGACTCACGAGTCTGAAGGACCATCCATGCTCATTGGAGGGCCAATCTTCTGCCTGGGAGGCAATAATCTTTTAAGTAGGTACTCCTCTTAAGAACATCAATCCTTATTCGCCCCAGCATACATAGGTATCCTCTACATTGGCTTTTTTGCTGGGAATTCTGTGTCTTAAAAATTGTGAGCCAAAGAATGCAAAGTAATTATAATTTCCTTCTTCTATATCAATTCATGTTCATTGCCTCAGTGACACTAGCTAATCACCTCATCCTCAGTCATCCCCTTCTTCTTTTGCCTCCAGTTTTTCCTAGCATCAGGAGTCCTCCCTCCCTTCATGAGGACTTCATGGTCAAAATATTTGAGCTTCAGCTTCAGCATCTGTCCTTCCACTGAACAGTCAGGGTTGAATTCCTGGAGGATGGACTGATTTGATCTTGCAATTCAAGGGACTCTCATGAGTCTTCTCCGGCAACATAATTCAAAGGCATCTATTCTTTTGTGGTCAGCTTTCCTAATGGTCCAACTCTTGCATCTGTACATTACCACAGGGAAAATCATAGCTTTGTAGGCAAGGTGATGTCTCAATTTTTAATTAAGTTGTCTAGCCCCATCATATCTTTCCTTCACAGAAGCAGGTATCTTTTGATTTCTTGGCTGCAGTCACCATCTGTAGAGATCTTAGATTTGAGAAAAATAAACTGTCACAACTTCCATTTCTACTCCTTCTATTTGCCATGAATTGATGGGATCAGAAACCATGATTTTAGTTTTTTAATTTTTTATGTTTAGTTTTTTAACATGTTTTTAATGTTTCATTTTAAGCTGCATTTTATACTTTCCTTCACCCTCATCAAGAGGTTTCTTAGTTCCTCCTCACTTTCTGCCATTAGAGTGGCATCATCTGTGTATCTGAGGTTACTGATATTTTCCCAGCGGTCTTAATTGCAGATTCATCCAGCCTTTTGCATTATGTAATCTCCATGTAAATTCAGGGTGACCAGATGTCCAAACATCAAAAGGACAAGGTCTTGGATTCCTCTCAGCCTGGCCTTTCTGGTGGACAATGGCACATTTACCTACTCACAAGTAAAGTCACGATATTGGGCACTCTCACTTTTCCATAGAGCTCAAAGCATATTTTTTAGTTTTACTGTTTGGCCATAACATATGATAGGATAGGAAGGAGATATATCAAAACCAATTTTTGCATTGGATTTTGCTCTTCAATACAAATCCAACAACATATGACATGATGGGGTACTGCACACCACTGCAAAGTTCCAAAATGAAGCCAAAACAGAGGACAAAGAAGCCCTTTTGGATGACACATGGACAGGAGACTAAAAAAGAGGACAAATCTGGAAATATCCAGTATTATGATCACCCTGTAAAATTAAATACACAAGGTGAAAATATACAGCCTTATCACACTCCTTTCCCAGTTTTAAACCACTCTTGTTATTCCATATTTTGTTCTAACTGTCATGCCCCTCACTCTCATCTCCCACAGACACTTCTATTTCAGATCTACTGTGCCTCCCTTCAGCCATCCTGGACCCTCTTCCACAGCCAACAAGAAGAGACAACCACTGCAGGTATAGTCCAACATATTCTTTTATATGTTTCAAAAGACTGAGGAAGGGTGGGAACACAGGTAGCATGGGCTTGGTTACATATAAGGGGTCCACGCCACAATTAACACTTAATATACTCAGAGTCCTTGCAGCCCAACTCAGGTAGGTTCCTGTCACCCCTTTGGCTCTCTGTGAACTCTAATCTATGTCTCTTTCTTCTTCACAGGTCTCCCACTGAAGACAGCCACCTCCAGGTAAGTTACTGCATATCACCCAACGACAGGCTAACAGCTAAGTCCGACTGAACAAGAACTCTTAATACAAACTTGCTTTCCTTTTCAGGTTCAGCATGGATCTGCTGGACATCGACTGGCGCTGGATCTTCTTCTTCCTCCTCCTTCAATCTCCAGATCCATCCCCCCTTGCTCTCTCCTGCTTTCCTTTATATACACCTGCTGCCTTACCTCCCTTTCCATTCTCCTCCAGGGCCCCTGAGTGTCCCTAAGGAGCGGGAAGTGCCAGGATTGGCCTGTGTCGAGATAGGGCGCCCTGGATATATGCCCTTCCGGCCCGCACAATACAGTCTAAGCAGGTCCCAGTAAGAGTCCGACCAATAGACCCGGTCCTCCTTTGTTGACTCCAGCACCTCCGCCCAGACGTTGCGGGGTTTCACACGCACTCCAATCATTCCTTCTTCTGGCTTCTGGGACCCACCACACCCACATAAAAGTTTCTCAGGAAGCCAATAAGATGATCTGGCAGTCTCATCTCTTTAATAAGAAATTCTATAAAAGTTGATTTAAATTTCTTTGCTTTTCTTCATGCATGTGATCTGGTTCTCTATGGTTAAAAATTTGCTTCACTATGTTTTCACTGACATTATCCACTAGGTGCCCAACCATATGCATTTCTACATGGAAACCAATCAATGAGGCTTCCTCCAGGGTAAGTGAATAGGATTGCAGCCTGAATCTTGAAGTGGCTTGATATAGATCTTTTTTCCTCTGAAAAAGAGGAAAAGAAAGAAACATATTTTGGGATGCAATTTGAAACTTTCATCTCAACAAAACTCACAGATACTATAAAAGCATCCAAAATGTCCAAATTGTTCCTTAAAAAAAGATAATAAAAGAACATTAAGTACTAAATTAGGTTGGAGGCAGCTTAATTATTTCTTTCCTACTTTTAAAATACAAAAATAGGAAAATTTTAGAACAAGAGCATATTATAATTGAAGGAAGATTATATAATCTTCCTAAGTGTTTGTGTGAGAACATGCAAGATTTTCCAGGTTTTTGCCTCCGGGGAACCTCACCTGGAGGTTCTGCCTCACCTCAGCTCATAAGATTTCAAGAAATCCGTGCTTGTATCTCACTGAATGACTGCTTGAGCTGTCTGATGGTTGAAGAGGACATGGCTCCACTTGTCTCCAGCACTTTCTCTTCATTGCTCACCTTCATTGCTTTTTCATGATAAAAAAGAAAATATTGCATATAGAACAGTCTGTTTGAGAGTTTTTTGCCTTTGGACACAATCCTGAAGTGCACTTATGGCAGCCTATCTGCCACTGGGCTGGTCTAATGCCAAATAGGCCAGTGTAGCTGAACCAGAAAAGGCCTGGGCCAGTACAAGTTCACCTAGGCCAGTGCAAGGCAGATGGATCTGCAGTGCTAGCTGACAGAGAGCAACAGAGGCGTGCCAACAGCATGTTGGGCATGGCCTAGAATGCTGCAATTAGGTTGTATCCAGACCACATTTCCAGGGCAGGAATGGGGCAGAGTGACCATCACCATATATCCTCTTTTTCCAGGACAGATCCTCTTTTTCAGCCTTTTGTTCCAGATTGGGAGTAACAAGGTTGTCACAGGGGTTCTGGGCAGATTTCAAAAACTGAAAGGGGGTTCCAGGCTAAAATGGCCAAAGACCACTACATTAAAGCAATATATTTACAGTGGTACCTCTCATAACGAGTGTTTCACATAACAAGTATAGATTTCCAAGAAATCTTGCTTCACAGAACAAGTTCTGCTTCACTTAACAAGCAAGCGTGCTGTGGGCACACATGCTATGCAGTCCTTATGCTCTGCATGGAGGCTCTTTAAAAGGGCTGCCGGCCAGCGCTGCTGCCTCTGCCCCCAACTTAGGGACAGTTGCCCGGAGGTGCCAGAGGCAGCTGCCCTTAACTGCTCCCAAGTGCCCCCACCAACCACCTTGAACCTCCCACAGCAGCCAAGTTAAGTCTCCCAGGAAAGTGTCTTTGATTGCAGCCTCCTAACTATGTCTACTCAGAAGTAAGCCCCATTGTGTTAAATGGGGCTTACTCCCAGGAAAGTGTCTTTAGGATTGCAACCTAAGTAGACTTCATAGGATCATGCACATTGAATGCATGTTTTGAATTCAATTCCAGTGTTTTGTCATAATTTTTACATCCAGTTAATATTTTTATATGAATATTTTTGGGGGTTGTGGAACCAAGCATCTGAGTTTCCATTATTTCCTATGGGAAAATCCGCTTCACTTAAACAATGTTTCACTTAAAGAGCATTCCTCTGGAACTAATTAAGCTCTTTATGTGAGGTACTACTGTATCAGTATTTTTCAGCTTTTACTTTGTCATGTCCTACATTTTGGGGGTCCTTTTCCTCGTTTTTTGTAACGACATATGATCACCCTGTCCATGACAGTGTGCTAAAAATGCAGAGATTTTTGGAAATCAAGCATTCGAAGCTTGGGAGGGAGAGGGTTGCAGTCACATTGTCAGTGAAACACTGGAAAGGAAATTAAGTCATTACTTACTGTAAAAATTACTAACACATTTAATATGAATACTTTGACATATGACATAAATGCTAAGGTTGGATTTTATTACTTATTGGAGCCCAGTGAATCAGGCTAAAAACTAGAATGGTGGTTCTCGTCTTTTGTTTTCTTTTATGTTACTCTACTGTACTATCAAATGTATTATTTTAATCCATGTTATGTATTGTTTTATCCATTTTAAATTGTATTATGATTGTAATTTTATATGTTGTAAGCAGCCTTGATTTCCTTTGGGAAGAAAGGTGTGGTATAAATGAATAAAATAAAATAAATAAATAATAATACTGTTCTAATAGTACTATACTGTAGCTTAATTTTCTTTGCATAATGCATGGCTGAAGATATAATGTGGCAACTAATTTGAAGAAACCCAAAGATATTTGCACTGTTCCAATTTTGCAACTGTATTATTTTTTGTTTAAACAACTCCTTAATGTGTTGCACAAGAAGAGATAATACCAGGGAAGATGTTTATTTAGCAAGAGCTATTTATCTCTCCGTTAATGCATGAAAAACTCTAGTATTCTTATCCCCATAGAAATAAATCATACATACTTTGCTTTGAGGGTTTACTCAATCATTCAGATTTCAAGGCAGTGACACAGTTTCATAAATAAAATAAGATGGGGGGGAGAGTTGCATCTAATCTTATGCAACCCTAAATCAGAAATGTACTTTATACACTAAAAACATTTTACTTTTGCTTCAGACGGCTACTTGCATTCAGAATTTTGTTTTGTTTTGGTTGTAAGTTGTGATATTTTATTGAAAGGAAAGAAGTCATAACACACCGTCTTTTAATGCAGAAGTTCCCAGTTCAATTGCCTGTACATGATGCACCCACCCATCCTAACTGGTACTTTGGCCACCACTATTTCTACAAGTACAAAAGACAAACAGTGCAATCCTAAGCATGTCTACTCAGAAGTAAGTCCCATTGTGTTCAATAGTACTTACCCCCAAGAAAGTGTGGTTAGGATTGCAGCCTGTGGCATTGACCTGGCCAATTTGGTGTAGTCGTTTGGCTAGTACTCTAACCAGCTGACAGCATGCCCGGCTCAAGCAAAAATGGCACCAGAAGTGCTGCCGATATTCTGCCAGACCTTTGCACTCTGTTGGGACCGCAGTTTATTTGTATCAATGCAGGTGGCTAATTCCAACTCTAGGGAACCCCATTAAAATTTGTTCCCTGCTTTTGATTGTGTTGCTGAGACCAAAGGAAAAAAATGCAACAGGTGTTAGTATTTGAAAGCTGGAAAACAGATGGCTATGAGCAGACACCATCATGGTGTTCAGCTGCCTGTTATCAGTCTCCTTTCAGTAGTGCTGTTTCTGAAAACAGCTTTATATTGTGTGTACAGGTTTGTACTGCAAGGTGTTAGAACTACTGCATCCCACATGAAAACAAAGTTTCATTGTGCTTAATGCCACTGCAGCACTTTCATGATTTCCAGACTTTCCTATGAAGAAAAGCCAATTTTTTTCTTTTATTTATTGGCTGGAAAGAATTTTATAGAAAGCAAAATATTGGCATACAAAGAAAAATTGGTTTCCAGTTTATTTTTCTGGCTGCCTCCAGCATTGGGAATCAATCTCCAACTTCAAGTTGACTCTGTATATTCTCGTCTTGCAGGTAGCAGTTTGTTGAGCTGCTCTGATTACAAAACCTGCGTTCTCCGAATTAAGAAAACACAAAGAAAATTTGTTTCGTTTATTACAGCTTCACAAGATATTGCAAGCACCCGAATAAATCACTCAAAGTCTGTTCTTGAGGTGCTTCATTTGATGGAAATAATAGTAACAGCCCGCAGCTGTCACTTGCTGAGGTCTAATATAACAACGTTCATCAATTAAAAAACCTTTTCCCTTTTCCCTGCTTTAGACTGCAGTCCTAACCACACTTTCCTGGGAGTAAGTACTATTGAACACATTGGGATTTACTTCTGAGTAGACAGGCTTAGGATTGCACTGTTAATTAAGCGTATGAGCCTAACCATGTCCACTCAAAAGTAAGCTTCATTGTGTTCAGTGGGTCTTACTCCCAGGAAATGTCTTTAGGATTGCAGCCTTAATCGCTCTTGTCGAAGAGAGGACTGGCCAGAGATAGGTGGAAATGACAGATAATATAGAGATGGAAGATTGACAGTTGGAATGAATTGAACCTCAGCCTTCTGTGCTGTAGAAAAACATGGGAATAGAACCCTCAGCTTGCTTGATTGACATAGATGATGTGGTTGCCTCATACACAAGGCTTTTATGTGTAGATAAATACTCAACCAAAGTTACTTTCCTGTGTTGAATCTAAACCTCTTTTTGCACCCGTTTCATATTACAAGAAATTAACCAGCAACTCCACCTTAATTCTGGATTCAAGGATTTATTGATTCTTCATCCCCTGATTTAGGAATTAGGAGATTCTGAATTCAGAAGCTAAATTCAGATCAATACCTGACAATATATCTATAGACCATCTTTCTATATGGACAAAATCTAAAGATTGTGGCCATGATTTTGCAGAACAGGGAGAGTCAAGGAATGGAAGCCAGCATGTCTCAACTTTCACCCACTTGGTGCAGTCTGATACGAGTCTGACTTCTCTTTCACTTTATTTCCACGTCTGTAAAATGAGTCACTTTTTAACTTCAAAAGCAGCTACGAGTTCAGTTTTATTAATATTAGCGTCAATTACTGGCACAATATGATTGCAATAAAAACGACCCATTTGGGCTTGGGATGTGTCAGGTTTCACGGAGCCCTCTTTTGCACATAGGGAATAATGATTATTTCCTCTGTTTTCCGTTGCATGTAGAGGTGTGAAGAAATAGCAGTTTGTTCCTCCAAAAATCCTAAACACACTTTCCTGGGAGGGTGTGGGGCTTACTTCTGAGTAGACATGGTTAGGATTGTGCTCACGACGACACAACAAACCACTGTTTTGACACATCAAGACTGCCCAAGAGACATTTTAAGTAGGTTCCAAAGCTGCTAAACATTTATGTGTGGTTTTCAGAGGAAACGGCTTAACAGCTGCATCAGTGAATGATGTATACAGCAGAAACCCAAACCTCAGGACTGTTTTTCGGGGTGTGGTTGGTAAAGCATCCAAGTGCAATTTTTACGCTTGCAAACCAGAGATGCAGAAAACCAGAATCTTTATCTGGACTTCCCAAAGTATGGGTTGTGCAGATGAAAGGAAACACCACCTGCAACAACTGCTCCTGGTCCCAAAAGGGAGTTGTCCAGACAGAGCCATATCCTGCGTCATTATACTAAAGAGGGTGACATGGAATTTTCTCATGGTTTTTGTTTCAGTGGCTTTCAGAACAACTCCCAAAAGGATGGACATTTCAGATGTCACAGACCAGAGTGCATGTTGTTTCACATGAGAAAGAGATAGAGATCACTGGTGGTCAAAATTTTGGAAACCTTCAGCAAATTTGTATGTATGTAGCACCACCAGGTTTTACATCACTGGAAAGGTAATTTCATGCAGAATGTAAGGAAACAAACCAAGTTGAAACATATGTATTCACTCAAAAATTATAGGGTCAAAAACCAGATGGACCAAATTTAATCCAAAATGGGATTAACCAAAAATGACAGTTTTATGTAACAAAAAGTAGGTATCCTTTACCCAAAACTGATGAATAATTGTTCCGAGGGACAGTAAGATGCTCTAACCACACTTTCCTGGGAGTAAGTACTATAGGACTGGGACTTACTTCTGAGTAGACATGCTTAGGATTGCACTGACTGACACAGCAAGGAAACGATAAGGTGCTAATATGTGTTTCGGAATATCAGAGTTCATATAAGAACTCTTATTTGTATGTTATCAAGTTAGCCAGTGGGGGTTTTTTTGTGTTTGTTACTGATTTGTTGGGTGACATGTACTGTACTGTTATATATTTAACAATGAAAAAGTAAAGTTAATGGGAGTCACCATATTTAGGCTAGTGATACCACCATATTTAAGCTATTCATATCTACTTGGCATCCACCAGTCTTGAACGACTATGGCAGCGTTTCTCAAAGTGGGGGTTGGGACTAAAGACCTTTGGGGGTCGCCTAGAGCTTTCCTGGGGGTCGCCTAAAGACCTCTGGTGCAGGGGGCCAGGTCAGGCTTGCCAGACCTCCGGCTGTAGCTGCACGTGCACTGGGGCTGACTGACAGCCTCAGGGCCCAATCCTATGCATGCCTACTCTGAAATAAATCCCATTGTGTTCAATGTGTGCATAGACCACACATTTCATTTGTAACAATGAAAATACATCCTGCATATCGGATATTTACATTATGATTCATAACAGTAGCAAAATTACAGTTATAAAGTAGCAACGAAAATAATTTTATGGTTGGGGTCCCCACAACAAGAGGAACTTATAAAGGGGTCATGGCATTAGGAAGATTGAGAACCACTGGACTATGGTATCGTGCTCGATGCTGCATGCGAAGCAAAAAGGTCTGGGTTGATTGATATGGAGGATAGGCTGTTTGATATGGAGGATAGCAGCAAAACCCCCCTCTCCACACCACTGAAATAGTCCAATGGAATGGCAGAGCTGATACGATTGGTTCCAGCTGTGACGCTGAGCTGGGCTGAGGACAGGATCTCACGCTGTCTTGTGGGGACCCAGGTCTCAAACACTAGCCTACTGGTTAACAGGCACAGTGTCTTAACCACTTGCGCCACCCACAGCTCACACTATTCATATAATATTGCAATTTATTCTGTATGGTCTGGTATGAAGAAGGTGCAACATGGGGGTAACTCAAACTCTTGTACCAACAAGCATAAACCGTAGTGATGCTCTGATACAAACTGATTCAAAATTAACTGTTTTAGTGAATATGGCTGTTATATACCCTAGCCCTGAGATGTTGTAGACCCTACAAAATAAGTGATCTCCTTTTCCCAATGAGTCATATAGAAGACTGTACTGTACATGGCCTGAATATTTGAATCCACTTTTAATCACACTTTGCAAACCATGCCAAGTCAATGCTGCCTACATATGAATCTAATTGTAGTCTCACCATGGTTGACTGGTTGACAAGAACTTTTTAAGGTTTCAGATCTTTTACACCTGGGCAATGGTAGTAACATTAATAGTACAACTAGAGCTGTAGAAAAGGGACAATGTTCCACCCTGGTTTGCCACACTACAGAACATTGTGTGAGGAAGAAGTAATATGGGGACCAGGCAAGGCAATTGTGGACATCACCCCACCTCATGTCTGGGTCAGCCCTGATCATTCAGGGATGACAAACTAATGTCATAAAGTGAATCAAATAGCATATGATGGTACAAGCTGAGGGCCGGAGGTGGCATCATTAAGAAGTAACAATGTTGAGGGGCTGCCATGGCTTAATGGTTAAAGATGACTTGCCCAGCTCCTGCCAACCTACCTGTTCAAAGCATGCAAATATAAGTAGAGATATAGGTACCACCTTGGTGGAAAGGTAACTGTTGTGTGCTTTGGGGTTTAGTCATGCCAGCCACATGACAACAGAAGCATCTTCAGACATTTTGCCTTGTAAGGGGGATGAGCACACTAACCTAGAGTCACGACTAGCAGGGCAATCTGAAGGGTACACCTTTACATTAACAATGTTGAGCAAGTGATGACCAGAAATAAGCACCGTTTTCTCACTAAATATGTATTAACTGCAAGATATGCAAATCTTGATCATATTTTCAAGATATATTTCAAGGTATACAATGTTTAATTGTCACGTGGGTCACCATTTCAGCAGTACCACTTATACTGAGGTATCATCTTGGATGTGAAAAGCGCTCTGCCCTCAGGAGTGAGCTCATGGCTTTGTTGGGAGAGTCTAGTTCTCATGAGGGTGGGATAAAAAGCATGCATGGGCCACATCCATCTCTCAGACTTTATGTCTGGCACCCTTGACCTATAAAACCTATAGAACCCACCCTTGACCTGTTAGCAGCATGCTAAAAGAGGCTGACAAACCTTCTGTTGTTGGAGGTAGTAATTATGAATCAAGAACCTATGTGTATCAATTAGAAAAGTTCTACTTGAACTGAATTAGATGTAAATTAAGATGTAAATCTAGATTAAATGTTATCCATTAGTACTAAGAAAAAAGTTTTTTGGTGGAATTCAACAAATAGAATGGGAATAAATGTTATACACAATACACACAGTCCTAACCATGTCTACTCAAATGTAAGCCCCATTGTGTACAGTGAGTCTTACTCCCAAGAAAGTGTCATTGGGATAGCAGCCTTAGTCCTGGAAGTCACATCAGGTCAAAGAACTTCCTACAATTTTGGGGTTTTGAAGGCAAACACATGGCTGAGACATTGTTCGAATGGCACATTGGTTAGGACATCTGATTTCCATCAGCCCATAATCACCAAGAACTACTCATCTGAGGGATTACTCTGATGCCACAGTTTCCTCCATCTCAACCCCAGTAAGAGGCTGGGAAGAAAGTTGTGAAGCATGAGGGTTGCTGCCATCTCCCTAAGATACATGCACATTATGGCCACCGTTGTTACTTCTTGCCATGTAGAATGCACTTCTTGTGTTGTGTGCTGTTTGGGGTCAGGTATTCATTTGGTGCTTTTTATTATTAAACATTTCAGTAAGGCTTTAGCTTTTGGCATTTTGAAGCAAAGATTTTTTTTAAATCCCTAAACACCCTGCACATTCATTTGCTATAGTCTTGTCTTTCCTTTTCAGCGATCATTTATTTCAATTGGACTCATTCCATTTTTCTGCATTTAAGCGGTCAAAGAATTTCAAACATTCATCATTCCCCCCAAAAAAGTGCCTGGTTCTCATCTCATTTGTATGCCACACTTTTAACCCTAGAGTATCTCTCACAAGGTTGAAATGGATTGTAGAATTTAGTTGCTTAAATAGCTCTGAGCATTACACATTCCTGATCGCTTACATCAAGGGCTGATGGGTGAACTCACCAGTGATTTTCAACCAGTGTGCCACGGCTACTACTGTGCCTGGGATGTCAGTTCTACCAGGTAGAGCTTCTTTGTTTTGGCTTTAAATACACCATGGGCACAATCCAGAGTAACTACGTGGAGTCCTTGCTCCGGTGTAAGAACAATTTTTTGTTCTTACACCGGATTGTTCTCTGGATTGCAATATGAATTTCTCATAGGTTTTCACTATGTAGTGCAGCAACTACGGGTACACATAAAGTCTCTTACGTGCTCCCGTAGTTACTCTGGATTGTAGGGTATGTCTTTCTTGCTTATCTGTCCCTAATTCATCACAACTTTGACAGGAAGACTTTTGTGACACCCCATGCCAACATGGGACTTGAACTGAATTTGTGTTGGCCTAACAAGGTGTTCATGATCATGGAGGTGTCTTCAGACAATGCTGGCTCTATGGTTTATGAAACGGACGTGAGGATGGCTCCCTAGAGTTGATCACAACTAGCAGAGCAACCTGCGGGGGATATCTTTACCTTTAACCAGATGTTAGGAATGGATGGAGACACTTTCAAAAGTGCCTACTTCAGAAGATTGTGTGGCAAGGAATTGCACAATTCTAGTGCATGGTCAAAGGTCTGTTGCATTTTTAATCAACATGCATTGCATATTCCTGATCACTTACATCAGGGTTGATGAATGAACAATTATGTTTATGTCTATGCTTATTGATTCACTTTATTGATCACTTACATCAAGGCTGATGAATGAACACATATGTTTCTGTCTATGTGTTTATTGATTCACTTTCAGTGAACTAGTGACGCTTCATTGGTGCTTTCGAAATGGTCTTTTCAGCCTTGAAACATCTCAGAATTAATAATCTTGTGTTTTAAAGGCTGGGTAGTTTAAAATCCTGGAAAACAAAACTGGAACAACTTAAAAAAAAACACAATAATAAAGGTTTAAATGACAAATCGCAACTAATTTTAATTGATCACATAAACCACTTACTAGCTCTGCCATCAAATGGCAAAACATCCGTTTTATTGGAAAGCTATGAGGGCAGTTACTTCCTTGGGGACAAAAACCTGAACTCTAAATTTCCATTTACTGACTTCAGAAGGTGCAAAGCGAAACCTCTCCTTATGAGAAGTGGCTAATTTGAAATCCAACCCAGCCTTTCTTAAATGTTTTGATCTTGCAGCCTTTTCTTTAGAACACCTGCAGCTTATATCACACACATTTCCATTTAGAACAATCTGTAAAATTGTTATAGTGTAGTCTCGTACCATGTCACATTGTGGCAGTGCCTTTGATCTCTGCCCTTGGGAAATTTTTCTTTTTTTCTTTTTAATGTGGGCAGCAGCAGCAGCAGCTGTAAATACAACAGTTAATACGATTGAGGTATTGAATTTCCCATTTATTTTGCCGGGCTGAAGTCAGAAAGGTTTAGGCCGTAAAGCATTTCCCATGTAATGTGCTTTCAAGTTTCTGAAGTTTTAAGCTAATCTATTAAATGGATGGGTCCTTAAGACGCTTTTATAGAGAGGGAAAGGCCTCTCGGTGCTTTTTAATCTGGGGAAAATAAAACTGAGTGATAAGTCACAATCTTCACACACACCATTTTGATCCTTGCCGTGCTCAAGTGAAAATTCATCAGTTTATATCTTCCATTTGCTTGGAACAACATGTTTAACTGCTTGCTGTAGTTAAGCTCACTGTAGTTACACTATAGTAGTAACTACACTGTAGTTACTGTACACTGTAGTTACACAAACCTAAAGGCACTTTCCTGGGAGTAAGACCCACTGAACACAGTAGGGCTTACTTTTGAGTAGATATGGTTTTGCTCAGTGTCATTGCAGCCGTATTGCAAGCGGTCTACATACTTGACTTTTATCCAGCACACTTTTTAATTAGCTTTTATGTTTTCAGATTGGGCTGAAATGCATGGAGTTGTTCTGAATTATCAGTTCATTCCTACAGGGCCTCCTCTGTCCCATATGGGAGCAGTATTAACTATATCCTTCTCAGCTCAACACATGGAAATGCACACCTATTTTCAGAATCCTGTATGATTATAGACACAAACATTTATGTTCAGATATTAATGCACAACCACCTGTGCCTATTTCTTGTGATCAGGCAATAAAGGTTTATACTTTGAAAAAAAAGTTTTCAAACATTCAGATGTGTAATACCGTATATCATTACACTGGCTTTTCAGACTTTATATTCTTTTGCTACATTTCAACATAGTGAAGACTTGCTTGAGTCAATTGATTTCAGACCATTTTTTTTTGTTTTGAAAGCTGTCAGCCATTTTTCATCCATAGTAGTACCCCATGGCAACACATGGAAGTGTGGGTATCTAAAATGGGTATTTAAATAGGCATTTAATATTTAAATTTCAGGACAAATTGATCCCATCTTGATCAAGTGTCCATCATAAAAATGAGCAGGGCTACAAAATGAAGTCTGGGGTACATAAAATGTGGATAAAATGTAAAACAGGAGAAACTGGCTGTCACATTGAACAACAAACAAAACTTTTGTACATTAAGAAATGATGAGAAAAATACCATTTTTCTGATGTGTTTAAAATTAGGTCTGAAAAATAAGCACATTTTTTTACTGACAGATTGTCAAAGTATCCTTGCTTCAATCTGAAGTGTCAGCTTTATTAATCAGCATTAAGATCAATAATTTATAATCTTATAAAGAGAGAACAATTCACAATCATTAGAAAAGCAATGGAAAATTGGAACTAACTGTGGAAATCACAGCTGGCACAATGTAAAAAGCTGCAACTACACAGAAACCAGCCATGAACAAGTGGCAACCGACCATACAGATTAGAGATCACAAAAATTGCTGTGGGTAAAACTTATGTGTTCAATTAAAATTTTGAGCAGATAATTTTAATAGTTAGTAAGTGGAAAGAACAACCCAGGTACTGTGCAACTTGAAAGCAAATGCTGTTGAATAGGAGCCTTGTTACAGAAACAATTATTCACGCCGTTTGGTTCTTTAGTGTACATGTGAAACAACTTCTAGTTCCAGTATGGGTACAATCCAGAGTAAATACGTGAGCACATAAGAGATTACATGCACCCATAGTTACTGCATCACCTAATGAAAACCTATGGGAAATTCATATTGCAATCCAGAGTAATTTGTTCTTACTCCGGAGCAAGGACTCCCCATAAGGACTCCGGAGCAAGGACTCCGGAGCAAGGACTCTGGATTTCACCCTAAGTCTATTACTAGACTTTCTTCTAAATTGGGTGGGTAAGTTTGGTCACTTTATGGATCCTGGATGTTTAATAATTGTGTAGGAAAGAGAATTTCAGGAGGTGCAGCTTGTCATCTGTGAAATTCCTTCTTCTATGTATACAGTTATTAATTGTCCAGGATCCCTAAGGTGGCCCAGTTTGCCCGATCCTGTTCTAAATGATGAAGAATAACCCATTACTAGAAGACAACCACAACTGCTTTTGTAATTAAAAAAAATCTAGAAGAAAATCAAGAGAAAGGTACAAAGGACGGAACAGAGCCCGGATGGTAGTGGTTAGGATGGTAGTGGTTACGGAGACCTGGAAGTTCTAAGTTCAAATCTCGCTTTGGCCCTGAAGCTTCCTAGGTGAACTTGGGCCAGTCACTCATTCTCAGCTTCACCTATCTCACAGGGTTGTTGTGAAGGCAGCAGGAAGGGAGGAACTAAAACTTTGGGTATTTGTGTTGGCATGGGAAAGACTATAACTCAATAAACAAACAAATAAATTCCAGAATACTACATCCAGCAGCCACGTGGTCATTACAAGTTCTTATTCCAGGATAAAAATAAGGACCCTTTCATATTAACTATATCCCTAGGAGACAAATTATCTTCATGCTGGAAGACTTGCTTGGCAGAACCTATAAAACATACCACCTTGCTAAAGGTGACACACTCCTCATCTGCATGGAGATTATATAGAAAATTGAATCACAACAACCTTAGTTGCTAGTTAGCAACTGAAAGACCATTTAGGAAGTGGTTATTTGCAAAGCCACTCTAATAAAGCAACATTCATTATGTCCCTTTCTTTTCTTATTATGAAGTTAGCAGCAGAGAAATGTGCTTTGAACTTTACACAACAATACTCAGTTAATTATGATAAGTGGCAATATTTCTTCTGTGGATCTCTCATTCCTAAAGGTTAAGGATGGAGATATTTATAGTGTGCTTTGTGAGCAACTGCCAAATTTCCTTCTGAGCCATTGTGGCCTTTAATAACCTGTTTGAAATACACACATAGTTTTAAAGTCTAGACTTTGCTTTTTTCTTAAATGAACTTCAGTCACCCATTTATTATCAGCTTTCTAGTTATAGCTCTTTGTTCTACATGGAATGGCATATTATAAAGCATGGGCCCTTTGATAACAGACTGTTTACACAATGCTCCTCCCATCTTTGGCTATTTTACACAAAAAAGAAAGCATTTCTGTACTAAATCTGCTTAGAAAGTACCTTAACCCCAAACACGTCCTTTCTCTTCTTCTCATACTTTACAACTATGGGAAATAAAGTATGGGGAAGAGAAAGAGAAATCTATACTTCATATATAAAGTAACTTTGTTAGTTTTTGACCATAACTCAAACGATATACCATATATATATATACACATACGTACATATATATATATACACACACACGCAGACACATACACACACCCTTTTTACACTTTTTCATGTAGGCTCTGAAATCAAGGCAATCAAATTAAAGTTCACATTACTATCCTATTTTCTATTTCTATGGATCTTTATTAAGATTTATTAAGGTATAAGCAAATATGTCAAAGTAAGTGTGCAATCTTAAGAAAATTAAGCCAGCCTAACTCACCTGGTCTATATTTCCATGATGGTGTGGGGAGGTTGGCATAGTACTGTGCATTGGCCTAAACCCCCCCCCCCCGCCCCACCAGGAGTGGTGCAGAAGTATCTTATTGCACTTTTGTGTCACCCCCAGGTTAGCACAGGATTTATGCCAGGAGTTAGGCCAGTGTAAATGGAAGTTAAGATTGCAGCCTAATAAAAATTAGCAAGCTTTCAAATTCTGAAGAAATCTTCATCAGTCAAGTAAGAGCCAAGATGGGGGTTTGCTGGAAAAGGCCCAACAATCTATTATCTATAAATTATGTTTTCTGCAGACTTGAATCAGAACATTGTGAAATAGTATTTACCTGAAAAATATAAAATCTAGCTCAGATGCAAGCTTATTTCTAACACTATCCTGTAACTCACAGGTTCTTTCTAAGGCAGAGATTGGAAAAAGGTAATTTCTCAATAATAATAAATATTAATGTTAAGAATATTAACAATCCAAATAACAATTTCATTTTGTATCTATAACCATTTGTATTATCAAGGGGTTGTTGCTAAGAAGAATGGAACTGTGTAACAAGTACTGTGTAACAAGTGGTAAAGTACCAACATATGTTACTTCTCTGTTCCCAAAACTGTCTTCATCCACATCCATTTCCAGTAACTTCCAAATGAAGAACTGAGATCTTCTTCAACACTCATTGCCCTGTCGGTTTAGTTGCTCTTCTTCCAGAATTGTTTAGACCTGGGGACCATAGTTATACTTCTGATCCCTTTCAGGTTGCTTCTATTTGTCTGTTAACCACAGTTTTGAACTGTGAACCAGTTTGAACGCATTGGCAGAAAGGTGACATATGCATACATCAAAATTAGGGTTTTGTTCAAGTTTCCCTATGCATATTCCAGCCTCCCAGTAGCCTAGAATCGTTGGTTGAAGAGATCACTCTCTTCTTAAATCACAGTGGTTTGAATTTATGGCAAAATGTGCATCCTAAAATGCATTTTTTAAAAATAGCAACCAATGTCATCAGTTCAAAACAAGAACTAAATTCCAAAGATTCCCATTTCTTTAATAGTTAAATCCTGCCCAGGAGCAATATTCTAGAAATGGAAGTAACTGTTGATTTCTATAGTGGACATGCAAACTTTAAGGCTGAAATCCTAAAGACACTTTCCTGGGTGTAAGCCCCTATGAACAAAATGGGGCTAACTTTTGAGTAGACATGGTTAGGATTGTGCTCTAAGAGAGATGTACACTCTATTCCCCCCCATTCTAGGAGAAGTATTATTATGTTTTTATATGAGAAGGTTGATAGCTCAGTCATTGACCGATTGTGCAAGTTTCAATTCAAGACACCTCCATATAGGGCTGAGCAAAATTGTACCCGAAATCCTGAAAACTACTTGCAGTTTGTGTTGACGTTGCAACATTACAGGGCTAGCAGGACCAATGAACTAGTTAAATATCTTATAAATAAGATACTTTGCCCTTTTTGGGCAAATAAGATACTGTTTATGCCCCTTCCAGGAACCCAGCTGCCTTCACTTTATAGATTAGGGACTGTTCTTCCCTAATCAATGATTCACTGCCTTCTTACCTTGACATAATCTGTTAGTAGCTGAAGGCTACAAGCCTATATGTACTTTCCGGGCAGTTAATTCCCATTAAACACAATCCAACATACTGCTCGGCAGACAATGGATCTTGGATTAAAACAGGTAGACAAGATCATGGAACTACTTAAGTCTGGTTTGGGGCAACGTAACAGTTGTAAAGGTCATAGAAAATGCAAGGTTAGTGCCTGGTCAGGGTCTAACTGTGTAGATTGCTCTAGGCATGGCTGGGCTAGTGGCAACAGAGTTTATAGGAATGGGGTATCAGGTGAATTGTACTGGCCTATATTGGCTAGGATTATGTGCAAGATCTTTTTTGGGGAAGGGCAACAGTGATATCTAAGGTATAGCAGATGAGGTACATGGCCTGGACACCATATAAAGGGGGCACCACTGAACAAGTTGTTCTGTTTCTGCCTCCTGGTTCAGTTGCATTGTCATCTCACTACTACTTTGTTCCTACTCCTTCAGAGACTGAACTATATATATAGGAGCCGTGCTAAAGGTTGCCATAATTCTCTTCTACAAAACTGGGATGGGATCCCGTCAAACTTGTCAGTATATGAAGAAAACTGGGGCTGTCCCAGTCTTCGGGGACATATGACAACCCTTACCATGCTGAGTCTCCAAAGGAGGAAAAACTGGGTGGTAGTGAGTTGACATGGTTGGCCCATGGTTGACACCAACACCTTACATTCCTAAATAACTCAGAAGTCATGTCACAAGGTCATGCAACTTCACAACTTCATTGTCTTGGGTGCCACTGAAGTTAGCTATGCTCCTGGCTGTGGCTCAGTGATAGAGAACGCATTTCATGTGCAGAAGGTCAGGTTCAACGAGGAACTCCAGGTATGGAAGAGAAAAAATTCCAGTTGAAGCCCTGGAGAACAGCAGCCAGTTTGTGTTGATGGTACTGAGCTAGATGGATCAATAGTCTGATCAATAAGGAAGCTTCCTCTGATTCAATATCTGTAGGCCACTAATCTTCCCTCTTACTGTCCCCTTCATTTTTGAACCAGAGAGTTGTCACACTCCTAACTGTGAACCATAGTCCTAACTGTGGTTAAGGGTGAGACAGATGGATATGATTGACAGCTAGCCTGATTGACAGTTTAGCTCTTGGGTTGGGCACGCTGTCCCTATACAAACAGAAAAGAAACTGCAAACTTTGCAAGAAATTCTGGGCCACACCTTGTGATTGAGTGAGAAGCTAGCCTTGGTGAGAGGCTCATATTGCATGCTCCTTCAAGCATGATGCCTGCACTCCTTCCACTGACACAGCTCCTGGTAGCCAAACTTGTTGTAACCTACTGGATGTGCTTAGATAATATGAACATCTTATCTATACTTTTTTTTTTAAATGACAAGGACTAAAGAGACAAGCAAGAATTGACATGCTGTAAAACGTTTCTAAGAAAGCCATTCAACCCGTAATCTAACATTCCATGCAGCCCATTTTGAAGTAGTAATTACCAAAAGGGGCAGTGAAAGATTTGAAACTCCAATAATTCCATATTCTCTTTTAGAACACAGTGATTCTAAGATCTATAAAAAATTCAGAAAATTAAGCTACAGTATATGTTATGATGCCAGTCGATTTAGAGCACAATCCTAACCATGTCTACTCAAAAGTAAGCCCCTTTTTGTTCAATGGGTCCTACTCCCAGGAAAGTCTGTTTAGGATTGCACCCTTAGGCTGCAATATTATTTTCAGTTTCCTGGGAGTAAAGATTCCATGCATAGGATTCCACTGTTAGTCATATTCATACACATTCCTAACCATGTCTCCTAACCATGTTAGAGCACATTCCTAACCATGTCTACTCAAAAGTAAGCCCCATTGTGTTTAATGGGTCTTACTCCCAGGAAGTAGGATTGAAGCAGCAACACAAACACACACACAAACACACACACGGAGCATTCATAAGATTTCTGTCCTTTCCACGGAGTGGATCATGTACCAGTATTGTATTTGACCAGGTATTTGATCATGTAACATGGTTGGAATTTTTTCAAAAGTGATTATACATTCTATGCAATATATCTGGTTAAACTAAAGGGGCGGGAAATAACCAGGTCTAGACAGATCAAAGCCATGACCAAACATTTAAATTAATGCTTGTTGGATTTATGGATTTCCCTCTGTAATCTTGATTTTCAAGACTGAGAGAAATATAGCATATTACAGGTGGGTTTTCAATGTTCAGCCTTTTAATTGCTACAAGACTGGAATGTACTGAGAAGCTGAATGGCTTTCCTTTGTTGGAGATTTTAAGCACATCTACTTCAAAGTCAGTTCCATAGAAATCTATGGAATTTACTGCCAATACAAATACTGTATGTGAGACACTAGCTGCCAACTTCAAGCCATGTACTCCAGAGTAGCTTCATTAACCACCTCAGACAAGCGGTTTCCAAGATTACACTCAATATGATTCGGAACACGTTCCAATGCAATGGACTCTTAGCTTACACCAAAGTTTTTGGAGATACTTTTGGTGGAGCTTGGATAAGACACTCTTTTTGAGATAAAAATTTTGGTGATTTTTAAAAGTGTACAATAAAATGATTGTTCTGATTAATACTGGATTTGTAACAACTTACCACTGTAAGATTGCATTCCTAAAGATACTTTCCTTGGAGTAAGACACATTAAACACAATGGGGCTGACTTCTGAGTAGACATGGGGCGCAATGAGTGGTGGGATTCAAATAAATTAACAACAGGTTCTATGTCCTAATAACCTAAATTAACAACAGGTTCTATGTCCCATTAGTAACTGGTTTTCAGAACCAGGTGCTCATTAGGAAAGGCCTTCGTGCCCAGGCCTTCGTGCTTCAAGCACAATACCAACCATAGTCTTTTGAGACTGATGGATGCCATTACTATACTATAGAACCTATGAGAACCCCTGAAGTCCACCACTGGTGCCAATCCAGAGTAACTATGGGGAGTCTTTGCTCCGACGTAAGAACAATTTACTCTGGATTGCAATATGAATTTCCCATAGGTTTTCACTAGCTGGTGCTGTAACTATGTCGACATAAATGTCTCTTATGTGCTCCCGTAGTGAATCTGGATTGTAGGGATGGTTAGGATTGTGCTAAAAGAGAATTACGGCAATAATACATACACATTCTATAAAAAATTGGGAGCGAAGAGCTAAATTCTGGGAGGAAGGAACTAATGAATCCCATGAGGATTTTGTATTTGCGTCTGTGTCTGTGTGTCTGATAGTGCATACCCTACTGCTTCCCAAATAAGAATTGCATGGGAATCTACCTGGCAACAGTTTCAAGGTTATCTTTCCTTGTAGAAACCTGAGTTTGGTTGAAAAATAAAGGTGTGATTTCACATAGGATTTTTTTTTCTAGGCACTAGTCCTTTGCTATCATGTAGAACACAGTAATCTCACATTCCTATCTTTACGTTTTAACTCTAGTAATGATTAACAAAGCAGATACAAACATCAGAAAGATATTACCAGCTAAACTGAAGAAAAATCCTTCAATAGCTATCAGATAACAAACATTACAGGGCAATTCAACACTTAAATTCTTTTCCCCCCTGAAGGCGCATCTCGCATGCATGCGCACACACACACACACACACAAATATGCACACACTTACACACACTAATATTGATTCATAACCATGTAAAAATGGAAATATTTCAAGCTATTAGGATTTCAAGACAGTGCCAAAAATTTATAATAAAGTTGGCCATTGCAACAACTGCTTCTTCAGTTCTGATGGCTACATATTATGGCTGCGATCCTAATCACACTTTCCTGGGAGAAAGGCCCATTGAACACAATAGCGCCTACTTTTGAGTAAACATGGTTAGAATTGTGCTCGAAGTCTTCTCTTGTAGCATGTAATTCTATGCTTTTTAGGCAAATCTATTTCAAATCACTGTTTTAACTTTGCTATAGATGTAAATCATTTTTATTCCCAAACATTTTGAAGAAATCTGAATTTTAAAAAAAACACAACAGCTCACAGCTGTTTAAACCACCCTAGTAGTGTCTTCTGTCACATGTGTGACAGCCACAAATATATGGTTGTTGGTGCTTTGAACTGCTTGATCCAAAAAGAAAAAAATGCTTTGAATTATAACTCTTCAATATTATTTTATTATTCAAGAAAAATTGCTCTGTTACTGTTGTGAATATGAAACAGAAGAAGTTTGACACTATTTTTTAAGTTAGTAGCCAAGCTAGTAGGCAAGAAGGGGTGGATGGAATGGCCAGCTGGGTTCTGATCCTCCAATCATAATTATGAGATAAAGGCTGCAATCTTATAAACACATTTCTGAAAGTATGGCTGCAATCCTAAAGATACTTTCCTGGGAGCAAGACAGTGGTGGGCTCCAGCAGGTTTGTACCTACTCTATAGAACCCATTGTTAATGAGAGATAGGACATATAAAGTGTAAAAATAGCCATTTAAAAGTGGCTGCCAGATGGGCATGCAACTGGTTGATAATTTCTTTGAATTCCATCATTGGAGTAAGACCCATTGAATGGGGCTTACTTTTGAGTAGACATGGTTAGGATTGTGCTCTGAGTTCCATAGAATGCAATGGGACTTACTTCTGAGTAGACATGCTTAGGATTGCATCTAAAGAAAATTAGGTTGCTTATGTTCAAAAGTATATGAATGCTCGGGTGTGTTCTGCCTGGTCTGCAGTGATACATTGGTTTTGAAGAAGCATATACACTCTCCTGTTAGGGCAGGGAGTAGCTAGCTAAAGCGGCTGTTTGCCTAGCTAGATACGTTCAGAAATTGTGTGTTGTTTAACTCCAAGCCAGGTTAGAAATTTCACCTGGCAAGCAATTCGACATATTAGGGTGCTTGTGCTTTAACAGCATCCCGGCTCCATCCGTTCAATGTTACCAATGTATGTATCCAATTTGTTACCAATGTAATGTATCCAATTTGGTCAAGCTTTTCTTGATGTCCATCCAGCCAAGTTTAGCCATTTTCCAACACCCCACTTGTACTCTCTTCCCTCCCAATTTTTCCAATTGGTTAAATTCCTTTTCTTTTTGGATTGTGATTAAGGTAGCTCTTTTGTGACTCTTCCATGCCAAGTCAGTCATGGGTAATGTCGTGGGTTGCCGCATCTGATTGCTTTCAGATGCTACAGTGGTCTGGATCTTAAATAAGAATTTCTGGGATTCTGCGTTCTTCTATAAGATGCTTTGTTCCCAGATGGCTCTCCTCTGCCCAGGGGCATCACTAGGGTCTGTGTCACCCCCATAGATTGGGGGGGGGGGGCGCAACAATATGCATGGTGGGCATGGTTATGTGCCATTGCTCTGCCTCCACTGGTTTTTTTAGCCATACAGTTTAAAAGAAAAAAGATATTTCAAAGTGGTTTGTTTCACTGCATTACACATTCAAAGGTGTATAACATGATGGGATTATGTCTTCACACCATGATTTTAGCCACTTAAGTCATAGGGGCTGCCACCCCTTTCTAATGCCCTAGTAACATCCCTGATCGGGTCCATTTTGAAAGTCTTGTTCTCTCCTGGACTGACCTTCCACTCCAGCCAAGGTATGCTTGCTTACTCGCCAGTAAACACAGCTGTGCAGTTCACATCCATTTTCAAAGAATTTCAATGCAATGATCAAGGAGCTCCTTCTGGGGTGATTTGTGGGGGTGTGTTCATTCGATCAGGACAATTCTAGTGTCTTTAGATTCCTCTCAGCCTGCCCTTTCCAATGAACTATGGCATGTTTGCCTACTCACAAGTAAAGCCACGATATGGGTCACTTTCACTTCCATAGAGTTCAAAGCATAGTTTAGTTTTTTGGCCATAGCTTTTGATAGTAAGGCGGTATTTCAAAACAGACGTTTGCATTGGATTCTGCTCTTCAGTATGAATCTAACGGTATATGACGTGATGGGGTTTGCACGTTGTGCAATTTCTAAGTTCTCCAGTGTATGTCCTCCCATTGGGCGCGTCACCCAGTGTGGACCGCACCACCCTAGTGATGTCACTGCCTCATTTAAGCATAACAATCCAAAGTTTTACATGACACTGTCAGGTGAAAAGGTGACCCTCATTCATGTATAATGTATTACATTATGGCTGCAATCCTAAAGATACTTTCCCAGGAGTAATACCCATTGATCACAATGGGGCTTACTTTTCAGTAGACATGGTTAGGACTGTGCTCTGAATCATGATATAATCATGATAAGGCTGCTGTAAAAAGAAACTCAAATTATATTTCTTCCCGAAATGGGGAAGATATCAAGTTTTCTTCTTTAACAAGTGGCAATTGGAAGACACAAGACTTGTTTTCTGTGGCATGCTTGTATCTGGTAGTCTAATACAAATAACATAGGAAATGAGGAATGAGGGGAATGATTACTATGAACTACAGCCATTTATGCATCGCTATTGAATAATTCCTTCTCTTTCCTCTAAGCAGCTCCTTTACTTTGTGGAAATACTGCAATACATAACTCTAACTAATAAATATAAAAAAGAAATGCACACTACACAATTTTTAAGCATTTTACAAGTAAAATATTTTACTGCTTTTTTCTCAGTTGGCAAAGGGTGGGATAAATGCACTTGTTTTTGTATAGACTGTACATAAGCAATACCACATTTGTTGAAACTGTACTATACATTGGTAAAATATTGGAAGCCCATTGTCCTTAAGAGGAAATAATCAATAATAATATAAAAAACCCTTACACCTGAAGCAATAAATATGTGCGGCTTTTTCATAAACACATTATATATTATGGAGGCAAGGAGGCACTGAAATGTCAATGATGATTATGCTCTTGTCAAGATCTTTTGCTTCTTAACTTAACAATGAACTAAGGCTACCATCTTATGCACACTTTCCTGAGAGTAAGCCCCTCTGAGTGCAATGGAATTTATTTCTAAGCACACATGCATAGGATTGCACTCTAACGATTGCATCCTGAACATACTTATCCGGATAGTCACAAACTAAATAAACCTGTTTAGAATTTTGCAATGCATAGGCCTCTTCATTTGGATTCTGACTGTTATCTACACCTTGGCTTAGCACAAGCTGCAACTAAAACCAGTATTTAAGCCACTTCTGCTTAACGTTGCATATACGCAGCAGGAATAAAACGTGTACACCTATGGGCTGAGCAGAACTTGATTAGGTAAAAGTAATTGCACCAAAACATGGATGGGAATGTACACTGAAATCAATATCCCACTGAAAGCAATGCTGATAGAAAGTAATGGATGCATATTCTGATGCATAATCAATTTATATTTGTGGTCCAAAAAGTGATAGTCATTCATTCTTGCGTGCGGAAGCCTGCTTCTGCGCACAGACCTCTTTGCCTGGATTTGGGGCACTAAGAATATGAACAAGAGCCATTGAATAGCTATTATGAAACTATGTTGCTCTAATTTCCAGCATCATTGAACACATTACACACAACTGTAAATTCAGACTAATATTTTTCCCTTTTTATGTGCAAATGCACCAATTAGCTCCTTGCCTTGCAGAAACAACAATTCTATCTTGCTTCCTATATCTCTGACTCAAAGAAGTCTTACAAAACTAAAAAAAGTAGTTTATCTAGGCTGTAATTTTTTTAAAAAAAAAGAAAATTAAATACCTTTGGTAAAAAATAGTTATATTTAACAAGATTAGAAAAGCAAAATTGTTATGCTGTCAAAAAAGAGTATAAAAATTTACACAACGCAAATATAAACAAACAAATACTTGCAGGCCATAGAGAGAACTAAAGCCACTGAATATTTCAACCTTTTCTTCCCTGCTCACATATACTGACCATTCAGTTTTGCTAAACAACAGGAACTGTTGTTGGAAGAAGCCAAGGGAAAGTGTCCAAACATTTATACTTGTATCAGTGAGAAATTAAGTTTAATTCAGAATAAGGCAGTCTTGTAAGACAATGAACACTTCAATGTAGAATACAGAAGACTTTCTGAATGGAATAGAAATTCCAGATGTGCTGATCTGTAAGCTGGACATAACAGACCTGTAGAAGCAAGATTGCAAAAAGTGTCCAGGCTTCATTCAAGCATGTCTTTTCCTATACTTCCTAGACTTTAATCCTTTTATAATCAAGATGAGGGAAAGAGATGATATATATGAATATTTGGAGAAAAAATCCCTCAATGATGCCTTCTGCTCATCCTTATAGTGGGTCTTGAAGTAAAGAGCTGTTACATTACTAATATAATCCCAGTCTGATATCTGCTTTCTTCTCTTCCAGAATTGCAAGTCTGAAGACACTCAAACAACTGAGATTACAGAAGGAAATTAATGCACAAGCCCCAGAACAGAATCAGCCAGTGTTCAAAATGTGCTATAAAAGAAAGAAGCACATCTACTTCCTCTTATCCTTCTGTATTTCCTTTACATACACAGTCACACTCCTCATGATGTTCCAAAGGTACATCTGTCAGAGATTTATGCAATCCTCTTGCACCACTCCTGGGCTTCAGCTGCAGAACCTGTAAAAGGACAGTTCAATTCAGACATTTAAAATGCCATACTCTATCTTGATAATGATATCTACAGCAGCAGTTCCCAAACTGTGGGTCTGGAGAGAGCAATGCTATCAAATCCCAATTACAGCCATATCCCTTGGCATTTATTATTGAGGCTGCAGCTTATAGGGCCTCTAAAAAGTTTAGGAACCACTGACTTAGAGTATATACCAACTCTTAAACCAGAATCAGGCAATGCATAACATACCAAATCCTCTCCCACAGCTGTAGAAATCCATGCTGCACCCATGTGGTAATTACCCATGGACCAGTCACTCCCCAGCCATAAAAAAGGGAATGCCTGTGACCTATGCTACACAAAAAGCTTATAAAAGCTTTTCTGAAAATTAGTTTGGAATAATAATAATTTATTATTTTATAGAGGTTCCAATGTATATATTTTTCATCAAAGCAAGTTTTTGTGCAAGTCAAAATCTTAAAACAAGGATACAAGTTTTGATCTAATTAAATCTGCAAGATTTACCATCCTGATTATCAAAACAAACTCTAGAAGGAGCTTAAGACCATAATCATGTTCCAATACCTCTTTTCCTCCACAAATATGAGGAAGAGATATTTGAACTTCAATGCTGAAATTGTTTGGTGCTGAATTTTGTTCACAAATAGTTCTCTGTGGTTACAACACAGAAATGTTTAAAAAGACACAGTACCTCATGGTATTTTTTGGTGACCTTGGTGGGGACACACTGGCACTCGCTACAGGCATGTTGACAGCAGGCACAGTTTCCTCCACAGCGTTTAACCAGCAAACAAAGTGGCCAAAAGATGGTGTCTGTACGCTTCAGCTCTTCCCGGAGTGATACTGAGAAATTGCGTGGAGTACAGCTGTACATTCGCACTTCCTCCTTCAGCAGATTCAGATCTACCACTGAAGAAATTGGGGGAAAAATATTCCTTGTCAACTGTGCACCAGATTTTATTTGATATAAACACCTTCTGAAGTGAATTCTATGCAGCTGCTTTTTAAGAATGATGCAGCCCAGTACTATGCATGCTTACTCAAAACTTATTCTTACTTAGAAATCAATTAAAGGGACTAATAAACATTAGTGTAGCATATTGCGGCACTGAACAAACATTTTCCTGGGAGTAAATTTTCTTGAATGTAGTAAGACTTCTGAATAAACATGTACTAGATAGCATTTCTGTTTTGTTTTTATTTTTTACACTTTTATACTTCACTTCTTCCAAGAAGCGCAGTTGTGGGGAAGATAGTTCCTGACCCTTTTTTATTCCTCACAATCATCATGTGAGTCAGATTAGGCTGAAATATAGTGCCTGACTTAATCTCACCCAGGAAGCTTTGTGGTTGAGCAGGGATTTGAACCTGGATATTCCAAGTCCAAAGTCTAGCACCAGGATCACTACATCACCCTCCTTTATAGAATCTTATGAGCTCTTTTGTGGGTAACCTCATCGCAAGTTTTTCTTTGTTATGTGATAGTTCTTAATGGATTTTTCTTGATCTTGGATGGTTGCTGCTATTGTCTTTCCACATATAACATTCTACATGAATAGACTGCTAGCAGTTTTATATACTGTTTGTATAATTGACAGCACAATACAAACATTGTCAAATATAAAGTTGCTTGTACACTGCTGTGCTGGCCTAGATTGTCACAAATGTGCGTTTTATTGTTTTATGGTTGTAAATAGGCTTTTTCCCCTTATGTTTTGCTATTTTGTTATCCTATAAAAGCTAGCAAAATGTGATGAGTTACTCTCCCTTTAATCCAGTCAATTGTGCTTCTACCATGTGGTGTTATGTAAATTACAGGGATATTGCTCCATGCTTGATGACATCACTTCCAGCATTGACGACATCAGAGGGCTCCATACAGATTGTAATTCTCAAAAGAGGATCCTGCATTAAAATGTTTAAGAACCACTGCCTTAGCACACAGTAGGGCACAGGACAAGATGATGTGTGGTGTGTGTGTGTGTTTTCCTTACAATGTTTACTTAACCAAAAAAAGGGTTATATGGATCTTTGAGGCTCATATTCATTCATCATGTTTGACACAGTAGTCAAACGAACTTTTGGAACAAACTCAGAAAGAACACAAGAGTTGTTTGCAGTGGCAAAGTAACTGTATGAATCAGAGCTATTAACTAAAAATCAAATCCAGCCTAAACATGGAAATTCTCATAGCAGACGACTTCAAATAGAAATGTTTCTCACAAATGCTAATGACTCTAAACAAATGTTCTGCAATATTTGCTTTAGTGAAAAGCTTTAATGATAATTAACATACCCTACAATCCAGAGTAACTACGGGAGCACGTAAGAGATGTTACATGTACCCCAATGGTGGGCCCGGCCCAACAACTGGTTCACCGGAAGTGGGCGAGGCCAGGACAGGGGGGGAGGGTTAGGACCGGGGAGGGTCAGGGGCGGGGCTGTGGGTGCCGATGGGCGGAGTGAGGGGCGGAGTGAGGGGCAGGTCAAGGTTAGCACCTGCGCAGTGCATGCCCCAAAGCTGGCTGGCCAGCTTCAGGACAGGCACCGCGCCTGTGTCAACGTTGGCACTTGCGCATTGCCTGCCCTGAAGCTGGCCTGAAGTTATCGCCACCCACACCACTACCGGATTGGTAGCGGCAGGGAAATAAGAACATCCGGTTCGGGTGATCTGGCCCGAACCAGTAACAGCCCATCTGTGGTGTACCCGTAGTTACTGCACCACCTAGTGAAAACCTATGGGAAATTCATATTGCAATCCAGAGCAAATTGTTCTTACACTGGAGCAAGGACTCCCCGTAGTTACTCTGTATTTTACCCTAAGTGGAATTGCAGTGGAATTTAAATTGTTGAAATTTATTCACATTACCACCTCCACAGCAAACATGAATTTTTTTAGGCCAGAGTCAAGATCCTAAGCCATTTGTTCTAGATACATGTTGTTTTATTGTACAGGATTCTAGCTATTATTACATGTTTTACCTCATAGGAGCATGGGAAAGTATTTTACTCCAATATTTTCTGTTTGTGTATACAATTATTTTCAATCAGCATATTGGGAAGTTCATCTTCCCAATGCTACTTTCATTTTCAAAAAAACAAAAAAGTTTCATGAATACCTACTTTAAGATAATGGCACAAATGTGTTCAAACTGTGACTTCTTCATCAGGAAACAGAAATATTCCAAAGAGTTTGCTCCTTGGAAGGAAGTGAAATCTTGAAGCACATTAGGGCCATTGCATAAAAATTTTCATCTTTATAAGTTGTTTTTGTTATCATCATGCCGCCTCTCTATTTTCCGGTTTTATTTTTATTTCAAGACAGCAGACTTCCTTTTCCCATTAAGCACCAAGGGATGCATCTACACGTTTTGTACAACCCTAAGCACATCCACTCAGAAGTAAGTCCTAATATATCCAATGGAGCATTTGCAAGGAAAGTATGTACAGGATTACATCATAAAGAAGTGGTGAAATAATAATAATTGATAGATACCATTTGAGCTTTTAAACATCGGGCGCAATCCAGAGTAACTACGGGGAGTCCTTGCTCCAGTGTAAGAGCAATTTGCTCTGGATTGCAATATGAATTTCCCATAGGTTTTCACTGGGTGGTGCAGTAACTATGAGTGCACGTAATATCTCTTACATGCTCCCGTAGTTATTCTGGATTGTAGGGATCATGTCTTAGATCTTAATGGGACCCATTACTCTCACTGCATTTTAAAGACGAGAAAAAGCACATGCATACTATCTCCACTTAAGGATAAGCAATCATAATAATCGCCTGAAGCAGCATGCCAAGTCCTGCTCCCTCTTACATATTGATGTGTCAGCTTCTGCTCCTCTCCTTCTCCAGTGTTCTAGCTCAGCATTACCTCCCTCCAAATAGAATCCTAGACATGACTACCCAGCAGTAAATCCTACTGTTTTAATGGGGTTTACTTCCAGAGTAAGTTTTCTTTAACTGCAGCCTTTATAAACTTGAAATATAATCCAGACAAGACATGGCTGCTGTCAGTAGAACATTTAATGCTGGACTTCATTTTGGAAGGGGTTGCACCTGAAGGTTAACAGTTTGCTGATGTTTCAGGATCCAACGTATATACTCAAGTGACAACTGACTAGAGAATTTTTTGTCAAGCTTTTTGTTATACAGTGGTGCCTCATGTAAGTTTAGTTTGTTCCGGAAGCATGCTTGTTATATGAAATGCTCTTTATGGGAAGCTGATTTTCCCATAGTAAATAATGGAAACTCAGACGATTGGTTCCACAACCCCCAAAATATTAATATAAAAAATATTAACTGTATGATAAAATGATGACAAAACACTATAATTTAATTCAAAACGTGCATTCAATGTGCATGATCCTATGAAGTCTATTTAGGCTGCAATTCTAAAGACACTTTCCTGGGAGTAGGACCCATTTAACACAATGGGCTTTGAGTAGATATGCTTAGGAGGCTGAAATCAAAGACACTTTCCTGGGAGTAAGCCCCATTGAACACAATGGGGCTGACCTCTGAGTAGGCATGGTTAGGAGGCTGCATGGAGGATAGAGGGCTTACCTAGGCTGCTGCTGGAGGCTGGAGGCCAGTGGAGGCACTTGGGGGCAGTTAGGGGCCGACAGCCCTTTAAAACAGGCTCCACGCAGTGTGTCAGGGCTGCCTAGTGCACCGCCCATTAGGAAGCAATGCTTCCTGTTTCTCTGTGCGCCTTTCATGTCCCCAGATGACCTGGCCAGGTTGCTTTCAGGTTGCCTTGGGCTTGTTAAGGGAAGCGGGCTTGTGAAGTGGGCTTGTTAATTTCCAATGGGAATTTGTGCTTGTTATGTGAATTACTTATTATGCACTGTACTTTAGTTCCTGATTGATGACATAACTTTCAGGGTTTCCTATACAGATTGTCCATCCCAGAAGGGGGTCACAGGTTGAAATGCTTGAAAAGCACTGAATTAGCTTTCCAAAGCTTTGAGTACAAAGAAGCTAAAACTGTAACTGTACAAGTACTAAAGAAGGTTTGTTAGAAGCAAATCTTTATTTAGCAAGACTGGCGTTTCCAATTTGACCTGCAAATGAACTGTAAAAAAATCAAAAATCTTGTTTTAAGTGATAATACAACTTCCTTACCTCGAGATTTTCTCCCATGAACATATGCTTTTCCAAGGACCTGCCAGGTTGGTCTATATAGGTCTTCCAAATCCAATTGCCATCTATCTGGTTCAAGGTACCGGATAAGTTCCTCCACAGTACTAAAACCAGCAACTGCATTGTTTAACAAGTCTAATGGTAAAGATGAAGGTGACAGTGCTGTTGGGCTGGTAGATTCTGTGTGATGCTGTAATTAGACAAGAACATGATGTTACTTAAAAAGAAAAATGTGACAACTGTTGTGACCAATACATTTGCAAGCCAAAAGAGTGCAGATTTTTCTTATAAAGTTCATCCTGTTAAATTAGAAGTGGTAAGATGATGCTAAATATTTTATTTCCCCTCCAACTTTTGCTACATGGTATTCCCAAGCATAACTGGGTTTTTAAATAAGAAACCTTTAAATCATTTAGTTGGAAAAGTTCATGGAATGACCCAGAATGATAATGGTATGTCAGTAATGATTAGAGCTAATGGAACTAAGGTTTTCATGGAAAAATACAGATGCTTTACAAGCAATTTATTCCTTGCAAAAATGATAACACCTCTTATATTGTATTTAGTATTAAGGAAAATTGTTTTGATGAGTGGCCAGAAGAACTGGCTACATAGTGGGAGAGCAAACAGAAAGAATTTAATATTTCTGACAAAGGAAATCTACATTTTCAAATAAGCACAGTAAGTTATTTAATATTTCTAAAAAGCCTATTTGTTAACACAGTTTAGGCCAGGAATGTCAATCATAAGGTCTATGAGCTAAATGCGGTCCACTGAAGCGCTTTAGTGGCCCTCAGGCTCTCTCAGCATTACCATCAGCTGCTCTCAGCTGCTGAGCTGTGCTGAGGTGTAACTGCTGAAATTGTCTCCTGTGTGACAATTGGGCTTTACTATATCTTGAAAATACATGCATGATCAAGATTTTATTTTATGTCATTTGAGCTTATTTGTTCCTAAGTGAAACAAAATCGCTTGTTTCTGGGTACCATTGGCTTTAATTAATAGCATCATGTCCTGCATAATAACATCACTTCTGACCCTCAATAAGCAGTATGACTGCAGCTTGGTCTACAGTACAAAATGGATTTGACACCCTCTTGATTTACAATTCAATCCTACCCACTTTCCTGGGAGTAAGCTCCAGTGATTCTAATGGGACTTACTTCTGAGTAGATTTGCAGAGAATTGGGCTTTTTAGCAGCAACAACTTTGAATAAACACATAAAATATGCGATTGGTCATACAGTTTGAAGATTGTACATGCAATTAGGATTTCCTATTATATGCACTTACAGAGATCACAAAAGGAGCCCTGTGGATATGCAGATATCTGGAGCACAGAATACAGTTAAATCTGTTTTTAAAAGAGTCTTCTGAGGAGCCATAGCTCTGTCTCATGGCACTTTGATTGAAAAGTCTCAGGTTCAGACAATTTTACTTCTCCCATATGTGACCCCCCTAGCAACCTTCTCTATAAGTGGTGTAGCTATGTAGCCCTAATGGAAGCCCTACATAACTTCCTTCTGTGCAATTCAGAGCTTGACAAGGATGATTTTCAGCAAGTTCTCCACAACCATTCCCACATAACAGCCATGGAAGAGGTCTGCATGCTTATGGGTGAAAACAGAGGAAAGATTGTTCCCCAGGCATGATGACATTTAACAAATACCAGCATGCCAGGTGAAGTCAGAAAAAGATGGATAAGGAAAGTGCAAGAAACAAGGAAGAAGAAAAGGAAATGAAGGCACTCCACCTCAGATTCAGTCCAGGATGCTGAATGATTTGGAGGTAAATAGTTCTTGATTCTTAATATATCTAAAATTATGTGCAACACAAAATGGTTTTACAAGTGATGACCTTCGGTAGCATCTCTGTTTCTTGCCAGTGATTCCTCAGAGAAAGGGTGACTGCATATGACTCTTAAGGATATCTTAAGGATATCCTGCATATCCTAACACCATTTTCTGCTATTATATTAATATACATGGGATTATATATAAGACTATATAAGGTGCTCTGCATTGAAAGTAAAAAACTTTAATGGGACATGCATCACATTGACACCTTTCTGTGTTTTTTTTCAGAAACTGTGGAATCATACTGTTCAACTGCTTCCAGGGAGATAGTTAAGAGGGATTCCATGAGCCTAACAAAACAAAAGTCAAAATAAAAACAAAAATTTATCAAACTTTCCAGTGCGGATGCAGCTGAACCAAAATGGGGGAAGAGGGGAGAAGAGATGGGGGGGGGGGAAGTAACAGAAACCTCCTCAAATTAAGGAGAACATTTGTTCTCTTTTCTTGGGGCTGCATTGTGTCTTGCATCAGTGCTGAAAAACTAGATAGTATTAAGTCCTGAGACACAAACCCACAAGGTTGGGCTTCTTTTAAAAAAAATTCTAAGAATTGATGCAGACTGGACAATTTAAAATAAAAAAAATTATCAACTAGCGTAATGGGATTAAATGGACTATGGTCATCATCATTGATGGTAGAGATACCAGAGTCACTGTTGCTCAGGAGTCAACTCAGCCTGCTACAGTAGTTTGGAAGAGGCTATGGGTAAAATCCAGAGTAACTACGGGGAGTCCTTGCTCCGGAGTAAGAACAAGTTACTCTGGATTGCAATATGAATTTCCCATAGGTTTTCACTAGGTGGTACAGTAACTACGGGTGCACGTAATGTCTCTTACGTGCTCCCGTAGTTGCTCTGGATTGTGCCCTATGTCAGTAACAGAAATGATCTGTAAAAGTGGACTGAAAATAAAACCATGATCTATATAACATCTTCTTTTTTTAGGATTGCAGGAAGCAATGAAGCCAGGAAAATAGTAACTTTCAAGTCTTATTTATATTTATTTATAATATTTATATCTACCCATTTTTTTTAAAAAAAAAACAAAGTTTATATATTTCTTATTTTTATATCCTGAATTTATTTTAATATGATGAAATATGTTTAAATTCCAGATAATTTCAAATATTTTGTCTCTGCATACTATGAGTTGGATTAGCTAACTAAAACCCACATATAAGTATGCTAGGCTTGCTGCTGCCTTATAGTGAAGCCAAAAATGACAATTAGTGTTGGATCAAGTGGAATTTCCTGTTCTGCTATTTATACAATATCTTCCCGCATACATTTGAACCTATCAAAATAAGATACTGTAGGTTTCAGCCCAGAGCAGATCATTTCCTGCAAGATCTTTGTGTTTTTTTTTCCTGAGGGCCATAAAAAAGCTATAACTTGGAAGCCTAAATGGAGTAGAAATATTAAAATTAGGATAATCTTGATTATTTATACAGAAACCCCTGCCAAGTTAAAAAAAAATGATTCTACTGCTAGAAGCTTTCAGTGAAATGATCAAAAATTAAGAAAAAAGGATAATATTGCCCATCCACTAATTCTGGACCAGACCAATTAAGGCAGTGGCAAAACTGCTAGATTATCTGATTTGAGGACTGCAACCATATATTTGTGCCTCTGTAGCCATGGATTTGGGGACCTAATGATTTGACTATCTGAGGGTCACAAACCCATAGGGTTAGCCTGATTGAGACTCTCTAGAAGTGACCAGAACTGCAGTCCAGTGACGTATGGAGGGTGCTTGGTGTTCTAAAGGTCAGAGAGGCAACATGCTTGGGAAGGTATCAAACACAAGGTTCCTGTGAGCCAAATCCAGCTCACCTCACCACTTAATCCAGCCCGCAAGAGATTCTTGGACTCTGGGTGACCAGATGCCGAAACCACCAAAAGAGGACAAGGTCCCCCAAAATTCCTCACATCCAAGCAAAATTCCTGACATTAAAAAATGTAGGACATTAAGAGCTAAAAACACTGGTATTGCTCTCCTGTATTTAATTTCAACACTATATTACTTATTTATAAATTGAAAACTGCAACTGCTCCAAAGAAACCAACATTTCTCTTTGCACAAACAAACCAGACATGAACATTTCTCTTTCCATAAATGCACCAAAGACACCAACATTTCTCTGCATCAACATTTCTCAGACTTTCCACAAAGGGGAATGGTGAAAGAGGAGTTTCCCTTGGAGGGGAAGGGAGTAGTAGTGGGGTTTTCCTTGGGGGGAAGGGTGGTGGTAGAGAGGTTTCCCTCTGTGGGCTCACCTGCCCAGGATAGGTGGAGGTCGCCTGGGCAGGGCACCAGCAGGCTGCGACAGCACTGGAGAGGCTCAACTGTAGGGCCGGAGAAGGGCCCAGCAGAGCAATGCCAATGATCCTGCTGGCTGCCTGTGCTGCAGGGCTGGTGCTTTGCTGGTGGCCCTGCTTCTCTGTTTCCCATGCTGGGACACCTGGAGTGTGCCAGGAATCCAGACAGTGGGGGTCTTTGCTGGATACCTGGTTAAAGTCCCAAATTTCTGGTTCCTTCTCGGGCTTACTGGACATCTGGTAATCCTACTCAGGCCACACTTTGCTGGGAGTAAGACCCATTGACCTAATGCATAAGATTGGACTCCAGCTCTTGGGAGACATCATTAATACTAACTTCGGCCCTCTGTATGAAATTAGTGACCTTAGAAGGTCACTTCCAGTTTTTTGAGAAAACTGGAAGTGATGTTTTAGATATTTATAAACCTTCTGATGTACAGTCCATTGTATATTTTTCAGATTCAAGAACCAACCAACAACAAACTTAAGTGCTGAGAAACAGATATTTCCAATTTATTAAATGCTATTTCTAAGACCCAAATTCTGTAGGTTGAATATGATCAATATTACAAACCCTACAATCCAGAGTAACTATGGGAGCACGTAACAGACATTACGTGCACCCATAGTTACTGCACCACCTAGTGAAAACCTATGGGAAATTTATATTGCAATCCAGAGCAAATTGTTCTTACACCGGAGCAAGAACTCCCCATCGTTACTCTGGATTGCGCTGTGATGAAACCCTGAAACCAAGGTAAGATGTTAAAAAAACAGCAGGGACAAAGCCTAGAACACATACATGAAATTTCTGTTAAAGGGGATTGTGTCATAACCATGGCATGAATAAATCCAAAGAACCAAATCACAGATAGATTCGTTGGTCCATTTGAAGAAAATCCCACTATCAAAAGTCAGGCAATTCTCTTTTTAAGGCCTTTTTGCTTACCTTATGACTTTTCCTCTGCCTGATTAGATTACAATCCAGAGTAACTACAGGACCGTTTACACCAATGTAGTTACAGTGCCACTTATGGGAAACCTATGGGAAATGCATAGAGCAATCCAGAGTAAGTGCCTCTTACATCTTCCCGTAGTTACTCTGGAATTTAGGGTAGGTCTTCTGTCAAACTTTTTGTTTTTAAACTATTTAAGGTAAGCAAAGGGAGGAAGGTTCCAGTTACAGACTCCCAACAGTATAAAAGTCAGGGGTGGGTGGGTGTGTGGGTGTGCGTGTGTGTGTGTGCACGCCCCATATGTGAGGGGGATCTGTCCTAGTCTCTTTGAGCAGTCAAGCTGCTTCCATGCACTACAGGCTTGCATGCTTATGGCATCTTGTAAAAGATACCCTTTGACCCAGTAAGCATCCAAACAATGTTAATGGGTGTAGGGGGCACCCCCCAATCCAAACTTAACTGAATCTTTGATATGGGTAGTGCCTGCATATAAAAAATAAAGATGAATTTAGAGGGTTCCTGCAGAATTGGACTCCTGCAACAGACTCCCTTCTTTTTATCCTTTATTTTTATCTTAGCTTAATGTTGGTATGTCCTAAATTTCCATCTTTGGATTAAGTTCGTGTTGTTAGGTTCTTGATGATTCCATATTCATATTAGGTTTATGATGGTTCAATTTCATTTCATAAATTACAGTAGTTTCATAAATTACCGATAGTTCTCATAGCGGTAAGAAATGCTACACTATATGTACAGTACATTGAATCTAAGAGAATAAAAAAAAGATTTTCTGCTTGCAGCTGACTGCTTCAGCTATATCTGAACTACCACTGCATTTGTAACAGTACTGTTTATCTTCTAGTACGTACACTGTCATTTATTAGTTCTTTTCTTGCAATATAATTTTAAATATATCTCATTTACAAGTGTTTTTTCCCCACCTCAAGCATACACATACTTTTCCCAGAGATTGTAAGTTCACCTTTTGTGTCCTAGCAACAAGTGCAAAATATTTTGGTCTCTGAGCTTCAAAGAGATTTATGCCTCAGCTTTCTTAAGCCAAATATATACAGTGAATTTAAAACTGATAAGATGCCTTTTCACCTTACAGATACTTTTATAAGCATGAGTTAGGAATGCTGATTACCTTTACCTTTTGTATGGTAAGAAGTGAAATACTAATGCAGCAAGGAAGAAGGAAAATACCATAGATACTCCTTTATAAGTTGATCTCACAGATAAGTCAGAGGAATTATTCATGGAATTTTTTAAAGATCCTTGGATAAGTCAGGGATTAAACTTGGAGGGGGTGTATTGTCTGACTATAAATTTGTATGATTTTACCAGAGCCAGATCCTGAAAAAAACCTTATCAGTAATTGTTATCTAAGAACAGTAGTGTACTAGTCAGTAACTTATTAAAATATAATAAAAGATAATAAGATACATTTTTATTCAGTAACTTTTAAAATTCTGATCTTTACAGTCTTTTTGTAAATACTCTCAGAATAGGTTTAAACAATATACCAGAAGAACCATTAATCAAATCATCCTTTAAAGTGCCTGGTCTGTTAAGCTAGAGACTTTACATATAAAATACAACACATAACTGTGAGTGTGCAATTCAAACCACTATCGAGAGACACATGAAAATGAATGTTCTCACTGACTCACCAACATCCATCCCAAACCCCTGGACCTAAAATAGGAAATTTGGGAGTATATTCCTTCCATGATGTAAGCACCCATTAAGAGGGGATTTTTAAAAAATGTGATCCTGAGTAAAAACCCCAGGGTTTTACCCTGAACAGCAATGCAATCTGATCACTTTCTTCTCCTCTCTCTGCCCCTTAAAGAGCAGTGACATCATGACACCTCAGTTTGGAAACCTCTGAACTAGTTAAAGCATCCACTTTACATTTAGAATAGAAACATATACCTTTGATACCTGTCATTATTTATTAGCTTTATTGAGAATGTATCAGTTATCTGATCAACCATTATGAGGCATATTTTAAGAAATTACAGCCCAATCTGATTCTCCCATTCACATACACACATCATTGCAGCAATGTTAAACTGGTGAATGCGGCATTCAATGTATGTAGCACCGGAGGTTTTGATGAAAGATTTTAAATCCCTTTACCCAGTGGTAAATTAACAACAGGTTCTATGTCTTAACCTAAATTTACAACAGGTTCTATATCCCATTAGTAACCAGTTCTCAGAACCAGGCGCTCATTAGCAAAGCATTCTATAGAACCTGTGAGAACCCCCTGAAGCCCACTACTGCACCCCGTGTAGGAGCCTCTATCTACTGTATCCATTCCTTGCATAATTTTGTATATCTCAATCATGTCCCTTCTCATGTCCCTTTTCTAGACTGAAGAGCCCCAAATGCTGTAGCTTTTCCTCATATGGAAGGACTCCCAGACCATCAATCATTTGGGTTGCTCGCCTCTGAATGTTTTCCATTTCCTCTATTTCATTTTTGAGTTATAATGACTGGAAACAGTACCCCAAACGTGGGCTTATCATCAATTTGTTCAATGGCATTATAATATTAGCTGTTTTATTCTCAGTGCCTTTTCCATTCAAATCTATTAGAGAAATTAGTCGTATGTCTCTGTGGTTTTTGGCTTTAGAAAAATACCAGGAGTAGAAAGCTTACCAAAATTATACATAGGCAGGTCATTCATGATACCTATGAACTTCAGCCTTAGCTCATAGGGTGCAATGCTAACCTAGGCTGACACAACTCATCAGTCCTCCCTTTTCTGTGGTGACATAGGGAGTCAAGCACATGTTTGTGCACTGGCCTAATCCTCCCCCAGCACAGAAGTGTCTTATGGCACTTTGGTGACATCCCCAGGTCAGCACAGGTTTTATGCCAGTGCTTAAAACCTTTTGCTCAGTGGCGTACTTAGGTCATGTGGCACTGCTTAGTGCCACTGCTTAGGTTGGCCTAACTGGAGATTAGGATGTCATCCACAGTCATGTTACAAGAAAGAAAAGAAACAGGGCAAAATCCATAGCAGTTAGGGGTCCACACTATTACATCACCCTCTAGTGTTATCTTATGGGCTGTGGGTGGCGCAAGTGGTTAAGACAATGTGCCTGTTAACCAGCAGGCCAGGGTTTGAGACCCGGGTCGGTCCCCACAAGACAGGGTGAGCTCCTGTCCTTAGCCTAGCTCTCCGACGCAGCTGGAACCAATCATATCGGCTCTTTCAGTATGGACCATTTTCAGTGGCGTGGAGAGGGAGGATTTGCTGCTTGGGTAACAGCCTATCCTCCATATCAATCTAACCCAGGCCTTCATGCTTCGCATGCAGCGTATGCTGCGCTGAGCATGATACCATAGTCTTTCAAGATTGATGGATGCCTGCTTTAGTGTTATCTTATGGAAAGTCATCTGGAGCAAGGGGCTTAACTTCACTTTAGGATATGGGCCATAGTTGCAGCTTTAAAACATTATGAGAACAAGGAACTCAGCATGCTTTTTTATCATGGGAAGGCTATAAAGAATGTCTCCACAATAACAAAGTCAGTGCATAATTATATGATGAGGGATGTGGTCAGCCACAATTAAAGGATATCTCCCTTTCAAAACTTTTTTTAAGTTACTCATGTGAACATATGGAAAATTTTATCAAAGTAAAACCAAACTGAGTGCTAACTATAAAGTGCTTTGATTTGGAGATTATAATTGTCCTCAGATTTCCCACAGGCTGCTTGTGAACCTGCCTGCTTATAAACCAATCAGTTGGTTGTGCCTTGATATCATTGATCACACCATGGATTTACCAGCAGTGTTACCAAGAATGATCAGTGTTAGCATTTACCATAGGAATGATTTGATTATCACTGAGTTAATATATAGCAAATGTAAACCCAAGACAACAATACCAGGGAATCAACTTTAGAAATACTCCCTAAACATACTGTATGTGGCCAGTATAATTAATAACTATCATTTATAGTTTAAAACCTGAAAAGCCCATTTAGGCAACCAATGGAAAATCATTTCTGAGTTATCATTTTGTATTACTGGGAATATGAAAGCTATTTTGCCAAAATTCATATGCAAGTAAGGAAAGGATAATTCAGTCAGTATGCCAAATGAGATTGGAGTCTTCGTGAGTCTGCCAAGAAGACTGGAGAGGAAAAATGGGAGGGAGCTAAATCTCACAACCCTTCTTCAAATACAATTTCAGCATTCAAGGAACAGTAAGTTATGACAGACAGAAGATCACTGCAAAAGACTGAAAGGAAACATATGAAAGACTTTCCCTAAAAGATTAATCAGAATGTCATTGTGTTTGCCTTTCTAGGCAGGAGGAGAAAAACAACTGATGGAGTCTTACGCAATAGTGTAATAGGTCATGACATATCTTCCACTGAGAAACCCTACTTCATCATGTACACTAGGAAATGGACTATAAAAACAAAAGTTACTAGTAGTGCAGCACTTAATTCAAAGCACCTTTCCAGTTACCTAATAATTTACTGTAGCCTGTAATCATACAATTCTGTACATGGCTCAGACCACCTTCTTTCCAGACTTTCCAGTCTTATATGGCTTTTAAAAAGCCTACCATATCAAATTGGTTATTCATAGACATAAAAACTATTCAAATAGATTCAATTCGATCAACTAGAAATAAATTTTTCCCACACTTATATCTTTTACTCCTACAGTCCTAACTCAATGCCTTTTGTATCACTCAACCTTCACGCTGTTGAAAGATCATTCATTCATTCATTCATTCATTCACTCACTCACTCACTCAGCACTGTTGTCATTATTTGGAGTAACAGAGAGAATAATCTTCAGCTCCTGTCTGCTTTGCATAACTCTTTCCCTTGGTATCTAGCTCTGACTATCAACTCCTCAAATGGCTGCTGGAAGAAATGGCATCGCAAGATGCTGAAGATAAGTGGTAAACTCCTCTCATCTTCTTCTTTATGTCCAGTGCTGTCACGTCAACCTATAATACAGTAGCTAGAACCCCTAAACACTATGATATTGGACACCAAGTTTAGTACTGCCACCATGACTTCCTCTAATAGTACCAAGGGAATGGTAGGTTCTCCCTGCATTCCATCTGTGGCCATTTGAGGCAGTGCTGCTGGACACCAATGGAGAGAGAGAAATCCTGTGTCTACTCTCCAAGAAGAGGATGGAGCAGGTTCTAGACTCTGTGTAGGAGAACTGCCTGACAACTCACCACCTCCCCAGTTTTCTGGCTGATGTGAGGTTTTCAACATGCACCATGGACAGGTCATCTTTGTGGGAGGGCATACTTGTTTATATGTACTTGGGACTGTGGTATTTTCTAGAGCTCCATTTCTTGTTATTGGAGAAAATTCTCCTTTCTAAGTCTCATAAGAACCATAGATATAATATGATCTCCATTAACCCTTATTTACATTATTTCTTATGTCATTTCCTGACTTTAAAGGAGGCCTCGGCAGCAGCTGCGCATACTGCTGAGCTAACAGTACACAAGTCTTGTGCTAGCCTGGGGGTGCTGCAAAAATGCCATAAGGTACTTCTATGCCACTCCTGGGTGGGGGTGGGGGTTAGGCCAATGTACACTGGCCTTCTCACACCACTGTGGGAATGGAGATGTGGGTGAGTTGTGTGGGCCTAAACTAGTTAGAATTTCACTCTCAGGAAAATGGCCTAGATAGGAAAGACGCTTTTAACAGAATTGTGATATACAGAAACAAGATGAATTAAGATTGTATTTTATTACATGGAGCTAAACATTATCACTTGCATGCTGCCACAAATCAAACTACTGTTAAATGGACAAGTATAGGGGCTGGCTCAAGTGTTAATTCATATATACACAAGAACATCCCATTTTTTAATTTTTTAATGTTGGAGAATTTGAAAAAAGTAATTTTGATATATTTAACCACAACCTTTAAATGGTTGAACTGATTTCATTTGAGACTGAATAATCACCTGTATACTACATTTAAATTCACACCCAACATTCCTTTTGCAAAACATAGCTTCAAGGCAGACAAAGTCCTATTTCACTCCACATGAAAAGTACTTCAGCTCCATCATCACGTATTATCCTTATGTTTCAGGTTCCTTTCGGAACTTCTTTCACATGCTTGTGCTTTGTAAAACAAAACAAAATATAGTGAGTCACCATAACCAGAGGGATTTAATTTACTACTTTTAGAACCCTCACTGTATAGCTACATAACTTATATTAATATAGTACAGATAAAAATACTGAAGTGATTACCTTACTGCCCATCCACTTACTCCTCAAGCTGTTATGTTTTTAAGGTCAGATTCACCTAACTATTAATTGAGGTTTGTTTTAATCTATGTACTATACATATATTTTGTCAATCCAGATTGCATGTGCATGCACATACAGTGGTGCCTCACATAAAGAGCTTAATTCATTCTTGAGGCATGCTCTTTAAGTGAAACACTCTTTAAGTGAAGCAGATTTTTCCATAGGACAATTGGTTCCACGACCCCCAAAATATTCATATAAAAATATCAACTGGAAGTAAAAATGATGACAAAACACTGGAATTGAATTCAAAACATGCATTCAATGTGCATGATCCTATGAAGTCTACTTAGGCTGCACTCCTAAAGACACTTTCCTGGGAGTAAGCCCCATTTAACACAATGGGGCTTACTTTCGGGTAGATATAGTTAAGAGGCTGCAATCAAAGACACTTTCCTGGGAGTAAGCCCCATTTAACACAATCAGACTTACTTCTGAGTAGACATAGTTAGGATACTGCAATCAAAGACACTTTCCTGCGAGGCTTACCTGAACTGCTGCTGGAGGTTCAAGGTGGTCGGTGGGGGCTCTTAGGGGCAGTTAGGGGCAGTTGCCTCTTGCACCTCCGGTTAGAGGCAGCAGCGCTTGCTGGCAGCCCTTTTAAAGAGCCTCCATGCAGAGTGTCAGCGTGCGTGCCCATAGCGCGCTTGCTTGTTAAGTGAAGCAGAACTTGTTATGTGAAGCAAGATTTCTTGGAAATTTTTGCTTGTTATGTGAAATGCTTGTTAAGCAAGGTACCACTGTACACTCATGCTGAATAAGCACAAGTAGCATTCTTTAGTACATTGTATGAAAGTTCAATTCACTAACCTACAGCACATTATGAATCTACCATTATATTTACAAAAGAAATATGAAAAGGAACAGAAATCTAGTTTACTGTTCTTCAGTTGTCCCATACTTTCTACTGCAAATTCCATGAATCAAAAACATATATCAGTATAAAGACAGCCATCTTATGATCTAAACTGTTTGTCCATTTGACTAGAGCTATCAAACTCACTTAGGCTGTTATGAAACCTAGTTGCTGCATACTCTTATCTATTCATTGCACTCAAGGGAATTGTTATTAAAAACATTTTATAAATCAGGAACTGAACTGCAGAAATGATATGCAATCTTCTCAAGTTCACAATCTGTCTGGGGAGTTTCTGAAATCAAACTTCTATCTCTCAAATCAAACTTTCATCTCTCAGCAGTAATCCTTAGCATTATTCATGCTATTAGCTATTCAGAAACTAGATTACTAATATATTTTTAAAATGTTATATGCAGTGGTGGACTTCAGGGGGTTCTCACAGGTTCTATAGACCCCTTTGCTAATGAGCACCTGGTTCTGGGAACTGGTTACTAATGGGACATAGAACCTGTTCTTAACTTAGGCAATTAGGACATAGAACCTGTTGTTAATTTATTTGTATCCCACCACTGGGATGCATCTGTTGCATGGAAGAAAAAAACTAAAAGCAAACAAATTAAATTCTTCCTAATAAGTTTCTGTAAGATACTGAAAATATGAATTCTGAAAAGATTCTTTCAACCAAAGATTAGACAATTAGGGGAATTGTTAAGGGCTTGCTACTTTAATCTAAGCTTGAGTAGCATGAAATGGTTCATGTAATACTACAGATGTGAGGCTGCCCTTAAAAGTAGTTTGCAGGTTGCTGCTGAACCCAGCAGTTCATCTTTTGACAGGAACTAGATTGACATAACATTCTGCCAAGTGGCACCTTTTGTTGGTCATGATTAGAGAATACATGGCTCCTTCCAAACAAAGGTAGGGCAAACCCTCAAGCATGGAGCCGGGGGCGGGGGGGAGTGGTGGTTTTAAGGTCTTGTACAAGCTGTGCTGGCCTTCTTTGCATGCGGTGCAGTCACTGAAGCCCAGCATACCTACCCCTTTCTGGACAGTCTGAGCTTCACTGGTCACTGTTTGAGACCAAGTAGGAATTTATTGACCAGACTGTTTGCACTAGTTGCTTTATCAGCAGGAAAAGCGGGGGAGCAGGTGTGATCTGGGTCTCAATTATAGTGTACTTTTGGGGCAGCCAATGCAAGGGTGTCCAAACAACCACCCTCAATGCCCTGGTGGGGGGAGAGGCTAGTGAGGGTCAGCTCCTTGCAAAGACCGTGGTGCCTGCCTCGATGTCCGGTGGGGAGGCACAGTGGAGGGCCATGGATCTGGTTACACTTGGCCCCCCTAAGGGGCCGGTGGTGATGGGATGGACCCCAAATTAGCAGTTAAGGCCCTGAGTCAGTACACACTGACCTGGTGGCCCAGGATTTTTCCTGGGGTCTTGCCAGGATCTTCCTTATCTCTCTTCCCGTATGCCTCACATGATGCAGCTATTGGGTTTCAGCCCATATTTATTGCCTGCTCAATCTCAATAAAGTGGCCCTTCTCTTCCATACTCTGTTGTCCAGTGTGTATCCTTAATCAGTAGCCAGAGAAACACTGAGGGTGCAATTCTAACCAATTTAGGCTGGCTCAACTCACCCATCTTTCCGTTCCTGTGATGGTGTGGAGAAGCCAGTGCACTTCCATGCACTGGCCTAACCCCACCTAGAGTGGTGCAGAAGTGCTTGATGATACTTTTGTAACACCCGCAGGCTTGTGCAAAGGATTTGTGCCAGCCTAACAGAGGATTAGGACAGCATTATCAGTTGTGTAGTCTGTTTATTAGCTTCAAATACAAAGATGCTTGTAATCACCTACAAACAGTTATACAGCTATGCTATCTGGCATCTGAACACATTCCTGGGCCCAAATCTTGTAAAATTTAAAAATAAAGATCATGATTTATTTCTAGTTTCATGATTGCAAACTGAAAGTGGGTTGCAATCCTTAGATTTTACTAGGCTGGGGGCCCTATGGGTGTGTTTCCTTAATCAGTAGGGGGCATCTGTGAGACTCCTTGCAGCCCATTGAGGCCAGCACAAGCTCAGATAAGTGTAAAAATGCCCCTGAAAACCATGGAAGCAGTGATCATCATGATTACATTCTTACATTCCCCTTTCCATGTTCCCTAAATGGGCACAGACAAAGCTTCTCAAGCTGAGGTTGCCATGATGCCCCAGTTTGAGAACCTCTGCTTTAAGTACAAGCTATTTTATACACTCAAACCTTTGAATGAACTCTGAAAAACCTCTGTTTACTGTTGACTTGCTGAATATTTAAATTTGTGTCTATGAAAAGAGAACCATAAATACATGAAGTGAATTCCACTAAACAGAACTTTTGATCAGCAGCATTCAGATACATTGCTCTGATTTGATGGGAAAGGGTGTATAGCTTGTGATATGCACCGAAGAGGAAAGCTTTATGAGACAACTCAGTCTTTCATAAGATTTTACACATTCCATTCATGTCATTACATGTTCTGTAGGGAAGCAGTACTAACATAAAGCCTCCATCTCTCTTAGTGCATATGCCTTCAAGGTTGTTAGGAAGGAACGTGTAAGCACATTGAAGGGCATAAAATTAGGTGGTTCAGAAATATTAAACTTGGAAGTTTAGATATTAGAACATCACAAAAACATTTAATTTTATAATGCAGTTACTGTTTTCATTTCATTTCTGACCAGGTTATTGGATGTTTCACTTTTTGGTAATTTTAAGTTAAGATTTAGTAATTTTAACAAGAGTTAGTAATTTTAATTCTGCCCTAGATGAATAAGCATTTATAGTCAAAGGCAAATGGGATATTTTAAGGTTATTTGAAGTTCAGAATCTCTTTTTATAGCATCAATTTCTTTATAATAGCTCAAAGCAGTTCAGAATAAAAAATAAACAGTAAGAATAAAGCCTTTCCCATCTGCAGTTTGGGATTAATAATGCTTATATATATGTCACAGTTGACTTAGGACATAATCCTGAAGTGTACTTGGGCCAGCCTATTTGGCACTGGGCTGGCCTAATGCCAGTTAGGCCAACCTACCTGCACCAGAAAAGGCCAGCGTAAGTCCACTAATCCAGTGCAAGACAGATGGACCTGTGCCAGCCTAGCAATGCTAGCTTGGGCAGCACAGCAGGGGCATGCTGGGGGCATGTTGGGAATGGCCTAGAATGGCACAGTTAGGCCATATCCAGACCCTGTTTCCAGGGCAGAAATGCCCCCTCCCAGCTTCTGTGACTTAGGCCACATGAGGAGCTGTGGTAAATCTGAGTAGACCCATTGGGCCCATGATAAGCCAGAATAAAAATCAAAGATCTATCTGATTCAGATAAGATCTCAGCTCATGTATCAGCTGAAGGTGGTCAAAACCCCCTTTGGCTTCCTTGCCATACAAGGCCAGCTGTGGGTTCAAGAAGCTGTGGATCTGCTATTTCAGTTGGAGTGCTACCGAATCCAAATGAACATCAGCAGTCTACCTTATGGACTCTTATGGTGAGAACTAACAACTGTTTGGAAAGTCCAACGTACAGCACCAAAGAAAACTTGGGTGATACAAGTTATGGCTGACATAAAAACACAGACTAACAATCAAACAGGCCAAACAAATTGCCATGGACCAGTCAGTGGAAATCAACAGTCAGTGAGACATGAAATCCACCAGCACCTGCAGCAGTATACTGGCTGAGAAGAAAACCAACTCTGCTGGCCACCAGCTCATGACTTAAATGAAGTGAAGTGAATCTAAATGTACATATAGTTTCTGCACCATGGTCTTCTGAACAAGGAGAACTTATACAGATTTAATTTAAGCTCTTGTCGAGGCTCCAGTTGACTCTAGGCAGCACACCAGAATGGGCCCCTGGGAAGGCTGTGTGCGTGTTTGGTCCTGATAATATGGTTGCATGTGTTCTTGTTCTTGTTGCAGTGTATTGTGTTGTTTTTACCATTGCAAAAGCACCTAATTTTGTTGTACATGTGTGCAATGACAAATAAATTTATATTCTAATCCAGAGCTTCCTGGAGCTGAGACACCGCCACCTGCTCAATTATGCAACTCAAAAATGGGAGGTTGGATATTGGTTCAAATTATCCAAGACTATTAGGTCTCGAAACATTCTCCTGAGGAAACTTGCTTGCCCACAGGATCTCATGATAGCCATTCAGGTGCCATGAGAGTCTTGCTGCTGAAGGAAGCTCAGTATACTTTACTCCAAGTAGTAATGGCTGCTCAAGATAACAGTGCCTCTTATCATTTCCACCAGAGGTAATTTTGAATGAAGATCTCCAGAGGTATACACATGACTTTCTGCACACATGACTTTCTGCACAGAAAGTGCAGCCACTTGTGGTTCCACTGGTGTAAGCCTCCCTCTTCTCACTAAGAACCAATCATGGCTATTTCACACTAAAGCAGTGGTTCCAGACTTTTCAACATCATGAGCCACCTTAAAAATGTTTCACTTTACCTGCCACTCATAGCTTTATAACTGTGACTGGGGAGCACTGCTCCCCCCCCCCCAAACTAGCAGTTTATTTAATCCTCTTCGTGCACATAGCCCAATCTATCTTGATTTTGCAACTCAACAAAAACTGGGTTGTGATACTGTTTGGAAACCACTGCTCTAGTATGTTTATATTTTAGAACCACCTTTTCATTTGTTTGACAATTTTCAGACCCTAAATATATGAATTTATGCATGTTATCAGTAATATAAACTGGGATTTAGTTTACAGTATATTATTAAATGAATATGAACTGGGATTTAATGGGTCAGAGAAACCTATCAAGATGATAAAAGTTGTTCTTTGGTATAATTTACATGACTATGAAATGTAAATAACTTCAGTGACAACAACTTAATACTGCATTAAAACTAAAGATGATTGTCAGGCCTACAATCTTATTAAAGGGCTCAGTCCTAACCAACTTTTCAGCACTGGCATAGCTTTACCAGTGGGGCATGCCATGTGGTGCATCCTGTTTATTCTCTTACCTCAGAGTTGCATTCCCCTTACTTTGGTGCTGGAAAATTGGTTAGGATTGCGCTCTAAGGGTGCAATCCTAAGAAATTTAGGCTGGCCTAACTCACATGGCCTATCTTTGTGTGATGAGGTTGGTGTATGCCTGTGCATTGGCATAATGCCCCCTCTCCAGCAGTAGGGCAGAAGTGTCTTATTGCATCTGTGACACCGCGGTGTCAGCCAAAGTACATGCCAGGGTTTAGGCCATCCAAAGTGGAGGTTACGATTGCAGCCTTTATCTAACGAGAATATATCATATCAAATCAAGAAATCTATTTCTACATATGTATCTTTGTCAATGTGGACACTTCCTTCTGGAATCTTAAAGGAATTAAAATGAATACGTTCTAAGGGGCATGTATTCACTTTTGCTGCCCCAAATTCAGTTATTTCTTCAGAAATTAACAACAGAACAAAACAGATGTTGTTTCCTACTTGGACTATTTCAAGTACTGTACTTGTTTCCTACTAAACAAAATCAAGTTCTCTTGGCTATACCTTTCTTAAACCTCTATCAAGTATCTGGTACATTTGTGAATGGTGAGAATTTTGTGTACACCACCAAAATGTATAGGTAAAGCGGGTGCAAATCTAGGCATTTCCACAACATCTCTGGAGAAAAAAAGAGCTTACCAGCTCTAGCAATATCTATGCATTAATCTTTCTGTGGCCAGACGTTTACCCTTGAGTCACTCAATAGTTTATTATTATGCCAAAAATTTGTTCTTTCCAAAAGAAACTTCTTGCAAATCTGGAGATCCCATCTAGGCACCCATCTAAATGATACAGCTGCAGTGTTTGATCTCTCATCTACTGAGCTGTGTTTATTACTTGCTTTCTACTATATAACTGCTCTCCTCAACAAGACCTTAGAGAATGTGATGAATTATTCTTTTGTTAACATTAGCTTATTGTTACCTTTTTAATCCTATCACTTTTACTTTAAAGCTTATTATCTCCATGATCCATTACACCTACATGACCAAATATGGTCCAATAGAATGCAGAAGGTAGTATCCTAACTTAGATCAGGAGTTTTAGTAGAACTAAGGGCACAATCCAGAGTAACTACAGGAGCACATAAGAGACATTACGTGCACCTGCAGTTACTGCATCACCTAGTGAAAACCTATGGGAAATTCATACTGCAATCCAGAGTAACTTGTTCTTACTCTGGAGCAAGGACTCCCCATAGTTACTCTGGATTTCACCCTAATTAAGCTTTAAACGGCTCAGTTGAAAAATTATTTGAGGTGGGGGGAAACAGCAAAATCATTTTTTTCTCTTCTGGAGACAAATAAGATTCTTTCCCAGGAAGCACAGCATTTCAAAAATCATATGTATGTAAATTAGACAATTTAAATAAAATCTACAGATTCATATTTCACATGGAATAATAAGGGGAATTCCAAAAGCAAACCAGAAGACATTCTTGGCTGAAATATCTCCTTGGAGCTTTATAGCCTTGCAGAATTTCTCCGCCCTTTTTCCAGCCTACCATAGTTTACCATGATAACCAGAAATGTCTCAAGAAGTATAAATACTTTATTTAAAAACTGTATTTATTTTGACTTCATTCTTTCAACTTATTTTATTGTATCCTGATAAGTTATTCAACACTTTTTTGGGATCATGGCAAATGTCCATACATATCCTCTCAGCTTATTAGAAAAATGTATTTGTTTGGTAGCCAATCATTGTTTTGTCCCATAGCACTCTCAACATTCTTCAAACATCACCCTAACACCTTCCCACACTCCTCAAATCCACAATCAATCACAACAGTCCACTAATTTGTAATTGATTCTGGTGAAAATATATTAAAAATGCTTCTGAGCACACAGCAAGCCATTCTACATGAGCAATTACAGACTGCTTCTCCAAAGAGCCAACAACTTATTGAACAAATGCCAGGATAGTCACCCAACTTATTGTTTCAAAATCTGTGTGTAAACTTGCATATATTCAAAATTGCTTTTAAAATATCTTAATGTCGATAAAATACATACAGTACTTTAAAAATTGGGGAGGGGGCTGAAATCAATTGTGGAAACAGCAGTTTAATTTCCCAATCTCATATCACTTCCAGGCATGTATTTAGTAAGTGGGTGGTGGGTGGAATTGCATGCACTATTTAAACTGCTGATCTAAAGACAAGGGGTGTTTTAACTACTCCTAAGACAAGAGGCAACTGTACAGACCTGACACCCTATAAATAACATTTAGTCCTATTCCCTCCCCTACTCTCAAACAACTCTTCCCATTAAAATATTGTTTTTCCAGCACAAGCTCTTCAGTTTTTGCACCCATCCAGCAATAATGAGATAAGTTTGTCACCTGGCAGTCTTTCTACCACTGGCTACAGGTGAATAAAAATTGGTTTTGTTATATCATGGTTCATATTGAGCCATGGACTATACCATTATTGCTATCAAAAGGTGCTTCCAATATTTGTAATGGCATGTGCCACAAGCTGGCTACTTATAATAGTTTATAGACGGTAAAGGCATGTTGGGGAATGGAAATTATACAGACAGCTAAAACACATGCTTGTTCTTATAATTACCACTGTAACTTTGATTCAGTTCTGTAAAAAACAAAAAAGATTTTGCATGCCTTTCTGTTTCAAAATCTATGAAACAGAAACACACTTTCCTGGGAGTAAGACCCATGGAGTAAAATGGTGTTTACTTCTGAGTAGACATGCTTAGGATTGCAGCCTATCGTTTTTTCTTTTTATATTCTTAGGGGCAGGTGTTATTTAGAGCAGTTTTGGAAAGTAAACAGTCTCTCTCCCTCTCTCTCATTCATTCTTTTAGATCTGCTTCACTCCCAAAGAGGGCTCATATTCAGACCTGGAATGATTGGTCTGCATCCTTTTTCATGTATGCATACACCCACATGCAAATACTGTGTTTGGGAAGGAGACTGCAACATTAGAACATCAGTGTGTGTTCACAGGTGATAGACTCAGTAGTGTTAGAATCAGATTGTTAGCCATTAATGGGGAGCTGTCAGAGGGTTGGATTAGAGGCTTTCACAGACCCTCATGTCTTTGCCTATGCACTCCCCAATCAGGTCTTACTTTGCCTAGCTCTAATTTGTAAGGATAATTTACCATGTGCTTGCTTTCCCTTTCTCTTTTTATATTAAAAAACACCAGGAAATACAGAGATGTAACTGACACGGATTTAGGTATTGAAACATCCTATCAAGTCAAATAAATAGGTTTCTAACAAATAAAAATGATTATATGAATCAGCTTTAGGTGACAGACAAGCAGGAAACAAGAGCATATACATCTACTCCTGACTTGTTTCTACCTAAGACTATTACTGGAGCAGATTCATTCTCTTCTTGCCAAGAAGAGAATGTTCCTTGGACAGAAGTCAAAGAGTAGACAACCACCCAAGGATACTCATTTGCAAATGACTTTATCTAGACATGAGTCTCATTAAGAAGAAAAATGTTGCGGAATGTGTTCTTTATGCAAAGATTGAGATACCTATACAGAAAACTTTTCTTGTTCTTGAAACTGTAAACTGAGGCCACACATATAGTTTATCCACAGAGAAGCTTTCTAGATGTAGAAAAGCAATTATTTAAGTAACCTCAATCTTCCAAAAGAATTTACAGTATAGGAATTTCTTTTTAGGATTAAGATTTTATTTACTTCTTTACTTCTAATCTGCATGAGGTTTTGAAGAACCATTAAATCCAATTGATTGCTATTTGGATATACTAAGATCTGCTCAAGTGAGAGTGAAAGCTCACACTGTAAATCTAATAATTATTACCAGGATACAAATAAGAAAGTAAATGGAAATTTATTAAAAAGTTTTCAAAAATAGTTCATGCTAGAAAGATTTGACTTACACACATGTGATCAGCATGGCAAATAAAACAACATTAAAAGAAAAAAGTGAAAATAGGCAGTGTGACTAAGGATGCAATCCTAAGCATGTCTACTCTAAAGTAAGTCCCATTCTGTTCTATGGGACTTACATTCAGGCACATGTGTACAAGATTGCAGCCTATATGTGATATCATGTAACTATGTACTATAAGAAGGACTGTTAATTTTAGAATATGAATTGTAATCAGAAGGTTAGTAACATCTTAAATAGAAGATACTGGTATATGAGAGGTATACAGTTGTAAATGTGGATTAAAAATGTTTTTTGTAACAGATTTGAATTCACAATGTTACAATGAGAATAAAACTGGTACGGATTACAAAAAATAGCCTCTAGTTTTATCAAAAGACAATAATAAAATTTATTTGACTAACAGGAAAATCCAGAGCAACTAATCTGTCCACATAAGACCCCTTAGGTTGCCCTATCTAACACTAGGTTGGAGCAACTGCATGATGCTCCAGCCCAGTTACTCTGGAAGAGGCTTAGGGCAGAGCAAGGCAAGATAGGGTGCCCTAAGAGAGGTGGACCTGCTCTGCCCTAACTGGGGCAGCCTAAGCAACTCAGGAGAGGCAAGTTGAGGGCATGTTGAGCATTGCCTAGGGCAGAGCAGTTACTCTGAATCCAGAGCCTGTTTCCAAGGCAGAAATGCCCTCTTCCAGCCCTCAGAGTTATACCACCTCAGGAGCAGGTATTGTAATGAGTAGACCCATAGGGGTCCATGATAAGGCCTGAGTAAGAATGGCAGTGTTGACCAAAAATCTGAGTTCTTGGCCATCCTAGCTGCAACCCCTGCCTCTCAACCTCAGGATATGGAACAAACTACGGCTGCCCACAAACCTCAGGATACAGCAGGCCACTCCAAGAAGCCCCTTGTATTCACTGTAGAATGTACTGGCATCTCATCAGGGACTCCTTATAAGGCAGGCACCCAGTGGTGTCACCAGACTGGTGCGGCTGGTGTGGGCTGCATTGGGGATGCGCTCCGTATGGGGTGATGTGCTGGAGGAGTTTGACTGTCCTTTGGCAGGCCCCGGGCGTCAGCACCCCCATTCAGGCCTGCTCCAAGGCGGAGCAGCAGCCAGAAGCTGCCACTTGTCCTCGGAGCTGGCCTGAACGGCCATCTGAGGTGCACTGCGCAGAAACACACTGAGCATGCCAAACAGCTTCAGAGGAGACTTCCTTAGAGCAGAGAAAGTCTGCGCCTCTGCACAGCCATTCGGCCTCACTCAGGAGGCGGAGCGGCAGCCGAATGGCTTCAGAAAGAGTACTGCACAGGCACCAACTCTGACGCCTGCACAGTCTCCCCCAAAGCCAAAAGGCTTCAGAAAAGTACTGCTCAGTACTGTTTCTGAAGCAGTACTGAGATGGTACTGAAAAAGTACTGAGATGGTGCCTGCGCAGTACTCTTTCTGAAGCTAGTTGGCTTCAGAAACAACTGCGCAGGCGCCAACTTTGGTGACTGCGCAGTCCAGGTAGGGGGGGGGCGCGCATCCCAGGGATGACAGACTTCCGCACCAGGTGATGTGCAGAGTCATGTCACCACTGTAGGCACCACAGCTGTTCCTTGTTCAGTGTGATCTGAGGGGTGTCTCCTCAGGAGCAAGTCTTCCCCTTGTGTCAATTACTTAGCATGCTCTGGAGCAGTTAGGGCAGCCCAGGCTTCCTGACTCTCTGGATTCAGCATAACTTTCTGCTCTGGATACAGAATAGTTAGGAGAGTGCAGTTAGGTCAGAGCAGGCTGAATTTGCTCTGGATTGTGTCCTAAGGCTGCAATCCTAAATAAACTTTCCTGGGAGTAAGACTCGTTTTACACAATGGGGCTTACATTTGAGTAGACATGGTTAGGATTGTGCTCTAAAAATCGCATAACAACAAACTGATAAATATTTGAGAAGATTTTAGTAGAGTAGAGTTTAAAAATGAGGCAGATAGGCTGCTTTTCTAATCCTCACATTGTTGGTTCTGCTAATAGTAAGAAGCAGTTAATTATCTTTACTGCATATCTCCATTAATTTCTAGCCTCAGCTGCCTCAGGTTGGGAAGTGGTTCTTAAGCCAATAATAACTACCTAACATCAAACTGCTATATAGAAGAATGGATGTCTGGTATATATACAAAGCTCAAAACATCTGATAAAACACATTTCAAATTAGGGTGGTCGTTCAGAAACGTCTTGAATTACCACCTTCCATCTCAGTTTCCATACAAGAGAGTAAAATGAATTTCTTGTAAAGAAATTTTGGCGTGATCTTGAATGACAAATGACATAGTACCAGGTGCCAGGATAGATGAGGGATACAGTCACCCTCGACTTCAACTGGAGCTGCTTTGTTCTCAGTGCCCCGAATAATTAATAACTCCTTTGGCAATCAGTCATGCATTCCTTAATGGCACCTCAGGCATCAAGTGTCCCATTCACCCTCTCCCCCAAGTAACAATAGACTTTACTACACTGGGTGTTCCATGCCAAGCTTGTAACTGACATAATTTAAACTAAACAAGTCACTAGAAGGAATACTACCCAGACCCAATTTGGAATCTTTTATCAGGTTTGTTTACATAGCATACGGTTGCTATGTAAATCATATCAGTATCTAGGAGATTTGGGATAGACTTTCTTAACATATTTTTTGGCAAGTTACTTCCTTTCTTGCATACCCAAAGTACTTAAGAACAAAAATGCTATTATTTAGGCCAAGACCCAAAATGACTACAGACACACAATACTAGATAGGAATTTAAAATAATGTTTTCCAAGACTTTTGTACATGGAAATGTTATTTCTAGGCCTGCACAACCAATGATGTCTATATAAAGGCTATATAAACAGAAATAGCATTTGCAAGAAATATGAAGTGAAAAAAATCAGATAATTCAATTTTCATGTTTTCATTATACTATTATATATAAATGCATTAAATATATTTAGGTATGTATTCTATGTACTGCTACCACAATGGAGAAAACTGCAATAAAATGTAACTGTAAAGTGCTAGTTCACTTACTGACCCCAGTATTATGCAATCTCCCTTTGTTTGGATTACGTCTAGGCTGACTTACCATAACTTAATGAATATTCTTCAGCCACTTAATCAACATAAAAGTTGTTTCTTTAAAAGTTTTCTAAAATTAAATAAATTACCACTGATTTAAACAAGAGAGCTTCTCAGAGAGTCCCATGTCTTTCTCATTGTGTGTGGCCTCCAATAATGAATGTAAGCTTGTGCTGTTTTATTTCATTTTTCATTTCATTTTCCCCAAACAATCTCTTTCTGCTAATTTAACCAATCTTCTTATCTTGCAGAATGTGAACAGAGAAGGATGTTTCATTATTTTGGGCCAGTTCATAGATATGCTTCAGTAGTCCATAACCATAAAAACATTATTTTTCTTCATTTTTATTGCTACAGTTGTGGTCTCATGGCGGAATCCTAACCAATTTTGAGACACCCCCAGATCAGCAAGGGACTTGTGCCAGGACACATGCCGGCCTAACTGGGGGTGAGGATTGAAGCCAAGACTACTTACATACTCCATCTTCCATTCTTCTATGAAAAATTTAAGAAATTCAATTTATCACAACTAAAAATTAACTTTACCAGCAAAGCTTTCCATGCTTCCCCCATCTTCCATGACTATCTCCCAAGAAGCCCTTACCAGTGACTTTCACTTCTCAGTGCCGTCATCCTGAAACATTTTTGCTGCTTATGTCTTTGAAAGGTTTTTATGATGCCACCTCCCTTTTCTTTTAAAACTCTCCACAAAACCAAACTTTTTTTTTAAAAAAAGCCTAAACACAATCTTTATGCCCTTATCAGAGACACTGGCCATCGGGCACTAGCAAGCAAAGGGCACTGACAGGAATTCGGCATTAGAGGATATTGGGGGCAGTGGTGGGCAGCAGTGGACATCCCTATTGAGCAGCAGGCATCCATACTGGGCACCAGGCATAATAGGGCAGTGGAGACACCAAGCACCACTGTGGGGTGGGCAACAGGCACCATAAGACATTGGTGGGCACCTAACATACCTATTGGGTGAAAGGCCCCACCAAGCAGTGCGCAATGGGCATCACTGGGTACAACTGGACACCACCAGGCAGTAGGCACCACTGAGAGCCATGGGCATTGGGCATACATACTGTGCAACACCAGGCATTACTGGGAACCACTATGAAGTGGGCAGCAGGCACCAATGGGCAGAAATGGGCACCAGTGAGAATCCCTACTGGGCACCAGCAAACACCTCAGGCACCAGGCATCCCTACCAGGCACCACACAGCACCAGAAGGCACTCACAGTGGGTAGCCCTAGGCAGCATTGGACATCCCTAATGGGTGCTCTCTGGTATCCCCAGGTCTCTTAGCGTGTCCTTACATCACAGAAGGAATACCCTCCCCAAATTTTATGCTTCCAGGTCTGGCGGTTTTGGCTGGGGGTTGATGGGGACTGACTCACTCAATCAGTGAGTGAGTCAAAGACTCTTTATAAACAATATTAAGTGTAATGGTAGCCCAGTCTTATGCTTCTTGGCACAGCAGGTGACAGTGGCTTTCCAGGCCCTACAGGATACAATAGTGGCCACTTTGATGCCGCTAAGCGTTTTCAGGGGAAGGAAACATCTCTCTTATCTAAATTAAAACCCCAGCTCCTACAAAAGCCCCTGCCACAGACTTGAGAAGTCTCATGTCAGGATTTGGAGCCTAACATGAGAAATAGGAACTTGCTGGTCCCATTCCCCTCCCAGACCAGTCCTTCTCATGTTCTGCTCTCCCTCTGTCCTTCCTCTACCCCCCTTTGTCCTTCCCACCCTCCTGTCACCCTCCCCACACCCCAGTGCTATCTTCTCACCACCAGCAGTCAGGGATTTTTTCCTCTGGCAATGACAGGGTGGTGCAGTTTTCCCCACCTGTGCTGCTTACTTCATGGATACCATAAAGTATATTATTGCACATCTGCTATGTCTAGCCCAACTGCTGAGCTGCAGTGCTGGCTCTAGAGCCCAAAGAACCAGGCACCAAGACTAAATAAGTGTACATATATGCACACATAAGGGTGCATATTTTTCTGCTATCTTTCCATATACTTCTCTCTCTTTCCTGTTGCATTGAGAATAATATTTGAAGCAGGGAAGAAGATGGAGAGCAAGTGGGCATGCATTTGTATAGCTCCCCCTGCCTAATACCTCATATGACTGCTTCTGTATATCTCAGCATATATTCTGCTATGAGTGCAAATGAAAATCACCCTTAAACACAGGGTGCTAGAAAGAAAAAAATTGGTATTAGACAAACAATGCTGTCTTGGAGCCAGAGGACTGAACACTGTTTGATGGTTGGACATCTTAAGTTAAAGACAATTAACATGGTTTATAATATTGCTAATAAATAGACCTTTCCATTCTTTACCATTTCTCTTGAAAATCAAGAGCTACAAATATAATCTTACTTACTGGCATTAGAAGAGTATAATGGATACAGAATCCAGGTTCAGAAGGAAAATATTCATCAGAAACAAATCTTATCCTGATCTGGTTTCCTTTGGAAATCTGTTTGCCAGGAACAGTAGTGGAACCACACCACCGTCCTAAAATAGTGCCATCACTGGGCTCTTCAACTTCTACAAAGTCATACCTACAATGGGAAAAAATAAAGATACCATTCACTCACTGATACACTTTCTACAGAATCTTTATTTAGCTGGCAGAAACTTGTATAAACAAAAATCAAATTTCACTTCAGTGAAGCTGTAGCAGTATAGCCTAGCTAGTCACACACAACAAGCAGTGGCCCTGGACGGCAATGCACATACACCCACCTGTGTCAAAAGAAATGTTTCTCTTTTCTTTAATTGCACTCCACAAAGGATATAATTTGCATGAACTGCTTCCTATCATCCAAAAAAATATACTAGTTAGTATATTTCAACACCCTTGTTAATATTTATCAAAGTATTTAGTAAGTAGCATGATGGTTTTCTACCTGGTGGAAAATCCTGGTAGGGAGAATATCATATATATAAAGGGAGAATATCATATAACTAAAAATGTATTTACTGCATCATCTCAAATTTCAGTGTTTCTGAAATTGCAATCCTACACACAAACTTAAGTTACATTAAAAAAGCATGTCTACTCAGATGTAAGTCCCATTATGTTCAATAGAACATTCTCCAATGAAGTTATGGTTAGGATTGCAGCCTAACTTTCACTGAAGTAGATGTTGTGCCATAAGGTACAGTGATTTATAAAAGCATAGCCTTTACCGCCAGACCTAAAAGTGTGAAATTTGGGGAGGGTATTCCTTTCATGATGGAAGCACCTGCTAATAAACAATTTTGGAAAATTCAAACCAGAAGGGGGTGAAACGAGGCGCAACACATTTTCTTCTCTATTCTGTTATCCAGACAGTCAGGAAGCGTGAACTACCCTAGCTGATCCAGAGCATGCTTAGTAGGCACAAAGCAAGTGGCACCTCGGGAGGGCTTGCTCCCGAGGAGACCCCCTTAGATCACACTGAACAAGGAACAGTTGTAGTGCCTGCATTATAAGGAGTCTCTGAAAACCAGTAACAGCTGTGGCATGAGACTGCCAGTACAGTCTACAGTGAATACAAGGAACTTCTTGGAGTGGCCACAGGTTTGTGGGCTGCCTAGGCTGCCCCAGCTAGAGCAGCCCATGTCCATCTACTGTGTCTTGGGGGAGCCTATGTTGCCTTAGGCTCCCCAAACCTTTTCCAGAATAACGAGGGTGGCCCATCTTGCAGTTGGGCCAGCCCAATGATAGTTAGGGTAACCCCAGTGCACTTCTGGATTGTGCCATGACTGACTGACTCTCACTCACTCACAGCCAAAACTGCCAGACCAAAAATGTGAAATTTGGGAAGGGTTTTCCTTCTGTGATGTAGGTAAAAACCAGTAAAAACCGACTTTGGAAATTCCAGCCAGAAGGGGATGAAAAGGGGCACAACATGTTTTAATCCCTATACTTTACACTGAAGAATCCATGACTAATCAATGTCCAGACCCAACCCCTAGACCTTCAAGCATGAAATTTGGGGAACATATTCCTTCTGTGAAGTGAGAACTTACTAAGAAAAATTGTTCAAAATTTAACCCCATAGGGGTGAACGGGGGTTCAATGTGTTTTCATCCTTAACATTGAAGTCTGATCAACATCCAACCCCAATCCCTGCACTTGGAACCACAAAATTTGGGGTGTGATGTAAAGATCCACTAGGAACTGTTTTGGCCACCTGATGTTGCTCACTGGTGCCAGGCGCCTGGCGGGGATGCTCAGTGGTGCCTGGTGCTGCCTACTGTCCACTGCCACCCAGTGGGGATGTGCGATGCCGAGCACTTGGTATTCCATGGCTGGTATTTGGTGGTGCCCTGTGCCCGCTAGCCAGTGGTGCCTGGTGCCTTTTGGTGCCTAGTAGGGTTGCCTGTTGGTCCGTAACAGGGTTGCCCAGTGCCCGGTGGTGCCCAGTAGGAATGCCCAGTGCCTGGTAGGGATGCCCAATGCCAACTGATGCTTGCTGCCCAGTGCTGCCCAGAAGGAGTGCCCAGTGTCCGGTGGTACCTACTTCCACCCAGTGGTCCCCCTGCCCACTGGTTCTCCATGCATGCAGCACAGAGGTGCCTAGTGCCACCCAATGGTGCCTGCTGCCTGGTAGGAATGCCTGCCCCGTGCATCCTGCTGCCTGGCACTGCCCCTGGTACCCTCCGATGCCCACAACTGCCAAGTCATTGCCCTGTGGTGCCAATGCCCACTGGTGTTTGCCACCTGGTGCCACTGCCCCATGCCCACCAATGCCTGCCAGTGCCCAGCTGTGCATGGGGTCTACATATATTTTTGAAATTTTACTCCTACAATAGCATGTTCATTCCAATAGTACTATAATAAATCTGATAGCTGGTAAGATACTATTTTTTATTTTTGTGAAACACAAATTGTCTTCACTAAAACTCTGAACTGTGAGCAAAGCTAACAAAAATCCTCTACCACTAACAGCTTTTATAAACAAATACTGTATACATAATTACATGACTTTAAAGGCTGCAATCCTATTCATATTTTCCTGGGAGTAAGCCCCATTAAGCACAAGAAACTTACTTTTGAGTATACATGGATTTGAGTACAGGATTGTACTGCAAGACAAAAGTATGTAATTCCATTAAACCTTGACAAAACAGATCAGTCTTAAGTTCTAAGTAAAATTTTATTGTATTCTACTCCTACTGGCAAGCAAGGGCATATAAAATGATACAAACTGCAAAAGTACATTATCCATTTTAACTACAGAATATTCCTTAAAAGTATTTCAAAGAGGCTAATTTTTTTTTAAAAAAATATATCTTCTCAACCATAATTTTTAGTGTGAAGTGAAGGTAAAGAGAAATTGGACAGACAGGGATGGTGGGCCAGGAGGTTGGTAGTGATAGAGGCAGATGGTGAGTTGGGTCTCAGGAGGGGGCAGGATCTATGGTGAGTCCCCAGACTCATTATTGAGGTCATGGCAAGAAAAAGGTTTAAGGCTACTATCACAGACCAACAAGTAGCAGTTACCATATGTAGCCATGTACATGATCCCAAGTGCAGTGTTTGTAAAATTCTATTATGGATTCTTGTTAGCATAACAACTAAACCAGATCCTGGGTGTGTATCATTCAAATTCAAATAAGTACTCCATTAAAAGAATTCACGTAGGATAAATTTCCAATGCAAACAAGGTCAGAAAAGGAAAAAATATTCAACTTTTTAAAATTTTTGTTCCTGTGACATTTCAGAAGATCCTCAATGCAAGTTACATGCTGACTGCATTAAACTAATTTCATCAATAGGTATAGATTCATACAATTTGAGTATAGCTACTGAATATTTTGGAGAATGACATTAAAAGTAGATGAAGAGCACAATCCTAACCACGCCTATTCAATAGTAAGCCCCATTGTGTTTGATGCGTCTTACTCCAAGGAAAGTGTTTTAGGATTGCAGCTCAAATGATGTTGTGAGAATGTGTCTCTGGTCTTTATAAGCTTTGCAGAAAGCAACTACAGAGCCCCCTTTTCTTGATTTAGAATCATATAATCATAGACTTGGAAAGGACCAGTCTTTAATTTTTTTTCCTGTGTTGTTTTATCAGTTAAAGTTGCCTCCCCCCACTTTATCAGATCCCCTATGACTAAAATCTGACATGTGCATATTTTTTACTAATACAGCACATACCAACTGGAGGAAGAAAGAGAACATATACCACATGAGAAGCAGATGCGTGAACCACTGTCTCAAGGACTGTGGCCATGGGTTTGTCAACTATTTCTGTTAATTAAGGAACAGGAAAAGATTTTCTAAACCTGACAATGAATCTGCTTTCTGGAGCACATTGACACTGCAAACCTAACCCCCGGTTAGGCACAAGTCCTATACTGGCCAGAGGGTGTCATTAAATATTAATAATCTTTATAGTATATACAGAGCATGTTATTACATCACTTTCCATGGCTACACCAGCATTCAACTCCTTACTTCAACATTTAAGAAACCACAAGTAGTGTCTGAATTCTTGGCTCAAAACTCCTAGTCTGCAGTGTACAGCTATGGAAGGTCAGGGGTAGAGACCTTGCTTTTTTATATCATAGTCATTTACTTGCATCTTTTTGTAAGTAACCAATAGGGAAAATGCTCCTTCAACATTAATTGTTCCCAGAGTCTTCCAGACAGAAACAAGATCTAAGAGTACAGCACTCATTTTCAAGGAAAAATAACCTCATTGGAAACAGAGCCAAAACTGCAACATGAAACAATTTTAGAAGCAATATATTTGGATTAGGCTCACTTAGCAAAATATTTTGATACTGCAAACTAGTTTACTTCATTTGAACAGGGTGCTAGATGCCTAACATGTGAGGTACTTAAGAAACAGAGCACAATCCTAACCATGTCTACTCAAAAGTAAGCCCCATTGTGTTCAGTAGGTTTTACTCCCAGGGAAGTGTCTTTAGGATTGCAGCCTAAAAGGTTTTTTGAAAAAATCTTGTAGACACTGATGTAGAACAGGAACTGAAGAATTATGCAGTATAATTTCTGTTAAACTGGTAGCAAGCTTGATATTGCGAGAGGAGTTATTAAAATACTTTCTAAGTAGAAGAAACAGCTGTGAACAACCACCTTCCAAGAAGCAATGGTAGCGTTAATTTAGGAGAGATCCCATAGCTTTGGTTTCAGTTAACTGGTTTCAGTTGACAGCAGATCAGATCTTTAGGCTCCCCAAGAGTCCCCTCCAGAGGATAGTCTGAGCCCTGCAAAAGCCATGCACATCAGCCTGCAGTCTCTGTGGGCCTTGGAATAACTTAGATCTTATTTATTGCAAATCTGGGAGTGACCTTTTATTGCCTTGCAAAGCATTCTGAGACCAAGAGAAGCCCAGGAGAGAAACTCAGTTTCAATCATCTTCAGAGGGTGGAGGGCATCCCTCCATATTCATGGATTTAGCTATCCACAGGGTGGGGGGTACGTGAATATCCAAGTGGATATGGGTGCACGCCTGTATATGCAGATACAATGATCTTTATAAAATGAAGTTAATTTGTTTGAAAATGTCTTTTCACCAGTTGCCATTGTATTTAGAAATCTTTAATATTGTTTATTTTTGAATTAGAAAGTTGATTTATTTGTGAATAGTTCACTAAAATATTACCTGACTTGTTAAAAAAAGGATTATTAAAGTAGCCACACATAGAAATGAGCCAAACATGGTCATTAGGGGTTAGCACTTTCTATTTGCAGTATTCTAGTTCCAAGAAATCAAATCTGTGCTCATAATAAAATAGAATACTGTACCACCATTCATGATGCCAATTCTAATTCATTATCCAAGTATCCCCCCCCCCACGAAAGCATACCAGATAGAAGCTATCAGGCTACTGTATTAAATATTAATAAACATCACTGCAGCAGAGAGAAAAAAACTCAACTCTACCCATAAGGATGCAGGCAATTACACTGAGAAAAACAGGGACCTCCCCTGGTCTTCAGGTTCTGACTCCAGCCTATATTCAGTCATAGACCAAGTAAAGGTGTCCCTAGTCATCCACTAAGGTTTCATCCTGGAACCTCCCATGGACAATAAACAAACAAACAAATAAAATCTGTGGATAAAAACATTTCCAGCTTTTCAATAGCTTTTCATACTGTTTTAGAGATGGAAGTCATGCAAGCAATCCTTTCATTCTTCAGCTGAGCCAGACAAAGACAGGGTTACTTTGCATTTCTAGTTACTGACTATCTACAACAGTAGAAATGCAGCTTTAAAAACTGTTATTTGCAGTGGCCATTTGTATTGACTCAAATCTGTGTATAAAAAAAATATGTGTACAACAAGGTTGGACCTTAACAACAAGGTTGGACCTATACAACCAACAAGGTTGGTTGATTTCCACCAACCTGAAAAGATCAGGGCAGATGGACAATAAAGTTTCCCACAAGCTATGGTAAACCACAAGCCAGCCTCACTGGACAAGTATAATCTAAGTCAGTTATTTTAAATCTTTTCCATTTCATATCACACTGAGAAGGGCACTAAAATTGTCAAGGCACAACATCAGTCCTTTGACAATTAGCAAGGCACACCATGATGCTGGTGGAGGGTCCACATGCCTTAATGGCCCCATTAAAAACAGATGATATTATCTAATAAATAAATTTTCCAAACCCTTAACGGCATACTTGTGGACCACTTGTGACACATCAATGTACCCCAGCACACTGGTTGAAAATAACTTATTTAAGTGATCCTCGCTCATCCCTGTGGGTGGCGCAAGTGGTTAAGACACTGTGCCTGTTAACCAGCAGGCCAGGGTTCAAGACTCGGGTCGGCACCACAAGACAAGGTGAGCTCTTGCCCTTAGCCCAGCTCTGTGATGCCAGCTGGATCCAATCGTATTGGCTCTGCCTTTCCATTGGACTAATTCAGTGGCGTGGAGAGGGGGGATCTGCTGCTTGGGTAACAGCCTATCCTCCATAACAATCTAATCCAGGCTTTTGTGCTTCGCATGCAGCATATGCAGCGCCGAGCACGATACTGACTTTCAAGACTGACGGAGGCCTGCTCATCCCTGACCTTGCCCATCTAAGAATATATGCCCAAGCATGCAGGTCCTGTCTACCTGGCCTTCACAACACCTGTCTAAAGTGACCATAGATAACAAAATGGAAAAAGGCAAATGAAAGCACCAACAACATTACTAGTCATGGGATAGAATAGGTGAGAAAATGCCAGCTAATGCATCACTCAGGCTGATAGCAAAATTCATACCTAAATCCTGTGAAGGACAACCAGCTAGTATCAGACTAGATCAGGGGCTTCCAACGTTTTTGGCAGGAGGGACACATCATCTCTCTGATACCTTGTCAGGGGCTGGAAAAACTAATTTACATTTCAAATTTGAATACGTTTACATAAATTTACATATAATAATATATTGGAGTGGATTACAAGGCTCGCCCAAGGGCCGGATAGAAAGGTCTTTCCGGGGGCCACACTGAGGCTCACTGAGGGATGCATCTGGCCTCCGGGCTGGGGTTTGGAGACCCTTGGACTAGAAGAACAGCAACGTAAGGAAGGGATATTATTGAGCATGAAACAGAGGCAAACCAGAGAAGATGCATGCCAGCCACCCAGAACTGTGCATTCAGTTCAAGCACGTTAAAGCACACCACACCTTTGAACTGATACAAAAGGAAGATCAGGGCAAAGTGTAGGAATGGGCTTTAGTCCACCATTATCAATACAGTGGTGCCTTGGTTTAGGAGCACAATTAGTTGCGGAAGTGTGCTTATAATCCAAAACGCTTGTATATGAAAGTATATTTTCCCATAAGAAATAATGGAAACTCAGCAGGGTGACCAGATTATTCCTGAACCCCAGGGCCAAAATTCCTAATCCCAGGCCAAAATTCCTACCCACTTAAAAAAAATTGCCAAAAAGTGTATTTTTTCGTTTTTTGACCGTAACTTTTGATAGGAAGGAGATATCTCAAAGATGATTTTTTGCATTGGATTCTGCTCTTCAATACTAATCCAACAACTTATGGCATGATGGGGTGCTGTGCACTATTGTGAAGTTTCAAAATGTACGACAATGAAGCCAAAATTGGACAGGAGGCTGAAGATCTGGACAAATCTGGGTTTTTCTGGTCATATGGTCACCCTGAAACTCAGACAATTTGTTCCACAACCCAAAAATATTCATTTACAGTACAAATTATTATAATACTGTTATAGAATTCAAAATAAGAAAATACAAAATATAAAGAAAATTAAACAAATTAAACTGCACTTAGGCTGACATCCTAAAGACACTTTCCTGTGAGTAAGACCCATTGAACACAATGGGGTTTACTTTTCAGTAGACATGATTAGGATTGTGTACTATGTCTCTCAGGCTATTATCTGCCCCCTTATGCAGAAGTGAGCCCCACTGAGTATAATAGGGCTCACTTTAGAGTAGACATGCAAAACAAGGTCTCAGAGGCTCCTTTCCATTGTCCCCCTTACGTGGGAGTGAGCCCCATTGACTTACTTCATTGGCTTACTTCAGAGTGGAAATGCATAGGCTGATCTCTTAGGAGAGGCTGAGCAAGTGCTGGTGGAGCACCAAAACCAGTCGTATACTGGCTGGGACTATATTGTTGCTTGTTTATCAAGACATTGTTGTATATCAAGACAAAATTTATTAGAAATGTTTGCTTGTTATGCAAAATGCTCTTAATCCAAGTTACTCTCAAGTCAAAGTTTTACTGTATCTGTATCCATCCACTGTCCATCTAATATCTGTACCCATTACTGTCAGTATCTGTATTGGCAAAGATTTGCATTGCTAGATATGTATCTAAGAGCACAATCCTAACCATACCTACTCAAACGTAAGCCCCACTGTGTTCAGTAGGTCTTATTCCCAGGAAAGTGTCTTTAAGATTGCAGCATAAGCTGAACAGCCCAATTGTGAACCACTTGATTAACAGAACCCAATAATTTTTATGAGACATAACTCCCTTAGTTCACAGGATTTGGAAGACAGCAAGAAAGTTCTCTATGAAATGGCTACTGCATACAAATTTTATATAATAACAGACAATTAAATAATTGTATTTGGGCGCAATCCAGAGTAACTACGGGGAGTCCTTGCTCCGGTGTAAGAACAATTTACTCTGGATTGCAATATGAATTTCCTATAGATTTTCACTATGTGGTGCAGTAACTACGGGTGCACGTAATGTCTCTTACGTGCACCCGTAGTTACTCTGGATTGTAGGGTTTCTCTTGAGTGTTCATTGCACAAACAAAGGAGTTTTTAGGAAGCTTAGCTTTTTCTTGATTTTAGTCTGCAAGTATTACAGCCAGTCAGGTGGACCCAAGCAAGAAACCTGTATTTAAAAATGTGGTTTAGATGTTAAGAACTGTACCTTGATGTCTGTAAAATTATATTCTTTTTATTTTTATTTTTTATTTTATTATATTTTTAGATAGCCAGAGAAATAAGAACATTGGTAAAAGTTTAAGAGCCAGGGTTGCTCAGAAACTAATTGGGAGCTGCACGTCTGGCTTACTGGAGTTGAGATGGGAGTCAGCCAAGAGTGTGCCAAAAACCTTCCAAGCTTTGGGGGTTGTGAGTCTAGAAGCCTGTGACAGACATAACTTAATTCTTTGTTCTAGTTCATCTACTTTCAACAATCTCATATGAAACTTGTACCTTTCATAAGTCTCATCTTTCTTTGGTAAATGGTAGTCTTAAACCTGTGCTTAAAAACTATAATTACTCTGATCTAACAAGTTTTAAGCTATTTGATGAAAAAATATTACTAATGCCAATGCCATAAGTTTTTAGATAGCTTTGTTCAAACTAAATCCAACAACCATTAAAAATATCAAACCCCTGTTTGAAATGCTTCCACTCAGAATAATTCAAAGTCAAGCTTAAATTTCTCATTATTTTTAATCATTCATTCCTTTATTCCTGCAATTGCTGAGAGTCGGGAGGAGTTGCGGCAGGGATCGTGCTGCTGCTGGGAGGGGTTGTAAACATACCCAGAAGTTGCTGTAGCTGTCTTGATAGCCTGCACCCCCTTCTACATGCCTCTAAAATGTAGTAAAAACATTTTTAAAAGACATATTTAAAAGAGTTTGGGATATTTATTTTGGAGAAGAAAAAATATTAAGGGTATGATAGCCATCTTCAAGTGTATGAATGGCTGTCATTCAGTAGGAGGGGATAACTTACTCTCTGTGGTTCCTGAGAACAGAAACTAGACCTAGAGGGTTGAAGCAGTGAAAAAATAAATTTAGGCTAGAACATTTAAGAAGACTATCTTAACTATAAAGTGCTAACTGCACCACACAATGATGGGATATCCCTCATTGAAGGTTTTCAACCACTTCTGGACTGCCGCCTCTTGGGGATGTTATAGCAGTTTTCAATATGGAGCAAGCAGTTGGACTAGATGACCTTTAAGGCATCTTCCAACTCTATGATATCCATTTTGGTTGTTTAGCTTAAATCTCTCCACAGATTCCAACAAACATCAAGTAAATTCCATTCCCTCATGTTTTCACTGAAACTGACTCCAGCTGAAAAACAACCATGATAGGAAAGAGACTCCTGGAAATTCAGTCTTGGTCCATTTTAAAAATTCTGCACCCTGGAAAAATAGGATAATGAATGAGTTAGCCCAATGTGCAGCTCAACAGGGAAAGAGAGAAATATAGCTCCAATTTAAAATCCTCTTAAAATGCTCAGATACCTACTGATGTATTCAGCATGAAAGGCTTAGCTCATATGTTTTTTATAATTCTTTGCTATAGCTCAGCTAATCCTTAGCTATCCTGATGTTTAGTCTATTTATTATGTTTATGATTACTCACAACTGTATAGTTACTTACTCAATGAATTCAATAGCAAAGCAAATAATTTTCCATTCTGTAATTGCAGACTTCAAAGCAAAAGCAATATAATTGATCTTACATGTTTCTTTTTGAAATATTTGTTTCCATAGTCAAGGATGAGAAACAGCTTCATAAATATGCTTGATAATTTTTAGCCTATTATAAAAAGTAACTTAGTATTAAGGTGACACTGCTTCTAGAACTGATCGCTATCGAACAATAAACAGCTTTCTTTCTCCAGTCTGTTTATCATCAATATCTTGATATGTTGCCTATTGTAACTTAGTATGACTTTGATTTTCCATAGTGCTTTCTATGTCCCCTTTGTCACCACTGTTTATTCTTTGTATTCTTAAAATAGAGCCTGTCCTAGTCATCCTATGCCTGTCTACTCACAAGTTCCATTATAGTCAATGGAGCTTATTCCTCAGAAAGTCTGGATAGGTCTGTTGCATATGCCTCTCTGTATCTCTTGACACTTCAATAGAGCTGAAGAAGCTGCAACAGTAATGTCTCATTGGCAGATACAAAAAGCCGTCAGACTCCAGTCACTGCAGCTTAATACCCACCTTAATGCAAACTCTTTATGATCCTAAATACAAATGTACAAGTTGGCACCAACTGTCCTGATACAACGTAAACTATGTGGCAATAACAAATATTCTGGGGAACCTTCATTTGGTTGACATGTTACAGTGCAAGACCTATTCTTACTTGAGATAGCTGGTGTTCTACCACTGAGTGGGATCTAGCATTGATTTCTTTTTCTCTTGGCCTTGTTTCAATCTGATGAGATTCATCATCAGTGAGGTAGTACCATGCTAACCCCCCATGCAATATGCTGGCTGGGTAGACAGTAGTGGGCCTAGCATACTTCCTGGGGTAAGCAAGGTCAAGCAGTAAGCCAGGACTGCTTTTAAAATTCTTGTTCCAGTTGACAGGCAGGCTAGCTGGCTGGCTTTTGGCAAGGGCCAACTCATGGCTTCACCTGTATGGGTTCCTGCAAACCAGCTATCTCAACCATTTAGGGTTGGCAGGATGAAAATAACATAACCCATGCCTGGAAAGTATGGAGGGTAGATAGCTAGTGCTGTTTTCCCCCAAACGTAGTGCCAGAATGTCTAGGTTTTCGTTAGGATTTTTTCCACTGCTGCAGGTCTGTTAAAGTATTAATAAAAGATTGCAGTGATAGAGATCCAGGTATAATACCAGCAGGTGCCTTCCCTCAAGTTGAAAGTATATTAGAAGGAAAAAATATATTACTATGAAAAAGATTTGATGATTATGATGTCAACATGACTGACTTCATATTATGTTTCAAGAAACTGAATAAAGTGATCTATGACAGAATTTTGTCAACATTTCAACCTGTAAAAGGAAAAAAATAAGCCACACGAAAATGGAATCTTCCCTTCTGCTTGGAAAGCAACATCAAAGATTTTATTGTGGATCTTGATGTCATCCCCTGGACCAGTCCTCTAGTTTAGGTTTTACTGCTTGTTTTTACAAAATTGGCTAAGTACCACAAAATATCCTTTGAAGTAGCATGAAAGAGAGAATTTTCTGGACTCAAAGTCTGAAAGAATTTTCTTAACTCCCATGTGTGCTCTGCCTTTTTGAATGTGGCTCAAAAGTTAAAGGGGTGCAATGCACTTGTTTCATGCCCATTCTGCCACATGGTGCTAAGCAATCAAAACTTCACCAAAGAATATCACAGCTCTTAACACTCTTCTCATATTGGAGAATGCATGTGACCGATGCTAACCTGTGCAGCCATCTTAAAATAAATTCAGAGCAATTATTTTTCTTCTTCAGTTTTGCTCTACATTTGCAACACACTTTTGTTAAACCAGATGACAAGCTGCAACTACTGAAATCCCCTCTTCTATATGACTGTTAAAGGCCCCAAATCCCTAAAACGGTCCAGTTTGCCCACCCTGGTGCTAAACAAAAGAGAAAAATACTTCTAAAAGCTTGTAAGTTTGTCAGGTGATCAGGAAAGGGAACATGGCTACACACTTCCTCACATGTGCAATCACCTGTTCTGAACCAGCTTTAACAGGATAACAAGGTGAAACTGACATGGAGAACATAGGAAAGGAATAATGTTGCTCTACTTTGAGATACAGGTATCATTTTCTGTAAATACTGCATGTTAATAAGATGTTCTGCTCCCCAAGTTTTAAACTTATACACAATCTGAATGGAAGCAATGGCAATGCCAGAACAGCATAAACTGAATTTTTAGGGCAGAGTGAGGAAGCATGCAGAATTTCAGATTTATAAAATTTTTTAAATGGGCTGTGGGTGGCGCAAGTGGTTAAGATACAGTGTCTGTTAACCAGCAGGCCTGGGTTCAAGACCCGGGTCGGACCCACAAGACAGGGTGAGCTCCTGTCCTTTGCCCAGCTCTGCAATGCAGCTGGATCCAATTGTATTGGCTCTGCCTTTCCATTGGAGTAATTCAGTGGTGTGGAGAGGTGGGATTTCCTGCTTGGGTAACAGCCTGTTCTCCATAACAATCTAACCCAGGCTTTCATGCTTCGCATGCAGCGTATGCAGCGCCGAGCATGATACCATAGTCTCTCAAGACTGACGGAGACCTGCTTTTTTTAAAGATTTTTTTAAAAAGATTTAATCCAGAATTCCACTTACAAGACACAATCCTAAACACACTTTCCTAGGAGTAAGTACTATTGAATACAATAAGGCTCACTTCTGAGTAGACATGCTGAGGATAGTACTGTTAGAATATATAGCTGAACCCAGTAGTTATATAGAAATCTATTGATTTCTATTGGAGGAATGTAAGTGAAAGTCAAGGTTTTAATTGTCCATGGTTTTTATTTGTACAGTGGTGCCTCACATAAAGAGCTTAATTTGTTCCGGAGGCCTGCTCTTTAAGTGAAATGCTCTTTAAGTGAAGTGGATTTACCCATAGGAAGTAATGGAAACTCAGACAATTGGTTCCACAACCCCCAAAATAGTCATATAAAAATATTAACTAGATATAAAAATGATGACAAAACACTGGAACTGAATTCAAAACATGCATTCAATGTCCATGATCCTAGGAATTCTACTTAGGCTGCAATCCTAAAGACACTTTCCTGGCAGTAAGCCCCATTTAACACAATGGGGCTTACTTCTGGGTAGACATGGTTAGGAGGCTGCAATCCTAAAGACACTTTCCTAGGAGTAAGACCCATTTAACACAAATGGGAGGCTTACCTGGGCTGCTACTGAAGGTTCAAGGTGGTCAGGGCAGGGACTTGGGGGCAGTTAGGGGCAGCAGCGCTGGCTGGCAGCCCTTTTAAAGAGCCTCTGTGCGGAGTATCAGGGCTGCATAGCATGCATACCCATAGCACACTTGCTTACTAAGTGAAGCGGAACATGTAATGTGAAGCAAGATTTTTTTGGAAATTTTTGCTTGTTATGTGAAACGCTTGTTAAGCGAGGCGCTTGTTAGGCGAGGGACCACTGTATAAATATTAGAAAGATTTAAAATACATAATAAGTTATAAGTGTGGGTATTGGGGAGTGGGAGGCACTTATTCCAAACCCTGTTCCCATACTTCTGAGGACAGTCCCCGCCTGCTTGGATTTATGCCGCTGATTGAGATGGTGCCGATCCAAGTAGCCCCATTGGGACTGCAGTTTCCTTGGGTAAAAGGAAACATTTCCCATTGCCTTGGGGTAAGCCACTGGCTGCCTAAAACATACACTGGATATAGTGCAGGCATGCTGGCTTGCCTGTTCCAGTCCAAGTTAGGATTATGCCCTTTAATATCAATAGCCCTTCTAATTTATACATTTCAAGCTGCTCAGATGTTTTGGATACACTCCACATAATCTGATACACTGTGACAAATTATTTCCAAGGTGTTGGTCTAATCAAATATTTCAGTAGCAACGTTCACTTAATTGCACACAGAAACCAGATATAACACATACCCCATTTACTTACAATAATCCAGTTAAATGAATAGGCCTGCTGAATTCTTGGGTTGTGACCCACAAGTACTTAAATCATACTTAAGGTCTAGACTTCCTCTATTCTTTCAAGAATATAAACAATCAATGATACATACTAGTCATGACAAAAATGCTGGAAAGGGCATGGGTAAAGTTACTCTTACGTGTCATTCAGAAGACTAGCACTGGTTTCTATTTCACTATCTGAAATAGAAATAATATTCATATGCCAATTTTTGTGGCCAGAAAGACTTAATGTACTGCTAGTCTTTTACAAATAATAACAGTTTTTAATAAAAAAGGCCAGCAAAGATATTAACAAGTCTGCAACATTTTCGTTTGTTTCCCTTTCTCAGTGCACATCAACATTATATGTTCTTGGTTATTTCTTGGTCAAAGGACCAAAATATTACATCTGTTTTTAGCACATGGGAGACACTCGCATCCTGATTCTGACTACATTCTTTCATGTTCATAGACTAGGCATGCAGTCAGAGATGTATCGACCAGCTGGGTAGATAGGTAAGACTGACTGACTCACTCACTCACTCATATGCCCAACAAAACCACCAGACCTAGAAGCATGAAATTTGAGAGGGTATTCTTTCTGTAATGGCACCATGGCACCATGTTGTACTTTGTGACAACTGGGCTTCAACTGTTTTCAGCTATAGAACAGGGAAGTTATGCCTTGGCAGATGCGACACCACTAAGAAAGTGGCCCCCATGGCTCTCCCATATGATAAAGTTTTGCATATTTTCTATTCTGTCACTTGTGGCTAATGAGTTTCTAATTGAGAAGAGAGAGAGCTTATTTCTAGTCATTACCTGCCTAATGCCCAGCATTCAGCAAGTGTCATGAATGCCAGTCAGCTGCTATATGAAATGGGTTTAACACTTGTGGTATAGATATATTGCACTAGATATAAAAATTAACCAAGTATATCAGTTATGTGTTTAAATGCTAAGATGTTTCATTATCCTTAAGCTTTTCTACATGGAAGGCCACTAAAGGGTGACGCCTCTTTCATGACCTATTTTTGCTCTTAAATGCCTACCACACACAAGGCTGCATTGCAGTCTTGCATGACATTGTTATTTTTGTACGTTGTTTACTTTATGCTTTTAAGATTTCCAGCCATGAGATTCAAGTTAAATATACTGTATTTTGGATAAATCAACAATCCTTACCACACTGTATTTCAAATGAAGAAGATAAAAGTTAAAATAACCACTCTTTCCCTTTTAAGTAGAGTGGGAAAGGATTGTTGATGTGCCCCAAATATAGCATATTTTGACAGTTTTCTAGTGTATATTATACAGTTAGTTTTTTTTCTTCTAAACTACTGTTAAATGACGCCATGCACTGTTAAAGTTTCCACTTAATGAATAGTTCTCTTTAATTCAGCAAAATTTTGATATCATATTAAAGTTATATTGATACTTATGAGTCCAAAAGATTAAAATACCAACATAAATGAACTTTATATTGATAAATTTTGAAAAAATTGATAAAAGAATGAAGTTGATAAAGTTTGTAATTATCTATACAGTACTGTATGCATTATCTTAGGACTGGCCATAACCATGAGGCCAACTGATGTGCAGCAGATTGAACAAACCTTTGCCTACTTGCTTTCATTGCTTCTCTATATGTTTCCACTTCCTGGATTGGAAAAACAAGAAGGGGGCAGAGAGTGCTAAGCCAGAATTTGGGAATGGGAGGAAAAGAGGCTAGCACAACATCAGATGACTTGGGTGTGAGGAGGTCTTGGGCCAGCGCTAGGTATCTGGTAAATTAACATTGTGAGATGATGGGCAAATCCTAGAAATGAAAACTGAGGCATGACACTTGTGGTCTCATCATCTTTTCCACTGGGATTAAATAAACTAAGCAGTAATAACTTACTTGCATATATCATCTTCTGGGTCTTCAAGCCCAAATCGTTCATCAAAAGTGAGCTGTATCAGCACATTCTCCTCAACTGCTACTAATCGCCACACCAATACTGTGCTGCGAGGATACGTGTATGGGAACTTAGGACTGTGAATACTTCCGTTAGCAGACACTGTAATAATCTTTTCATGATGAGGTTCTTGCACTCCTATAGAAAATACATATACAAACAGACCATCAATTGTTTGTTTAATTGATTATGTATTGCAACAGTTTTTAGGTATAGCTAAAGACTTAGCAGCATCAAACTTTGCAGTTTGGGAGTATCCAAGTTTGCAGTTTTGGATTTTGCCCCTGTGAATTGCAGATCCTCTGCTATTAATCTTTATCTTTACATCTTATGTAAAATCAAAATGTAACAGATTGATTGACTGAATGACTTTGAGATCCTAGCCTCTCATTAGGCTTGCTCAAGACCTGTGCTTGTTTGGAGGTGTCAAGTGCCATAAGGTTCTTCTGTGCCACTCTTAGGAGGGTTAAGCCAGTGCACAGACATGTGCCAGCCTTCCCATTCCACAGTGGAAATGGGTGAGTTGTGTTCAACTAAATTGGTCAGGATTGTACCTTGAATCACAGATTCACTCACTGACTCATCAACACCCAGCCACACCTCCGACCTAGAAACATCCAATTTTGGGAGAGTATTCCTTTGATGATGTAGGCAGCCACTAAGAACCATTTTTTTTAGAAATTCAGACTGGACAAATGGCTGACTCATCCATGCCCAATCCAAACCCCTCAACGTAGACACATGAAATTTGGGGAGCATATTCCTTCTGTGATGTGAGCACCCACTAAGAACCAATTTTTAGAAATTTTAACCCTAAGAGGTGAAAAGGGATAAAACTTCAATACTTAACTTTGAACTCTGACTTATCAACACCCAACCCCTAGATCTAGAAGCATGATATTTCGAGAGTGTATTCCTTCTGTGATGTAAGGACCCAATAAGAACCAATTTGGTGCTTGGTGGTTCCTTCTGCCCAGTGTTGCCTGCTTCTGTCGTGTGCCCATGGGTGCTTGGTGGCTACTGCCCAGTGGTATCCATTGCCCTTTGGTGTATGCTACCCAGTGCTGGCTGGTGGTGCCCACTACTGGGTGGTGCCTACTGCATGGTAATGCCAGGTGCTCCCGTGCCCTCCTGAGCCCACCACTATCCTCTGGTGCCCAGCGTCTGCCAGTGCCCAATTTGCCTCGTACACATGCCCACTGCCAAGCTGTGCTCATCGGTGTCCAGTCATGTCTGGAGCTCAAAAATATTCTTGACATTTTTACGCCCACAGCAACAGATGAATTCTGCTAGTTTTTTTATAAAACTCTCCTCAGTTTCATAAAAGGGATTAGGCTGCTAATTGAAAAGCCCTGAATCTGGGACAATGTCCTTCCTTCTGGAGTAATCCACAAGTAGGCCTGTTATCTGTCCCAGAAACAGATACAAATGAAATGGTAACAGTGGTAATAATGGTAATAATAAACCCTCAGCCTTCTCTGCCTCAGAGACACATGCGAAAAGAACATTCAGCCTACTTGATTGACACAGAACATGCAGACACTTCACACACAGGTCAAGGCTTTTACGTAGATATTAATAAAATTGTTGTACTGTAATAATTTTATTTGGTTAGGAACCAGAGGATGAAAAAAGTAAAAAATGGGCTACAATCCTAAAGACATTTTCCTGGGAGTAAGAACCACTGAACACAATGGGTGTTCAATGGGGATTACTTCTGAGTAAATGTGGTTAGGATTGTGCTCTATATAACACATGCAAATGCATGTGAAACTAAAAAAATCAAATAAAAGACAAATAAATATCAGAACATTGACAACTTTCATGACAGGTTGGATGAAAGAGTAAAGCACATGGACAAATTTGAAATGTAACTGACAATAATTGGAACAGCAATGTGATGAAAATCAAGTGGATAATGATATGCTTGTACAGCAGGCCGCCGTCAGTCTTGAAAGACTATGGTATCATGCTCGGCGCTGCATACGCTGCATGCGAAGCATGAAAGCCTGGGTTAGACTGTTATGGAGGATAAGCTGTTACCCAAGCAGCAAAACCCCCTCTCCACACCACTGAATTACTCCAGTGGAAAAGCAGAGCCAATATGATTGGATCCAGCTGCGTCGCAGAGCTGGGCTAAGGACAGGAGCTCACCCTGTCTTGTGGGGCCGACCTGGGTCTTTTTTTTATGCTTGTACAGTTCATTGATATATAATTTTATTAAAATCTAAAATACAAAAGGGAAATATTTAAAGTAGTATAAGTGGTATGGAAAAGGCTAAAACAAAATATATGATACTGAACATCAAACCAATTAAATGTCATGCTCCTACATGAAGAATTTAACAGCAGAAATAAAAAGAGATGCTAATTATTTCAGTTGCATAAATGATAAGATACTCCCCCAAATCCAGAGTAACTACGGGAACACGTAAGAGACTTTACTTGCACCTGTTGTTACTGCACCACCTAGTGAAAACCTATGAGAAATTCATATTGGAATCCAGAGTAAGTTGTTCTTACATCGGAGCAAGGACTCCCCTGTAGTTACTCTGGATTTTGCCCAATGTCTTTTCTGGCCATGTTGACCAGGGTTCCCAGATCTCTGGATTTACCAAGAGGCCTCCTACATTTTGGCCCCCGGTCTGAGGGGGCGGGGAAGGGACCTGCTTTTCCAGAAAACGGGACGGGAGGGCACTCTGGAGGTGGGGGTTAGAGGCTGCCCCTGTTCCTCCGGGATCCCACCAGCCATTTAAATTTTTGGCAAACAAAAAAATAACTTTGATTATAAGATCAGATGCCATTTATTTTGTGTTAAGTAATCAAGTGAAAGCAAGATAACTGACATGTTTGCATGTGTGATCCTGCCCCAAGTTCACTGAAATAGTATCTACCTATAAAAAAGAAAATAAACCATGAATACCTATGGGGAAATATTTTGAAATAAAAGTTACTTCAGGATTATAGCCCAAGACTTGTATCAAAAGTGTGTTGTTGAAAATTTTAGTAACAAATTCCATTAGCAATAAAGTTAAGACACAGGTAAACAAATCCATCAAACATTTTCCAAAATGTTCATATCATCTGTTACTGTCATATTTTATTGCTATTGGCTACAACTTTAATGTGGAAATATTAACTTAAATACTTTCTAAAGAAATGCCTAACATAATTTGACAGTTACAGAACAAATGAGGCACCTACATTAAGAATCTCCACCTTGTACTCTGAATTTACTTTATAATTATTCTAAACAATATTATTTTAGTTGTTTTGGTTAAGGTCCTCTGCTACGTATGTTGGCAAAACCAATTCTTTAACAATGCAGTTAGGCAAAACACTAAGGGACTGATCCCATCCAAGTGATAGCATTACTTTATCTGGCTCCAGTCCTTGACACTGGCTGCAATCCTAAAGACACTTTCCAGGGAGTAAGAACCATTGAACAAAATAGGGCTTACTTCTCAGTAGACATGTTTAGGATTGTGCTCTCAGCCTTGTGTTTTTTAAATAATTTGTGTCTACAGCGAACAGACCTACTTTGTAATAGGCAATCATTATTTAAGACACAATGCAGGTCCAATGTTATGCATGTATTTTCAATACATGTTTTTAATGCTTTTATATCTTTTATTTATTATGTCTTTTATCACTGTTAGCTGACTTGGCTCCCTTTAGGGGAGAAAGGCAGAACATAAATAAATAAATATACACAGATTTGATTCAACATAAATGGCCATTGCAACTGAGAAGGAACAGGTCCATTCCTGGAGGAGAGGAAACAATGCATCCTTTCACAGTCAGTTTTAAAAACTGCTTTTTAAAAAGTACAGTATTTCAGAGAGGTAGTCATGCAAGCAATCATTCCATCTTTTAGCTGAACCAGGCAAAGGCAGGGGATCTTCTGCATTTCTGCATAAACAGTTGTAAGAGGACATCCTTTTTATTATTAACTTGTTAACCTTTTTATTATTATTTTTATTATTATTTATACATTTTTTGTGTTAAGGAGCGTTTTTGTTCAACACATTTTTTGTGCTTTTGTTTTTAGGGAGTCTCATAATAAAATCCATGCAGATATCAAAGTAACTGGAGCAATGAAGGAGCAGGAAACCTGAGTTTTAAAATCTTTTTTCCCTTTTTAAAATCCACTTTTTAAAATTAAAAAAAAAATTTTTTAATTCACTGAGGGTTCCAGAACAGAACCCTAGTGGATAAAAAGGGACAACCCGCTTATAGTACTTCAACCACAATGGAATTCTTGGAAAACACTGTGCTGACCTCATAAACAAGGATGCAAAACTGAAACAATGAGCATAATCCTAACCATGTCTACTTAAAAGTGAGTCCCATTATATTCAGTGGGTCTAACTCTCAGGAAAGTGTCTTTAGAATTGCAGCCAATGTCAAGGACTGGAGCCAGATAAAGTAATGCTATCACATACTAAAGCTGAAAACACTGGACAAGTATGGTCTTGTCTATCTCAAAGTAGATCTGCTCCCTATAGGCATAATTTATCTCAAAAAAAGTATGGGATTTTTTTGTGGAAATATAAACCTTGCTGTCATTCAATATGATAATTGCAATCCTTCCTATAATCCTGTAAGAATTATGCTGACAACTCCAGGAAAGTATATCAACTCTGGCACAAAGAAAAGGTTGAATTTGAGGAAATAAACAGGGAAGAAGATTCGTAAAAGTAGAGAGAAGCAATACCTAACCAAGGCATTTTTGAATGAAGATGCATTTTAGCACTTACAAAAACATGTGAGAAACATCTAGCAGGATTTTAAATTAATGTTAAAATACTCATTGAGATGCAGACATAATGCAGAGATAGGGTGAAATCCAGAGTAATTACGGGGAGTCTTTGCTCCCGAGTAAGAACAAGTTACTCTGGACTGCAATATGAATTTCCCATAGGTCTTCATTAGGTGGTGAAGTAACTACCGGTGCACATAATGTCTCTTACATGCTCCTGTAGTTACTCTGGATTGTGCCCATAATTTCTTAAAGTGGAGATCTGAATTTTGTTTGATTGGAATACTATTTCTATAAGGCATGGCCAGGAAAAATAAGAATATACATCTCATCCTATGTCTCATAAAAGACAGTCAGGAGTTGGTACTTTCTAAGAACTAATTCACAGAAACCAGCAGCAGAGAGGTGTTTCAATTCAAGAAACACTGCAAGAAGCTGCTCCATTCAACAAGCAATTTCAGTGTATCAGTTAATGCCATATAGATCTAGCAATTTTTACAACAGTATTTTTAGTGTTGATAAACAATTGGGGGATGCGATGGTAGTCCAGTGACAGAGTGCATTTCTTATAGGCAAAAGTTCAAGTAGGGAACATCCCTCTGTGTATAAAAGTTCATCTCCAGGTAGGGAAGGGAAAGCCCCCATGTGTAATCCTGCAAACCTGCTGCCAGTCACTGTAAACAACACGGAACTAAACAGTGGTCTAACTTGGAAGTCAGCTTCATGTTTTGTGACAAACTTCAAAATACAGCGGTGCCTCACTTAAAGAGCTTAATTCATTCCGGAGGCATGCTCTTTAAGCAAAATGCTCTTTAAGTGAAGCGGATTTTCCCATAGGAAACAATGGAAACTCAGATGATTGGTTCCACAACCCCCAAAATATTCATATAAAAATATTAACTGGATGTAAAAATGATGATAAAACACTGGAATTGAATTCAAAACACTATAATATAACACAGACCACAATTACTGTAATAAAACACTGTAATATTCTGTACAGTAAAAAAGAAAAGAAAAACCTTTATGGGCAAGGATGACTGATTTTCACTAAGAGTCACTGGTGTCTTTCTGAGCAACTTTCACAGGGAACCTCTCTCTGTGTGTGAGATCTAGATAGGCAGTCAGCAACAGCAGAGGGGAAAGATCCTATGCTGTCTACTCAGAATTAAGCCCCATTAAATCCACTGGGGCTTACTCACAGGAAAGTGTGTAGGCTGCATTTTGCATGTACAGCAGCATCAGAAGGGCAAGATTTTAAGCTGTTTACTCAGAATCAAGCACTGGGGCTTACGCACAGGAAAGGAAAAGTGCAGGCATGGAAGGTAGTGGGGGGCACAGGGGTGGGGTCCAGGCAGGGGGGGGGGCTTCCTTGGGGGAAAGGGGTCTACTTGAGGGGGCTGCAGAGGGGGTGCAGGAGAATATTCCCTCCTATCTTATGGAGGCTGCATAGGCTGGGCCAACCAAGTTCTCTGGCTGTAAGAGAAGGGCAGCCATCTTTGTTCCCCTGACGAAGAGGCTTTTCTGCTCTTCTGCCTCCCTCTGCTGGTCTCTTCCATGTAGTGCGGGGGGGGGGGGGGGAGAAAGTCCTGCCTCACTCCCTCAGCCCAGCCAATGAAGGGGAGAGACAAGGAGAAGGACAGGGAGCCCAGCCAATTATGCAACAATATGCTCTTTAAGCAAAGCGAAACCACACAGAAATTTTTGCTCTTTAAGTGGAACGTTCTCTATGCAAGGTGCTCTTTAAGCAAGGTACCACTGAATCTTCAAAATAAGCCACTATGTATAAATATCTTGCAACCTGGAGAATTATTCATGTAGCCACATTTCAAGCAACCAAAAATACCACAATATTTTTTCATGCCAGCTCCACAATATCCTTTTATCAGGCATGGTGACCAAAACTCAATAAAGATCTCAATACATCAGCACTTCATATACTCTACAATTGAGATGTGACCTCATACCATTGTAATGGAAGTGATATAATTACCACAGCATTTAATAATACAAGTATTTTATTAAACATTTTGAACTAGGACTAAATGAAACTAGCCAGCCATCAGATCACCCAATTACTGTAATTTATAAAAAGTTTTAGTTTTAATATTTATATAAAAAGCAGCAGCCAGTTTCTAATGGGTTGCATAGACACCAAATTACATTGGCTTTCAATGATGCTCCCAAATGTGTACTCCGAGGATGTTTCTTATGTAACATCAACACCCACCAAGAACCGATGTTGACAAATTTAATTCTTAAGGGGTGAAAACTGGTGCTATGTGTTTTTGTCCTATGCTTAACATTGAAGACTGACTGATCAACACCCAGTCAATTTGGTGCCTGCTGCCTGATGAACTGGAAGGGAGGGTGCACTGGGGGGATGTTTTGCGGTGGGGGTGATGCACTTGGGGTGATGTTGCGCATGGGGATTGATGCGCATGGGAGAGTGTTGTGCAATGGGGGATGACGTACATTATTCTCATAATGCGGGTACATTTTGCTAGTATTTTTATGTAATTTTGGTTGTGGAACCAATCATCTGAGTTTCTATTATTTTCTATGAGAAAATCTGCTTTGTATTACAAGCATTTTGAATTACAAGCATTCTTCCAGAACTAATTATGCTCGTAGGTCAAGGCACCACTGTATCTAGGAAGTTTAGGAACTCAGCAAACCAATTGTTTGCTTCCCATTATGAAGTAGGTGTGCTGGGTAATCAACATACAATTGGATGGTTGATATAGTGAGAGATCACTACCACATAAGATTAATGTCTTGAATGGGCAAGGAGATAGAGCAGGGATTCCCATACCATGGCCCAAATGTAGCCCAAAGCAAGCCTCCATGAAACTTGCAGCAAGAACGTCCCCAATTTGGGCTGTAGATGAGCCCTTGCATCTGAAGGCAATGCAAGCTCTGCTCGCTGCACTACCTCAAAACGCTGGAGGGTGTTTGAGGGCTGGGGAGGCTACAAACACCATCCCTCTGTGTATAAAAATGTTTACGTATAGGCATCTCCCACTTTCAAATGGTTAGTTTCTGACAATCTGCTTTTCCAACATCTTTCTGTTATATTCAGAAGTCATTCATTCAACGCATGTCTGCTTTTTCAACCTCTCTCTGCTGTTCTAGAGGTCAAAATTGCCCTACTCCATGTTGCATATGACAGGCTGATTAAGGCTGTTTCGGCATGTGTATATGTGTGATGTAAGAGAGAGAGAGAGAGAGAGCATGCGTGCACACATATGGTCACTATATTTCCAGGTTTTTTTTTTTCCATTCCAGAAGGAATTAATGAGAAACAATTTGCAGAAATCTTTGTATGACAGTAGGAATTTGCAAGATAAAAGGGGCTTTTGCAATTTTTTGCAAAAAAGCATCAGAAGAAACATTTATAAATGAAAAAACTGGGTTCCATTTTTCAACCATTACCATTTTCCACTACAGCTCCGGTCTGTAACCCTTCAGATAAGTGGGGGGTGCCTGTACTGGTTTGAGGATCACCCCCACTCCCTGTGTTAGAAAATGTTTATTAACAGGTTTGATTTTACTCATAAGTTCCATGTCGTAATACATTCATTTATGTAAATTTATTCAAATTAGAAATAAATTCATTTTTTCCAGCCCACCCCCAAAAGTGGCAGAGAGATGATGTGGTGCTCCTGCCAAAAATTTGGACAACCCTAAGATACTGTGTCAGTCTACTACTACAATCAAGAAACATGAACTTTTGTTGAAGAAATTATCCTAGTTGGTCCCTTTGGGGATAATTCTGCAACAACCTCCCTTTTCCATATGTTGCTGCCCAAAGTAATTACAGATCCAGATTTTATAAAAACAGTCAATCTCTGGACACATGTCCAATAGGAAAATACGTTTAAGAAAGATATTTTTGAAAGTATTTTTCACATGTTTATAGAGCATCACTTTTGACAAACTCTAGCTTTAGATCCTAGTTATTAATAGAAAAACACACAGTACGTCTTTTGATTCCAGGTACTAAAATTAAATCAAAATGAACGTAAAATTTGTCACTTTTGAATGTGTTGCCAACTTACACCTTATTTTCTGGCTTTCCCTCAAAGAAAAGATGGTAAATTAAAACAAAACATAAATGCTGTGAATTCCTGCAATAAAGAAAGACCTTAAGATGATTCCAGACTAAATTCTTTTGAAGAAGTTATCTTGGTCCCAAGGTCCTAAATATTTTTTCCTGTTAGATAAATGTTTAATTTGATAAGTTGAGGTATTTTTAGTGTATGTTTTGTTAACATACTTTACACAATTGCTGACTGCTCTAGTTAATTTTCCAGATAATATGGCTGGTAGTCCTGCTGATGCTCTGAGTTGATCTGTGGAATAGGAAAATAACCCAAAATATTTCACATTATCTCTCTTGAATGGGACATTCTACATTCTACAGTTCAGGCCAGGCTCCTTGGGGCAACAAACTACCCACTGGTAGTTTTATTCAGTGTTTTATTTATCAGTTATGTTGTTTCAACATGAATGAGGTTGGCTCTTTAAATTAAAAGATAAACATTCCTTAAGTAGCAGTTAATGGCTTAAAAGCAGCCTTCTTACTATAATAAAATGGCAGGCAATTAAGCTTACCTGAGAAAGGTTCAATAAGGGTTCAGTTTGGTTTCTGTTTCAGCTGGAAGGGAGATCCCTCCCTTCTCCAAATGATTATGACATGAATACAAAGTGAATAAGATCAACATGAATACAACATGAATAAGATCACACGTAGCTATCAGAGTGCTGATTGCGATACTGACCACTCCTTGGTGTGCAGCAGAGTAAAACTGCAAGCAAAGAGGCTGCATCACTCAAAGAAGGAAGGAAGACCACGAATTAACATCAGCAAGACCCGCAGTCTGGAAAAAGTGTTGGAATTTGACCAAGCACTCAAGGAAATTCTCCTGGGCCCGGCTGAGGCAAATGCTTCTGAACGATGGGAACATTTCAAGAATGCTGTTTATACTACCGCCCTGTTAAGCAGGTTAGAAAGACAGCAGATTGGTTTGAAGCCCACTTGGAGGCGCTGACACCAGCCCTTGAGGAAAAGAGGAGAGCCCTAACTGCATATAAAGCCTGTTCTAGTGAGCGCAACCTTCAAGCCCTGCGAGCCGCCCGTAGCAAAGTCCAACAGATTGCCAGGAGATGTGCTAACAACAGATTGCCAGGAGAGAGCTTTGCTCTCAAATCCAGGTAGCAGCTGACACAGGCAACATCAAGGGGATGTACGATGGCATCAAGCAGGCCTTAGGTCCAACAGTGAGGAAAACTGCCCCGCTTAAGTCTGCTACAGGTGAGGTCATCCAGGACCGAGCACAACAGATGGCACGCTGGGTGCAGCACTACTCTGAGCTATACTCCAGAGAAAATGTAGTAACTGAAGAAGCATTAAACAACATTGAGTGCCTGCCTGTCTTGGAGGAGCTTGACAGTGAACCAACTTTAGAAGAACTAAACGAAGCCCTGGATTCCCTTGCTTTTGGCAAGGCACCCGGGAAAGATAACATCCCTGCTGAAGTTCTGAGGTGCTGTAGAGGGACCATTTCCACTGAACTGTACAAGATATTCTGCCTTTGTTGGAGGGAAGGTGGAGTACCACAGGACATGAAGGATGCTAATATTGTCACACTGTACAAGAACAAAGGCGACAGGGGCGACTGCAACAACTACCGTGGCATCTCTCTTCTTAGTGTTGTAGGGAAGCTGCTTGCCCGTGTCATACTGAAGAGGCTTCAGGTGCTTGCAGAGAGAATCTATCCTGAATCACAGTGTGGATTTCGAGCCAACAGGTCCACCACTGATATGGTATTTTCCCTTCGACAGTTGCAAGAGAAATGTAGGGAACAAAGACAGCCACTCTTTGTAGCCTTCATAGACCTTACAAAGGCTTTTGATTTGGTTAGTAGGGATGGCCTTTTTAAAATCCTCCCCAAGATTGGATGCCCACCTCAGCTCCTCAACATCATCAGGTCTTTTCACGAGGACATGAAAAGCACTGAAGTTTTTGATGGCTTAACATCAGACTCCTTTCACATCCGAAGTGGAGTGAAGCAGGGCTGCGTCCTCGCACCAACTTTATTTGGGATCTTTTTTGCAGTCATGCTGAAGCATGCTTTTGGAAACGCAACAGAGGGAATCTATCTCCGGACCAGATCAGACGGAAAACTCTACAATCCTTCCAGACTAAGAGCAAAGTCCAAAGTCCAGCTGAAATGCTTGCGTGAGTTCCTCTTCGCCGATGACGCTGCTGTTACTGCTCACTCTGCCGAAGACCTTCAACGACTTATGGACCGTTTTAGCAAAGCCTGCCAAGACTTTGGACTAACAATCAGAGTGAAGAAAACACAAGTCATGGGTCAGGGTGTGGATCCACCTCCCTGTATCACAATCTCTGAACATGAACTGGAGGTTGTCCATGACTTTGTGTACCTTGGCTCAACTATCTCTGACACTCTCTCCTTAGACTCTGAGCTGAATAAACGCATTGGTAAAGCGGCTACTACATTCTCCAGGCTTACAAAGAGAGTATGGCTTAATAAGAAGCTGACGGAACATACAAAGATCCAGGTCTATAGAGCTTGCATCCTGAGCACACACTTGTACTGCAGTGAGTCTTGGACCCTTTATGCATGGCAGGAGAGCAAGCTGAACACCTTCCATATGCGCTGTCTCCGACATATTCTTGGAATCACCTGGCATGACAAAGTCTCAAATGACACAGTATTGGAATGTGCTGGAATCTCTAGCATGTTCACACTTCTGAAACAGCAGCGTCTACGCTGGCTTGGGCATGTCGTGAGAATGGCTGATGGTCAGATTCCAAAAGATCTCTTATATGGAGAATTAGTGCAGGGAAAGCGCCCAAGAAGGAGACCACAGCTGCGATACAAGGACATCTGCAAGAGGGATCTAAAGGCCTTGGGAATGGACATCAACAGCTGGGAAACCTTGACCTCTGACCGTTCAGCGTGGAGGCAAAAGACCCAGCATGGCCTTCTCCAACTGGAAGAGACACTTGTTCAGCAGGCTGAAGCAAAGAGACAGACCCGAAAGCAGCGAAACGTGGAGCCTGGGCAGGGGACGGAATTTATTTGTCCTCAGTGTGGAAGGGATTGCCACTCTCACATTGGCCTCTTTAGTCACACTAGATGTTGTTTCAGGACCTCCAATCAGAGCACGATACCATAGTCTTTCGAGACTGAAGGATGCCAATACTAATATACAAAGTGACAATCACTTCTGAATTGCTTTATAAGGGGAAGCTGAAACTAAGCTGTTTTTAAGGGAACTTATTGATTAATTGCCTGCCTCGTTATCATGGTAAACAATTGCCTCTGTAACATGAAAATGGGTATCCACAGAGGTTCCAGGAACCAAATACTGTACTGCAGATGGTAAGGTTCAACCTGTATACAAAAGACAACCAAACATGAGCTAGAAGTACTGTAGCTTACTCCAGAGTGGTGATGATAGCAAAGAAAACTTTCTCTGCCACTATTGCAACAACAGCTTTTCCAAGTGGTTACTACATCTTGCCTCTTGTAGGAATGAGAAGTAGCCACAGTTTTGTCCAGTGTTTCTCAAGATTGTCCCCTGCTATACTACTTCATCTGCTCCACCAATTGGATCTTGTGGATTGGATGGCCACAAATATCAGGATGAGGCTCAGGATGGATAGGAGGGCATTTCTGAGTTTGTGAAAAGTGCATGCTGGAACTATGACCACTGAACCAAGTCTCCTACTGCTTGCTCTTGCTTGCATTTCTTGCTGCCATGCACCGTGGATCTGGGGGTCCCACATGAACCACCAGGCACAACCTCAAATACTACCAGTGGTACAAATACAATGTGGTACAATGTTGAGAAACATTGGTCTAGTCTTTTACAACCAGTCCACAAGGCACTACTGATAAAGAGCACAATCCTAACCATATCTATTCAAAGATAAGCCCCATTGTGCTCAGTGGATCTTACTCCCAGAAAAGTGTGCTTAGGATTGCAGCTAAAATCACTTGCATCTCTTTTGACTTAAATTCAAATTTAAGAATTGTCAGTTGTGTTCTTAAGATACTGCTGATGATGGATTCATTAATTTCCATTTATTTAATCTGAAGATACGGACAAATTACTTGGAGAAATGAAGTCAACCTCATGGTTATTTGATCTGTGACTTTTCTAACTGCTTATGGTAGACTGCCTTTCCAGACCTCTGGAACCCACTACCCTAGATAATTCTTGGCCAACATCCAAATTAACATGCTTGGACAAGATGGTAGCAAATCAGCTCCAGGTTCTTTTGGAAGGTATCAATCATTATATTCCAGCCTGCTTTCAGGTCCGCATATGAGACTGAAACAACCTTGCACGATCTCTGAAGGAACAGGTCCAAAGCTTGGGGGTTTGCCTGATATTCAGATACTGTCTATTCAGATACTGTCTGTGGCCAGGGGAGCCTTTGCTAAGTTTCATTTGGTGTGGCAATGGTGCCATACTTGAATCATGAAGGCTTACCCACAATGATTCACACCATTGTGAAAGTGAGGACAGATAACTCTTAACATGCTCTACAATGGCCTGCCCTTGGAGATGGTTTTGAAACTGCTTCTAGTGCAGAAAATGGCTGCCTGTATGATTGCTGGAGGTAGGCAGTTTTGACTTTATTGGGTGGCTCAAGGGGTGGCAGCAAGAAACAAGGTCTTCTCATTAGTGGCTCTAATCCTATGGAACACCCTTGATTTACAAACTGCTTCCTCATAATAAACTTCCTCCAGTGGACCCCAACAACTTTTCTTTTTAAACAAGCCTTCTGAGTTCTTCTATTTCCCACTTCCCATTCTGCTATACCAGCCTTAATCGAATTAACCCACTCCTTAATCGAATTGTGTGCACCCAGACCAATACGTTGGACTGCATCAGATGCTTGTACCAATTTCAGAACATGCAATAATTAAATGATATTGGCTGCAATCCTAAACTCCAGTTAGGCCAGCCAAAACCCCAGCACATAGTCCTGTGCTAACCTGGGGGTGTCACAAAAGTGCCATAAGATACACAAAAGTGCCATAACACACTGCCATAAGACACTTAAGTGCCATGCGCCACTCCTGAGGGAGGTTTAGGCCAGTGCACAGACATGTGCTTGTCTCCCTACATCAGCACAGGAACAGGAGGATGAATGAGTTGGGCCAGCCTAGGTTATGATTGCACCCATAAATCCTCATACTTAACTTATAGGTCTTCCACAGAAATTTCTAGTCAACCATTATTCTTACTAGTGAACAACAAAGGATGCATTTATGGCCTAAACTAACTTTGCGTAGTGACCTGGATGCCTTTCTAACTCACTTATGAGTACACTTCTATCTATTTACAAGTCGGAGTTTATCATGAAACGATACATTATGTCCAAAGTATCTGACGGGCCAATTAAAATGGTAAAATACTGATTTGTCAGTATGTAGCATTTACAAAATGAGAGCAAAATGCTTTCATATGATTTTTATCTCTGATAATCAACCCAAGTAGAATGTGACTTTTTCAAAATTTGGGGGGAGGATGTGGGTAAAGAGGAAGCAACTAATCTACCATTAAGAGCAATACCACAAGCATATAATAAACTTGTGTATTTTACTTTTGTTTATATTATCCACCATGGCAGAGCATGAAAGAATCCAGAGCATTTAAAAATATTTAAAAGCAGCTCAGTTTGCATAAATATTTGAACAAAACATATTTATTATCAAAATATCATAGCTAAAGTCAGATTTATTAAAATTTTGATTAGGAGGGAACGTTCCAGAAGCCTATAGAAGCTATTTAAAGTAGGAGACTTCAAGAAGGGACTGTAACATACCCACATTAAAGGAAGGTATTATCAGCACATCAAAGCATAGTTGTCAGACAGAAATATGAAGTGTTGGATGCCAAATGTAGCCTGCCTGCGCTGTGAATCAGAGCAGAGAGTAGGAGGAAGAACGCCTGAATAAGGTTTGTTAATGACAGTTTAAAAATAAAAAACAAATGTACTTGCATGAATATATATTTTTGGAAACAAATGCAATTAACATTCTAGGCTATGATATAAGAATAAAGGTATAGGAAAAGTGCTATTTTATCAATTCCATTTTCTGCAATTAAAAATGATTTCACTGGAAAAAAATTTATATCACCAATTGTAATTTTTGTATTGGAAAGCAATAAGATGAAGCTATATTGTTGGACAGAACTGCATCCATACAAGTGCTCAATAAAAGCTATAGTAGTATGAAGTACTATGAAGATGAACAATCATCATCTCTTTTTTTCATAATATAGAGGAATGTATATACAATATGTGTTTGCTGAGAGTCCGGCAATATATTACTACAGGTGAAAAAGTGACCAGTTGATGTTTTCCATAATGATTAAATATCTTATGTAAAACCCTAATTTTTATTTGCATTTCCAGCTGCTGTACAAATGTGTTGCATTGACATTTCAAATTTAAATATACAGTAATTCTGTTAATGGGATATAGAAAGTCCATGAAAATGAATATTCCAATTAGAACCTTAACAAATACAGTATAAAAGGTTAAGCATACCACCCATTAAGACTAGTGCATGAGTTGAATCAAAGGAAGTGGAGACTGGGAACATGACTTGAGTCTAGCCATGGTGGATTTGAACATCCCTGAGTATCCCTTAGATTCAGAAAAGCAAGAAAACAAATTGAATAGATATAATTTCAGAGTTCTCATGTACTCTACTACTATTAATTGAAGCAATATCAATATGCTGATAGCAGCTTGTAACCCTTAGATTCCCAGGTGGGTCGATTCGACCTGCATTTTTAATTTATGCAAATTAGAGCACAATCCAGAGCAAGTTCAGTCTGCTCTACCCTAACTGCTCTCTCCTAACTGTTCTGTATCCAGAGCAGAAAGTTATGCTGCATCCAAAGAGTCAAGAAGCCTGGGCTGCCCTAACTGTTCCATAGCACGCTAAAGGCACGATCCAGAGTAACTACGGGGAGTCCTTGCTCCAACTTAAGAACAATTTACTCTGGATTGCAATATGAATTTCCCATAGGTTTTCACTAGATAGTACCATAACTACATTGATGTAAATGTCTTTTACGTGCTCCCGTAGTTTCTCTGGATTTTAGGGCCAGTCACAAATCCTGCACCTGCCCAGTAGGGATGCCTATGGTTGTGAGGGGAAGGTACACTGTGTAGAACTGGGGGGGGGGGATGGTGCACTGGGGAGTACTTTACTCCTGCAGTGGTGGGTAAATTTCTTTAGTAATAAATACATTACTTACATTAGTTTTTCTAATGGTTTTTGAAGAAAGGATGGAGAAGCAGACAGCAAAATTGATTTGCACAAGAAAAGGATTTTTAAAATGAAAATTACTTTCGAGTGAATGAATTTTTAAAAGGAGTAAAATAGTATAAAATCAAAATTTTGGGAAAACATTTTTGAAGGGGAAATTATTTGGAGGTATTGAGGAAAGATTTAATGTATTAGGGAATAACTGAGTAATAAGTTGGGAGATATCTGAGACACAATTTGTAAAGAGAAAACATGCTTTCAGTATGTATTGAATAAATGGGACTGATTGGCCAGAATTTTGATCTGGGAATGTATCTAGAACAGTTCAACTGACAATTGGCCTCCTTGAACCTATGCCAGCTGCTTCTATGGTGCAAATAAAAAGAGAGAAAGGGGATTTGCTGATTGCTATAGGGATAGTGTTGTACTGGGTGCCATCTCTTCCCATTTCCACCCTGTTTGTTATCTCCCATCCCATTCTACCCTCTGTCGGCTGATCTGAGTCAGGTGGCATTTTATGTACTGCCTCCGGGCTGCCTAAGTGTTCCAGCAACATCCAGAGCCCCACATACTTTCAGAGGATCATTTACGACAGCCATAAAGCACACTCTGCCACTGTAATGCTAGTTCCTACAGCTGGGAGGAGAGATAGGACTAGACTATGTATCTTTTTTCTATAGTTCTCTAAGTGGCCAATATCCATGTAAAAACTGGGCTTAGTCTTCAAGTTTGTTTGAAACAGGAGGGAAAGGAGAATACCATTATTTCCCACATTTCCAACTTCACTGACTGCAAATGTTAATATTTTCTATTATGTTTGGGAACTTATATTATTCTTGGGGATCTTCTATGTGTTTACTGCGTTGACCACCTGTACTTTCAAGTATTTTTCTCTTATCATCAATGTAAGTTTTTCCTATCAACATAACACATGACATCGTAAATGTTTACTTTCCTTACTGAAGCTAGAAATTAAGATACCTTTAATAAAGAAACATGAAAGTATAAAGAAAAGTCTCTCCCACTGCAATCTTAGGCATGTCTACTCATAAGGAAGTTCCACTGTGTCCAATGGGGCTTTCACTAAGGAAAGTGCTAATTGAGTTTCTACTGGGTGTGGGTGGCGCAAGCGGTTAAGACGCTGTGCCTGTTAACCAGCAGGCCAGGGTTTGTGAACCGGGTCGGCCCCACAAGACAGGGTGAGCTCCTGTCCTTAGCCCAGATCTGCAACGCCAGCTGGATCCAATCGTATTGGCTCTGCCTTTCCATTGGACTAATTCAGCGGCGTGGAGAAAGGGGATTTGCTGCTTGGGTAACAGTATATCCTCCATAGCAATCTAACCTAGGCTTTAGTGCTTCGCATGCAGTGTATGCAGCGCCGAGCACGATACCATAGTCTTTCAAGACTGACGGAGGCCTTCTAGACCAGGGGAGTCCAAACTTTCAACTTTATAGCTCCTGGACCTTTAACAAATGTGTAGAAGAGGGAATTTCAGCAGGTATAGTTTGTTTTCTGAGAAAAGAAGCTGCACCTGCTGAAATTCCCTCTTTAACACATTTGTTAAAGGAGCTTTTAACCCTGGTCTACATCACTTATGAAAACAGAGAATTGACTTTGCTTAGCTTTTCACATAACTTTTCTTGTTCAAGCTATTTGATTCATGGCAAGAAATAGCTAGTGAAAAGGCAGGCTTCATTTCAATTTCATTTGTTTGTAGTATTCTCAAATGAAAAATGTTAACTTTATCATAACCTATCCTAGAGACAAAGATTAGGTTCTTGGTCCTTCATGATAAACCACCCCCCAAATCCAGAGTAACTATGGGAGCATGTAAGAGACTTTACGTGCACCCGCAGTTACTGCATTACCTAGAAAAAACCTATGGGAAATTCATAGTGGAATGAATATATATGGTTCTTGCACCGGAGCAAGGACTCCCCGTAGTTACTCTGGATTTTGCCCCACATCTCAAAGTGCATTTTCGTAGCAGATCAGCTTTTGGTCAGCTTTCTTTATCTATCTATCTACAGTATTTATATACCGCTTTTCAACTAAAAAGTTCACAAAGCGGTTTACAAAGAAAATGGAAAAATAATAATAGCTAATTAAAAGCTAATGGGTCCCTGTCCCAAAAGGGCTCACAATCTAAAATGCAAAAATGCAAAAAAGGACACCAGCAGAAGCCACTTGAACAGACATTGCTGGGGTGTGTAGGGCCAGTTACTCTCCCCCTGCTAAATAAAAGAAGAGCACCCACTTGAAATTTGCATTCTTTGTATTCTGTATTTTGATTTTTTTAACTAAACAAGGGAAACCCTTGTGGCTCTGTGATTAAAAGTGTTGTGCCTGTTGATTTGAAGATTGGCAGGTCAGTGGTTTGAGACCTGCATGCTGCATGAAGCAACATTCTGGTGACAGGCCCCTGCAACAGGCCAGCTAAATTTCCCCACGTCGCATCCATCATCTAACCAGGAGTGGGAATAATGCTATGAAAATGATTTTAAAAAATGATGATTTATTATTTTTTTCCACTAAACAGTTCATCAAAATTTCCTAATGAGGGAAGCAGTAGGCTTAAAGGGCAGGCATACTCTAATATCAAGTGCACTGCTGTAGTCACTGTTAGAAAAAGTAATAATTCAAAGTGTGTTCTTTTGATTTTCTGCTTGATGTTTGTGGTGATCATTCTTGCTCTGAATAAAGTAAACCTTGAAAAGTTAATGCAAGATGCAAAGTGGTCAGCACTTGTCAGAAATTCCTATATACTGTACCCCAAAGATAATCAGAAAAGAAATGCTGACCTTGTGTAGTAGCAGATATTAAAACAATAAAAAATTAACAAAAATATTAGTTCCAGTCTACAGAACTATTTCCCCATCAATACCTGAATGTTTAGACTAGCCCCGTAAGTTTGATGACACAACTTACTGGAATCCCTCTCATCTGCCATGTTTTCTTTTATTCCATTTACACTACAGCTGGTACAGTGGATGCATTCCAGATGTCATATAAAACACAGCTGCAAAAACTGGTCTGTGTCTGTTCTAAAGCTCAAGCATACCCCTCAACAAGAGAGTGCATTAATCCTATATGCAGTAAATTAGATACAACCTGATAACAAGGTCAAGTTTAAAAAATGAAATACAGGTTGTGTGCAGACATAACATTAAATCCTAACCCCCACAGGTCCTGTTCTGGCCAAGGAGTGTCAAAAAAGTAATGTAAGGCACTTTCTGCACCACTCCTGGGGGAGGGTTAATATATTTCTACAAATGAATAGATGGACACGCACAGAATCCAGTAGCAAAAATGAGATGCAGGTTCAAGTGAACATGGCCAGTGAGAATTTATTCAGACCCAGACAGATAGATCTGTGGCATATCTGAGCTCACTTATTATCTCTGTTTTAACTCTACCTCTGAAGTGCTTCATACTTCAGGAATCACCACAAACCTTATTTCTTGCATGCCATAATGGAACACACTATTTTTAACAGGTATTGCAGATGTGACAAGGCCTCACACCTCACTATCATCTCTGTGTTACAACTGTTCACGAGGCTTCCAACAAGAATGACAAGAGGACAACATTATTCATCCTTATACTATACCACTCAAGGACACCATTGTATTTTGGAAACATTAGTAAGATAGAGTCACACTTCATAGTTCTTGAGGCCAATAACAATCCTCCCTCTTTCCTTCATCTATGTGTTCACATCATAAATCCAGTCCTTCTATAATGGTTCTGCATCATAAAACAATGCCTTAAAACATCAGTTAAATTTAAAGGGCCCCCTCTATACAGAGCAATGGTTCTCCCAGTGGGGATCATGAGTCCACTTCAGAATGCATGTGCAAAAAGCTTTGTGCCACCATCTTGGATAGTCCATAAATGGTGGCACTTTGGTCCATAAATGGTGGCACCTAGCTTGGTTGCTCTCTCTCCTCTTCTCTATGGTTGCGGAGAACAACAGAAAATGGCAAAGATGGTGGTGTAACTCCACCTTGCCAGCCTCACAGGTAGGAGTGGTGCAACTGAATGAGAGGGCATGTGCCATCTCCTTGAGTCACCTGCCCATGCATGATCCAAGACGGTCAAACAAGAGGGTGTGCATCCTCCTGTTTGGTTGTACTTCCCTGCAGAAACCAAGTCAGCCTAAGACAGCCCCATGGGTCCTGCTCCTGAGTGAGGAGCAAGAGGCCAAACACAAGCCATTGCCTCACTGAATACTAGCCTCACTGAACACAAGCCTCATTGAAGGATCTATGGGGTAGCCGCTCCACTGAGTTTTCAGCAAGTTCACTGTCCTGGTAATAAGTTTCATTGAATACTACAGAACTTACTTCCAAGTAGGCATGGAGGTGGTTCTGACACCACAGTGAAGTCACTTCATGTGTCATGTTACTCGTGGTCATGCTATCATTGCCAAGTTGATGACATCTCATTCTGGGAGTCCTGGACAGATTATCGGACTCAAAAAAGGGTCTTGGGCTTAAATGCTCAAGAACCACTGTTACTGAGAAAGTGTCTTCTATTCAAATTAAAAAGAAAAATATTTCAAAGCATGTCTTCTGCATTTGCTGCTATTTTCAAGAGACTGCACTGTTCAGAGCACAGTGACCAGATCCAATCCCTGACATATCTAGGTGAAACATGAAAAGCTTCCTCCAGTCTATGTAGACAATACTAACAAATGGAACAACCTCAGATATGTAGATGATACCACAATAATGACAGAAAGTGAGGAGGAACTTAAGGACCTCTTGATGAGAGTGAAAGAAGAAAGTGCAAAATGTAGCTTAAAAATAAACCTTAAAAAAGCCAAGATCATAGCTTCTGGTTCCACCAGTTCATAAAAAAATGGAATGGGAAGAAATGGAAGTTGTGACATAGTTCATTTTTCTGGGCTTTAAGATCATTGCAGAAGGCGACTGGAGCCAAGAAATTAAAATATGCCTGCTTCTGGACAAGAAAGCTATGGTGGGGCTAGATAATTAAAAACTGAGATGGCACCTTGCCGACAAAGATCTGTCTAGTTAAAGCTATGGCTTTCCCTGTGGTAGTGTATAGCTGCGAGAGCTGGGCCATAAGGAAGGCAGACCGCCAAAGAATAGATCTGGAGATGACTCTTAGGGTCCAAGAAGATAAAATCAGTTCATCCTCCAGGAAATCAACCCTGACTGTTCACTGGAAGGCCCGATACTGATTTTGGCCATATCATGAAAAGGGAGGACTCCTTAGAAAAGACCTGATGCTGGGGAGAAACTGAAAGCAAAATGAGAAGGGGACATCAGAGGACTAGGTGATTAGATAGTATCACTAAGGCAATGAACATGAATTTGGACAGACTTCAGAAGCTAGTGGAGGATAGGGTGGCCTTGCATGATGCCATCCATGGAATCACAAAAGAGTTGGAGACAACTAAACAACTAAACAACAATGGTAAAAGTAAAGAAGCTGAAACACTCCCATTATAGAACACTAGAATTCAATGTACAGTCTTCTCAAAGAAGTTTGAGCTATCCTAACAATTTCACTTGCCACTGCAATTTCATTAGAGGTTTAGCAATTGGACTAAAAATAATACTTTATTTCCAAAAGTTTAAACTCAAAATACTATGTTCCCAAATGTTTGGCAACAGGACTGCATATTCAATACTTCTGCCAAGTTCCCAATTAGTTTTGTAATTTACATTTCAAAAAAAACCTCAAATACAATATGTTGCACATTTTTTTTTCCTATAGTCTTGTTTCTAAAATGCATATTGTAGGTTCTTCAGTTATATGGATGTGCTTGCTTATTAATTCTTGTGTTAACTATGTTTATCTTGAAAAACATGAAAGTAAATAGATGCATTAAAATAGACACATAAACCTTGGACTTATTTCTTTACATTCAAGGCATTTATATAGAGTTGCCAGTATTGGAATATAACAACAGTCACAACAAATTAATATAGAAATGCGCCCAGCATAAAACTGCTTAAACTGGACTATTTCTGATGATGTTAAAAGAGCACTCTGGAGTAAATAGTTCTGAGAACTGTAGCCCAGGTCTTTCAAAATACAATTTCTGAGGAAGGTACAGGTTGTGAGTCATTATGGAATGGATAAATGGAATCCCCAGTGGATTAAAAAAAATCAGTGGATACTAAAATCAATGGAAAAATGAGCTTTATAGATTGCTTCCAGGTTTAGAGCTACGCAATCACCATTGTAGCCACAACCCTTGGCATTTATAAATGAGGCAGTATCCTCTAGGGCAAGGTGTCCAAACTTTTAATTTTAGAGCTCTTAGACCTTTAACAATTGTATAGAAGAGGAAATTTTAGCAGGTTCAGTTTTTGATATGTGAGATAAGAAGAAGCACCTGCTGAAATTCCCTCCTTTATACAATTGTTTTGGGTCCAAGCGCCCGGAAGTTGAAAGTTTGGACACCCCTGCTCTAGGGTCTCTTAAATTAGAGAACCACTGTACTGTATTAGCTTATTCACTTTCCTTTTACCCTCAAGTCCTAACTCCTCCCCAAAATATACAATACACAACCTGACTTTAAAAAAAGGAACTAATCTACAATGCACTTCAAGCCATCACATGTTCACATAACTTCTAGTGTGATGACAAGGGCTTTTGTCTTACTCATAGTGACAAATTCCAGAAGTGTAGCTATAGTTTGCTTCAGCAGTTTAAAAAAAGTTGGTGGCATCTTGCTTGTTGTTTTAATATTTGTATTTTTATAGTTTTTAAAACTGGTATCTGTTGGTAAAAAAATGCATATGAATTCATTAAATGATAATCAAGGTGCAATATTTTTGTTGGTTTTGTTGCAATATTTTGGTTCAATATTTCTGTTGTTCAGAGAAGGCCTAAATATTGCTTAAGGGTACCCAAAGTTACTTCCTACATTAACTTCAAATTGCAGAATGCCATCTCCCTGTTCTTTTTCCATCACCAACTTCTACAATCTGATCATGACTGCTAATTCCCATCACATTTGATAGCATCCAACTTATTAAGCCTCCTCTGGAAATTAGAGGGGGGAAAATATATTTTGATGACAGAATTACACCATCTGAGAAAGTGATAGACATGCTACAGATTGTCAAAGTTCATTAAGAAAGGACACTTTGCAGCTGTTGTGATCAAAAGGCACAGTCACTAAAACTACTGTAAACACATTCATCACATGTTGACAGCTGGAAAAGCATTTCAAGCCAAAATGTTCCACTCAGCGAACAGGCTGTGCAAATATTTCATTATAAGAGCAAGTTATCGTAAGTGCAACATTTATGTTGGAGAGTCAAAACATTCTTCTATGGTATCATCTGCAAATGTCCAAATTCCTACTTAAGCTGATTATTTCTCAATATTCCTACCTCAACCTTGCTAACATTTCAGTGTGAACATGATCAAGTAACACAGCAGAGTCTTCAGTTACTTGTAGTCTTTCCTCTATGTCAGGGTGTCCAAACCCCAGCAGGGGGCCAGATGTGCCCCTCAGCAAGCCTCCATCTGGCCCTTGAGAAGACCCACTCTGCAGGTAATCCTGTAACCCTCAAGGGTAAGAGCAGTCCTGCTCCCCACAGCTCCAAAGGTTTTTCTCTGAGGGCTGGGAAGGCTGAACTTACCTCCTCTTTCTGTGAATGAAAGTCCTTATGAACTGGTTTGAAGATTATACCCTCTCTCTGTTAGAAGTGTTTATCAACTGATTTCATTTATTCATTCAGTGTCAGAGAGATTATATGGCCCTCCTCCCAAAAATTTTTTACATCCCTGCTCTATGTGAAAATTGTTCTTTATTCACAGTAGGACTTTTTAGCACAAATAAGTTGTTTTGGAATCATTATACTTTTGCAGGTTCTATAGTCATTGTAATTCATAACTAGAATCAGTAGTCCAAAAATATCTACTTACGTTGCTAAAGAACATTCAGATACTGTTTCTAGCCTGTACAGACAAATGAAATGTGTTTGTATACGTTGTTGTGTAATGTTAAGTATTTATGAATATAGGTGTCTTATCTGCGGGGTTTGGTTCTTCAAAACTAACAGCAGCTAAAATCCACAGATAATTGAATCCATGGAATTAGACATCTGTAAGTCTTTGGGAGCACAATCCTATCCATGCCTACTCAGAAGTAAGTCCCATTGAATTCAATAGGTCTTTCAGGATAGGATTGCAGCCCGACTCATAAAAGACCCTATAAAGGCCTAACCTGTCACTTCCAGTTCTCCCACCCCCCAAAACAAGAAGCTATCTTCTAAGGCCTTCCGAAGGCAACAGAACGCTCTTCGGAGGTCTGAAAAGTCTATGTCAGGCCAAACCAACAGATTTGGGAATTTCAGATAATAAAATCATAGGTCCCAAAATCTCAGGTAATAAGGGACCACCACACGCTAAAATGAATATCACTGATCACATAACTCCTTTTGTCATGTTGCTCTCAAATATTCCACGAGAATTTAGATTTCAGTAGTTTTAATGACATTACTCCCTGCTCACATTCATACACTGAGAGAAAAAACAGAGTATGTTAACACAGAAAAAAGTCCCAGAGTGTTCAAGCAGTTCACAGGATTATAGCCTAAAGTTTTATAACAGAGCCAAAATTAAAATTTACTGCTAAGAAACTGAAAAAACCAGGAAATTATGTGTTGGGTTACTTTATAATGAACCAGTGACCACTCTGAAAGGTAGACAAAACAAAACTTCTTAGACTTCTAAGTCTCAGTAATCATGCTCCATTAAACATAGGAAAAGTAAAACCACCTTCACTCAGCTACTATTAGATTCACAGCTTCTCTGATATCCAATTAATGGTTAAACAAATGCACAAACCCATATTCAAGGGATACTATAGATATGAGTTCAAGCTACATTTATTACTCAGTTAAGAAATATAAGAAACATAGGACCAAATCCTAACAAACTTCCCGGAATTAAGATACAATATCAACAGACAAACTTAAAACAATTTATTATTAGACATCAAGAAAATGTGAACATCCTGACATACCAGGGCTCCTCAGAGCCATATAACTTCCACTGCAAATGGTGGATCTGGTGTTAGGGATAGTGATATCCCCAGTTTGCAATTTATGCCATGCCAAAACACATTGTGAAGTGTTTGAAAGGTGCTTCAGACAGCCAGCATAAACAACCAAGCGAATGAACACTACAGTGTTCAGTGTAAATGAACACTACATTAACATATGTTGATGGAGGCTTTAGAGAGCAACTTTATATGCTTGGACTTTAAGAATTCTTTTGTCAGTGTCAGTCAGTTTTCCTTTATTTGCATGCCTGTTTATTTGCATGCCAGGTTAGTGAGACAGGCATGACTTTTCAGAAAACATGGTGATCACTTTCAAGATTTGTACTGCTATATGTTTAATAATTTTATCTTAAATTAAGCCATCCAATAATTTACCTGTGACTGATAGTAAGCTGGTTTTCCTGGTTCCCCTTCCCTGTAGATACTCAAAATTATTATTACAGTCGCTACCTTCCAGGCTACTGAAACTGGATTAAATTCTGACTGCCATTCTATACCCAACTGCCTGGGAGTAAGTCCCATTGAACTCAGCCATTACACACAGTGGCACCTCACGTAACAAATTTAATTTGTTCCAGAGGCATGCTTGTTATGTGAAGTGCTCCTTATGTGAAATGGATTTTCCTATAGGAAATAATGGAAACTCATATGATTGGTTTCACAACCCCAGAAAATATTCATATAAAAATATTAACTGCATGTAAAAATGATGACAAAACACTGAAATTGAATTTAAAACGTGCATTCAATGTGCATGATCCTATGAAGTCTACTTGGGCTGCAATCCTAAAGACACTTTCCTGGGAGTAGGACCACATTGAACACAGTGGGGCTTACTTCTGAGTAGAAATGCTTAGGAGGTTGGAATCAATTCACTTTCCTGGAAATAAGACCATTTAACACAGTGTGGCATTCTTCTGGGTAGACATGGTTAGGAGGCTGCAATCAAAGCCACTTTCAAAGTGTCTCCCCACTTTCTCCTTCTCTTCATCCTGCGCCTCTCTCTCCCCTGCTCCCTTATGGCTAGCCGTGAGCTGCTTCCCTCATCTCCACTGCTATTCTCTCCCTCTGCCCAGCGGACGCCCGGCCACAGGAGCAACAGTGCGGAAGTGTTGCTTTTGCTATAGGCAGGCGCGCAAAGCAGCCCTGACACTTTTTAAAAGGGCTGCCGGCCAGCGCGTCTGCCCCAACTGCCAATGAGCGTGTTTGTTACATGAAGCACAGTTTGTTACGTGAAGCAGAATCCTAGATAATTTTTTGTTTGTTATGTGGAACATATTTTACATGAGGGCTTGTTATGTGAGGCACCACTGTATTTTTGAATTCTTTTGGAACTCTGGTTTCCAATGACTTTTTAATGACAATGATTTGTTGATTGTCTAGAACTGTATTGAGCTGTATAGAACTGTGTTGCCTGTAAATTAGATAAGCATTTCCTCTCCTCCTAGATCCACCATTGGCAACTAACCAATTTTATGTAAGTGGAACCAGATATGGTAACTGTTCCTTTTCATCTCAACAATGTTTCCATCTTGCACACACAGGTGCCACATAAGATTAGACAGATCTTCCTTCTGGTCAGTTCCCTCAAGAGAACTCTTCTACAGTCCAGTCATAGTGTATCTAGAAATGTTCTCCATCATGAGCTGAAACTGAATTTATCCAGTCCATATGAGGGTAATTGAAGTCCCCCGTTTTACAACATTCTCCTCTGGATGCCTCCCTGATTTCTTTCTCAATGTCAAGCTCAACATCAGTATTTTGATCAGCTTGTCTTCAGTGTTAAATTATTTGATATTTTCGCTCACTGTTTCTGTGAAGGTGTCTGATATACCTAAATTTTCTGATGTGTTGGATTTCCATACTCTCTAGCATATAGAGCTGAGTCACCACAATCCCATTTGCCTTGTTTTTGCATGGAGTTTTTTCCTTGAGTTATTGTAGCACATTAGTTGTTTCTGTTCCACCAGGCTGTTATGTCCACTAAATCTACATTCTCCTTCACAATCAAGCATTCTTTCCCCATTATTTTGGAGGCTTCTGGCATTCACATAGAAACCCACAGTGTGGGCAAAATCCAGAGCAGTTACGGGTCCACGCAGTTACGTCACCCTCTAGTGTTATCTTATGGAAAGTCACCTTAACTGCTCTGGAGCAAAGGGCTTAATTTGACTTTAGGATATGGGCCTGTATCTTCTTCCACATACAGTATTGTTGGACATGAACTTAATTGTTCCCCCAATTGCCTTTTACTCTTTTCACTGTCCTGTCTCATTTCCAATCTGTTCCCTTTCTCTTTTCAGATTATATGGAACAGGGACCTCAAAACTTCAGCCTACAGGCCAGATCCAGAATGCTAAGATTATTGTTCCAGGTGTGGCGTGGCAGTGGCAAAATCTTACCATACTGCTCCACTGCCACCATTTGTTATGCAGGATCACCGCTGAGCCTTGCACTAGGAAGTCAAGTGATTTCCCAAAGAGCCTTCTGGGTGAACATATAGCATAAATTATTCCCCAGCGTGAGGCTCTTTGACAGTTGAGTGTGATGGAGGCAGAAAGGTGGAAAGTGTTTGCTGTCGACATCATACCTGGAGCAATAATCCGGATGCATCATGGGCTGCAATTTGGAATCAGCAAATCTAGAATATTTAGACCAGTTCTTTTTAACCAGTATGCCGTGGCACTAGGGTTTTCCCGATGTCCTGGAAAACCAGGACAGTCCCAGATTTCGGGGATTGCGTTCACATACTGGTAAGTTTGAGTAGGGGTCCTATTCCAGTTTTGTGGAAAATAATTATGGCAACCCTATGTGGCAAAGTAGTGTGCACAAATGTTCAAAGGGATGCTGTGGGTGTTTGGGGGAAGGTAAGTCATTACTAGATGCATTGAGGAATATGAACATTGCATAGTAGTTAGGTTTGCCATGTCAATTGGGAAACTCTGATGGTGTGCCTTGACAATTTTAGTACCTTCTCAGTGTGCCATGACATGAAAACGATTGAAAATCACTGATTTAGACACTCATCCCTTAGGGCAAAATCCAGAGCAGATACAGGTCCACGCAGTTACGGCACCCTCTAGTGTTATTTTATGGAAAGTCATCTTAACTGCTCCAATGCAAAGGGCTTATTTTGACTTTAGGATATGGGCCTTAGCAAAGATTTTATCTAAACCAAAGGCAGCACCCAGCTCCTGTTGGCCTTCCTCCAGGGATCAGTTTGAAAGTTACTCTGAAATGTTTATTTATTATTGCTTTTGCAGCTGGCTTATTTAAAGTCAAGGTCTCTGTATGAATTCCATTACACAATCTTCCTTTAAAATGCTCATTTTCAACCCAAGCTTCTGAAAGAACTGTTCATATCTGGATCTCTACTTTGTAACTGATAATTATACTACTGTTCATGCCATTTTGTTTCACTATTTCTCACATTCACTATTAACACACATTCCACACATTCACTATTAGCACGTTCATAACATTTTCATACATATTGATCTGTTCTTTAGTATACGTGTCCCCCACTTTCTGACAGTTCTGCTTTCAGCACTTTTCAGCTGCACACAGGACATTCAACATATGTTCTATTCTTTCAACCTCTCTCTCCTTGTCTAAAGGCTAAAATTGCCTTCCCTGCTGTTCATTTGCATATGATGTGGTGATCAAATAGTTTCTGACATTTCCTTCAGTAAATAACCATCATTCAAATACATAAGATATTTGTTGCCCACACATACCTTTGCTCATTTTACTGTAATATGTTATGTATTTTGGCTTTGTGTTAATATGTGTTATTTAGACTTTTATTTAGATTGTGTTCTATGCATATTATATACAAGTGTTTATGAACTGATATTAATTCACTCATAAGTTCTCTCTTAATACTGTGATACTCAATGTGGTGGTTGGGACCTCCTTGGGGCTTCATGACCTCAAGTCAAGGGGGTCACAAGAGGGTCAGATCCACCATCTTGGAATCTGATTCTGGACATTCCTGGGAGTGGCAGCACAATCCAGAGCAACTAATCTGTCCACATAAGAGGCCTTGGGTTGCCCTAACTATCATTAGGGTGCAGTAACTGCAAGATGCTCCACCCCAGTTACTCTGGAAAAGGCTTAGGGCAGAGCAAGGCAACATAGGGTGCACTAAGAGAGGTGGACCTGCTCTGCCCTAACTGGGGCAGCCTAGGCAGCTCAGGAGAGGCATGTTGAGGGCATGTTTAGCATTGCCTAGGGCAGAGCAGTTACTCTGTATCCAGAGCCTGTTTCCAAAGCAGAAATGCCCTCTTCCAGCCCTCAGGGTTAGAACACCTCAGGAGCAGGTATAGTAATGAGTAGACTCATAGGGGTCCATGATAAGGCCTGAGTAAGAATGGCAGTGTTGACGAAAAATCTGAGTTCTTGGCCAGCCTAGCTGCAACCCCTGCCTCTCAACCTCAGGATATGGAACAAACTACGGCTGCCCACAAACCTCAGGATACAGCAGGCCACTCCAAGAAGCCCCTTGTATTCACTGTAGAATGTACTGGCATCTCATCAGGGACTCCTTATAAGGCAGGCACCCAGTGGCATCACCAGACTGGTGCAGGCCACATTGGGTGACGCGCTCCGTATGGGGTGATGTGCCGGAGGAGTTTGACTGTCCTTTGGCAGGCCCCGGGCATCAGTGTACCCATTCAGGCCTGCTCAAAGGCAGAGCAGCAGCCAGAAGCTGCCACTCATCCTCGGAGCTGGCCCAAATGGCCAGCTGAGGTGCACTGCGCAAAAACACACTGAGCATGCCGAATAGCTTTAGAGGAGACTTCCTTAGAGCGGAGGAAGTCTGCACCTCTGAACAGCCATTTGGCCTTGCTCAGGAGGCAGAGCGGCAGCCGAATGTCTTCAGAATGAGTACTGCACAGGCACCAACTCTGACGCCTGCACAGTCTCCTCTGAAGCCGAAAGGCTTCTGAAAAGTACTGTGCAGGTATCAGAGGTGGTGCCTGTGCAATACTCTTTCTGAAGCCAGTTGGCTTAAGAAACAACTGCACAAGCGCCAACTTTGGCAACTGCGCAGTCCAAGTAGGGAGGTGCGTGCATCCCAGGGGTGACACACAGACTTCTGCACCGGGTGGTGCGCAGAGTCATGTCACCACTGTAGGCACCACAGCTGTTCCTTGTTCAGTGTGATCTGAGGGGTGTCTCCTCAGGAGCAAGTCCTCCCCATGTGTCAATTACTTAGCATGCTCTGGAGCAGTTAGGGCAGCCCAGGCTTCCTGACTCTCTGGATGCAGCATAACTTTCTGCTCTGGATACAGAATAGTTAGGAGAGAGCAGTTAGGGCAGAGCAGGCTGAACTTGCTCTGGATTGTGCTCTAAGACTACTTCCAAGTAGACTTGGAAGATCACTGGCATCACAGTGATGTCACATCCCAGTAAGCTTGACAGGGGATCCGGGACAGATTTTTAAGTCTGAAACGGGGTCCCAGTCTGAAATGCTCAAGTACTACTATTCTAATATATTCATTAATGTAAAATTATGTAAATTTATTCAAATTTGAAATGCAAATAAATTCTTTTTTTCCAGCCCCCGACACACTGTCAGAAAGATGATGTGGCCCTCTTGCCAAAAAGTTTGGATACCCCTGGTTTAGACAGTACCGTAACTGAATTACACTTTTTAAAAAATTCATAATATAGTTCAACCTTAAAATGGTTTGTTGTTTTACCAGTAAATGGAGATAACATGCATCTTTCATGAAAATTAAAATGATCTCTTTTACAGATGGATTCCTTTGTTTTGCCTGTTTTTAAATTCGTTCTTAGTATGCATAGGCTGGAATCCTAACCTAAGGCTAGCACAACTAATTGGTCTTCCCATTCCTGTGGTGATGTAGAGAAGCAAGCACATGTCTGTGCCCTGCCTAACCCACACCAGGAGTGGTGCAGAAGCACTATTGTGACATCCCCAGGTCAGTATAGGATTTACGCTGGGACTTACTAATTAGAGGTTAGATTGCAGACTAACAGTAAGCCCTTGGTATACTCAAGAGACTGTCCAGGAAACCCTTTCCCCATCTGAAGATACAGATTTCTGTGGATAATTAAATATGTGGAAGGGCCTCAGAGGGCCTCTGGGACACAAGCAGAAGTAACTCCCAGTTATGTCTGGGAGGTCCTTGAGGTATTTCTAACACAGCTCAGCACCTCAGGTCAAATCTGCAGGTGCTGAATCAACAGATATGCCCTCTTGAGGTGAGCAGCATGCAGCTTGTCACCTTTGGAGAGTTCAGTTGGGTCCAATTCTAGATCAACACATGTCCAGGGGAAATGCATTGGGCCAGATCCACTGATAACAAACTCCACCCCTATACCATACGAGTGCTTCTGAAGCTAGCTTAATGACATCTCATATGACACTGTAATTACAAAAGCTCAATGATAAGTATTGAGAAGTTAAAAATAATGATAGGCAGCCAAGAAACTGAGACCTATGCCATGTTAGTAGAGTACCCAAATTCACAGAAATCTAGCATGGGAACAAGCCAAGTCAAGCATTTAGCAAGTTCAGATGTGACAATGTTTACAGCCAAGAGGGGGCACAAACAGTAGCTTAAAAACAACCATCCCAGTTTATGGCAAAAAGCTTCATACAGGGGGAAAAATGTTCCCTTGGTTGAAGCAGATTCATTTTGTATGAAGGCTGGGGAAGGTTGGGGTTAGTAGTGCAACCAGCTTAAACCATATGTGATCACGTTACTATTTGCCTTTGGAAAAAAGGTTCTTGACTTACAAATTAATTCATCCACCCCCTCCTTAAAAAAGGAAACATGGTATTTCTGCATAATTCATCATTATATGATTCAAACTTTGCAGGTATATGAAACGAATAAAGTGTAACACTTTAACCTTAACATTGTAACCACCTTCCCATCTATTAAAAATATGGAACATAAATCTACCAGCCTTCAAATGACTCTCTGACAATAGCTAATTAATATTTATATTGGAAAACATTTTCAAATAAACATAGCACAACAAGACATATGGCTGAGTTAAAAGTTACTTGGACATAGTTGAGTTAAACCCGTGCAGAAAACAAGGAACATGTGTCTCCATAGGAAAACATAGGTGCCTGTGATTTAACACTTACCTCACTCAAACGTGACACCAGCATTATTTGCTAATTAAAATAGTATTTCCAGAACTTCAAAAATGCCCCCAGGCATAAAGAAAATAACTTCCAAATGTAATCCAAATGCAAACCACTCAATAGTCATATTAGCACATATTAAACTGGAATGACAACCCACATTGGGTATAGAAATTTAGAATATGAAGAATTATTAAAAACATCTACCTTGCTTTACAAAGCAGCTCACAATATCAATTAAAAACATGGTCAGTTAAAAGCACAGCATAAAACAAATATACATTAAACACAAAGAGCAGCAAATAGAACAAATGCACAAGGAATAACTATGTTCAGCATAAGGAATAACACATTTAAATAGCCAGCTCTTCAACCGCTGGCTGCAGGGCACACATACACAAAATGTGCTCAAACCAATGTTTTGCTGAATGTCTTATACAAACAGCACTTATATTTACAGAATAGGCACCACCCTTGATAAATACTATTTAGAAGACAATTTTTTAGAAAAATTAAGTGATACAATTATTGTAAGCAGTAACTAAAAGGGGTTGTGTTCCTTTATAATCACTGCTTAGCATCTATGAATACTGAATGCTATCTATAATTACTTTACAGGCTGAGTTTTCTCCACCTTCTCTTGGATGAAAAAGCCTGACACTCAACCCTTAACCAGGATGTAACTTGTGTTTACATTACTCATTCCAAAGGCTAGCAGCTCATGACCGACAAATTTTCCTGTACCACTATAACCTGGAACTATAGTTTTAGAGGAAGATTTTGCTCAGTAATTTCAACTGCAGGGCACAGTTATAGAAGGACACTATTCATTAAAGTGTGACCTTGCCCACAAAAGGAGAGAAAAGCAATCACTTTCAAATTAGTGACCACGTTCACAAGCCATTTTGTCAACCATGTCATTATCTGCACCCAGTGCTGCTTATCCTTCTCATCAAGACAAAACCCCATCAAGTGGGATGTTTCATTTTCCTCCACGTTCCTCTCCAGCACGTTTTATGAGGTACAGCTATAACAAGCAGGCCTTTTCAAATGACATTGGGAGGCCTCAACTTTCAATGTTGCAGGAAGAGATTTATCTTCTAGCAATTAACTTTTATAGATTGAAAGTTATGAATTCTGCAACTCTGTCCATATCCTCTCTCACATACATTTGCACATGTAGACAAGCAGTTATAGGATGAGCAGTGAAATGAAAGTATAATCCATCTTTAAATGTTTTGAATATGTCTGTGTTTTGAAGGATAACCTTAAAAAATGCCTTGCTTCCATTTCTATTGTCCAATTCTATTCATGAGGAATATAGAACACTGACTTAAATAGTAATCAAACCTGTTTGTTTAAGTAGGGGGACTTATAGTCACAACCCTGGGTCCTTTAAAGTCATCATTGTCAATACTAACTAGTAGTGGATCCAAGAAGTTTCACTGGGAAGATTTGAGCTTACCTGTGAATATTCCCTTTCAGTAATGCAGGGTCTGTCTGGTACAGCTGGGAGTCCATATGATACATACAGGTCCATATGGTACAGCTTCGATCCCAGGTTGCAGGTCAGGTGCCAGAAGTTATTTTGAAAGGGGATAGGCTCACAGTTACCCCACTCTGTATGAACCCTCAATAGCCCTTCCCCATGTCAGCTTAGCAGTATAGAAGCTGAAGCAGCTGCTAGTTACCAACTAGCAATCGTATCTTATGGATATATGGCTAGGAAGACAGTGAATGTTATCTTCCTACCTCAACTCTCAATGAAAACAGTCTTCCACTAAAATCCAGAACTGTAGATTCTGTGCTTTGGACTCTTAGACTGTCATCCTGGATGACTATACAGTACTACTCTCTTACTCTATAGCAGGGGTCTGGCCCTATATGGGCTCATTGGGGTCTTGTAAACATTTGGAGGTGAGCAAAGCTCTGCGTTAAAATTAAATTTGCAGTGTATACAATACTTTTCTATTCAAACTTCTGTCACAAAGTACACCACAATAAAAAAACATAAAAATGGACAAAATACACAGCAGCTCAGAAGCAACAGTTATACAAAAACAAAAAAATCTGCTCAGGTAAAACATACTCAGACAGCCAAGTATTACTGATAATGAGACTAAAAAGAATGTTGTAAGGACAATTTATCTGGAGTTACCATGAAAGGCATGCCCCACCAATAGCATCTGAATGAAGAAGGAGTTGCCTCTAGCACCTCACAGGTCAGAGAAAGGGGTGCCAAATTTATGAGAATTTCATGTCTAAAATGATAAGAGCAACTTATCTAGCTACCCAAATATAATGAAATGGCCAAAATGAGTTAAAAAGGAATTAAAGTAAATAATCATAATGTTATCCCTTCAACCACAAAGACTAAACAGTTTTCAAAAGCCCTTTCATTCACAGTGCCAGCAATTTGTAATAGCCTCAAGGCCAAAGATTAATACGCCACATCACATTGCAACTTTATCTGAAGAATGTGTTCTTTTCTGAAGTTCAAGCCCCCATATCCTTAGAGGTTTATTTATTTTATTTATTTAGTAAACTTATATCCCGCCTTTCTTGGGCCATAGCTGACTCTGGAACCCTGAGCAGGTTAAGTGAAACTGCAGATTCAGACAAATCCCTGCCCCCCCCCCTCTCCACAGCCAAGGAAAACTTTGCTCTCCTCACTTCTGGAGGGTCCTCTGAGTCCAGCCAAGGCTGCAGGTGGTCTCTGCCCAGCTCAGACTGAGCACGAGAGCTTATAAACATCACTTCCACTTTCTCTATAAAAGGTGACTTTTTAAATGCCTTATAAGGCATTTTGAAGCCCAAGGGCTCTCCAGCGCATCACAATCCTTTATAAGGCATTAAACACACCGTTTCTTGTTTCACAGAGAAACCAGAAGTTACTTTAAGCTCTAAGTCTTGGTCTGCAACCACAGACATCCATCCACAGTCTCTGCTGGACTCAGTTCATCTCAGGAGGTGGCACATGAAGGACCCACAGACCCAGCCCACAGATAAGTGAATCCATAGATACAGGGGCCCCCTGTACTTGCAGAAAAAATAAGCCTTGAATTACCTTTGTTTCATGAATGAATTTTCTAAGCAGTTCTTTAAAACCTAAAGCATCTATGCAAACTAGTAGTTACTATTTCTTTCCTTGGCACCTTTTACTGTTTTTCAGAAACACCCTACAGTCATGCCATATGCAGGATGGCTGCAATTATATATCCACAAAGCAGGGACATGCACTCAAGGGAGGCAGAGCCTCTCATGGGCTTCTCCAAGGAGGACAGCCTCATTTGCCTTCAATGAAAATAATCTTACATACTGAGTGAGACTAACAAACAAACCAAACAAACATAGGTATTTATATACCGCCTTTCAGGTCATCAGATTTCTCTTTTGACTTTATTCTCAAGGTGGTTTACATAGGCAAGCTTACTAATCCTAGAAGGGTTTTACAATTCAAAAAAGGTTCTCTATTTCAAGAACTACTACATTCTTAGATGTTTACTTTTTATGTCCAGTCTCACATTCACTTGCTCAGTGTTATTCCTTTGGACAGACTCCACTGCAACTGCATTTCTTCTTAACACACCCTCCCACAGTCCAGTAACAACATCTATCTGTGCATGGCTTCAGGTGTTGTCGAGACCGCGACCTTCAGATCTTATCTTCAGGCAATTTACAGTGGCTCAACCCTGTAGACCAGACCTTCTGCCCAGACTAGAGTTTGTGGCAGCAACAACTCAGCCTTCCCTGTGATTGCACACAGGCTACACCCAGCTTCAGAGTGACTGCACAATCACTGCTGCAAGCTTTAGTCCAAAGGGTGAGACAAACACTACAGGCCTAATGTGGCTCCAGAAAGTAATTTATCCATCCCCCATTATAACTGGGTTCTCCTCAACGTGATAATCAGAATCTCTCATATCTCCAAAAATATGAGCAAGATTTTAACATTTTCTTTTCTTTTTTATTCTTTATTTTTTTGCAACTAATGAGTTTCTATTGACAGTATCTGGCCATCATCTACTTAGTAATGTCACTTCCAGCCCTCAGCAGGTACTATGAATGCTAACCATATGAATCAAGTTTGACATTCCTGCTCTGGTCTCTCCAATTACTTTCCAAGAGATTTGAGCTGCATCAGCAAGAGCTCAGCATTTCCTGTGATTGTGCAGGTGCTCCATCATCCTCAAATACATCATCAATACATGACATGATGACATCACTGCCATTCTTTTGGGTATATTGCCCCAGGCTTAGAAATAACTGCATATCACTTCCACAGAGATTCTAATTCAGTATTTTGTCATACATGTACTTGCTTACAGTTATAGCCGCTAGAATTCAACTTAAAGTGCATTTTCACATGATAATAGCTTTTTCGCTGTCTAAAAACTATTACTCTCATGTGCATGTCTGAGTCCAATTAAAGCAGCTCAGAAAGACAAACTGTTATTTGTAAAATCAAATACAGTAGATTTCAGCCAGATTTTACACTTAAATTACAGCTGCACTCAGCTACATAATAAAATTTTTTTCAGAAATTGTTCTAAAAAATTAAGTTTGATAAAATAACATATTTAAAAGCAAATATTCAGTGCACTTGTATTATCATGAAATTAGCATGCATTTTACAGCTAAAAAAAATCAAAACATCAGTAAGAAAACAAACCTAAAATCCTTTACCCCAGGATATTCCAATCCCAATAGGCTGCAGTCTCGAAGTGCACTTAGGCTAGCCTATTTAGCACTGGGCTGGCTTAATTCCAAGATAGGCCAGCCAAGCTACATCACAAAGGCTTGGGCTGGTGAAAGTCCACTTAGGCTGGCCCAAGACAGATGGACCTGAGCAGGCCTAGCAGTGCTGGCCTAGGTAGCTCAGCAGAAGCATGTTGAGAGCATATTGAGCATGATCTAGAACAGTGCAGTTAGGCCATATCCAGGGCCTGTTTCCAGAGCAGAAATGCTCCTTCACAGCTCCTCTGACTCAGGGCGCAATCCAGAGTAACCACGGGGAGTCCTTGCTCTGGTGTAAGAACAATTTACTCTGGATTGCAATATGAATTTCCCATAGGTTTTCACTAGGTGGTGCCGTAACTATGTCGATGTAAATGTATCTTATGTACTCCCATAGTTACACTGGATTGTAGGGTTAGGCCACCACAGTAGTGTAAATCTGAGTAGACCGACCGGGGTTCATGATAAGCCAGAGTAAAAATGGAAGTGATGGCAAAAAATTTTGAGTCCCAGGCCAACCTAACTACAACTACTGCTTCTCAACCTCAGATACAACACAACTACAACAGCGCACCTCAGGATATGGCACAATTTCACCAGCCCAGTGAGCATGCTGCCATTGGGCTACTGCCTCTTCAGCAGCAGTTAAGTCAGCCAGAGGCCTCCTATCCCTGTGGATTTGGCCTAACTGTCAGTTCAGGATATGTCAGCTTAAGTAGACCATTCTCTCTGGCCTAAAGTCGGGATTGCACTCAGAGTCTTCTAAAGTACTTCTGTTTCTTAAGTGGGTGTCCTTGAAAGCCTTACAGTGAAAATAGCAAAAACAAAAAAGGTATTAAAAATAATAATGCAGAAATAAGAATATCATTTTTGGGGACATACCCTACAATCCAGAGTAACTACGGGAGCACGTAAGAGACTTTACGTGCACCCGTAGTTACTGCACCACCTAATGAAAACCTATGGGAAATTCATATTGCAATCCAGAGCAAATTGTTCTTACACCGGAGCAAGGACTCCCCGTAGTGACTCTGGATTGCGCCCATAGTCCCTTTATCTCTCCTTTCTCTTTTCTTAATAGTCTCACACAAAGATTTCAAACCATTTTTGATCCATTAGATAATATTGCAGTGTATTTTGGTTGGTAAAAGCAAAGCTAGTCAGACACCAGTAAAAAAAAAACACAACAAATTCCATCTCTCATTTTCCTGAAACAGTTAAATCTTCATCTAGCAAACCTGTCTATTCATGTCTGCTGAGTTTCCACAGCTTCCATGCTACTCTCTCCCTCTCTCTCTCTCTCTCTCTCTCATTACAAGAGAAAATGTTCTTAAGACAATTTCTCTCACAAAAAGTATAACTTACACCTTTTCTAAGACACACCAACTTTCCAGTACTAGCATAGCTGTGCCAGTGGGACCTGAGCTGGATCCTGCAGTTGGCTGTCAGTCATGGAGGCCTTTTCAAAGTAAGATAGTGTTTGTTCCCTTACCTCAGAGTTGGATTGTCCTTATCCTGTAGCTGGAAAAGTAATAAGTGGTTAGGATTGCACCCAGTTATATAAATATTGCTCCAAGAGTATGGTGGATACATTCTCCATATGCTGTGAGCTCTGCAAAACAACACTATAGGATACATATTAAGGGTGAAATCCAGAGTAACTACAGGGAGTCCTGGCTCCGGAGTAAGAACAAGTTACTCTGGATTGCAATATGAATTTCCCATAGGTTTTCACTAACAGCACAATCCACAGCAACTAATCTGTCCACATAAGAGCCCTTGGGTTGCCCTATCTATCACTAGGGTGCGGTAACTGCAAGATGCTCCATCCCAGTTACTCTGGAAGAGGCTTAGGGCAGAGCAAGGCAACATAGGGTGCCCTAGGAGAGGTGGACCTGCTCTGCCCTAACTGGGGCATCCTAAGCAGCTCAGGAGAGGCAAGTTGAGGGCATGTTTAGCATTGCCTAGGGCAGAGCAGTTACTCTGTATCCAAAGCCTGTTTCCAAGGCAGAAATGCCTCTTCCAGTTCCTCAGAGATATACCACCTCAGGAGCAGGTATAGTAATGAGTAGACCCATAGGGGTCCATGATAAGGCCCAAGTAAGAATGGCAGTGTTGACCAAAAATCTGAGTTCTTGGCCAGCCTAGCTGCAACCCCCTGCCTCTCAACCTCAGGATATGGAACAAACTACAGCTGCCCACAAACCTCAGGATACAGCAGGCCACTCCAAGAAGCCCCTTGTAGTCACTGTAGAATGTATTGGCATCTCATAAGGGATTGCTTATAAGGCAGGCACCCAGTGGCGTCACCAGACTGGTGCGGCTGGTGTGGGCTGCATTGGGTGATGCGCCGGAGGAGTTTGACTGTCCTTTGGCAGGCCCCGGGCATCAGCACACCCATTCAGGCCTGCTCCAAGGCGGAGCAGCAGCCAGAAGCTTCCACTTGTCCTCGGAGCTGGCCTGAATGGCCAGCTGAGGTGCACTGCGCAGAAACACACTGAGCATGCCCAACAGCTTCAGAGGAGACTTCCTTAGAGCGGAGGAAGTCTGTGCCTCTGCACGGCCATTCGGCCTCACTCAGGAGGCAGAGCAGCAGCCAAAAAGACTTCAGAAAAGTACTGCACAGGGGTCAGAGATGCCAGTTGGCTTCAGAAACAACTGCGCAGGCACCAACTTTTGCTCAGTCCAGGTGGGGGGGTGCGCACATCCCAGGGGTGACGCACAGACTTCCGCACTGGATGATGGGCAGAGTTATGTCACCACTGTAGGCACCCCAGCTGTTCCTTGTTCAGTGTGATCTAAGGGGTGTCTCCTCAGGAGCAAGACCTCTCCATGTGTCAATAACTTAGCATGCTATGGAGCAGTTAGGGCAGCCCAGGCTTCCTGACTCTCTGGATGCAGCATAACTTTCTGCTCTGGATACAGAATAGTTAGGAGAGAGCAGTTAGGGCAGAGCAGGCTGAACTTGCTCTGGATTATGCCTTAAGTGGTGCAGTAACTACGGTTGCATGTAATGTCTCTTAAGTACTCCTGTAGTTACTCTGGATTGTGCCCTAATTAACCTAGAAATAGGAGATAAATGGCTCAGAATGCACCATTTATCATTGGTTCTGGTTTGATGGAGAATTACTGCCATATAACATAGAGTATATAAATGAATCACTGCTAAAAGGAAGCTACATTAGCCAAGGTATAATTATAACTGCTTGAAATAACGACGTTTCATGAAATCACATCAAGCATCCCTTTCCTACTGTGATTTGAGCACTTAACACGTGCACAGATGTACACTGGTAACCACTACCAGAAAATCTATATTTAAAAACTTTGAGTTAAAAAACCGGCACATTCATTTGGAAATGTTCATGTTCTCCAGAGTCTTAAATTACGAGTGTATAAGTAAAGAGATATCCCAACAATATACCCTAAGTGCTCAGTATTCTCTTACAAAAACATTGTTAAATGCTGCCTTCTAAAGTTCCTATTGGTTTGGGGAAATAGGAACCATGAAACAACGTGTTGTATAAAACAGTCTTGAAAATGAAGTCAGTACTTATATTCTCAAGTTTTTTTAATCAATACATTTCTGACAAATGAAACAAATAGCAAAACATATTTTAGCTGGAAATTGCCATTCCATGGTGAGAGACAGAAATACCAGTGCAAGGAGAGGCAGTGGAAGAACCTCCCAAATCCAGAGTAACAACGGGAGCATGTAAGAAACATTACATGCACCTGTAGTTACTGCACCACCTAGTGAAAACCTATGAGAAACTCATGTTGGAATCCAGAGTAACTTGTTCTTACACTGGAGCAAGGACTCCACTTAGTTACTCTGGATTTTGCCCATAATCTCTGGATTGTGCTAAGAGAAATATAATTACTGGCTGAACTTTCATTGTTTTCAGCTCCACCCATGTTGGCTCAACTTAAAGGCATGGTAAAGATTCTCCTATGGCAGAGGCCAAGGGGCATCTTCTATGCTGGACATTAGCATAGAAGCACAAAATCAGCAGCAATGTGTCGGTGGTAGACACTATAATCTTTTTATTTTTTTTTAAGTCAATCTTTTATCTTTTCATTTTTTCACTCTCTTTATTTTTTCGTATTTTAATAACGGCATTTGCTCCAAGGAGCTCAAGGTGATGTACATAGTTCTTCCCTTTCTTTTGTTTTCACAACCACCCTATAAGTAAGATGAGGATGAGATTATGACTGGTCCAAGCTCATCCAAGAAGCTGCTTACATAATAGTTCACTTACACTGCAACTAACCACCTTGGTTCTTATTAAAATAATTATTTTCAAGTCTATAGGATCTTGATTTCTCTTTCAGAGCTGATTCTCTGTAAGAAAAATAATAAAAGATGTAAAGTGTGAATAGCAGGTACTGCACAGCCAACCAACTCTGAAACTGATTTTAGGAATTCTCCAAGTTAAACTGACAGTTAGACAGATTAGGACATGGGTCAGAATCAACCCACACAATAATGAAATGGCATGGTAGACAGCTATTCATCCCTAGCTAACTGTCTGAAATAGGTACAGTAGTACCTTGATTTAAGAACGACTTGAATTAAGAGCATTTTGTATTAAGAGCATTTTGTATTAAAATCTTTGTATTAAGATTTTATTTAAGACCACTGTCTTGAAAGAAGAGCACTTCTGAGGAAGTCTGGAATAGGCTTCCATGGCCAGGGAACTCGTAGGAGGATCTACGGGGAGCCTGAGCCAGTTGTGTGTGTATGTGTGTGTGTGGGTGTGTGGGAATGTGGAAGATTTGCCTTATCAGTGTTTCAATGTTGCTCCCCGTCAGCAGCATGGGAATGTTAAAGCTGCACAAAAAGACAAAGATTCCATTGACAGCAGTGACTCTGTTAGTGAATGTGAGTCATCCTACAAATCCTCCTCCCTTGTCTCCCCCACACCAGCCATGAAGATTTTCAAAGCTATAGTACAGTTCAGTACTGTATAGTATTTTCTTTATTACAATGTTTTGTATTACATTATAGTGTTCTGTACTATATTTTATTACAGTACAGAACTATACAATACAAAATATATTGTATATTTTATTATTTTATTTATTTGTAATGTATTTTATTATAAACTATATTTTATTTTAATTATACTTTATTACAGTGTTTTGTAATCATTTTTATATACAGTTAATATTTTTATATAAATATTTTTGGTTGTTGAACCAATTGTCTGAGTTTCCATTATTTCCTACGGGAAAATCCACTTTGTATTTCAAGCATGTTGAAATATAAGCATGCTTCTGGAACGAATTATGCTTGTAAATCAAGGCACCACTGTATTTATAATCTTGGTAAAGTGTTTTCATTATACCTATATTTCCTTCTCCAGGGTGAAATCAAAACATACTACCATGCACAGTATGCAATATGCAAACAAGTGGATGGAGGAATACAGGTAGGGTAAATCCCTAAAAGAGTATTTTTAACATATACACAACTGAGCTTAATCCTTACAATTTTAGAATCCTACCAGAACTATAAAACTCAGCACAAGCAGATTTATTTGGCCTTAGCCTATAAGAAAGTAGTGTCATGTTTTCCGTTTCATATGCTCAACATATATTTCATTTCTTGATTCCAAACCACAAAATTATATTTTTTTCAGAACTGTTTTCTGGTTTTTTTAACACACTCCAGTGTTAGAAATAAACAGACTGATTTTTATGTATTGACCCAAATTAATAAACCTCCTCCAAAATATTGACTTTAGGAGCTTTAATTACAAGGGTGATACACTCTGTTTTGAGGGAATTTTTTAAAAATAGTGGATGAATGTCCTGTTGTTGAAAACCTTTTACAAACTGCACAAATAAAGTGAATTTGATTATAATATCCTCAGTGACAAGAGGCTGTTAAGAGTTGCTTGAAGCTAGAGCACAGAGACTGTACTTCTATCAAACAAATGTCCAGGCATGCCTTTCCCTTCCTGCCATCAGAGATAATTAATCATTTAATCATTTCAATTTTCCTGAAGTAGGCCTGCTGGGGCTTACCAGGAGCCCACAAACTGTATTTGGAGTTAATAGCCAAATCATTATTGTAACCCAAGAAAGGGGATTTAGATCTCTTTTCTCCTCCAGAAACCTCCCAACCCACAACTGGTCTCCTCACATCATTGCCAATTATGTCCAATGAAAGAGAGTGTGTGGGGAGTCTGCAGGAGAGGAGGATAGATCCAAGTAAGCCAGCTGAGACATCCCATCGTAGTACAACATGTGAAGCACTAGAACCTGACAGCATTTGTGCCAACTGAAGATTTAGAAAAGAAGAAAGAAATCAGACAGGGACCAATTCTTTAACAAAAAGGAATACTTTTCAGAATGTTGGGCAATTTACTGTTACTTTCAGTAAATTAAATGAGCTGGTAAACCTCATTTACCAACTGTATTCACTCACACCACAATCCTAACTTATGCTGGAACAGGCAAGCTGGTGTGCCTGTGCTATATCCAGCACAAGTTCCAGAGGCTGCTGCTACACTACCCTGGGACGCTGCCGCCTGGCACGTGGCCAACCCTCACTCCAGTCCTCCATTGTATTAAATGGGTCTTACTCCCAGGAAAGTGTCTTTGATTGCAGCCTCCTAAACATGTCTACCCAGAAATAAGCCCCCTTGTGTTAAATTGGTCTTACTCCCAGGAAAGTGTCTTTAGGATTGCAGCCTAAGTAGACTTCATAGGATCATGCACATTGAATGCACATTCCAGTGTTTAGTGAACATGTCTACCCAGAAATAAGCCCCCTTGTATTAAATTGGTCTTACTCCCAGGAAAGTGTCTTTAGGATTGCAGCCTAAGTAGACTTCATAGAATCATGCACACTGAATGCACATTCCAGTGTTTAGTCATCATTTTTACATACAGTTAATATTTTTATATGAATATTTTTGGCTTCTGGAACCAATTGTCTGAGTTTCCGTTATGTCCTATGGGAAAATCTTCTTCACATAAAGAGCGTTTTACATAACAAGCATGCTTCCGGAATGAATTAAACTTGTTATTTGAGGCACCACTGTATACACACATGCGCGCGTGCACCTGTGTTTGTGTGTGTAAATATATTAGTGCAAAAGTCTAGTCCTTTGCAGAGATCTCTCCTGCTACAAGCAGGGGGTTGGACTAGATGACCTCTTGTGATCCCTTCTAATTGTTTTGATGGGGCGAAATTTCAGTCCTTGCCATGGGTGAAATTTTGCCTAGGTACACCTCTGTGCAGCAAGCAAGGTCAGTATCCAACATAAAGTCGGATCCTGACCCCACCTCCTGCTCTCTTCTTTCCCTCCCTCCCTCAGCCTACCAACCTTCCCCATCCACCTCCTCCCTGGAACACCCCCTTCCACCTCCTGGCTACTGTCCCCCTGCCCCTGGAGAGCTTCTGCTACCTTTTCTCTATTAGCCCAGGCTCTCTCTGCTGCTGGTTAGCATCTTCCATGAAGATGCACCTCCTCTGGTGCTGCAAAGCATTTTTGCAACACCCTGGGGCAACCCTTACACAGACCTATGTCCATCTGAGGATTATTCCCTCACTCTTCAAAAACACTAGTGTGTGATAGCCTCACATCATCTTTTTCTCTTCAGCTCTCTTCTGCAAATATGATCCTATGCATGTTTATTCAGAAATTTAAGTCCCACTAATTTTATTGCCACATATCAATTTTATTGGCACATATCTCAAGGATTTAAAAAAATCTCTTGAACTGATACATCATAGCTGCACTTTTAATATACTACCTGCTCTCATGCTCACTCAATAAGTGAGAAAGATCAGATATACAATGGAGAGAGAATTGTGAATCGACTAAACAGAAATGAAGTATACAGCCGTATCCCCTTATTCAGGGGTTTCATTCTGGAACCTCTCAGATACAGCATACCTCTCCCCAACCTTCTAGAGGAGAGGGAATCTTTGTTCCCCTCAGAAAGAGTCTTCTGAGCCCCGCAAGGGCTGCAAGTGCCTGTCTGCAGCCTCTGCCAGGATCATAATGATTGGACAGGTTGAAAATGTCATTTCTGGGGATTTTTTTTGGCAAATATGCATTTTAATGCATTGAAAATGTATTATGAAGGGAGGGGAAGATCTGCAGGGCTTCCCTGTACTCATTATGCCTTTTTACCGGCACACAAACATCACTTTTAATTTTGCCAAAAACCCAGAATGATTTTTTTCCCTTGTACCAGTCATTCTGAGCTCTGCAGAGGCTGTAGGTATATGTGCGCAGCCTTTGCAGGGCTGAAAAGATCCTCTAGAAGCAAGAGGATCTCCCCTCACCACCAAAGGAGAGCATAAGAAGGCTCCATAGATCTTTAAGCCACAGATAAGTGCAGATACGAGACTGCATATACTGTATGCCTCTTGCTACTTTGCTGCCAAATCCAAATTATCATTCAGCAACTCTGAGAAGTTCACAGTATTCCTCTTTCCAAAGTCAGGTCTGGTGTCTGGGAAGAAAAGGAAATACCAGGAACCCAACACCAGGAATTCAACAACTAGTCATTCAAGAGCTAAACATTTAAGAAGAAAGCATTTTTTCTTGATTCATTAGGGTTTTCTATAAATAGATTGATTTCTCTCACTCACTTTCCTTTCATACTTTCTCTGGTGTAAGCATTTAGGATGCAAAATGAAAGAGTTCTGATCCATGGAGCAATGGTGTGATGGAAAGGGTACAACAGGCACAAACATTATACCTACTTAACTATCCTGGAAATTATCCTTTGTGAATCTGCCAATGTGATGTCTTACTACTTTCCACTTTTACTCCAGAGGCTCTGCTTTGCAACAACACTGTTTGCCAGCACTGGCCAAATTCATCAAAGCTTACCACCAAGAGAAAAGAAATAGCACCAAGATATACAGGAGATTGCCACATGTCTCAGGACCTATATTGGGCAGGAGATGATGGAGGAGAATTGACAAACATTCATAAGTTATTTGAGCTAACCTGTGCTCATGGCTGCTTCCACTTCAACCAAATTGGACAGAATTCTGCGACATGAATTATTAGTGCACTTAATTTACCAATATACTAAGTGCATATAAAAAGAGATAAAAGACAGGGCTGAATGTTTTTCCTGCACCCCAAAAGACAAACTATTTCTATAAAATTTACAGAAAAGAAAAAAAATTTTTGTCTAAAAGTTAATATTAGAAACAGGAATACAACGATTCAGCTAAGTAGCAACAAGGAAGCAAAGAAAAAAAAATTAAAGCATGCTGCTGATACAGTGAAGTTTATTTCTACAAAAGGGAGCCAAACAAGATTTTAAATTGTTCAACTAGTCTGTAACATAGATATAGCTCATAAAACTAGTAAATTTCATGAAGAATTATCCATTAAGCTAAACAGCACACTTGATCTTGTTTCATCTCAAACTTCCACAAATACAGAAGGGAACACCCTACTGTGACCATAAAAGGTCAGTGTGCAAGTTTCTCAAGAGGAGAGCAAATGAGAATTTATAAATGTATAAAACACATGCTGTTCCTTTCTGTGCTTGGCTGAAAGTGAGCCAGAAAAACATGTACCAGGTGACGTAAAATGTTTCTACTGTAGTTTCTACAGTATAGGTTTCTACTTTGTTTGTAGAAATATAGTGTTTGTATTAATATAGTGTTTTCATAAATTTTATTAACATACAAAGTTAACTGTAAGCATGCCATGCAAATGTTGCTAAAGAATATTATATATAAGTTCTTACATGTACAGTCATCCTGCACCATAAATATAGTGAGGAATGACAGTTTGGCTCAAAAGGGATATACAAGTTTTGTCTTGGCATCCATGGGGGTTCTGTTCTCTGAAACGCCACCAATGCTGAAAATTGTGTAAATGAAAGAAATACTCAATGGTAAAAAATAGCCTCATTTGTCATTGTATTGCAGCATAGCAGCAGACAGACAGGTAGACAGGCAGGCAGGCAGGCTGGCAATCTACAGCTCAGTTTCAATTCACTCTGAGGCAGCCAATCCCTCCCTTACTCCTGAAGCAGGCACAAGAATGCAAAGAGAATGCAAAGTTGAGGTGATAATTACTTCCACTTTGCACTTTCCCACACACTCCAGGAGGAAAGGGAGGGGTTGCTTGTCTTCAACTGAACAGAACTTTGCTGTTGTAAACTCGAGATGGGATGGATAGATGGATAGCCTGCTGCTGTCTTATATTGCAATGGTATGCAAGGCTGAATAAAGGGATACTTTTCTTTTAAATTGAGAATTGAGAATTCATGTTGAGAATTGTAGGTGAAATTCTAGGTGAAATACCAGTGGATAAATAGATTATACCTGTATTTGTTTTGAACATTATATATTATACAAAAGAGATACAAGCGCAATCCAGCAGGCATCAACCTGAATATTATTAGCAGTCCTCTATCACAGGGGTCCCCAAACCTTGGCCTGGTGGCCAAAGTGGTCTGTGAAAGCCTATATCCAGTCTGCAGCCAGCCCTGCAAATCCTGAAATTTTCTGGCCCTCTTGACCAAACACAACTGAAGCTAAGCTCTGGTTATGTCTGGAGAGAGTTCTGAGGGCCTAAAAATAATTTCCTGATTTTCATTAAACTTGGGCTGCAATCCCAAACACACTTTCCTGGGAGTAAGAACACAATGGCTCTGACTTTTGAGTAGACATGGTTAGGATTGTGCTCTAAAAGTAACTTTTTCTGCCCTCTCGAGGTGGTGGATGAGTGGAGGGCTGCTGAAGAAAGCTAAGCAAAGAGAGCTGGACAACTCCTGGATGGGAGGCTGTAAGCTGATAAACTATCATGAGCCATCATTGCTAGACAGTGTCATCATTTATAGCTTGGCTGAGCTGAAAACTCCTGCTGGAAGCTTACAGGCATTCCCTGATACCAGATGTGATGATGACTATGCTGTGAAGGATTTCATCTGGAAAGATAAGAGTTTTATGAACTTCCCTTAGAACAACATAGCATAGCCTGCACACTGGGCATAAATGGTCTACACTTACTGGCTGCTGGACCTCACAAAGGGTTTCCCAGTAGTTGTAATTGTCATATGCTTAATAAATAAATTTGCCTTAGGGCTCAGAATGTGCTTGGGAGATGGGGAAATGGGGGTCCATTTGTGTATATGCTTTATTTCTGTGAGATGGGTGAGGCTTGGAGAAATCCTGGGAAATTTGAGCCTATTCATTCATTTACTCATTCACCTAAGTTCTACATCTAATGTATTTATTTAAATTTTATATTTATTCTTTTTTGGCCCTCAACACCATGCAAGGTATTTGATGTGACCCTCTGGCTGAAAAGTTTGGAGACTCCTGCTTTATCAGAAGATGCTGCCGAAGAGCCTACCAGATGCTCTTTAAAATCTCCTGAACAAGAAAAACAACTTGGAAATTGGGCACATAAACTTTTTAAAGGAAAAATGCAACTAGTACAGACAAAGTATTATGATAATCACTTAAAAAATGTAAGGCAGATTTTGACAATCATCTCCCTCTGTTTGGAAATTCCCAAGCATGGTGCTTATGAGACTGAGCTGTAAATCAGGACTGCCTAACTTTGAATCTCACCTTTGCCATGAACTCCCTAGGTGGCCTTAGATAAGTGACTCCTCAGTCTCAACTTCACAGCTACGTGGGGATAATAATGCTTACCTTGATGAGTCTTTGCAAATATGAATCATGATAATATATGTGATACATATTCAGTAAAGGTAAAGGTGTCCGCCGCAGGTTGGACTGCTAATCATGACTGACTCCAGGGAGTGGTGCTCATTACAGAAAGCTGTTACCTTCTCACCAAGGTGGTAACTATTTATCTACTTGCATTTACATGCTTTCGAACTGCTAGGTTGGCAGGAGCTGGACTGAGGATTGGAGCTCACCCCATCACTCAGTAGTCTGGTCTCAAACAGCTGACCTGCCAATCTTCAGATTGGCAGGCACAGCGCCTTTAATCACAAAGCCAGTGCAGCTCACTACGTATTCAGTACAAAAGCTATATATTTTTATGATGATTATTCAAAATAAGCCACCAAATCCTTCCAAATTCTGACCTCAGAATTTCATGCTTCAAGCTAGCATTTTTCTTTTTTTTCACAATTTCATATATTAAGTACGTACATTGGAGGACAGCATCTTAAAGATTGCTTCTAAGCTGTTCCTATGAAATCTAAGAGTTATTTGTTTAATTTATTTTTTTGTGTCTCCAAATTTTTTTTGCTGAGAAATAAAGACTGTAATTACCAGTATTCTTGTCAACAATAACAGTTTCAAGTATGCTCTGAGAAGTCCCAATGGAAGAAAGCTAAAAATTCAAGAACCCTCTTTAATTTTCACCACCTGCATCCCACATGAGTTGAGAAAGTATGGAAAGCTGGAAGAACGGGAGCTGTTAGGCAAGAATGCTGGCGACAGTAGACATCCCTCAAGCTGTGCCTTTTGAGCTTTGAACATTTAAAGGAGTGTGCACGAGTGTGCATGTGTGTGCCTATAAGGTTTTTTTTATAGGGCTTATAAAGACCCAGTCCATTACTACCAGTGCTTTTATGTTAGTATTTGTTTAAAAAATATGTTGCATTTAACCTGTACAGGGAAGGTGCTGGAGCAAAATTTTTATTTTTAAAAAAAAAATTTAAAGGATTTATATGTTGCCTTTCCCAAAGAAAGAAAAAGCCCAAGGCAGCTAACAAAGTTTTAAAAAACAGTATAAACTACTGCAGGCCTCCATCAGTCTTGAAAGACTACGGTATTGTGCTCGGCGCTGCATATGCTGCATGCGAAGCATGAAAGCCTGGGTTAGATTGTTATGGAGGATAGGCTGACATGAAAGGTATTAGAGACATTTAAGGTGCAATTGTAACTAATTTAGGCCAGTCTAATTCAGATGGCATATATTCCTGCGGTGGTCTCAGGAAGGTTGGCGTAAACTTGTGCAGTGGCCTAACCCCCTCCAGGAGTGTGGCAGAAGTGCCTTCTAGCACTTTTGTGTCATCCCCAGGCCAGTACAGAACTTAGGGCTAATATCAGTCTTACTAGAGGCTACAACTACAGCCTCAGATTAGCATTAGGGGGAAAAAATAGAGAAAAGAACATTAATATTAACATTAAAATGTACATGTTTAAATGCTAATGATAAAAGTCAAACTAAAAAAAATAATATCTAACATATCTAAATGATATCTTAGATATAAAAAAGATCACCAAAAATGATATCTAACTTAAGTCTTAAGCCACAGAATTTCCCTGATGCCTGCCTCTGCATAGTTGTTCCTATGGCAAAACAATATTGACAGAGGAAATAATCATATTTGTATATATTTGTAAGTTAAACTTGTTTACAAGAATCTAGCTTGGAATGTCTATAATCCACTTCTTAGTGACACAGTTAAACATCAAAATTAAGGCTGCAATCCTAAAGACACTTTCCTGGGAGTAAGAATACAATGGGGCTTACTTTTTAGTAGACGTGGTTAGGATTGTGCTGTAAGACTATGAGCACAATCCTAACCATATCTACTCAAAAGTAAGCCCCATTGTGTTCAATGGGTCTTACTCCCAGGAAGGTGTCTTTAGGATTGCACCCTATGGGTGCAATCCTAAGCATGTCTACTCCAAAGTAAGTCCTATTCTGTTCAATGGAACTTACTCTCAGGAAAGTGTGTATAAGATTGCAAACTATATCATTTTTAATAAAATGGCTTAAAGCCCACCTTAATGAATCAACCATCTTTAGCAATTTATACTCCAGAAAACTAAATATAAGTACCTTCCTGGGGATGCCAAAGAGAGGAATTAAAAACATACAAAAATACTTACAAATACAGACAGTTGGAACAAACTCAAATCTTTCTAGTAAGTTATTTTTCATCAAATTTGGGACTGAGCTGTGCAAATCAGTAGAGCAGAAAAATGAAGCCACACAGAAGCCAGAAACCCCAGGTATTTGAGTGTCAAATTTTCCAAAATCTTCCAAAATCTGTTTCATAACAAATTCCTAAGGTTTAATTGTTTCATAAGGTTTGTAATTTCTTTGCAGATAATAAACTCCATTCTATACAATGTGGATAATTTCTGAGCAAACGTTTATAGGATTACATTGGAAAAGTCATGCTGACAATGATTTCAGTGGAGCATTGCCAACTTCATTTGTCTCTGGTTCTTACTATCAGTTAAAACCCATAGAAGTTTCACCCTTGCCTCCCATTTCTGGGAATAAAGTTTCACTGGGAATTAAATATGCTTAGAATTTCATCCTAAACTACAACCTACTTTCTAGCTTTGAACACAAAGTAGAAGGAAAGTTATCTTTTGTCTTCTCTTATTAAGTTGGCACAGTGAAGGGAGCATAAGTGAATCTGTACAGATTGCAAAGCAGCAAGTTCCAAGAACCCAGAGGCAGAGAGCTTGCTATCAGCCCTGCCAATTAATCAGATAGGAAGCTTTATTTTTCAGAGTGAGATAAAATAAAATGCTATTTGATCACACTTTTATTTAATTAAAGATTATATTCCCCATAAGTTCTTCACATTTTATGACTGTGTCATTAGAATGACTTCTGAGTAAATTCCAAGCCTATCATTCTCTCCAATAGTAAAGTTGATGGCCCTCTGCCAATCAGTAGAGCAGTAAAACGAGGCCACACAGAAGCCAGAATCTCCAGGTATGCAGAAAAGATGTGTTTCTTGATTTTCACCCCCCAAATGGGGCAATTTCCACCAAAGGTTGGAAGGAAAAGGGGGTACACATACAGTTGATCCCATGGGCTATTGAATATATTAGGTCATTATTAGGTCAAAACAAAGTAAAATCTTTCACTCTGGTTTAGCAATCATTAAAATGAACACCGCACAAAGACACAAACAAAACTGAAATTCTTCACCCTTTTCCAAAGCCAGGAAGAAGCCAGGGAATCTCCCGGACCTCACACTGAGCAACTTCTTGCAAAAGAAGCAAGTCATTTACCTCCTCTGCAAGATTCTCCTCCATTCAGGATAAAGCATTCAGGATAAAGCGTGGAAGATTCTTCACATTTTTCCACATACCTTTCAATAATTCTTGTAGGTCTCTACTTATTCCTTCCAGTTTGTTATACTCATGATGCAAAGATGTTTTCTAAATTTAAGGCATACAAACAGTGACTAATCATTTCACTTTAGGGAGGACAAGCTGGTCCACTTTAGGATCCTGGACCTTTAACAACTGTATACTGTAGAAGAGGGAATTTCAGCAGTACTGTTTGTCATCTCCTAGGCTGAATTTTTCTCTCCTATACAACTGTTAAAGGTCCAGGATCCCTAAAGTGGTCCAGATTGCCAACTCCTGGTTTATATGATTTTTACATTTTTAACTCACCCTCAGCCAAGTCAAACTACTGCACTACAATCAAGGGACTTTTTGAGAGGGTATTCACCAGTACTGAGTACTGCCACTTCTATGGTGAGTACCAGCACCTCTCTGGCCTGCCAAGTAGACACACCTATGATTACAAACAACATCTACTTGGTGAATACCCCCACCTTTATTTCTAGGAAAAAAAACAATGACTACAATCAACAAAGAGTGAACAAGTGCATGCTGAAATGTTTCCTACAAGGTATTACTTCTACCTCACTTGCAGTCTCAGCAGAACCAGTCAGTTCACCAGTGAGATAATTTGAATTACTATCAATATTTTCTACCATTCTGAACCAGCAGGCAACAAAGCTGGATAACGAGACCAGGAGTCTCATTCAGTTTGGCTCTTTCCCTGCACCAGTTTCACTTAATACAGTTCATCTCTTGATGAAGAACACAAACCTTATTTGAGCCAAGAGAGCTGTAAGCCCATAGTTAAGGGATAAATTGGCTTTTAAGCACTAAAGTGATATGTTTGTTGGCTCTGTGGAGGAAAAGATAGCCCAAAACTACTTCTGTGTAGTTTTAGCTCATTGATTTTTATCCTGTTGCTCAAGAACCACAGAGAGCAAGAACTTCTGTGTGACAGCCTTCTGGATTTATGAATATAGTGGTCATATTTTTCCATTGTCTTATCTTCTCCGAGCTAAACATTCTTTGGTTAATCCTCATGGGATTTGGTTTCACCCCCTCAAACTGTTTGGTATACTCACTGTGTTGATAGTTTATCTAAGCATCTTTTACGTCTCATGAAATTCCTCATCCAAATTTTGGTGCTAGAGGTGTACTGCATTCTTTAGGGGAATTTTGTAACAGCAGCCCCCCAAACAGCATGACAAATTTTCCAGAAACTGAAGAAAGTTTGAGAAGCAACTTGTTGCATCACATGTGGTTGTGCCTCTCAAAAGGAAGATGTCAGAGATTCCACTGGACGTTCTCAAGCCTGTGGGCTTGACTAAGTAGCTCTTTGAAACCAAGCCTTTATGCATGTGTTTTTTTAATGATTACTCTTCAAATGTGGTTGCACATTACAAAAGCTTTCAGGAAAACATCTTGCACTAGCTCTTTCTCAGAATGCAATATATCATTTCCCCTTCTCAGGGAAAAATGGTGTATTCTTGAGAAATGTTGTATTTCATATTTCTTATTTTACATCAAAGCTTGCTTCCCAGTCTAGTGACCACATAGCTCCTCTCATTCCTCTCATTTAAAGTATTTTTAAAGGTTGTACCTGGTGTCTTTAGGAAATATTTATATGAACAGTACCTCTGTACTATTTAAATTAATAATAAAAATAAATTCCCAGGAAAATATTTTTCAAGATATCATGTTTTCCTCTTCCCGTTTCTTGGCATACACTGATACAATAGCAAACTAGATACAAAACTGGAATCTCTTGTACCTCATATTATCCTTAAATCCTTTCAGTGCATATTTGTGACAAACAAAAGACTGTGGTTGCAATCCTAAACACACTCTCCTGGGAGTAAAACCCACTGAACACAATGGGACTTACTTTTGAGTAGATATGGTTAGGATTGTGCTCTTTGGATGCAATCCTAACGACACATTCCTGGGAATAAGACCTATTGAACACAATGGAGCTTACTTTTGAGTAGACATGGTTGGGTTTGTGCTCCTAGAGTGCTAAAATCTTCAAGAGACTGAGTTTGCCTACTTTTAATCACAAAACCATTTCATTTCACAGAAATGTCCTCATCTTTCCAAAACCTACCATTTGAGTCCTCCCAGAAAAGTCTTTGCTTTTTTCTCAGTTTGCTTTTCCATCAGCTAACGTCCTTATTCACCCTCTATGATGTCAAGAGCACATGTTTTCAGACACTTTTAATGAGTCTGCTGTGCCAGTGCCCATTAAGTAGATAAATTGCTTCAGTTTAAATATAGCTGCCAGTTCACCATGTACTTATAAATCCTGGTTTTATCAAACAGTAGTTTCTCCTCCCCTGCCTATATTGCAAGCCACCCGGAGCATTCTGTTTATTTGGAAGGAAAGTTGGGATATAAATCATTCAAATAAATATTGATAATTATATTATAGTAACAGTCCCAAAGGGTACGCTAGTTCTAGTATAAAGTTAAAGCAATGCAACGCAGAATAATTTGTTGCAGCCAAGGGACATTCATTGAGGAGGACACAAAGAAGACAGCTTGAATTCTTTTTGCAAACAACAACAGCATTTAGGGTGAAATCCAGAGTAACTACAGGGAGTCCTTGCTTCAGAATAAGAACAAGTTATTCTTGATTACAATATGAATTTCCGATAGGTTTTCACTAGGTGGTGCAGTAACTATGGGTGCACGTAATGTCTCTTACGTGCTCCCATAGTTACTATGGATTGTGTCCTTAGTCACAAAATGAAATATTTCAAAATAATCATCTTTCTCAATTCAGATGCAATATAACACTGCCAGCCCTAAAACATTGGCTTGTAGGCAATCATAAATAGCAATTTCTAAGTTCAGACATAACAGAAAACAAAGGTTGAAGTAATAAAGATGTTTTCAGCTCAGCTGGGTACATGACAAAACAACAGCCGGAGAAGTGCTCAAGCACACAGCTCATTCTTGGTCAAGAAACCACAACTTTTTGGATCAGAAACATTATGTTCAAATAAGGCCTTTTCTCAATGTTCAGCACCCATTCACATTTTTATTTTCTCCCTCTTGGCAGGGTTAAAGGAGGATTATTTCCCATCCAGAATAATAAAACATAAAAAGTTACTCAGCATGAGCAGTGTCACATGCCAATATGGAAATTTTGGATGTGAAAATTTTCACCATAAAGGAAATAGAGCTCTGCCAAACATTCATATGTTCAGATTTTGTTAAGAATACTACAATTTTGAAGAATGCAGAAACATCCTACCTGTCATTCGTTTCTTCCTACTTGAACTTAACCATGGCATTATTTTGTTTTCCTTGACAGAACACTACCCCCTACAATCCAGAGTAACAAGGGGAGCATGTAAGAGACATTACATGCCCCAGTAGTTACTGCATCACCTAGTGAAAACCTATGGGAAATTCATATTACAATCCAGAGCAAATTGTTCTTACACTGGAGAAAGGAATCCCCATAGTTACTCTGGATTGCACCCTACCTGTCCTTGTTTGTTCCATCTCAATCCTGTGCACCAACCCTTACGCTGATGTGAATTAAAAGACTTTGATTTCAAGTTGTGTTGATGTATGTGACCATTTTATGTATTTATTTCCGTTTTCATTCTACCTTTCACCTCACATGTCCCCAAAACAAGTAAAAGCATGTAATTAATAACATAAATCATAATAAAAACATTCCAAAACATCCAACACAGGGACTCAAGAAAACAAATTATCTTACAGTTACAGCAGACATCAACCATTAATCATCAGAGCCCAAACACCAGACAACACATGCGGGTTGTCAGTACTTTCAAGTTCAAGGGAAGGAGAGAGGAAATGCCTCAACTGTCTGTCTCCAACAGGGAGTTCCACAACCTGCTGTCAGGGAAGGCCCAGTTCCACATGCATGCTAACCCAAACCTATTCAGTGATGGCATGTGAAACAAGTCCTCCTTGGAAGATCTTAATGGGCAAGCAGTTTCATTTGGTGGAAGACAAATCCTTAAAATATCAAGGGGTGAAAAAATGTAAGGTAGGATCAGCAGCTTCAAGTGGATCCAAAAAACTAATGGAAAACCAATAGAACTCTTGCAGGCAGCCTTCACTCAGGGTCCATGTTGCTGCATAGACATTTTCCATGACTGTGAGGTGGCATTTCCAGTAACTCTGTGATGATATCATATGGCATCACCTTAATTCTGGGTGATTATGTATGCAGCTGTGGCTGCACAGCTTAGAGGGAATACTGCCTGCAGGATAGGAGTAATATGTTCCTCCCTGCCTTGGTTTCCATCACCAACCAGGCTGCAGTATTTTGTGTCAGGTGCCAGACACTCTCTAAGTACAGCACATGGCACTTCTAGTACAGGGGTGTCCAAACATTTTGGCAGGAGGGCCACATCATCTCTCTGATACTGTGTTGGGATTTGAATCTGAATAAATTTACACATAAGAGTGTATTACAGACAGATCCAGAGGACTGTAAGATTTTCCCAAGGGTTGGATGAAGGGGTCTTGTCAAGGGCTGCATTAAGGCTCATGGAAGGCTGCATCTAGCCACCAGGCTCAGGTTTGGACACCCCTGCAAATCTAGTCCAACTGAGAAACAATGCATGGAAAACAGTGGTCTGATATGATTTCTAGTCCATACTCAGCACATGTACAAATTTAATACCTCTAAAATCTTCTTTACAAGGGCTTCACTTTAAATAAGCAAAAACAAGATATTTTGAAGGATGCAAAACATATTCCCCAATCCTCTCTTCCCATCAGTTCAGCATTAAAACAAACATCTCAAAACAGGTCTCAAAAATTACAAAGCTGAAACACAAGGCTTGTGGGCTTGCAGATTACTCTTCCAAAAGGATAGATAAAACCACTTATCTGGATTAGGGACCTCACTAGAGCTGTGATGAAAAGTGGAAACTTTTGAAAAGTGGAACCTGGTCTTTTTTTAGTTTACAAACGTTGCTTCTGATGCTTTTTTAGCTAGCAAATTGCATATGCCCTTTTATCTTGCAAATTCCTGCTGTCACACAAAAGATTTCTGCAAATGGAATCTCATATTCTGGAGGGAGTTAGACCAAGAGCTAAAGTGACAATTTATGCTGTCTCTCTCTCTCACACACATACAGTCTGAATCATTATGTCATAGGCAAATCAATATGGGAAAAGGCAATTTCAGCCTTTAAAATAGCAGAAGAGGTTGAAAGATAAAAACATGCATTGAAAGAATGACTTCAAGATATAACTAAAAGGTGTTGAAAGCACAGACCTTTGGAAAGAAACCGTCAGAAAGTGTGGGCACCTGTACAATTATTACAATTAGTCACAAATTTATATCAACAAATCTAGAAGCCACAAACTTTGAACATAAAGGAATTTATTTTCTAGTATTACTTTATAAACAAGGCCATAACAAATCTATACCTTTTCAGGATAACCTCAAGCCTGAGATGAACCTGATAATTGTAATAGTAAGTTTTAGCACAAAAGTAATAAGGCACAATCCTAATCAATTTAGGCAGGCATAACTCACCGCCCCCTATTCCTGTGCTGGTTTGGGGAGGCTGGCACATGCCTGTGAACTGGCCTAACCTTTCCCTTCTGCAAAAGTGCTTTATAGGCACTTTCGTGGCACCCCCTTCCAGTCAGTTCAGGACTTAACACCAGCCTATCTGGAGGTTAGGATTGCAGCTTCTATAGTCATAAAATGTTAATATGAATGTATACATCTAAAAGCTGCCAAGGAGAAAAATTATGCTGGTCCTCAATATTCAGGTAAAATGTAATTAAGGCAGCTATAAAATAACCCACTGTTGAGTTTGGAATTCATATCCATTACTTAAACATGTAGTAAATAAACCAATTTGTTTACATGACCCCACTACTTTCTTTACAGTTTTTCCATAAAGAAGTTATTATATCCATTCCTTTTATTTTGCTTTAGAGTTTTTGAATGGAGTCCAGAACCACAAGGAAGTTGAATAAGCTGTTTTCCAACGGAAGTGGCCTCATATAAATACACCACTACTGGTGAAATATTCAGAACAATGCTTGCATATTGAAAATAGCACACACTCAAACTCACCAGAAGTTTTTTCCTGTCCATGTATCATTCAATGAACTCATTTACTGTAAGTGTTACTCTTTATTTAAATATTATGTTTTGATTCAACAGATTATGTGGGAAGGGTTATTATGTACCCTCAAGTGGCAGCCCCCCCCCAAAAAAAAAACTCTCACAAAAAAATTTCAATAGATTCGAGGACCTTGAAAAGTCAACTTCCCCTTCCCACATGTACACATCATATTACTCTAGTTCAAGTGTCTCCATACCCCAGCCCTGGGACAGAATGTGGACCTTGATAAGCCTCAATGTGGCCCTTGGAAAGATCCCTCTGTCCGACCTGCAGGCCTTGTAAAGTCTTTATTACAATCTTATATGTACATTTATGTAAATTTATTATCATCATCAAACTGTAATAATCCTTCTTAGCATCTGGCCAATCATCCCTTGAAATTTTCATTCCATGAAAATTATTTTGAGCCTCCGTGCATAGATAAAGTGTAATCAATCATTCCCAATTATCCATCAGCAGACTTCCTGAGTCTGAAGAAATCCCAGAAGTGCTAACCTACAAAAAGGGGGCTAGAGCAGTGGTGGGCTTAAGGGGGTTCTAAAGAACCCTTTGCTAATGAGCACCTGGTTCTGAGAATCGGTTGCTAATGGGACATAGAACCTGTTGTTAATTTATTTGGACATAGAACCTGTTGTTAATTTATTTGAATCCCACCACTGGGCTAGAGCTTCCCCAAGACTTGGTGCTTCTCAGGGCAGCATAGTTTGACTGGGAATATGCTGTGCTGTGAATTCCCATTGTGATTGTTAGAAAACACTCCTGCGCCACACTTTCTACACTTCAGTTCTAAGCAGCTGATCATGCAGTCTCTCTCAGATCCTTGTACCACCAGTGACTGGATTCTCCCCACTCCCCAGATCTCTCTCCATTCTCACCAACCCACACTTTCACAGCACAAGGCATTTGGTGGCACCTGTTAAATGCCTGAAAGGTTTTCTCTCCACACCTCCCCACCATCCTCCCGTTCTCCACATGGAATAGAAATCATTTAAATGTATCCTCCGCCACCTGTTGGGAAGGCTCAGACTGAACAGAATTTTAGGACTTTCCCAGTATGGACACAGGGAGGCAGACTCTCATGTCAATAGGCAGAAGGTCAAGGATCTCTTCTTCACTGCCACACACTACTCCCCCTATGTTCCTCAATGCAGCAGCACTGCTCCTCTACTGCACCATCCCTTAAGCTTCAATTCATTTTTATCTATATTTATAAAAGAGTAAAGTCACTGACTGACTGACTGACTCATCACCGCCCTGCCAAAACCGGCCCTAGAAGTGTGAAATTTTGGGAGGATGTTCCTTCCGTGATGGAGGGGTGCACTAAGAACCAGTTTTTGGAAATTCCAACTGGAAGGGGGTGAAAAGGGGCACAATGCGTTTTCCTCCCTATACTTTGCATTGGAGAATTGATGACTCATCAACATTCTGCCCCAACTGCTGGGCCTGAAGCATGGAATTCTGGGAGTTCCTTCTGTCACCTGAACACCCAACAAGAACCATCTGGAGAAATTTAACCCTTCAGGGGCTGAAAAGGGGGCAACTTGTTTTTGTACTATACTTAACATGGGAGACTGACCAACATCCAGCCAATTTGGTTCTCGGACCCTGGTGCACTGGGCAGATGTTGTTCAGAAGAAGAGGTTGCACTGGCGAGGATGCTGCACATGGGGGGAAGTTGCGCATGGGGAAAGTTACGCATTGGGGGATGATGCGCATAGGGGGTTGATGCGCATGGGGGGTTGATGCGCATGGGGAAAAGTTGCACATTGGGGCATGTTGCGCATGGGGGAAGTTGAGCATGGGGGAAGTTGCGCACAGGATCTGATGCGCATGGGGCATCTGATGCGCCTGGGGGGATGATGTGCCTGGGGCATGTTGCGCACGGGGCATATTGCGCACGGGGGCATATTGCACATGGGGGATGATGTGCATGGGGGATGATGCGCATGGGGAGAAGTTGTGCATGGGGAGAAGTTGCGCATGGGGAGAAGTTGCGCATGTGGTTGACGCACATGATCCAGATGTGTGATGTTGCATATGGGGACTTGAGGCACATGGGGGGATGATGCACATGGGAGAAGTTGCACATGGTGAGAGGTCGCGCATACGGAAAAGTTGCGCATGGAGGGAAGAGGCACATGGGGGGCATGTTGCGCATGGGGGCATGTTGCGCATGGGGTGTTTATGCGCATGGGGTGTTTATGTGCAGTGGGGGAATGGCGTATGGGGAAATGTTACTCCTGCAATGCGGGTACGCTTTTCGCTAGAAACTACAGAAACCCAGCTTAAACTGACCAGCATAAAAGATTCTAGAAAATGGTACAAAACATAAATAAAACTTTAAAAGGAGAATTTTAAAAAGGTAAAATTTTAGGAAACAAAAACACAACATGGCAATAGCAACAGATATGTGATGGTTAAGATTTAACTGCATGATTAACAATGCTCTTGTGGGTTTTAAAAGTGGCTACCAGGAAGCTTGCACTCCGAATAGTAAGCTGTGGGTTGGTTCCCAAAAGAAGTATGTTGGTAATCGCTGGCAAACCTGAAAATTTCTGTTTGTATCAAGGGGGTGATAAACCTGGCCCGTATTTTCTGATAAAATGAACAGTAGAACAGAACATGTTCGATGGATTCCACCTCACCCGAGGCACAGGGACAGACCCTTTTGTGGACATGAATCTTTCTGTAGCAGCCCTCAACAAATGCCCAGGGGACTGCTCTATCCCTTAAGCTTCCAGAAAAGAACCCACAGTCAATGCAGAGGAACTAGCCTAGGATGTCAAAGCAGGGCTGTAGCTAGAGGTTATTGAAATAATCAAAGGTTATTGAATTGTGGAATAATTCCAATATATTTTGGAGAATCGGAAAGATGTAGGACATGGACGCATTCAGGTGTACAGCTAAGAAACTCTTTTGACTCCTAGAGAGAGGACAAAACACTAAGTTTCCCAGGAGCCTCACTGCAGAAGGGGGGAAGCACCCTGGAATGACCCGGAGCATGCTGAGCCTGAAGTGGCTCAGAGGGGGAAGAGATCCCTTGCACTGAACCATTCCAAGATGCTTCTCCCTCCTGGAATGGCTCAGAGGGGAGGAGGTCCTTTGCACAATGCAAGGAGGATCCCTACAAAACAAAGTGTTTTGCCCCCTCCCTTAGCGACAGCGCTGTGTCAAAGGAGTTTTAGGCTGCAATCCTAAATACACTTTCCTGGGAGTAGGACCCATTGAACCCAATAGGGCTTACATTTGAGTAGACATGGTTGGGATTGTGCTTATAGTTGTACACCTGAATGCATCCATGTCCCATGTCTCACCTCTTCCAGCTTCTCCAAAATATATTGGAACTACTCCACACTTCAATAACCTTTGGTGAAATCTACCTGTACTGCATTTTCCCATAAAAATAATGATTGTTTTGGGTACCTCCATAGTTCATAAAGGATTCATTGGAGAGAGAAGATGTGACTGCTGAGAAAAGTAATTTCAGCCAATATCACCTCATTTCCAACCAAACCTAAGATGGAGTTCAGTGGCAAGAACAAGATTCACAATTCAAACAAGGTCTGCTTTTCCAGTGCCCAGAAGACAGCTGCCTTTTAAAGGTCAGGAGGGGGGATCCACTAGAATGGGTTAGGATGCTGTCTCACCTACCAAACTCCTAGATAACAAGATCCATGAAGGTTTTGAAACCATGTGGAAAAATCAGGACAAGTGGCAAAGAGATACTTGGATATTCCATAACACAAAACCCACAGGATAAGGAAACTCATGTGGGTACTATTTCCTGGCATATATTTATTCCATGGAAAATGCTCAGTTACTACATGGCTTTCTGTACATGTGGTTTGGGCTTGAGTGTGCAAAGCATACCACTTTTTAAGACAGAATGCCTAATGATGGATGATAAATTTTAGAGTGGGTACAGATTTAGCAGGTGCACATGTATGTCCCATATTGTATTCATACATAGCATAAATCGCTTCAGCAACAGTCTGCATTATTCAGAGCACATCAAACTCTATTTAATGAACAACACCCATCTCATATAGCAGGAAGTATTCATTCTTTATATCACAGTAACTCTTTTCTTTGTGAGAGCTAGCAGGATAAAAAGCTGCCATGTGTTCTAGCTGTTGAAAAATTGTATGTTGGACACAGCTGTCCTATATTATTCATTGCTTTCAGAGAACTACAGCACTTAGAACAAACATCATAATTAGTAAAATTATGGTAGACTTGGATCAGTGGTGGGATTCAAATAAATTAACAACATGTTCTATGTCCTAATAACCTAAATTAACAACGGGTTCTATGTCCCATTAGTAACTGGTTCTCAGAAACAGGTGCTCATTAGCAAAGGGTTCTATAGAACCTGTGAGAACCCCTTAAAGCCCACCACTGTCTTGGATCCCCACCTCCATACAACTAGAAGCCAGTGGCGTAGGTAGGGGGTACAGGGGGTGCAATTGAACTGGGCAACAAGCTAGGATCTGTATGAATCTGGCAACAAGCTACACTGGGCAACAAGCTAGGATCTGTATGGGATATGTATGAATCTGTATGAATACCATCATGTTATATGCAATATTCTGCATAATTTATTGCAGATAAATGCTGCATAATCTCTGATAAATTCTGATAATTATTTTGCATAATTTAATGCAGAATGCAATGAAACAAACTGCACTGGAATATCTATATTCTATCAAAGGTTATGGCCAATTAACCAGAAAATGCAAACACAAAAGCCCATGGGACAAAAAGTGGACTTTCCCATGATACTGATTGCTCGGAGAGCCAAAGAGATGCAATTCTGATACTGTATGGAACTATTAAGATGTAACTATGAAGCAGCTCTCATTTCCATATACATACTGTATATCAGAATATACCCATGCTAACTGGGTAAAGAGGCACTTCTAAGTGGTGCTTCTCTGATATTTAACAGGAAAAGAATAACCATTCCTCTTTACCCCAGCATAGTTTACCTAACCAATAAGGGACAAAATTTTCATTATTAACATTGATTTTGTTGTTGCAGGGGGATGGGTTGAGTGGCAACAAAATCTTCTTTGACTCAAGTTAGCAAATAAGTGCTGTAGCTATGCCACTAGCAGAGCAAATGGGTGGTGGCTGCTGAGGAGGGGGAAACAGATTTCCCCACAATTTTCTTTTTAGAACTATCCAGGGATGACATCTCTTCCAGTTGTGATATCACTTCCTGGGCAACATTTTCAGTTTTGCACTGGGCTACATGACAATTAGCTGCACCACTGCTAGAAACTGAAAGAGAAACATCACACCAATGGGGAAAATTAGAAAAAAATATTAAGAAGTCAATTGCATTTTTCTTTGTTTTTGGGTCAGGGCACAGCCCATAATGGAGATTCCCCCCTTCAATACATCAACTTCACACACTTCCAGTTCCCATAAAAACTGTCAGTGAATCACCCTAGAATAGCCCCTTTATACATGTCAAGAGATTAGTTGTTTATCATCCCTTGGCAGGGAGATAATAAACATAACTCCCATGAATTACTTCATGCCGTGCATGATCTTCCTGAAAATGGTGCTAGCAAAACAAATTCAGCACAAATCTGAATAGCTGTATCTAAATGAAGTACCTGTTTAAACTATTGTTGCAGGATAAGGAACATAGTATTTTTACAGCTGCAATAATATTACTCATCATGATTCTTCACCATCAGACCAAGACTCATTTACCCCTTTGTAAGGTTCATTTTTCTGCTATGAAAATAATTTTTTTGCTATTTCTGTCACAGAAAGCTACAGAAAGGTTAAACTAAACCGGAAAAGATGTGCATCATCAAAATGTTTATGTTTTTACATTCTCTTTTAGAGAGTAGTTATAGGTAGCACTGATCCAGACTAAGCCAACAGCAGTGGGAAGGGGCATTTAAACTTCCATTGTGCCATCAAGTGTCCCACTTAGTACTGGTTTCCTCAGAAGGAAAAAGATAATGTAGATGCAAGTTTCTTTCCTAGGGCAGTCTTGCATGGGAAATTTTCAGCAGGAAAATGTCATAAGAATAGAAGAGTTGTGCCATGGTGCAGATCACCATGTTGTTATTTTAAAATAACAGATATAAAAATAACAGATATAAAAGAAGATATAGAAAGGAGTTTACACTTTGTAAAAACACTTCCCATCATATTTACTCTGAATCTAAACAACATCACAGGAATTCCCTATCCCCAAAGGCAGGAGCATTGTTGAGGTGGTATGACTGGTGTGAAGCACACCAGGATGACACGCCTCTGGGGTTAGGCACTGAGGGAGTTTGACACTCCCTCAGTGCGTCACCCCCCACCGAGAATGTGCCGCACCAGAGCGCTCATCTGAGGAAGAAGCAACTAGCTCTTTTCTCAGAGGAGTGCTCCAGATGTCATTGCACATGGGTGCGGTGGCATCCAGCTAGAGTACCACCAGCCCCTCCCTCCCAGTAGCACTCCAGATGCCACTGTGCATGGGTGAAATTCACCCAGAGTGCCCGTAATGATGCATGCACTGTCCTGGGGTGGGGTTGATGCGTGTCCTGGGGGTGACGTGCTCACCCGCCGCACCGGGTGACGTGCACCATTGCATCACCCCTGCCCAAAGGGGTCATGATCTAAAAAGAGTTGCAAAAGAGACAAAACCATAAAGTGTAAGTATGCATTTCTGAATAAGTCCTAGAGGCTCTTTCACTTTTATTTTCTTAATTTGATCAAGACATGCTGGATCCCAACCCATTTACTGTGTGATGCAGAGCAGCCACTAGATGTTCATGTCTGCTCAACTCTGTGCAGCCTCCAGAGGTGGTGCAGAACTGAGTAGACTCATTGGGCTGTTGCTGTGTTACTCGGGGTAATGGGAAAACTTTCCTCTTGCCCCATAGTAGTATGGCAACAGTGCAGTGAACAGAAAACAGTTCACTGCAACAATGCAGTGAACAGAAAAACTAAAATAAGGGCAACTCAGTTTAAAATTATAAATTCTTTTTTTCTTGCATATTTCAAGTAATATTTACTTATCTTTATGAACACAAATGTATTTTGCCACCCACTATGAGTCAGTCAGCAAGATTTGGATTTCATTTACAATGCTTAAAACATTCTCAGTTCAACTTTCAACAACCACATTCCTTTCATTTTTATTGCATTACGTTTCCTGAAATTAACATGAGTATGATATATAAAGAATGCTCAGCAATTTTCTTTGAAGTTTATTTCAGTATTCCAAGGAGAATCCAACATGGTACCCGATTCCATGCTAGAGTCACATACCATTCCCCAACTGGCATCATGATCCCACTGGGGATTTCAAAGTTATTGTTAAATAGAAACATGCACTCATTCACATTATCTCTAAGGTGGCTTCCATTTACATTTTCCAGAAAGAAATAAGGAGCCACATATAGAAAATTTATATGTATTAACTAGTTCTGAGCCAAAAAAATGATATTCACATTTCATTCACAAGCAATAAGCAAAAAACAGGCTTTTGGAAATTGGAAAGGAAGGGTCTGAGAAGAATAAAATTTGTCAGTCTCTGTAGCAGCAATCACATTTTTTATTACTGAGATTCATTTTCTACTGAATTTTGTTCCCAGAAATACCAGAATGAATGCAAAAAGCTACAATGAAAAGCAGTCAATGGCATCAGCTACATGATGCATGAATCCAAATGTGAGCAAGGGCAGAACTTCTTGCCTTTACTTTGGTATTTTCTGGAGCACAAAAATAGCATAAAAACAGTGAAGAGATTTAAACACAAAATGGGGGCCAGAAGTCTTATCAAAGAGTTTGCCCTAATAAAGCTGCTCTGAAGGAAAGAATTATATGTATGTATATACTTGTAGAATTAACCCATTGTTGCTGGAGTAAAATTTCAAGAATATTTGTGGGCCCAGGCATGGCTGGGCACTGCTGGGCATCAGGCACTGGCACCACAAGATGGGCACCATTGGGCAGTGGGTACCAATAGGCAATGACAGGCACTGGGCATGGGAAAGTACTAGGGGGGCAGTGGCAGGCACTCAGTATCTCTACTGAGCACCAGGCAGTTTGCATAACTGGGCATGGGGCACTAGACACCACAGGCTGGGCACCATTGGGCATTAGTCATCCCTACTGGACAGTGGGCACCACCTGGTGGCAGTGGTCAGTGGGCACCACCAGGCATCCCTATTGAGCAGTGGATATCCCTGCTGGGCACCAGTGAACAGCACCAGGCAGTTATTTCATTTCCTGTGTAAAACACTTTGTGAACTTTTTGTTGAAAAGTGGTATATAAATATTGTTGGTTGGTTGGTTGGTTGGTTGGTTGGTTGGTTGGTTGGTTGGTTGGTTGGTTGGTTGGTTCATTCATTCATTCATTCATTCATAGGAGCTCACCGATAAGCTTCCAGAATCCCTAGCTGTTGGTGCAGCCATACTAATTTCTGCCCATAATCAGGGTGATTCAGGAAGTGATAGGAAGTGAGTTCCACAGTTTTAATTCCTGACAGACTTTCCATCCCAGAATGGCCTCAGGAATAAAAAATAATACTGTAATTAAAAAATTGTTTCCTATTGTGCCCAGCCTGAGGGCAGGAAGAAAACTGGCAGCACCAGCACCAAGAGAAATATGGAAGGTAGGCAAGCCTCCCCACTGACCCCCGTCAAATCCTAACTACCTTAATTCTCCCAAAGAAAATACATATTCCGGTGGACTGGGCAGAAATGGGTTAAAGAGACCACTGCAGACATTGTTTCTTCTTAAGTTTGTTGAAGAGGGATCAATTAAATCAAGCATAAAATTATAATTTGTACAAATCAAATCAGCCTGCAAAGCAAGTATATAAACAAATGTACAAAAGTTACAAAATGGAAGTTTATTACCCTATTTACTTTAGTTTATTCAAGATTTCTTTATGGCACTATTGTACTTGAATATAGTACAATATAGAAATGGAACTTAGATACTGAACAAACAACATCCAGGGTATGGTACCAGGGTAAACAAAATGAAATAAACTCTCAATGCTGTTTACTATAGATAATACTACCACTCTAGCAAATGGCAGCTTTCAAACTCTGATATATGTATATGGCAACTCAATACATCTTTGAATACTTTCTCTACAATCAAAGAGTTTCTTGTACATTTCAAACACTGAATTGTCTTAGAAGAAAAGTCAATGTGTGTAGGAACTGACACAATCCTGCTGCAGTATCCAGACAGATGAATACACACAGCTGTGCTACACCATCAGACCAGTATTTTCCACACTAGCGGGCAGCAGCTGTCCAGGCAGGGGTCTTTCCCAGCCTGATCCACAAATGGCAAGGGTTGATTCTGGAGACTTCTGGATGCAAAGCAGGTGCTTTGTCACAGAGTTAGGTTGTGGCCCTTCCCCTCTTGGAAAAATAAGTTACAAATTACTGTAGATAACAAATTGGGGCAAGGGGATCTGTTTTGTCTGATTTAACAACTGTTGGTATAAGTGCAATCCACAAACTAAACAAGCCCTCATGTTCAGTATCCCTCATTGAAGCTCTGTTAACAGGGCAAAGAGTAAACTTTTAAAGTAACAGCTTTTGTGTAAGCTACCAGAAGGAGTTAAACTGACTCTATTCATACAAACAAAATTTCTCTCCCAGTGACTGTTGCTGGTGACTCCATAAAAAAGCAGGCCTCCGTCAGTCTTGAAAGACTATGGTATCATGCTCTGCTGCATACGCTGCATACGCAGCACGAAAGGCTGGGTTAGATTGTTATGGAAGATAGGCTGTTACCCAAGCAGCAAATCCCCCCTCTCCACACCACTGAATTAGTCCAATGGAAAGGCAGAGCCAATACAATTGGATCCAGCTGGCATCGCAGGGCTGGGCTAAGAACAGGAGCTCACCTTGTCTTGTGGGGCCGACCCGGGTCTTGAACCCTGGCCTGCTGGTTAATAGGCACAGTGACTTAACCACTTGAGCCACCCACAGCCAGGTGACTCCATATGTGTTCTACAAAGAGTCTCTTTGGGATATCTCTTTGGGAATCTCTTTGGGATAGAGAACCATCTTTTGATTCCTTTTCCCCATGTTATTACTGTTTTTGTGTTATAGTAAATACAGTGGTACCTCACTTAACAAGTGCCTCGCTTAAAAGCATTTCACATAACAAGCAAAAATTTCCAAGAAATCTTGCTTCACATAACAAATTCCACTTCACTTAACAAGCAAGTGCGCTATGGGCACGTGTGCTATGCAGCCCTGACGCTCTGCACAGAGGATCTTTAAAAGCGCTGCCGGCCAGAGCTACTGCCTCTAACTGCCCCCAACTTGGGGGCAGTTGCCTGGAGTTGCAATAGACAGCTGCCCCTATCTGCCCCAAGTGCCCCCACCGATCACCTTGAACCTCCCACAGCAGCCCAGTTAAGTCTCCCAGGAAAATGTCTTGATTGCAGCCACCTAACCATGTCTACCAAGAAGCCCCATTGTGTTAAATGGGCTTACTCCCAGGAAAGTGTCTTTGATTGCAGCCTAAGTAGACTTCATAGGATCATGCACACTGAATGCATGTTTTGAATTCAATTACAGTGTTTTGTCATCATTTTTACATCCAGTTAATATTATTATATGAATATTTTGGGGCCTGTGGAAACAATCATGAGTTTCCATTATTTCCTATGGAAAAAATCTGCTTCACTTAAAGAGCATTTCACTTAAAAAGCAAGACTCTGGAACGAATTAAGCTCTTTATGTGAGGCACCACTGTATACCACTTTGCAACAAAAAGAATTTAATTGGAGAAATATGCCACCTGGAATGGCTAGTAGGATTCTGCTCACTGAGTATCATAGACATTCTTAAAAGACTTGGCCATGGTGGAATGAAAATGTCTGCATATAACTTTGACAAATGTGTGCATTTCCATTTGCAGCTGCCATGCTGCACAGATGCACAGCACAGATCCTGAGGAAGAAAACTGTCCACCTATGTGACAATACCAGGACCTTTTGCCAGCTGGACTGTATTTAGTAAATATTTCAGCAGAGTTACTCTCAGTACAATCTAAAGGTTGCAAGTCCCTTGTACCGGTCCAGGAGGATCACAAATGTGCCGTTAAGCATGTTTGTGCTATCTTTTTTTGCAAGCTTTATGGGTGCTTTGGGAAGCTCCATTCCAGTTTCCACAGTAATTTGGAGGGAGACCTTTGCACAAGACAAGAAAGGGTGAGGAGGTGGAAGGGAACATTCGAAGGTGGTCCTGAAGGTGGGATCTGGCCATATGCCAATACCAACCCCAAGTCCTGAACAGCACAGAGTTGCATCTTACACCGTTCTGTGCCACCTGCAGAAGTGGCTCAGAACTTAGACTCACATAAGATTCTGTCCAGAGAAATGGGAGGATGAAGAAGGCAACCTCCTCACCTCTATTGCAAAGTAGATGTTTTCCTGTGCTTAAGGTTAGCCTGATCAATGGAAGTAAGCGCTTGGTTTCCCACTCTTTTGATCTCTTTCCCTTGGCTCTTTGCAGTGGTTTGGGTTAGAAACTGATTCCTATGCTGCTCTTTGATCAACAGCTCTGGCAGCCTGTAGGTGCCATATGTCACCACATTAGGAACCAGCAACAACAGGAATCTCTCCTGCTAAACTATCAGCATAAAGAATTGTCCTACAAATTAATATATTAGCAAAAAGCTATTTTTGGCATTCAGTAACTTCATAACAGACAACAAAGCATACAATGTATGTTTTGATTAAGAATGCTCCCAGTTTAGAAATCACAGGAATTATTTTGTTGGTTTGAGTATACATTATTTCCTATATTATTCACTACTGTGTTCGTTTTTTCCTATACAACTTTAAGGATTTCTCCCCCTCTTAGTTATGCCTGTTTGGCTACTTTGTGTCTAGATGAAATCATGTCTTTCTAGTTAACAAGGAAACTACTAAAACATTTTTCCTCTACATTAACATACACCACTGGAAAACAGGGTGTTTAATAGCTGCCTGCATTCATAGTGTGGTTTCACGTGGCATATAATGTTTCTGCTTGCAAAGACTTCCTTTAAATGACATTGTAATAGAAGATCAAGGGGGAAAATGCCCTAAAAATCTGAATAATGTAAGTCATATGGAGTTCGGAGGCTAAGCAAATTACACACCCTGGAGCTGCCCTCTGCATGAAAGAAGTCTTTCTCCAACTCTGTACAACTCTTGCCCAGGGGAACGTGCATTTGAGAGTTTTCTAAACATTTCAGGTACACTTCAAAGCTTAAAGTAATTCGTATTTCCTATGCAGATTAGCTTGTTTCCAGAATATACAGAATAGACTTCATTTTTCAGAAACCTACACTAACAGACAGATACAATTTGGGGGCAGGGAGAGGGAATGTGAATAGCCACACTAGAAATGAACCACACACAAAGAGAAGAGGTGGGAGGGGGAAAAAAACTGTTGGGGCTTTTCAGCTGGTGCCCTTTACTTATCCTGCTTCATTTAAGGGGGTTGACAAGTTTGCTAGGGTGACAAAACACACAGTGAAATCCAATCTGCATTCACTTATTCAGCCTTGACTTCACTTATTCAGCCCTGCCTCTTGCTTCCCCGACAGTGCAGGAGTTCTACAGTTCTGCTCCAACAGGAACAGAAGAAAAGCCCCACTGATCAGGCCAAAGGCCCATGTACTCCAGCTTCCTGTATCTCACAGTGATACACTAGATGCCTCAGGGAGCACACAATACAACAAGAGACCATCCTGATGCCATCACCAAATCCTGTGGCAAGGAGTTTGCAGGCTATTCATATAGAAACATAGGAATAATAACCCCACAGGATCCAGCCACAGGACCATTTAGTCCAGCTCCCTGTATCTCACAGTATGCCACTGGGAATACACAAGACATCAAAAGACTTGCATCATGGTGCCTTCACCAAATCCTGTGGCAGGGAGTTAGGCAGGCAATTCATACAGGAATAGCTCTGCAGGATCAGGCCATAGGGTCATCTACTCCTGCTTCCTGTATCTCACAGTGGCTCACCAGATGCTTCACAGCACACACACAAGACAGCAAGACATCATGGTGCCATCACCAAATCCTGCAGCAACGAGACCTGCAGACTATTCACAAAGGAATAACCCTCCCACCCCCAGGATACGTCCATAGGCTCATTTGGTTCAGCTTTCTGAATCTCACAGTCACCCTGCAGATGCCTCAGGGAATACGCAAGACACCTGCATCCAGGTGCGCTCCCCTATGTTTGGCATTTTGACTGCTTACATCATTAAAAAAAATTGCACACAGACACATGACCATCACAGATTATTGCTGTTTGAATAGCCAACATGCTATTCGTTAAAGAATAGCCCTGCAGAATACTTCTCTATGTTCATCTCTATGTTCAGGTTTCCTGAATCCAGTGACCCCCCAGATGCTTTGGGGAGCACACAATAAAAGAACTTCAACAAGATATCTGCATCCTGGTGGCACCACCAAATCCTGTGACAAGGAGTTCCACGGGCTATTCACATAGGAATAGTTCCAAAGGATCAGGCCAGAAGACTGTCTAGTCCAGCCTCCTGTATCTCACAGTGGTCCAGATACCTCAGGGAGCACACAATACAACAAGCGATCTGCATCCTGGTGCCATCACCAAATACTGTGGCAAGGAGTTCCACAGTCTATTCCCATAGGAATATTCCCCCTAGTATCCATTCATAGGTGCATGTAGTCCAGTTTCCTGAATTGTGCTGTGGAAAGGAGTTCCACAGGCTATTCACATAGGAATAACCTCCCAGGAACCATTCATAGGCTCATCTAGTCCAGCTTCCTGAATCTCATAGTGGCCCAGCAGATGCTTCAAGGAGCACACAAAACCAATAAGAGATCTGCATCCTGCTGCCATCATCAAATCCTGTGGCAAGGAGTTCCACAGACTGTTCACATAAGAGTAACCTCCCAGGATCAAGACACAGCCCCATCTAGTTCCTGTACCTCACAGTGGCTCACCAGATAGATGCTTTGGGGAACAGACATGACCATCTTGAACCCTTTCAAAGTTGTTCCCACCTCCCCCATAGTTTATCCACTGCAGCTTTTGCAGGGACTCTGAGAAGAAGGGGAGACCTGCCTGGACCAGCGACTCCTCCTCCCCCTTCCTCTCTCCCTCCCTCTTCTTCCCCCCCCCCCACTCCCATTAAATGCACTACTACTTCTCCAAAGTCTTCCAGACACAACAAAAATAGTAGATCCCCCAGCCTTACCGTTCTGCTCCTTGGCGCTGGAGAACTGGAACTTGCTGGGGAGGTTGGACTCTGTCTGGGCTGCCTGTCTTTGGCTGACCAGGGCAGATGTCAGCAAGAGGAACCCGAAGAGGAGCATTTGGCAGGCTGGGGGGTGAGTGGGTGGGTGGAGGGGGTGAGTGGGGAGGGAGTGGAAGATCTTGCAAGCCAAGGTTGGATCACTTGATCAAGTATGGCTCACTTGCAGCCAACCACTCAAGTCCTCCCCAGGTTCCTTCTCACCACCTCCACCAGCCAGCCAAGGCTGCACAGCTGGGGGGGAGAAAGCAGATCTGAGCCAGATCGCAGGGTCTCTTCCACATAATCCCATCCAAGGCTTCTCCCCCCTTCTTCTTCTTCTTCTTCCTCCTCCTCCTCCTACAGTCCTGCTGGCCGGAGTAGCCTCCAGGGTGGTTGCTCCCTCTCTTTACGCAGGGGGTTCAATGCATCCTCAGAGTCAAGCTGGGGAGTGGAAAGGAAGGAAGGGGTGCAAGGAGGAGGAGGAGAAAGAGCAGCACCTGTCAGCCTGGGAAACCAGAAACCAAAGGGGAGAAAGAGCCCCCTTGGGGAGGAGAAACACACCACCACCTCTCTCTTTCTCCAACCCCAAAGCCAGACAGGCAGGCAGGCAACCTCCCTCCTTCCCCTCCTGGCCAGGACTGGGTTGGTTTGGTGGGTGTCCTGCCTTTCACGTGTCTCTGCCATTCCCCCTCATGGTGTTGAAGGGGGGAGGAAGGCTGAGGAGACTGTGTGAGGGAGGGAAGTCAAGGCTGAGAGGGAGAGGGAGAAAGTCTCTCCTCTCCAAGTAACAGCAGCACCTGGTTTCACTTTGAAGTTTGCCTGAGGAGGGAAAAAAGTGTGTCCCCCTCACAGTGAAAGTAGAGTCCCTGCACCTCAAAAACTCTTGCCACCCCCCTCTGTGAGGATAGTATTCTCTGCTCCACCTCAAATTCTTGCGCCCTGCCTCTCCCACTTCAGCTCTCCTCCTCACACAGCCTTCTATGGTCTCAAGCCAATCCTGGGCTCTCCCCCAGTCGGTGGAGTAGCTAGAGTGGGGCTCCCTCTAAGACTGACTCCTCTACTCCCCTCTAGCTACGCCACCAAGCATGGCACAGCCTGGAAGTGAAGGGTTGCAAAGCACAAAGAAAGGAAGGTGCAAAGCGTTTCCCTTCTTCTGCTCCCCCAGCTGGAGTGACTCCCATGGGGTGAGCTCCCTCCAAGACTGACTCCTCTACACCCCACTAGCTATGCCACTGCCCCCCACCCAGCCGCTCTAGCATGTTCAGGCGGGAAAAGGTGGCCTTGAGAAGAAGGAATGAGCATGCCCCCCACACACATAAACACAGACACACAAGTTCAAGTCAGCTACTGCACCCTCCCCTGGCAGCCTCTGTCTCTCCATTGCACAGCCAGCCCACAGGAGCACTGCAGGGAAAGGTCCTGGCAAAGCATACATGGTGTGCACAAGCAGCCACACTCTTCTCAGTACCTCCCCTCAATTCTGCAAGTGTCAGTGTCACTGCCCCAGGGTGACCCTATGCCCTCTTTTTCTAGGACATGTCCTCATGTCCTGGAAAAAATTTAATTGTCCAGGTTTTCCTTGTGAGCTGGTAGTACGTAGCTGTCTTGTAATTCAGAAATTATATACAAGATTGCCATAATTCTCTTCCACAAAATCTGGTCAGGACCCTCTGTCACACTTTGTCACATCAAGAGCCAATGTTGAGAAATTTAACCCTTAAGAAGCTGAAAAGGGGTACATCATGTTCCTGTCCTATACTTAACATTAAAGACAGACTGATCAACATCCAACCAATTTGGTTCCCCATGCCTGATGCACTGGGAGGGTGCATATGGGGGGATGTTGCACATGGCAGGTTGATGTGCATAGAGATGTTGGGCATGAAGGTAGATAGGCATGGGGATTGAAACACATGGGGGCTGATACGCATGGGGGGATGATATGCATGGGAGACAGAGCGCATGGGGAATGAGGTGCATGGGGGATATGGCACCGGATATTGATGCGCATGGGGGATGTTGCAGATGGGGATGTTGCACATGGGATGTTAATGCACATGGGGGTTTGATGTGCATGGGGGATGTTGCGCAAGGAGGTTTGATGCACATGGGGTTTGATGCACAATTGCACATGGGGATGTTGCAAATGGGGGTTTGATGTGCATGGAGGTTTGAGACTCATGGGGGTATTGCGCATGGGGGGATGTTGAGCATGGGAGGTTGATGAGCCTGGGAGTTTGATGCGCATGGGGGATTGTTGCTCATGAGGGTTTGTTGAAATGGGGGATGATGTGCTTGGGAGGGATGATGCGCATGGGTGGTGATGCACATGGAGAATGATGTACATGGAGGGATGATGCACAATGGGGGGATGGCACACGGGGGTATTTTACTCTCGCAATGCAGGTGAATTTCGCTAGTATAAATATGTGTTATTTAGGCTTTTGAAAGCCTAAATGGGTTTTGAAAGCCTAAATGGGTTTTTTGGGGGGGTTGGTGACCATTTTGCATTTGCAAGCTGAAAAAGATAGGGTTCCACTTTACAACTGTTGGTGCTCCAGTCCCCAACCCATCCAATAAGTGAGGGATGCCTGTAAAATGTTTAAATTAACCACATAAAAACAGTATACAGTGGCGCCTCACATAACAAATTTAATTCGTTCCGAAGGCATGTTCTTTACATGAAACATTCTTTACGTGAAGCGGATTTTCCCATAGGAAATAATGGAAACTCAGACGATTGGTTCCACAACCCCAAAAATATTCATGTAAAAATATTAACTGGATGTAAAAATGATGACACAACACTGGGATTGAATTCAAAACATTCATTCAATGTGCATGATCCTATGAAGTCTACTTAGGCTGAAGTCCTAAAGACACTTTCCTGGGAGTAAGCCCCATTTAACACAATGGGGCTTACTTCTGGGTAGACCTGGTTAGGAGGCTGCAATCCAAGACACGTTCAAAGTGTCTCCGTACTTTCTCCTTCTCTCCATCCTGAGCCTCTCTCTCCCCTGCTCCCTTCTGGCTATCCCTGAGCTGCTTACCTCTTCTCCACTGCTCTTCTCTCCCTCTGCCCAGCGGACACCCGGCCGCAGGAGGAACAGCGCAGAAGTGTTGCTTTCACTATGGGCAGGTGCGCTAGGCAGCCCTGACGCTTTTTAAACAGGCTGCCAGCCAGCGCGTCTGCCCCAACTGCCGACAAATGTTTTCTTTACGTGAAGCATGTTCTTTACGTGAAGCAGAATCCTAGAGAAATTTTTGTTTGTTATGTGAAACATACTTTACGTGAGGTGCCACTGTATATGAGTGTTTCTAGCTTCTATTTCAATGGCTAAGAGGGCATTTGAATGTGTATTTTCTAGGTCTGAATCTAAAAGCAGGCCTCCGTCAATCTTGAGAGACTATGGTATCATGCTTGGCGCTGCATACGCTGCATGCGAAGCACAAAAGCCTGGGTTAGGTTGTTATGGAGGATAGGCTGTTACCCAAGCAGCAAATCCCCCCTCTCCACGCCACTGAATTAGTCCAATGGAAAGGCAGAGCCAATACGATTGGATCCAGCTGGCGTCGCAGAGCTGGGCTAAGGACAGGAGCTCACCCTGTCTTGTGGGGCCGACCCGGGAATCGAACCCTGGCCTGCTGGTTAACAGGCACAGTGTCTTAACCACTTGCGCCACCCCAGGTCTGAATCTAACTCCCTAATTATTATAACAGGATGTCCAAACCCTGGATTGGAGTGCAGATTGGCACAAGGGAAGTCTCCATGTGGTCTGCAGCAAGCCTCCTCCATCAGGCCCATGGATGGAGGAGCTCTGCTTTCTTTGCCTCCAGAGAGTGTTCTGAGGGCAGTGAGACTGTGCATACATCTTACTCTGTGAGTAAAAGTGCTTTTGAATTGGTTTGAAGATCACTCCCTCTGTGTTAGAATCTGTTTATGAACTGATTTGAATTCACTCATTAGTTCTGTCTCTAATATATTTATCTAAAAATATACTGTGTAAATTTATGTAATTTTTTCTATATTTAGTCAAATTTGAAATGTAAATTATTTTTTCCAAGCCACCCTTGAGGTATAGTGTCAGAGAGATGATGTGGCTCTCCTGCCAAAAAGCTTGCACATCCCTGCACTACACCATCCTGGCTCTCAATATAGACAATGGTCAAATTAAGCCCTTTGTGAAGGAGCAGTTAAGGTGACTTTCCATAAGATAACACTAGAGGGTGATGTAACTCTGTCAACCCATAACTGCTCTGGATTTTGCCCAATACCTTTCTTTTCAGGAAAGATAATAACTAAAGATCTGGCTATTCTAGCATCTTGTTTCTTGATATGGCCTAATAGCTGACACCCGAAAGCCTTAAGTAAAAGGAAAAAGCATATCTCTCTCCCAATTTTACGGAATTTCCCTGTGTAACTTGTTTTCCAATCTCCAGCTGGAATTTGGACACCCCTGCTTTAGAGACTGCATTCATTTTTATTTTTATTTGCTCGGGAAATAGGTGGAAATGACATTTCTGACATGCCACAAGCATGCTTCTAGCACGATTCATTTGTAAAACAGAAAACAAATAGTGCTGAACATTCTTTGGGGTGTTTTTGTAACATTTAATCATTGCTTCCAGTCATTAAAGGTACCTTATTTACCTCTGTATAATCCTTTTACAATCTTTAGACTTGTGTGCAAGTTGAAAAACCCCTCCTCTATGGTCTCCCATATTTGACATACAAAATGGCTGTGATCACTTGTTTCCTTGGAGCAAAGCCATAAGATAACATTGATAACTGGAGGCAGTCACTTTTTGTATCTTTGAGCTCACCTGCAAAATTCTGATGGCGCTAGCACACTAAAACCTAAAACACACACACCAATCATGCTGGAAGCTTTAATAAAAACTAGCAGTCATAGAGCTAAAACAGAATTCAGCCAGAGATTCTATCTTCCTTGGGTTGACCATATGTCACAACACAAAAAAGAGGACATGCCTCCTCCCCCCAGATTTAGAATCATAGAATCATAGAATCATAGAGTTGGAAGGGACCTAGTAGGTCATCTAGTCCAACCCCCTGCCTGCAGCAGGAAATCCCCCTAGAGCATCCCCGACAGGTGCTCGTCGAGCCTCTGCTTGAAGATCCCTAGGGAGGGAGAGTCCACCACCTCCCTTGGCAATCTGTTCCACTGCCGAACCGCCCGAACTGTCAGGAATTTTTTCCGGATAGCCAACTGGAATCTCCTCTCATGGACACCCAAGAAAAATGTAGGACATGACAAAAATAAAAGCTAAAAACAATCATATATATTGCTTTCATGTGGTTAATTTAAACTCTATGGATGCAATAGTAACCAATTTAGACAACTCTAACTCAGTTGGCATATCTTCCCATGGAGGTGTGGGGAGGTTGGCACATGCTTGTGCACTGGACTAACACTACCAGGAGTGGGACAGAAGTGCCTGACAGCACCTTTGTGACAATCATAAGTCAGTACAGGTTTGCGTTGCAGCATCAGTTTGTTATTCTATGCAATAACTACTCTTAAAAATGAATTGCATTTGGGGGGAGTTTTCAACGTTAATCTTAGACAGTGCACTATAGCAGGCAGGCAAGCGGACAGTTGATCCTCCCATGGTCCCAGTTGATCCTGCCTTGGGCTCATGGCTTTGCTGCAGTATTAAGATGGTTGCACCCTGGGGGGAAGAAGATGCAGCCTGGCAACAAGCCTTGAGTCCAGAGCTGACTATAGTATTTGGATCTAGGCCATCTCTGAAGGTGGCCTCAATTTGAATAGACCCATTGGGGATACTACATCCCTGCCTCAGGGAAGGGGAAAAGCTTCCCTTTCACTACAGTAGCACAGCAGAAGTAGCATCCTTGCTGTTCAACCCCACCACAAGTCAGGATTGCACAGGCAATCATTCTATGTTAGAAGTGTCAGCTCCTAGGTATTATACAAGGTAGTAGCTGTCATTCTCAGAGTCAAAAAAGAAAAAGAAAAAGAAAAAGGAATGCCTTATTCCTCAATTTAAAAAAAATAGAAAATCCCCAAACAGATTATCATACACTGCTTCTTCTCTGTGTGGTGAGAATTCCAGGAGCTACAGCACTATATAGGTTATGGCTTCTTAGAAGAAATATAAGGAAAGATAACTGGAAATGTATGGTATCTTTGCAACAAAGGTTGGCTCTAAGTATCCATGGGTGATCTGTTCCCAGACCCATTCACCAGATATCAAAATCAAGATAATGGTGTCAGCAGGTGAGCCATCAGAACACCTCTTGATGCAACCAGAAGTGTATAAAGCCATAACTTTTGCATTTTCTCTCTCCTCTAGCTTCCTTTCCAGTCCCCTTTTTTCATAATCTGTCAGCATGTGCTACTTTCACTAACTCAGAGAGGGGGATGGACTGTAATGCAAGGTTTAGTAAGTACCATTTTGTGCTGTTGGGATTGAAGACTGATGTTGATGAGAATTCAGAATTAGTAGTGTCTGTGCTAACACTAGTGGTTCCAAAAATCGTGCTGACCCCTACCTAATGAAAACAGAGGGTTTAAATAAGGTAGGCATGAATAGGAGCCTGCAGTCTCTTAGGGAGAGGACACAAGAAGAGTCAAAAAGTGAAGATAAAGTACTGTATTAAACCAGTCCTTTGTGGCTGCCAATTAAGCTGTAGGATTTGTGGATGCAGCAGTATACTGGATCCCTGTTCATGAGGCTTTTCCAGCTCAGCCTGTGCAACAATTTATCCAGGGGCTATATGTTTTTTACTTCTGTTCTTCCAAGGATTCTTTCACAGTCCTTAATAGGCCTTTGCTAAAGTCTCCATAGACTTGTTCCTTGGTTGCTCTCTGCTTTTCCCTCTGTCATTGGCTTTCCTCCTTATTTAACAACTTCTCTTCCCACCAGCCTGGTCTTTCCATGTCACAGTGGCGACTATTGGTAATTGTAGTCTCACTACATCGCTCCCCCTTGAAAAAAGAGAATACATCTTCATGTCCATCTGAAGCTATGCAACCAATATCGAGGCACCAAAGATCTCTGCATTCTCATTGTAAGACCAAGAATTTGAGTCAAAGTTTCAGAGTCCTGATCCAAGTGGTTGCTCTCCTGTGTAGGTTTGCCATTCCACAAGTCAAAGAACCCTCCATCTCTGGAAAAAGTTGAGTTGGTCAGTCTAGAATCAGGGGAGTCCAAATCCTGGCCCAGTGGCCAAATATAGCTCATGGCAAGCCTCCATGAAGTCCACAGGAAGACCCATCCGTTCAGCCCAGAGGCAAGCCTGTATCCTCAAGAGGCAATGGGTGCCTGCTCTTTGCAGCTCTAGACGGTGTTTTGAGGAGTGGGGAGGATGTACACACCTTCTCTTTCTGTGTATGAAAGTGCTTATGAATTGGTTTGAAGATCACCCCCTCTCTATGTGTTAGAAAGTATTTTATCAACTGATTTTAATTCATTTATTCATTCATATAAGTTCTGTCTCTAATATATATTATGTAAATTTATGTAAATTCCTTCTCCTGGCCCCCAACACAGTGTCAGAGGGATGATGTGGCCCTCCTGACAAAACATTTAGACACCCTTGTTCCCATTTGGAACTTTGTACTTTGGTTGGAGTTTGGCATTTCTATCCCTTTCACATGGTCCTTAATCTAGACAAACCTTCCTACTTGATATGCCTAATGGTGGGCCCAATGTCATAGGTCTTGCAACTTCTTTTTGATCCTTTTGTTGGTTTGCTTGCTTGTTTGCTTTGCATTCAGCACACTGGACCTTACTTCTTCTGAGTAAACATGTGTAGGCTTGTGCTGTAAGTTAACTTTATGACCTTTTCTCTACAACAGGGGTGTCCAAACACTGCCCTGGGGGCCAGATGTGGCCCATGGCAAGACCTCTCCATCAGGGCCGCAGACAAGCCTTAATGTATCTAATACTCTTTTATATTTAAATTTATGTAAAGTTATTTAAATTTGAAATTTAAATCATTTTTCTGGCCCCCGACACAGTTTCAGAGAGATGGTGTGGCCCTCCTGCCAGAAAGTTTGTACACTCCTGCTCTACAGTATAATATTAGGAATGACTGCTTCTAATATGTACTGAGAACGCTTGCAGTGTACAGTTAGGAATATGTTGGTTTACATTGCATATTCTCTTCTATCAGTCTGTGCTTGTATTTGGCCAGAGTTGCCTGCATTATAATACATCAAGTTGCGTGTAGCTACTGTGTACTCCTGGCATTTGTTTCTGATAACCCCAGACAGTATCAAAACATTACCAGATGTGAATTGGCAAACCAGACGCCAAGTGTGCATTGCCACTGGAACAAGTCTGAACATGCCTGGTCTATTTTTTTTAACCATCCTAGAATCACGTTGTGTCCTGGCCCAGCTGACAGTCTACAAATATACAGCCAAAGCACTTGAAGTCTTTGGCCATGCTGCCAGAGAAAGAATTGGCTTCCACACTGCCTCTTTAAGCTGTAATAGAGAGGGAAGCCTGGATTTCTGACTTATAAATGACTGCCTTTTGCTAGGGATTTCTTTGTAACCAAGTATAATTATTTTGACAAATAACATTTATATTTTTATTTCTGTCTTCACTCTTGGATGTGACAGCATTGTAGTTCAATACCACAGTAAGCCAAAGCACTCATTCCAGACTGTAAGAATATCCATTGCTGAGCCAATGAATAGTAGTGGCACTTCAATGTATTCTCAATTTTTAAATTATTTTTATTTCATTTTTAAGTACTCTGCCTTTTTTTGCCACTTGCAGCACAAAGCAGCTTACAATAAAACTGAATATAAACCAGAAAAATACAACAAAGTAACTCTTCAAAGAACATAGAAACAACTTCAAACAGATCCGGCTTTGCTATTTTTGAATTGGTGTGAAGTTAATAGATGAAAAGTGGCATATAGGTTTAAAACTAATAGATCAAAATGCACACATAGAGATAGTGTACCATCATTCCAAATAAAATGACTTTGAAAACATCAATTCTTTACCAACCAAACAATCAATCAACAGTCAACAATCAATAATCAACTTATTTTTTCATTTTATTTGTAAACCACTTTGTGAACTTTTTCGTTGAAAAGTGGTATATAAAACTGTAGATAGATTTCCAAGAAAAAAATGGTTTACATAGGTTGCAATCCTAACAAATTTAGGTCAACCTAACTCATCTGGCATAATACCTATAGTGGTGTGGGATGGTCGGCATATGCCTGTGTGATGGCTAACCCCTCGAGGAGGGGGCCGAAGTCACCACACAGGACCAGTGATTCACAGAGAAAGTTAAATAACCCAATCCCTAAAGTACAAACTGAAGACCTGAGGCCAGTTCAGAAAATAGTTTATCATTTGAAACAGTCCTATACAATAAGAGCTATGTATACACACAATGTTGGGTCAACAACTGCGAGGGTCTAAGACTATTTATTATCATGTGGCAGAGGCAGTTAATGTAAACCAGGTGAACCACTGGCTCGTATAAAGGTCCCCCAGTCAGATTAAGGTGCAGGGTATAGGCAGTAACATGATCCCAAGATCATATACTGAGGCAGTGATTTTCAACCTTTTTCATCTCACAGCTCATTTAACAAGGCACTGAAAATGGCAAGGCACACCATCAATTGTTTTTTATCATTGACAAAGCACACAAGACTGTTCAAATCCCCCAATTTTCTGATTTATTAATGTCAGTCTCCAAGGACTATCCACCTGAGGACTATCCACAGCGCACCAGTGTGCCACAGCAGACTGGTTGAAAATCACTGTATTAAGGGGTGCTCCTACTCACTGCAGGCTACTGCAAGCTCCAGGAGGTGCAAGGAACCCAAGGATGTCCAAGGCAAAAAAGCAATTGCAAAATATTTCCAGTGAAATGAAATTAAAACTAATTAAAACTGCCCCCCCAACTTTCTAAACATTAATGTAGGGACCAGGATGTGTGTGCACAAGAGGGAAAAGCATGAACTGATTCCAGATCTTCAACAACATGCTGCAAAAGCACTGGAAGGCAGGGATATACAGTAGTGCCTCACATAAAGAGCTTAATTCGTTTCAGAGGCATGCTCTTTAAGTGAACCGCTCTTTAAGTGAAGCAGATTTTTCCATAGGAAATAATGGAAACTCAGACGATTGGTTCCACAACCCCCAAAATATTCATATAAAAATATTAGCTGGATGTAAAAATGATGACAAAACACTGGAAATGAATGCAATTGAACATGCATTCTAAGTGCATGATTCTATGAAGTCTACTTAGGCTGCAATCCTAAAGACACTTTCCTGGGAGTAAGCACCATTTAACACAATGGGACTTACTTCTGAGTAGACATAGTTAGGATACTGCAATCAAAGACACTTTCCTGGGAGGCTTACCTGGGCTGATGCTGGAGGTTCAAGGTGGTCAGTGGGGGCACTTGGGGCAGTTAACGGCAGCTGCCTCTGGCACCTCCGGGCAACTGCCCCCAAGTTGGGGGCAATTAGAGGCAGCAGCGCTGGCCAGCAGCCCTTTTAAAGAGCCTCCATGCAGAGCGTCAGAGTTGCACAGCATGCGTGCCCATAACGCGCTTGCTTGTTATGTGAAGCAAGATTTCTTGGAAATTTTTGCTTGTTATGTGAAACGCTTGTTAAGCAAGGTATCACTGTACTGCATTTCACAGTGTTAGATTTCACAGGTCTACTTTATCACCCCAAAAAGCTGCTTGTATTAGCATATAAGAAGCTATACTGTACTGGCAAAACTAGAGTCAGGCAACCCATATCAATGCAATTTTTTTTTAATTCAGCACCCTAAATATACTCAAGGATAAGTCTAACTTTCAGTTGTTAACCATCCTTAAAAAAATACTTTCTTCTGAAAAGGTGCCTCAAGGTATGAGATGATGATATATTATTCTGATGAAAGATCTAGGAAATGAGCTGTGAGAGATAAACAAATGCTAATCAGATTTCTACTCTATTCCAGACATAAAATAAAAGCTTGTTTATTGTTTAAAGTCCTCTTGTGATAGTGAATCTGTTTAGGACTGCCTGCAGACTCCTCTGAAGCTGAACTCAGGAATTATTTTTTTAAAACCTATGACAAAACTATGACAAAAAACTCTGGCCCTAGGTCACAGGTTCTCAAACTGGGGCACTCTGACACCAACAGCCTGAGATGTTGTCCCTGGGGATCAGGCTGCTGCCCTTTCCCTGCACACATTTCCCTTATTTCTCAAACTCCCAAAAAAGTTGGAGAACTGAGGCCCTAGGTTAGTGCTATCAAACTTCAAGACTCTCCAGTTCATAATTTAACATAAGCCTGAAAAAGTGAAGGGAATCCAGAACTGAGATTTGAGATCTTATCAAAGTTAAGAAACTACACTTATCACATCTTCTTGCATGTGGCTGGAGCTAATTTTTGTTTCATTGCCCATTTGTTTAAAGGAAATATGGCACACAGTAAAACAAAAAGGTATATTTTTTTTCCATACAGCAATTCATCAAATCTTCAAAGGTATCCTATTATTCATCACTAAAGTTTCATGTTTTCCATGACAACACACTTAAATATTGCCAACATTTTTCTTTATTGATCATATACTGGCATGAAAGCCCAGCATAAAATTTTCTATCAAAAATAAATTAATAATGAACTTTTTTTCAAGCCTTGCCACCATCTGGATCACAGATTATCTCATAAAGTATATTCATAAGGTATGTGGCTTTTAGCAGTGTACTTTCATATTACGCATTTTTGACTTGAGGCAGTGCCATCCAATCAGGCACCATGGAAAAAAAAAACTTGGCATCAATCAGTCTTGAAAGACTATGGCTGCAATCCTAAAGACACTTTCCTGGGAGTAAGACCCACTGAACACTATGGGGCTTACTTTTGAGTAGACATGGTTAGGATTGTGCTCTATGATATCATGCTCGAGCTGCATGCAAAGCATGAAGGCCTAGGTAGATTAATATGGAGGATAGGCTGTTACCCAAGCAGCAAATCCCCCCTCTCCACACCACTGAAATAGTCCAATGGAATGGCAGAGCCGATATGATTGATTCCAGCTGCGTCGCAGAGCTGGGCTAAGGACAGCAGCTCACCCTGTCTTGTAGGGACCCGGATTAAACAGTTAATTCTTCTGGTTTAACTGGCACAGAGGTTAACAGGAACAGTGGTTAACTTCTGGTTAACAGGCACAGTGTCTTTACCACTTGTGCCATCCACAGCCACCATGGAAAAGTGTCATTACAAGTGTAGCATATTATATTAAGAGGCTATTCTTCCATTTGAATTTAAGAAGATACTAAATCAGCATGACAAACTGGAACTGTCTTGGTATGTCAATAAAACATGCATAAAAGGTGGTGGAAGTCCTCATGTGAAGACTATACCACTTCCCATTTCTTGCAAGAAAGTGTTTTTCTGAAACAGTCCCCATGCCAAAATTTTTCAGAGTAACATGTCTCTGATGTAAATTTTTGAGGTAAAGTGATGATGATTTGGATGCAAAGGTGCTTTCAGATTGCCTTTTCCCTCCTCCTCCCCTTAAAAAATGTGTATAGTCACTACATGATAACTGCACCATTTCAGGAAGTACATGTTGGTCAGTCCTTACAATCCCATCTTGCTAAATGTATTGTCAAGGAATTAGAATTATGATTATGAATGCTAGCTGGAAAACTGCTTTCCTACAATAAATAGCTGGCTGCTAGTTAATTAGCCAATTATGCCTCTGAATGAGTGGCTAATGACTCCAGGACACCCTCCCAATAAGCCAGCCCCATTAGGTGATGGGGAGTGTTAAGGTCAAAAATCAGCTAAGGGCACAATCCAGAGTAACTAAAGGGAGACCTTGCTCTAATGTAAGAACAATTTACTCTGGATTGCAATATGAATTTCCCATAGATTTTCACCAGGTGCTGCCGTAACGACGTCGACGTAAATGTCTCTTACGTGCTCCCACAGTTACTCTGGATTTTAGGGATACAAAGAGAATGCATTTTAAAAATCAGAGCTATTACATGACAACAGTTTAAGGCATGTAGGGCTGCAAGAGGCTCCAGGAGTTGTGGGGAGCCCTTGCAACACTCCCCAAGGCTTGAAATATTTGCAATGTTCCAAAGCAATTCCATGGAGTGCTTTGGGGTGCACTGTGGAGGGCTGCAAAGGGCTCCCTATACCTCCTGGAGCTTGCCACAGTATTACATAAATGAAAGTAATTGAAAGCACTTCCTCCCCCTTAACAATGCGATCCTGGGGATTGCATTATTGCTCTCAACTCTCCTCATAAAGACTTACTTGGGGGAGTAAATCTCCCCAAAGTTTAAAAGTTTAAGAACCACTGACCTATAAAGAGTGACATTAATTGAATAGATGAAGGAAAATCATCATCCAATGCACAGGCTAATTTGATTCTGTTAATATAATTGCTGGTCTTTTATGAGATTTGCCCAAAGTAAAATTCCTTGCCAAAGTAAAGTCTTAAAACATCATTCTGTAAACATCAAAATGTTGTGGAGTTACGAAACGCAAGTCCATTTCATGATGAAAGTAGTTGATATACGTTTGCTGAGGATTTATGTTCTTTTTGCCAAAGTTTTAAGCATGAATTTATAATTAGTCATGTTATTTTATTCTTTTATAGTAAAATTAAAAAATAACACAATTTTCTTTCTCATTTTTGTAAAAAAAAGTGGAAATGCAAATGGGGTGCATTTATGTTAATGTACTGCCTACATACCTAGTATGGTATACTTTAAAAGTGATTATAATTTATAATTACAAGGTATGATTCATAAAATTGAACACATGGAATAAAAAGATGTCACACCACTTCTTAATAAGCTCTATTGAAGTTCACCTTCCTTGCATGCTGAGCAGTCCCAGTTCAACCCATGGTAGCTCCAAATGAAGTTCATAGAGATTATGCCTGGAATACTGCTTCTAGCCAGTGTAGACAACACTGAAGTAGATGAATGCAGTATCATAGAATCTTAGAGTTGGAAGGGACCCAGTGGATCATCTTGTCCAGCCTGTAGCAGGAAATCCTTCTCTGGAAGGACCTGGGTCTTGTACCCTGGCCTGCTGGTTAACAGGCACAGTATCTTAACCAGTTGCACCACCAGTAGAATGTATCTTTGTTTAAACATCAATATAAACCGTAAATCAAGAGCATAGTATTTATATAACTAATGCTGCAATTCTAAAGACACTTTCCTATGAGTAAGACCCACTGAACACAATGGGACTTACTTTTGAGTAGACATCGTTAGGACTGGGCTCAAGACTGCAATCCTAATCTCCATTTAGGCCAGTTTAAGCTCCAGCACAAGTCCCATGTTGCTTAGGGGTGTCACAAAAGTGCTATAAAGGCACTTCTGTGCCATTCCTAGGGGAGGGCCAGTGCACAGACATGCGCTTGCCTCCCTAAAACTTGACAGGAATGGGAAGACCAATGAGTTGCAACAGCCTACGTTAGGATTGTACCATATGCGAAATTATCCCCGATAGAGCTATGATCAGAATGTCATCTTGTTTTCCTCACTTGATTGTTATTTGTTTAAGAAATTACTGGAAGTATCCATAAAGCCTTTGCAGGAAAGCTTGTTGATTTTCTGCAGAAGCCTGCGGAGGGAGAGTTATGTAACCACTGGATTCTTGTTAATTATTGTGATAAATATAATCCTGAAGTTTTAATGACAGCAACACTTTTTCCATCCATGTTCAGACGTGCCCCACATTTATGTTGTCTGAAGCAGTATATCTGGAAAATGTATATTGTTTCACAAGGAGCTCTGATATTTCAAAGCCTCTTTCCCAGGCCATTAAAAAAGGGTTTCTAGCCAGTCATGTGGAATGTTTGTGGAATAGGGATTCATAAAAATACAATATAACAGTAAAAGATATTTTAAATGGTCAAGATCTGGATGGCTAAATACCACATTCTCTTATGAATATCTTATATTAGTTACTGCAGCACTGATACCTCCAAAGCGCAGATTATTCCCATTGTGTTAAAGGAGACTTACCAATGCTGGTTGTTTGTGGAAATACAATACATAGAGCTAGAAAAATTTCCTTTTTAGTTCTGTGGTTGGAAAAGGTAGTTGTAATGCAAGTATAAGAAAGTCTTTGGTTTATGCAGACCCTGGGTTACATCCCCATGCCTCAACACTGGGATGTAATTATCCCTATTATAAAAGGATACTGAAAATATTTTTCATTTCCTTCCTGAAATTATAAAAGGACAGGTATTTTCAAGTGTAATATGAAAAGAAATGGGAGGAGTTGTGGGTTGGAAAGGATGCTTGTTCATTTATAACAGGAGCTACAATGGGATACTCTCTGTTGAAAAGAAACACCATTGTGAAAGAATGCAGAAAACACTTTCCATAGACATCTGGTATTAATAAACACCAGAATAAAAAGATATATATTCTGCATGTTAGGGCTTGTCCAGATGGCTCTCATTTGAGGGATTGTGTACACTGTCTCAGTGCTTCAGATCACCACAGTCCAGATGTGTTGGACTGTGCAGTGCATGCTTGGTCATCCAGTAGTCCTCACAGGTGAGAGGAACCAGCATGAACTGTATAAAACACATGGACAAGGTGCTCACATAAAGGATGAGAAAGTCCTTAAAATAATTCTTTTTGTACTCTTTTGTATTTTTAAGGTGAGATGTCCCCATAGGTTGCCCTGCTAGTTCTGACCAACTCTTAAGAGTGGTGCTCATCCCGGTTATGAGGCCAAAGAGCCAGTGTTGTCCAAAAACATCTCTATAGTCATGTGGCCAGCGCGACCAAAGGTGTATAGAATGGTGTTACCTTCCCACCAAAGTGGTACCCATTCATCTACTTGTAAATGCTTGTAAATATTTATTTACTTGTATTCACATGCTGCTTGTATGGCTGGAGCTGGGCAAGTAACAGATGTAATTTTGGAGTACAGAAAGAATCCTTTTATTTTAAAAAAATGTTTAAAATGTACCCAAAGGATTCTTTTTGAGCTCTCCAGGATTATATGAAGTGCCATCCAATGAGAAGTCCTGATAGGAGCCATAAAAACTCGAAGTCTCCCCAATATAATCTAATAATTGTTGTAGAGGAGACAGAAGTCAAGGAAATATGATACAAGGATTATCACATTTCTTCATTACTTGAATCTCAAATACTGTCGTAGGAAAAGGGTAGTTCCCCTATAGCTGAAGTGTCTATTGCAGTTACGAGTGCTGTACAAAATATGGCTGTATTAGAGCATGAGGATGTACTGGATAGTTCTAGAGTCATTACTGGTGACAATATGCCTAGTTCTACCTCTTATCATTTTTTTGAATATGTTTAAAGTGCACCTTGTCCGTCTCCAGTGCTGAAGAGAACTTCCCTTCTTTTTCAATTTTTCCCCAAAAAATAAAAAATAAAAAATGTGGCAGTCTTGATCTTTCCCATTCATTATGCAGAAGACAAATAATTTTTTGCTTTGAAATCCCCAAAGGATGGAAACATGCTGTACTAAATATTCCAAATAAATACATGAAATAGCTGTATGAAAAGGCCAGCAGGGATATAAGCCTCATTTTATAGGGGCACCTTTCTTTTGATCATGTTCCAAAATCCCTAGTTTGGACTACTCCTGGTATGAATTCAGAGTTGACTCTGTGTGTGCTCTGTCTGAACAGAAGTAAGTAGCATTTAATAGTAGTCACAACACTTAATAACCACCTCACCCAATAAATAGTCACCATCTGTCTAAAATTCTTGTGGCTGCCTTGCAATTGTAACACATTTCTATGTGAAATCTGGATAACTGGCAGGTCTGGAAGTAGCAGCAGATGTGTCTAACATTCAATTGAATTGTTAGCATTTACCATATAAATCTAGTTTTTCAGGAGTTTATAACCAACATCATAAAAACTTGTTTCAGTATTGACTTAGCATGAATAAGAATAATTTTAAATAGCAATATGTGTAATGTTTAAAAATCAGCCACTGTGCAAGCTTAATAACTTCTGTCTAGTGTTATGAGCTAATAATTACGCTGTAAAGATCTGAGAACACAGATGTTGTGCCCTCTCCTGGCCCTAGCTTTAAGTTGCGTTGAATATTTTTTTAAAAAAATACATTCTTGGAAGAAAATGGCTCGCAATATATTAAATGAAATTATCTAATGATTAAGCATTGGAAACATTTTTAAAGTCGTGGCTTGAGATGTAAAAAGAATATTTGTAAGCATAAAAATGTGATTGTACAAGATGACACTGTTTTCCTTTGCATCCCCCCATTAAATAGAATCTAAAGTTAAACATATAAAATCCACAAGCCTAGAAAATTCATTTTCCTAACTGCCTGGTTAGTAATTGTGACATTTTGAAAATAAAAATCCCAGTGTAAATGATTCAGAGGTTTGTTTGGTTGCCCACCACCACCACCACCACCACCAGAACAGGGGAGTGCAAACCTTTTGGCAGAAGGGTCACATCACCTTTCTGACACTGTGTTGAGGGCTAGGAAAAAAAATTAATTTACATTTCTAATTTGAATTTACCTACATATACTTGGAGGAAAATTAGAGATGGAACTTATATGAATGAATGAAAGAATGAATGAAAATCATTTAATAAACCCTTTTCAATCACGGTAAGAGGGGTTGATCTTCAAACCATTAGCAGGTGGACAATGGGTCTGTGAATCGGCAGGAGGGCAGGGTCTAAAGGGCGGTACAAAACCCATTTGGGGCCCCTAAGACTTGCAAAATTATTTTGAAATAAAAAATTTGAGGCTAATTAATGTGCAACAGACTTAAACAAGTGCTCATTTACTGATCATATAAAACATTATGTTAAAACATACCGGTATTCAAGTAATGTGACAATATAAAATACTAAAATCTTATCAATGAAAAAATTAGAAAAATAATTTAACTATTTAATAAGTGCGGTTCTGTCTTTCTTATGTACAAAATTTCTAATAACACTATCAAAATCAACTTGTCTGGCAGTGCTAGACTCAATGCTTAGGCTTCAATCCTAAAGACACTTTCCTGGGAGTAAGACCCAACTGAACGCAATGGAGTTTACTTTTGTGTAGACATGGTTAGGATTGTGCTCATAGGGTGAAATCCAGAGTAACTACGGGGAGTCCTTGCTCCACTGCAAGAACAACTTACTCTGGATTGCAATATGAATTTCCCATAGGTTTTCACTAGGTAGTGCAGTAACTATGGGTGCACGTAATGTCTCTTACATGCTCCCGTAGTTACTCTGGATTGTGCCAATAGTCTTGCTAGATCAATAAGGCTGCAATCCAGAGCAAATTCAGCCTGCTCTGCCCTAACTGCACTCTCCTAACTATTCTGTATCCAGAGCAGAAAGTTATGCTGAATCCAGAGAGTCAGGAAGCCTGGGCTGCCCTAACTGCTCCAGAGCATGCTAAGTAATTGACACATGGGGAAGACTTACTCCTGAGGAGACACCCCTCAGATCACACTGAACAAGGAACAGCTGTGGTGCCTACAGTGGTGACATGACTCTGCACATCACCTGGTGCAGAAGTCTGTGAGTCATCCCTGGGATGCGCCCCCCACCCACCTGGACTGCGCAGTCACCAAAGTTGGCGCCTGCGCAGTTGTTTCTGAAGCCAACTGGCTTCAGAAAGAGTACTGCGCAGGCACCATCTCTGACACCTGCACAGTACTTTTCTGAAGCCTTTTGGCTTCGGGGGAGACTGTGCAGGCGTCAGAGTTGGTGCCTGTGCAGTACTCTTCCTGAAGCCATTCGGCTGCCGCTCCGCCTCCTGAGTGAGGCCAAATGGCTGTGCAGAGGCACGGACATTCTCTGCTCTAAGGAAGTCTCCTCTGAAGCTGTTCGGCATGCTCAGTGTGTTTCTGCGCAGTGCATCTCAGATGGCCATTCAGGCCATCTCCTCAGACAAGTGACAGCTTCTGACAAGTGTCTCCGCCTTGGAGCAGGCCTGAATGGGGGTGCTGACGCCTGGGGCCTGCCAAAGGACAGTCAAACTCCTCCGGCACATCACCCCATACGGAGCGCATCCCCAATGCAGCCCACACCAGCCGCACCAGTCTGGTGACGCCACTGGGTGCCTGCCTTATAAGGAGTCCCTGATGAGATGCCAGTACATTCTACAGTGAATACAAGGGGCTTCTTGGAGTGGCCTGCTGTATCCTGAGGTTTGTGGGCAGCCGTAGTTTGTTCCATAGACTGAGGTTGAGAGGAAGGGGTTGCAGCTAGGCTGGCCAAGAACTCAGATTTTTGGTCAACACTGCCATTCTTACTCGGGCCTTATCATGGACCTCTATGGGTCTACTCATTACTATACCTGCTCCTGAGGTGGTATAACTCTGAGGAACTGGAAGAGGCATTTCTGCCTTGGAAACAGGCTTTGGATACAGAGTAACTGCTCTGCCCTAGGCAATGCTAAACATGCCCTCAACTTGCCTCTCCTGAGCTGCTTAGGCTGCCCCAGCTAGGGCAGAGCAGGTCCACCTCTCTTAGGGCACCCTATCTTGCCTTGCTCTGCCCTAAGCCTCCTTCAGAGTAACTGGGCTGCAGTTGCTCCAACCTAGAGTTAGACAGGGCAACCTAAGGGCTCTTATGTGGACAGATAAGTTGCTCTGGATTGGGCTGCCTGTCGAGTTTGTGACATAGTAGACCGCAAATAATTTTTTATAAGTTTAAGCTTACTGAAAGATCTTTCAGCAGATGCTGCTGTAGCTGGAATTGTCAACAATATTCTCAGGCTAATACAGTGGTGCCTCATGTAACAAACGCCTCATGTAAAGTATGTTCCACGTAACAAACAAAAATTTCTCTAGGATTCTGATTCACGTAACAAACTGTGCTTCACGTAACAAACAAATCTGTTGGCAGTTGGGGCAGACACACTGGCCAGTAGCCCTTTTAAAAAGCGTCAGGGCTGCCTAGCACACCTGTCCATAGCAAAAGCCACACTTCCATGCTGTCCCACCTGTGGCTGGGCATCCACTGGGCAGAGGGAGAGAAGAGCAGCGGAGAAGAGGAAAGCAGCTTAGGGCTAGCCAGAAGGAAGCAGGGGAGAGAGAGGCTCAAGGTGAAGAAAAGGAGAAAGTGGGGAGACACTTTGAAGGTGTCTTGGATTGCAGAAGAAAGTGTCTTTGATTGCCGCCTCCTAACCCTGACTACCCAGAAATAAGCCCCATTGTGTTAAATGGGGCTTACTCCCAGGAAAGTATCTTTGATTGCAGCCTAAGTAGACTTCATAGTAGACTTCATAGGATCATACACATTAAATGCATGTTTTGAATTCAATTCCAGTGTTTTGTCATCATTTTTACATCCAGTTAATATTTTTATATGAATATTTTGGGGGTTCTGGAACCAATCGTCTGAGTTTCCATTATTTCCTATGGGAAAATCCGCTTCACGTAAAGAACATTTCATATAACAAACATGCCTCTGGAACAAATTAAATTTGTTACGGGAGGCATCACTGTACAAACATTTGGAAATAATTCAAACAATTTGTATTCTGTTAACAAATTTAGCAATTCTAAAGGTTTCAGCTCCGGTTTTCCAAAATTGACCTTGTGTACAACTGGTAAATGTTGCACTTCTTCTGCAAGATCTTCATCATTAAGGTCTGATCATTGATGAGCTAACCTTTTTGCTTTTTTTTCTAGCTCACTTTTACACATTGTGGGATATTTCCACAAAAAAATCAAAATTTTCAGCCAACCTCTTAACAGCATTAAAACATACAGATAATCTGGCAACAATGTTATCAATCAAAACATAAATGGTCCTTCAGTCATGGGCCCCTCTATAGCTCTCGGGCCCCAGAACAATGTACCTGCTGGACCCCCCTCTCATAGGCCCTGCAGGAGGGATAGAGGGTCTGGCAGTTATGAGGGTCTGGCAGAGGGTCTGGCAGTTGAAAACCTTCATTGTCCTCCTTCATTGTCCTCATTTATGAACAAGCAGCAGGTAGCTCTCTTATAATTCATAAATTGCACATAACTACTGATTTACCTGTGGCTTTGCATACCATCTGTGACTTGAGTGCAACGGGAAGAACAGAACATGTGGATTCCAAGCATCATGCACTGGGTAGAAGGGCTTCCAGTGCCCTTTGTGTTAATTAGATGACCATCAAAAATTAGCCTAATTTGCATAAACTATAATTGCTGGTCAATGGATCCAGTTGGTCATCTAAGGGCTAACTCATCAATGCCCAGCTCATACCGCCGGACCTAAAAGCATGAAATTCAGGAAGCATATTCCTTCTGTGATGTGAGCACCCACAAAGAACCAGTTCTTGAAATTTTATTTCCTAACAAGGGGTAAATTCGCCAGTTTAATAATGTTTAGAATAGTGTTTAAATTATGGAAACAATATGCATGGGCTTTTTTAGCTTTTATTTTGTCATGTCCTACATTTTTCTTGAGTGATCTGCATTACTGAGGGCCTTGTCTTTTTCAGTGATGACAACTGGTTACCCAGGCAAGCCCTATAATTCAGAGTAACTACGGGAGCACATAAGAGACATTATGTGCACCCATAGTTACAGCACCATGTAGTGAAAACCTATGGGAAATTCATATTGCAATCCAGAGTAAATTGTTCTTACACCGGAGCAAGGACTCCACGTAGTTACTCTGGATTGCACCCTTAGACTGAGGCCACATGTGGATATTCCTAGGTAGGGGGAGAGTGGGCAGAGTGGATATTCCTAGGTAGGGGGAGAGTGGGCATGGTATACATCCTTATCAAGTGGTTTCATTTCAGCTCAGAGCAATTCAGAAGTGAATGTCACTTGGGAAAGTGATGGGTCTCCCTCCCAGCCAAAGCAGAAATGAAACTAAAGCCTATATCCTAAAGTGAAATTAAGCCCCTTGCTCCAGAGCAGTTAAGATGACTTTCCATAAGATAACACTAGAGGGTGATGTAACTGCGTGGACCCGTAACCGTTCTGGATTTTGCCCAAAGGCTGCAATCCTATGGTCACTTTCCTAGGAGTAAGCCCAATTGAATACAATGGGATTTACTTCCAAGTAGTCATGGATAAGATTGTGCCATAACTCAAACAGAAACTAAAGCTGAAGTACAACCCCTTCTCAGGGAAGCTTAATTGCCTGCTTACCATGGTAAGCAGGCTGCTTTTAAGCCATTAACTGATCCTTAAGGGATGTTTCTCTTTCAATTTAAAGAGACAACCTCATTCACTTTGAGTCAAAACTGCAAATAAATAAATCACATATAATTAGGTTACACCTGTACTTGGTTCAGCCTTCATTTCATTCAATTTGATTCCATTATTCACCCCATCTCCTGGCAGGGAATCTATACCAATCCATTGTGGGATGACAGTGGAGAAGCAAGAAATATGGAAATGGATTTAAAACTATTTTTCCATTTAAAACTGTTTCACCATTAAAACTACTAATGGATACTGTTTTGGTTCCACTGATTGTTTTTAATCTACTGAGAGTTCCCTTCTGGACACCCTCAGAGGATAACAAGGCACAACCTGTTTATTTGATTGATTGATTGATTGATTGATTGATTGACTGATTGATTGACTGATTGATTCTTTCTTTCTTTCTTTCTTTCAGGACACAAACCAGGTTAATTTTAGGATTTACCTATTTCACTAGAAAATAAAAGTGAAATTAGAAATAATCCCAATGCCTTCTGCCAGAAATGAGAAAGGCCTCTATTCCAATAATTCCTTGCAAGTGTTTTGGAGCAACTACAATACTCCCTTCTGCATTTCCCCGTTTAAATCATAAAGATGATGTTTGTGGTTTAAAAGTGTGCAGTATAAAACACCTGAAGCGTAAAATTAGTTAGCAAGATAAAATGAACTTGGTTGTTTAAACATTCCGCTTCTGTTTAAGAGAAAGAAAAGGTGGACTATAGTTATTTAGTTACTGGTACTACTTGCACTTGAGAACCTGTGGAAAGGTATCATTAGCTCTGCATTGTGCTTTAAAATGCACCTAAAGTAAAGCCCTACTTTTGTTCCTGTTAAGAATGGATGGGAATTCTCTCTGTCTCAGACTGTCTGGGTGAAGATCAAACAAGCTCTTGCAATCTCTTTAGATCCTTATGCGTAGGAAGGTCATTGCTAAGCTAATAGCCTGAGAAAAAGGCTTGTCATAGTGGCCTGCAATCGATTCTTAAGATGAAATGAAGTCTGAAATTAAATTTTATGTTTGTGTAAAGGCTGACAGATGAACCTTCTTCAGATTGTCAGATGTTGCAGATTCTGCATCAGTTAAAAAATCATTATACATAGACATTGTTATAGAACATCTCATTTTATCGTCTTTGTTTGCATTATATCTAGTCAGAGAGGAAAGCCTTGCCTGACACTGGAAGTTTATGTTGGCTCATCAATATTATTTTTTATGTTAGTTGCTCTGAGTTCATAATACATTCCCAAAGCAGTGGCACACAACTGAAAAGAATATGAAGACTGATGAAAGAAAAGGCACCAGAGAGAGTTTTGTTATTCTTGGCTGCAGGCATTTCCAGCCTCAACAATAGCTTGTTTTCTTCCTCTGCTTCACCACATCATATTGTCAGCTTTTTCAGGGACGGAATTTCATTTTTCTTCAGATGTGTGGAAAAGCAGCAATCAGACGCCTGTGGCAGGTAGGCAGGAGGTTTACTATAGGTTATCAAAGCTTTTATCACAAGACAAGTTTCCATCCCCCATTTGCTTTTGAAGTTCATTTTAAAAATAAACAGGGTTCTTTTATGGAACAGTCAGTGTTTTTTTCCCTCACTGTTCACTAGAGATCCAAAACAATAGGGAGAAATTGGGGTTGGTCTGCAGCAAATCTAAGATGAATGATAATATTTACAAGGAATCCAATCTTTTAGTTTGCATTTTACAAACATCCAAAAACATGAACAGTATTTTAAGTACAGCAGACTTGGCATTATTATAGCCCAATCCTATTACAATCCCCTCCAGCCAATGCAGCCATGTTGCTGGAGTGTGTCCTGCAACCTGTAGGGGGCGCAGGCCTGAAGGTCCCCTCCAGGTAGGGAACATGGGTTCCCTGCCCCAGGAGAAAAGTCATCTGCCCTGGACTGGTCTACATCAGGGTTACCATATGTCCTGCTTTTCCTGGAAATGTCCTCTTTTTTTAGCCTTGTGCCATGGGAAAAAATTCAGTGTCCAACTTTTCTTTGTCAGTGGGCAGCATGTAACCTTCTTGTAACTAATAAATTCTATGTAATAAACTAGTTTTAAATTTAATAATAAGTAATATAGAACACAGGCCTAACCATGTCTACTCAAAAGTAAGCCCCATTGTGTTGAATGGGCCAGGAATGTGTCTTTAGAATTGCAGCTGTTAATCAGATTATTTGCAGCTTGAATTGCACTGTTAATCAAAGCTACAGACTTCCTTTACTTTAAGCTAATATTTTTCCCAAGTTCTTTGTGAGAATCCTGGTTTTTCATTTAAGAGCTTCCAAATTAATGAACCTCAAATATTTAAACTCCTAAGTGAATTATTAACTAAATAGGTCTCAGTTACTTAAAGAATGTCATCATTTCCTAGTGAAGTATTTACATGTTAATAACAGGCAGTAGTCTAAAATAAGACATAGTCTAGGCAGGGTGAACCTTCCAAAAGGAAAGAGATCTGCTGTCTGGAATTGTGGGCTACGGTTAAAAAAACTCAGTTATTTCTTACACAGAAACAAATCTCATTCATTTCAATGAAATCAACTTCCATGTCACGACCACAATCACAACAAGCGTGACACATGTATTTCCTACCATTTCCTGGTGTGCACTGTATAAACACAAATCTTTATCTGTGGCTGCTGGAAATTCTGGGATTCATTCCAGTCTCATAACTGCAGGATATACAGTGAAAATCAGGGTATAATTTTAATAAAAGATGAGCCTGACTTTCTTTGAAGTGTTTGACCTGCTCCGCTAACAGGAGGTAAATGTAATTTTCATGTGGAAAAGGTTGTTGTTACTGATGAAGTCTCAGGTGTCTTTCATCTTTTCAGCTAAAACAGAACTGTGAAGCTGTTAAAGGTTCAGGGCTGGCACCAGGGTATAGGTAGACGGCTGAGAGCAGGCAAAGACCTTATGACTTATCTATGGGGTTGCTAGAAGGGAGGCTGCCAAACAATATCTGGTGGTTAAAGATGTTGTGCTTAAAGACGTTCTGCTTGTCAACCTGAAAGTCAGCATATTGGCCGTTCCAGACCCAAGTACCACACAATGAAGTGAGCTCCCATTTCTTGCCCAGCTCCTGCCAACCCAGCAGTTCAAAAGCTTGTAAATGCAAGTAGATAAATCAGTACCAATTTGATGGGACAGTAACAGCATTCTGTGCATCTTTGACATTTACTGTGCAAGCCTAAGCATGTCTACTCAGAAGTAAGTCCCACTGAGTTCAATAGTATTTACTCCCAGGAAAGTTTAGACACATTGAAAAAATGGGGCTTACTTTTGAGTAGACATGATTAGGATTGTGCTCATGGTCATGCTGGCCACAGGACTAAACCCACAAAGCCACAAACACATGGTTAAAGAGGCACCCTATTAAAATGGCTCTGCAGAACATACTGACAAAACATCAAGTTTTACACAAAAATCAAAAGTGTGCTGCTTGCCTTTTGGAAATAACGACCAAACACATACATGCACACACACATCTGAGACACACTTTTTAAAATATACATTGCCAATCAATGCAGAACACATCTGGATAGATTTAAAACTTTTAAATAAAACTTTTAAATATTTAGAAAAAATACAAAGCTCAAAACTGAGCATGATCATAATAATGGAAACCACAAAAGCCATTCATAAATGAGATGTAATTGAAATAAATGCTGCTACTGAGAGAGAGCTCTTATGAGTTGGAAATCTCATCATCTGGGAACCCAACCTTGGTTATGTTAAGCTTTTCTTCTTGTATGAGCTGTCTTCAGTCAAATACCATTTTCTGTCCACTGAAATTTAGCATTAAAGCGAGGTGACTCCAATTACATAAGCAACTTTAAACTTCCAGTGTGCAGACTGATGACATATCTTTTCATTGGAGTGACAACTGTTAGGCACTGATGGCTTAACCAAATAGTCTTCTTGATCCATAGGATGATCTTAAAAAGCTCTTTTAGAGAGGTTGGTGGAATCAACCCTTTCAGATTTTACCAAGGAAGTATGCAGCAAAAGCAAAACAAGGTGATAGTTCCTTGTGCCTTTAATAAATTAATAAATCCTGCACTTGGAAAATAATAAAAAAGGACTTGAATGAAAAAGATTTCAGTCATCTGTGTCACTTCAAAGTGGGTAGTCTATATGTCTCCAAAATGCATTTTCCAGGTTCTGTGTTTATATTTGGTTTTACATCACAGATTTCAAATTCCACCCTGCAGATAATGTGCACAAGCAGTCATCATTTTCTACGTTTGTCAATGCCAGGGCCTATGGGCTGTGGGTGGCACAAGTGGTTAAGACACTGTGCCTGTTAACCAGCAGGCCAGGGTTCAAGACCCGGATCGGTCCCCACAAGACAGGGTGAACTCCTGTCCTTAGCCCAGCTCTGCGATGCAGCTGGAACCAATTGTATTGGCTCTGCCTTTCAGTGGTAACAGCCTATCCTCCATATCAATCCACCCCAGGCTTTCGTGCTTCATATGCAGCATTGAACACAATACCATAGTCTCTCAAGACTGATGGATGCCTGCTGTGCCAGGGCTGCTGATGGTACCCCCTTCTTCATTTTGTACTGCAGACAGGAGTTACCATATTTTTGATGGTTTGTTTCTTGATGTTTCCTCTCTTTCAGTTCATCTCAATTATACCTGGAAGTCATCCATTCAACATGTTCTGATCTTTCAACCTCAGAAAGAGGGGGGAGAGAGACATACCAACTTTGCTCTACTCCTATTCTCATTCCCAAAGGTGTTAATGACAGTCCATTTGTAGAAATCTTTGTGGGACCGCAGGAATTTGCAAAATTAAAAAGACATTTGCATGTTGATAGTTTAAAAAAAGCATTGGAAACATTTGTATACTAAAAAAGTTTTGTTTTTTAACTGCTTCCATTTTTCAACCCTAACCTGTCAGATGGAACAGGGGATGCTTGTAGTTTATTTTGTGATGACTCACAAATACAGGCTGTGGGGTTTTTGCCTCCCTGCTCCCCCTTTCCAGGCCTGATCAGTGTGCCCTTTCCTGTTGCTTCTCCCTTATCATTTCCAATGCTGGCAACAGGTGGTGGGGCAAAGCTTAGAACTGGACATGTCTGATGGCCCCACCTGACCTGTAAAAGTGATTGGGAATGGTTTATACAATGGTTAAAGGTACTGTGGATTCTGGTTACTGGTACTGAAGTTTCATACATTGGCCTGATCTGGTTGGGCTCTCCAATAGGTAAGGGCACTTCTTCTCCTTATCCGGTCACTGCCAAATTGTCTCCCTGGCAAAGATTGAGGGAAAGAGTAGAACTCTCCCAAAGTTTGAGAACCACTGTAATTTCACATGGAGTAGTATCATATTAGAAAAGTCCAAATGCCTCAAGTATGGTTTCAGTTGGCACACTATTGTTTTCTATTGTTGCATGCTTCCCACTTACTAGCAGCAAGACATTCAAAAGGCAGTGCAATTGGATTTCACTTCCTATGGGGGTAAAGAATATAGAAACTTCTGGAAAAAGAGCTTTTGGGTGATATTTCTTTATTTTTAAGTAAGTTTAGCAGATGTGCTGCCCTACATCAGAACCCCAGACAGATTCTTCAGCTCATTTTTAACATTCTCTCACTGTTTTTCTCTTTGAGTACAGTCCTAACCATGCCTACTCAAAAGTAAGCCCCATTGTTTTCAATGGGTATTATTCCCAGGAAAGTGTCTTTAGGATTGCAGCCTTTGTTAAAGCATCCACCACTTCTTCACTCAGCTCCTGCATGTGTAATTCTTCTCATATTGCCATTCTATATCAATATGTGTTGGAAAGACAGGGTTTCAGGAAGAGTAGTGGCATTATTTTGTGTGGTGGATGGGTGGATGGGTGTGTGTGTGTGTGTCTTGGTTTTTAAGTGCTAATGGTTCTTGCTGAACCTTAGCCTTTTAGAATAAAGGAAAAAGGATGCTTTGGTTGACCAGGGAGACCTTACAGAATGTTGGAGAACCTTTAACCCATTGCATAGAAGAGGAAATTGAGGCAGGTGCTGCTTTTCAAAACCTTTATATCATGAGTTAAAAACAAACCTACACATATGGGGGAAATCAGAGCAATTATATGTCTGTCTATTTAGAAGATAGACTACTTCCAAAACCCAGAGGTTGCATTCAGTCATTATATTTGTAGCTTGGGATGGACCTTTCCTCCATAAATGTGCATAATTCAGTTCTGAAGAAATCCAGGCTAGGTGCCATCTCAACAACCTGCAACAAAAAGTTCCACAAATTTAAGTTATTGCTGGTTAAAGAAAGATGTATTTCCTTTTGTCTATTTTTATTCTCATACCATTCAATTTTAATGGACAGTCCCTGATTCTGATATTGCATGAGATAGGAACTTCTCCCTATCCATCCCATGCTTAATTTTGTATGAATGTGGCTCCAATCCTAATCTCCAGTTAGGCCAGACTAAGCCCCAGCATAAGTCCTGTACTTATCTGGGGGTCTCACAATAGTACCGTAAAGCTCTTCTGAGAGGGGAGAAAGGTTGGGCACACGCATAAACGGGCCTCTTCACACCACCATGGAAAGATATGCCATGTGAATTAGGCTGCCCTAAATTTGTTAGGATTGTAGCCTTTATCATGTCCTTTCAGTGTGGGAAGTGTGATTTGTGCCCAGATTTTAATCTGGAACAATATGTCCTTGCCATTTCGGAAGAAGTGCTCCTAGATTAGGGTAACCATACAGAATGGAGAACAGAGTGCCTGTACCTTTAACCATTACATAGAAGAGGGACAAAGAGCACAATCCTAACCATGTCTACTCAGATGTAAACCCCATTGTGTCCAATGGGTCTTACTCCCAGGAAAGTGTCTTTAGGATTGCAGCCAAAGAGGCAAAAAGAAAGAGGCAGGTTTAGCTCAAGAAGGGTTTAAAAAGAAGCACTTTCCTAAATTCCCTATTCTATGCAATGGTTAAAGGTACAGGCATTCTGTCCTCCATTCTATATGGTCACCCTGTCCTAGACAATTCATGTATATTGATTGATTGATTGATTGATTGATTGATTGATTGATTGATTGACTGATTGACTGACTGATTGATTGACTGATTGAACGAACAAATTTATATCCCTCCTTTCTCCTGCAAGCAGGAGTCAAGGCAGCTAAAAACAAAGTTTATACATAACAATTAAAAAGACATAAAATACATTAAAATATAAAAATACATAAAACATATTAAAAACAGTGCTGCAGCCGGATGATAGTGTTTTCAGACCCTGCAGAAAGCTCTGTAGATAGGGATAGGGTTGCCATAATTCTCTTCCCACAAAATCAGGACAGGATCCTCTATCACACTTGCCAGTATGTGAATGCAATCTCCCAAATTTTGGACTGTCCCTGTTTTTAGGGACATATGTCAACCCTAGATAGGGAGCAGTTCTCAACTCCAAGGGAAGGAAATTCCATAGCTGGGGAGCAGCCATGCTGCTAGCCATCACACCCCTCACCTTTCTTGGTGGCAGTATGGTCAGCAGTGCCCCCCCCCCCCCAAATGACCTTAGATGATGGGTTGGATTGTATGAATGAAGGCAGCAGTCCCTCAGATACCCTGGACCTGAGCCATACAGGGCTTTAAAGTCAGAACCAGCACTTTGAATTCAGTGAGAAAATGAATGGGCAACCGGTGTAGCCATGGAAGTAATGGCCAGATTGAGTTGAACCATCGAGCCCCAGCAACCACATGAGCCATCGCATTCTGCACTAGTCACAGAGGCCACCTCATAGAAGGTACAGTTAGAGACCACCTCAAGGTAAGGGAAATTTTGTTTCCTTATCTTGGAGTTGCATTGCCCTTACTTCAGTGCTGGAAAATTCATTAGTATAGAGCCCTCTGTGTCAGTTTTTATGAGTTCAGTGTGAGTTATTCTGAACCTTAAAATTTATTTCATTTTTGATCTTCTGTGGCGTACCATTGTTGTCAAAACCATGACCCTTTAACTTGGAGTTTTAACATATGAACAGCTTTTCAGACACTCTTTGAGTCACCTTATCAAGTTCATTACTTCTCGACTTTTTCTCTCTTCAAAATGAAAATGAAGCATGTACTTAATTTGTGATTCCAGGTCTCTGAAAAAGAACTTTTTTTCCTCTTTAATCAGTTGTGCAAAATTCTTCTTGGAATACTCCCATGCCGCTTAGCAACTGGTAGAGACATTCATTCTCCAAGTGATGTTACAGGCCAAGATAATGACTGGCAAACAACCAAACAGAACTGGTGCTGTTGCCATGCCTTTTGCATCAACAAAGGAAAGCAATGCAAATTTACCTCTTGTAGGTTCCGACTTCTTTGCCTAACTGTATTGAAGACAATACCCCTACAATCCAGAGTAGCTATGGGAGCACATAAGAGACATTATGTGCACCCGTAGTTACTGCACCACCTAGTGAAAACCTATGGGAAATTCATATTGAAATCCAGAGCAAATTGTTCTTACACTGGAGCAAGGACTCCCGGTAGTTATTCTGGATTGAGCCCTACCTATCATTGAATAGGACCCAAGTTGGTTTTTAGGATTTAGCTTCAATGGATGCACTTGTGGTAACTCACAGCTACTCTCACAACATGTGTCATAATTCTAAGTGATGACATAGCACAACCTGGTAAGATGACCTGTACACACTTTCTCTCTCTCTGACACACACACACACACACACACACACACACACACACACACACACACACACAAAATCCTATACATACTTCCATTGCCAATAATGTAGATCTCCCATTTACTACCTACTGGTATACTTTGGGGTCTGTGTGCAGCATCCTCTGATCCTCTGCCATGGGGTCCATTCAACTTCTGGAGGTGGTATTCTATTGTCCTGGCCCCAGATTTGCAGGGTCAAGCCTGATTCCCTAATTGCTAACTTGGAAGCAGGAGGAAGCGTTCAAGAGAATGGCAGTATAAAACTCAATCAAAAGTGTCAGCAGCCTAATAAGAGAGCAGACATATGTTGTGGGCAGCAAGTAGAAACTTTCAGCTTCCACTATACTGGCTTTGTTTTTGCCCACAGATGCAGCCCTGTAATTTCTTTATGAGTCAGTAAAGTGGTGTGGTTATTGCTGAAAGTAAAAATATGCCCCAAAACTGCATTTCATGTGGCAATTGGCATCATGCATCTACAAATATGTACACTTTCTTTGAAACCAGGGGTAAAAATAAAAAGTTTTGCACACATCATGTAACATTTTATAATATGTATACCAGAGGCTGGGGGCCAATCCTATCCAACATTCCAGCATTGAAGCTGCCACAATGGAGCCCGCAATATGGGAACAAATGTTCTCTTTCCCTGAGGATGCTCTGTAACTGACCTCCACCACAGGATGCCACACAAACCCGGTTGCCACAACTGCATCAGTGTGTTAAAGCTGGGTATAATTTAGCCCTACCTTGCCAATATATGGAACTTTGAAGCTCCACTCCATTCTGTGAACTACATGGTAGACTAGTGACAGTATATTATGCGCATCCTTTTAGGCATATTAGGCATCCTTTTCTTTGTGATGCCTACATTTCTTAAGGCTATGAGAACTTGTTTTTAATTAACCTCAGTTGATTTCCCCAAGGTGAGTGTCTTGATTATGTTTCAAGTTACATTCTTCTGAATTGTCCCATTTTTTAAGGCCTGCAGTGGACCTGGGGAGCTGAAATTTGTGTTGCATGCATCTCTGTGGCAGAGTGCAATACCATGCCAATGCAATACTTCAGTCATTGTTGAGAAGAAATAGTGGAAGAATAATTATGAATTACTGTGCAATTCATCTTTCCTGACTTCTCCTGTAAAATTAAGAGATGTGAGTTATGCATTGACCGCTAACCACACAGCACACACAAAAAACGATGAGTGTTGACCAAAAAAATCTGATTTCTTGGCCAGCCTGGCTGCAACCCCTGCCTCTCAACCTCAGGATATGGAACAACTACAGCAGACCACTAACCTCTGGATACAGCAGACCACTGCAAGCATCCACCCTCCACTAGAGGAACTGCAGCTGTAACTGGTTGTCAGGAACTGCTGGACTTCCCTCTAAGGCAGACACCACAGCTGTTCCTTGTTCATTGGTTTCTGAACGGGTCTCCTCAGGAGCATGTCCTCCCCAGGTGTCACAGAATGAAGCCTTCTTGAAATTCATAAATCATATGTAATAAATTATATATAATAGTTCTAGATTTAGGGCATAATCCAGAGTAAGGGTACTGAGGAGAGCCCTAGCTGGGCTTTCCCAACCATGTTGCCTTGCTCTGTCCCAAGCCTTTTCCAGAGTAAATAGGGTGGAACATCTTGCAGTTGCTCCACCCTAGTGATAGATAGGGCAACCCAAGTGCTACTCTGGATTGGGCTGTTAATAGCAAGTAATATATAAGTTATATATAAGTTATATTTAATCTGTGTGACAATCTTTCCTCTTTTTCCAGGACATGTTCTTTTTTCAGCCTTGTGTCCTGGAAAAAGAAATCTTCATTGTCCTCTTTTTCCTTGTGAGCAGGCAGTACGGAGCCTTCTTGAAATTGATAAATCATATGTAATAAATTATATATTATAGTTCTAGATTTAACAAGTAATATACACTTGATCTTAGCCAAAAGGCCAAATCCTTGCCAAAAATTTTATACATTGATGATATTAAACGTTTCTATTCCTTATGCTTTTATGTGTAAATTATTTTATTTTACATGCCAATAAAGTTCTACTGCACTGTAACAAGTAGTATAGTGTTTATATGAACCACTTGAAAGCAATATGCAGGAATGGTTTTATCATTTATTTTCTCATGTCTTTGGGGAGATTTGGGGAGACTTTGTCCTTTTTATCTTTTTTTTGGCAATTGTGACATATTATCTATGCATGTCTAAAATAAATAATGATAACCCATAACCCTAAAATAAAGCCCAAGATAACCAATGCAGCTGTTTCCCAGGAAAGTGTGGCTAGGCTTGCAATGTATGGGCAGATGCAAGGAAGGGCAAATGCTTCAGGTTCCCACTGCCCATGTGCAGAGACAGTGCACATGCTCCTTGGGGCTGCTGCTGGGCAGTGTGCACATGCTCAGTTGCAAGATGGAGAGGCTTTGATGCGGGCTTGCAATGCATTGCCTTGCATAGCATTGCATTGGGCTGCTGGGCGATCTCCTCTTCCCCCCACCTGGACCAGCCTTGCCATGGCCCTCTGCAGGCTGATCAGCCCTCTCCGGCTCTAAGCTTGGCACCCAAGGGTGGCATCCCTGCTTGGAGGGCTTGCGGTAAGTCAAGCAAAGCAGGGCCGGGTGGGTGGGCTGCTGGGGAGGGCTTCTTATTGGAGAGAGGGACGTGCATGGAAAGGGATGGCCCCAATCCAGGAGATGTTCAGTCCTGGGTGCTGCAGGGGATGCTCCTCTCCTGCCTTCAGCACCTCGGACAGCACCTTGCAGGGGATGCTCTGCAGGGGATGCTCTGATGCCAGGAGGGGAATTGGGCACCTCCTCCCCCCCCCCCCCGTGACCATCTGTCCTCTTTTTGCAGGACATGCCCCCTCTTTTTTAGCCTTGTGTCCTGGGAAAAACTTCATTATCAATCAATCAATCAATCAATCAATTGTCCTCCTTTTCCTTGTGAGCAAGAAGTATGTTGCCTTCTTGTAATTAATAAATGATATGTAATAGTTTCCATTATAATAATAAGAAATCTAGTGTTTAAATGAATCACACGAAAGCAATATATATGTTTTTAGCTTTTATTTTGTCATGCTTGCATTTTTCTTGGGTGTCCTACATTTTGTCCACTTTTCCAGTTATGACATTTGGTCACCCTGCTCTTAACAGGGCTGTTGAGATGTGGTGGTGATGGTGAGGCAGGAAAGATAGAATCTTAGATGATCCTGATGGTGGCCTCTGATCCCCAAGGGGGTGCATCCCCCTCACCTTTTATTTTATGGGGGAGGTTCAGTGTGCACTGTACAAATGTAAGGGACATGTTTTGCATGGCACAGGTTGGGTGGAAGGAAGCATCTTCACTATGGCCCTTTTGGGACCCTGAGTCCCAAAAGGCCACTCTCTAGACTCTGGCAGGTAAAATGATGCTCTGCAGAGGCCTGGTGGGAAAAGGAATGAAAAACAAGCCCTGTTACACTTGTTGACAAGGTGACCCAGGGAACACTTTTACTAATTTAGGGGTTTTTGCTTATCAAAATACAGATCTTCTAATGGGGGGATGTTGACAGGTATGCCTGGCAGGATTCCTTTTGCTGCGCTGTGAATGTCCTACAGTGTTGATAATTTTTATTGATTGCTAGCCGCCTTGGGTGCCTGCCAGGAGGAAAGGTGGAGTACAAATCTAATAAATAAATAAATAAATAAATAAATAAATAAATAAATAAATAAATAAATAATATTTATTACCCTGATGATCACTGTGGATCTTTGCAAGTCTGAAAAATACTATACTAGAAGTGTTTTAGTAGTAACTGAGTGTGGAGGTGGAGGGGGGGCATCTGCTATTGTGGTGCTGGGGGGGGGGTCACAGGATGACAGGGGAGCCACTATTATCCGAGCTGCTGCAGGGAAGAATGCCCTTGCCATCATTTGCTTGGCCATGGACTTGAAGAGCCCCAACGCCTTGTCATTTGGCTGGGAGCCCCTGCTTCTGTTGCTTTGGGCAGAAGAAGATGCTTCTTCTGTTGCTCTTGGAAGGAAGACAAGAATGTCTTCTGTTGCTGCTGTTACTGTAGGGATACAGATATCCTTTTGCTTTGAAGAAAATATGTCCCGTCTTTGCATCTTGTAGAATGGGGGTTGGGGAGAGGAATAAAAAAAGGCAGAATTGCAGCTGGTGTTGGAGAATTCAGTCACTTGCTGTAGGGAGCAAAGGCTGAGAAAGCTGCATATGGTGCTGAGATAATAAAATGCAGAGGTTTTTTTCCCAACCAGTGCAGATGATCAGATGAGCAGTTTTTGGTGCTGAACATAAACAACATACGTTGCATTCTTGTGTATATTTACTCAGAAGCAAGTCTCATGGTGTTCAGTTGTCTTACTCCCAGACAGGTGTTCATAGGACTGCAGTGTCAGCCGAGTTGGAAAACATCAGTTTTATAAATAATCGGTGTTGATATGAAACATTATAAAACAAGATAAGTAGGTATAGGGTGCAATCCTAACCAGCTTTCAAGCACTGGCATTAGGGCGATGCATCTCTGAGTTAAAGGAACAAATATTGCTTTACTTTGAAGAGGCCTTGGTGACTGCCTTCCAACTGCAGGATACAGCACCTGCCCCATTGGCATAGCTATGGCAGGGCTGGAAAATTGGCTAAGACTGCACCTTTAGTGTATTAAAAATATACTCCCAGCTCAAGTCTATGCATGTCTATTCAGAATTAAGTCCCATTGTGTTCAGTGGAGCTTACTTCCAGGAAACGGTAGATGCAGTTGCAGCCTTAGTGATAAAAGTAGCACATTCAGTTTGTTTCTCCTTTGTAAAAGGCTAGTACAAGTGTGTCCAAACTTTCAAATTCAGGGCTCCTGATGTTTAAGATTTGAGTAGAAGAGGGAATTTCAGCAGGTGCAACTTGTGATGTGTGAGATGAGAAGCTACACCTGGTGTAGGGTTGCCATAATTCTCTTCTACAAAATCAGGACAAGACCCTCTGTCCCATTTGCCAGTATGGGAACATAATCCCAAAAATTCAAGATTGCCCCTGGTTTTCGGGATATATGGCAACTCTAACCTGCTGGAATTCCCATCTTTCCAAAATTGTTAAAGGTCCAAGTTAAAAGTTTGGATACCCCTGTGCTAGTAGATGTAAGACTGATAGTAATTATGGTAAATATTGGCCCTTAATTCATTATAAACAAAGGGATATGGTCTTATATGATAGCTTAAATTGTATACTTATTAAAAAAAGCAGGTCTCCGTCAGTCTTGAAAGACTATGGTATCATGTTCAGCACTGCATACGCTGCATGCAAAGCATGAAAGCCTGGGTTCGATTGTTATGGAGGATAGGCTGTTACCCAAGCAGCAAATCCTCCCTCTCCACACCACTGAATTAGTCCAATGGAAAAGCAGAGCCAATACGATTGGATCCAGCTGCGTTGCAGAGCTGGGCTAAGGACAGGAGCTCACCCTGTCTTGTGGGGCCGATGCGGGTCTCGAACCCTGGCCTGCTGGTTAACAGGCACAGTATCTTAACCGCTTGTGCCACCAACAGCCCTTATTACAAACCCCATTATTTGACCTAATTTTGCAGATAAGAATCTGAAAGGTCAAGGCCCAAATTCATACATGATTTCTAATTGCACTGTCAAATTAATACATGTCAAAACGCTTCTAACTTGTATAAAGATGTATTAACAGCATACATAGGTGAATGTAAACTTTACAGCGAAATATTTTGCAATTCCCATGGAATCAAATGGGGACTTTCTCCATAACAAGATGAATAGGATTAAAACCATGGTATTAGGGGAAAAACCTTCACTGGTTGGTTTTCACATATGATGCTTCTACTGAAAGATAGAAATCTGTTCTGCAACACATTGACCCCACGTGTATATTAATTCCTAATTAACCATGATACATTTGCTGACTGTGGTGCTTGAAAAATCTGTGGGGATCATTAGAACACAGTTTAATATATTTATAGGCTCAGGCATGTCTGTACCAGGAAATGATCACTAAAGAGAAGTATTTTAGTATTTATAGTTGACATGATGTTTGCAAAGCTGTTTACTTCTGTATGAAGTGTCCCTTATTTCCTACATATTAACTCTGTTAATATTAACCTCATTAATATAAGTCTCTTTCTTTTCTTATCTATCATAGGTCAACCTGTGTTCTGGACTTAAAGTCCCCATGATGAAGTTTTTACTGGCAATTCTTGCGTTTGTTTTTTTCTCCATATGCATTGAAGAAGTTCATTCCAAAGAGAAATCTGGAAAGAAAGGCAAGGGGAAAAAGAAGCAATATCTCTGCCCATCGTATGTTCCTTACATTTCTTTTAAATATCTGTATATAATGAATCACATGCTAATTGTATTGTTATTTAGTATTACATGCAAGTTGTGGCATGAAAGTGGGTGTTGCAGATTACCCATAAAATGTTCAGATTGGTGTAACAGAAACAGTTCAGAAGTAATTTGCCACGCCAATGTATGCATTCAACTGAGGACTAACTATAAGGATTGACAAACTTTAGGGCCATTTTAATCTGCTCATGACATTTCAGGGGCTGAAATTTTTAGGACACACTGCTAATCCATTTGGTACCCCTAGTCTTCATGAGGAAGCCCAATGAGAGCAGTTTGCCAAGTACTCCCTGAAACCTAAATCAGATTTCAGTCTCCACTGTTCCTCCAGATTCAACTCCTCCTACCCCACTACATCCCTTCCCATATCTTTGTCCTCTCTCATGTTCCCCCCACATGAGACGAACCCCCAAATCCAGAATAACTATGGGAGCACGTAAGAGATTTTACGTGCACTCGTAGTTACTGCACCACCCAATGAAAACCTATGGAAAATTCATATTGGAATCCAGAGTAAGTTGTTCTTACACCGGAGCAAGGACTCCCCGTAGTTACTCTGGATTTTGTCCTTAGTGGCAAATCTGGACTTCTTCTGACTCTGCCCTAGAATCACTAGGCAACCTCAGGCAAGTTGCTCCCTCTGAGCCTCCACTGCCCGGCTGCAGTATATAAAAGCAGATAACAAAAATACAGATTTTTTTCTCACATAAGAGTTAATTTTTATTAATATTTTCAGAAATTATTCCAAATGACATCACTTCTTGTTTTCACTTCTGCTTATTGACATTATTTCTGGTCCTGGGTCTCATAGGAGTCCCAGCAGGTTGTCATACCTAAAATGGAAATCTTGGTGCTAAAAATCTGGGAACTGCTGAACTAGAGCAAACTTATATTACTGCTGTATAGCTTATTAGCCTAAAATATAACATTTGGGATATCAACAGGCTAGAGTACATTGTTTATTGCTTTTTCATTTACCATTTTTCATCTACCATTTTTCCAAGTTATGTAGGACAGTATACAAGGAGGTTCTTCATTTAGTCTTCACAATAATTTTGTGATATAGATTGGACAGAGTGATCGCACAAATTCACCTAGTAAACTTCATATTTGAGGAAGGATTTGAGCTCAGTTCTTTTAGATCTAAAATCTTAACAACTGCACCACCCTAATTTTCATGAACGTATCATGAGTTATGTCAGTGGAGTGCTTATCAGAAAATAGGATATACCGTAATATCTTTAGTTTCTTTTGCTTTCTGTTTTAAATTTTTAAGGAAAAATGTCTGCCTTGTACTCAAAATCTAATTTCATTTGTGTTCCTGAGGATCCTTGGGCCATCACAAAATCACTGAAAGTGCAAAACCTGGAATGTGGCTCAGTTGATTTCAGTTGAACATCCAAAAGTGTATCCTTGACTCAGGTGTTGGTTTCTTTACTTGTATAGAAGGCCACACAGCTTTATTCCACTCACATAATTACAGAATTGTCTGTATCTTTTTATTTCTTCAGACATAAGAAATTAAAGCAGTTAAGCATCATGAGATTTTAAATATGAAATAAAGATTGAATGTTGCTGGAAAAACTAGAGTACAAACTGTATATCTTCAAGGAGTACCAGCAGGCCAGGGTTCAAGACCCGGGTCGGTCCCAAAAGACAGGGTGAGCTCCTGTCCTTAGCCCAGCTCTGCGATGCCAGCTGGATCCAATCACATTGGCTCTGCCTTTCCATTGGACTAATTCAGTGGCGTGGAGAGGGGGGATTTGCTCCTCCATGTCCTCCATAATAATCCAACCCAGGCTTTCGTGCTTCGCATGCAGCATATGCAGCACAGAGCACGATACCATGATTCAAGACTGATGGAGGCCTGCTTTTACTTGACATACTTATTGAGTTTGGGACATTCAAAGTGGCTTATTAAAATATCAGCTATAATAAGTATAGCATATATGTCAGAAATAATTATGCCTTATGTTCAGTTCCTAATTCTGCTGTGAAAATATTTCCAACATAAATTTCTCTGTTTAAAGAAATGATTTGGTAGTGCTATAACATATTTACTTTGACCAATCATATATAAGTGTCTATCACCTTCTTGTCCTGGATTTTCATTTGTCTTCTCCAACGTCAGACTCTTGGGAATAAGTCACTGGGTGCAATCCTAAGCATTGTATTCTATGGACTTACTAATCAGAAGTGTGTCCCATTGTAGTCTATGGACTTACTCTCAGGAAAGTGTGTTTAGGATTGCAGCCTTAGGAGATACTTTAAAGAATTTTAAATAAGCAGTAGTGTTGCCTGTTTCCAATGATGTGGACATTGTTTCAGCTAAGGCATTTCTGTTATGTATAGCACAATCCTATGCATGCTTACACAAGTGTTTCTAAATTCTCTGGGACTTATTCTTCCAAAGCTAGATTGTAGCCCTATTTGTTTTCACCGCATGCCTCTTAGTGCTTTTGGGTATTTCACCAGTAGCTGTTGTGTATCAGTGTGTTCATAGATGCTGGAGGCAAGGGGTTCTCAAACTTTTCAGTCTTTGGCACCCAAGGAGTCTTGGGGATCCCTGCCACGTCATGTGTATTGTGGTGTAGCATCAAGTGCCTCAACTGGAAGGAAATGGGGAACAGGTTATGATACAGGTTTGAGCCAGGGCTGGCCCTAGTTCTCCTGCTGTCTGAGGCTGCACATCAAATGTTACCGCATATTTAGCAGTGGCTTTCTCATGTTACTCCAGCCCTTCATCAACAAAAAAGAGGGAAGTGGGCAGAAGAAAAATCATTGGAGAGAGGTGTGGTGGGCCACTTGTTGTTTTCTGTTCAACATGTTGTTTACTGTTCCCCTTCTCTTTTCATGGAGGAATGGGAAGAGAAAATCTGTTTGCCAGTCTGCTTCCCAAAGCAACAATCTCAATCAGCCTCATCGATGGGCCAACCCTGACTAGCATCTTGTACTGTCTTGTCCCTGTGGCCAGTTCACTGAAAACAACTTCCATGTTCAGACTTTTAGCTTCTACAAATTCTTTCATCTTTGTGAAATCTTCTAAAACTTCAGCTCCATATTCAAAATACCCATACATTATTCTTAATCCTGATTTTAAAAAATTATCAGCACAATTGTGTGTGTGGGGAGGGGGAGTGCATGCATGTGCATGTGTACATGCACACACACGTATGCTGAAAGTTTTGCTTCTGCTAGCTAAAACACATTTACTTGGATGAGGTACTGGAAATATAGAGATGTCCAACTTTGTTATATTTTGAAAGTAATATGTATTTTTCATTGACTCTTTGTCTGCAAGACCTTTACAGCTTGAAAACTTTCAGAGAGATGGAAAGGAATGCTAATGAAAATTCCAACTGTTCAGTGTGAAGGTGTCTGTAATTGAAAACTGAAAAATGGAACGACTTTTTGAGAGAAGCAGAAGGACAGATGGATGGATTGCATGGGAAAAAGTTTCATGTGGGACCTATAGGTGAGAGGAGCTATAAGGAGTTGGCAAGGAAGAAGGACAGTGAGGCTATGAGCTTGGAAATGTATGTTTGGGAATGAGCTGGAGGTAAAAAAAAAGTAGGAGCTCAGAAGCCAAGTAGCAGACAGAAGCACCTGAGAAGCTCAAAAACCAGAGATGAAGACTGCTGTCTTCATTTCCTACTGTTGCTTCTTTGAAGCCAGTTTTCAGAAGTAGGCTGTCTGGAACAACAGCACTAGACTGGCTGTTATGATTAGCAACAATTGATAGACTTGGACTCCTCTTTCCAAACCAAGCCCTCTAAGCTAGTGGCTTACCACATCTTACAGGAGTAGGCTGGGCACTAGAATCCGGAGGAAATGATTGGTAAAGGATGTTTAAATAGGTGAAGAGGAAGAATTGAGAAGAAACAGTAGAGGAGAGGAAGGGTCAAGGAGAGAGTGGGAGATAATAAACTAGAAGCCAGGAAGAAGTTTTAGAAGCAGAGCAATTATGAGTGAGAAGTGGACAATAATTCAAAGCAAAGGAGTCCAACCTTTGACTGCAGTTCCTTAGGACCCAATTCTATCCAACTTTCCAGCACCAATACAACCATGATGAACACAATGGGTCGCATTGATGATTGAAGCCCCAATGATTGCGATCCACCATAGGATGCTGCCCACACCCCACTGGCATGTCTGCACTGACACTGGAAAATTGGATAGGATTGGACCCAGAGCAGGGTGACCATATAGAATGGAGGACAGAGTGCCCACTCCTCTAGTTAGGCCAGTGCACAGACATGTGCCAACTTCCCACACCACCACAAGAATGGGAAGTGAGTGAGTTGTGCTGGCCTAAATTGGTTAGGATTGCACCTTAATCTCCTAGTTTGTATAGGCACAATCCAGAGTATGGGCACAATCCAGAGTAACTTCAGGGAGTCATTGCTCTGGTGCAAGTACAATTTACTCTGGATTGCAATATGAATTTCCATTGGTTTTCACTAGGTGGTGCAGTAACTATGAGTGCACATAATGTCTCTTATGTGCTCCCATAGTTACTCTGGATTGTAGGGTAATTCTGATTATGTAAATGGTCAATGGTAACTTGCCACTGAGTGTATAAAACACTTAGCATAGCAGCCCATATGGGATAAGTTGCCACATGGAAAATGGCTGTCTTTGTACTTTGTGAACATAAACGGCAACCTTATCATAACAGCAATATTTTAAGTCATACAGAGCACAGTCCTAACCATGTCTACTCAGAAGGAAGACCCATTGTGTTCAGTGGGTTTTACTCCAAGGAAAGTGTCTTTAGCATTGCAGCTGTCAAGCATGTGCACATGAAAGCAGGGGAAACAATTGTGTGCAGAGACCCTGCATGATGGCCAATAACACAACTGTGTGATTCAGTGGCGAAAAGAATAGATGAATGAAACATTACTGAGTGCACTGAGACTTTGATTTGCAAATTGGAGTGCTCAAAAACCAAACATGGAGCGTGACCTGGGATTCTCTGAATCAGAGATGTCAAACTAATTTCACACCAAGGGCTGAAGTTAGCGTTTATGGTGCCTTTTAAGGACTGGAAATGACAATGTTAAGCAGATGATGGATAGATATAAGTCCTAACCAACTTTCCAGCAATAATGCTGCTGTGCCTATTCAAGGTGACCATATAGAATGGAGGACAGAGTGCATCTACCTTTTAACATTGCACAGAAGAGGGAATTGAGGCAGGTTCAGGTCTTCATAGAAGGGCTTAAACAGCAGCACCTGCCTCAATTCCCTCTTCTATGCAATGAATAAAGGTAGAGGCAATCTGTCTTCTATTCTACAGTATATGGTCACCCTGTGCCTATGGTGCAGCCTATCTCCCTGGAGAGAATCAGTCTTGGAGTCCTCCTCAAGCTAAGGGAACATTTGTTCTCTTACCTTGGTGCTGCATTGCAGCTGTGCCAGTGCTGGAAAATTGAATCGGATTGGGCCCTTTGTAAGAAACTTATTAGCTGCAAATGACAGAAGAAAAAATCTGCACATCATGTTAGATTTTCTACATACAAGAAATTTCCATTATCATGCAGGGGGAGCTCAGCTATAATGGTGACTGAATAAGGGAAGACTTTGGGGTGCAAAGAGGAGGAAATAGGGTATGAGGCCAAAAGGAGTTACAATTAGATGAAGAAAAAGCGACAGAGGCACTTCAGTACCAAAGCAGAGTCTGCTGCAGGAATTGATTTCTCTGTCAAATAATAAACCTAGAAATAAGGTATTCATCCACAGGTGAGGCTTGTCTGGTTACATGAATACCATGGTAAATTACTTAACTGAAAATAAGTAAATAAATAGTTAACTGCATAAAAAACTATTTTTCCCAAAGAGGTTTAAAAATCAGTTTTAAATCTTTTTATTTGCTATGATCTAACCCATATGGAGCATTATTTGTATCTCAAAAGCTTTCTTTCTACCACTCAAAAAGATAGTCTGCCTAAAGCATTGTTACCGATTCCTGAGTTCAGTTATAAGGATTAACTGTTTTATGTCTCCCTAAAATGCATAGAGAGCAAATTACATTGCATTGGGACAAACATTTTTATTAGCTTCTAAAATAATTCAGCATGTCAATGGCAAGTTATTTATGTTTGCTGCAGGTTCACAGCACATTGTCTCCACTTAAGGACAGACTCTAATAGTGAATAAGTCAGTTGCACAATGTGTCCTTGGATGAGCAATCACTGGGACACAATCCCAATCAGTTTAGGCTGACCTAACTTACCTATAGCTTCCTGTGATAGTGTGGGGAGGTTGGTGCATGCCGATTCACTGACCTAAACTTCCCCCAGCCCCAGAAGTGGGACAGAAGTGCCTTACAACAGTATTGTGACACCCCCAGGTTATACCATCAGCCAGATACTACTGCATTTATTTGAATCTAATGCACCATTGAATCAAATGCACACCCTATACTTACAATCAAAATACCATATTTACTCAAATCTAATGCACCTCCCTGAGACTGAATTCGGCTGAAAAAGGTGAGAATTAGATTTGAGTTAACACAGTATTTTCCAGTGCAAGGCTAACTAGTAGCAATAAGAAACCGACAGGTGGAACTGCAAAGATAAGAATCTGCACTCATGTATCTGTTTAGCCCTAGTTATGTCATTATTGGCTGGTGCAAGGGGCTCTTCTCCTGCCTGTTTAGATCTCAGCTAGTTTGTTTCAGCAGTTGTGCTCTGTAATACTGGCCATCAAGGATTCAGAGCATTGAGACTAAGGGCAAAATCCGGAGTAACTATGGGGAGTCCTTGCTCTGGTGTAAGAACAATTTACCCTGAATTGCAATATGAATTTCCCATAGGTTTTCACTAGGTGGTGCAGTAACTACAGGTGCACATAAAGTCTCTTACATGCTCCCGTAGTTACTCTGGATTTGGGGGTAAGTCATCTGCCTTGAAATATTGACTTGAAAATTATGGTCTCTAATATTATGTGTCTGAAATATACCAGTATCATTTTCTTGTCCTGGATTTTCATTTGCCTTCTCTAACGTCAGACTCTTGGGATCAAGTCATTGGGTGCAATCCTAAGCATGTCTACACAGAGTCCCATTGTATTCTGTGGACTTACTCTCAGGAAAGTGTGTATAGGATTGCAGCCTTAGGAGACACTAAAGAATTTTGAATAAGCAATAGTGTTGCCTGTTTCCAAAGATGTGGACATTGTTTCAGCTAAGGCATTTCTGTTATGTACAGCACAATCCTATGCATGCTTACGCATGTGTTTCTAAATTCTCTGGGATTTATTCTTCCAAAGCTAGATTGCAGCCCTATTTGTTTTCACTGCATGCCTCATAGTGCCTTTTGGGTATCAGTTAATCCCACTATTTTCATTGTATGCATTCTGCACTTAAAAATATATTAATGGATAATTATTTTAAGTACCCTGTACTCAAAGCCTAGGACAGCAAAAGCACACTTGTACTATTGCATCATTATCTTCTAACAGTGTTTAGTCTCAGATAAAGGAACAGATTCCATTCATTCTGTTCCGTTTGTGTTCCCTGCAAATCTCCTGAATTCTGGTCTAACTCGGAAAATTTCCAAGATAGCAACATCACATCCAGGACTGCAACATCACATCCTTTCGTTCATGTGCATCTCTTTTCACGAGTGTGTGCATCTTCATCAATAATTCACACAAAAAATGCACCCAAAGAATTTGATGTTTTCCTATATTTGATTGCATCATGATTCCTTTTTTTGTAGTGTTTTAGAAAAACATATACTGTATGCATATCTTTAGTGTTTTGCCAAAGGTTGTCTACAGTCCTTGGCAATGGTAGTATACCATGTGGAAATAATATTAATACAATTGTTTATATTTGTGTGTGTGTGTGTGTAATGCTCACATCGAAATAGTTCTTCTGTAGTGTTCGATCAGTGAACACAACTCTTCAACAAAGACCTTGAGTAAGTGGGTGGACTGGACATAAACATCTGATTTATCTCATATCCATGTATTAGTATTGGTATCCATCAGACTCAAAAGACTATGGTATTGTGCTCGACGTTGTATGGGAAGCAAGAAGACGTGAGTAGATTGATATGGAGGATAGGCTCTTTCCCAAGCAGCAAGTCCCCCCTCTCCATGCCACTGAAATAGTCCAGTGGAAAGGCAGAGCCAATACAATTGGTTCCAGCTGCATCGCAGAGCTGGGCTAAGGACAAGAGCTCACCCTGTCTTGTGGGGACCCAGGTCTCAAACCCTGCCCTGCTGGTTAACAGGCACAGAGTCATAACCAGCTAGCTAGCTAGCTAGCTAGCTAGCTAAATAAATAAATAAATAAATAAATAAATAAATAAATAAATAAGTGAACACAACTGCGCATGTGCATTGGTAAAACATCTTACAAAAAGAATATTAATATACTGTAGTTATGTGAAATCACATCTAGATTGCTTTGTGCAGAGCTTGGTGCATGTGCAGATTGGTAATGTGGAGAAGGGGGAAAAGTCTGAAATACAAAGCTAATTTTAAAATTAAGGTCATGGATATTCTTGATGTTTCAGAAACAAAGCAAGATGATTCAGAGCTCCAAATCCAAAGAGAAATTCTCTACTGGATAATTTTTGAAATATTCTTATGTGGTGATATAGTATTTGCCTTGGTTTGATTGTGTGCGAAATTCAATTTCTCATGACTATAGTAATCCATTAAAGCAGGATTCCTTAACATTTGGAATGATATGGAAGGGGTCCATATCAAACACTTGGCATGATGTTGAGGGCCATAAAAAGCTTAAATATAAAATTTAAATAAATACATTAGAGATGGAATCTAGATTAATGAATAAATGAAATTTATTTTTAAATTTTTTGACTCAAATTTTTAGGATTTCTCCAAGCACCAATTCACATCACAGAAATAAAGCATATATTCAAATGAATCCCCTTTTCCTTACCTCCCAAGCACCTTCTAAGGCCTTCAAAAGGCACAAAAACAGTTTGCAGGGGGCCAGAGGCTGGCCAGATAGAGGCTGGTCATGGTTGATGTCTGGTCCCTGCCCCCCCCCCTTTCATCGATCTACATTATTTATATACCACTTTTCAACTAAAAAGTTCACAAAACAATTTACAAGTATGTCACCGATAATGCAATCCTAACTTGCTCTGGAACAGGCAGGCTAGCATGCCTTCAGAGGATGCTACTACACTACCTTGGGGAGGGGAGGCTTGTCACCTTCCCCAAGGTTGGACCCTATGGGTCTATTCAGACAAACTGGTCACGATTGCACCCTAAGATATGGTAAGGATTCTTAGGTAATGCCTTGAAGCCTTCTTCTCCATATAGCTCAAATACAGAAGTCCATGTGAGCCCTAAGTGGTAAAAGAAATTCTTATTCACATGGGTGAGGTGTATCCTGTAATGTAGTCTGTATCCTGTAATAGTGAGGTGTATCCTAAAGGTTTTTAGAATGGTATATAAATTTGGTCTGTTCTTGGAACAACACATGATAAATATTTTTTAAAAGCCATATTGATGTGACAGCTACAGCTGCATTAATAGTGAGCAAAACTCTATTCAAAATAAGACTTTAAAAAATTTCTAGCTCAGTGAACTGCTCTGATGCAGTGATCACCCCCACCGGCACAACCTATAAATGGAAGGAGAGTCCTACTCATGCAAGATTTCCATGTGAAAGCAAAACTCTCCTTCTGGTCATGAAAGGTAATTGTCGCAATAAGTATCATGTTCTTGAACTCTGGATCAAGACTGGGCTACCTGTCAGGCTGGAGGCACAATCCTAACCAACTTTTCAGCACTGGCATAGCTGTTTACCTACTTTTCCTCCTTTTCTTTCTCATACCATCAGTCCGTTGTCCCCCCCCCTCCCCTTGCTCCGATCATATTGATAGAAACAAGCTCAGCACCCTTCTTTGGGCAAAATTCCGAGTAACTGCAGGGAGTACTTGCTCTGGTGTAAGAAGAACTTACTCTGGATTCCAATATGAATTCCCCATAGGTTTTCACTAGGTGGTGCAGTAACTACCGGGTGCATGTAGAGTCTCTTATGTTCTCCCGTAGTTACTCTGGATTTGGGGGTTAGTCTCCTCTTGTACTCCTTGTTCACTGGCCTGCTGCTTCCCTTAAGTGTGTGGGCATCTTAGATCCTTCTCACCTGGAGGAGGTAATGGAAGCAATAGCAGACACATCATGTGCCAAGTACACACATTTGGGGGGAGTTAATTTTAAAGAGTGAACACAAGCAAGATAAGGTGGATCTGGCCCAATTCAGGCAGAAGTTTTGCTTAGACTGTTCTGGATACTCTGGTGTTTGTGCAGGATCTTCCATTATCAACTATGAGATAATATCAATTGTGAAAAGTCAGTGTTCATTGTTTAAAATTATGAGCTTTACAGATGTATAGGAACTATACATAATGACGAATGATTTCATTTTTGACAGACAACAATCAGCAGAAGACCTTGCAAGGGTACCTGCCAATTCTACCAGCAACATCTTGAACCGACTTCTGGTTACTTATGATCCAAGGATAAGACCCAATTTCAAAGGTTGGTTTATGTGTACCAAGATCAGCCTAGTTTCTTTGAACTATATTATACAAGCTAAAGGGGACTAAGAATAAAATTAGAATAGTTATTTAAATAGAAAGAAATATTAAGCATGATTTCCTCCCAACAAGATTTTTAAAATGCCTTTGTCAGAGGATTAGGAACTTGGCACTGTGGCAAGATTCAAGTTGAGTCCCAAATCTTTGCCACCCCCAAACTCAACTCATGCACAATTCTTCATGGGTGCTCTTTCCTGATTATCCCCCTTGATTATCCAGAGCACAATTCAAATCCAAGGTTAGGTTGGCACAAGCATCTGGCTTCTCCTATCTTCTTATGTCTAGACCACCTCCAGAGATGGCCTACAACAGTGATTTTCAACCACTGTGCCATGGCATACTGGTGCGCAGCAGATGATCTGCAGATGTGCTGCAGGACTTTGAAGAAGGTCACCATTAGATGGGCAGTTGGGGGATTTGAGCCTCCTACAAGCAGCATTGTATGCCTTGTCAATGGTAAAAAACAACAACAAATTGATGGTGTGTCTTGACTATTTTAATGCCAAGTCAGTGTGCTATGAAATGAAAAATATTGAAAATCACTGATCTATAACCAAGTAGACCAGCATTTCTCAAAGTGGGGGTTGGGACCCTTTTGGGGGTCGCCTAGAACTTTCCTGGGGATCGCCTAAAGACCCTTGGTGCAGGGAGCCATGTCAGCTTGCCAGACCTCTGGCTGTAGCTGCGCGCACACTGGGGCTGACTGACAGCCTCAGGGCCCAATCCTATGCATGCCTACGCTGAAATAAATTCCATTATAGTCAGGGGGGCCTTTACTCCCATGTAAATGTGGATAGGATTGCAGCATCAGGGCCCAATCCTATGCATGCCTACTCTGAAATAAATCCCATAGAATACACATTTCATTTGTAACAATGAAAATACATTCTGCATATCGGATATTTACATTATGATTCATAACAGTAGCAAAATTACAGTTATAAAGTAGCAACGAAAATAATTTTATGGTTGGGGATCCCCACAACATGAGGAACTTATAAAGGGGTCATGGCATTAGGAAGACTGAGAACCACTGAAGTAGACCAATCGGGGCTGATGCAGCTTCCCTGTCCCCACTGTAGCATGACAGCAGCCCCAGTCCTTTTTCTGTTTTCAGCGCAGGTTGAGCCAGCTTGACTGTTTCAGCACATCAGGATTGGGCTGTGCATGTCTTTTGGGTCAAGCAGGGGCATCAGTAGGTCTACACCGGGTGACACACCCAGGGGGGTGACGGGCACTGGGGGACCTAAAAATTGCAACTTTGTGATGGTGCATGAAACCCCATCATGTCATATACTGTTGGATTTGTACTGAAAAGCAGAATCCAATGCAACAATCCATTTTGAAATAGCACCTTCCTGTCAAAAGTTATGGCCAAAAAACAAAAAAAACCCACAAAAATACACATTGAACCCTATGGAAAGTGAAAGTGACCCATATCACAGTGTTACTCATGAGTAGGCAAATGTGCCCTCATCCATTGAAAAGGGCAGGCTGAGAGGAATCCAAGGATACCAGAATTGTCTCGATCCAATGAACATATTCCTGACAAATCACCCCAGAATCGGGTCCTGATGATTTCATTGAAATGCACTGAAAATGAAATGCATATGTTTACCAGGAAATTACAGCCATGTTTACTAGCAAGTAAGTAAGCAAGGCTTGGCTGGTGTGGGATGTCACTCCAGGGGAGTGCAAGGTTTCCAAAATGGATCAGCGACATCACTAGTTTGTGAGAAACGTGACACCCCTACTGACCAAAATGGCTAAAATTTTGTACAGGTACGGGTCCTTTTTGTGGACTTTAGCTCAGCGTTCAACATTATTGTTCCATCATTCCTCTATTCTAAACTGATCCACCTTAATGTATCTGCTCCTATCTGTCAGTGGATACTTAGCTTTCTGACGGACAGGAAGCAACAGGTGAGGTTGGGGAAAATTACATCTAGTACTCGAACTATCAGCACAGGAGCTCCTCAAGGGTGTGTGCTCTCCCCGTTGCTTTTCTCCCTTTATACAAATGACTGCACCTCTTCGGACCCCTCTGTTAAAATTTTAAAGTTTGCGGATGACACAACAGTCATTGGTGTTATCCATGATGGTGATGAATCTGCATACAGACGGGAGGTTGATCAACTGGTTCTGTGGTGCAGTAGGAATCATCTGGAGCTTAATTCACAAAAAACTGTGGAAATGATGATAGACTTTAGGAAGCACCCCCCTATGCTACTTCCACTTTCCATCTGTGGGAATGTGGTTTCAGTGGTGGAGTCCTTCAAGTTCTTGGGCTCTGTAGTCTCCCAAGACCTGAAATGGTCAACTAACATCAGCAGCATCATTAAAAAGGCTCATCAGAGGATGTTCTTCTTGCGTCAACTGAGGAAATTCGATCTGCCTCAAGAGCTGATGACCCTGTTTTATAGGGGAATTATTGAATCTGTTCTCTGCAGTTCCATCACTGTCTGGTTTGGCACAGCATCCAAACTGGACAAGAAAAAACTACAAAGAACAATAGGTATAGCAGAGAAAATAATTGGAGTCAGTCTGCTCTCTATGGAGGATCTATATATCGCTCGGTTCAAGAAGAGAGCTGTGAGTATTGCTGCAGACCCTCTTCACCCTGGACACATTTTGTTTGAGCTTCTTCCCTCTGGACGCCGATATAGGACTCTGTACACTAAGTCAACTAGGCACAAGGACAGTTTTTTACCTTGTGCCATTAAATTGCTGAACCATCAACTATGCTGAGGGACTTTTGGAAATACTGAAGTAGTGTTCTATCTGATGTATGCTCTGTATGTATTGTTTGATATTTGTGTGTTGGTGTTTGTATGTCTGCAGCCATTGCCGAAGCCAAATTCCGGGTATGGAGTTCATACTTGGCCTATCTGTCTGTCTGTCTGTCTAAAATCATGGTTTGTAGAAATAAGCCAATCATGTTGGATATGTAATTTTCAGAAGAATGCAGTGAAACAAACCACTTTGATATATCTTAATTCTATGAAAATGTGTGGCTAAAAAAAACCGGGGAGCTGGGGCAATGTCAAATGACCAGGCCCACCATCCAGGTGTTGTACTGCCCACTGGGGGGTGATATGCTGGCCTCCACACCGGCTGACATGAATCCTAGTGACTCCCCTGGTGTCAAGTACATCAAGCATGAACAAAAAGGGACTGAGAGACAAGGTGGGAGGTGGTGGACCAGGTAGTATGAGGGGACAGAATCAGCAAGTGGGGAGAGGGTCACTTGAGAGCAGCTGGAAAGCTTATGTTAAGTTTATGACCCTATTCCATTGCCTGTCATTCAAGGAGGTAGGTTCTTCCTTCCAGTTGACACCAGCTGGAGCTCCAAGGAACTGGCTGTGGAGCCATGGGAAACAGCGTCTCACTCTTTCCGCACTCCTTTCCCACCCTCTCCAGCAAATCCTAAGATAAGAAGCCCCTTAGGCTCCTTCTTTTGCACTCCCTGATCCAGAAGAAACATCCTTTGACAAGTGATCATCAGTTCTTCAGGAGGGACAATAGTCTACTTCTCCCCATCTTCCTCCTGGCTAGAACTGCTGCTTGCCTTGTCTGAATTATAACCCCACAAGATGTTTCATGTGGTAAAAAGGTTAGCAAATACACCGACATACAGAAAGACTTGAGTCTGCGATTCAATCTGTGATTAGTCAGTGCCAGAGTCATCAACACAGGCTACTCGAGTGTGCAATAGTCTTCAAAAATGTGCTTTGTGACTGACTCAAATCACTTGATTTGAGTTCTGCTATATCACCACTGATAAGTTCCATTGCTTCCTGATATTTTATTTCATAATTGATAATGTATTTTCATTTTTCATTTGTATTTTATTTCTATTTTATACTTGTATTTGTATTTTTAATAAAGATTTCAGAAAGTGAGGAGGCAAAATGGAAACACATTTTTGGCCACTCTAAGACATATTTTCTCTTCTGTGTACATTTAGGAATTCCTGTTAATGTATCAGTCAACATTTTCATTAACAGCTTTGGATCAATACAAGAAACAACTATGGTAAGAATTGCATTTCTTGGATATTTCTCTAGACTGAACTTTTATTGAAAAATGAAAATTAAATTGTACTCTTTCATATATCTGTATTTACTTGAATATAATGCACTTTAGAATATAATGCTCACCCTATACCTATAATAAAAAATTGTAGTTACTCAATTATAATTAACACTGAATAAAATGTGCTCCCTGATTTAGAAGACTGAGTTTGGCTGAAAAAGATGTGCATTATATTTGAGTAAATACTGTGTGTGTGTGTGTGTGTGTGTGTGTGTGTGCGCACGGACATACATACACACGCACACACATGATCCAGGATTGGTCAATGTCTCTTTGGTAGGTATATGTGACCCCAAATAGATAAACTGACTGTGTATTGATATTGGTTGCTTGTTTGAGAGTTATTCCTGCTATCTACTCCATTTCTTAAGCCATTGATTGAAAGGGATTCTCATCAGAGCCAACTCACAGTTGATATCTCCCTTTCTGGACATGATCCACTGACACAAATCAATATAGATTTGTGCCAACACTATGGTGCAGATCCAGGTTGTGGCTGCTGGAGCTTACCCTGGAATAAATGTACTTTTACCCCAAAGAGACCTCCAGCAGCTGCAATTCTGCCACATAACCTGCATAACCTGTGGATTATGCATAATATTATGCAAAAGGATTCAGCATAACCTGTGCTGGCTCTGCTCAGGTTGACCAGATGTAATAAAACAAAATGGAAGAAGGCTCCCCCCAAAATATAGGACATCCAAGAAAAATGTAGGACCTGAAAAATAAAAGTATAAAAATATCATAAAAAATACTCATATATATGGCTTTCATGTGATTAATTTAATACTGTATTACTTATGAAATTAAAAAATATTACATAGAATTTATTACATACAATATACAAGAAGACCAAATGCTGCCTTCTCACAAGGAAAAGGAGGATGTTTTCCATCTCACAAGGAAAAGGAGGAGGATACAAGGCTAAAAAAGAGGAATACCCGGGAAAAGGAGGACATATGGTCATCCTGTCTCTTCTGCATCAGCAGAGGTGAATTTAGTTAGGATTGGGTTGTATCTCAGCTAATATACTAGTTTTCAAGTTTCTTACAACAGTAAATTGTAGAATTCATTTTTGTGAAGAACATTATAACAAGAAGCATTGGAATTACAACATGCAAAGGTCTTATTGTATCTAAAAGCCATTGTTCTGGAAAGCACTGTTAAAATCATTGTCAGCACACTCCTAACCCCTGGTTAAGCTGGCACAAGTTCTCTGCTCCCCCCCCCCGGGGGGGGGGTTTGGTTGGTTCGTTGCAAAAGTGCCATAAGGCACTTCTGTGCTACTCCATGGGAATGGGGGGGGGGGTTAGATCAGTATGCAGAAATGGGCTGCCTCCCCATGCCACTGCCAGAATGGGAAGATGGGCAAGTTGTGCTGGCTTAAATTGTAAAGATTACACTCCGAGAGAAGTTAGTTGTGACTGATTTACAAAGTGTTATTCCCATTGCAATTAACATCTGTTCTATTTAGAATTTACCATGCTAAAGAATAATTAATAACAGAATCAGTTGGTTTATAGAAAGAAGCATAATGGATGACATTACAGAAATATGTTTTAGTCCTAAAGACATTTTCCTGGGAGTAAGACCCATTGAACACAATGGGGTTTACTTTTGAGTAGACATGGTTAGGATTGTTAGTTACAGTTTAATTTGAATCTTCTGTCAAATTGCAGAAGGAGTAAATGGAGCATTAATGAAATGCTCAAAGGAGCTATGATTTAATGGAACCCAGAAATAAGTTGGTTGCCCAAAGCCATCTTAGTGGTGATTGAATATTAAAAAGAATGCAAGTAATCATAAAAAGCCCCTAATAACTTTAATATGAAAAATAAAGACATGTACTGTATATTTCTATGCATTTTTGCGTATGAGGATGGAGGTATGCAAAGATGCATGGGAATGTACATTTCATTTAAAAGAAAACCGGATGAAATTTAACTGAAGACAGCAACTCACAGATCTGATATCAATATGTGACTCAATAAGGTTGCAATCCTAACCACACTTTCTTGGGAGTAAGTACTATTGAAGGTAATGGGACTTACATTTGAGTAGACATGCTTAGGATTGCACTGTAAGAAAAATAGCTTGTGCTAGCAGGCAGTTGCTTCTCGGCCTTTTGGCTAAGATCAAGTGTAGTTGTAGGTATAATAATGATTAGGCCCTTGGTCAATCTTAAGTTAGGTTCCTAGTCTAGCCAAGGCCAGCCATCAAGTCTAGCCAAGCCTGGCACTGGACATGGGTTCACACACTTTGGAGTATATGCTTGACTAGTTGACACCTCAGTATTGGTGACAGTGGTTGAATCCAGTGCACTGAACAGATGAAAGTACATTGTAGGGGGAGGGGAACTGTGCAGCTTAGGGCCTTCAACTACATAGTACCAACAGCGCACTGGAATATGATGTGTACACACATCATATATGTCTTGCATTATCCTTTTATGTAGCAGCAGTTCTCAAAATCTCAGGGAGACTTTGAACCGCTGTAAATGTGGGAGGGCTATGGGGGCGGGGAAGCAGTGACATGTTTGTCAGGATGGCATCATAATGGAGGGAATGGAATCCCATACACTCCTCAATTGCTATGTGATCTTGGTGATCACTGCCTTCCCCACTGCCCTTTAAGAGGGTACAGCCCAGGGCACTCTGGCTGGGGTGTTGCAATGCCCTAGTTTGAGAACCACTGCCATATAGGATACAAATGCACAGTAACGTTTTGAAAAACATGTTGAAAATAAATGAGCATATTTACACCAGTTATTCTTTTGACTTAGGCTGCAATCCTAAAGACACTTTCCTGGGAGTAAGACCCACTGAACACAATGGGGATTACTTTGGAGTAGACGTGGTTAGGATTGTGCTCTTATGTAACAGTTATGTGTCTGCATCAAGTGCAAATCACATCCCTTTTTCATACAAGTTCTAAACATTCTTACTGTTTTTAGGTATTGCATGTTGCAGGTTTCCTGTGTGTGCATTTCCATAATGTTCATTTATTTATTTCCAACAGGATTATAGAGTCAACATCTTCCTAAGACAGAAGTGGAACGATCCCCGACTTAAACTGCCTACAGATTGGCGCGGTTCAGATACATTAACTGTGGATCCTACAATGTTTAAATGCCTATGGAAGCCAGATCTGTTTTTTGCAAATGAAAAGAATGCCAATTTCCATGATGTCACTCAAGAAAATATTCTTCTATTCATTTCCCGTGATGGAGACGTCTTGGTTAGCATGAGGTACTTAAAAAAAATTTTTAATACTGCAATCCTAAAGACACTTTCCTGGGAGTAAGACCCATTGAGCATAATGGGGCTCACTTCAGAGTAGACATGGTTAGGATTGTGCTCTCAGTCCAACTTTGATTACTGATTTAGAACAGATGAAAGCCAGTAGTTGATTAAATAAAAAGGTGTGATGCATTAAAAAAGATAAAATTCCTTTAGTCAGCCTAAGATATAAATTATACTAATTGATAGCGATATCAATATTTACTTTATTAATATTGTTTGAAGTTGTTCTCACAGGATGAATCTGTTTCTAGTCAGCCCAGTTGGCTGAATGCCCCTAAGGAGTATGTCTGCTCTAAAAGGTTACCTTCAGGTTTGGAAAGTCATTATCAGTCAGATACAGAATTAAACCACATTATTTCCTTCTGTGAACATGATCACCAATTTTGAATTTTGTTCCAAGGGGATTGCAAAGCTATATTACATAAAATATTCTCAGAGGAGGTGTGCTGAAAAGGTAGAAAGCAGGGAAAAGGGTAGGAATAAAATTCCTTTGCTTGTATGTTATGAAATGTATGATCTTGGAGGATTTCCTGCTGCAAGCAGGGCGTTGGACTAGATGACCTGTTAGGTCCCTTTCAACTCTAGGATTCTATGATTCTATGAAATACATCCATGCACAGTGGATGTATGTTATGGCAGTGAACATAGGAAGCATAAGAGTCTGGACTCATCATTATGCAGTTATGAAACTTCAAGCTAAAGTGCATTATAGCAATAATGCCACTGTTATGGATATTCCTCTTTCCTTTATCACAAATGGGTGCCAAGCTTGGGGGGCAGTGCTGAAACCAGCTACCCACCATTGGTTTCCATTGGAATTACTCCAAACTGCATAGAAGTTTGGAGTGTGCATGGTTCTGAGGGCTGTCCTCTTCACTTTACTGTAAAGAGGAGGAGAAGTGTGTGGCCCTCAGATCAGATAAAGCTTTACATGCCACTTAGGCAGAAGCACAGGTGGGCTGTTAATTGGGGGCCATCATCTTTGAGTTGCATGCAACTGTGTTTGAATTTCTCTTAAAGGGCCTCTGGGTCTGTCTTCCCAGAGGAGAAGCTCCTCTCCCTCCTCCCCTTCTGAGCCTCCCTCCCCTTCTGAGCAGGGCTCTCCCCCCTCCTTAAGGGTATTTTTTATTTTAAAATACAAACAGTCTATTCCAGTGATGGGCTTCAAAGAAATTAAGAACCGGTTCTCTGCCCATCTGGCAGCCACTTTTAAATGGCTATTTTTAAACTTTATATGTCCTATCTCTTGTTAAGAACCGGTTCTAGAGAGTAGGTGCGAACCTGCTGGAGCCCACCACTGGTCTATTCCCTTTACCATCATTCAGACAAGGCATTGCAGTCTTGAACTGCTGAGATGGGAGGGTATTTGAATCACTATAAACTCAATTCTTTAAAGTCAGGGTGAGCAGCTTCTTATTGACTCAAACCTTTAAATGATGCTATTCAGGAAGTCTCTCTATGCTAAACATCTTATTTTGATTAAATACCTTATTTCTAGCAAGTTTTCAGTTGTTTTCTAGCAATATTTTCAGAAGTTATTTCCTTGTACAGTTTGCAAAGCATGATGGGTTTCTCATATGCAAATGAGGCAGCCTCTCTGGAGATGGAGAGCTTTACAAAGGGCTCCTTAGATGGGAACAGAGATGCTCATTCAGCAGCTGGAGGTAGTTAAAGAGTCAAAGAGGCTGGTCAGGCACTTTTAAATTTGTTCTAATTGCAGTGGGCAAGCCCCAACAGCCAGGGAAAGGACATGGCTGCTTCTGCAAACCTATCCACACTTTCCTGGGGGTAAGCCCCATTGGCTATAATAGGGCTTATTTCTGAGTAGACCTGCACAGGTCTGGGCTCTGAGGATGCTGAAACCCACTCCACACTTTCCTTGAAGTAAGCCCCATTGGCTATAATAGGGCTTCTTTCTGAGTAGACCTGCACAGGTCTGGGCTCTGAGGATGCTGAAACCCATGATAGTCAATGGGACTTACTCCCGGGAAAGTGGCTGGAACTGCAGCCTGAGAGCCCAACATGATTACTCAGAAGTAAGTCCCATGAGAGTCAATGGGGCTTACCTCCAGGATGGAGTGGAAAGGACAGCAGTCTCAGAGCACATCCTATGCAGGTCTACTCAGAAGTAAGCCTCATGCCAGTCAATGGGGCTTACTCCCAGGGCAGAGTGGAAAGGACAGCAGCCTCAGAGCACCATCCTATGCAGGTCTACTCAGAAGTGAGCCTCATGCCAGTCAATGGGGCTTACTTCCAGGGCAGAGTGGAAAGGACAGCAGCCTCAGAGCACCATCCTATGCAGGTCTACTCAGAGGTAAGCCACATGCTTAAATTTTTTTGAATTTTTTGAATTTGAAAAATTCTCCCTGGCCCCGCCCCCTGACCTCAGCCCCGCCCCCTGTCCTTCCCTGGCCCTGCTCGCTTCCGGAGAACCGGTTGTTACAGCAGGCTGGGCCCATCACTGGGTGGAAGTGAAACATGTCATTGGAACCTGAGCCACCTCCTTCCTTGCTCTTTTTTCCAAGGGTGAAAGGAGGAAGTGGCAGCATGGAAATAACTGCAGTGACAATGACAGTACTGCAATAACGTCCAAGTTGGAGACAGCATATATGGGCCACATTGACCAGGTCTGCCACTGTGTTTAATAAAAAATAGAATATTTCAATAGAATATATTCATGCAGTATACATTGCCAATGTACTGTAGGCTCTGTATGTAGTGTGAGACTCTGCTGTAGTAGAAACATGATGGGACTTTGATCTTTACATAAATATATTTTATGTTAAGCTTTGGCATTCATAAATATGAAACTAAACAAAAAGAAAACAAATTGTTACTTTGAGAGCCTTCTGAATTGCTTATAAACTTCTCTTTATGTTTCCAGATTATCCATTACGCTATCATGCCCCTTGGACTTGACCTTGTTTCCTATGGATACACAGAAATGCAAGATGCAATTGGAGAGCTGTATGTAAATCGGATTGTGCATAAAAATAGTTACTACTTGTCATGCCTAGAAACTGAATAAGAACTTGCACTATATTTTTATTTAGAGTGGGCACTTTTCAAATTCCTTGGAAATGTCAGTTCCTTCTCACCACCCTAATTTTGATTCAGTCAGACCAAAATTGATTAATCATATATCAGTCATTAATCAATCAAAATTGATTAATCATTAATCATTAATCAATCAAAATTGATTAATCAAGACCTGCAGCAGCCCTAACAAGACCATAACTCTACCCCCATATATGCTGGAGAAGGCAGGACCAAAGGAGAATAAGTTCTGGGGTCCATGCTACCTGTAACTATACACGACAAATAAACCCTTTCAATTCTTTTAAGTAATCTAGCACCTTACAACTGCTACCTTAATACCTTAAATTTGACATTGATACCTTATACCTAGCATATATACTAGTCCCATATACATATATAGGACTGTATATACCTTACAATTATTGCTTTTAATTACAACATTTTTTAAAATCACTATATAAACCATTCTGCTGTCAGAATAGTCACAAATGGTGGGAGCTTCACCCAAACTATATAATAAAACCCTTTAACCTAACTATTTATCCCTTAAAATACAATAATATTTATTCCTGAAGTGATAGGGAAAGAGGTTGGGCACCTACCAGGTGAGGGGTGGCACCAAAGCCACAATTAACTCTCTACCTTAATACAAGTGGGCCCTTATGTTCACAGTTTCAGTTATCCCCCATATACCCATTAGGTTTACATTTTAGATCTGTAGTCACACTGCAAGTGCGGGTAAATCTTGCTTTTACAACCTTGTTTAAACAGAAGAATAACGCCTTCAGTTAGCCAGCCTGAACACTTGAGGACATTATGTAAACCAGATTCATCTGCACTTACAATACAATTACAAAAATAAAACTAACTGGACAAGAGACACTCTTTCAAGTAGGTGTTCCTCTTTTATTTGGCAGGGGGAGAGTAACTGGCACCACACACCCCTAGCAATGTCTGTTCTAGTGGCTTCTGCTAGTGTTATTTTTGCATTTTAGATTGTGAACCCTTTTGGGATAGGGACTCATTAGCTATTAATTAGCTATTAATTTTTTTTTCATTTTCTTGTAAACTGCTTTGTGAACTTTTTAGTTGAAAAGCCATACCATAGATAGACACATAAAAGGTTAACTCAGTGGACTCACTGGGAGGTGCCAGGGGTGCTATTCTGATAGTGTGGCCTGTATTATTAGTTTCTGTCATCTGTTTGGTAGGGGAGTATAAAATGAAACTCTAGAAAGGATAGGGACATGCAGCCCTCCCACCTCCTTTACAGAACTGCTTTTGAAACTGAGGAGGTTTTGAAGGCTATTTCACAGGCAGGTTAAACCCCAGGGTTTCCCAATGGGGTTTTTACAAATTTTATTTTATGAGATAAACTCATGGAATCCTCCATTTTCCTTCATGATGGAATCATCCTGGCTGCACAGCTCTTGTACTTTACAAGCTTCCCCAGGCAGGTGCAAAATAATGCTCAAGCTTGTTTTTAGGGTGTTTCCCATTCGTTGCCAAACCATTTTCTTTTGTCCCTAGCCAGTGGCTTCTGATCTTCCATCTATGGTGAGACCCAAAATGATCTTGCTTAGCTTTTATAGACAAGGTGAAGATCGCACCTTGTATCCCTGTATGAGATCGGGGTGGGGGAACATAAAATATGAATCTCTGGTCATATATTCTCTTAAATATATTTGGTTTTTTCCTTCTATTTCCTTTGCAAACACATAGTTGGATACACTACTGATGACTTACAATTTATCTGGCAATCTGGGGATCCTGTTCAACTAGAGAAAATTGCTTTGCCTCAGTTTGACATTAAGAAAGAAGATATCAAATTGGGCAACTGTACCAAATACTACAAAGGGACAGGTACTTACTCTTATTTATTAGTAAATTGTTATATGGTATGAAAATTGGCATGGTGGAGGAAGAGCTCTCTGATTCTGACCTTTCATTGTTGATACATATTTGTTCAAATTAATTTTAGAGAATACTCATATTCCCCATTGCTTTTAATAACTTCAACTTGATCATTAAAAATTGAATGTCAGAATTGAGAACAAATTTGTTCTGATGGGTGTACTGCCATGGTTCCATCTATCTCTTTTCTTCATTATAATTGGGAACTCTTGTTATTATTAGTGGATGATTGAAATGTCAATTTACATTGCAAATTGTTTACTGCTTGGGCTCTTTTAAATATTGTATTTAAGCTTGTCTTTTATTTGTGTCTTAATTGTAACAAATGACTCTTTCAGAATGTCTGTCCACTAACTACTGATCCTGAGTAGAAACAATTCACTCTATGAAATGGCTTTAAATAATATGGTTATTTGGCACATTCTTCTGGAATTCTTATGATCATAGTATTTCATGCCACAAATTCTTTGTGGCTTCCCATTACTTAAAGTCTCTTTCTGCCTTTATTAAATAATGCTCACAAACAGTAGAGATTATTTTCTATTGTAACCACCTTTGCCTATAATTTAGTGGTGGTTGGTTGTATTACAGGAATATGGAGTTTAGTGATGAGAATACATTCCAGGGAACCTCCCTGGCATTAAGTGATATTGGGTGAAATCCAGAGTAACTACGGGGAGTCCTTGCTCCGGAGTAAGAACAAGTTACTCTGGATTGCAAAATGAATTTCCCATAGGTTTTCACTAGGTGGTGCAATAACTGCAGGTGCATGTAATGTCTCTTACGTGCTCCCGTAGTTACTCTGGATTGTGCCCATTGGGTGCAATCCAGAGTTAGGGCAGTGAGAATGGCCCAGCTGGGCTGCCCTAAGTAGGCTGTATCCAAAGCAGAAAGTTGGACTGAATCTTGGAATTGGGCCAGCCGAGTGATAGATAGGTTTGCATCCTCATGCACAATGAGAGGCATGCACAATGAGAGGCATAATGCAACAAAAGGAGTCATGGCCTTTTGCTTAGTGCTGGATTTTCTCTTTTGCCTCTATCCTTTCTTCCAAATACAGATTTCCATACAGTCCTGCCATGTCACCAAAGGCACAGAGCCAATGTCCAGGCACAATAGGAAAAATAAGCGAGAGGGATAGTGGAGAGAGGAATTTGAAAGGTGTGTGGGGGTTTCCAAAAGATGGAAGAGGCAGTGTATTGACTGCAGACATATAAGTGATTGTTTGTTGTCTGAAAGGTCAGCAAACAGCTCTAAATTACATATGTATATGCCCTGTAAGGACCATTACTAATACAGTCATATATTTTTATTTAATTTTTATTGATTCTTTTAAAGAGGAAAAACAAGAAAAGAAAAGAGGGAAAAACAGATATATTCTTACAGTATATGGCAAGCGCAGGTTCTTCTTTACCTTTCTTTAGTCTCAGATTACTTTCCACTAATTTCTATTAGTTTTTACTACCTAAAACATAATCTTAAACTATAATCTTATTTAACTATTCCAACAGATGTATAAATAAGAGATCAAAATTATATAACAATTATCTATTCATCAAATCCATAATTGACTTTATGCATCATCCCTTTTTCATACAGAAAGTCCATGAATGGTTTCCAATTGTCCATAAAAGTTTTTACTGACTTCTCTTTAAGAAAGTTTGTCCAGTTCAACAAAGTCCAGTATCTTAATCACCATTCTTCAACAGAAGGTATCTCTGTGATCTTCCAATATTTAGCATATAAAATCCTTGCAGCTGCTATCATATATTAAAATACTCTCATATATCTATAGGATCAGCCCATTCTTGAGGTGGAAGAGGAACATCTTTTATCCACTATTCTCTTCTTTGTGTTTCTGCTTTTGTATTTTGTATTGTATTGGAAGTAAGTCCCATTGTATTCAATAGGGCTTTCTTCCTCGTAAGTGTGCATAGAATTGTAGCCCTCATCATAACTCTAGCCGTTAGACATATCTGTAGACATCATCTACTGTTCTAGTATCAGTGAGACTGTGCCCCTAAACCATGCCTCACTCTGCTTGTAGAACCACTTCACAATGAAAATCATGTCTCTGAAGACCCAAACATTCTTTGTGGGGATAGAATATCAAGGTGATCTGGATTGCGGGAACAATTGGAAACACGCAACAGCAGGTCTATAATTCCCTATTAGTTATGGTGTCTAGACTACGTAGCAGCTCCATGTTTCAGGGCAGTTTCAGGGTAGTATGTTTCTGAAGACTAGATGCAGTAAGAGCAACAAATAAGAACTGTTGTGTTCATTCCCTGCTCCTGGTACTCCCAGAAGAATCTACTTGGGAAAAAGGATGCTGGACGATGGGGCTATGTTCTGATCCAGCAGGATTCACCTTAAGTTTTTAAGTGTGTTTCAGCCCACTTTAATTTTAAATTAAACATTAATTGTGAAGGTCTTATATTTAATTGCTTGCCTGAATTGGACTGTTAATTTCTGCCAAACTGAGTTGCGGTGCACACTTTGTCAGTTGTAACCTTTAAAGATTAATTCTTTTCCCAGTTCTGATTTTCCTGTTATCAGACTTGAATCAGAGACTGTCTCAGCAAAAAAAAAGTTTAAGGAGAACATTGTGCATTCTCTTTGGCTTTGTTCTCTTTTTTCTTCTGGTTTATGAGAGAGAATTAATATTATAATAAAAGTGCCATCTGGCCCCTCTTGAAGTAAAATTTACATTGTGCATGGTGGTAGCTAGGAATGTTAATGCTTACTGTTTGAAAAGATATTACAAGGCTTTTAGTCAGGCAGGAGTGAATTTCTGACCTAACACAAACAGCTGAACACATAAAAGTCATATATAGTATGGAAAATGAAATAGGAATTTAACAGTCTGTGCAATCCATTTATAAATGGCACTCAAGATCATAAAAGATCACTCCAGAACATAAAAGATGGGAGGATCAAATAACAAGAATGTGATTATCTTCACTATGTGAATTATTTTTTTTAAAAAAATTCATGTTTTACTTATAACTCAAGCAGGTGGCCCAAGACCTCCCCGAGGTGTACACCAAATGTTGCCCCCTGACCTGGTAGGATGTCAACAGCAAACTCTGCCCCTCTTCCTACCCCTTGGAATTTAACCCTACAATCCAGAGTAACTACATTACGTGCACCCGTGCACTAGTAGTTGTTACGTGCACGCATAGTTACTGCACCACCTAGTGAAAACCTATGGGAAATTCATATTGCAATCCAAAGTAAATTGTTCTTACACTGGAGCAAGGACTCCCCATAATTACTCTGGATAGCGCCCTAAGAGAAGGGTACACAACAAGAAAAAAGTGTGGAGGAGGGAAGAGGACAATAGACATGGATGTGCTATGTGGATGTGCTAAATGAGCTATGTGCCCATTTCTTCCTCCCCACCCCCTTCACCAATCCTTTGCCTGAGGCAGCCATCTCAATTTTATTGGTTCTGCTTCCCTACATATTTCTGAATTTAAAGAATATAGTGAGGGGCAGGAGCCACTTCATTGAGGTATCCTGGTGTGTGGTGGAGCAGAAGGAGGAGGAGACAGCATGTGGGCCCAGGAAGTAAGGCCCAGGCCTCCCTGGGATCGAGTGTTGGAGTCAACTAAAGATGAGAGAGTGCAATGGTCTGACTCATACTGGGATTTGCTAAGGCTGTATTGTGCAGGGCATACCGGGGTTTATCCTGGGCGGCCTATTACCGACCGACCCTATCCCGGCACTTCCCGCTCGCTGGGGGCCTTGCGGTGGGTGAGCTGGGGCCCCAGAGGGCGGGGAGGCGGGAGGTGTATATAAAGGAAGAGAGGGAAAGGCGCAGGGGCAGTTGGCTGGTGGTGAGGAGAAGGAGAGGTGGATGATCCGGCGCGGGTCGCTGTCCAGCCAGCAAGTCAAACTGCAAACCAGACCTGCAAAGAGAGGAAAGGGACGTCAAGACATGGACTGTCTTATTGTTGGGACTTACCTGTTTATGGTTTGTGTTATATGAGTTGTACTTACCTGGAGGATCCTACCGGCTGGAACGAGTCCTAGAGAGAGAAGAGGAAGACGTGTGAGTGTTGTGGTGATTAGGTGCTGAAATGGACATTTCCGACTAGGGGGTGAAGTAACCTCCCTGGGGGACTCTGTACAAGCTGTGGACTAGTCTAATGAAAAGTGTTGGTGTATGCTCACCCTATCTCCCTTCCCACCTCTTGTAACCAAGCCCGTGCTGCATGTCTATACCTGAACCAAGTTTATAAAGAAACCTTTGATACATACCTGGAGTGGTTCATCCTTCCTGAACAGATTGGGGGGGGTCGAGATGGCTGATGATTGGGTCAGCGAGTCTGAAATAGAAGTGTCCTTGGCGGGGGAGAGTGAGGGGCATGACATGGTGTCTGAAGAAAAATGGCTGCAATCCTAACCTCCAGATAGGCCAGCCTAAACTCTGGTATATGTCCTGTGCTGACCTGGGGGTGTCACAAAAGTGCCATAAGACACTTCTCACGAGGTTTTAGGGCAAGGCACAGACATACTCCCTACATCACCATAATGGGAAGACCAATGAGTTGTGCCAGCCTAAGTTAGGATTGCACCCTAGGAGACAGTAGCTGCCTCAAAAGCAGAAGACGATGCAGGTGCCACACAGGAGAGACTGAAAGAGAGGCCTATACAGTGTAAATGGCTGACAGGAATGGCATGTGGTAATCATGTCTTGCCAGTTATAGAATGTATATCTTCAAGGGATAAAATACTAGACCCCCTGTGGATACTTACTCATGAATGTGAAGATTACCCTCTTTGCTACTTTTCTCTACATTGGCAGTATCCAGCTGATGTGTGCCAAATCTCTAGCCATTTTCTCACAGGTTCTATTGCTCATGACCATAGTGTGTGTTATTGCAAGGTGATTTATTGGGGAGCAATATTAACCAATTTATAACAGCATAAGTCACTCGCTTCCCATTCCTGTAGTGTTTTGGGAAGGCTGGTGCATGTTTGTGCACTGGCCTAACCCCCCAGAAGTGGCACAGAAGTGCCTTTTGACACCCCCAGAAGACACCCCCAGGTCAGCATGAGACTTGTGCTGAGATTTATAACTGGAGGTTGCGAGATGGATATAGCAATCAACTTCCATATATGGTCCATATAATTGGGCTATTATTTTTATTGCATTAAAAGTAGCACATGCATATTTTAATAATGATAATAGTTGTTCCTTCTCTCTTTCTTCATTTTGTTTCCCAAAGCTGTGTACAATATGTATGATGTAGAGTAACAATAAAGCCCTGCAATTAAGTTTTCATACTGCTGCCGCCTGGCTCGTAATAGAGAACACATGAGGCATTCAGTCAGGCTAACTAACCCTACAATCCAGAGTAACTATGGGTGCACATAAGAGACATTATGTGCACCCATAGTTACTGCACCACCTAATGAAAACTTATGGGAAATTCATATTGCAATTCAGAGCAAATTGTTCTTACACCGAAGCAAGGACTCCCCGTAGTTACTCTGGATTGCACCCTAATTTTCTTGGGTTAGTCTTGAGAATGCCAGCTGCTTTTCAGATATTGTAACCACTTTTAGAAAATCAGAGAGCGATCCTAAGCCTTGATTAGACTGGCACAAATTCCAGCACAAGCCTTGTGCTGGCCTGGAGGTGTCACAAAAGCACCTTAAGGCTTTTGTGCAACAAAATATATAATGCGCCACACCTGGGGGGTTTAGACTAGTGCGCAGACATGCACTGTCCTCCCCATGCCACAGCGGAAACAGGGAGATGGGTGAATTGTGCTGACCTAAACTGGTTAGGATTGCGCCCCCACTCTTCCTTTACACAGATGAGTTTCTGGATTCAAATCTCCTTTTGGCAGTGATAGGACATGACTCTGGTTTTAACCAAAAAGGTTGGATTTGTGATCTAAAAGGTTAAATAGATATGCTAATCTAATTTTCATTTTTGTTGTGTCAGCTCACAATGGAGCCTGAAGGAGGTGTGCATTGGGCAACTTTCCCCTGTTTGTTCTTCTTTAGAGACAGGACTGAAACCTAAATGGAGAACGCTTCATTTGAAGCCAGTAAACAGAACAATTTGCTTGGTGCTATTTTTAAAAAAATGTGTTTCTGTTTGACACTGGCTCCTAAATATGTTTATTTCTTCAAAGGTTATTACACATGCGTGGAAGTGATCTTCACTTTAAGAAGACAAGTTGGTTTTTACATGATGGGTGTTTATGCTCCTACTCTCCTTATTGTTGTTCTCTCGTGGCTGTCATTTTGGATCAATCCCGATGCAAGTGCTGCAAGAGTGCCACTGGGTATGCTGTGATTCCACCCACCATTTGAACCACTGAAACCTTGCCATGTTTCCATTCATGGTTGCTTCAGCAGCAAGAGATTGCACTGGACGCTGAAAGCAACTACAGTGTCATTGCATGCTTTTCACTTTCATCCAAATCTTCTCTCTTTCAGTCCCATACATGTCTCCACTTTTTAAAAGACAAGACCTGTAACCCATAAAAAGGTTGTTGGTGCATCTGCTCATTCAGTCATCAGTAGGCACAACTGTGAGTAGAAATTTGGAAGGGATAATAGTTCGGGGGTGGGGAGGGAACCATGGCCCCTTGATATTGAAAGCATTCGCTGTGCACATGCATTTGGCTTGTCTATTGTTTGCCAGTATTGGGGGCAGTGGTAAAATGCTGTAAAATGCTGTAACATCCAGCTTGCGATTTCAGCTGAGTTTGGGACTCCAGCAGACCATATCAAGAACAGCCCCAAAGACTTTCATTTCATTTATCCTATATAATTTGCATTGTGAAACTTTAAGCTGCTGGAGTATTAAGATGATCCAGTTTTATCACCATTAGGTTTTTATGTCCAACAATGGAACTGCTAGTAAAATGCGGAAAAGGATAGGCTACTAAGGTGTGCAGTCCAGCTTCTACTGAGGTGGAACCCAACACTTCCTCACTTATACCCTAAGGAGCCCCAAGTTACTAGACAAGTTCTGTTGCCCATAAACAGTTTATTGGAATAAGCAAGAAATAGTGTTTGTTTCAGTTCTTTCAGTATGAAAACCAATCTTGGTCTTGTTTTCCCATTACTAATGGCTGCAATCTTGGGGAGCCATTCTCCTTAACCTATTGTGCATCTTACTGACCTCTTATGATCTTATACCTTCCTTCCCCCAAATTCTGAGGGTGTTGCCTGAAGGCACCATGATATAGGCACTTCGCAAAAGCAACTCTAACTCTGATCTAGCTTGGGTGGTTAACTGTATGGGAAAAGTGTTGCCACATGTCCCAGAAAACTGGTTTTTAAGGATTGTGTTCACATAGTGGAAAGTTAAACAGGGATCCCAGTTTTTTTTGGAAAAGAAGTATGGCAACCCTACATGGGAACCTCATATATTGCAATGAATATGTATATACCACATTTCAGCAGAAAAGCTCACAAAGCAGTTTATAGGGTAACCAAATGAACAGTCTCCATCCCAAAAGGATTCATAACCTTAAAAGAATTGCTGAAGAAACGTCAGCAAATAGTCATTTGAAAATGACACTCCGCTGAGATAGAGGCCATTATTCTGACACTGCTGAATATAAAATGAGCACATCCTGAAAAGGTACCTCATTGCCCAGTTAGCACAGTTAGCGTTGAGATTCTTAGTGGACGAAAGGTGGACTATAAATGTAAAAAATTAATAAGTACATAAATAAAATTCCAGCATGCTCAGAAGGACAGACTTCCCTTCCATCATGGGGGGATGATGGTTACAAAGAGTGTATTTGATGAAAAAATCTTCCCTTTTTTAGTCAGAATTTGTATTTTTTTAATATTGTATGATCTGATACTTTTCCATCTCTCTGAGATTGAACTTTTCACCCTGGGATTCAAAATAAATGGAAACAAGCAGCAGGCCATGATGACCTTAGCTGCTCTGTTGAACAAAGCGATGAAAGCCACACTGAGCTCTTTTAATTCAATGGATTTTAGATGTTAAAATCACTTTTCAAAAGTGAATGCTGATGAACTGCAAGGTATCCAAAAATGACAGAATATAGCTGTGTGAAGAACATCCTTGATGCTTTGTTGTCAGAGATAGACAAGGTTAAATGCAGTACACATTTTTATAAAGGTCGCCAAATATTACTCTCCTGTTCACAGCGGTAGACTTTTTAGAATGTTTTGTGATGTGTTAAGTTAGTTGCATGTGGACAACCAACATGATTGCTACATTCCCTGCAGGACAATCAGGAGGAGAGATAGCCACACCTGTCTGCCACACAGTTGCTGTATTACTCCATGTTTTTGTGACACCTAAAGCACCATTTGGTTGATGCCTTGAAATGTCATGGTAAGAATTGGTGCATATCAGCAAAAGGATACAACGTGCCATTGTACAGAGACATGAGCTGAAAGAAAACAGTTGGTATCACCAGTGATCTTATTCAATTCAAAGCACAGTATCTTGAATAAGGCTGCAATCCTAAATACACTTTCCTGGGAGTAAGATCCATTGAACACAATGGGACTTACTTTGAGTAGACATGGTTAGGATTGTGCTTTATGTGGCTTATTTAACAGTCTCAACTAATTATCCGAACTATTGTGAGGATGGGCTGTAGCTCAGTGGTAGTGCACATTCTTCTTATGAAGAAGATCCCATGTTCAATTATTGGCATCTCCAGAAAGGAAAGACCACTGTCTGACACCCTGGGAAGCTGCAGAGTCAATTTTTTATTTTATAAAAAAATAAGCCAACTTTTTATAAAATAAAAAATTGACTGTTTATAAGTCAATATGCATAGATGAACCAGTGTTCTGATTTGATAGAAGGCAGATTTCAATGTAACATTTATCTTCCTATTACAAATTGATGGTACCTATTTGAGCATGTTAATAAATTCTAGTGCACATCTATGCCTGTTTATTCAAAGAAAGCCCCACCGAGTTTAACATAACTTAGGGCCCAATCCTGTTGAGCCCAGAGTAAGCAGTATGCTTGTACCATCAAGTGTCAGGTGCCATAAAAGTGCTATAAGACACTTTACCATTGGCATCAGAGACATACTACTAGATATAATTACCAGGAAGATCTGCTGCAGGAGAAGCCAATGATAGGTTTCTCTGCTTGCCAGTGGAGCAGGTTTTTGGAGCTGTTTGGCAGAACTTGGCAGGGTGATGGCAGGCCAGAGGAATGATCTGATCCCCCTGCAGAAGGACAGAGAAGCATGCAGACTCTGTCACCAAATCCTATGCTCCCTCTCTGGCAGGAAAGCCTGATTCAGGCTTTCTCAGTGCTGTGTCAACTGGCACAGATCCACTGGGGCCACAGTACCTTTATGTGGGGTAAGGGCAGGATTCCCATATGTCTAAAAAAAACACCCAGTTTATGGAGACTGTGGATCCTGTCCTGATTTTGTGGAAGAAAATTATGACAACCCAAGGTAAGGAAGCAAATGTCCCCTTACCCAAAAGAGACTCTGGCAACTAAGACTGCACTGCCCGCAGAGGTAAATGTGTAAATATTACAGTATTCATATATTTAGTTTTTGTTTTTCTATCTATATATCCACAATCAATTGGAATAATACAATAATTAAAATTCATACATTTGCCCAGAACCCATATAGTCATGGCAACATGATATTCAGAAAGTCAGTACACCTAGATCATGATGATCATATCATCATCATATAATCATATCATATGATGACTGCATAATAATATGGGACATAAGTACCAAGGCCTGTCTTGGTCAGCATCCTGTTTCTCAATGTGGCCAGATCCCTCTAGAAAGCCCACAGGCATGTGTGGAGACACACACTGCTTCCATGACTGAAATTTTCTCTTTAACTAACTGGTCATTCTTCTGTATACTGAAATGCACAAAAGCCTAAATTTACATTGAATCAGCATTTATGGTGCTACTAAGCAGTAAAGATTGTTGTGCCGCTTAAAAATGTACTGGGGAAACCAGAGACAGGAAGATTATGATGACATTGCCAGGCTATATGGTCAGAGATATTGTGTTGCATTGCCCTTTCAGGACTATAATACTTCAGAATTTAGAGTGAAACATATGAAATGATCCTGTCAGTTGAAGATGGCTATTGTAGTACCCTTTTCCTTGAGATGCTACCTTTTCATAAACTAGGAGTTTTGACATAGCCGAGAAGAAAAAACCTTCAGCCTATGTACAGTAATACTTCCATTAACATAGAAAAATCTGTTCCTGAAAAGTGCTGTCTAATGCAGTGCCGTTGAAGGAAACTGGGAGCCAAGTCTTATGCATGTCCTCTCAGAAGTAAGCTCCATTATAATCAATGGAACCTACCCCTGGGTAAGGGAAATAGGATTGCAGACGGGGTCTGAATGGCGATGAACAGCTTCTTTCATTTGCTATAATAGTTGTTAACTACGGTAACTCAGAAGAAAGTGTGCTATAATGAAATGGTGCTAAGTAATACCTTAGTAATACTAATACCTGAGGTGTTACTTTTATTCTGAAGTGATAACCTTAGATAGAATTTACTTTGGTTTTTCCCATTGATTATGAAGTGTGGCTCATACAAACATATGAAACTGGCAGCACAATCCTCGCCAATGGTTAGGGTGGCACAAGTCCCTTGCTGGTCTGGGGATGTTATAGAGGTGATATAAAACACTTCGGAGGGGGATCAGGCTGGTGCACAGACATGCGCCGGCCTCTTTACACCACTGCGAGAATGGAGAGATGGGTGAGTTGAGCTGGTCTAAATTGGTTAGGATTGCACCCTCAGTCACCCATTGGTTTGTGCCGCCCAGTATTGCCTATTCCAAGACTCTTTAAGATTTCAGCCGTATATTGAGATGCCAGGGATTGAATCTGAGATCTCTTTGCATGCGAAACAGCTCTACTTCTGAGCTCCACCTTCCTCTGAAAAAATGTATTTTTTAATATCCAGCAACTATTTAAAAACCAGCTTACAATGATATATTTCAAGTTGTTCGTGACAATAAAATCATTTCCAGATAAAATTGATATAATTGATGTGTGCTCAGAATGATTATATGCTGTTATATGTAACTGATTCCATAATTCATCATGTACATCCATATTCATCTCCTGCAAGACATATGTGGTGCATCAACAAGTTATGTTCCCCTGTAGGAAATACCAGCATTTATAATTATGCAGTGTAAATGTTTGAGGGGTGGCAGAGGGAGAGTGCTGGCAGTGCAGGAAACTTCCATTATTTAGGACATTGTTGGGTTTTTTCCCCTTCCTTTAGGTATCTTTTCAGTGCTCAGCTTGGCATCTGAATGTACCACCCTTGCTGCAGAACTCCCCAAAGTGTCTTATGTGAAGGCCTTGGACGTATGGCTGATCGCATGCCTTCTCTTTGGCTTTGCATCATTGGTTGAGTACGCCGTGGTTCAAGTCATGCTGAACAACCCAAAGAGAATTGAAGCTGAAAAGGCAAAGATTGCCAAGGCAGAGCAAGCGGAAGGGAAAGGGGGAAATGCGACTAAAAAGAATACCGTGAATGGCACAGGCACCCCTGTGCACATCAGCACTTTACAGGTGAGAACTTTCATTACTTTCACAGAGGTCACTCTATTTCCCTGTGAGGAAAGGGATCAATGTAAAAAAAAGTCCTAGGGTTTTACATCACCAGTATATTTGTTGGATTGTGATGCTCCGGGTGAGTATTTTGGAAATAATCACATGCTTGATAGGATGACTGCTCCAATGTTTGCTGAAACACTCGGGCAAAGAACAGGGGTATTGCTAGGAGGATGCAGGGGGGGCGCTGTCCACATCAGGTGACATGCTCAGGGTGAATGAAATGCACTGGAGGGCATTGCAAAATGCAACTTCGCAGTGGCATGGAAAACCCCATCATGTCATATACTGTTGGATTTGTATTGACAAGCGGAATCCAATGCAACAATCTGTTTGGAAATAGCTCCTTCCTATCAAAAGGTATGGCCAAAAAATCTTAAAAAATGGCCCAAAACATGCATTGAACTCTATGGAAAATGAAAGTTACCCATATCGCAGCTTTCCTTGTGAGTAAGAAAATGTGCCATAATCCATTGGAAAAGGCAGGCTGACAGGAATCCAAGGACATTAGAATTGTCTTGCTCCAATGAACACAGTCCCCACAAATCTCCCCAGAAGCAAGTCCCTGATGATTGCGTTGAAATTTATTGAAAATGGATATGAACTGCACAGCTGTGTTTACTGGCGAGTAAGCTTTGGGTGGAGTGGAAGGTTGGTCCAGTGAGAACAAGGCCTCCAAAATTGTTCCAATGAGGGACATCATTTGGCATTAGAAAAGGAGAGTGACCCCCCTAGTGACCAAAATGGCTAAAATCATGGTTTGTAGAAATAATCCCATCATGTTATTTGGGTGCATAATTTACAACAGAATGCAGTGAAACAAACCACTTTGAAATATCTATATTCTATTAAAATGTGTGGCTAAAAAACCAATGGAGGCAGGGCAATGGCACATAACCATGCTCACCATTCAGGCTGTTGCTCTGCCCACTGCATGGGTTGACACTTCGGCCTCCCACACCGGGTGACATGAACCTTAGTGATGCCCCCGGGTATGGATGTGCAGAAAAGGATGTACCAAATCTTAAGGACTATTGGAATATACTATATGTTTCTCCTATAGCGAAATAAATTTAATGCCAGCACTATACTGGCAGTAGTAGGAATTTAGGGAAGTTCCCCACTAGTAGTAGGGTGCTGCCTTCACAATGGCGGTACAAGTCACTATTGGAGGGAGTTTGGGAAGATGAGGGTGAATCTTTATGATTACAGCCAATATAATTTAAAATTCTAGATTTAAGGAGATATTTTTTATCATAAAAAATCTGTGTCACCGGATCTTTTAATATCTCCTTTGCAAATTTGAATCTCTAGACCCTGTTTTAAAAATCTCTTCCAGTTTAGAAAGAGGCTGAGAAGAACTGATTTAGTTCTCATTCAGCTCTGTGTTCAAAAATTAATTTTCTCTACCTTGTGGGCAGCAAAATAAGAAGGAAAGAGAGGTGTTAATTTTTTTGTCTCATGCTTGACCTCTTGAAGATGTTCAGCAACAACTGCACAGAGGCGCTTCTTATCACCAGCTTTCAAATTAGCTGATTTATTGCATTGATGCCAATGTATTTATTATGAATATGAATATTATTTATATATTTATTTAACTATTAGGAATATGAACACTGTATATGAATATTTATATACCGCTTTCAGCAAAAAAGTTTGTAAAGCAAAAAAAGATCGTCAGTAGTGCAAGGAATGATGATCCCTCTAGTGGTGGCCAACAACTCTTCTTTACTACTGTACAATAAATTGAATGCCAAATGCAAGGAAGTGGCAACAAGTTGTCTTGCTTGCTGTCAGGCATGTGGTGGGCCACTGTCAGTGCAATCCTAACCAACTTTGCAGCACTGACATAGCTCTGCTGGTGGGGAACGTGCTGCAACCTGCAGTTGGGGGAGAGTCACAGAGGCTTCCACAAAGAAAGGCAATGTTAGTTTCCTTAACTTGGAGTTGCATTGTCCTGACCCCAGAGCTGGAAAATTGGTTAGGACTGTGTGTATGACTTACTTGTATGACAAAGCAAATTTATCCTTAAGAAATAACGGAAACTCAGATGATTCATTCCACAACTCAGAAATATTCATATGAAAATGAATAATATAATACAAAATAATAAAGAAAATACAAAATATAAAGGAAAATAAAACAAATTAACCTTCACTTAGGCTGCAATCCTAACCAGACTTTCATGGGAGTAAGTACTATTGAAGACAATGGGACTTACTTCTGAGTAGACATGCTTAAGATTGCCTGATTAGTCTCTCAGGTCTCTCAGGCTACAATCTGCCCCTCTTCCACTGGAGTGAGCCCCACTGATTATAATTGGGCTTACTTTAGAGTAGACATGCATAGGCTGGTCTCTCAGGAGAGGATGAGCAGGGGCTGGCGGAGCACCAAAACTGGCCTTATCCTGGCCGGGACTTTTTCCCCTCATTTTACAAGATATCTCTTGTATTGCAAGTTAAAAATTATTAGAAATGTTTGCTTGTCTTGCCAAATGCTCTCAATCCAAGTTACTCTCAATACAGGGTTTTACAGTATATATGTATTGGTAATTGCACAATCCTAACTATGTCTACTCAAAAGTAAGACCCATTTTATTCAATGGCTCTTACTCCCAGGAAAGTGTCGCAGCTGCAGTTTCATAAGAGAATGTGTTACCCCATTTACATACACAGAAGGAATTAAAACAATCATGCAAAACTAGAAGAATTATCCGAAGAAAGCGTAATTATATAAAGTTGCCAGTGTTTACTTTCAGCTGGTGGTCACGGAAAAATGTATAGCTGCAGCTCTCAGAACTGTATGTTCTCCTGTGCAAGATTCTCCAAAGAAACAAATTACCATCTTGCACCCTCTAGTGACCCCTTGTGGTATTATTAGCATCTGTAACAAATTTGTTTGGCCCTTTTTCTGCATGTACACAAGGACGGTTGTGTTTCTGGCTGGAGCGCAGAGACAGACACTTAATAGCTTAATTTAATTTGAGAATTTGCCAGTAGCTTGTTGCTGGGATGAGCACTGAATACACTCCTTGGTTGAAAACATATTATTCTTGCTGTCTCTTTTTCTGAGCCTGTCTTGTTTTTTTTTTCTGATTTGTTCATTAAACCGCATATGGTTATTATTTGTTATTGAAGAGAGAGCCATGTCTCACACTTCTCTTAAAGTCACAGGTGCATTCTTACAGTGTGAAAAAAAGGAGTGTGAGAATTAATGTCCGTAACAAGCATCTCTGAGAGTACATCCAATTATTGCAAAATTCAGCATGTGGCTTTTTTATGGAAGTTGAGCAGATTGGTGTGGGGTGTCATACACCCTTTTGGATGTTGCTTGGTAAGGAGCATGCCAGCACTTTGCTCTGCATCTCACACATAGAGCACCAATCCTAATCAACTCAAAAGTAAGCCCCATTGTAATCAATGAGTCTTACTCCCAGGAACATGTCGTTAGGATTGCAGCCACAGAGCACAATCCTAATGATGTCTACTCAAAAGTAAGGCCCATTGTGTTCAATGGGTTTTACTCCCAGGAAAGTGTCTTTAGGATTGCAATTGTTTACTGTGTTGTTAAGTGTCTCAGGGACTCTTAAGAGAATGAAAGCCAGGATACTGATGTCCACAAGGACAAAAAAATTGTGGCATGTTGGGGAGGGCGGTTTGCACATTCAGCCATAAGCATGTTATAGGCCTGAGCTTTACAATTTCACTGTCCTTTAGAAATGAAATATTTTACAGCTAATTCTTGTCCTTCTGAAACAAATGCATCCATCATTTCCTTAAACTCGGAGACTTTAAATGTTCTGATGCTGCCATTTTGCCAGATTAATAGTACAGCTTTGCTATCCTATCCCTGGGAGTAAATACTATGAAAAATAGTGTGGCATATGAATTAGTAGACCTGCTTAGGAATCTGCTGGGGTCAAAATTTGGAAATGTCTGCCTAAAGGAAAATGATACCAAAATTTTAAACGCTTGCTTATGCTCATAATGATTTTCTGCAGACAGTGCTTTTCTGGATTTTCTTTTTCAGAACAAACCAGCACAAAATAAAGAGCACAATCCTAACCATGTCTACTCAAAAGTAAGCCCCATTGTCCTCAATGGGTCTTACTCCAAGAAAAGTGTCTTTAGGATTGTGGCCTAAATTACCTATCAGCTGGCAACTCTAGCAGTAGTCTCTCGACCCTTTGGCTGCAGGGTCATAAGACCATAAGTGAACAAGTCTGTTGGATAAGTCCAAAGGTCTGTCTAATCAACCGGCTTTTCAACTGACCTCCTATATTGATATTATAATCTTTTAATCTAAGCCTGCGGTCTTCAACATTTTTTGTGCCATGACCTCAATAAATGAATAAACTATGTGACTGGAAATCCCCCATTCCAGGACCTAATCAACCCAGTTTTGATAAGGGGGTACAATTATTGGATTAGATCTAAGCCCTCTCTTGCAAGGCTTTCAAAGGTTGCTAAAACCTCCTCAAAAGAGAGTCCTGACACATTGAGGTTACAAACCACAGGTTGAAGAATACTGATAAGCAGAAAGCTGTTTTGTTTGTGATTGAACTATTTGTTTGTCTAGACCACTCTTGTTTAAACCCTGGCCTGGGAGCCAGATGCAACCCCCAGCAAGCCTTAATGCAGCCCATAGCAAGAGCCCTTGATCTGGCCCATGGACAAACCTTCTAATGTTTCTAATACACCCTTAAGTTTCAATTTATTTAAATTTATTCAAATTTGAAATGTAATTCATTTTTCTGGCCCCTGACACAGTGTCAGAGAAATGATGTGGCCCTTGTGTCAAAAGGTTTGGACATGCCTGGGCTATGCCCGGGGATGGGCCCAGTCACCTCCAAGATCCGGTTCACCAGAAGTTGGGGGCGGGCCGTGGGTCAGGAGGCGGGGCTGGGGCCAGGGGACGAGGCGGAGGCGGGGCGGGGCGAGGGATGGGCCCCAACTGTGCCGCACTGCGCATGCGCCAGGCTTGGCGCATGTGCAGTGCGTCTCCTGAAGCCGCGCTTCAGGAGACTTAGTGTGCCTGCATCCAGCTGGATGCAGGTGCACTGAGTCTCCTGAAGTGTGGCTTCAGGAGACACAGTCCACTAGAGTACAGCTGGACTGGATGCTAGCGCACTGTGTCTCCTGAAGCCAAGCTTCAGGAGACGTGGCGGCCGCTGCCGAACCAGTCCCCATGGTTCTTGGCAGCCGCGGCTCTGGCCGGTTCAGCAGTGGTCGCCCTGTGGGAAAAGCCGGTTCGGGCGAATAGGCCCAAACCGGCATCTGCCCACCACTGGCTACGCCAGTATTTGAAATGTACTGGGTTGGTCACATACAAGAAGACCATTCCTGGAAAATAGTGGCAGCTTGTTTGTGGCCAGAAAGAAACTCAATAATAAACTATATTTTGTTGAGGCTGTCCTGCATCCCACTTCATTTTCAAGAGTTCCTGGCATTCCACTACAATGGTTTCATCAGCATATCTTGTGGCATTGCATTCCATGAATTTATTACATGTGGTGTGAAGAAGAACTTTCTGTCCTGTATTTACTGCCAAGCCAAGCCATTCCATTGGGTGATGCTCAAGTTCAAGAGTTATGGGAAAGATGTAGGCGTTCCTCTGGTGTTTTCCCTTGACAGACAGCGTAGCCATGATACAAAACATTAATTGGCAGTGAAAATGTCTCCCCAACGACCACACCTGGATGAGCAGCCCCAAACCTAGATTCTGGCTTCCCCAAACCCAGGCATAGAAGCTTCCTGTTCTGCTAGACCCAGGACACCATCCTAGCCAATTTTCCAACACCAGTGTAAGAGCAGTACAACTCCAAGATAAGGGAACAGCCTTATAGTTGTGGAAAATTTGTTAGGATTATACCCTAATGGTGAAAGACGTGAGGAATGTGGCAGAAAAATATCTGTTATCACAGCTTTGAAGCAACAGAGAAAATCCTGGAGGTTTATCATCCAATGCAGGATGGGCCCTAGACCACTTGAAGGAGCATCCCCGAGCTACCCAACTTACCTCATAATGTGTTAGCCTTTTATCCTTCCTCTTGCCAATATTCTGGTTCAAGGACTTCCCCTCTACGATTCCTTTTCCTCTCTATTCCAGTCTAGGAAGTGGAAGGAGAAGCACTGGAGATCTTCAAGTAGAGGCTCGACAAGCACCTGGGGATGCTCTAGGAGGATTTCCTGCTGCAGGCAGGGGGTTGGACTAGATTACCTACTAGGTCACTTCCAACTCTATGATTCTATGATTCAATGAAGGCAAGGCGGGAGACTGAGGGTGCAGTTCTAATTTCTTACCAACTTAGGCTAGCCTAACTCACCTGGCATATTTTCCCATGGTCTGGTGGTCGAGCAGATGGCTGCCAGAGAAGTACTAAGCAGCATCAGACTTGGATAAATTTTGGATGGGAGACTAAAAACTGATAAAGCTGACATGAGACAACAGAGCTAGAAGGTGTTGCTACTTACAACTTGGCCGATTTGAAACACACAGAGGGTGATCTTCAAACCAGTTCATAAGCACTTTATATATAAATTCATAAGAGAGGATGTGTGTGCAGCCTCTCCAGCACTCAAAATACACTCCCGAGGTTTGAAGAGTAGAGCAGGATTATAGGGCTTGCCCAAGGGCTGCATCTGGCCCAAGGGCCAGGGTTTGGAGACTGCTATTCTATATAGTCCAGTAGTAAATCTGTGTTTGCTAAAAGAGGGATAACAGATGCAAGATTCATGTTATTCAGCTGTGGGAACGTGTGGCCTATTTGAGTGGCCATACCTGAGGTGGTCTTCTGGGCTTAATGCCCTAAAAGTATTACTAAGTATTTATTCAGACTTTTTTTGTTTGCAATGCGGCAGTCTCTTCAGTCTATGATCTTTCTTGGAATTTTTTGGTGACTCTTGTCATATTACGAGAGACTTAAAAACAAAAAAGTACATTTCCTGGAGAAAAATAAGCGTAATTTTGGCATGATGAATTGTTAAACAGCAATCTACCTATACCTTGCGTGACTTCCGAGAGATTACATTGTTAGCTTTGGCAAATCCCCCAGGATCTGAAGCCACATTTTCATCATGCCCATTAGCAGACATTGCCCCATACTTCAACTATGCTGATGACGAAACCAAGCATTTGCTAAAAGGTTAATGACTTCGACAGAAGGTGAATAAATGTCTGGAGGAGATGAAAACCATCTCTAGGCAGTCAAATCTCAGAAGAAAAACACACAATTTTAACAAGTATCTTTAACTAGTATCTTTAGGTAAAAAAAATAGTATGCTTATCATTACAGTGTGGCTGACTGGCAATCAATTAACCTCCCTCTCCCTCTCTAGAGCTTAGAAAAGTTTAGTTTCGTTTCAGCTGGGAGACGAATCTCTCCATTTTGATTGAATGGAAAAGCAATTGGGATTATTACTTTGTACTCTTTTGCACTCTACAGGGAAGGGTCTGCTTCCTGACTGAAATGAGGACCCAGAGAGGGAGAGGGAGATTGATTAATTGCCTGCTATGGTAAGCAGGCTGTTTTTAAAGGGTTGCCTAATCTTTTAATTGTTTTTCTTTAACGTGAACATTTGCATCTACTGAGGTTCCTGGAATGTACTCCTTCAAATTCTGAACCTCAACCTGTACATATAATTACTGTTACTCCTTTGGAACTCTCATAGTTCCGTAAAATGGTTATTTTGTCATAGACAAAGACTATGATAGAAATCTATGTTGAACCATTTTCACATATATTTATTTGCATGAGATGAATAGAGCAAAACTGCTTCTGGGACTATTGATAATATTGCAGTCATTATCATGAGCTAAAGGTAACCATGATTAAGGATGTAGTGCTGTTCTATGTATGTGTAAAACACGGGCACGATCCTAACTAAAGCAGAGTGACCAGATGCCGAAACCTCAAAAGGAGGACAAAATCTTGGATTCCTCTCAGCCTGGCCTTTTCTGTGCACAATAGCACATTTGCCTACTCCTGAGTAAAGTCATAATATCGGGCACTTTTTCCCATAGAGTGCAACGCATATATTTTTTATTTTTAGTTTTTTTGGCCATAGCATTTGATAGGAAGGAGATATTTCAAATCTGATTTTTGCTTTGGATTCTGCTCTTCAATATGAATCAAACAACAAATGACATGATGGGGTATTGCATACTATTGAAAAGTTCCAAAATGAAGCCAAAATGGAGGACAACGAAGCCCTTTTGGTGGACACCCAGACAGGAGGCTAAAAAAAGAGGATAAATCCAGAAATTTCCAGTCATATGGTCACCCTGAACTAAAAGCTACTTGCAGTGTGCAGCAGCACTGGCAAAGGCTCTGCTGCATCCTGTGAGTGTCCAGACAGCATGGAGAGGCAAGTAAATATTTCTTTTACTTAATTTACTCCATGTCCATGTGAGCCACTATGAATCTGCTTGGACCAGCACCAGCTCTTCAGCTGGTACAAGTCCAAACAGAGGCAAAGGGACATTTTCTGGAGCTGGAAAAGAGCAGAGACTATTAGTGGAGCTGTCACTACTGATACACACCCTGAGTGGTTCTCAAATCATTATTCAATCAGAATTTCTATATCTTAGCAATCTCAAGATATCCCCTAGAAATGGCATTTGCTACCCAACAGTGTCAGAATTGATGCATGATGAGCCTCTCCATCTTACTGTAAGGTGGCTTCACCATTATATAATTGTCTAATAATTACCCATAAGTGTTTTGGGGTGAAAACCCATAAGTGTTTTGGGGTGCAATCCTAACCTAAGCTGGCAGAACTCATTGGTCTGATGAAGGGAGGCAAGAACACAGGAATTATTCTGGGGCTTAGGCCAGCCTAACTGGAGTTTAGGATTGCAGCCTTGGTTAAGCAACAGTCCATATGAAGGAAATGGTGGTGAATTTGTTGGAGCGATGGGCAATATAATTGGTGTTCATGTTATCTATGAATGTCTTGCTACTTAAACTGTGAGTAAATTTCATAAACTTTTAAAATTTGCTCTTTTGTAGGTTGGGGAGACCCGATGCAAAAAGGTTTGCACATCGAAATCTGACTTGAGATCCAATGATTTCAGCATAGTTGGAAGCTTGCCCAGAGATTTTGAACTGTCAAACTATGACTGTTATGGAAAGCCTATTGAAGTCAACAACGGGCTTGGGAAATCTCAAGCAAAGAATAACAAGAAGCCTCCGCCTCCCAAGCCTGTCATCCCATCAGCCGCAAAGCGGATCGATCTTTATGCAAGGGCACTGTTTCCATTTACCTTCCTGTTCTTCAATGTCATATACTGGTCTGTATATTTATGATAAACATTTTTTTAACAAAAACAGAGTGTGCAATATATGCCATTTCATTACATCATGAAGGCCAGTCTGCAACAATTATTTGCATTTGCAAAACAAAATATTGCATATTAGATGACATGCAATTGTAATGGGAAAAAGAATAGCATCATGGTTTTGAATGAAAGCATGACACTGCAATGTCTGTGCTCAAACCAACTGTTGTATATACATGTACAGCGTACATCCTGCTTTAGGAATATATGAAGAATAACGCATACTACATTATTGACGCTGGACAGCACTCCCTATGAACATAACCAAGAGTCAAATTGTTTCTGATAATGAAACTGATGTGCACGCTGAGTATCAGTAAGATCAATATTCTAGTGTTATGTAGTATTTAAAAGTTCTCCTTATGACTTTCAGAGCCAAGACCCATCTTGTTCTTGTATAAAATTAGCTGGCACTGTGGAAGAGCAAGCTGATGTTGTAATTCAAATTATTTAGACTTTGTAAGTGGGCAAAGTATATATTAAGCTGATCTTGTCTATGTGAAAAATAAAGATCAGAGAATTACTAATTTCGCAAAATTGGATCATTTCTTTAAAATGGTGGCTCTCATTTCCCCATGAAATGTGGACAAAATTGCCACATGACTCAACTTCCCATGCTATGTATAATGGTTGTGCTTTGAAGACGGACGGGACCGAAGCTGTCTATCCTATCACTCAGACCACTGTACAAATCCCTTAAAATACTGTCTGAATTAGAGTGCAATTTATACACTGTGAAATTTTTATGGTTTTATTTAGTAGACAGATGATCCAGAATACAAAACTCATCTTTCCCCTACATCAGTGATTTTCATTCTTTTTCATCTCATGGCACACGAACAAGGCACTGAGATTATCAAGCCACACCATTAGTTGTTTGTATCATTAACAAGGCATGCCAGGCTATTCAAATCCCCTAATTTTCCTATTAATAAATGACTTTTCTCAAAATCCTGCAGCACACCTGAGGACTATCCGTGGCACACCAGTGGCACACTGGTTGAAAATCACTGCCCTAGTGATATATAGGGCACAAGAATATCTTCCTGAGAGAATGTTAAATTACTAACATAAACTGTACACATATTTGTCCTCACCTCAGTTCTCCATACCAGAGTTATAAGGAAAATAATAACTATACCTGGAAAAGGTTTGAATTTCTGGTTGAAGTCTGTCATTTCAACCAACCAAATAAGTTGGGGTGTATATGGGGTGAATTTTCATATACGGGGTGAATTTTCACTAGTTGCTGCAGTTAAGAAGAAAGGAAAGGTTTTAGCATTAAGTTTACAATGCATAGATTAAAATGCACGTCAGTGAATCTTCTTTAATAGATTCAGGTTAAAAAGGCATCATTAAATATTAGTGGGATTCCATATCCATCATGTTTTGGCATTGATGCATAGAATCTTGTGCAGCAGGACTCTATAGGTATGCTATGTATTTAGAAAAAAAAACTGTGTCGCTTCCTTCAGTAGTACTATACATTGGCAAACAGAATATGTTCAATAATCAGGCTTTGCAGTTCAAGATAATTACAATTTGATACATCTATTAGTGAGTATTGAAAATTCATCCTGAAAGGCTATAAATAGGAATGTGTTATAAATATGATTTCTTTTGAATTCTGATGATATTGGGACCTGTTTTACACATTTAGATAGCAGCCCTGTGTGAAGGTTTGTGCAGATGGCATAGTACAGATGGCACTATAATGTCATCACCACTATAGTGTCAGATGGCACCACCATGTGGAGATTAGTACAGATGACAAACTTCTGATGTGAAGAAACTCACCTTGAAACTCAGGCAATTTTCATAAGTTCCCCAAATGGTAAAAAGAAGCACAATGAAAATGACTAGGATCGGGTGGCAATGCTACATCAGGATGACCTGATGTATAGTGCCTCTACCTTTAACCATTGCATAGAAGAGGGAAGTGAGGCATATGCTGCTTTACTCGTCTATGATATAAACCTGTCTCAATTTCTTCTTCTATGCAATGGTTAAAGGTAGAGGCACTCGGTCCTCCATTCTATATGGTCACCAAGCTACATGGAATCATCTCCCTATGACTGCATTATAAATATCTGTCATGCCACTGTCATGCCACATGACACTATATATATATAGTACTGTACTGTAATTGTCCAAATTCATCATGGGAAATCTACACTTATAAGCAGGGTTTTTTGCATGGTTTTCTTGCCATAACGGGGCATGCATTAGGTGGCTTGTTTTGAATGTACATTCCCATCCTCTGTTTTGGGTCATTAGGCAAACAGGGTTAACAGATATCATGAGAGGGTTAAATACATTTTTTCTTACTTTCCTCCTGTTATGCTGACTGGTCATCAGTGAGTCTACTTGGTCTTACAACAGCTGTATTTCTGGCGTAAGTCCATAGAGAGGTGTGGGGACATATCAGGCTGGGAATGGGGATATCATCCTGGTATGTTCCTCTACTGGAATCCAGCTCCCAAATTGCTCCTGCTTTTCCCACTCCCCAACCCAAACCTCCTGCAAATCACCTGCCCATAACCCACTCATCTGACACCTTACATGTGTCAATGTGCACCGGATCTTTATCTGGTGGGCATACAGTGTGTTCTCCTTTCTCCACTAATGGCCTTGATGTGCATGACCTTGACACAATAGCTTTGAAACCACTACTTATGGGAGAATGTGCTATAGAATATAGCAGTGATTTCTATACTGTTAGCGGTGGCTCCCCAGCAGGGTGACCAGACGCTCAAACCTCGAAAGGAGGACAAGGTCTTGGATTCCTCTCAGTCTGGCCTTTCTTTCAGACAATGGCACGTTTGCCGACTCAAGAATAGAGCCGTGACATTGGGAACTTTCACTTTCCCATAAAGTTCAATGCATATTTTTTCATTTTAGTTTTCAGTCCATAACTTGTGATAGGAAGGAGATATTTCAAAACTGATTTTTGCACTGGATATGAATCCAACTGGATTTTTGCACTGGATATGAATGGATATGGATATGAATTTTGCACTTCAATATGAATCCAACAATATATGACATGATGGGGTACTGCACACCATTGCAGTTCCAAAGTTCCAAAATGAAGCCAAAATGGAGGACAATGAAACACTTTTGGAGGACACCTGGACAGGAAGCTAAAAAAGAGGACAAATACAGAAATTTTCAGTCGTATGGTCACCCTGTGAGTCCCTAGGGAGTTTTGGAACCCAGCCAAGGGAGCCACAAAATCCTCATAGAGAACCTGCCACCCTCAACAATGTATAGGATTGCATCCTTAATGAGGAGCTACAGCCAATTTTCTAAGAGACCAAGGAACTTCCAATCAAAAAGCTTGGGAACCACTGGTCTAGAGGATTAGCCATAACTTCACGTTAGATGGAAGATGTATAATGTTGTACTACTCGTACATGCATGCACATCCATGCACATGCACATTTGTTCCCCGCTTTCGCTGCTATGTAGAAGAAAAACAACTTGATTTGAAAACTTACATGTTCCTTGTTAGCAAACTGACAGAATTACAGTTTAATTAAATCCAACATTGTTTTTAAATTTTTACACCACTTCAGTATAGATTTTCTTTGACAGTTTTTTTTATTCTCTTACCTCCTGGATGGGCTTTTTGTTTATCACATAAAAAAATTTAATCAATAATGTTATAATTATTTTTTTTCTACAGAATGAACATCAAATGAAACAGGAGAACTGTGTACTGTGAGCTGTTTTCTTTTTCTTCCAGGAGAACACAAAACTGATCTGTTGCTAGGTCACTGGCACAGGCAGGCAAGCAGACTGCATGATAATGAGGACAACCGTGCTTGCTTTTCGAAGCCCACGGACTCTGCCTTACCTACAGAGTTCCCTTATATACACATGTGTACATGCATTTCTCTATTCATTTGGATGGAGAGAAAAGTTTACATACAAAAGGCTCTTTCAGGCCACTAGTGGCAGATTCTTTCAACCATTGAATTCGTTCAATGGCAGTCCACCAAATGAACACTGCAGAAGCTGAAGTTTTTTTTTCTTATTCTTCATGCACAGAACTGTATAGCACATCCATGCACATGTATAGCACAGTTGTTCTTGCATTTAGGAATCTTTAGAATGCTGTACAGTTAAGTACAAGTCCAACCTTGTTATGCACATTTTTTTATATACAAATTTATCTCAACAAATTTGTTTCTCAGTGCAAATCACAATTTTTAAAACTGCTTTTCTTAATGTTGTAGAGAAGCAGTCATGCAAGCAATCATTCCATTCTTCAGTGGAGCCATGAAAAGGCAGGTATCCTTTGCATCTCCAGTTGCTGACTGCCTCTCCACAACAGTAAGACAATCAGTTTTTTAATCCATTGTAAAAGGACATACTTTTTACTTTTAAAAACTGTTTTTATTCAACACGTATTTGGTATCAGCAAGGAGTCCCAGAATCAAATTGATGCAGCCATTGAGGCACAACCTTATTCTATCAGAAGTACTGGAGGAGCAAGAAACCTGAAAGTGGGTTTTAAAATCTACTGTTTTTAATCCACTAATTTTTTTAATCCATGGAATGGAAACTTAGTGGATAAAGAGGGATACCTTTACTCTACCAACAGTTTAGTAAAAAATGTCCTCGTTCATGCTGCGTCTTACTCCTTCTGAAATATGATCAGTCCTCAGTAACCCTGCACTCAGTTCCCACATATTCACTTATGTGCAGGAACACAATTGTTACTGTTGTGCCATCTGGTGCCTGTTCTTGGCCATTTGCTGCATTTGTGGACGTTCTGAAAGTATTTGTAGCCATCTTTTAGGGTCTTTCTGCATCTTCAGTGGCTATTTTAAAGATATCCCTGCCTTTCAGAAGCTAACCGCAACCATTCTGAATCTATATACAGCCATTCTGAAGCTATCCTTCAGCCAGACAACTACTAGCCATGCATCGACCGCTAGTGGTGCAAAATGCTATGCAGTGCCTAAGCTGGCTTGGAGCAGCTGCTTGTAATTTTTGGAATTGCTGGAATTTAAAAGGGAGCTTTTAAAACATTCTTATTTGCTCCTTTGTGGCCATCCATCAAATGGGAGGACAGAAATGAATATGAAAATCAGCAGTTCTTTTATTCTCTATATCAGCTACATTCAACCACTACGCCATAGCACATTGGTGCGCCATGAACAGTCCATTGGTGTTCCATGGGAGTATGGGGGAAAGCCCACTTATTTGTAGGACTTTTGAGAGATGTGAGATCCCCACCTGTAGTACAATATGCCTGGTCCATTAAAAAAACTTGTTGGTGTGCCTTGAGATGAAAAACGATTGAAAATAGCTTCCCTATATAGTGTATATAGGGTTGCCATATGTCCTGAAAAACAGGGACAATCCCATTTTTGGTGGATTGTGTTCATACAGCAGCAAATGGGACAGAGGGTCCTGTCCCGATTTTGTGGGAGAGAATTATGGCTACCCTAAGTGTATACCACAATACAGTGTTGTTTTCTTAGATCCTGACTTCAATCCCTGTTCAGGATAGTCCATTGCTTTTGCGTTTATAAATGCAAAAATAAATGCTTTTCATTTATAAATATTCCTTAAATTCAGCCAAACCACACCAATCCATAAAGCTAGTTGTCAGTAGCTCTTGAAGTTCTAGACTCAGGACTTTTCCAATCTTTCCTGGAGATTCTAGGGATTGAACTCTGCTTCCTTTGCAGGCAAAACATGTGCTATACCACTGATTGATAGTTACATCACATGCATGTGTCTGTCCGTCCAACGTATACACGTTTTTAAACTGACAAATCATTCCAACACTCAATGGCTCTATTGACATGCCCATAACATACTCTCAATGTAATAGTATATTTTCAAATACATCACGGGATGGTTCAGGCTGGGCTACTGTCCCGTCCTGTTCTCGCTCTTGAGACTGATAACCCAACAAAGGGTGGGAGAGGAGATCCAAGTAACCCAATAGAGACTGCTGGGGCCTTACTTGATGGAAGGACTTGATGGAATGTCCCCTTCCTTTGTGGAGACTTCTAGAAGCCTCTATTGCTGTGCTGGATGCAGAGCTAGACTACTGATACAATTGTGCTGTTAGTTCTTTTGACACCAGTCATTGCTGCATTCCTCAGGAATACATGATTCCCATTCAAATCTATGTCCATTTTCAAAATCACTTCAAATGTAGACAATCAAGAGACCAACGTATAATTGTTGAAATTGCTGCATTACACGTGCAATGTCAGGGTTGTGCCCACAACCAGAACTATGGAAAGGACTTTATTGTAAACAAATGATGGAGTTCTGTATCGGCATTCTCAACTACTGTAATTTACAATTGGCTCCAAGTAGCATTCAGCACCATTACTGTTGTGTAATCCTAATAAGCAATCTAATCCTTTACTATTCTATGATGTGCTATAATACGATCCAAAGAGATTATTAGTTGGAACATAATATAATCATCCCTGCCAGAAGCTATATATGGCACTGTATTTTATTTGTGGCCCCATTTTTTTGTTTTCTCTGTTGAATCATCCTCTCTTTTCTCCCACACTTAAATCTATGGAAAATATTGAGCTATTTTTCTTCTGTTCAATTTAAAGACAAATAAAAACAAAACAAGCCCCAAATTTCAGCAATTGCACATTTTAATTAAAAGGCTTTTCACAATGTGGTTGCCCAAGGAAGTTTTTCATGATAAAAGATAAATAAGGGAAAAATACAAATCCATTTTTAATGCACACACACACACACACACACACACACAGAGAGAGAGAGAGAGAGAGAGAGAGAGAGAGAGAGAGAGAGAGAGAGATTGTACATTAAAATAGCCAGAAGAAGTCTCCTGCTGAGAATCTGATAAGAATTGACAACTGGGCTGAACTATTTTAGCTAGTTGGGTATATAGTTTAAAAAACAAACAGCACAATCCTAAGCATGTCTACTCAGAAGTAAGCTCCATTGAATTCAATAGTTCTTACTCCCAGGAAAATGTAGTTAGGATTGCAGCCAAACAAGGCTATCATCTGTCAACATTCAATTTTAAGCTCAGAAAAAACAAAGACAATTATAAGGCTGGCAACTCTAAAGGTTATTTAGACTGCAATCCTGAAGACACTTTCATGGGAGTAAGATGTATTGAACACAATGAGGCTTACTTTTGAGTAGACATGCTTAGGATTATGCTCTCTCTGTTGAACACCCAAGTCCTCCATCGTAGCAGGGTCTTCTGTTTGCTCCATAACAGGTTCCAGTGCATCTTTCAGTTCTAAATGGCTATAAAACACTGCAAGAGCCACTAAAGAAGACCAACCAGAGAATCCTGATCAGAATAAGGCTGCAATTGTAAATGTCCTAAAGAGAGAGTAAGAGATGGATTGACCATCCCTAAAAAGACGATGTGAAAATGATTAGGACCACTGTATGTATTTGGTAAAGACACATCAAATCCTAGGTGTAAAGAAATCAATTTAACGTCCTCTGCATGTTTATGCTCATGGGAAGTGAGCTCCTTTGTATCAATGAAGCTTAGACACAATCAAATATTACACAGAATGAAATGTTCAGTGGAAGTGGTTAGGTTTTGGACCAGCCTGTTTCAAATCAGCAAATTTAAGAGAAGATTGAGCTAAACCATTTTCTTCAATACTGTATATTCCTTGAGGACATGCACAATGCTGCCCAGGGCTGGGTTTGGGATCCAGAATATTCGCTAGGTCCCAGACCACCTTCTGCTTCCCACCTGCCAACCACCTGGAACACTTGCCTCCTTCCCCCATCCTAGAATAATGTAAAAAACAGAGTATAGAATTTATATCTATATAAACGCCTTGTATGTTAGCGTGCATATTTCTGCGCCTCTGGCATCAAGGTCACTGGTCAAACACTCTCTGTCTTTTTCAACTGCCAAACTGAGGGGAAGTAAGAGGTTACCCTCTGGATTATTCTAACTAATCAAAACTTATTAAAACAGGTCTAACCATTTCATGGGAACGTTTTTTAAATGATGACCGTTGTTATATTGTACACCCACAAGTGACAGCTGCAGGCTTTTACAAGTTTTTTTAAATAAGACATTTTAACTAATTGTATTCCATAGCATCATAAAATAAAAATATATAAATTGTCAGTTACATTTTTTACATAGGTTAAAAAGTCTGAATCCATATAAAACGATGGCCCTCAAATATCGGTATTGAGCTTCTCTCATCCAATTAAAGATGCTTATTGGCCTAATGATAGGCAAGGGCATTGCCAAGGTCTGCCTCGCCAAGTCTGTGTCACCTGGTGCGGGACCCCAGCATGTCACCTCTGCATTGTGCATGTATGAACTTCAGCACATGTGCAGGGCACCTCTAAGGCCAGCCACCCTGAGTCATTCAGGGCAGCTGGCTTCAGAGATCTGCACAAGTGCAAAAGTTAGTGCATGTGCATCTCTGATCGCTGTTCAGGAGAGATGGATAGGTGCACCTCTCCCCAGCAGCACTCTGAATGAACTGAGCCCTGTGCGCATGCACTGATTTCAAAGCATGTGTGCTGGACTCTGAATGCTCAGTTTACTCTGCTTCAAGGCAGGGAATGCTGCCCCACCTTGGAGCAGAGTGAACTGAGCCCAGTGTTCATGTCCAAACTTCGGAGCATGAGGACTGGGCCCAGAAAGTGATGTGGCCAGTGGAAGAGTGTCATACTCCTCCAGCATGTCACACCCGGGGGCATGTCACCCAGTGTGACCTGCACCAGCCACACCACCCTGGCTATGCTCTTGATGATAGGCCTGGCCCTGACCATCTATCCTGGTTGATTTTGACTCCTGCTTAATTTTGGACTCTAAAAATTCTCTAAGGATTTTGGACTCTCCAAAAAAACTCTTATGTGAGTGTTAGACCACTTGCAGATTCACAATGACAAGAAACTGCACACTGTAGTGTGTCATATAGTACGGGGGGAAGTTGCCAAGGTCTTCTCAGGGTTAATTAACCTTTGTTCCCTTATCTTGAAGGAAAATTAAGCTTTCCTTTTTGGTCTCCTCAGTTCCATGGCAGCTATTTTGCTACCATGGAACTGAGTAAGGAGCAGGAAGAATGCTAAGTTATGGTTGGATGTGACTTCTGCGTATCTTGTCCCATTCCACCTCTCTCCATGCCCCAGAAACATTCTCCTTCTTCATCTTCTTTTCCTCTCACGACCCACCTATACTACTGACTCATCATGTGCCAGTGTATGTCTTGCTGTCATGGCATTAGGGATTGCACTGGTGGCATCACTGCACTTGCCAGCACATTAGAAAACATGCCAACAAATGTGCAATGTGCATTGGATCCAGACACTTTTTCCTGTATCCTGATGTTTCTGCTGACAGACTCCAGATCCGTCAATTCTGTTAAAGCTGTTAAAGAGACATAGGACTCTCTGAAAAAGATCTGACCCTCTGAAGAGACACTGATCTCACCAACAAGAAGAGTTCTTACCTGGTACGTGATATTGATTTTTATTGTAGGTCTATAATTCATAAAAATTGGCTTCATTCTAAGCTTTTCTGGACACATCAACAGTAATATAGAGGAAAACACTTAACTGTTATGATGTAGCTGTACACTACAGTTAACTCTCTTGCCTCCCATCAGGGCCATTATTGTTCCCTTGATTGATTCAAGGATGGACAGCAATTACTGCTGCTAACATAGGAATCATGGGCAAGAATAAAGTGTGATAGGAAGAATGTGTAAAGGATGGGTGTTGGCCTCTGTTTATATTATCGAGTTTGAGTTGAGGAATGTACTCATAAGGAGAGTCTTCTTACTGGATCACACCAAAACCCCATCTAGTTCAACTTCATAGTGGTCCACCATCTCCTTCTCGGAGCTCACAAGATGATAGATGCATTATTTTGCCACTCCCTTGCATAATGCAACCACAGGTAGGCTACTTTTAAAACAAAGAGGTGCCATAAGTAAATTGATAATTTTTCTGTCCATGAATGTGTCCAATCACCTTTGAAAGGTATCTAAGCCATGTGCCATCATAACAACCTGTGGCAAGGAAGTTCCATCGATGAATTATGCAGTGGTTGAAGAAATATTTCCTTTTGTCAGTTCTGACTTTCCTGCCAATCAGTTTCAGCTGCCTTGGGTTTCCTTATCCAAGGAAGAAAGGCAGGATAAAAATTGAATAAATAAAATAAATATTAAATAGATGCACTTGTTTCAAAGTAGGCAGAGTATTTTCCTGGGGGCGAGTGGCAGGACTGGGTCCCAGCAGTAATGCCAGATCCTAGTCTTATTCCCCAGGCAGCATAGAACAGCCTTAGGCTGCTTGGCTGTGCGTGGAGTTGTGCCTCTGAAATTGGTGGTGCAGTTCTAAGTAGACGCGTTGGGGCTACAGTCCTCCCTGGGGTGAGGAGAAAGGTTTTTCCTTGCCCTACAGTAGCACAGCAGCAACCTCAAATTTGTTCTAAATACAGGGCAGGCCAGTTGGCCTCTGTATTCCAGCGCAAATTAGGATTGCTCTGTAAATGAGTACATGACATCTATCTTCAGTGCAGAAGACCTCAGGCAGATACTGCTACCCAAAGAGCCCCTCCTGATGAAGGGTGCAATCCTAATGAATTGAATCATTAGGCATATCCACCTGTGGCATATCTGTGGGGAGGTCAGCATGCACCAAAGAGATATCAAGACAGGAATGTATGAATGAATGAAGTTGCTATCTTTTCAGTATGAACTGCAACATGTCCCTTAAAACCAGAGGATTGGAGGATAGCAAATGCCACATCAACCTAGAGAGAGGAGAACCTGGAATCTGTTCCTGGTAAAGCTTCATCTATATCTATAAAAGAGAAAAGTCACTCACGGACTCACTCACTGACTGACTCACTAGAACCGCTGGCCCTAGAAGTGTGAAATTTGGGGTGGGTGTTCCTTCCGTGATGGAGGGGTGCACTAAGAACTGGTTTTCGGAAATTCCAACCGGAAGGGGGTGAAAAGAGGCGCAATGCATTTTCCTCCCTATACTTTGCATTGAGAATTGCTGACTCATCAACATTCCGCCGCAACTGCTGGGCCTGAAGCATGGAATTCTGGGAGTTCCTTCTGTCACCTGAACACCCACCAAGAACCATCTGGAGAAATTAACCCTTCAGGGGCTGAAAAGGGGGCAACGTGTTTCTGTCCTATACTTAACATGGGAGACTAAATAACATCCAGCCAGTTTGGTGCTCAGTGCCAGGTGCAGGGGGGGGATGTTGTTCAGAGGAAGAGGTTGCACTGACGAGGATACTGTGCATGGGGGAAGTTGCGCATGGGGAAAGTTGCACATGTGAGAAAGTTGCGCATGGGGATGATGCGCATGGGGGAAGTTGCGCATGGGGGATGATACGCATGGGGAAGTTGCTCATGGGGGGAAGTTGCACATGTGGGAAAGTTGCACAAGGGGGAAGTTGCGCATGGGGGAAGTTGCGCGTGGGGGGAAGCTGTGCATGGGGATGGTGAGCATGGAGGAAAGTTGTGCATGGGGAGAAGTTGCGCATGGGGGGATGTTGTGCATGGGGGGAAGTTGCGCATGGGGAAAGTTGCGCATGTGGGATAGTTGCGCATGTGGGATGTTGCGCATGGGGAAAGTTGCACATGGGGGAAAGTTGCACACAGGGGAAAGTTGCGCATGGGGAAAAGATGTGCACGGGAAGAGTTGCACATGGGGAAGTTGTGCATGGGGGAAGTTGTGCATGGGGGAAGTTTCTCATGGGGGAAGTTGCGCATGGGGCATCTATGCTTCATGGGGGGATGGCATATGGGGAAATGTTACTCCCACAACACAGGTATACTTTAAAGATAAAATCTTTACGCTAGTTAAAGATAAAATCTTAAAACACATTAGAAGAACAAGCCTTTTTGAGGAAGAACCAGCATGGCTTCTTTAACGGTAAGCATGTGGATGTGAGTGAACTTGTGGATATATATGAATTTTCAGAGGCTTTTAAGACAGTCCCTTACCAACAGCTGTTGAGAAAATGTCCTGTAAGTCTTACCTCAAAACCTTTTAGAATTATTTGAAAAAGGTTTTAACAGGCATGTGGTTGTGGGAGAACCAGTGGATATTCTATGTATGGATTTACAGCAGTCTCTTACCAAAGGTTGCTGAGAAAACTTCATAGTCAAGGAACAATAAAAAGTTAATTTAAAAAATAAATAAGTAAGGGAATAATAAAAAATTGGGCTGGTACCCTCATGGAATAGCTATTGGTTGAGGACCAGGAAACAGAGTGGGTGTCAATGAGCAGGTTTCACAATGGAGAGAACTGAAAAGGATGTGGGATCAGTTCTTTGAAGCCTGTTCATGAATGATCTGGTGATAGGTATAAGTGACACTAAAATTTCCTGAGTGGTGAAGACCAGAAGAGATTGTGAAGAGCTCCAGAAGGATCACACCAAACAGGGAGAATCCGGGCAGCAAAATGGCAGATGCCTTTCATTGTAAGTCTCTAAGGCCTTTATCCTAAAGTGAAATTAAGTCCTTGTTCCAGAGCAGTTGAGATGACTTTCCATAAGATAACACTAGAGAGTGATGTAACTGCGTGGACCCATAACTGCTATGGATTTTGCCCTAAGACTATGGTATCATGCTCAATGCTGTACGCGAAGCATGAAGGCCTGGGTAGATTGAAATGGAGGTAGGCTGTTACCCAAGCAGCAAATCCCCCTCTCCACACCACTGAAATAGACCAATGGAACGGCAGAGCCAATACAATTGGTTCCAGGTGCGTTGCAGAGCTGGGCTAAGATCAAGAGCTCACCCCATCTTGTGGGGACCTGGGTCTTGAACCCTGGCCTGCTGGTTAACAAGCACAGTGTCTTAACCACTTGTGCCACCCACACCCCCATACTGATGGGTGTAGACAGTCTGAGATTAGCTGGTCATTCATTATGAGGACAGGGTCAGAATTTTTTTTCTATCCTCAGAATTGGCCATGGATGGCAATTGTTTTACTTAAGCCAGGTGAGGGCAGGATGGTTGTGTTCAGTATATTTCATGGATTAAATATTTGTCATCTGTACTTCATAAAATGGATCAAGATAAATCAAAGTATAATCTGGTATCTTTGTTGGGGTGTATGAGGGTAAATAGAATACCAATGCAAGGGAATGGCAGCAAGATCCAAGTATTTTGTGGTCTTGTGTGCCCTGTGAGGCATCTGGTGGGCAGCTGTGAGATGCAGGCATCCAGACTCAATGGACCTTGGGCATGATCCAGAAGGGCTCTTCTTATATTCTTATGTCCTTAAGTGTGCTGCCTTTGAAATAAGACGTATTGACCAATTACTGTCCTAAATGTTAACTGAGCTCTGGATTCCCTAAGCAATTATTTTTGTGGGTTAGTCGAGGGCAATCATTTTCCTGTTTTAATGAGCTCTATTTAACCGAGGCAGAAATGCTTCCTCTCTCATCTGAAACATTGGACCATAAGTGCGTGATAAATGTACTTAAAATATTTTAAAATAAATATTTTGCATACTCATAGACAGGTCCCTATTAATACATCACAGAACACTCTTGCCAACTTTTCTTACCAACATTGTGTAGTTGATGATGTTCTTTATTTCATTACAACCACAAGAATACCAGAAGATATCTAGATCCTTAAACTAAAATTCCTAAAATTTACACGTCATATAGATGTGTAGTGTTATATAAGTTACAAGCTGTCATCCTTACACTTCTAACCTGCAAGGCTGGAATTGCTCAATGAAAATGAAACAATTGGTCTCTAGCCAATGTGATCGTGTGATACATGGTCATATTTTACATGGTAAATTGTTAACTCACATAATTGTTTGCTAGATCAGGGATGTAAAACACTTTTCATATAGCTGGCTAAATATTGTCCTTGTCACCTACAGATTCCTGGAAGGAACTTGTCTACTTCAAAAGACAGAAAATAAGCAAATTATGATCATATTTTCAAAATATGGGTGAGCATGATATAGGGAATGGACTCAAAGTAATTTGACAGTAGCTGTATAATCACTCTCACATTCCCAATGTATGTTTGGCTCCGAGAGGCTTCTAAACCAATTTAATTTTACTAATTAAGATTAAATTCACTATGGACACAATCCTAACCAATTTAGGCCAGCCAAACTCACTTGACATATTTCCCCATGGTGGTGTGGGGAGGTTGTCATATTCCTGTGCACTGGCCTCTCCCCTCCAGGAGTGGAGAAGTGCCTTATGTCATTTTTGTGACACCCCCTAGTCAGGACAAGACTTATGCCAGGGTTTAGGCCAACCTAAGTGAAGATTAGGATTGCAGCCAATGTTAGCTTAATTGTAGCAGTTTTCTACCTTGAATGTCATATACGTTTAAGTATTGGCATCCATCAGTCTCGAAAGACTATGGTATCATTCTCGACACTGTATGCAAAGCACAAAGGCCTGAGTAGATTAATATGGAGGATAGGCTGTTACCCAAGCAGCAAATCCCCCCTCTCCGCACCACTGAAATAGTCCAATGGAAAGGCAGAGCCAATACAATTGACTCCAGGTGCATTGCAGAACTAGGCTAAGGACAGGAGCTCAACCTGTCATGTGGGGACCAACCCGGATCTCAAAACCTGGTCTGCTGGTTAACAGGCACAGAGTCTTAACCACTTGTGCCACCCACAGCCCACAGTATACATTTAAGCTTGAGAATTTCCACTATATAAAGTTATCAACTCATATGTTTCTAAAACACTGTGCAAAACAAAAATACTATAAACAAATAAAATATGAACTGGTCAAAAAAAACAAAACTAAAAGAAAACAAAGTTATAGCTAGAAAATTGCTTCTCATAGGTTGCCTAAGAATTCTGCCTGAGCAGGTTCAATGCATACTCAACTTCAACCACAGAAAAATAACCATGGTTAACAATGCCACCTGTGGATTTTGCCATAGCAGCTTCTGATCACTGTGGCCACCTGAAGGTACAAAATTCTCAAGGAAATGGGATATATGATATATGATGTCATTAAATCCCATTTCTGCTTAGTTGTATGGTCCTTGTCCTGGAAAACATGGACAGGTGGTGATCCTGATTATGCATAACTGATTAATTCAAATAATTATACATGTTGCCTGGTCACAAGGAAAATGAAGACAATGAAGATTTTGTTTCCAGGACAGAGGGCTGAAAAACACGACATGTCCTGGAAAAAGAGGATAGGTGGTGATGCTGAATATATATAATTTATTAATTCTAAGAACAGTACATGCTGCCTGCTGACAAGGAAAAGCAGGACAATGAAGATTTTGTTTCCAGAGAACAAGGCTGAAAAAGAGGATTTCCTGGATATATATGATCATATATGGTGTCCTGGATATATCTATATATATAAAAGAGAAAAGTCACTCACTGCCTGACTCACTGACTGACTGACTGACTCACTGACTGCCTCACTCATCACTGCCCTGCCAAAACCGGTGGGTCTAGAAGTGTGAAATTTGGGGTGGGTGTTTCTTCCGTGACTGAGGGGTGCACTAAGAACCGGTTTTCGGAAATTCCAACCGGAAGGGGGTGAAAAGGGGCGCAATGCGTTTTCCTCCCTATACTTTGCATTGAGAATTGCTGACTCAGCAACATTCCGCCCCAACTGCTGGGCCTGAAGCATGGAATTCTGGGAGTTCCTTCTGTCACCTGAACTCCCACCAAGAACCATCTGGAGAATTTAACCCTTCAGGGGCTAAAAAGGGGTCAATGTGTTTTTGTCCTATACTTAACATGGGAGACTGACCAACATCCAGCCAATTTGGTGCTCGGTGTCTGGTGCACTGGGGGGATATTGTTCGGAGGAAGGAGTTGCACTGTGGAGGAAGTTGCACATGGGGAGTTGATGCACATGGGGGTTGATGCGCATGGGGGATATTGTGGAGGGGGAGATGTTGTGCATGGGGGGTTGATGTGCATGGGGGGTTGATGCGCATGGGGGAAAGTTGCACATGGGAGGAAGTTGTTCATGGGGGAAGTTGCGCATGGGGAAGATGCACATGGGGGAAGATGTGCACGGGGGAAGATGCGCACGGGGGAATTTGCACATGGGGGTTGATGTGCATGGGGGAAGTTGTGCATGGGGGGGTTGATTTACATGGGGGGTTGATGTGCATGGGAAAGTTGCACACGGGGGTTGATGTGCATGGGGGAAGTTGTGCATGGGGGAAGTTGTGCATGGGGGTTGATGTGCATGGGGGTTGATGCGCATGGGGAAGTTGTGCATGGGGGAAGTTGCACATGGGGAGAAGTTGTGCATGGGGGAAGATGCGTATGGGGGTAAGATGCGCATGGGGAAAGTTGCACATGGGGGAAGTTGCATATGGGGGGTTTATGTGCATGGGGAAGTCGCGTATGGGGGGTTGATGCGCATGGGGAAAGTTGTGCATGGGGGAAGTTGCGCATGGGGGTTGATGCGCATGGAGGGTGATGCACATGGGGGGGTTGATGCATATGGGGGGTTGATGCATATGGGGTGATGGCATACAGGGAAATTTTACTCCCGCAACGCGGGTACACTTTCCGCTAGTATGATCATATATGGTGTCCTGGATATATATGATCATATATGATGATATATGATCACCCTGATTATATATGATGTATTAATTCCAAGACTCCTACATGCTGCCTGCACAGAACGAAAAGGAGAATGAAGACTTTGTTTCCAGGACAGAAGGCTGAAAAGGAGGACGTGTCCTGGATATAGGTGATGCTATATGATCACCCTGGCTGTATATGATGTCTAAGTTCCAGGTGGTCCTGGGGCCAGTGCCATCCACCCACCCATGCACGCAGCTGAGCAGCAGTGGGAGCTGCAGTGGGGCAGGGGCTGGCGGGGCTGGCGGGGCTGGCGCTGCTGTCCTTGGTGCTGATCGGAGGGCTCCTTCCTCCTGCGTTCCTCGGGCTGTGCCAAGGTGGGCGAGGAGGGGGCGGGAGGCGCGCTCCGGCGGCGCACGCGCACGCCTGTCCCTCTCTGCTTCGCCTGGCTTTTCTTGGCTGGGTGTGTGTGTGGCTCATGGTGTTCGTACAAGTGCGTGTGCGAGGCGAGTGGGGGTTGCGCGACCGATCCGGGTGAATTGGTGTGGCTGCCTGAGAAGGAGCTGGATCTACAACCAACAGCAGAGAAAACGCCATTCTAGCCTCCTCTTGCTGCCATCCTCGCCCTGGATCCACTGCAGCGGCTCTCCTTCCTTCCTTCCTTCCTTCCTTCCTTCCCCCCTCCTGCCTAGAGCTGCTTCCCAACCAGGGTCCTTCTTTCCTTCCACCCAATATGCAGAGGATCTAATTGCTGAGGGCAGGTAAGGAGGAAGAGGAGGAGGAGGAGGAGGCAGCAGATCAGCCAAGGACTCTTCTGTGGCTTTGGTGGATTCTCTTCTTTTTCATGGCAATGCAAAAGATCCGGCAGATTGTCCTCTTCCTGGCTCCTTTGGTGTGGGGTCTCATCTGGGGGGTCTACTCAAACGGTATCCAAATAGGTGAGTGTCCTTTTGGGGAGGGGTTCATTGATTCCCCCCTTCCTCCAGAATGGGAACAGAAATTGCAGGGATCCTGGACAATCATCTCCATCTCATGTAGCCTCCACAATCATCTCCATCTCATGTAGCCTCCAAACCATCCTAGATGTTAAAGAAGAGGGGGGAAAAAAAACCCGAACAGAAATAATAGGGTTTCTCCATTATGGTCAATCATCTCCAATGTAGCCTCCAAACCATCCTAGATGTCAAAGAAGAAGAAAAACAGAACAGAAATAGCAGGGATTGTGGTCAATCATCTCCATCTCATGTAGCCTCCAAACCATCCGAGATGTCAAAGGGGGAAAAAAAGAATCATGTCCCTTTATTCTCCTTCAATTCCTTTTATTTTTTCTTCAGATAATTGCTTTAGGAATTTTTCCTTCCCTCTTCTTTATTCCTGCCTGAAAGCAGCTCCTTCTGGGGAAAAAACCCAAGTCAATGGTTTAAGCCAGTTAATGGCTTAAAACTAGACATAATGTTTGCAAGGGTGCAATCCATCCTCCCATTAAAATGCTGGAAAGGGGAAAATTCTCATATTTATTGGACTGAATGTAGGTTGCACCTTTGCAGCATGATTTACTTTCAAGAGATGCCAAACTGTATCAGGATCTTTGGAGAGCTGGATGTGACTGAGATTTTAGGAAGGCTCATCCTTACCATCAGTACGACCAGAGGCCACTCCATTTGGAGGGTTAATGAATGAAGGGCTTTTCTTCTCACCCCCCCCCCCCACCTTTAGCAGCACTGGTACTGCAAGCCTGCAGCACTGATGTCCTCTGTGTGTGTCTCTCTTGTTCTGTTTTCATGTGTGTTTGTCATCCTACAGGGGGTCTCTTCCCCAGGGGAGCTGATCAGGAATACAGTGCATTTCGGGTAGGAATGGTTCAGTTTTCCACTTCAGAGTTCCGACTGTCACCCCACATCGACAATCTCGAGGTGGCCAACAGCTTCGCAGTCACCAATGCTTGTGAGTAATGAATCTTCCATTCATTCAGATCTTCTTGGCTAGAGCTTTATGTTCCTGGACAAGGGTTGCCATATATCCCCCAAAATCCCCCCCCCCAATTTTAGGGGATTGTATTCACATACTGGCAAATGGGACATACCAATTACGGCAACCCAGTCCTGGACTGGAAGAGCAACTGGGCATTTGTGCATTAAGCAAAAGGGGTGAAAATGAAAATATTATTATTATTAAAATGTATGGCATAGTGGGGTCCTGATCAGCACTGAATTCCTCCAAAGAAGCTAAGAGATTGTGGGGATGATCTGGCAGTTGAAGCATGGGGGATGCAGCTTTTCAGCTATCAGCTTTGGAGGACAGTTACACCTGAATATCCTCATGTTGACCCCATGCTCTTCCAGCCCTCTTTCCCAGTCCTGAACATTATTCTTCAGGGGAATTTTGTGAATTGCCTGTGTATATAAGTATATGATATGCCAATAAACATTTGGACTGATAAAATAGATTGTTTTGCAAACAGACTCGGTTAAGTTGCAACAATGATACTGTTTGTGGATTTTTAATGTATTACATAAGATTGGCTGCAGCGGTGGCTGATAGTTATGTAGGGAAAACCCCGCCCTGATCCATACCCAAAGGCCCAGATGGTGTGCTATTGAGTGGTGTGCATGAGATTCCACACACCCCCAATCCTTCCTATGGGGTATTTGCTTATTAGAGATATTTATTTCCGCTATGAATCTATGAAGGGGATTGAACTAGAAGGGGATTGTTGAGAACAAAATCTTGCTCCCTTCCCAGGCTATATTAGGCTGTGGTCTTTGCTGCAGAGATATGGAGACATGTTAGCTGGAGGCATGGAAGCGCTCCACCACTAAACGTGGTATGCTGGAATTGTATCTTTCCATCATGTCTCCAAAAAGTGCAGCCATGGATTCAAGTCAGCATCTTGTATCATAGGGTACTATTAAGCCCATTTTTAAATAAACCACTGATACAGGAGCAGTTGGAGTCAATACACTGGGAGGAATGGGAAGATAGTATCAGAGAGTCCCTAATGGGTCAGGTGTTTCTGGCAGGCTGATTGCACATGGTATGAGAGCACATTCTAAGTCTACACATTGCCTTGAGAAGGCTGTGTCAGGAAATGTAGAAACCTATTCAAGCATATGCCTTATGCGTAGAAAAAAAGATCTTCAAGGCTATCTCAACTGTCAGGCCTCTTTTGATTTTGTTGCAAGAGGATGCTCAAGGAAGCAGCAAAATAGCTGCAAGTGGATTGCTGGATCTGAACAGCAAGAGCTGCATGAGACACTGATCAGCCATTTTCCTTTTTTGCAATTCTCCATATTAGAATTACTCTCTCCGGTCTCTTTTTCAATAAATCACTGTACCTTAAGGAGCCTTTTCTTGGGTTTGGAGGAAAACAGCTGTACGGAAAGCAAAGAACAGGTTGTGAATTTGGACGAGGGATCACATTGCTTGTAGCTCTGTGATTTTTCTGCTGCAGGGAGCATTGCTTTGTTGGAATAACAGATTCGCATGACATAGATTCGGATGATTTTTGAGCATCTCGACAGTATGCACATGTGATCAGTCCTCCTACCCTTGCCTGGTATCATTTGGATATTTCTCTTCTGTAAACATTTCCAGAAGACATCAGTAATAGGCACAGTGCAGCTGTTGCAAGGGTCAAGTAGTAAAAATAATGTGATAAAAAAACAATCAGAAAGTGCCCTATTTTCCACCAATTTCCTTGGCTGGAATACATATCACCTTAGGGAATTGGTTTGATAGAATGACATACAGTTATGGTGAGTACTGCTGGACTGGGAACTATTATGGTTACAGTGTGAGGATGTTTTTGTTAATGATTCTCTAACTGGGCCTACTAAGATTCCAGTTTTGTTCCATTTTGGTGTTTTAATAAGGGAATATATTGGAATTAAAGAAAGGGGTCTGTGCCATTGCACTGATGCAATGCCATTGCAAGAGAAAGCATTTTGCAATTCTTAATGCTCTCTCTCATTTCTGTTGGTTTGTCTTGAAACTGAATTAAGATGTCACGTCCTATGATTATAAAATAAAGGCGCAACACATTAAGAATTAAAGCAAGACAGGAGAAGATACCCTTTGAGCTGATTACCTGAGTGGGGAAAAAATCACTACTAGCTAAGATGATTAAAACTGCAATTTGTCCCATCGACCTAAATGAATGCATGCCATTTTGAGCACAGTTCACTGATAACGGTTTAATCTTATTTTCTGAGAAGGCTGCTGCCAAGATTTTCAAGTCTAGAGATTCAAGAAAAAGGCAGAGACAGAACTGCGATGTGCCCATATGCTCTCAAAGCACATCCTTTACAATCAGGAGGTTAGAGATTTGATTGCCAAGTAGAGCTTCCGGCCATGAAAAGATCATACAGATACAAGTTTCAGAAGAGTGACCATGCTGTAGCAGTCACATCAAAAAGTACTGTCATATATTTTATAGCCTCAGCTTTTTTAAGTAGGACTTTGCTTGCTGAGATGATGATAGACCAATGTTCAGTGCTGGAATATAGACAGTACCTGCAGAAAACCTGAGATTCACGTCTCTGGAGAAATTGCTGTGTTAGGACTATGGTGGACCAATGGTGGAAGGCACTTTCCTGTATTTATGATTAATTAACATGCATCTGAATGAAGTATTTTACTGTGGACAGGGATTATGAAGTGGTTCTTTCCTGGTTTTGTGCATTCAACAGTAGCTGAGTCCAAGATCTGTTTATTCTGTGGTTTCCAAACCATGGGTTGAGATCCACTGATGGATCACAACCTGATTTTTGGTAAGTTGCCAAAAGGTGATGGAAAGATCAGAAAATTAATTGCCTCATGCCCTGAGGCTATTAAAAATAACATCTATTTTTGCCAATTACCCTGTAATTAGCTCAGCTTGCAAGACAGCTGCTAATTGTCTTGCAAGGAGTTGAGGACCTGCACTTTGCAGGTATGTGTAAATATAGGGAGACATGTTTGAGGGTCTTCTATGTCTATTTAATAAAATATTATATTTTGGGCTGTGGGTGGCGCAAGCAGTTAAGATGCTGTGCCTGTTAACCAGCAGGCCAGGGTTCAAGACCCGGGTCAGCCCCACAAGACAGGGTGAGCTCCTATCCTTAGCCCAGCTCTGCAACGCCAGCTGGATCCAATCGTATCGGCTCTGCCTTTCCATTGGACTAATTCAGTGGCAAGGAGAGGGGGGATTTGCTGCTTGGGTAACAGCCTATCCTCCATAACAATCCAACCCAGGCTTCCGTGCTTTGCATGCAGCGTATGCAGCGCTGAGCACGATACCATAGTCTTTCAAGACTGACGGAGGCCTGCTTTTTTTATTTCTAGATTTTATTTTTAATCTAAGTGGATCTTGATAGTGTCATTTTAAAAAGTGAGTCCCTGTGCCAAAAAGTTTGGGAACCCTGCTTTAAACGTTATGAGTCATCTACTTCAGGATTGTCATCCAAGGCTTGTCTCCTGGCAGAGCCCCCCACCGCTAATTTCAGCTCCAAACATATTCCTAAAACACGGAATGGACCTAATATAGAGACGAAGAAGCATTTGAGCATTCATACTCCCCAGTCATAACAGGGCCTTATGTTGCCAGATCTAATTCTCTGATTAGGAATGAGGACTGTCAGGATAAATGAAAGGTCTTATAGGAAGGACTGAGCTTTGACTTTTTTTTTAGAAACTCAGTGCTGTTGAAATGTAAAGGATTTTTAGGCCATGGAGATAGATATGGATGATCAGTATAATCCACTGCAATTTTTACCCTGGTCTCAGGCAGATAATTTACATGCATATGATGCATATTTTTTTAAATCAAAGTATAGAGAGTAGCCTGGAAACATGATCAGGATGCAGGCCATGACATGAGTCAAAAACTAACCCCATACTTTCTGCTGTAGTTTAACTGAGTTTTACATTGCCAAATGTATGCCACCCAATGTTAAGTTTTTTAACTTGGATTTTTACCAAAATCAGGGTCTGCTCTGGGGGAGATGGACTCATCCCTTGGCATATCAGTGGCTTTCTCACCTACTATCTCTACATCACATGCCTCTAAGATTTGGATGGTAATTCATTGGTCTCTGAGCTGGATGTTTTATAATCCTAATTTAATGAAAGTGCTGCAGTGTGTATATTATATATACACTTGGACCTGAGAGTTTGCATTTATTTCATGAATAGTTATAAGTAGAAATTGAGATTATTAATTGATTGTCGCTAATGACTTTTAACATTATGTGGTGGTTGAAGACCAGGTCATGAGAAATTTCCTTTGGATTATGGAACCATTCATTTCCATTCTGTGTTATGGAAATGGTGCACCATAGTGGATTTGAGGCTGAGTTGTGACTCAGGATGTCCCTGATCTGAATCTTTCCTATGTTGTGAGCTCACCAAGTGATCATAGGAAAATGGTTCTATTTCAACCTTCTTATCTACAATATGGGGATAATATTGCCTCACCTTGCAGGGTTGTTGTAAGAACATCAGCATATGGGACACTTTACACATTCAGAAAGCACTATACCAATCAAATATTGTTATCCCTCTTGCTACTCTCATGTTGTTGTGGTTACTCTCTTGCTATCCCTCTTGCTACTCTCAGTAAATGTGGTTGCCTTGTGAAATTAATTAATGAACAATATATAAGAAACTCACTTTCTTATATATTGAAACATCTGGTAATGTTTGAAACATCTGGTAATGTTTGAAAGAAGCAGGAGAGATCTTTGGTTTTTAGCTGGTTTTATCATGATTATTCAGAATATTTCTGTACCACAGTAAAGTAAGTAGTTAACGAAGTTTACATAGCAAAATAAATCAATAAATAGTTCCTTGTCCCCAAAGGGATCTGGGTGGGATCTGGTGTGTGGTGATGTTGCCAAGATCAACCTCTGAAACTGGCCTTGGTGAATCTTCCCCCCCGGCAAAAAAACTGCCCTGATCCTCCTCTGAACTGACCATGACACACCTCTTCTACCATCTTTCCTGCTCCAGGGTCACTTGGGTGGGCCATTGGTTTACAGAGCCTCTGGTTACTTGCACCAATAATTCTGAAGTGCCCAGTGGAGGCATATCGTTCACACTGTTTTACCTGGATTTACAGTGGATTAAGAGATCTGTTCCTATAGACCTAGAATAGGATTGGGCCATCAGTTACTTCCAGTTGTTTCATGCTTACTATAATAAATAGGTAGGTGAGACCCAGTGCAGATCATGGTTAAGGATCTCTAGAATTAATTTCCTTCTCAAAAGATGGCAAGCTCTTCTTTCCTTCTCATCAAGGCAAGTTCACACATGCATCTACATGACATGATGAGTGTAGAGAAAATGCTACATGTGATAACTGTGTAAAGTGACCTGACTGAAAAAAGCATTTAAGGAGACTACAGATTTTACAGATACTTGACTGTGGTGTTAGATTTATGCATTAAGTCACTATGGCTACAATCCTATGTCTGTCTACCCAGAAGTAAGTTCCATTATTTTCAAGGAAAGTATGTTGAGGATTGCAGCCTATGTAAGAGTTCAGTCATCAAGTAGAAAAGCCCCATGTGTGAACCAGCCCTAAGATTTTATAAAATGATGCGGTTCAGCAATATAAATCTGAAATACTTCTAATTAAGTACAACTTCTAATTAAGTAATTAACTTCTAATTAAATACAACTTCTGAATATAACTTCTAATCCTATACACACTTGCCAGAAAGCATGTTGCGTTGAATTCAGTGAGCTTAGCTGTCAAGAAACACATTTAGAATTGAGCTGCAAGGTTTGTCAGCTTTAAGATATTTGTATGCAGGAGTATACTTTTAAAATGTTAGCTATATAAAATCACCTGGAATGGTATAGTATTTTCAAGAGTAAATCAACTCAGTTTATTTCACTATCATCAGTGTTATTTAGCAAATATTTATGCTTATAAATGCCCTTCCTAAAACTTAGCAAAAGAAAAATTTCAACTAAAAGGAAAGTAATTATGCAAATATTAAAACTGTACTAATAATATTCAAACATATGTAAGGCTAATACAAATGGCAGAGGCCTCATATATAAAAAAAAATGCTTCACAAAAGGATCTGTGTCCATGCACCTTCATGAGCTTGCAAATAAATATGTGTCCAGCAGATGGCAGAGTTTTCCCAGCTATAAGAAAACCACGTTTGTAATAAGACAGACCTTATATATGTTTTCTGTCTTTTGGTGCTGCTTTAAAAAAAATTCAGTTGTAATGCAAATCAGATTTACAGACCAATTTTGATCCTGGAGCTGTGTAAAAAAGCCAACCTTCTGTGCCGCCATGTTCTCAAAATCATATGGAGCATAGGCACGACGGGTTGAGTCCTTGCAATCTAGATGACAAGAGTGGGAAGGTTCGGTGGCGCAAGTGGTTCAGACACTGTGCCTGTTAACCAGCAGGCCAGGGTTCAAGACCCGGGTCCCCACAAGATGAGGATTTCCTACTACAGGCAGGGGTTTGGACTAGATGATCCACTGGGTCCCTTCCAACTCTATGATGCTATGAGTAGGTTCTATGAGTGTGGAGTTTCAAACAATGAATATGCCATTAGCTGCATGATGTAAAAGTTAATTGGATCTAGTTTGGCTCTTAAGGAGAGAAGCATCCATTTATCTTCTGCTTTAGGGGATTTCCAGAGGTATATGTTTGGACACTGTAATAAACTGGGTACTGGACTAGATGGGGATTTGATCTCATTTGGTAATGTTTTCATATATCAAAATTTGATGTATGATGGCATTTTGAAAGTAACAATTTACTGACATCCACATTCCAACAGTGTGTGGCAGCTAAGGGGGTATGGAGAGGGCACATTGCCCTGGGTACCACATCTTGAGGGGGTAGATCTTAAGCCATCATATTTTAGAACAAGTAACTGAATACACATGACTGAATGAGATTGAGGGTGACATTGGCTTGACTTCCTAGGTAATAAGGGTGCATTATATCTTTGTCCTGACATCTGTAAATTGTGAATAATTTTGCATTTGTTTACAAAGGGATTTTTATAATCATTCAGAGGATGGCATTTTTTTTAGATGAAAGAGAACATCCCTAAAGTGCATACACTGTATTTAATCTCAGGACTTCTTTTTGACAGTAGTTAGTGAAGGGATATGCAGTGATATTCAGTACTTCACAACTGGAAGCTTGCTTAAATTCATATTTTATTTTACATGTGCCAATATAATTAAGAGTTGCTAAAAGGACCAAATGATACACATTTTGAATTCTTTTTTTTAAAAAAATCCATAAAGCATGACAAAATCAGTCCAGGAGACAAAATTTAATCAATGTTACGTAACAATATAGTAAATAATCCAGTAGCTAGATTGCTTTCTTGATTTGGAGTGGATTATTTCTAGCAAATAGAACAAACAAGGGGCTTTGTAATTTGATCATGGTATTTAAAAAATGCTGACCTCAACCTCGGTGAAATTGAAGAACATCATTAGTCAGTTTTCTGGGTGCTTGTTTGGTGACGGTTGTACCTCATTTGTAAACACCCTCCCAAAAGATGAGTGACTTAGAGCCCAATCCTATACAGGTCTACTCAGAAGTTCTGAGTAGTTCTCAGAACTTCCTATTACAGTCAATGGGACTTAGGGTGCAATCCAGAGTAACTAAGGGCACAATCCAGAGCAAGTTCAGCCTGCTCTGCCCTAACTGCTCTCTCCTAACTATTCTGTATCCAGAGCAGAAAGTTATGCTGCATCCAGAGAGTCAGGAAGCCTGGGCTGCCCTAACTGCTCCAGAGCATGCTAAGTCAATGACAGCTGGGGAGGGCTTGCTCCTGAGTAGACCCCCCCTCTGATCACACTGAAGAAGGAACAGCTGTGGTGCCAACAATGGTGACACGACTGCACATCACCCAGTGCAGTGATCACCTGTGCAGTACTTTTCTGAAGTCTTTTGGCTTCAGAGAAGACTGCAGGCATCAAGAGTTGGTGCCTGTGCAGTACTCTTTCTGAAGCCATTCGGCTGCCACTCCACCTCCTGAGTGAGGCCGAATGGCCGTGCAGAGGCGCAGACTTCCTCCGCTCTAAGGAAGTCTCCTCTAAAGCTGTTCGGCATGCTCAGTGTGTTTTTGCGCAGTGCACCTCAGATGGCCATTCGGGCCAGCTCCGTGGACAAGTGGCAGCTTCTGGCTGCTGCTCCGCCTTGGGCGTGCTGACACCTGGGGCCTGCCAAAGGACAGTCAAACACCTCCGGCGCATCACCCCATACAGAGCACATCACCCAATGCGGCCCACACCAGCCGCACCAGTCTGGTGACGCCACTGGGTGCCTGCCTTATAAGGAGTCCCTGATGAGATGCCAGTACATTCTACAGTGAATACAAGGGGCTTCTTGGAGTGGCCTGCTGTATCCTGAGGTTTGTGGGCAGCCAAAGTTTGTTCCATAGCCTGAGGTTGAGAGGAAGGGGTTGCAGCTAGGCTGGCCAAGAACTCAGATTTTTGGTCAGCACTGCCATTCTTACTCGGGCCTTATCATGGACCCCTATGGGTCTACTCATTACTATACCTGCTCCTGAGGTGGTATAACTCTGAGGGCTGGAAGAGGGCATTTCTGCCTTGGAAACAGGCTCTGGATACAGAGTAACTGCTCTGCCCTAGGCAATGCTAAACATGCCCTCCACATGCCTCTCCTGAACTGCCTAGGGCAGAGCAGTTAGGGCAGAGCAGGTCCACCTCTCTTAGGACACCCTATGTTGCCTTGCTCTGCCCTAAGCCTTTTCCAGAGTGACTGGGGTGGAGCATCTTGCAGTTGCTCCACCCTAGTGATAGATAGGGCAACCCAAGGCCTCTTATGTGGACAGATTAGTGTGGAGTCCTTGCTCCAGTGTAAGAACAATTTACTCTGGATTGCAATATGAACTTCCCATAGGTTTTCACTAGGTGATTCAGTAACTATGGATGCATGTAATGTCTCTAACATGCTCCCATAGTTACTCTGGATTGTAGGGTTACTCCCAGAAAAGTGTGGATAGGATTGCAGCCATACTAACTTTCAGTGACTTTGACAACAGGTTAAGACATTTTTTATTTTCAGTGACTAGGTCTGTATTGCTTCCCCCATCCACCAGAATTTTGTGATGGTTTAAGGTCTAAGTTTAAAGAAACTTAACACAAACTGGCATGTCTCCTCTGAAGTAAATCCCACTGAGTTCATTGGGATTTTCTCCCAGAATCTATGTATAGGATTTCCATTTAACTCACTGGCATAACTTCTAAGTAAACCTGCATAGAAATGTGCTATAATTTTTTTGTGTGCTTTTATGTTAAACTAATTTATTTGAGTGAAGGGCTATTAGGCACAGCTTAATAACAGCATTGACATATTAGTGAAAACATTTAAACCTAGTATATCACTTTCCCTTTTGCATAGGGAAAAAGTAAAAAAGAGATGCTTTTCTGTCCCAAATAATCTGAAACAAGCTACACCAGCAAATAGACATGGGACTGTTACAGTGCAATCCAGCACAAATTTGGGGCCATCTCAAATAATGGTGGAAATATGAACAGCATGAACAGCATGGGACTGCTGTGGGCTTCCTGCCCTTCTTCCGCTGTGGAATGTCACTTATCTCTTCCCCGCCTTCCCCGTGCTCTCCAGACTCCTATGCTGAACAAGCAGATTGAGATGTCCAAAACATATACATTGGCATGACTGAGACGTTCAAAATTATGCAAGGGATGGATACAGTGGATAGATAGGTGCTCTTTTCCCCGTCACAAAACACCAGAACTAAGGGACATCCACTAAAATTGAATGTTTGGAGGATTTGGACAGATAAGAGAAAATATTTCTTAACCTAGCGTGTAGTTGGTCTGTGGAACTCCCTGCCACAGGATGTAGTGATAGCATCTAGCCTCAATGCCTTTAAGAAGGGATTGGACAAATTCCTAGAGGAAAGGACCACCTCAGGTTTCAAACTATGAGGGGTTTATATAGAGGTGGACAACCTCAAAATGCAAGATGCAGGGGAGGGCACCTAGATGCAGGTGTCATAAGTGCTCCCTGAAGCATCTGGTGGGTTGCTGTGTGATATAGGAAGCTGGACTAGATGGGTCTTTGGTCTGATCCAGTGAAGGCTCTTCTTATGTTCTTAAGATCAGGGAGCACACATTTACCCCCTTCCTGAAGCCTAAGATGGCATGGGGAGGCTGGCACACATCCCTGCATTAGCCTCCTTGCTCTCTGGAACTGCAGAATTATCTTTTTTCTAAACTGCTGGGATAAAATATAGGTCACAATCCTTTATGAACTCAACAGTACTGGTCTTGGGGTAGCATCTATGTGTCCATGCTGCTACCATATATGCAAAATCACAATCACAATCCCCATTGTGAACAGATCGGAGATTAATCAGTGAGTCAGCATCCCCTTCGCAGAGTGTCACAGTGCCAAGTTGTAAGATTTGATTTAGATTAAAAATCTGCAACATTCTCTTGAGTGAATGCAATTTCATTTTCAAGATCTCATATATAGATCTAATCTTTGTGCTGAGGCTGCTATGGGAATACGTATTATTTCTCTAACAATGTTTGTGTACCTGTAATTGACTCTTCAAAAAGGAAGAGAAATAATTGCTCTGTGTGAAATACCGCATTTAATCAAATCTAATGCACCATCAAATCTGATGCACACCCTGATTTTAGAAGGCTCAAGACTAAAAAACAAACAGGTTTGCTGGCAATTGTAGTGTGCAGCTTGATGGTGCATATATCCTAGTCAATATGGTAAGATGGACAAGTACAAGGACCTCGTACTTATAGGACAAGTAAATTTTCAGGGCTCCCCATACACTCCAGGCCCTGACTTGTGGTATTATATTGGGCTGGGGCACAGGGAATCCTATCCCTGTCTTCTCCAAAGCCATCACAGGCCTGAGCCTTCTCCCTAGAGAAAGGTGTCCATGTTGTCTTTTTTCCAGAACGACCTGGATTTTAGCCTTGTGTCCTGGAGATAAACTTCAATGACCTTCTTTTCCTTGTAAGCAAGCAGCATGTAGACTTCTTGCAATATTGAGAGTGTTTTGCAAAACAAGCGCACACACACAGATCAAATTATATATATATAAAATATAATTGTTTTCTCACCCATGTGTGGTATATGTATGTTATCCTCAATCTCGGGTCCTCTACCAGAGGCCTGGGAGTTTGAGGGTTCTGCGCAGTATCTTAGCTTTTCCTAGCAATGCGCTTTTCTGGATCGAGTGTTCTGCTGTCCCTCCTGGAATCTGTTGGAGCCATTCTTCCAGCTTGGGTGTCACAGCCCCTAGTGCTCCAATCACTATTGGGATCACATTCACCTTCACTTACCACAGTCTTTCTAATTCCTCCTTCAAAACCTGATACTTTTCCACCTTTTCATGCTCTTTTTTCCTGATGTTGCTGTTGATTGGTATCGCTACATCTATCACCAAGGCTGTCTTCTGGGCCTTATCTACCACCACAGTGTCTGGCTGGTTAGCCAGTACCTTCTTGTCTGTCTGGATATGGAAGTCCCACAGGACCTTAGCCTTGTCATTCTCCACAACCTTCTGAGGGGTCTCCCATCTGGTCTTGGGAGGGGTTAGTCCATAGGCTGAGCAGATGTTCCTATACACGATGCCGGCTACTTGGTTGTGCCGTTCAATGTATGCTGTTCCTGCCTGCATCTTACACCCTGCCACGATGTGTTGGATTATTTCTGACGTTTCTCTGCACAGCCTGCACTTTGGGTCTTCTCTTGTATGGTAAATCCCCGCTTCTATGGATCTGGTTCTTAGCGCCTGTTCTTGTGCTGTCATGATGAGGGCTTCAGTGCTATCTTTGAAGCCAGCTTTTTCCAGCCACTGATAGGATTTCTCAATGTCAGCGACTTCGGTTATCTGGCGATGGTACATCCCGTACATCTTGCCAGGACACTTCCTCAGTTTGATCTTCCTTCTGTATTTGCTGTTGCTGTTGTTGCTGGAGACATTCTCTCATCAGCTCATCTTTGGGAGCCATCTCAGTGATGTATTCCTGGATATTCTGGGTTTCATCCAGGATAGTAGTTTTGATGCTCATCAGACCCCGTCCACCCTCTTTCCGACTAGTCTATAGTCTCTGGATGTTAGACTTGGGGTGAAAACCCCCATGCATTGTGAAGAGCTTTTGGGTCTTCACATCGGCCGCCTCCATTTCTTTCTGTGGCCAGCTTACTATGCCCGCAGGGTATCTGATGACTGGCAGCGCATATGTATTGATGGCATGTATCTTATTTTTCCCATTGAGCTGGCTTTTCAGGATCTGTCGTATTCTTTGATGGTACTTGGATATTGCTGTCTTCCTTGCCTCCTTTTCATGATTTCCGTGGGATTGTGGGATACCTATGTACTTATAGCTGGTCTCTACATCTGTTGGTACCCTGTTGGTAGTTCTACCCCACTGGTCTTAACCACTTTTCCTCTCTTTACGATCATTCGGCTGCACTTATCCAGGCTGAATGACATCCCAATACCCTCACTGTAGATCCTTGTCAGGTGTATCAATGAGTCGATGTCTCGTTCATTCTTTGCATACAGCTTGGTGTCATCCATATAGAGGAGGTGGCTGATGCTAGTTCCACTCTTGAACTTGTACCCATATCCAGTCTTGGCAATTATTTGGCATAGGGGATTCAGGCCTATGCAGAACAGCAGGGGAGACAGTGCATCTCCTTGATATAGGCCACGCTTGATGGATACTTGTGCTAATTCTTTTGAGTTGATTTCCAATGTTGTTTTCCATTGCCCCATGGATTTCTTAAGGAAGGTCATTAAGGTCTTATTTACTCTATATAATGCCAGGCATTCACAGATCCACGTATGTGGAATTGAGTTGTAGGCTTTCCTGTAGTCAATCCAAGCTGTGCACAGATTAGTCTGTCTGGTTCTTGAGTCTTGGGCTACAGTACTATCTATGAGCAGTTGATGTTTCGAGCCCCTGGTATCCTTCCCAATGCCCTTTTGAGCTATGCTCATGTATTGGCTCATATGCTTTTGCAATTTAGTGGCTATGATGCCTGATCAGACTTTCCATGTTGTAGAGAGGCAGGTTATAGGCCGATAATTGGATGGTGTTGTTCCTTTTTGCGGGTCTTTCTGGATCAGTACTGTCCTCCCTTGTGTGAGCCAGCCTGGGTGGGAGCCTGCTGCTAGCAGCTGGTTCATTTGCTCTGCTAGTCATTCATGCAGTGCTGTGAACCTCTTTAGCCAGTAAGTTTGGATCATGTCTGGCCCTGGTGCTGTCCAGCTCTTCATATTCCTGATTCCTTGCTGGACGTCTTCAGTTGTGATGTGATTGACTCTTGTTCTGGGATATTGCTATGACTTGTTTTTAGTTCCTTTAGCCATTTTGTGCTGGTGTTATGTGTTATTTCATTTTCCCATATGTTCTTCCAGTACTGTTCAGTTTCTACTACTGGGGGTTCTGTTCTTGCTTTGTTGTTACACTGCAGTTGAGAGTATACCTTGGATGGTTCTTTGGAGAACAGGGCGTTTATCCTTCTAGCTTCTGCTTGTCTGGTATATCTCTTTAGTCTGGCAGCCAAGGCTGTGAGCCTTTGTTTTGCAGTCTTGATGGCCTCAGGTAGAGTCAGGCCCTTATATTTTCTAAGTATGTGAGACTTGTTTTTGATCTTCACCCCCTTCTGTAGTTCCACCAATTGGCTGACTTCTCTTCGAGATGTCTTGATGTTAGCTTCTAGCCTCATTTTCCAAGGGGGGTGCGTGCTGATGTAGTTTGCCTGTTTAATTGAATAGCCAAGCATTTCTAGTATTACAACGGCTGTGGCATATATTACTTTGTTGGTTTGGGTTATGTTGGTGGTGGGGATCATCATAAGGGCCTTATTGGCATCCTTCAGCATACTGTCTGATGGTAATTCTTTGCTAAGTCTTGATAATCTAACCTGAGTGTTAATTGTGGCTAATTTGGACATGATCTTATTTCTCCTATCTGCTGATGAACTCTGTAGTGGGCTGGGTGGAGATGATGTTTTGGCTTCAGAGGTTGTCTGTATATCCAGTGTTTTCCCTGGTTGTTGTATGCCCAACTGCTTTTCTGGGCTTTTTCCTTGTATCTGTGATGTTAGGTGTAGTTCAATCTCAACGTTTGACAGTAGCTTTCTCTTTACTATGTTATAGCGCCGAGCGCCTAGTTGTTTCTTGGTTAATGTGGATGTAGGTCTTTTTTCCACCCATAGTCTTTCCATGCGTTCTATGTATCCCCTTTCCTTCGGTCTGCTGTTGAAGTAGCATTCCATTAATTCCAGGTTTTCTTTTCTTGTCCATTTATGGTTTGTTCCAGTAGCCCACTTGTCATCAGATTGTCCTGGTCCCTCAACATCTGACGCGGACCTTGTTAATCCGGGTGACGTCTGAGCCGGCATGACTCTTTTTGTTCATTTTGCTCTCATATTATTTGAGATAGGCAATTAAGGCATTAGGGGTTCTTGCCCAAGGACCCCTTACTGGAGTAGGAGGTTTCTAGACCAGGGTTGAACCCAAGTGGCTATATGGGGATTTGAACCCTGATCCTTCAGCACTCTGGCTTTCCACACCAGAGGCAGTGCTCTTAACCACTACACTACACAGCTGCCCAGTCTTTATATATATATAAAGACTGACTGACTGACTGACTGACTCACTCACTCACTCACTCACTCACTCATCAATGCCTAGCCAAAATCACCAGACATGAAATTGGGGGAATATATTCTTTCTGTGGCAGGAGTACTTACCAAGAACCAATTTCTAGAAATTTAACTCCTAAGGTGCTGAAAAGGGGTGCAATGCATTTTTTGCCTATACTTGACATTGAAGACTGATCATCACACTGTCCCAAATGCTGCACCTGTCCAGAAGGTGCACTTCTTCCAGCTCCTCAGACTTATACTACATCAGGAGCAGGTATAGAAATGAGTAGACCCATAGGGGTCCATGATAAGGCCGAGTAAGAATAGCAGAGTTGACCATAAATCTGAGTTCTTTGCCAGCATGTCTGCAACCCCTGCTTCTCAAATTCAGGATATGACACAACTACGGCAGTCCACTAACCTGGAGATACAGCAGACCACTCCAAGAAGCCCCTTGTATTCACTGTTGACTGTTCTGGCAGTCTCATCAGGGACTCCTTATAAGGCAGGCACCATAGCTATTCCTTGTTCAGTGTGATCTGAGGGGGTCTACTCGGGAGCAAGCCCTCTCCAGGTGCCACTTACTTGGTGCCTACTGAGCATGCTCTGGAGCAGCTAGGGCAGCTCAGGCTTCCTGACTCTCTGGATGCTGCATAACGTTCTGCTCTGGATTCAGAATAGTTGGGGCAGCCCAACTAGTGCACTCCTCACTGCCCTAACTCTGGATTGTATCCTCAGTCAATCAATGACTTTTCCATTTTAAATATATAGATGAACATTTATGGACTACAGTCCAGTACATCAAATACATGAAGTATTACCCAACAATCCAGAGTAACAATGGGAGCACATAAGAGATATTACGTGCAGCTGTAGTTATGGCACCACCTAGTGAAAACCTATGGGAAATTCATATTGCAATCCAGAATAAATTGTTCTTACACCGGAGTAAGGACTCCCCGTAGTTACTCTGGATTGCACCCTTAGCTTCATTTAACAAATGGAGTGCGTAGTATATAAAGTATGTCTTTCATTAAAGAGAGATTATGATTAAATCATAAATGGTGCAAGTCATGAAATGGTGAAAATCATGAAATGCAAGAGATACATAGTCCTACTTGCTAAATGTACCCACGTGCAGGAGTAAAATTTCAAGAATATTTGTGTGTCTTTTCAGCTCTAATCATGAGGTCCCATTCAGTGAGGCCATTTCTTCCTCCCAGGTAACAATGGCCAGAGTCATGAGAACAACTTCTTCACATCTGCACCTTCTTTTCCTGACCCTGGGCTTCTAGCTGATCCTAAAGCAAGAACTGTCTTGGGTTGCTCCTCTTCCGTCCCTCAACCAGAAGACGGAGAAAAGTCCAGTCATCCTTAATTCAATAATTGGTTCCTTTAGAGTGGTGATACTCAAAGTGGGGATTGAGACCCCCCCCCCCAAGATATGCCATCCTGGAATCTGTCACTGGGCTTTCATGGGAGTAAGTCTCATTAAACACAATTGGACTTACTTCTGAGTAGACATGGAGGAGCTCTGACATCACAGTGATGTCACATCCCAGGTGATCCTGGACAGATTTTTAAGTTTGAAAGGAGATCCTGAGCTGAAATTTATTTTATTTATTTTTTATTTAGTAAATTTATACCCCGCCTTTCTTGGGCCGTAGCTGACTCAAGGCAGCGAACAATAAAACATATTTAAAACATTCAATAAAACAATTAAAAACATTAAAAACATACGTAAGTTAAAAACATTAAAAATAAGAATGATAACTCCCCAACCTGCTCCTCAATAAAAAAAGCTTTTTTTAAATAGAAAGTTGCTAGGCTCTGCCTGAAGCTCTTTATCAAAAGGGAGCTTTCCTACGTTCTGGGGGTGGGAGTTCCAAAGCCAGGTATCGCTGCTTTAGAGATAGGTAAGATATCCTGCTCCTTCCTGCTCACGTCCTGCTTCATACAAAACATGAACCCTTCCCTGCCTCCTGGCTGGAACTTTTTTGCTGGAAAAAGTAAGCAAAAAGGCAGGCACCATAGCTATTCCTTCTTCAGTGTGATCTGAGGGGGTCTACTCAGGAGCAAGCCCCTCCAGACACAGACAGACTCGGGTCTGCACATATTGGGTTTCATTTCTGAGTCAGGGGCTAATGTAGGCTATAATCCAGAGTAACCTTTTACACTGACGTAGTTACGGTGCCACCTATGGGAAATGCATAGAGCAATCCATAGTAAGTGCCTCTCACATCTCGTAGTTACTCTGGATTGTAGGGCTAGCCCAAGTTAGTGGCACACCTGACTGAAGTGCACATGAGTCAGTAAAACACATGTTTTTGCAGCTCTAACTTGTATCATATGATTTGAGTTTCCATCCCTGGTTAAAAGTCAGGAGTCTTCTTCTCGTGGAAGCATTTATTTTCACTTGAGGACAGTCTTGATATATAGATCAGAACTTAGATAACTGAAAATGACATCTAATTGCTGAGTCGATCTAATTGCTGGACGTAATATCACAATTTGTCTACTCAAATTTTGCACTAAGGACTAATTTCCAGACTTTAATTTTGTGAATTAATACATGTACTGTAACTTATGACCCATATTACTTTGTGTTGGTTTAAGATCATTAATTGGAATCAAATTTCTTTGAGAAGCAAAGGGCCTCGGGTCCTTTATCCCTGAAATTGCTCTCTTTCCACTGCTTATCTCCTGGATCTGGCTTCTATGTGAAGCAGGAGAGAAGAAGGAGAAGTCCTCAAGTTATCCCTCAAGCAGAGTGGGGGAAAAGCCCTTTATTCATCTGCTTTAAACACAGAGACCCTAGTTGAGACTCAGAAAAGAGAATAATTGGAGAAACTCCATTAAATTCAAAACAACTTTAGGCCAGCATGGGCAGAAAAACAAGAGGGGATTGTGGTTGAATCCCCCTTCATTCAACCTCCAATTTATGCAACTGGGAGTTGAATCCCCCTGTACTTCTGAATGTGGCAGATAGGAGTGAAGATCTCATTTTTAATATATGATTGGCAAAAAACCCAGAAGGCAGGGAAGTCTACAGATTATGAGGCTGGGTGCCATTGACATTTTCAATCCATGCACGCACCCATCATAGTGCCACTTTTCTCCATTCTTCTTTCATTTCTGTATTAAAAAAACCTTTTCTATGACTGGTATGCTTCTTTCTGTCCAGAGCTAAGAGTGACTGCTTCTTGCTTTTCGATTCAGGGAAAACACTCCAAAGGGCAAGTGTTGGGTGTTGAGGTTGGCCTGATCAGTGGTTCACTTGGTTTTTCTTACAGCAACTTATTTTTGAACCCTCAGACTCTGGTGGGTGACCATATAGAATGGAGGGCAGAGTGCCTGTACCTTTAACCATTGCATAGAAGAGGGAATTTAGGCAGGTGTAGCTCAACATAGAAGGGTTCAAAAAGCAGCACCTGCCTGAATTCCCTCTTCTTGCAATGGTTAAAGGTACAGGCACTCTGTCCTCCATTCTGTATGGTCAACCTGGGTATCTGGACTTCCTTCATATGGAAGGTATGGTGAGGAAGGATCCTTCTGTTTGGGGGCCTTTTCCCTTTGCATGATAGCAACTGTCCCTTTCTAATTGGGAGGGCCCCAAGGTGAACATGAGATGGTCAGGTGCATAGGTTGCATGCCTTGCTTCTTTCACATGTGATCTATGATCATTCCATCCAGATCACTACATCATCTTCTAGAACATACTCCAGAAGGAAGAGATTATCAGATGAAAATTTGACAGAAGCTGGAACTACATTAGCTGCATGTTTCTCTGGAGTGCTTCCATGGCCTTAATAATTTAACTGCAATTCCCATATGCATGAGGTCTGTATTTGAACCAGGTACTTGGAATGGACTGTCAGTTCCAGCTTAACAATGACTTGCCTGTCTTGGACACCATGAGGTTTGTGATCTGGGACCTCGTTCAGAGGCTGGTAACTGGCACTAAACCTTGAGAAGCATGTCTTTTATCTGCCTTTCACCTAATAGCACTTCCCACACACTAAATATTCTTTTAACTAAATTTGTTGCTTCAATCCTACCCTGGCCCCTTCAGAATCTGGATCTCAGTGACCTGGTCTCATATGGCACTGTCCCATTATTTAACATTTTTGAACTGATGACGACAACTGCTGCATCCCTAAGTTCCATGCGTTATATTCTATAGAGGCCACTTTTATGGCATGCCAACTTTTCATTTTGGTGCCTGATCCCATTTCAGTTATGTAATGCTGCACAGGGCATTGCATTTCTCTGCTGTTGTAAGTTCAGAAAGCTTTCTCAGAAAAAGCGAGTCCAAATTTCTATTTTGTAAATGTTCCATGTTCCACCCAGGTGCTTACTGGACATTGAAAAAGGACATCTCCAGAGAAATTATTTACCTCCATTATAAAAACACTATTCTGTAGTAAGAAGAAAAGTGTTATTTTCCACAGAAGCTTTGAAATTCAGGGTCCAATCCTATCCATTCTATATACTGGTAGATCACAATGTAAGCCAACATACTGCAAGGGTGTCTAGCATGGAAGCCTCTTCACCACTCTTGTTGAGAGCTACCACAGGTACAAAGGCCTGGATGACATGTACTGGCAGAGGTGCCACATAGTCAAGCCATTTATGGAAATAATGTTTGCAGATCAGGGTGAGGATTGAGCCAGGTCAGATCAGTGGGGGGTTCAAGGCAATGGGATCAGTGGCTGTGGGACTCAGAGGTCCTGTTCCAAGCCTGACATGCCTCATGTGGCAGAACAGATCACTGCCAGTGAAAGAGGTGGCATAAGTGTGAGTTTGCCCAAAGGGCTCAGGAGCAATAAAGGAGATAAGTAAGGAGACATAGGGCACAGTCCAGAGTAACTACAGGACCACGTAAGAGACTTTATGTACATCTGTAGTCACTGTACCACCTAGTGAAAACCTATGGGAAATTCATATTGCAGTCCAGAGTAACTTGTTCTTACTCTGGAGGAAGGACTCCCCATAGTTACTCTGAATTTCACACATAATGAAGGAGATAAGTAAGGCTGCAATCCTAAAGACACTTTCCTGGAAGTAAGACCCATTGAACACGTTGGGGGTTATTTTTGAGTAGACATGGTTAGGTTTGTGCTCTCAGACTTATAAATAAGACTTATCTCCCTCTCTTATCTTCCCTCTCTTGGCTGGTTTGGTACCCAAACCCTCTCTTGGTTGGTTTGGCAGGCATGGTTTGGTATCTAGCAGCCCTAAATCCTACAAGTCAGCAAGAGAGAGGGATCTCTTTCTTGAGAATTTTTGCATGATGTTATAGCGGAGAGAAGAAGTGTGACTTATTGGTTGATCAAGTCCCTTTGGATTCCCTCTTTTCTGGTTGTGGGTCTTATTCCCCTGTTAAAACTAGATTAGTCAAATAGGAAGATTTTTGTTTTGGTTTACAGTGAGAGCTAAGTTCCCTCATCACAGTCACACCCATAATTGACCATCTTTTGTACACACTGTCCAGGCAGTTGTAAGTTGCAGTGCTGAGATCATGCAACAAAGCTCTAGATTGGAAGAAATAACAGAAAAGTTCTGCCAAAAAAAAAAAGTTTTGGGAGGAGGTTTCTTTTCCTAACCTTCCACCATATGGAATGGGCTTCTATGCACATGTCACTCACCTGTTGTCTCCTGAACTGGAAAATTCCATTTCAGTTTCCTTCCTTTAGGTTCCTCTGGATCAGCTCACACAAGATTCTAAGGCTACAATCCAGAGTAACTACGGGACCTTTTACACTGACAGAGTTACGGTGCCACCTATGGGAATCCTATAGGAAATGCATAGAGCAATCCAGAGTAAGTGCCTCTTATGTCTTCCCATAGTTACTCTGGATGGTAGCCTAAGGGCACAATCCAGAGTAACTACAGGAGCACGTAAGAGACATTACGTGCACCCGTAGTTACTGCACCACCTAATGAAAACCTATGGGAAATTCATATTGCATTCCAGAGTAACTTGTTCTTAATCCAGAGCAAGGACTCCCCGTAGTTACTCTGGATTTAAGAGTCTTATGCTTCTTCCCTTTCACATACCATAAGTTCTGATAAGTTTTTGTTACCCAGAGACATCTAGATGCCATCCTTTGATCAGTGTGGCCTTTCCAGCCCTCCAGGAAGTTGCTAACAAGTTCTTTCAACCCTTATGCTGTACTGACCTTTCCTTTTCCTTATCTATCAGTTGTCTTCCATTAGCCTTTGTTGCCTTTTTTTGCTACAAAGTGTGCAATCCTAACCAATTTAGGCCAGCCTAATTCACCTTGAATTTCTTCCTGTGGAGGTGTGGGGAGGTCAGCATATGCCTGTGTACTGGCCTTATCCCCATAGGAGTGGAGAAGAAGTGCATTACGGCACTTTTGTGACACCCCCAGGTCAGCATAGGACTTAATGTTGGGGTTTTTGCCAGCCTAAGTGAAGATTAGGATTGCAACCAAAGTTCTTGCTTTTATTTATCTCATTCCTATTGTAGTGTACCTAGTGTAAGAAGGAGGCTCTGAGTATCCAATTTTCATATTGATTAGAGGTAGCAGCAGAAATATTTGCATCATATTCCAACATAAAGGTAACCCAGGTTTTCCCTTCTGACAGTTGAGCATTTTTCTGATTACAATTTTGAAGTGGCTTTTTAATATACTGCTTGAGTATCAGAGCTCCATGTTGAAGCATCAGAAGATTCTTGAGGTTAATCTGCAGTATATTCAGATAAGGCAATTAGCAACTACAATATCTGATTTTTGAATAGCCTCAGGGCTTAGGGCAATTAGTTATCTGATCTTTCGGTCATACTAAAAATCAGGTCTGGACCCATAGTGGGTCCTGAGCCACTGTTTGTGGACCACCTCTTGTGCAAGAATTAGCATAGATCCCTTGTTTGATCACAAGCCTTTATATAAGACACTATTTACATGTATTTTAAAAGAAATTTCACCACAAAATTTTTTAAACTTTACTATATGTTGGAGGGAAATGTTGTCTGAGTTTAGAAATTAGCTCCTTGCTGGCCTTCATACTAGCGCTCTTGCTAGTGTGATTCTCATTTCAAACTCTTATTTATTACATTTGGCGCAAAATAAGTGTGGCCTTTGCCAAATCCAGTCGATCATAATGAGAGATGCCTGAAAGAGAATGACTCTGACTGTAGAACAGACTAATATTCTTAAAGCAATCAGAAGTTTCAGATTAGTTTATTGGAACTCAATTAGCATTTGCTTCTATTTGCATGCAGCTGTACATAAGCTTCTCATTGAAAGGTAGGTTTTTTCAGAATAACAGGTAATGTAATCAGGAAAATGCTTTCTCTGCAGACATATGAGAACATATTGCCTGAGTGCTCAGGGATTTGTATAGATTGGTGTCTATTGGACAGTTCTTTACCACTTTCTGTATTTGCAGTGACAACAGCTGATCATGAGTGATAGAAGCAATATCCCTTAAAGAGTACTTCAGTGTGATGTAGCTGTGTTGAAGCACCTCCTAATGCTTATAGCACTCATGTTGTTTCCAAAACTTATGCTTTTAGGATTGGCAGTAGTGCCTCCTTACTTACAATTTGGTACTTGTACTTCCCTAGGGATCTTTAAGGAAGGGATTAAAAACAAAACCAGTCTGAAAAATCTTCTCTTCTATAGCCGCATTTAAAATACTATGTGATGTTCTGGCTGTGAAATATGTTTGACACTCCTGAGCTAGATATCTTTTTCTCTCACAACATCCAACTGATGGGAAATTTAGGATGGACAATTTTTTGGAAGTAATTTTTTCCACACAAGTGCAGAATTAGCCTGTGGAATTCACTGCCAAAAGATTATGGGCACAATCCACAGTAACTATAGGGAGTCCTTGCTCCCACACAAGAACAATTTACTCTGGATTGCAATATGAAGTTCCTATAGGTTTTCACTAGGTGGTGCTGTAACTACGTTGATGTAAATGTCTCTTACTTGCTCCTGTAGTTACTCTGGATTGTAGGGTATGTGAAGTCCACTAGGTCTGATAATTTGAAAAAAAGGATTAGACACAATTGTGGATGACATGTCTGTAAGTTGCTATGGCCATAGGTTATCTCAGATTTCAGAGGAGGTTAGCTTTGAATATCAGTTGCAGGGAAGAAATAGCAGATATAGTTTAATTCCCAGGGGTTTTCAAGATGCATCTGGATAGTAATGTGGGAAAAAGGATGTTTGATTAGATTACCCTTGGGATGCAATCCTATGAACAGTTTCCAGGAAATAAGTTCCACTGAACACAATGGGATTTACTTCTGACTGAGTGACTGACTGAGTGACTGACTGACTGACATGCATAGAATTGCACGGCTGAACCTGATCCAAAGTATTCTTAATGTTCCTTTGTACTATAGTGGTGTTCTGTGTTGCCAGGGCCTATGTAAAGCACCCCTCCCCAGCCGAGATCATTGCTGCTCTTATCACGACTGCTGAGTGTCTGCAAAGTCTAATGGAACCAACTTGTTTGAGATAGTGGCCTAAGGCAATAGATGTACAGGGGCACCAGCCTCCTTCTCTCTCAGTTACTCTTCCTTCTTCCACTTCCTTATTTTGAAAATGAAGAATGGAGCAAAAGAAAAAAATGTGGAGTGGTGAGTGAGTTCTTTTAGTGCTAAGATTTCTGCTCCATTTTTTTCTTTCTTTCAAATCCAGAGACCAATTCAAAGAAAAGTATCAGACGTAGCTGGTGCCCCCTTTACTGGGAGGGCGAGCATTTTAGTGCCAGATCCCTTGGGCCAGTCCTGTTCTCACACAGATAACTCCTATGCCCAAAGATAACAAATAAAACTCTATGTAAGACGTGACACTACAATATGCAAACTAGATCTGCTGATTCAGCATCCATAAATAGCAGCTATTCCAAGGAAAACAAACCCTGGAACACTCCGTTGGCTTTCAAACTCATTTGTAAGCATAGGAGCACTTCCAGATGGAGCATCAAGCCTTGGGCATCAAGCATGCTGATTCAGAACTTCTGACACTGGTAAGTCACATGCAGGCCATGCCGATCCGGTGTCTATGGCAGTGGTGATGATCTTAAATGACAATGACATTCTCATTTCGGCCAGTGTAGTGGAAAGGGAAGCAAAGATGTGAATAAAAGAAAATGTTGTCTTGAGCATAAATCCTGTGCATTTTATGACAATTACATTCTGAATGATGCACAATGCATTCTTTAGGAGAACCAGATGAAAATGGCAATGTTTCCTGTACTTTTCCAGACCCTTTATTAGTAGTATCTCCGAGCTATGAATTAAAGTGGCATTAAAACCCCACAAGCTCCTTCGGATGTTCATGTTGCCATGTTCAATCTGTATCTAAGACACAGACATGAGTCTATTTTTCCTGAGAGAGGAAAAATAGCATTTTTTCTTGAAAATCCCACTCTTTTTATGTTTTATTTCATGCACTATTAAGGGAACATGGGACTGTTCAGAATATGAACTCTTTCATGTTTAAATAATGATAATGATAACACTCCTGAAATTCTATCAAGAGAAGTTTTTCTCCTTTCTCTAGGTTTCATGAAAGGTAAATTTAAAGGCAGACCCTGGCTGCAGTCCTAACAACACTTTCCTGGGAGTATATACTGTTGCACACAATGGGACTTATTTTTGAGTAGACATGCTTAGGATTGCACTGCAATATTTTACAGAGCTGGTATAAATTCAACTTGCAAGCAATTCAGTTCTCCTAGGGATCAGCATTGCATTTCCACATCATTTGTCCTTTTTTTGTTTTAGGTTGAATGTATTAGCAGCTAGTTGGTGTAGAAACCATAGGGCTGATCACACATTAAACTGTGCATGGATATGTCTATGTAATCTGGGCATAATTATCTTACCTGGATGGTTATTTATACATTTCATTCCCTATAGGTTCGGTCTGTGTACAGAGCACGTGGATTTTTGATCTACAAAAATGAACCTAGTTTTGGTTATTCACAAAGAAATGCATATCTGTGTGCAAACAAATATGTTTCTATATGCACAAATATGCTGCATTTAAGCTTTTCCCTTCAGACCATAATCCAAACAAAAAACCTCTCCTCTGCTGCTTGTTTTGGAAGGAAACCTCCTCCTTTAGCAGCTGCAGAAGTTTCAGTCTGGTATAGGTCCAGAAAATCTATATCAAACAAGAATTCCTGGACTATCTCAACCAGCGGCCTTCCCTGCAGCAATTATAGTCAGACTTACATTATTGCTTTAATTGAAGCAATATGACATTTTCCATGCCCAGTGAATAAGGATCCTATATGATTGCATTATCTTTATTCACAATTTAAGCCCTGCCCTGACAAATCATTGCTATAATAATCATGCTGAATCCTATAATAAATATTTCACACTGTTAGCATTTGTGTTTTTCATGCTTATTTTATGTATGCAAAAAGATTCTTGGCAAACCTGTTAAGTATTATTCCCATATTGGAGCTGGGAAGTAGTGTCTCAGCGGTTTAAGATTGCTTGGGATTTCATGACCCAAGTGCCATATGATGGAGTGAGCTCCCGTCATTCATCCTGGCTATGCCAACCTACCAGTTTGAAACAGTGGTGGGATTCATATAAATTAACAACAGGTTCTATTTCCTAATAAGCTAAATTAACAACAGGTTCTATGTTCCATTAGGAACCAGTTCTCAGACCCAGGCACTCATTAGCAAAGTGTTCGACAGAACCTGAGAGAACCCCTTGAAGCACATGACTGGTTTGAAAGCATGCAGATGAAAGTAGATAAATTGCTACTGCACTTGTAACGTATGGGAAAGATAACTGCATTCTGTGCCTATAAAGGTAAAGTCATTCCAGCCACAGAAGCATCTACAGACAATTTTTCCTTAGAAATGGAGTGCCACCCTCTTAAAATCCGTCCCGACTAGCAAGCTTCCAATACGGACATCTTTTTAAACTTTTTATTGGAGCTAGAGAACTAAACCTGAAATAGAATGCCTTACATAAGGCCACCCGTTGAGTTCATAGCAGAGGTGAGGTCTGAAGTGGGGACGACCTGATTTGCAGCTCAGTTAGCCACCAGCTTTCAAATCTGCCTTAAAACAGTAAATACTTGTGACCCAAGTACCTGAAGAGTCTGTTTTTTTCACAGAATGAAATTATCCGATATGTCAAACATACCTTCCTGATTTTCATCAGTGTTAGATTCACACTATTTTGCTTTGTTCCCTTGTGCACCTTCCCATCAGCCATCTTGGATGTTATTTATATATTCATTATTATTATTTTTTAAAATTTAACCCCATGTATCTGCATAGATTTTCACTCTCAACACACTGACAACAGAAGATCACCCTTCAGCAGTAGTATGACTTATTAAATCCCCTTTTGGTGTCCTGCCAGAATCCAGACTGTTCTTTGGAAAAGGTACTGAATTTGGCAATGCACACTTTGGAGACTCTGAGAGTAGAACTTGGTGCTATGAACAACACGAGGGTGCCTCTGAAAATAGCTACTCCATGAGTATGGGCGCAATCCAGAGTAACTATGGGGAGTCCTTGCTCAGACATAAGAACAATTTACTCTGGATTGCAATATGAATTTCCCAAAGGTTTTCACTAGGTGGTGCCATAACTACGTTGACATAAATGTCTCTTACGTGCTCCCTCTGGACTGTAGGGTTAGGCTGTAATCCTAAAGACACTTTCCTGGGAGTAAGACCCATTGAACACAATTGAATTTACTTTTGAGTAGACATGGTTATAATTGTGCTCTAAGTCTTCTCTGGTAATGTCAATGAAGCTCATTATGGGTGCATTCCAGAGTAACTATGTGGAGTCCTTGCTCCGGTGTACGAACAATTTGCTCTGGATTGCAATATGAATTTCCCATAGGTTTTCATTAGATGGTGCAGTAACTACGGGTACACATAATGTCTCTTACGTGCTCCTGTAGTTACTCTGGATTGTAGGGCCAATGCCTTAACATCATCACACTGTGACTTTTTTCATCTACTGTGCATTCATGGCTACCATTGGCACTGAAAATATTGTGTGGGGTGAGGTCAGGGACAGACACAATGATACAACTGTCCATTATATCTTGAACCTCTAATTCAACCTCAAGAAGATACATCCATGTTTCGGATTGTAGGTTAACAGAATTAGAAAGGTGTGTGAATCTAATTAAGGAACGAAATAATGTTTTGCCCAAATAGCGGGACAATGATGAATATTTTCAGTCCAACTAACAAACATATCTGCATTCCAAATATGACATTTGACTTTGATATTTGACTTTAACTGTGCAGGTCCTTAAGCTGATTTGCTCACATAGGGCCTCACAGTTTAAGATGGTCCTGCATTGGTGTGGCGAGCAGAACATCTGCTGCAGCAGCTGGGATCTCAGCATTTTTGGGCTTGTCCACCCCTGGATCTGATGGGCCTGAAATGGGCTTCTGGGAAGCAGTTGGCAATACAGTGATATTATCACATCATTGCCAACCATTTCTACGTACTTGGTGTGTGGCATCGTCAGTTCTCTTGTCATTGTTGCCATTGCTATGGCTGTATGGTTAATGGGGGCTGCAGAGAGTAGAATGTTCCTCATTGGGTTCTGCTGTTTTAGGTGGCAGCCATTTCTGGGTGCCATGTTTTCAGGTGCATATTTATCAGGTCCTAGGGAGGAAGGAGGAGGGAACATGCTGTGATGAGTGCATACTGAGTGCATATTAAGGTTCACCAGTACTGCAGTAAGACCATGTGGAAAAACCAGCTTGTCCACAACTCTTATCCATAGGCTGCTGCATTTACACCAGCATGGTTGGGTTTTCCTACATGTAGTATTTTAGGCTGCAATCCTAACTTTCAGTTAGACTAGCCTAAGCCCTAACATAAGTCTTGTGCTGACCTGGGAGTGTCACTAAAGTGCCATAAGGCACTTCTGCCCCACTCCTAGGCCAGTACACAGACATGCACTTGTCTCCCTACATCACCACAGAAATGGGAAGACCAATGAATTCTGCCAGCCTAGGTTAGGATTGCACCCTGAGTAGCTTGGAGTTCAACACTACAACATTTGAGTCTTTGGTATCAGACGCCATGGGAAACATAGGGCAAAATCCAGAGTAACTATAGGGAGTCCTTGCTCCAGTGTAAGAACAATTACTCTGGATTCCAATATGAATTTCCCATAGGTTTTCACTAGGTGGTGCAGTAACTACGGGTGCATCTAAAGTCTCTTACATGCTTCCGTAGTTACTCTGGATTTGGGGGATAGTTCTCTAGGCCACATTGAGACTCGGTGAGGGCCACATCTGGCCCCAGGCTGGGGTTTGGAGACTCCTGTACTAGAGAGTGGTGAATTCAATTTCCTATGCAATTGTTAAAGGTTAAAGGCACTCTAACCTCTATTTTATTTGGTCACCCTGACCTCATACCCCCTATACCATTTCAGGTATATCAAGTGGAAGGGATGAGTGATCGAGACAGAGACTTTGCAGCAGTAAAAATAAATTATTTCCAGGCAAAACTTCCAAAGGACAGTTTGTAACATATTGGGTAAAGGCTTATTCAAACTAGGAAGTTGGAGCTCTCCTAATTTGAACTTCTCCATCTGAAATGTTTGCATGTCATTCAACAGTCAGAGAAACTGATGGAATATTGTATAATGAGCTTAAATAAGATCTAACTTACGTTTTGATCAACAAAGGAGCTGTGGAGTATTCATTGTGGCGCAGAATGATGTGCATAATCAAAATGCTGAGGGTTTTATGTAAGTTTATCCTTTAGGCCATACTGCTGATTACGCATTACCCTTTATCAATCTCCTGTTTTTATTCTCTGGGGATGATCATTGTAATTCTCTTTTGCCCTTGACCAAGTGACCAAGTCCCTCCGATTGCTTCTGTGCCTTTGGGAAACTCTAAGTTGATATCTTTCTCCAGGGTAGCCTATAGCTGCTCTAATTGTGTTACTGTGTATTAAACAAAAGGAGAAATAATAAAAATGGTAGGGAAAATAGAACAATGCCAATATGAAGCAAATGGATCTAAATCTGTTGCTCTGAAAAAAAACGAGAGCATCCCATCAATACAGACTGATAGTGTAGCATGCTGAGCATGACCAAGCCAATGTTAAGCATGGGTGGAGTTGGAGATGGTGGAAACCTGCCACTTTCAGAGCCATGGAACATGACATGGATCTCTTTAGTTCAGCAACATATCAGGAGCTGGAAGAGGTCCAAGGTTACCCATCAGGTAAAAAGGATCAGATGTTCCCTTTCTCTGAAAAGACTCTGGTGGCTGCTTCAGTGCTGCAAAAACATTTTGGTGCTGCTGTACCACTTGGAGCCAGGGCAGCATAAGAATGGGCTGTTATTCAGAGGAAAAAGGCAGCAAACAAAACTTGCTGCTTGTATTTATGATGTGAACATAAAAGAAACTGATACAAGTTCATGAATCTAAACCACTCACCTGACCTGAGTAAGGCTACAATCCTATCCTCCGGTTAGGCCGGCATAAGCCCCGGAATAAGTCATGTGTTCACCTTGGGGTGTCACAAAAATGCTGAAAAGGCCAGTACACAGGCATATGCTGACCTCTCCACAGCACCACGGGAATATAGGCCGGCTGAGTGAGGCCAGCCTAAATTGGTTAGGATTGCTCCCTAACAGGACAATCCAGAGCAACTAATCTGTCCACATAAGAGCCCTTAGGTTGCCCTATCTAACACTAGGTTGGAGCAACTGCTAGATGCTCCAGCCCAGTTACTCTGAAAGAGGCTTAGGGCAGAGCAAGGCAACATAGGGTGCCCTAAGAGAGGTGGACCTGCTCTGCCCTAGCTGGGGCAGCCTAAGCAGCTCAGGAGAGGCAAGTTGAGGGCATGTTTAGCATTGCCTAGGGCAGAGCAGTTACTCTGAACCCAGAGCCTGTTTCCAAGGCAGAAATGCCCTCTTCCAGCCCTCAGAGTTATACCACCTCAGGAGCAGGTATAGTAATGAGTAGACCCATAGGGGTCCATGATAAGGCCCGAGTAAGAATGGCAGTGTTGACCAAAAATCTGAGTTCTTGGCCATCCTAGCTGCAACCCCTTCCTCTCAACCTCAGGATATGGAACAAACTACGGCTGCCCACAAACCTCAGGATACAGCAGGCCACTCCAAGAAGCCCCTTGTATTCACTGTAGAATGTACTGGCATCTCATCAGGGACTCCTTATAAGGCAGGCACCCAGTGGCATCACCAGACTGGTGCGGCTGGTGTGGGCTGCATTGGGTGATGCGCTCCGTATGGGGTGATGTGCCGGAGGAGTTTGACTGTCCTTTGGCAGGCCCCGGGCGTCAGCACACCCATTCAGGCCTGCTCCAAGGCGGAGCAGCAGCCAGAAGCTGACACTTGTCTGAAGAGCTGGCTTGAACGGCCATCTGAGATGCACTGCGCAGAAACACCCTGAGCATGCCGAACAGCTTCAGAGGAGACTTCCTTAGAGCAGAGAAAGTCCGCGCCTCTGCACAGCCATTCGGCCTCACTCAGGAGGCGGAGCGGCAGCCGAATGGCTTCAGAAAGGGTACTGCACAGGCACCAACTCTGACGCCTGCACAGTCTCCCCCGAAGCCAAAAGGCTTCAGAAAAGTACTGCGCAGGTGTCAGAGATGGTGCCTGCGCAGTACTCTTTCTGAAGCCAGTTGGCTTCAGAAACAACTGCGCAGGCGCCAACTTTGGTGACTGCGCAGTCCAGGTAGGGAGGGTGCGCATCCCAGGGATGACGCACAGACGTCCGCACCAGGTGATGTGCAGAGTCATGTCACCACAGCTGTTCCTTGTTCAGTGTGATCTGAGGGGTGTCTCCTCAGGAGCAAGTCTTCCCCTTGTGTCACTGACTTAGCATGCTCTGGAGCAGTTAGGGCAGCCCAGGCTTCCTGACTCTCTGGATTCAGCATAACTTTCTGCTCTGGATACAGAATAGTTAGGAGAGTGCAGTTAGGTCAGAGCAGGCTGAATTTGCTCTGGATTGTGTCTTAAGAGTGCAGTCCTGACCATGTCTGCTCAAAAGTAAGTCCCATTATGTTCAGTGGATCTTACTCCCAGGAAAGTGTCTTTAGGATTGCATCCTAAATTACAGACTAGTCCAAAGTTAGTAACAAAAGCCAAACCATGTAGCTCATGCATCTAGCTCATTATTGTCCATTTAGCTCATTATTGTCTACATTGACTGGGAGATAGTTTCAAAGTGGAGACTTTGGCTGCAATCCTAACCTCCATTTAGGCCAGTCTAAGACCCAGCACAAGTCCAGTGCTGGGCTAAGAGTGGCAACTAGGTATGCCATAATTTTCTTCCACAAAATCAGGATATGATCCTCTGTCCCATTTGCTAGTATGTGAGCACAATCTCAAAAAATCAGGATTTGTCCCCGTTTTTGTGACATATGGCAAACCTAGGTGTCACAAAAATGCAGTAAGGCAGCTCTGTACAACTCTTGGGAGAGGGTTAGGCCAGTGCCCAGAATTATGCTTGCTTCCCTGCATCCCCATGGAAATAGGAAGACCATTGTCGGTCTAGGTTAGGATTGCACCCAAATTCCTTAACTCTACTGAGAATGGTGGGTGTGAAAGAATATGCTCAACCACTGATTTATACCCACAGGCAATCATGAGTTGGGGCTGCACTTGCTTGCACTTGATGATTGCAGTCTTTAGTATGATCTGTTAGTCATGGATTCCCTCAGATCAGAAGATGGATGCCACTTACCCTACAATCCAGAGTAACTATGGGAAGACGTAAGAGGCACTTACTCTGTATTGCTCTACGCATTTCCCATAGGTGGCACCATAACTTCGTCGATGTAAAAGGTCCACCATAACTACGTCGATGTAAAAGTTGCCAGCTTTTTTGTTTGCTTGTGATCTTCACATTTCTTCTAAATGACTGACAGCTGTGTTAGAGAGGGTTTCAAAATTCTTCCACTGACTGATCTATAACTCTTCCTAATGTAAATTATTAATTGATTTTATGCTCATAGTTTTAAACTATGAATATTATAGTATATGGGATTATGATTGTCGTTATTGGTTTTTATCTTTATCTGTGCCTAATACTGACTGGCTGACAGGCAGGCAGGCAGACTGGGCTGTTGTGGATTTAAAGCTACAGATCAGCATTTCTCCAAATTTTGACCAACCTTCTGAGCTTATTGTGTGATTTCTACTGAGTTCTTCTGTGACCTTTCTTGTGTGGCCTTGCCGGTTGGCCCTTACCGCCATAAGTAAAAACAAGCATTTTCACATATAATTATAGCAACTATCATCATCTTGCAAATCACAACTGCCTGATTTTAGCTGGACTTTTTGATTTTTTATTATTATTAATCTGGTGTATTATATATAAAGTGCCGGTCGGTCTGAATTTTAAAATCCCAGCTGTTCTTGTCTTTTCATTCTCCAACACCTCACTCTAAGTTACCAAACATTTTTTGAAATTATACTTTTACATAATGGCCAATGGATTAATTTTTCTCTCTTTGTATTCTGTCTGCACAATCTTATTGCATTTGCACATCAGATGAGACACAGGGTGCAATGTTAACTCCCAATTAAGCCAGTTCAAGTCCTTGGTCTGAGAGTATTTCAAAAGTACCATATGGCACTTCTGTGCTACTCCTGGGGAGTGGGGTTAGGTCTGTGCACAGACATGTGCACTTCAGGAACGGGGAGTTGGGTGAGATGTGCTGGCCTAAACCTTTCTTGGCAAAAACATTTCTAGGTTTTTCATCCATTTTCAGGATTTTAACCTTCTTAACATCTTAGTGCTTATTCTTGTGTAGCAAAAATCACACCTTCATTACCCAGTTTCAGCCATTCCCAAGTTATCATCACTTTTTCTTTCAATGTTTTTCAGGTGTTGTCCATGCAATGGTTTTTCCCACTGTTCAACATCTTCAAATTGCTGCTTTGTATATTCATCCTTAGTTTCTATTGTTTTTATAATATTCTCCACTTTTATAGACTTCAATAGTTTTCAGTGCTTTTTTTACGTAATTGCTCAGACAGCCCTTTTTATTCTACAGCTATCTACTGTATAGTACTTGTAGAAGTTCATGATCTCCAATTTTACTTGGTAAATATAATCTGTCTAGATCACTTTTTTGATGCAATGCACAATGTATGTTCATTAATTTTTATGTTTTACTATCTTTCTCATTCACTTTGAGTCCAATCAATTGTTCTGGCTCAGTATCTAATTATTGGAATGGCCCATGTATTTATGAATTTGATTATATTTCCTCCATTTTGACTTAAAGATTTTTCACACTTTTTTGGTGTATTCTTGCTGTGTCAAATCTTTCACTTTAGCATTCAGGATGTCATCTGCTTCTAAGAATACAATATTATCTAATTTAGGCAGGACAACTCATCCATCTCAAGTTCCAACAGTAGTGTTCGAAAGGTGGAACATGTCTACACACTGGCCTAACTTGCCCAGGAGTGGTACAGAAGTGCTTTATGGCACTTTTGCAACACCCCCAGGCAAGCAGGGACTTGTGTTGAGATAACAGGGGTTGGGATTGCACTGTAAGATTCCTAAATATGTATAATTTTCATTATTTAACAATGCATCCATTTTCAAGTTCTATTCCATTTAGGTTTTATATTTGACCACATTGAATTGATGAAACTGCACAATTTTCCAATCTAAACATTTGAATTTCTCTGCTAAATATTTGCACTATATTCAGTAGTGGTTCAAGTTCATTGGGTTTTTTTTTTACATAGTTTTAAATCATCCATGAACAGCAGGAGATTTATTTTTCCAGCTTAGTATGAAATATGATATCCCATTTTTTGTTTTATTCAGTCATTGACAAAGGAATTAAAGAGATATTGTACATGAGTGGTGACATAAAATATGCCTCTTTTATACTAACACCACGAATTTCTTCAGCCCCGGGGTATCTAAACCTTTTGGAAGGAGGGATATGTCATCTTTCTGACCCTGTGTTGGCAGCCAGAAGGAAAAAAAGAATTGATTTACATTTGATATTTGAATAAATTTACATAAATGAATATATTAGAGACAAAACTTGCATTCCTAAGCGTGTCTCCTCAGGAGTATGTCCCATTGTGTTCAATAGTACTTACTCCCAGGAAAGTGTTGTTAGGATTTTATGAATGAATAAATCATTTCATGCTTTCTAACAGAGAAAAGGTGATCTTTAAATAAATTCATAAGCACTTTCATACACAGAAAGAGGAGGTGTGTATGAGTATGTGCTTTTCCCCCCTCTGGGGGTGGGGGGACACGACAAAACTTCCATCACCTCTGGAGGATTACAGGGCATACCAAAGTCTGGATTTGGGGGCTTGTTGTGGGCAGCATAGAGGTTTGCCACAGGTTGCATCTGGCCCCAAGGTTGGGGTTTAGACACCCTGCCATAACTCATTAACAGTTTTCCATTTTTTATGTTGTCTTTGATGGACTATCTATGATGTTTTTCTGTTGTCTTTGATGTTGTATTGATGGACATCCTTGCTAATTCCAAACATTTTTAACTTGCTGATCCAGCTATGTGATAACAAATCAAATACCTTTTATGACATTTATCTTTGCCATATTTGTATTTATTCTTGCCTTTTTTAGTACCATTTTGTAAATCAGCAGCTGATCTTTGGTACCTCTTGACTTGTTGAAGTTTCCTTTCTGTTCAATTGGGTACAAGTTGTTAGCAGATAATTATATTTTAATTTCCAATTAGTCATGTAGATAGCTTGAATGTTGTTGGAAGCCATGTTGATCTTCTATTATTAAAGACTAGCTTAAAAGCCTCACTCCTTGTGGACTTTTAAGCCAGCTCCTGCGGAGGGCATTATGGGCCTCTGACCCAAAATAAAAGACACCTATGGTCCAGCTTAGAAAACAGCAAAGGTAATGAAGCACTTTTTGGTATCCTGCCATCTGAGATTTACGGTATATCACAGCGAATTTTGTATCACATAGTATTACATTTGGAGATCACTGTTAAACAGCAGGATAAGCATTCTTGGTTTTTCCCTTTGGTGTGAGTATGAAGAGATTGTTGCCATTTCCAATTCTGGAGCAACCCATATAGAGCTGACCATGGGAAAAGCAATGGTGCATGGGGTGGAGTCCAACAATTTTCAGTGATTGCCCTTGACTCTTGTTGATGGACATTGCAAAGCTAACTGACTGGAAACTGGTGTCTGTTGAATTCAAATGGGACGTCTGCCAATTTGGGCCAGACACAAACTCCAATGCTGGATGTTCAAGCAACAGATGAAGGGCAGATTTTCAATCCTAGGATCATTCTGATCCAGAAAGGTATGTCTATGTAGAGCAAGTGTGACCCAAGTTAGAGGGGTTTCAGACACACAGATGGACAAGACAGAATTTGCCGTTTATTTTTTAGATGTGCAACCTGATGTCACCCAGTCTTCAGTGATGGAATTATGAAGAACGTTGTTAAATTGCTAAATGTTAGTGGTGCCTTGTTAGGTGCTTTAACCAAAATCCATTCAGTTCATCTGGCCCAGGTTTATCATGCTTTATAATTATATCACTTTTTATCAGAGTGTCATTCATATATTTTCCTCTCAGTTCTTTAAAAACATCTTTAATCCATGATGCATTTTCATGATGCCTCTATTGAACTCTTCCATATGACAGCCAGGTATTTGCAGAGTGCTTTCATATCCCCTCTCAGTCTCAACACACCAATATCCTTTCCTTGTTGGGCTTGTTCTCTAGCCCTCTGATCATCCTTGACACTCTCCTCTGAACCCATCTGAATTTGTCTGCCTCTTTCTTAAAGCAAGATGCCAGGAATTGAACAATAAAGACATATTACTTAACACTACCCTGAGAAATATATATTTATAAAAGAACCAAATGCACTGATGCCTTAAATTATGCGAGTATATAGTGATATATTTTCTTTTTTCATTTCAGAGACAAATTTTATTTTTAGATGACCTCCCCTAATTGAGACACCCATTAAATCAAGATATCTTGTTCATTTGGTTGTCTTAATTAGCAAGGTTATTGTGGATTTAAATTGCTAGTAAACTTTATTGTGTTGGGTTTGATTAGCTGATAACTGAATAATATCTGTTATTTTTACTACAGATTATGTAGTGTTACATATGGTTCATGAATATGCATCATGGTAATTATACTCATTACTGCAGTGAATGTTAGAAGTCAAACTAACATCAGTGAATAGTGATTTATTGTACATCCCTGGGGCCATGATTCAGAGAACTCACCAAGAGAAATTGGCTTTAATAGCACGTTTTGAGTGAGGAGGCTATGCAATATCAAGCTGAACTGCTAAGTTAGATGCCCATAGATGTATCTGTGGTCCAGTTAAAAATTATTTAAAGCAGAAGTCAGGCAGCCTGAATAACACTGATTCATAACTCTGTTATTTTCAAGGCTTTATAGAAATTGCAAAAATTTTAAGATAGCATTTATTGTAAGACAATGTAAAATGAAATTGCACCTCATTCTTACCTAGTCCAAAGTATAGTATTTCAGCTGAAGACATTTTTTTCTAATGTACTCAACTGGCAGTCCAATCTGATCCAATCCTCTGTTGATGCAGTTGTGCTAATATGGCTACCCCTATAACCTATGAGGAGCAACAGTTTTGGAGGTCTCCCCTGGGCAAGTGAACAATTGTTCCCGTACTGGGAGTAAACCTGGTGAAAGTGGGATCTACTCATAATTGAAGTTTGTGTAGATCTGTGCTGTGGGTTTGGGTCTGGAAAGAGGATTAGGATTTGATGTTTGTAACTGCCACCAAACCTGCCACTTTCCCAGACCTGATCTGTGCATCAGCCACCCCTTCACTGCCTCATTCTGCCCCATCTGCTCCCCATCTATGTCTTTTTGCCCTCCTCCAACCCATCCTAACACCTCCTCCACCTCACCTCCATTGGAGCCTTTTTCTGGCTTCTTTGAAGTGCATGGGAATGCTCCAGCCTATCTACTGGTACTCCAACATGTGACAGGTTTGCGCTATTCCAGAGTGTCCTTTACAGTTGGTGCTGACTGCAAACTGCCAGGTTCCATATGCCCTGGGATTAGATTTTAGAGGAATAAGGCTGCAATCCTAAAGACACTTTCCTGGGAGTAAGACCCATTGAACACAATGGGGATTGCTTTTGTGTAGACATGGTTAGGATTGTGCTCTAAGTTATTATAGGTCACATTCCAGAGCCTTAACAAGGTGTACCTGGACTTGGGTGTAACTACCCTACATGTGAAATTGTACGTAGATTCTCTAAGCCCTTAACTCACTGCAGCTGATTTTGGGTGTAACATAGAATCAGTGGGGTATTTAAGAGGGGGCATTCTGAAGCCTCAGTGTGGGTTAGAGAAGGAGCATAGAGAATTATGGACTGATTGATACTGGACTGCTGACTATATTGGAATGACTTGACATTGCCTGAAACTCTGTATGTATGATCCTGGACCGGACTTTGACTATGAATATTGCTTAATCCTTTAATACAAGTTGCTAGATCTCAGATACATTGGTGTCTTGTCTTCATTACTAATTACATTGTTCTTGGCTTGATCAGTAGTATACTTCTGCTGCGCCTGGGGCTAATATACCCTATATAGCTCTGGCACAAACTATGCCATGAAAGAACAGAACTTGCAGTTTGTATAAATTACTATGATCTCTTTCAGTGTGAGACAGCGGTGCAAAACCTAGTACATTAAAGTTACAGATGCTGATGAATTTCTCCAACTTGGGTTCTGTGGAACTTTCCGTTAAAATTTAAATGTCATTTTCGGGCACAGAGATTGTGGGCTCTGCTATTGGGCAGTCCATTCCTATCCTCCCTGGGACTGCAAGGTGGAGGGGCACCAAAATGGCCACTTCTGCATCCAGGGGACCCAGGGAGGCTACAAGTATTCTCCTTGGGGGAAGAGGATTTTTATCCCCTTGATGAGGAAAACCCCAGATTCTCAAATCTTCAATGGCTATTTTGGAAGTGCAGACTTGAGAAGCTTCGTGTTAGGCTTTGCAGCCCAAAACGGAAGATAGGATGGTGAAGAAATCTGCCATTCCTATCCCCTCCCAGGCCAGTACCTTCCTTCTGCCAACCTCCCCTGCTCTGAACTCTCCCTGGAAGCTGCACCACCATCAGGTGTGTTACTCACACCCAATAGCCATGTGTGCCCCCAGTGCTTCATCCACACCTTAGGTTCCAACTCCTCTATAAATGTGTTTTATGGCACACTTATGGCATCCAGTCCTGATGCTACTGGTCCATAGGTTCAGCTCTAGGTTAACACTAGTGGATGCAATTATCAAAGGGGATGGAAAAATACCTTAATGCTGTACTACTAGAACTTCAAGGGCAACCCAGCTTGCCCCTCTGATATGTCCACCAGCCTGTGTACTTGTTGCTTGTGGCAGTGCATGATAATATCCCATTTTACAAATATTGCTAAACATTATGTTCGGCAAATTATGTTTGATGTTATGTATAGGTGCACCTTTTAAAGTAGTATCTTATATTAAACAGGAGATCAACAGCCCCTTTTTACTCATTTATCATTTCCAGTTGCTGTCTTTGGGATATTTTTGCACCTTTTTAAAGATTGTGAGCCCTGTGGCATCAGGGAAGCATATGTTTATTTTGTTGTGTGAATCACTTTGTAAATGTTTTTCTTTAAAAGTGATATAGAAAATATTCTTAATAATAGATTTTCTTATAATCGTATTTAAGACTATGCCTTCAAACAAACCTAGGAAAGCATAGCAAGTAAGGCAGAGGATGTGTGTGGGGGAGGGAAGGGGGAAAGACATGCTGATGGGAGGAGGTTGTGATCAGCAGAGCTCTACTTCATCAGATCCTGGACTCTGAAGCAAAAAGAGGCCTCTGTCAGTCTTGGAAGACTATAGTATTGTGCTCGGCACTGCATACGCTGCATATGAAGCGTGAAAGCCTGGGTTAGATTGTTATGGAGGATAGGCTGTTACCCAAGCAGCAAATCCCCCCTCTCCACGCTCCTGAATTAGTCCAATGGAAAGGCAGAGCCGATACGATTGGATCCAGCTGGCATTGCAGAGCTGGGCTAAGGACAGGAGCTCACTCTGTCTTGTGGGGCCAACCTAGGTCTCGAACCCTGGCCTGCTGGTTAACAGGCACAGTTAACAGGAACAGTGTCTTAACCATTTGCGCCAGCCACAGTCCCTGAACTCTGTAAAAGTCCACAGAACTCTGAAGCACTGACACAGAATCTATCAAGCCTGTGCCATCAAAATATCTAGCACAGTCTTGAGAATCCCCATCCTGTGTCTTGGAGCTTTCCCCAGGTAAAGGGGAAATCGTCCTTCCAGGGCCTGATCTGCTGATACTGATCCACTCAAACATGTGCCAGAAATCTTGCTGTCACACACCCAAATAGTATAATAGCAGCTTGTGGGGCTTTTCCCAGGGCAAAGAGACAAATGCTCCCTTACCTGGAAGAGACATTCTTTCGCATGATACTGCACAACCCATGCTGGTCACACTGCATTGGTGCAGATAATTTATGCAGGATTGGACTGCTCATCTTTTAAATCAATCCTTCAGACAAATAATAAATAAGAATCCGAAGTAGTTTGATCATGTTCCTTTTTATTATACCAAATAACCTTGGTGTCTGTGATACCTTGAAAACAAATTGCTTTTTTTGGAGTCATTGGATGACCAGAAAGATAGGGTGGTTTGTCTAGGCTTTACTGATCAGCACAGTTATAGGCATTTATTGTCTGAGAGAATAATAAAACTGGAGTAATCAGCATGCTGCTTATTCCCAAGAGGATTGTTTTTCCTGTTTTGTAACCTGAAGGGTTATATTGAAGAGCCTTCTTTTGCTGAGTCCTATAATGTTGATATTAAATGTTTATTGAAACAGAGCCCTAGAACACAATGAACAAGGCCTTTGCTTCTTCTCTCCTACTTTTATTACATTAGTGTAAATCAGAATTTCCCAGTAAATGCAAAAAAAAATAATTGCCATAATTATTTCAGGGTTATAGCACAACAGAAGCCAGTCTACATAGGCAGCATAGTTAAAATCCAATAGAGTCAAGTGGGCTCAATGTTTAGTAGGAAGAAAATGTTTATGAATGACTCACTGTCTACATTCATTTGCTGGCTCAAAGGCAATCCTTGGGTGAAGCAACTCCTGACCTTTTGCCCTCTATTTTCTATGTGCGTTGGCTGCTGTTCACAGCTTCTTTTTCTCTCTCTATCCCTGTGCTGTTGGTTAGGTGGCCTGTTGTTCCGCTGTTTTATTCCTCCTTTTGCAACAATTTAGGAATGAAGCTAAAATAATACAATTGTTATTAGAACTTCAATTTTTAAGAACTTCAAAAACAGCAGCATACAGATATACAGTAGAAAAACTGACGAGAGCCATTATAACTCTTGAGAAACGGGAATTCCAGTTGAATTTGTACCAAGGGCTGAATTGGTCCCAAATATTTGCTCCCAACTACCTTTCGTTAGAGCTTAAAGAAGTGGTTTAGGCTGATAAGTGGTAACTTTTGAGGATCAGTGATGCCATTGATCAAACCTTGAACCTGCGAGAAGTTTGGTGAAGTGGGAAGTTTATCAGGTAACATCTCCCTAGCTAAGTGTAAACAAAAATGTTGTAAGCTTTCATTGTTGGGAAGAATGAATGAAGATGAAGCGAAAGAAGGTTGTGCATTTCAAGGCTCCAAGTGCCCCTTGTTTCAACAAGCTGATTCAACACGCAAAATAAATTACAGTACTTCATTTGTTGTCAATTCAATGAAATATTGGATGTGGAGAAAGTGGGTTAACCTTCCAATCACCTATTTAATGAGAAAAAGACCATAGCACTGCATATGGTAATTTTCATTTAGAAAAGGTAGTTTTGATCTGATACAAACAAAGGATCATGAAATATCTTGGCTTTACTGCGAACCTGATGGCACAATCTTATGAATGTCTATTCAGAAGTACTTTCAGTTCAATGGGATTTACTTACAGATCGGTGTATATAGGATTGCAGCCAAAGTGGATAAAGTCCACAACCCAGGTAAAGTTGAGAACTGTTGAGCTTCACTGATCCCTCTTGAAAAGTTAACTATCTCTCTGCCAGTGAAATCAGTGGAGAGTAATGTGGGCAGAACACAGTTCAAACAGTTGAGAACTTCAGTTAAGGCATCAACAGCGTTAATGAATAAAGCAAGACTGTCACCTTCAGCCTCTAATCAGGAAAGGGGAGAAAACAGAACAGAGGGTGGGATCAAATGGAAACATTCTGTGGAAATATCACAAAACATTGTGTTTCAGAATAACCAGCACAATAAAAAAGCAGGCCTCCATCAGTCTTGAAAGACTATGGTATCATGTTCTGCGCTGCATACGCTGCATGCGAAGCACGAAAGCCTGGGTTGGATTGTTATGGAGGATAGGCTGTTACCCAAGCAGCAGATCCCCCCTCTTCACGCCACTGAATTAGTCCAATGGAAAGGCAGAGCCGATACGATTGGATCCAGTTGGCGTCACAGAGCTGGGCTAAGGACAGGAGCTCACCCTGTCTTGTGGGGCCGACCTGGGTCTAGAACCCTGGCCTGCTGGTTATCAGGCACAGTGTCTTAGCCACTTGCGCCACCCACAGCCACAACCAGCACAATAATGAGTCCAGATAATGATATCAGTAGGCAATGATCTGCATTGCTGTTGATTAGGCAGCCACATGCCTACCAGTGCCAAAGATAATTGTATTTGAATGAGGAATGTGTTATAAGAGGTCATAGGCAATGACATAACCAAATAAGTCATTTTTTACCAAGGATTCTTTTTTTCAAAAAAGTAAAAGAAAAAGAAATTTCTCTTTCAAGGACAAATTACCATATATTATGTAGGGTAACGAATATTAACTGAGTTTTCAATTTTTGTAATGATCTTGAGTTTCCAAAGCCCTTGAGAAGGCCTGCATCCTAGCCTCATCATTCTGATTGATTAATGCATGGGACATCAAATTGCCATATATATTTGCACAATGAAAACTATAGTGGCAAGACTGTAGAATTATAGCAAGCAGTACAAAGAGATTGTCCATTTGGCAAAATTACTGTATTGTCTTTGTCTCAAATAAAATTATTTACTAGAAGAATGTGAGCCTTGCTGGATCATATCTAATTGAAGTCCCATCTAGACCAGCATCCAGAATTCCATTGTGGCCTACCAGATACCACAAGGATGCTTACAAGCAGGAGATAAAGGCAATTCTCTTTTTCTATTGTTGCTACCCAGAAATTAGTATTCAAAGAAATACTGAACCTGGAAGTACCAAGGGCACCAGACATTTGTACATCAAAAAAACTTCAAATGGGGGGAGGGAATTGTGCAAATTAATGGTATCCCCCATAGCTTGTACTGCTAGTCGTGACTGGCTGTATTTCTCATCCCTGTTTCTCAACCCTGTTTCTCAGCCTATGATGCTTCCATGATCATGCGGCTGGTATGATTATCCACCAAGGTGCATTGAACGCTGTTTCTTCCCAATGAGGTGGTAACTATTGTACTTGCTAAAATGTTGTCTTTCTGTTTGCTTCTTCCAGTTTGCTCCCAGTTTTCAAGAGGAGTCTTTGCTATTTTTGGATTTTATGACAAGAAGTCTGTAAATACCATCACATCATTTTGTGGAACGCTTCATGTCTCCTTCATAACACCCAGCTTTCCAACAGATGGAACACACCCTTTTGTCATCCAGATGAGACCTGATCTCAAAGGAGCACTTCTGAGCTTGATTGAATACTACCAGTGGACCAAATTTGCATATCTTTATGACAGTGACAGAGGTAAGATGTTTTTAATGACAAGGAGGTTTGAATTTGGGTTTCATATCCTACTTCTTTAACCTGCTTAGAGTTTCCCAAAGTATGTGCTGCAGTGTTCCAAGATGGCATGGTATACATACAGAGGCTATTCCTCCCAGCTCCTGGGACCATCATCACTTGAAAGATTTCAAGTGATATCCACCCATGGAGCTGTGGCACCATCCAGTGCCCCTGTGACTGCAAAGGTTGCTTGCGGAGGGTGTTCTAGGCCAAATGAGTTTGGGAATTTCTGTCCTGCTCAAAAGGTCTTATCCGTTTATTCCCAGTAAAGTATCCCTACAATCCAGAGTAACTATGGGAGCACGTAAGAGACATTACGTGTACCCGTAGTTACTGCACCACCTCGTGAAAATCTATGGGGAATTCATATTGCAATCCAGAGCAAATTGTTCTTATACTGGAGCAAGGACTCCCCGTAGTTACTCTGGATTGCACCCTATGAGTCAAAATGGTTCAGTTGTGCTGAAAGCTGCCCTATCAGAAGTCAAAGAAGGGGTACATTTATTTTCATTGTTTATGTTTGGCAAACCTTTTGTTTTAAGGAGGACCGGAAGAATCTTTTTCTCCTTTATGCTTTTCTCCCCAGTTTCCCATCATCATGAGATAATTTTTAGCCTGGTTCAGCACACCAACATTCAAAGGTGTGTCTTTGAATTTCTTACAAAATGCTTTTGGAATGATTCTCATGGAAACACACAAATAAAAATCTTTACCTTGGTTGGCCATATGAAATTTTCAGGAAAAGACCAGTGAGCAGCAACAAAATAGACTTTTATACAGTTTTGATGGATCTTTTCTGAAAAATTCATGTGCACACCTCACAAAGGAATCCTTCCAGAAACTCTCCTGAGGAGGAAACATTGTTCCCAAATAATTCAGGAAACATGCAGTGCTATGTTTTATGTCAGTGTGTTCTTCCCTGTGGAAACCACAATTCCAGGGAAGATTCTCTTGAGTGCACATTTGTTTTGGGGTCAAGTATGCCACTTGTAACCTGTTGAACTTTTTATTATTTGGTGATGGGAAAAGCACAATAGCCAATGGACCATTCTCCCTTTTCCACCAGTATAATGTCAGGGAAGCTCCCCTAATAGAGCTAAGTGTTAATAATAAGACACACATACGGAGACTTTTTAAAGTTTCCGAAAAGATGTTTAATCACAGTTCCATCAAATGAAAATTAACTGTATAATTAGTATCAGAGGTTCAGATAGCACTTATAGTTGACAAGTATGCGACTGGTATGTGCATCTTATCAACTTAGTGATCAGAGAAAATAAAGAGCATATGCTCAAAGGGAAGGGGAAATAGGATTATAAAACAGCATTCTGCAAGGATCACAGAGAGAACAGTAGTAAGGTCTGGGTCACTGGGTAGTAGTTACTCCCTTCAGATAGTAGTCTGCCTTCTGTGAACAGCAGATGGAGTTGTGCCAATTCTAACAATAGCTATCCCAATTTTTCACATTTGTTGGTTCTCCTATGGTGGTAGTTGTCTTCTTCTTTTAATTGTCTCCTTGGGCCCAGAACATTAACAGCGTGTTCCACATTAATTTTTTTGTGGCAGTTATGCCTAGGGAAATGTTTAATGTTATTTCCTTCCTTGAAGAAGACTTATTTCAAGTCTTTGCCTACAAGACCATTTTCCTTATGGTCATAATTTTTTTAAAGGTAAGCAGTGAAATTCTTGACAGTGCAATCCTAAGCCCCAATTAGGCTGCTCAGTTAGGCTGATTCAAGTCCCAGCATAAATCCTATGCTGGTGTAGGGGTGACCCAAAAGTGCCCCAAAGCACTTCTGCGATGCACCTGGAAGGGTTAGACCTGTGCACAGACATGTGCTGACCTTATCACACCTCATGGGAATGGGGAGATGGATGAGTTGCGCTCATCGAAATTGGTTAGGATTGCACCCTTTGTAAGTGTGCAGCAACATTATTGTGTAATATGTAACTTCTAAAATTCCTCAGGATGGGAGAGAGTGAATGCATACATATCAGTTATTGTCTTCCCTAATATAGGGATTCACGTCAAAAGAGTTCTAGGTTAGATTATTCAATTTCCCTTGCCAGTTTAATTATATCCATAAACTACTGCCTGTTTAACATATAGCACCTTGCCTTGTGTCTTTATTAGAGTATGTAGGCAATTTTCCTATTCAGTTCCAAATAAATAGTTCCCTTTAGGGACACTCATTTGAAACTTCAGAGTGGAAAGGAAAGCAATTTGAGTGGATTCACAGTGGCGGTCTGGGAATGGATAAAGTGCCCCATGCTGCTTCTGCCTCCTTCAAAAGCTGGTGTTGATGCTGCTGTTGTTTTTAAATTGCATATATTGGAGTGTCATGGCTTGTTATGTGCTTGGCCCTTTTTCTCACTAAGAAGCACAAAACATGTACCTTATGAAAGGAAGGTAATTTATATCACTGTTTATTTTTCTAGTTCACCTTGGGAACCACAATTCCCTGAATGTTTCATTGCCTCATTAAGGGCTTGTGCCAAGCCATAAGAAACTTTTAAAGGACACTTGACACACATTGCTGCTTCGTGTCACAATAAAAAGATGTGTAGAAAAGCTAAGGATATATATTTCTGGGAAAGAAAAGAAATCTTGTAACAAAGATCTGGAGAACCAGAAAACCTGGAGTTATCTACTAAAATTATTTAGAACTGATGAATTTTTTTAAAAATCTGGTAAAATATTTTTATCTCTATAAATGAAACTGAAAAGTCACTCACTAACTCACTCACTGACTCACTCATCAACGGCCAGCCAAAACTGCTGGGCCTAGAAGCGTGAAATTTGGAGAGGGTGTTCTTTCCATGACTGAGGCACCCACTAAGAACCAGTTTTTGGAAATTCCAAACAGAAGGGGGTGAAAAGAGGTGCAATACATTTTTCTCCCTATACTTTCCAATGAAGAATCCCTGACTGGGGGATGCTCTGCCCCAACCCCAGACCTAGTAGCATGAAATTTGGGGAGGGTGTTCCTTCTGTGACATCAACACCCACCAAGAATCAATGAAATTTAACCCTTAAGGGTTAAATTTAACCCTTAAGGGGCTGAAAAGAGGTGCAACATGTTTTTGTCCTATACTTAACATTGACGACTGACTGATCAACATCCAGCTGTTGCACTGGGAGGGAGGATGCACAGGAGGGTGATGATGTGTGGGGAGGGATTGTGTGCATAGGAGAATGATGTGCATAGGGGAACGATGCACATGGGGAGATGGTGCGCATGGTAAGATGGTGTGCATGAGGAAGGGTGTACTTGGGGGATGTTGCACAGGGTTGTTGCACATGGGGGAGGTTGCACATGGGGATGATGTGCATGGGGGATGATGCGCATGGGGGGACGATGCGCAGTAGAGGGATGTGTATGAGGACAATTTTACTCCCGTAATGTGGGTACTTTTTTGTTAGTTAGTAATAATTGGACTGGATCAGGAATGTGTAGTGCAGTGTGAATTGCCCTTTTGTAGTCAATGGAAAAGCACTACAGTTGCACTACCACTATGCCTATGCACTATGCCTGCTTTCTTAGGTAAAAAGGAGACTCTCCTCAGGTGTAAGTGAGGCAGCTGTGGTGCATTTTCATGGAGTACAATGGGGTAGTTCTGCTTCACCTTCCACCCCCATATTCTGCCCCCCATACTGCATGACACTGGTCTGGGTTAGGCTGAATTTGTTCTACAGGAATAGCTTTGCAGAATGAATAAAGTGGAATGTAGGGAATATTCTGGAATATTCTAGAATATCAGATTCTGGAAATCAAAGTAATATAAAGAAACATAAAAGTGAATGTGTGTGTATATATTTAGTTTGCCCCAAGATCAGTCTGCCTCAATCTATGCTATACTCAAAATGGTTTTGTATATGAATATATGTAAGGTAAGGGGGTAGTGGTTTACAATTCCCCTTTTGTCTGATTTTACCTCAGAGAACATCCTTCACTTAGACCGAAGAAAAGAATGAGGCAGAGGCTTGTTAAACATTAAAAACAAGAGGCATTTACTTAAAAGTTTCATTTTAGATACAGCTTTTGGTAATTAGAGGTTCATCTAAACTTAATTTTATTGTAAGTCCCTAGAATGGGCTCACCACCCTGAAAGCAAATATGTGAGTTAGGGCACAATCCAGAGTAACTACGGGAGCACGTAAGAGACATTATGTGCACCCGTAGTTACTGCACCACCTAGTGAAAACCTATGGGAAATTCATATTGCAATCCAGAGTAAGTTGTTCTTACTATGGAGCAAGGACTCCCCGTAGTTACTCTGGATTTCACCCTTAGGATAGCTGAGGCATCCTGAAGCACTGGTTTACCCAAACTCTGTTAACTCTCTGAGGAGAAAAGCATAGTCTGAGGAGAAAAGGCGGGAAAACGTTAAGGCCACGTGCCCAAGATCCACAGGGGGAACACGGACAAACAGAACACTACCCCCATGGACAAGACCTTTTCATACAAAATAACTTTCTGTACAACAGAGTAGCACAACTTAGAGCACAATCCTAACCATGTCTTCTCAGAAGTAAGCCCTATTGTGTTCAATGGGTCTTACTCCCAGGAAAGTGTGTTTAGGCTTGCAGCCTATGTCTGCTGTCCACAGAGAATACATGGAAAACAAAACATTCCCTTCCCCTCTGAAAAGCAGATTAGAGTTGTACCTATTCTAATATTGCACAGACTGAGGTGCGAGTCTCTGAGCTGTGAGACTCTCATGTTGTCTTGCAATTTCACTGCTGAGCGGTGTATCAAGTGAGCATCCTTTGAGTCCCTAGGAGCTCATTCTGACACCCACTTAATGAACCTAAGGACTAGCAGGCCTCCGTCAGTCTTGAGAGACTATGCTATCATGCTTGGCACTGCATACGCTGCATGCAAAGCACGAAAGCCTGGGCTGGATTGTTATGGAGGATAGGCTGTTACCCAAGCAGCAAATCCCCCCTCTCCACGCCACTGAATTAGTCCAATGGAAAGGCAGAGCCAATACAATTGGATCCAGCTGGCGTTGCAGAGCTGGGCTAAGGACAGGAGCTCACCCTGTCTTGTGGATGGCGCAAATGATTAAGACACTGTGCCTGTTAACCAGCAGGCCAGGGTTCGATCCTAAGGACTATGGCTGTGCTAACTGTGGTTTGAGATCCAAATTCACCCACTCCTGGCTTGTTTCTGTTTCTGAATCTCAACATTTTCTCAGGCTTCTATATTATTTTTCCTATTTGGCCAAATTTATTTATTTATTTTATTTATTGGATTTGTATCCCGCCTTTCTCAGCAAGGCCGACTCAAGGCGGCTAACAAACAAAATAATGCATATAAAAACAATTTAACACATATAAAAATTTTAAAACGACCCACCGCCCTAAAAATAATCATAAAAACATTGGCTAAAAACTGCTAAAACACAACACCCCCAACTTCTCTGTACCTAAAAAGCTTTTGCCCACAAGAATGTTTTTAGGCCCTGCCAAAAACTATAAGGAAGGAGCATTTCTTAAGTCAAAGGGAAGGAGTTCCAGAGCTGGGGTGCAACCACCGAAAAGGTCCTGCTCTTGGTCATCACACCTCTCACCTCTGTCAATGGTGGCATGGTTAGCAGAGCCCCTCAGACAATCTTAGGTGATGGGTCGGATTGTATGGACAGAGGCGGTCCCTCAGATACCCTGGACCTGAGCCATAGGGGGCTTTAAAGGTCAAGACCAGACTGACTGAATCGAACTGACAAGCCCCAGCGACCACATGAGCCGCCACATTCTGTACTAGTTGGAGTACAGAAAAAATTCTAGGAAAAAATCTAAATAAGAAGATGCACAGCACACAGCTGTAACTTTTTGGAGTTTTCTTTATTCTGTAACTGGTGGGAGCAGCGGTCAAGGTGTTTGACAGGAGAACAGATTCAGAGGTTTCAATCTAGAAACAAGTCAGTTGTTTTTTCCCCAAACTAAAACATCATTCTGACATTTCACATAATTGCCTCAATTTAAGCATTCTCTTGGCAACGTTATTAGACTCACCAGGCAGTCTCATTAAAGGCACTTGAGGTTCAGGAGTGTTTTCACTCATTTCAAATTAATATCCAAAGATTTAGTGTATTAGAAAGGGGACTTGTAGTATTTATTCTCTGCCTTACTCAGTCCACCGGTTTGGTTATGCAATGTCAACATGGATGTGTGTCGTCAGTGAAATGCTACAAAAAGTATTAAACACCACATGGGGTCCTCTCCACATTCCAGAATTAATTACTTGTTCGATGACAGTGACCCTTTTGACATTTCCGTTAGTGTTTAACAGGCAGAACAATTTGCTAGCTTTTTCAAAGTTTTTATTAATTTGTCATTTAAAACTGTAGCTTCAATGCAGGATATTTTGAGCATGTTTTCTGCTGAGTTTTGGTCCATGGATTTTCATTTTTTAATATTGTGCCGGATCTGGGATAGTGCATAAATTGTCTATCATTCTTCCCATATTGTTTATTCAGGAATTCTTTCCTTACCAGTCACTCTTTTTACAGTTCTGGATGGTTTTTTCCATAACTATTCCAACTATGTATTCAAATTCATAGTTTGAGGGCTGGTTTGGATAATTCCTACCTTTAGGCCCAATCACATGTGGCAAAAGATGCACATCACCATGGAGCATAGGCAGTCTCTATGGAGGAATTTCAGGCTTTTTATTCTTTTAAATGGAAAAGGGTGCCCATTTGTCCAATCCTTCTCCTATATAGGCTTTCCGTATGTCCCAAAAAGCAGGGACAATCCTGCTTCTGTGGGATTGTGTTCACGTACTGTCAAATGTGACTGAGGGTCCTGTCCTGATTTTGAGGAAGATAATGATGGCAACCCTATGTATATCTTCACTGAAAGTGTGCATTGAGGACCATCTCCTGGCATGTTTAAACCTCTAAAGAGATCACTAATGTTTGCTCAATATTTGCCATATTCCCAGTTCTAATTAGGAGAGTATGTAGGGAATAAAGAAAAATCTCCTAAATTCCCCAATAGGAGAGGAACAAAGATATGCATCGTCTTGTTTCCACACACTTTTTTTTACTACATGCGGCTGGTTGAATAGGTAATCTGATGGGCAGTTTCCTAGCTAAGTGGTGGCACTCTCTTGTGGGTAATAATGTTGTTTCTACTGTGGCTGCCAAGGTTCTACACCCCACATCCAGTTTCTGAACACCTTCTCTTGTTGCATTCAGAAGAGTACAGGTCAGTGGATGGCCCTAGAAAATATGTCTTGGGGTTGCTCTTCCTACAGCTAAGCTGCTGCTACTGACCCATGGGTATTAAGGGTAGCATTGGATATCACTGCAATTGAACCAAGCAGACAAATCATTAGAAAATGTTCTTCAATGTATGGAGTAAGCTCACTGCTTGACTTGGTGAGCCAGTGTGATGGACAGTATTACTGTACTTATCTCATATGCCTATTGCTGATATAGAGAGCCTGTTGGCAAGTTATCATGTGCAACAGTCTATGGTATTTATTCATTAAATCTGCTATATCTTTACAGCATATTCATTTTCTAAAAAAAAGTCAAAGACATCTAGATTAAATAATTTAAAACACAGCAAAGATGAAATTACTAAGCAATAATATCTAAAAGTAGCATCAATTTTTAAAAATTCAGTAATAACCAAAGTCTATTTCAGATATGGTAATTGGGAGGGCCTTATGAAACAGAGGTGTTTAAAATATTTTTTGATCATAAGCAATAGGACCATTTAACTTTCATAATTAAATGCATTTTATAGCTAGGAAGGTAGTCACAGCTGAAAGGATAGACACATGGTGGTCTTGTTGGAGGCAGGCTCTGAGGTGAATGTGAAGAAACAGGTATTTGAGGAAACAGATACAGTGGTACCTTGGGTAACGAATGCCCTGGGAATAGTATGTTCCAGGTAAAGAACATACTGTTCCCCTGGGCTTCTGACTTGGGTAGAGAAGCTGATTTGGGTAACGAAGGCCAGCTGGCAGCTCTTTAAAGTTTAAAGAGCTGCCAGCCTGCACTTTTTACCTGAATGAATAGCCTGCATTCCAACCCCAGGCTCCCTGCTGAGCTTTTCAAGAGGCTGGAGAGCTGGCAAAAGGATGCTCATCCCTCCAGCCGGCTCTGCAGGGAGCCAGGCTTATAAAGTGGCAGCCACTACTCCCAGCTGCCTGAATCTCCCCCCCCCCACTGTCTCCAAACACCCTCCCAACCACCCCAAAAGACCCCCAGTCCCCCAAAGGGGCTTATTCCCAGGAAAGTGTCTAGAATTGCAGATTCCTAACCATGCCTACTCAGAAGTCAGCCCCATTGTGTTCAACAGGTCTTACTCCCAGGAAAGTGTCGAGGATTGCTGATTCCTAACCATGCCTACTCAGAAGTAAGCCCCATTGTGTTTAATAGGTCTTACTCCCAAGAAAGTGTCAAAGATTGCTGATTCCTAACCATGCCTACTCAGAAGTTAGCCCCATTGTTTTCAATAGGTCTTACTCCCAGGAAAGTGTCTAAGATTACTGATTCATAACCATGCCTACTCTGAAGAAAGCCCCATTGTCTTCAATAGGTCTTACTCCCTGGAAAGTGTCTTAAGGATTGTGCCTTTAGGATTGCAGCCTAAGTAGACTTCATAGGATCATGCACATTGAATACATGTTTTGAATTCAATTCCAGTGTTTTGTCATCATTTTTACATACAGTTAATATTTTATATGAATATTTTTTTGGTTGTGGAATATTTTTTTGGTTGTGAAATAATCTGAGTTTCCATTATTTCCTATGGGAAAATTCGCTTCACGTAAAGAACGTTTCATGTAATAAACATGCCTCTGGAATGGATTAAATTTGTTACATGAGGTGCCACTGTACTAAGAAGTGTATTATATCAGACATTTTGTGTTTACACACAGTTTCTGTGACTGTACAAGGAAATGTATACTTTGTAATGTAACAATAGCCAAAATGGTACTATTCATTAGGCATATCAGTCTGTTTCCTTGATGTACCTGCTGTGAAAATATATTGAGAGAATCAATTTTTTCTGTCATAAAACGAAACTATCCAATAAAAATCTACTTGGGTTCCAGCGATCTTGATGTTTGATTCAAATAATTCAGTTCATTTATTCAGTTTTCCACACTGCTAGACATACAAGAAATACTTGGGAAAAATCAGCATATAGGATCTTTTAGATTGGTTTCTGACAAAGATTTTGCATTTTAGATTGTGAGCCCTTTGGGACAGAGACCCATTAGCTATTAATTTTTTCATTTTCTATGTAAACTGCTTTGTTAACATTTAAGTTGAAAAGTTGTAATTTTTTTAGATAGATAAAATTACATTTTTAATTAAAATATGCAAGTACCGTAACTTACCATAGTGAAATTGCCATAGTTAGTATCAGTAGTTGTTAAAACAGTTGTAGATGTAAGATCGGTGATATATACTGTATCTCCCTGGCTCAGTTTGGAACTGAAGAAGATCCAAATTATCTTAGAAATAAACAAAGACTGCAATTCAGTAGACACTTATTTGAGAGCAAGTGGCGTTGATCTTGGTGGAACTTACTTTTGAGTAGACTTGCCTAGGTTATGCTATTAGAAATGCCTGAAGGTTTGAGACTGTGCTGTCTGCTTCTGGTTGAGCAGGTTTATCAACGCTACAAGCTGTGCTCGATACTGCAGCAGAAAAGAAATGGCAAGTGACTGCTATCAATGTGGGGAATATTAACAATGACAGGAAAGATGAAACATACCGGTCACTTTTTCAAGATCTGGAGATAAAAAAGGAAAGGCGAGTCATTCTCGACTGTGAGCGGGATAAAGTCAATGACATTGTAGACCAGGTATGCTAACTATAACATGTAGCAAGGCATGTATACGTGAAATACAGTTATGGAATGGTGAATTGTAGTTAAGATTTGTCTTTGGTAAATCATTGGTCATCAGTTACATGTGCTTGTGCATTAGTCCACATTCATCCACATTAGTCTGTTCTTCTTTAGGCCTGTAAATTTATAATGTAGAATGCAAGAGTGCTTTTTGCACAAAACATAGATTTGAGTTGCAGATACAGAAAGACTAGCTAAAATAGATCATATGGATATAGTACAGTACTTAAAGCCATGGTTATTGCTTTGAATGATTATTATCATCAGATAGTGGTCATCTTAAATATATTGCTCATGATCCAGGAGCTGGAGTGTTCCTCTTGGCATGGTTGAATTTGAAGTAGCTTCATAAGTGGCCTTCTATATGGCATATGTCCATGAGGTCTCTCATCTGAAGAACTACAGCACCACAAATGTAACACTTACGCTTATCCTGACACTAGGACTGCCATCTTATATGTACTTAACTAGGTGTAAGTCTCATTCATCTGAACAGGAGTTATTTTGGAGCAGACATGCATAAGATTGCACTGCATATGTTTAGGTTTACTGCAAAAGGGCAAAAAGCAACTCTTCAGACTGGTCTTTGTCATACAAAAACCTTATCAAAAGATGGGTTTTGCACTTCTGAAAGATTAGGAGAGAGGGATGTAAACAGATAACCTATAAGTGGTCTGCCCCTTGCAGCAAACACCCATGAAGAAGAAATACAAATTAGGGCCCTATTAGGAGATATTGACTTGTAAGAGAGCAAAGTGAAGCAAACATATTTCCAGTGGTGTTCTGGAGGAGGAGGGGCAATAAGTTTTGCTGGTGCTTCAAATATCACATATATGGATCTCCTCTCATCTTCTGAGATATTCTGGGCGGTGAGAGCAACATGGAGTCCTCAACTGCTTACAAAGTGCAATATGCCGCTTAACGTTTTGGCTCCCTTCTGGGAACGCCACTGTATATTTCAGTAATACGGAAAGATCATTAACTCTTTGAAAATGCTGCTTGAGGGCATTGAGCAAAATCCACAAGACTTGGAGAATCTCCTTGGAACCCTAATGAAGTGAATGAAAGAAAATAATATAAATAATATATAATTATTGAACTACTGAGCAGTGAAACTCTTTTTTCATATCACCAAAATGAAATTCTGCATTTATAGTCAGCCCTGAACCAAATGATTGTAAAGTATCAAACAGCTCTGGTTAGTTACTGAATGATCACTTATATTGTTATTAAAGCTGAACTAAAATGTAGTGCCTATGCCTTTCTTCCACTCAATTTAGGTTCACATTTTCTCTTATAGGTTATTACAATTGGTAAACATGTAAAAGGCTATCACTACATAATTGCAAATTTGGTAAGTTTAAAACTTATACCTATACCTCACGTTTCAGGAGAATTGTTTGGGGCAAATATTATTTGGGGTTGTTGATTGAGAAATGGCAATCATAACCAACTTTTCAGCACTTAGGTAAGGACAGAACTGCTGTAAGAGAATTTTTACAGCAGGATGAAGTCTCCAGGACTGCCTCTCAGTTGCAATGCAGCACATGCCCTATTGACACAGTTGTGTCAGAGCTGGAAAGTTGATTAGGATTTGGACCTATGGCTTTCTGCAATTTAGGATCTGTTCCTATAGGCTACATTATTCCTTAAAATCAGTCTTTTTCCTGTGAAACACACTTTTCTTTGTTTTATTTGACCATTTTTCTCAACCATTAATCTCTCTTATTCCCCTCAGGAGGTTCATTTACAAATGATTGCATCAAAAGAGCTACTATATGTCAAAGCATCTGTGTGCACAACAACATGTTATACTGGCATGCTTCCAACCAGAAGTGCTTTTAAATAACTGAAAAATAAACAGTTGGGGGGGGGCAGGGCTGGGATATGTAGGAAAGTGGGTTCACTCTTCCTTTACACATTGGGTTGAAACTGGAAGATTCACCCCTGGAGTGCCAGTTTGGCCCTGAACAGGGGCAATTTAGGATAAATTGCTGCTTCAGGGGAGCTGTTTTATTCCTTTAAAATGGCATGCTATGGATAAGTGAATCTCCCCTTTCCCATGTATCCCTTCCCTGCCAGGGTTGCTCTGTCCCCAATAAGTAAAAGGCACTTGTGGTTTAAAGTGTACCAATGTGGCTTTTATTCACCCAGTATCCACCCATTAGGTTCAATTATTACTTCTTCAGAAGGCTATCAAGTGCAAGCATGAGAGGTATCTGCTGGAAAAGAAAATTGGCACAATCTTTTCACCTTAGCTGATAAAAGTGAATAGCAAGGAAGACAATCAACAATACTACAGCACCATGATTTCTCTAATAATTTCTGGTCTAAAGGAATTACAGGTTGGATCTTGGTACCACGGAACTACCTCCCTTCTGGATATTGAGACCCATGGGAGACCCCGTAGAGGATTTTCCAGGTGCGGATTCAGAATCCACATTGGATCAAATCCGCAGGTTCCAAACCCATGGATACAGATACAATTATACTTTGATTAAAGCTGAGAAAGCAGGGTGAGGAAGCCCAGTTTTGTGCTTTCTGATGCCTCCTGGTGCAGTGATACTAAAATGGCTACCACTATATCCATTGGCCACCAGGGAGCTGCTGCAAGTCTCTCTGGGGTGAAGGAGTCTTTCATCCTCTTCCATTGAAGAAAGCCCAGGTAGCTGTTTTGCTGTCACAGATGCAAGAGCTTTTCAACCGACACAGAGTTCAAGATTTGATGAAGCAGAGCTCCATCAATCCCACCTCTTTCCTTCTTTGGTTCTGATGGTCTCATCTTAGCAGTGGCATGTTCTCCTGTCAGTGCTGGGCCCAGTGCTAGCATTCTCTAGACTGTTTGCATGTGAATGTGCTTTACCGTACATTTTGTGGAAACCTGTGTTGACTCTGGGGCTCAGTTCCAGCACTAGGTAAGTATAGGATATGTCCTTAAATTAATGAACCTCAATATGAGAAAATCTTTTTAAATGAAAGCTTAGTTTGTATGTTATATTATCTAGCTTGCCATCTTGCATGTTAAAGGTCTGACAGAAATGTTGAATAACTGGCCAACTGACAAGACTTTTTCCATGTCTAGGGATTTACTGATGGAGATTTATCAAAAATACAGTTCGGGGGAGCCAATGTATCAGGATTTCAGATAGTGGACTATGATGATCCCCTAGTATCAAAATTTATACAACGCTGGTCAACATTGGAAGAAAAAGAATACCCAGGAGCCCACACTAGTAACATCAAGGTGAGGTATTTGGTTGATGTGCATGGGGGTAAGTTGCAAGCATCCTTTCATGGGCTTGTGTCATTTTTAAGAAGACTTGGTACTGAGACATATCACCACTATGTATTATCCATCGCAGTGTTACCAGAAATGCTTGGCCACACAAGCAAAACATTTTCTCTTTAGGTACTGTGTGATAATCAGATTACAAAAAGGTAATTTCTTTAGTAAAATGTGTGAGCCATTTAAATGAGGTTTTCATCTCATTCCGTCTGTCAATGAATTTTAGTTTCTTCCATGAAAAAAATTATTGACACAGCAAAGTTTAATTAAGGAAAAGGCAGATGTTCTCTGCAGTTTCCGTCAATTTAGAAGCTATTTTGTTGGGAGTTCCTGGTTACTTCCACTTTCTGCTCAGTTTTGGTCTTAGTGTTACCTAAGGGTGATATTGATTTAGGATGTAATTAATTTTGCCAGGGTTTGTGAATTAGATGACAGGAAGCTTGTTCAGGAAAAAAATAAGATGCTATAAACAAACCCCAGAAAGGGTAACTGGGGGATTCAGCTTCTGCTGTGAAGACAAAAATAAATGCAATGTATTTGCAGTTGTAGAATCTTTTATGATATATGTCATAGACACTGAACTATAAGTCAATGTTTCTACCTAACATAGAATATAGAAGCAGTGGTCTTGTCAAGGCAGATGGAGAAGCAGAGCACTGAGATTTCTTCAACAGCAGGAGTGTACTGATGCTGCCTTTGAAATTTTTTTCAAAGGAGCATAACTGAGAAGTATCTGGTTCAGCATGATACTGAACTTCAGGGTATATGTTAATATCTATGTCATTGTCTTTCCTAATGGCTATCAGAAAGAATGAGAGAGAATACCTACTCACGTAATTGTGACTAAAAGTAATTAGTTGTAAATATACAACTAATTGCAATTGTAATTCATCATGTAGTTTCAACTCATTTAGTGTCCAGGCCTATCCAAATTTCCAGCACTCATACAGCTGCAATGCAGGCACAAGGGAAGATAAAAAACATTGCTTTATCTTGAGGCAGGGTGACCATATGTCATAATCTCAAAAGAGCGATTAATAAGTGAGTGAGTGAGTGAATGAGTCAGTGAGTCAGTGACTTTTCTCTTTTATATATATAGATAGAAGACTAGAAGGTTACATGCTTCCCATTCACAAGGAAAAGGAGGACATCAAAGTTTTTTTCCAGGACTTACTGCTAAAATCCAGGACATATTCTGGAAAAGAAGGGACATATGACCACCCTGCCTTGAGGAGACCTCCATGACTGCACATTTAGCACAGTCGTATTAGTGCTTGAAGGCTTCCCACATGTTATGAACTCCTGGCCGACAGTAAAGTACATGTAATAAAGCCCCCTATCTTTCCTCAGAGCAGCTCAGTCCTAAGAATTGCAAAGATTTATGTCTGGGCTTAAACTCTGAGAGAGTCTGAGAACTGTGATCAATCAGATCATCTGTATATACCCATAGGTATATATACTGTTGTATATACCAATACTTCAGAAAGTCAAGAACACAATATCAAATGCTTTACTATCTCTTTGGTAGTTTGCAAGTGATAGGAAGGAATAAAATTAGGGCAATTCTAAGCAGGGCACTCAGATGGATTGATGGAGGACACTACCATTAAACATTGTATGAAAGAGGGAATTTTGGAAGATGCAGCTCAACATGGAAGAGTTAAGCTGCGCCTGCTAAAATTCCATCAGTGGTTAATCATATGGGCACTGTGTCCTCACTGTATCTAGTCACTCTGATTTTAAGGTCTTGTGCATTTTATGAAAATGATATTCTCTTCCTGTTCATTAATCAGCACATACTGGGATGAAAAGATTATGCTAATATATTAAATATTGTGTAAAGGTCACAGACATGAGGCACTGTAAAAAGAAAAAAACTACTGTTTTATAATTAATTGTAGATAGGAGTATGTGGCTCATAAACCATTTTGTAGCCGCTTAAAGACTGCAGTTATTCCAGGCAGCATATAAATGATTACACTAGCAGCTGGAGAAATAGCTTATCTCAGCGGTGTAGTCTAGCATAATTTAGTTACTGACTAGCCCCTGAGCAAGAAATGCTAAATCATTCCAGTGACAGATTAAATCTGGGGAGTTTTGATCACAACTCCAGGCATGCTCAATGAATAGTACATGATCAAGAGACACAGATGGTAGCACTCAATGTTCTGACTGCTTGCACCTGGTTGCCATTGCAGGACCAGACCTTGCGAGGGAGAATAGAAGTTTGCTTGAAAAAGGGAGGATATGGGAAGTATCCTGCAGGGTATAACCAGGAAAAAGAATCTGTGTCTAAGCATTATTTGTTTGGGCCTAGGACAAACTGCTCTCCCACCACAAAATATCTCGCTGTTTGGCATATTGAATTATTTCCTTTTGGCTCTTTGTTTAAAGTTCTTTATTTCTACCAATTTGTACTTTTAACCCTCTAGATTTAAAAAATTTATCCCTTCTTGGACACATTTTAGTGAGACGAAGACCTTTTTGTTTAGATTTGACTTCAGAGTGGATGGTCTTTTAATCACACTTCTATAGACTTGGTCCTTCCTTTGGAACAGGTGTCCAAACTTTTCGGCCAGAGAGCCACATCAAATACCTGGCAAGGTGCGGAGGGCCAGGAAAAAATGAATTTTTAAATATAAAATTTAAATATTAGCAATGGAACCTAGATGAATTAAAAAAAAATTAATGAGTTCAAATTTCTAGAATTTATCCAAGCTCCAATACACACGCTTAATAATGCACAGGCTTAATATGCACATCCCATTCTCCCATTTCAAAGGCAGCTTCCTTAAATGTACAGGAGCAAATATCTGAGAACTAATGCATCAAGGAAACACCTGGAACATGTTCTGAGGACCAGGAAGGCCTCTACAACCCTCAGAAAGCCTTCTAAGGCCTTCAGAGAGCCCAGAAGGAACTTCTGGTTTTGGGAAACCATGAAGTGAGTATGCACACAGAACACCCTCCATATGCAACAGGAGCATAGCTCATGTTGTGTTTGGTCAAGAGGACCAGAGGTTCTTGGGGAACCAGAGTTTGACTGAAGGCCAGATAAAGTTTGGTGACCCTGCTTTAGAAAGTGCTGGCTGCTGGTCTTATGGTTATTACAATAAAACTTTATTTATATACTGCTTTTCAACTAAAAAGTACACAAAGCAGTTTACAAAGAAAATGAAAAATTAATGGCTAATGGGTCCTTGTCCCAAAAGGGCTCACCATCTAAAATGAAAAAGAATACCAGCAGAAGCCACTAACAGAAATTTCTAGGGTGAAGAGGGCCAATTGCTCTTCCCCTACTAACTAAGAGTGCCACTTGAAAGAATGTCTCTTGCAGGAATAGCTTAGGACCCAAGAAACCAATCTCCACTGCTCCTTGGTTCTCTACAGACTTCTTCTTTTCCTTCTTTCTTCTTCTTTTCCTTCTTCTTTTGCTTCTTCCTCCTTCTCCACCACCACCACCACCTCAGATGTAAAGGGAACTCAGATCAATACCAGCTCTTTTGCTGGTGTAGAACTGAACTGCCGCAGGGATCTTTCACACCTGAGATTGGAGCTCTCGATCCTGTGGTTGTCGATATCACCAGAATCCACCATCATCTTGTCCACATTATGCAATTCTGATTAAACCCATTGGAGCAGTAAGAAGGACAAACATGATGCATCATCTTCCGACAGTAATAATCACCTAGTAATTGCTAGTTTTTTTTTTGTAAGCAAAGAAATTGCATGGTTAATTGTTTTGTTCCTCAGGAATGTTAGGAGTAATATTGCAAGAGTAATTTAATGGGCCTATCATAGCAAGAACCAGAACTTTGTATTTCCCTTTATGCAAAGTGGTAAAAAGAGGAAGTGCAGCAGAAGAAGACTAATAGTTATGGAGCAGCTGATGAGCAAAATCCATTTTATCTGACGATTATGACAGTTCTTACAATGTGTCTATATTGAGACTTTATGTTTTCCAAATGATGTACATGTAGATGTACATGTTCACAAAATAAATCTAATTTACAAGATTAGGGGTGCAATCCTAATCAACTTTCCAGCTCTGGCATAAGTGCAATGCAACACCAAGGTAAGGGAATTAACATTGCCTTACCTTGAAGAGGCCTTTGTGACTGCTTCCCAACTGCAGGATGCAACACATGCCATACTGGCACAGCTATGCCAGTGTTCAAAAGTTGATTAGGATTGCAGCCTAAGTTTTAATAAATGGGAAAGTTACTAAAAGATTACTGCATAGTATACATGTATAAAACAGAAATTCACTCTATGAAAAATGCTCATAAAAGAACGTTGTATATAGATTACAAAATATTGCATAATATGAAAATATTGCATAATATGATTTTATTTGTTATTCATAAAACTATTTTTATGAATGTTATTCATAAAACAAAGAAACTTATTTTTTTTAAATGCTATTCTTATACAGCATACTCTAGTACCAATTCTCCACACTGCGGTGATACAGTATTTATTTTTATAAGGTTTCACATTTTACATGGTATATTTTTGCCTGTGATATTTCATTATATTTCATATTTCAAGTTCCCATAGAATCATAGAATCCTAGAATTGGAGGGGACCTAGTAAGTCATCTAGTCCAACCCACTGCCTGTAGCAGGAAATCCTCCTAGAGCATCTCTGACAGGTGCTTGTCAAGTCTCTGCTCAAAGATCCCCAGTGAGGGAGAGTCCACCACTTACCTGCCTTGGCAATCTGGTCCACTGCCTAACTGCCCTCACCATCAGGAATTTTTTCCTGATATCCATCCGGAATCTCTTTTTCTGCAGTTTGTACCCATTGGTTCTAGTTCTGCTTTCAGAGGCAGCTAAGAACAAATGAGCCCTGTTGGAATCAATTCCATTGATTCTCTCATTTGCCATTCCTGAGCATTGGTGGACCCTTGACAATGGCATTGGATAAAGCATGGGGGAGATGGAGGAGATGGGGGAGTTGGAGAACGGGGATGCTCAACAATTGTTAGCAGAAACATCACTGTCTTCATACTCTCCAGGTATTTCCCCTTTCCTCCTAGCCTCCCATGCTATATTCCACACCACAAATATTCTATGGGGCATTTCAGACATAGAATATATCTGTCCAGCTTTGACCACTGTGAAATTAAAAACCAGGACACACTCATCCTGTACCCATGGGGAGAACCATTCAGCTCCACTTACAATGGGGGAGGCAGAACAATCGAACCACTGCGCTTAAAAGTAGCATTCAAACTGCATGATTATGGGTGACTTGGATATTTACTAACATGGGTAATCACCACTAAACTACCTGTTCTTCTTTTATAAAGGGAAATTCAGTCCATTCTTCTCCATCTAATCTTTGTATTAATATAATGTGTGATCTCTGGATCTGTGGGGTTCTGTTCTGGAATATCCTATGGATACAGCAATCTGTGGATACCATGATTGCAATTTAAATGCTTTAAAGGGGTTGGGAGGGGAAGAGCCAAAATAGTCTTTCTCATCTTGGCCTGATCAGAATGTATTGTTTCCAAGCCTCTTGGTGTTAAAAATGGCATTAATGATCTACTTCTGGGTATTGGGGGCAGGGTGACCAGATTTCGTAGCCACAGAAGAGAATGAGGCCACCCAAAATGTAGGACACCCAAGAAAAATATAGGACATGTCAAAATAAAAGCTAAAACAACTCATGTATATTACTTTCATTGATTAATTTAAACACTATATTTCTTATCAAATTTTAAACTATTGCGTATAATTTATTTTTAAAAATATGGGACAGAGGCTGCAACTCTAACCACACTTTCCTGGGAGTATGCACTATTTAACACAGTGGGACTTACTTCTGAGTAGACATGCTTAGGATTGCACCTACAGATAGTAGGTATTGGTTTGATTACAGTTTTTGAAATCTGGATTTGGTAGCCTTTTTAATTAATTATATTTAATCCTTTTCAGTACACATCAGCTTTGACCTACGATGCTGTGAAAGTGATGACTGAAGCCTTCCGGAACCTGCGTAAACAGAGGATCGAGATTTCCAGAAGAGGAAATGCTGGGGACTGTCTGGCAAATCCAGCTGTGCCATGGTCTCATGGGGTAGAAATAGAAAGAGCATTAAAGCAGGTAGTTCTTCTAGAACCAAGATGGTTTAATGAATGTGTATTCTGAATTATCTGTGAGTGTCTCAAACCACACACACACACACAGAGTACACAATACCAGTTGAGTCAATGTTGGGGTCCAACAGCTCTGATAGAACTTTTCAAATATTAATGAAATATATATTGTGTGTTTGTACCCAAGTCTTCATCCAAACTCTTGAAGGAAGCATTCCATTGATATAAATGCAGAATATAAGCATTTTTTAAGTTAAGTTTAACATTTAAGTTCCTTTCCTCCTGTTTTTACTTCATATAGGTTCAGGTGGAAGGGTTATCAGGAAATATAAAGTTTGATCAGAATGGAAAAAGAATCAACTTTACAATTAACGTCATGGAACTCAAAAGTACAGGTCCCCGGAAGGTAATTATGATTCTCAGTGCTTTTTGTTGTCCTTGTTAAATTATATATGGCCCAGTACTAACTTGCCCTGGAGCAGGCAGTTAATTTGCATTCAGAGAAGGATTAGGGCTGCCAATGGCTCAGCTCAGGGCAGGGAAAATTCAGTGGGGCTACTTTTAGCTATACCACCTCAGCCCAGAGCTATCCCATATTGTCCAAGACCAGAGATAGGATCCAGCACAAGTGCTGAATCATGGCACCACTCAGCTATAGCCCATCCATTGGGCTCTTGCTGAATGTCCCCCATCTTCTTAGAAATGCTTCCTTCCTCTCCTTCCCAACCCTTCCCAGGCCCCCATGCCAGCCTGACTTGACCAGCATGGCCTTACCTGTTGTGCTATCCTCTAGAGCTTGGGTTGGCCCCTGTACTTGCCTTCCTCCTCTGGTAGTAATGCAAACATTCCTTATGGCATGTTTGTGAACCCCTCAGAATCAGCTCAGGGTATTTGTGCTGGCCCAAAAAGTGCTCTGGATTATGCTCATAGAATAATAACTCTTTTACACAACAGTAAAATACATACCCAGAATACTGACATACCCTAAACATTCCTTTGGAATTAAAAAAAAACACCTCACAGTTGGTTTATACATAAACGGGCCATAACTTAAGTATCTTGTCTGCAATTGGCTAAGTGGTTAAAGGTGCTGTGCCTGTAAGTTTGAAGATCAGTAGATCAGTGGTCTGAAACCCAAGTACTGCAAGACAGGGTGAGCTCCTGTCCTTAGTTCAGCTTCTGCCAACCTAGCAGTTTGAAAGCATGTAAATACAAGTAGTTAAATAGTACCTCGGTGGGAAGGTAAACAGCATTCCATGTGCATGCGGGCCACATGTTCATGGAGGTGTCTTCAGATAATGCTGACTCTATGGCTCTAGAAACAGAGGATGAACTCAGCATCCAAGAGTCAGTCATGACTAGCAGGGCAACCTGTGGAGGACACCATTCCTTGACCTTTAATGTTATATTAAATACTAGCGAAAGGTGTACCCATGTTGAGGGGTAAAATTCCCCCGTATGCCATCCCCCCATATGCAACAAATCCCCATGCACAACTTCCCCCCATGTGCATCAACCCCTCCATGAACAACTTCCCCCATGCACATCAACCCCCATGCGCAACTTCCCCCATGCTCAACTTCCCCATGCGCATCAACCCCCATACCCAACTTCCCCCATGCGCATCAACGCCATGTGCATCAACCCCCCATGCGCATCAATCCCCATGCACAACTTCTGCCATGTGCATCAACCCTCCATGCGCAATTTCCCCACGCGCAACTTCCCCATGCGCAATTTCCCCATGCGCAACTTCCCCCATGCACATCAACCCCCATGCGAAATTCCCCCCATGCGCATCCCCATGTGAAATTCCCCCCATGCACATCGACCCCCATGCACATCGACCCCCATGCGCATCGACCCACCATGCGTGACTTCCCCCATGTGCATCAACCCCCCATGCACAACTTCCCCATGCGCAACTTCGTCCCATGCGCATCAACCCCCATACACATCAACCCCCATGCACATCAACCCCCATGCGTAACTTCCCCATGTGCAACTTCCCCCATGCAAATCAACCCCCATGCGCAACTTCCCCATGCGCATCAACCCCCCATGCACAACTTCCCCATGCGCAACTTCCCCTATGCGCATCAACCCCCCATGCGCATCAACCCCCATGCACAACTTCCCCATGTGCAACTTCCCCCATGCAAATCAACCCCCATGCGCAACTTCCCCATGCGCAACTTCCCCTATGCGCATCAACCCCCCATGCGCATCAACCCCCATGCACAACTTCCCCCATGCGCAACTTCCCCCATGCACATCAACCCCCATGTGCAACTTCCCCCATGCGCACCAACCCCCATGCACAGCATCCTCCACAGTGCAACCGATTACTCCTAACAACATCCCCTCAGTGCACCAGGAACTGAGCACCAAATTGGCTGGAGGTTGTTCAGTCTCCCATGTTAAGTATAGGACAGAAACACGTTGCCCCCTTTTAAGCCCCTTACGGGTTAAATTTCTCCAGATGGGTTCTTGGTGGGTGTTCACCAAGAACTTGGTGGGTGACAGAAGGAACTCCCTCCCAGAATTCCCTGCTTCTAGGCCCAGCAGTTGGGGCCAACTGTTGATGAGTCATCAATTCTCCAATGCATAGGGAGGAAAACACGTTATGCCCCTTTTCACTCCCTTCCGGTTGGAATTCCGAAAACCAGTTCTTAGTGCACCCCTCTGTCACGGAAGGAACACCCACCCCAAATTTCATGCTTCTAGGCCCAGCGGTTTTGGCAGGGTGGTGATGAGTGAGTCGGTCAGTCAGTGAGTCAGTCAGTGACTTTTATCTTTTATATATATAGATATGCTCTATGTTATCACTTACAGAAAATGTGAAACTCAGAGCCCAATTCTATGCCTCTTGTATGCAGAGATAAGTCCTATCATAGTCATGGTGCTTACTTCCAAAAACTTCCTTAAGTTTTAAATGATTGCCCATATCAAAGTAATTCTGTGAAAGTGAGATTTATCAGCTCTTGCAACTTAAGTCAATGTTTTTTATGTTTTACTAAAATTGGGCAAGGTGCAACCAAAGTCATTGATTTCAATGTATGAATTAAGCGCTATCTCCTGTTAAAGTCAATGGAACTTTAAAATGCCAGAAGGATTCAATCCTTTGCAGTCTTAAGTAAGATCAATCTCTGCACATCTATTCAGATGTTACTTTCATTGTATGTAGTGTGGCCTACTCTCAGGAAAATAAGACTGCAGCCTTAGTAAACCTCATTTAATATAGTGGGGCTTACTTCCAAATAAATATACAAATATTCTGCTGTAAATTTGAGTGAAACAAATAGCTCAGTCATCACATAACTGAATATACGGAAATTATTAATTGAAATCCCGAGGAAACCAATATCAGCATTCCAATGACTTCATTTCTACTTATTCCTATTTTACTTACCACAAGACATTTTTAGCACCTGTCCTAAAAGATGCAGCTGTCACCATTTCTTAAATACATTCGTGGAATAGAATTGAATGTACAAAGGCAATTTGTGAAATATTATTCCTGTGCAAAGAAAAATAATCAACTTGAATATAACCTACACACTTTTTTCAGATTGGATACTGGAGTGAAGTGGACAGAATGGTTGTGCATCCACAGAATGGTTGTGAACCTCCCTCTTGCAATGAATCCTCAGGATTAGAGAATAAGACTATTATTGTCACCACAATTTTGGTAATTAAGCACATTTTTTGTGAAATGGATAATCTAAGTTGCAGTCTTATAATTCATTCCCGATCTATGTTGGAATAATCAACTGATGACTAATTTTATCATTGTGCATGTGTTAACAATTGGGAAATGTTAATTATTGGAGAATAATATTATTTTTTATGGAGACATTTCCTATTTTTGAGAAAAAGATTGTGAAAATTTTGGTATGTCTTCATCTGATAAAAAATAAAATGACAATGTCCATAATAGGAAAACTTTTCAGATGTCTAAGAAAAAAATCAAGCTTTGAATTCTGTTTCAAGGAAGTGACAATACTGCACTTTGATTTTGTTCTAAGTTGTCACTTTGTTCATTAGCAAATGGAGAGTGCCAAATGATGAATGGATGCACAGCTTTTCATCTCTGCCCCATTTAAGTTCTCCTCTGCAGAAAACAGTGTGAAATGTGCTCTGTCACTTTGTGATAGCAACATTTTATATAGTAACATAGTAGGAATGTCATGTTGTTTACCCAGTAAGCTAATCATTGTTCGAAGTTGTTCATTCAGGGCATAACTGTTCTGGATTATATATTAAAGGAGCCAACAATTTATCAACTGTTTTGATGGTGGTAAGATTTTTATTTTACAGCTCTATATTTATTGTGTGGACCACTTAAATTTATATAAGCAGTTGTGGGTTTGGTGGGGAGTGACTGAGCAAAATCTAAGTTATAAGCACTGGCAGGGAAATTTTTTGCAGATTCTTGAGAAAATCTGCAAAAAATTTTAAAATTACCTGCTATACTTGTAATCCTAAAATTTCTGATTATCCTCCAGTGTAATAAGAATGCACCTTTTAAAATGTTTCTACCTTGTAAGGCTTGCTCAAATGTGAAGAAATGTTATGTATAAAGAGTGACAAATAAATTATTCTGAACATTTATGAAAAAGATTGCAGAATTTTCTTGTTGCATTTAGTGTTCTTCCAAAGGTATGCACCAAGAATAAATAACTTTGTGTGTCATTACTGAGCTAAAGCCAAGTTTCTCTGTACAGGAATCTCCATATGTCATGATGAAGAAAAATTTTGAATTGCTTGATGGAAATGAGCGCTATGAGGGCTACTGTGTGGACTTAGCTGCAGAAATTGCCAAACACTGTGGGTTCAAGTACAAACTCACAATTGTTGGGGATGGCAAGTATGGGGCCAGGGATGCAGAGACAAAAATCTGGAATGGAATGGTTGGAGAACTTGTTTATGGGGTAAGAGGCCTCTTTAACCTTTGCTGTAAATCCTGATTAGAAGGGCATTGCATGTTAACAAGAAAACTTCTGTGGGCTGCAGCTAGACTCTGTATAAATGAAAAGACACCTCTGTCTTTAAACTTCACCTCCTTTCCTACACAGGCAAGTTTATGAGCATTGTGAAGGAATATGACTGCATATTAACAGTGGTTGTTCCAAATGGGCTAGATTGTACATTACAGATATGTTGCCCTCTGCCTCACTTGTGTGTCAGAACGAACATCTGAGACAGCTTTCTTAATACTTTACTCCTCGGTAGGAGGATAGCATTGTAATTATTATTACTCTGTCCCTGCTACTGCATTCTTCATTTGTGATGCACAAAAGCAATGAAGCAGTTCCCTTGCTAACTGTTGAATAAGTTATTGTTTTGTTTTGCTTCCCTTACAGAAAGCCGATATTGCAATTGCTCCATTAACTATAACACTGGTGCGAGAAGAAGTGATTGACTTCTCCAAGCCCTTTATGAGCCTCGGGATATCTATAATGATTAAGAAGCCTCAGAAGTCCAAGCCGGGAGTGTTTTCCTTTCTTGATCCCTTAGCATATGAGATCTGGATGTGCATTGTTTTTGCCTATATTGGGGTCAGTGTTGTTTTATTCCTGGTCAGCAGATTTAGCCCATACGAGTGGCACACTGAGGAGTTTGAAGACGGAAGAGAAACACAAAGTAACGAATCAACTAATGAGTTTGGGATATTTAATAGTCTCTGGTTTTCCTTGGGTGCCTTTATGCAGCAAGGATGCGATATTTCGCCAAGGTTGGTTACGCGTTCATTTTAGCTTTGTGCATTTTTGGTCTTGCTATGGAAGTTCATGGTGCATATAGAGATACCAGCTGTTGACATGTTTGTCACAATTATCTGCAGCCCTTCAAATGATACCAGCTGCCCTTGATTCAGGCCCTTGGCCTGTTCAATTGGGTTTCCTCTGAGCACAAGTCATATGTAACCCTGGTGGACTTATATACACCATGCAAAGGCCATAAAATGCATAAGGTTCCTCTCATTCCATGCCTTCTTGGAGGGGTACCGTGTTTTTGCTGCATCCCATTTACAGCCAATGGGCCATAGAGTTAACAGATGCTGTAATGGGAAGAAGGGTCACACACTTTTAATGTGCGATGAAAGCAGAAGTTTCCTTTCCTCCAACCACTTTTCATGTCATCCTACCTATTGCTTAAGTTCTCCTTTGGCATTCAGCAAAATCACCAGAGTCTAAATATAAAGGTTTTCTGATAACTTGGTGTGAACCAATTATACCAACTGTGGCAAAAAGTGGAAGCTGGTTGAAAAAATCCTGAAGAGAATTTCTGTGCTTATAATAGGGCTACAGTTCATTTTTTGAATACAAACCAGTTGTTCCCAACCTTTATCTGAATGTAAGGGAACCACTGAATGCATGCAGGTACTGAAAGGGAGTTAAGGTGGCACTACCTAGTGATATAGCTAGATGGTGCAGGGGGTGCGGTTGCACTAGGCAACAAGCTTGGGGGGGGGGGGCTCCAAGCTGAGCTGGACACTAGTGGCTAAAATAGTCAAGAACGGGGTATGCATGAATGATAAAACCATCATGTTGTATATCATTGACTCCAGATAGCAAATGGGTGCTTTACCTATGCAGCTGGAAGAGCAAATGGGTGGTGAACTGCAAGGTGGAGGAGGCAGATTTTTCCCCAATTTTCTTTTTTAAAATACCTGGGGATGACTTCATTTCCAATTGTGACATCACTTGCAGGGCAATATTTTGAGTTTTGCACTAGGCTACATGTTCATTAGCTACCCCACCACTTCTGGATTTGTGCTGGAGCACCAATTGGTCAAATGGTTTGGGAGACTTACTTGGTGGTGGCAATGGTGAAGAGAAGAACCTGGGTTCTTTGGTATCTTTAACCACCCCCACAGAAAGGTAAGTCCCCAACCCACTTTTTTCATACTGGCACAAACCCAGAAGTGCTATCACTGCCATTCTACCACTCTCTTGGAGGAGAAAAATAATGGTCTTCACTGCCCTAGGGAGTCAAGGTTCACAGGTTGAGAGCCACTGATGGTTTTAGAGTGTGCATGTGAGCAAACATGAGTTCCACCACTTTAGCATATTTTATTTCATTCTTGCTTGTTTTATTTATGCTTTTTTTACTGCAGTATTGTCAGCTATTCCTTTCTTTTTCCTTGTGCAACTGGTGACTCTGTCCCTAACTCAAATGCTCCTTTACCACATTCTGTTGAATACATGAATTGTATGAAAGTAGATGAGTATCTGAAGAAATGAGGAAGAGTAAATCATAATCTTATCCTTCTCTGAATGAAAAACAAGTAGGATAATAAGTAGAAATCAGTATTGTTGAATAAAAAATCCTTTTGAAGGGGTGAGGATACAATATTGCCTTCAGATTTTTGTCGATGGGGAATTATAACTTTTTCCCTGTTGAGTTTGTTTACTGGAAATAAAAGCAGATAAAATTAGCAATCCTGAATTTTATTCATAATAAGGTTTGCATGGTATGAATTAGAAAGGAACAAAGCTGGAAAGAGTCTGTTTTCCGTTCAGACTGCAATGTGTGAGCTTTTACCAATCCTTTTTTTAAATTAAGAAGAAAATGGAAGGTTTTAAGATAGTTGTAGTGCAGTTGTGCTGTGGATCACCAATGACCAATTTGTTAACAAACAAGTTAACAAAGACAAAGTGTTGCAGTATTGTTTACTGACAAAGATTTCACTCCTTGGAACATAACATTGAACATAACCCCCTGACATAACCTTGTAATTCCTATTTGTCCCTCTGTACTCGTTTTGAATCACTTAAGTTGGTGCCTCACCACTTTATAGATCACTTGCAGCAGGGGCTTCAGATGCAACTCCTGGAATGCAACATCTTAAAAATGCATGACTGCACCAGTGTGCAGCATCAGTCAAGGAAGAACAGGTATGGATAGGAGTCCCAAACCAGAACCCATTCCGGCATGCACATTTCCAAATTCCCTGGCCTAATGAGCGACTAACAATCAGCCTAATCCTATGCATACCTGAAGTAAGTCCTATTATAGTAAATGGGGCTTACCTCCAGGTAAGTGTGGCTAGGATTACAATCTAATAAAACTGCAAGAGACATTTTTCATGGTAGCTTCAATTTGTACTGAACTTGCAGTACTACTTGGAAGACCCCCTAATGCTGAACACCTCTGTTCCTTTGTTTCTTACACAATACTGCAACTCTTTGTCTTTGTACTTAAGCTTTGGAGGCACTATCCATCTCTGTAGATAGCATATCTTGCAATTGCCCTTGTTTCCCCTTTGAAATCTGTGATGGCACTCCCTCAGAGCCTCCAAATGCACTCCCTCCATGTGAATTTAGGAGGGCACAATCCTGACAAATTTAGGCCAGCCTAACACCATATCTTCCTGATGTGGTGTGGAGAGGTTGACATATGCTTGTGCAGTGGCCAAACCCTCCTAGGAGTGGCGAAGTGCCTTACAGCATTTTTTGTGACACACCCAGGCCAGTACGGGACTTATACTAGGGCTTTTGCTGGCCTAACTGAAGGTTAGGATTAAAGCCTCAGTCTCTCTTTTAAGTGTAACTTGCATCTCAGCTTCTTTCTGTTCCTTTTGCTCTCTCTGCTTCTTTCATTCCAGCTCTCTAATATCTCCTTCTCAGCTTTCCCCATTGTCTCTGCTCAGATCTCCTGTCTGTTGTAAGCCTTCCCACCTCCACCAACTTGGAATTGCCTTCCGCTGATTAACAGCCCACTTTCTAGCTTCCCAGATCACTTAATGACACATCACTGAGCACAGAAGCCACAGCTTTAGCTGGATTCCTGCATTGACACTCAGGGAGCAACAAGATTATAGAGAAAATTGTCACAGAAACTTAACCTCTATATTCATTTGATCAAAATATACTATTTGTTGACTAACACTGGTAATGGCATCAGGGTTTTTTAGGAGGTGTGGGGGTCCTGTGACAAAGCCTATAATGCCTCCCCTTGAAAATCCCCTCATTGCAACTTTTGATGACCCAGTATTGCAACCACTGGTACTATATGTTCAGGAATCAGTCCAGCTTTATGGTTTCTTGATCCATGTACCTACCTGGCTGGCCTCTGATGCAATCCCTGTAAGACACTGTTGCTTTCTGTATACTCATTGTGACTTGTGACGTAGGGGCACTTGTGTCCTTCAAATCTAGAAAACATGCATTTTATTAATTTTGCCTGATTGTCTTCTATGTATATTCTAGTTTGTCACAAATAAGGGGTTCACCTGAGTTATCATGAAAACCTTCTTGTTTGGTATGGTAATGATATGACTGAATCCAGCTTTCTTTTTACAGGTTGCTCAGACCTGTGAAGGACTGATGAGTTAGACCTTTTCCTGCACATGTTAACCAAGACAGAAGTCCTAATTTTAGTGATGCCACTTGTTCAAAGTAGCAAAGCTAGAATTTAAAAAAAAATTCTCATCTGAATAGCATGCATTGTGATAGAATGAACAATACAGCATGAAAATACTTCCCTATATGATGCAATGCAGCAGATACATAAACCTGGTAACTTGTATTCCTTTCAGGACATTCATTTCATATTACAAATCCATTTCATACTTGTTATTAGATCGCTGTCGGGGCGCATTGTTGGAGGTGTATGGTGGTTCTTTACCCTGATCATAATCTCATCCTACACGGCTAACCTGGCTGCCTTCCTGACAGTGGAGAGGATGGTGTCTCCCATTGAAAGTGCAGAGGATTTATCTAAACAAACAGAAATTGCTTATGGGACTTTAGATTCTGGCTCAACAAAGGAATTTTTTAGGGTAAGCGTTTCTAGGTGACTTAATTCCTATTTTGGTCCCTCGCATTTTTTTTCTTCTCTATGAGTTTCTGAAAATAAGTGAAAATATAAAGTCCATTCTGAAAATGTAAATAATCTATATTCATAATGAGTGGCAGCTTGCAACTCTGGTTTATGAAATCATCAGGTATGAACAAGAGAAGAACAATTGCGTATACAGAATGAAAATGATTTTGAGAAATGTCAAACTCTGCTAGGATAAGACCATTATATGCATATGCTAGTCCAGAAAACTATTCCTAATGTGAAGCTGTTATGTGTTCAAGAGATTCCAAATACACATCTGTAGAAGGGACATCTCTGGGCATGTTCACAGAGATGCATGTTCACAATGTCCCCTTTCATTGAAGTGAATGGGATAGTGTTCCATCTCCACCCCTGCTTGACCATTCTATAGTGGAAACCTTACATCATAAGGTGGTGGGAAAGGTATGTTGTGGGTTGGGATGGGCTAAGACGATGCTGACAGGTAATTATGACATAATTACCATAATAACTGGGATTGTTTGCCACCGTGTGGTGTTGCCCCAGCTCCTCAGTTGCTTACCTTTCCCTAGTGTTACCTTTATGCAGGACAAAGAGTACATGGACTCTAGCCTACAGAGCCTCTTTTCCTTCTTGGATGCTGTCTTTCCACATTCCCTGTGTGCTCTGAAGTGTCAAATACTTGGTGGGGATGGACCAGGCTCTTAGTGAAGTCAGTCTGAGTTTCGGCTTCAGAGTTTTTCCACTTCTTTTCTCCTTTTGCCTCTCTATCTTGCTTCCCTTTCTAATCTCCTTTACCATCCCACTTTCTTTATCATTTTTCTCTTTACTCACTTTGCTCCCCCCTTTCCATCTTCAGGCTCTTATCCCTTCCTATTCCCTGTAGTACCTTGTTCATTCTTCACTCTCAGCCCCATTTGTCTATCTCCTTCCAACTCTCTACAGCAGGAGTCCTCAACCCCCAGTCAGACTGGCATTGGGCTGCACCAGCACTGGGTCCTAGACCAGCAGTAGGAGCCCTGGAGGCTATCAGCCTGTCTATGCGGCGAACTGCGCAGGCACAACCTAGAAGCTGGGCTGCGTCTGTGCAGTTTGCCCTGGCTGTGAAGTGCATTGGGCTGTGTCTGCCCAGTTCGCCTCACAGCCGGGGCAAATTGTGCAGGCGCAGCTTGGCGCTGGGTTGCACCTATGCAGTTTACTCTGGCTACAGTTACCAAACTGCACAGGCACAGCTCGGCACCAGGTTGCTCCTGTGCAGTTCAGGTGCATCCTGCCCAGGCCATGGGAAATCATTTTCCCACAGTGCTGGGCCATGGTCCTCACTAGGTTCAGGAACATTGCTCTACAGTTTCTTCTTTCCTGTCCTTCATACCGCCTCACTTTCCTCTCCTGTTAAAGTAACCAGTTTCCTGCTCCAATCATCTCTGTTCCAATTGTAGAGGCTGCAGGCACCTGATAAGCTGGCCTGGTGTCTTCAACTTCATCATACTTTGTCTTTCAGTGATGTCATCATCACTATGCATAACTGTAAGGAGTATCTGGATTCTAGCCTACAACTACAAATAGCTCAGTCATCTGTGGCTCTCTGCTGGTTTGCTCCAGTTCTTTCAGGATGCTTTCATGAATAGTGGGGAACCAGAGTACCAGCAAAGCTCTAAATGGGGATGCTACTGTACCATGAAGTTAAAATTGCAAAACTGGACATGTGAATTTGCCCACTATATTTATAACATTATTTTGCCATGAATTAAAGCTCAGAGGAGAAATGTGAATGGGGTGTATATTGAGCTATACTTCATCTAAAATTGTTCTTTTATCTAATTATTAATTGATTGAGCTTTTTTCAAATGTTACTGCAGCTCTGTAAAACCAACAAGTTTTATCATTTTTATGGGTCTTTATTTTTTAACTTTACTCAACACTGCAGTATTAAGTAATTGTTTTATTATATCACAACAAAGGATGCTTGGCTATTATGGCTACAATCCAGAGTAAGGGTAGTGAGGAGTGCCCTAGCTGGGCTGCCCCAACTATTTTGTATCCAGAGCAGAGAGTTATGCTGGATCCAGAGAGTCAGGAAGCCTGGGCTGCCCCAACTGCTCCAGAGCATGCTAAGTAGGCACCAAGTCAGTGGCACTTGGGGTAGGCTTGCTCCCAAGGAGACCTGCCTCAGTTCCCACTGAACAAGGAACAGCTATGGTGCCTGCCTTATAAGGAGCCCCTGACAACCAGAATATATCTATCTACAGTATTTATACACCGCTTTTCAACTTAAAAGTTGCAGCTAGGCTGGCCAAGAACTCAGATTTTTGGTCAACACTGCCATTCTTACTTTTGGACCCCTGTAGGTCTACTCATTTCTATATCTGCTCCTGAAGTGGTAGAACTCTGAGGAGCTGGAAGAGGGGATTTTTGCCTGGGAAACAATCTCTAAATCTAGCATAACTGCTCTGCCCTAGGCAATGTTGAACAGCCCTCAACTTGCCTCTCCTGAGCTGCCTAGCACAGCTCTTGGCACAGCTGGGGCAGTCCAGGTCCATCTGTCTCGGGGCAGTCTATGTTGCCTTAGGCTGCCCCAAGCCTTTCTGGCATAACTGGGCTTCCTCATCTTGGACTTAGGCCACCCCAGTGACCCCAGTGATAGACAGGGCAGCCCAAGTGCACTTCTGGATTGCAATCTATATCTCTTTTCTACTACTATATATTTCAAATTCAAGCTGTCTTCAGTGCTGAAGTTCTACAGTGGATGTGAAGGCAGTTCAAGTTCTAGTATAGTTTTGAGCTATTTCTGTAAATGACATGCTAATTATAGTATCTCATTCTGGGAATAATGGATTTTTGTAAAACCAAATTGAAGAGTTATCTGATGGCCCAGTAGTTAAGTAGATCGTTAATTAATTTGATAAATTCTTCATAATTGAAATCCTTAATTGAATGTCTATAAGAAAGAACTATTTTTAATGAAGGTAACATAATGAATATAAATTGACCACACTATTAAAACACATAGATTTGTGTTTTTGCAAACTGCAATACATGTGGGGGTGTTCTTAGTTACTGTCCTGAAGTTTTTAGTGTCCTAAAATAGTGTCCTAAAACATGGTAGATCTGAGAGGAGATAAGTGGTAGAGCAGATGTCTATCCTAGTATTTGCTGACTAAATTATACATGCTCAGTTGTATCCTCTGCCA